>JAWHQI010000160.1:1252500-2505000 GCA_033032865.1 Dactylorhiza incarnata | reverse complement strand
GGTGAAAGTGAATAAAGGTTAAAGATACAATTTGTACAGTCCTCAAGAATGGTCTAAGCATGAAGATCAAGAAGAAGCAAGCAGAGGTTACAGAAGGGACAAGCAAGCAGGAAGAATCCCTGCAGACACTCCTGAGCCCCTCAAGTATCATGCCAAACCATTTGAATACTTCACCAGACAAACTGAGAAGGAACAGGAAGCCAGTGCCAAGAAAGCGAGGAGTGAAACAGCTACGAAGGAACCAAAAAAATAGAAGGCTAAATTATTAGGGGCAAATATAGAAATGTTGAAAATGTAAGACCCCATTTTTTTCGCTAGAAAATCGGGTCTTATGCCCAGAACCGCCCCTTTGCGGTGACACCAACACACGGGAAGGTCACCACTACAAAGCGCCGATCCTGCTGGCCATATCGATCATAGAAGAAGAAAAGTATAAACGAACAATAGAAGTTCAAGTCCACAATCACATGCTATATATAATAAATGTCCACATGATATAACTGAAATAACAAGGGTTACAATAATAATAAAAAGGGATCATGCCATATACATCATGCCCTCACTACAAGGTCACTGGCGGAAGCAAACTACTAATCACTCCCTAATCCTGAAACTGGTGCTCCTGTACTAGACTGGCCCGCCTCCGTTTACACCAGCCTCTAGTGCTGTTGTTTCTCCTCGGTCCCCTAAAATGATATGGTCCACCGATCGTTAGTCAAAAAGACTATGCCTTATTTTCCCCACCCAACCCCCAATGGATCCTAGGCACTGTGTGGGAGGATGAAGCGGAGGACAGCAAGGGGTATCAAACAAGCAGATGACGGCGAATCTTTCTACAGGAAATGTCTACAACCACACATGTGTATATAAATACTTGAAGCAGTAATAGAGCATGGTAAAGAGCAAGTAAAGAACAGTAAGTAAAGATATGTACACAATAGAAAAGTAACCATTAATTTATAGGAATGCCCATACAAACCTATAGACCAAGGGGTCGTTTAGCAGGGCCTATCATATAAAAAGTCTCATAACCAATTTATATGATAGGGGTAGGGGTTGAAATGCAATGCTTATGCCATGAAATGCAGAGTTATGTAGTTTATGCAATGTTCACACAAGTGCAACTCACACACTTTGACTCTATGCGCACAGACCTTTAGTTCCCCCTTTTTGGAGCTAGTGGGACTCCCAGGATACTCCCGTAGTGGCAAACAGAAGCAGTGGGTTGGGCCTCGCACACCTCTAGGTTGGTATTCACACTACCTAACCTAGACCTATCGTACGCCTCAACGCAAAACTGCGGAGCATCTGCATACTTTTACTGGCTGGACCACCAGACTTTTATGGCTAAGAGCAAATTCCACACTTGCCGAGTCAACGTATTGACCTCGGTGTGAACGACCGTCAAATACCGAAGACCAACCACCTTTATGCACAAGCAAACAAGTTTATCATCTATCTCTGAGCCACAAGCTCCCCGGGCTAACCCGCCCGTCACAATAACCTTCCAAGCCACCGGCTCGCCAGACCAACCTCTCCGCACCAACAAACATTATTGAGTCACAAGCTCACCAGACTAATTAGGCTGCGACTACAACCACCGAGCCTACTGCTTGTAAGACCAAATCGACTAACCTCCTGTAACCACAGGGGTGTGGGTGTATGGATTATTAAGACAATCTTAGATAACAGTTTATTCCTACAGTGTAGGGTTAACCATGGACATCTCGAGGACTACCATGTGAGGGGATCGCTACGTTACTAGGAACTATAATGGGATGACACCCCAAAGCTCCCTTTCCAAGGCACTTAATGTTATTGATATCTACCCATAAGAATATCCCTCTTAACATTTCACTTGGATTACCCTAAGTGTTTTATGACCCGCTAAGGGAAAGACGGTCTTTCGTCAATCCCGAGCACAACTTTACCCTTAACCCACCAACTACACTCTCATCACATAAACTTCTTTTTGGTGACCTTCAAACTCTTCAACCAGGCTAGATACACCAACTACCTTTCATTCCCACCTAATGATCTGCATGCTACTTAAATCTTACAGTTTTACTATACGCAAACCAAGTGAGTTATATGAGTTACATAAGGGGAGGTACCCCAAATATTCATCCAACTGACTCAAGATTATTACTGGGTGTCTATCATGATATTCTAGGTCTAAATCCAGAGGATCATTTTTTCCTTATTTAATTGGCATTTATTATAATTTTCCTCAACATTGACCCAATATAAAACTGAACATGAAATATAAAATCCTCTTATGATATGGCCTCCACAAAATTATGGAAAATCTAAGAAGTCAAAAGAACAGCAAATACATAATATCAAAATTTTGTAGTAAGGGGTTGGCCTCTAATTATGATATTGAACAATTATCACAAATTAGAATTTAAAGAAGGAACCACCAAAAATATTTGTCTAATAAATATGGGAAAATTACCTGACCTTCATATTAATGAGAAAAGTCTACTGGCCAAATTTCAAATTTTATCAAGAGTAATTAATTACATAAATAAATATTCCAAGTAAACCAATACTAGGGAAAATTATGAAGGAACCTACTGATAAATAATTCCAACAATTATACAAAAAATCATTGAGCTCTATATTGACCTAAAACGTCCTACCATAAAGTTTCATAATTTTCCAGAGGATATTTGGCCCTCATTTATTAAATATATTCCTAAGACAAAATAGATGACTTGTGAATGAAGTGCTAATTAAATTGATCTAATAATTACACCAGAGGTCTACATTATGATTTTGAGGGCACCACCAAACTTTAATCAACATCCAAGATCATTTAAGCATATAATTCCTCTTATAAGGAGGTTACCAAAAATGGTTATAACCTAAATCAGAGGGGATAAGTACTCCTAAAATTCATTTAAAAATTTCCTAGGGGATATCTACACCCCATGAACTTATTCACCAAGTTTCATGACCAGCTAAGGACATATGCCCATATGCCCTTCACAAGGCTTAATGTGCAACCCTAAGGTTAGAACTAGGGTCCTAAGGCATATCCACCCCCACATCACCCCAAATTTACTCATGGGGGTGTCTTATGTGATCCTAAACCAGTGGCCAAAGTTTCACACCACTTTGATGAGATTTGACCACCTAATTCCATCATGTGCACTTTTGATCTAGTTTGACCTAGTTTGACGAAACTTGGTTTAACTAATTGCCCAACCCAATCAGGCCCAATTAGGCTGAAATTTTTACAAGGGTCATATAATAACCCTAAATAGAACCCACCAAAATTTGGAGGGGATTGGAGTTCATTAGACCCTATAATTAAATAATATATGAATTATTAATTAATTACAAAAACCTTAGAAAACTTTTCTCCTAAAAATCCCATCTTTGGATATGTTAAGGGTGTAGGTACAAATAGCCTATGTTTCAATTTTCAAGTCAATCCCATTACCCAATCAAACATTATTCAAGAAATGGTGGATGTCCTACACTAGGGACCAGTCCCACCAAAATGGCTCTACAGGGAGCTATAATGCTCCTTATGGGCTAAAACAAATTTTAAATTAAAGTGCACACCAAGGGCAAAAACTTTGATGTTGACTACTTTTTCTATAGAGGGCCCTAAGTATTTTTAATAATTAAATCTAGGTACAGCAATACTTGTAAAAGAAAATACATAATTCATTTCATAAATAACATTAATCCAGCACGAATCTTGAAGCACCCTTGAACGGAATCTGGTCGTCTTCAAGCTCGAGCCGATGGTGGAGATTGCCCTGACCTGAGCCTCCTTTGTCCTTGTTTTCCTGGCCACCTAAGAGCCGCCCCGGTCGGCCAATGCCACCACCACCTTCGTTGAGGTGGTGGCCAGCGATTTGCCGTGGTTGGCCGGCCGGAGGTGGCCGAAACAGGGTATGGAGGCGGCATTAAAGCTCCAAAAATGGAGCTTTCGGTAATTGGGTGCCAATTGGCCCCAATCCTTGTAGCCAACCTGATGGCATCTATCTATAGAGAGAGGGGGGAAGAACCAGACCTGTGTGGAGCCTTGAAGCTTGTCGATTGGGTGGTCCTCCATGGCCGGACTCAAGCTTTTGGGTGCCATGTCAACTCCTATCTTGGGGGCTCAATTTCTTCTGGTATGGTGGGGAAACTCCTCCTCTCCATCCACTGAAGGAGTTATATGGCTTAATTGGGGAGGGGGAAGAGTGTAACTCCTAATTGCCATGAATGGCCATTTTCGACCAAGTGAAAACTCCTCAAATTCCCCCTCTATATGGCCGGTAATGACCATTAAACGCCTCCAAATTGATTGGGGAAACTGAATGGAGACAATAAATGAGTAATTGGTGGTTATTGATCTCCCTAAGCCACGAATGTCATTTCTCCTTCTCTTTCTCTCTCCTCCATGTTTGGTGAAAAGGAGGTTTCTCTGTCCTAGTCATCATTTATAGAAATTGAGTGGCAACTCCTGGTAATTATCAGCCTCCTAAGCTAATGGGCTACTCGAATTAGGCCTAGCGCGAGTGGATTGGGCTTGATTAGGTCAAATAGGTCATTTTGACCTAAATTTAGGGTGGAGTTGACTTTGGTCAATTTGACCATTTGAGTTGGCCCAAATGGGTGGCTAGGGACCCATTGTCCTCCCCTAAGGGTTAGGAAGGTCTAGGTAGGGTCAATTTGGCAAGGTGGAGGCCAATTGACCCACAATATGGCAGTTTGACCAAAATAGGGGTTGAGTTGACTTAGGTCAAATTGGCCACATTGATGGCCCCATGATGGGGATTTTTGTTCCATTGGGACCCGAATATCCCTATAAGGGTAGGGTCAAGGTCAATTTGGCATTGTGGAGGCCAATTGACCCTAATTACGCTACTTTGACCAATTTAAGGTTAAGGTTGACTTTGGTCAACTTGACCACTTTGGTTGACCCCAATGGGTCCTTGGTGCTCTAAGGGGACCCCTAAAGGGTTAGGTATGTTATGGTGTTGTCAAAGGGTCAAGGCGGGGCCCTTAAGTCAAACCCTATGCGTGTTAGCTGGAAATTGCTATTTGTAGACCACTGTGGTTTCCTTCTTCTTGGCTAAGGCCAAGTGGTCTCTTCAAGCTTCCTAGGGTTTTTTCATGACCTAGTCATGACAAAACCACTATAGGGGTCTAGTTTTTTGGGGGATGTTACAAATCCAATAAACAAAAAAAATAATTTTGTCCCCGAAATTCAGGAGACATGGAAGACGTCGTGCAATTCAGCTAACTCCGGCTGCAGCTCTAGTCTATAAGCCTGCGGGCTGATCCACTCCAGGATCCTGTAGAGCCCCATTTATCTTAGTCTGAGCTTCTTCCGCCTGCGTACCCGAGAGACTCCATGCATTAGACGTATCTCCAGGGATACCTGGTCTCTAAAATGGAACTCTACTGTACGATGTCGCGCATCGTAATAATTGGCCTGCCTTTTTTGGGCTTCCAACATCCTAACTTGAATCAGTCGCACCTGGGCATCTGTGTCCTTCACAAATTCTGTGCTGAGTGCCTTGGGATCCTCATCCTGGATCCAAGATAGTGGAGTCTTGTGCCTCCGTCCCTCTGAGGGTGGAAAGCAGTGTTGAACGTCAACCAAGAGTCGAGACAAGCCTGGACTGATCTTCACTCCTAGAACATAAACTGTTCATCCCGATCTGACACGATCGTCCTGGTCACACCATGATAACGGACGAACTGCTCAACAAATCCCATCAAACACCAACGAGAGCATCCTTCCAGCCCAGGGTGACCTTAGCTATCTTAGTTAATCTATCCTCGATGTTCCAAATAAAATTGTGTTCGGAGTGGTAACCTGTGTGTGAAATCCATAGTTATGTACTCGAAATAAACTCTAACACGGGCAGTGACTGTGGTAGTTCTCTAAAGACTTTTGCACTTGTCCTTCATCGTGCATCACAAAACCTATGTCATCTTTCTATATTCCGGGGACATACACGCTCTGAAATACACCAATTTTCTGATGACTAAAGCTCTTATTTGTATGGGTAGGAAACACCTCTATAAAGCTTTCTCTACACATTAAGATTCTTACACCTTCAAATATGTCCGAGTAATCAATCAACTCCACTCTATAACTTATCCAGTTCTTACTACTGATGGAAATGATCAGGTCATCAAGCGTCCCAATCATCCTCAAAATTTAAGGGGGGTGTACTCGTGAACTTTATGATGGTATGTTAACCAATCTTTATTAGTATCCATGTTTGTAAGATGGCTCCCAATCACTTTCTATGTGGAGTTTGATTCATAAGGTATACGGTTAAAATTCTTTTGAAACCTTAAGATTTTTCATAAGTTAATTTCATCAAGGAAATATCATCACATTTATTTCTCTGAATTCCTATCACCTGACCTTTGTTAGTCTTGGTCACTTTCGTGTTGTCCAAAGCTAGGTAAGAATTAGATCGTTCTTACCATAGTAACCTTAAATTTTATATTCTAAATCTAATAATTCAACGTTTTAGATCTCTGGTTATTCATCATCAAAGCTCCCAATGTATAAGGGTTATTATTATAGGTAAAATTTTCTACAATGATAGGGCGTGATTTATAACGAATCCTAAGTTAATCACTTCCGAAAGCCCCAAACTACCAGAACTTTCAAATATAACTAAAGCTTGCACGACCTAATTTCAGTTCCCAACTTCCAGAAAGGCATCTGCATCCCTAAGTGACTAAACCTAGCAACTTTACATTTCTAATGCTTCAACTAAGGTCAAGTCATTGCTCGATCTACGATGTCCTTCCATTGTCCTGGTAATACTTTAGATCATCATTCCAGACCTACTTTTACACTATCTCATCCTTGACCGAGTAACATCGAATAAGATCGACTTCAAAATCACCATGTTCACGACGCAACACCTTCTAAATTAGATCCAAAGGAAACCCAAGTCAGTAACTAATTTGCCCAATAAACAAAAGATAAGCCCCAATAAACAAAAGGTAACCACTATCTATTTTGGGCTAAGTATCTTCAATATCTCCATGTTATATTCATCCTAAGTATGTAAACAATCCTCAGAGCACACAACCTTAGTCTTGGGGTTCTATCTTAAGACTTGTTGGTGTACTCCATACTTTAGACTCTTCAAGGTACCCCCTTTACGACAACCTTATCAGGGTCAACATGTAACACAATCCCAAATGGGTCTCTTTTGCACTTGAATTCTCATCCGACCCTCGGTGTTTGCGTGGTGGTTATCTCAATGTAATCATGTCACTGATACGAGGGTTGAGTCTATGAGTCCCCTACCATTCCACTTATGTGTTAATCTCCTTAAGGCGGTCCTATCCGTTTGGATAACCCTTGGTATGTGAAGTAGGGACATCAGAGTTTATGGCTTAGGTGGTCTTTCTCACGTTAAGCTCCTCATTTAATCCCTTTGGGGTATCCTCGTATCTTAACCAAATTTATACCTATGGTTTATTTCAGGCTAGGGCATGGTATAAATTGTCATGGTGAGTCATGTGTCCTAGTGGGGTTGAGTCTAACTCATTGACTAAAGGACTATTTAAAGAGATCTTTGCAGTCGGAGGTATTCCCTGCTGGGGGCAGGGTTCGCCGTAGGCCACAAAAAAAACTTGTCACTTGTAAGGAGATTTGGCTAACAAACAAAAAATATTCAGTTAAAAGTGGACTTTTTATGTGATTTCCCCATATGGGCACACAATTGCTTTCGCTGCTTAGTTTGTCCTCAAACTAAACTCGCGCGGAGTGGCCCAGGGTTTGTTGACTTCTTTTCTTTGGATCGAGGTTTGCTCTGATACCAGTTTGTAAGACCCCATTTTTTCGCTACAAAACTGGGTTTTATGCCCAGAACCAACGCTTTGCGGTGACACCAACACACGGGAAGGTCACCACTACAAAGCGCCGATCCTGCCGGCCATATCAATCACAGAAAAAGAAAAGTATAAACTAACAATAGAAGTTCAAATCCACAATCACAAGTTATATATAATAAATGTCCACATGATATAACTGAAATAACAAGAGTTACAATAATAATAAAAAGGGCTCATGCCCTATACATCATGCCCTCACTATAAGGTCACTCACAAAGCAAACTACTAATCACTCACTGATCCTTAAACTGGTGCTCATGTACTAAACTGGCCCGTCTCGGTCTACACCGGCCTCTGGTGCTGTTGCGTCTCCTCGGTCCCCTAAAATGATATGGTCCATCGACTGTTAGTCAAAAAGACTAAGCCTTATGTTCCCCACCCTACCCCCAATGGCTCCTAGGCACCGTGTAGGAGGATGATGTGGAGGACAACAAGGGGTTTCAAACAAGCAGATGACGACGGATCTGTCTACAGGAAATGTCTACAACTACACATGTGTATATAAATAATTGAAGCAGTAATAGAGCATGGTAAAGAGCAAGTAAAGAATACTAAGTAAAGATAAGTACACAATAAAAAAGTAACCATTGATTTATAGGAATGCACATACAAACCTATAGACCAAGGGGTCGTTTAGCAGGGCCTATCATATAAGAAGTCCCATAACCAATTTATACGATAGGGGTAGGGGTTGAAATGCAATGCTTATGCCATGACATGCAGAGTTATGCAGTTTATGCAATGTTCACACAAGTGCAACTCACACACTTCGACTCTATGCGCACAGACCTTTAGTTTCTCCTTTTTGGAGCTAGCAGGACTCCCAGGATAATCCCGTAGTGGCAAACGGAAGCAGTGGGTTGGGCCTCGCCCACCTCTAGGTTGGTATTCACACTACCTAACCTAGACCTATAGTATGCCTCAATGCAAAACCGCGGAGCATCTGCGTACTCTTACTGGCTGGACCACCAGACTTTTATGGCTAAGTTCAAATTCCACACTTGCTGAGTCAACGTATTGCCGCTGGTGTGAACGACCGTCTAATACCGAAGACCCGCCACCTTTATGCACATGCAAACATGTTTACCATCTATCTCCGAGCCATAATCTCCCCGGGCTAACCCGCCCGTCACAATAACCTTCCGAGCCACCGGCTCGCCGGACCAACCCATCCGCACCAATAAATATTACTGAGTCACAAGCTCACCAGACTAATTAGTCTGCTACTACAACCACCGAGCCTACAACTCGTAAGACCACACCGACTAACCTCTCATAACCACGGGGGTGTGGGTGTGTGGATTATTAAGACAATCTTACATAACAGTTTATTCCTACAGTTTAGGGTTAACCATGGACATCCCAAGGACTACCATGTGAGGGGCTCGCTACGGTACTAGGAACTATAATGGGATGGCACACCAAAGCTCCCTTTCCAAGGCACTTAATGTTATTGGTATCTACCCATAAGAATATCCCTCTTAACATTTCACTTGGATTACCCTAAGTGTTATGACCCGCTAAGGGAAAGACGATCTTTCGTCAATCCCGAGCACAACTTTACCCTTAACCCACCGAGTACACTCTCATCACATAAACTTGTTTTTGGTGACCTTCAAACTCTTCGACCAGGCTAGATACACCAACTGCCTTCCATTCCCACCTAATGATCTGCATGCTACTTAAATCTTACAGTTTTACTATTCGCAGACCAAGTGAGTTATATGAGTCGTAAGGGGAGGTACCCCAAATATTCATCCAACTGACTCAGGATTATTATTGGGTGTCTATCATTATATTCTAGGTCTAAATCCAGAGGATCATATTTTCCTTATTTAATTGGCATTTATTATAATTTTCCTCAACATTGACCCAGTATGAAATTGAACATGAAGTATAAAATCCTCTTATGATATGGCCTCAACAAAATTATGGAAAATCTAAGAAGTCAAAACAACAGCAAATACATAATATCAAAATTTTGCAGTAAGGGGTTGACCACTAATTATGATATTGAACAATTATCCTAAATTAGAATTTAAAGAAGAAACCACCAAAAATATTTGTCTAATAAATATGGTAAAATTTCACGACCTTTATATTAATCAGAAAAGTATACTGGCCAGATTTCAGATTTTATCAAGAGATATTAATCACATAAATAAATCTTCCAAGTAAACCAATACTAGGGAAAATTATGAAGTAACCTACTGTTGGGAACAGTGCCCTGTAATGTTCCTGATTTGAAGAAGTGCTCAGCTCAATGATAAATGCAAGTTGTATTTGACATTCCATCTAGTTCATGCTTGCAGGAATCGACAACATGTCATGTACTTTAGTTATTTTACTAAGTACTATATCGTCGAGATGAACAGGCGATATCATCGACAAGCATACTTGTCGTCTTGATGATGAGCAAAGCAGCAGCCGCTGAGAAGCAAAGTATTCGTCGACCGCTGAGACATGGCGAGATCGTCGAGCGAAGAATGCCGATCGTCGAAACGCTGAGACGTGGCGAGATCGTCGAATGAAGAGTGGCGATCGTCGAACGAAGGATGACAAGTTCGTCGATCGCAGAATGCTGTTCGTCAAACACAGAGAAGACATAGGACATCGTCGTGTGGAACTCATGTCATCGGGAGAACAATATGATTACGACAACATAATGCAACAAGGAAGCTCACGACGACACTGTCAGAGGAAGAAGATCGTCGTATATACAGAATCGCCAGGATATCTTGTATCGTCGAGATACAACCATCAGAGGAAGAAGGAAGATCGGGACGACAAAGTCAGAGACAGCTTGTCGTCGTAATGATGCAAATATCTTCAAGACAGAATTCAAATCTTGCGGACGTGATGTCACAATTAATGGCGCCGCCTGATTGTCCAATCAGGGCCTACTATGATGGATGAGCTTCTTACAGTAAAGGAAATTGTTTGTGACCGTCATACGGCTTGTCCGTCCTATAAAAGGGAACAGTGTTGCCCTAGAAAAAGAGGCTTGCTGTGCAAGAAAAAAACGAGAAAAAGAATCCCGCCGCTCTTCAATAGAACAGTATTTTTCAGCGGAGAAGAACGAGAACCAGATTCAAGAGTTCTCTAAAGAATCAGTCATCTCCATTGACTGAGAAGTTGCCGTTCAACATCAGGCAAAAAGTAGAGATTGAAGAAAAATTGCGCTGTCAAAGATCTGAATCAGAAGAATCTTCTTCAATCGTAAGAAGCCAATCATCATCAGGCTAAGTTGCCAATCTTCATCTGACAGAAGAAACATTTTATTATTGTATTTTCTTGTAGGACTTGCGGGTCCCCATTTGTCCAGCTTGAGGGTTGGAGAGCTGTGAGGCTTGAGGGCCAGGGCAGTGGACTTGCGGGTCCCAATTTGTCTAGCTTGAGGGTTGGAGAGCTGTGAGGCTTGAGGGCCAGGGCAGTGGACTTGCGGGTCCCAATTTGTCTAGCTTGAGGGCTAGAGAGTTGTGAGTCTTGAGGGCCAGAGCAGTGTGCTTGCAGGTGCGATTTGTCGAGCTTGCGGGCTCGGGGGCAGTAGGGGCTTGCGGGCCTAGGTTGTTGGGACCTACGGGTCCATGTTGTAAGGCTTGAGGGCCTGAAGCTTTTGGCGGCGTTTGCCGAGCCTAGCACACTGCTGGGTAGGCGCAGAGGGAGAGAGGACTACTCAAGACACCCGGTCATGAGGAACCTCTATAGATCGTTGTGTGCTTTCTGTGGTTTGTTCTTTATTTCTTAGATCTATTAACTAGAAAGTAAGAAAAACCTAAAGAGGGATATTATAAAAAGAAAAACCTATTCACCCCCCCCCCCCCCCCCCTCTAGGTGATTAAGTAGACACCCCTATAAACAACAAGTGGTATCAGAGCTAGGTTGTTCAAAGAAAAGCTTAACAGCTTGAACAGATCTGTCTGCGGGTGTCTAAGCATCATTAGTATGGAGTCAAGATTAGCTAGGTGTTGTAGAGAAAACTTTCCCCTGTGGAAAGTTAGAGCCAGAATATTCATGGAAGCTTTGGATCCCAGGATGTTTCAAGTCACTCAAGAAGGGCCACATGCTCCCAAGACCACATCCAAGAAAATGACAGAAGATGTGATCATTCTAGACAAGAAAGCCAAAGACATCATAGCTGATGCAGTTGATACTCACACTTTCCATCAAATTACTCACTGCACTACAACCAAGGAAATGTGGGAGTCGCTGGCAATCCTCATGCAAGGATCACTAGGAGTAAAAGACATTGTCACAGAGAAGGGGAAGATCAAGACCTTGAGTGATAGTAAGTCAAGCAATACAGATACAGAGGAAGAGCCTCACTTTGGACTTACTGCCCTATCCGAATCAGAGGAAGAAGTTCAGAATGAAGTCATCTCTGAACAAGGTGGAATAAGAGCTCCCCTGTCGAACACTGATTCAGATTCTGAAATGAGTCCCTCAGAAACTTATGAGGATCTTCTAAAAGAGATCAGAAGGAGCAAGGAGATCTGTAGGAAGCAAGCTGATGAAATCTTAAATCTCCAGGCTAGAAACTCTAATCTCTCGGAAAAAGTGAAAGGCTGACTCTAGAGAACGCAGATTTCTGCCAGCTCAAGAGAGACTACATTGCAAACTCAAACCTTGAGCTGATGTGCAAGTTTGGAAAAACCATGAAGGCGCTGGTAGATAGCAGGGAAGCATGCTACTCTCTCAGCAAAGAGATCATGCTCCTAAAGAAGGATAGAAATCAGGCTGGTTTCCTGAAGATGAGGGCTAATAAGGTCAGAAGAATGGAGAACAAATCCTTCATTAAAGGAAATCCATTAGCAAGCTCCTTCAAACCAGAGACTTCTCCTCCACGGGTTGATGGTCGGTGCTCCACTCAAAGTAGGGAGCTAGAATGCTTTAAGAAAGATAGATCAGATAGACCCTGCAGGATGCAGGCTAGCTTGAGGAAGGTAAACTCACCCTCCATCTGGAAGGCTGGGCAACCCGATCTTGGGAATCTCAAAAATTGGAGCTCCACAAGTGAACTGGCTGAGTTCAGAATAGAGAAGAGATCAATAAAGAAGAGTGAATCTAGAAGGGAAACTATGAATGGTGACAATCACATCTACCATCAGCATAGCTCACCTTCTTTTCCTCATTCATTTGTTCACAAACAAAGAACCCCAGTTCACAAAGTCAGTCAGAAAAGGCGATTCAAAAAGTTTGAATGCTGGTACTATGGCAAAACAGGCCACTTTGTAATCGATTGTTTGTACAATCCAACTACTCCAAGGGTAACAAATACTAAACCTATAAACAATTTAGTTCACAATCCTTACGCGTTTACGAGGGCAGTGAAATCCAGTATATCCTTCAGAGCTAATAAATTCCCAGGACCCAAATTCACTTGGGTTCCTAAGGGCTTGTAATCGTATTTTGCAAGAAGTCCAAGTGCCCACTAGAAACAAATCTGGGGCCTGGACATAGTAGCTGTTCTGACCCATAGGCAGAACATCAAAGGTTATTTACTAATAAAATTAGTGCAGGTTATTCTGCTAAAAAAAGGGGGACCTAAAGGATGGATAGCTCTCGGAATCTACAATCGTCGAGTGTTACAATGTTACAATAGACGAAAAGACGACAAAGATACGAGATGAGAGAATTCGTGTCTAAGGAACATTTCAATGACAATGAGCGCATCGGCAAAATACATTTGACCTATTCATCTCAGGATTAGATGGATCCATCGGAGCCGTCTGATCGCTTTTCAAAGGTACGCGCCTATCCACCTACCGACACTATAAATAGAGCGAATGTTCAAAAATAAAATTACGCTATCAGTTGCCCTAAGACGTTCCGTTGACAAACCCTTGCTTGTTTCTTCGACGTTCCGCCTCTCTCACGCACTCTGAATCAATGGCTCCCAAGAAAGAAGAAGTAGTCTCCGGCTGTGAACTCCAGCGAGGAGGCTTCAATGCCTGCTTCGACGAAATACGATCCGTAATAGGGTTGCTAGAGACGTCTGGACTGGAATACATTCTATGCAAATCGTCGGTCCTTCTCCACCAAGAACTAGCCGAGTTCTATGCCGAAGCAAGACTTAACAATACTGAATCACAGATAAAGACCAAGGTGGGAGGCAAGAAGATTAAGATATCTGTAGATAGTCTCGGAAAAGCATTGAATCTGCCAAGAATCGAAGGGGGAGATGAAGAGGATGAGCTAACTGGTGAAGAAATGTCCGCATGCTACACATGGTGCGGACACACCAGGAAGACCTACGGGTCTATCAAGAGAGCTGAATTCAATCAGAAGGGGAAGCTACTGGCCAACATTGTTGGCAAAGTGTTATTGTGCAAGCCTGGTTCCCATGACCGCATATCCAAAGACATGTTTGTTATCATGGGCCGAATCATTCACTCTAAGAAAACCGACTGGAGTGAGTTCCTCTTCCAGAGAGTAAAGAACACCCTGAAGACCCCCTCCTATGGGAGAATATTGCCCCTTTTCTTTCTAAACATCCAGGGTGATGTGTTGCAAAAGAGAATGGGAGTACCTCTTCACTACTTCAAAAAATTAGATGCAAAGATGTTGGACCGATGGGACAGGTACATCCCCAAACCATCCTCTGAGCTCCAAAGAAGCAGAAGAAACCATCATCCCAAAGAAACCCCTCCTCCGAAGAAGACTCATCAAGCAGCTCTGATGACATCCCACCACACCCACACCATTCCGCTCAATCCGGAGGTGAACCATCCACTGGTATCAAAGAACATATCCCTGTCTCAACTCCTGAACCTGCTTCCACAGAGATTGGTGAAAATATGCGGAACCCCAATGGAGGAAATGAGCCCGTTGAGGGGGAGCCTCAATTCGGGGGCTCAACCCAAAATGATGACATGATCCCTAAGGATGCTCGAGTTGAGGGGGAGATCGATCTGGAGCACTCTGGCCCAGAATATCGAGATACAATGCCTGAGCCAACAGCAGACATCACTCTCTCCAATTGTCGAGAGTTAGCTGTTGCAAGCAAAATTGTGCTCATAGCTCCAAGTGAGCCCCTACCAGAAGTCCCTAAAGGGAAGGCCAGAGTTACTGCGCATATCAGTGAAGAATCATCTGAAGATGTCAGTAAAGCAGACTCGCAGGGACGAGGAGATCAGGAGGGACAAACTGCTGAGCCATCTTCGGCTCAGACAGTTTCGCTATTCCACATGATATCAGCTTTACTTAATGCTCAGCGACAACATCTAGAGCAATTTATAGTAAAAACCATGGATCGTTTAAGAGAGGAAGCGAAGGGAGAAATTAAGAAGGTAAAAAGCGACATACATGACCTGAACACTCAATGCGCTCACTTCTATTCTATGGCAGCTCCTGCTATAGATAAGATGAATGAGTAGGTTAATAAAGTGGGACATCAAACCTATAAAATCTTGACCAATCAAAAAACCTTCTCGAATAATGTATACTATTTTTTTGAGCAGATGGGACAGGTGCTGCAAATAACAGAGATCAAATTCTGACCCGGGTGAATGAGAATGCTCATCTTCTTGAAGTAAGAAATAATCTAGATGTCACTGAGCAGACCATGGTTGAACGGCTTAATCTAGTCAAAGACAGCCTAGAAGAGCGCATATTTGAACAATCCATAAAGGGGGAGAATACAATAATAAATGCCAGTTCACATCAAGCGATGTGGATCACAAATCAGATAAAGCAGACAATGAATCAACCTCCAACAGTATATGTAACTGTCGCTCCTTCTGCAAGCACTAACTCTGATGAGTATGGGATAGAATTTGGAGAATCAGCCACCTACAGAAAAAGAAAGAGAATTCACAGCAACCAGTATAGGGAAAAGAGACTGAGGGAAATTGAGCCGGATCCCCAATCTGGAAGTTGGAGTCCAGCATCAAGAGAAATAATAACAGAATCGTGGATTCAATTTGGACACTCACAGGTGGATTATCAGAGAGTATACCACTCGGTTGACTGGGATAGACATTTAAAGCAGCTGGAAAGGAGGAAGAACCACAAGCTAGCATTCCCACAAGGTCCTCCTCCTTCCCCTAAGAATATTCCTCTACCCATCAACTTCTATCAAAGGCGGAGGCAGAAATCCAAAGGACCAAGCGGCAGCAGCAGACACTGATGGGCAACAAACTAAAATCCTAAATTTTCTTGTTAGGACAAAATGAATGCGCATGATTATTCTTGAACATCTAATCTATTTTGAAGAACACTTAATCCATTTATATGATTGTTGCTTTATGTGTGATTTCATTATCTAAAATGTTATATCTTTTCATAAGTGGCATCTATCATTGAGTGGGTTATGACTTCTTCAAATAGGGGGAGATTATTGGGAACAGTGCCCTGCAATGTTCCTGATTTGAAGAAGTGCTCAGCTCAATGATAAATGCAAGTTGTATTTGACATTCCATCTAGTTCATGCTTGCAGGAATCGACAACATGTCATGTACTTTAGTTATTTTACTAAGTACTATATCGTTGAGAAGAACAGGCGATATTGTCGATAAGCGTAGTTGTCGTCGTGATGATGAGCAAAGCAGCAGCCGCTGAGAAGCAAAGTATTCGTCGACCGCTGAGACATGGCGAGATAATCGAAGGAAGAATGCCGATTGTCGAAACGCTGAGACATGGCGAGATCATCGAATAAAGAATGGCGATCGTCGAACGAAGGATGACAAGTTCGTCGATCGCAAAATGCTGTTTGTCGAACACAGAGAAGACATAGGACATCGTCGTGTGGAACTCATATCGTCGGGGGAACAATATGATTACGACGACATAATGCAAGAAGGAAGCTCACGACGACACTGTCAGAAGAAGAAGATCATCGTATATACAGAATCGCCAGGATATCTTGTATCGTCCAGATACCATCATCAGAGGCAGAAGGAAGATAGCGACGACAAAGTCAGAGACAGCGTATCATCGTAAATATCTTCAAGACAGAATTCAAATCTTGCGGACGTGATGTCAGCAATTAATGTCGCCGCCTGATTGTCCAATCAGGGCATGCTATGATGAATTGTCTTCTGACAGTAAAGGAAATTGTTTGTGATCGTTATACGGCTTTTCCGTCCTAAAAAGGGAACAGTGTTGCCGTAGAAAAAGAGGCTTGCTGTGTAAGAAAAAGAACGAGAACAAGAATCCCTCCGCTCTTCAATAGAACAGTATTTTTCAGCGAAGAAGAATGAGAACCAGATTCAAGAGTTCTCTAAAGAATCAGTCATCTCCATTGACTGAGAAGTCGCCGTTCAACATCAGGCAAAAAGTAGAGATTGAAGAATAACAGCGCTGTCAAAGATCTGAATCAGAAGAATCTTCTTCAATCGTAAGAAGCCAATCATCATCAGGCTAAGTTGTCGATCTTCATCCGGCAGAAGAAACATTTTATTATTGTATTTTCTTGTATGACTTGCGGGTCCCTATTTGTCCATCTTGAGGGTTGGAGAGCTGTGAGGCTTGAGGGCCAGGGCAGTGGACTTGCGGGTCCCAATTTGTCTAGCTTTAGGGTTGGAGAGCTGTGAGGCTTGAGGGTGATGCGTGTCGGCAAGTGCACCGGTCGCTGTCAAGTAATAAATGTGGAGAGTGGAATCCCCGAGTGTCGGTCTCTTGAGGAATGCAGATTGGGTGAACGAAACATGTTGTGTGACTCTTGTTACACAAGCACAACACACATAAAAAAAGGGGTTTTTGGTTGGTTGTTCCTAATCTTAACAACAATAAAAGAAATGCGGGTCGAAAGCACCGCTTCGCGAGGCGAGATGGATGCAACGGCCGCGATGCCGTGCTTCATGAGGCGGATGGAGTGTGCTCTAGTGCGAGAAGGTGAGGGTCGCAAACACCTCCTCACAACTGCCGTTAGCTCTTGCCAACGCGGATCAAACACCTTGAGTGCGTGAGTGAGTGACTGGAAACGGAGTGATTCACAAACAAGCTATGAAGAAGGGCAAAGAAACATTCATTTCAATCAAACCAAACATCACAATATTCAAGTTTACACGATTCAACGAGTACAATGAAGGAAAGAAGAAAGAGATAACCGATGGGTGAAGACTAGCGGCCGTTCACGGCCGGAATGGTAGGTTGTCGGGCTACCTCCGGACTCGGGCGGACTATGCTTCCGGCGCAGAGAGCTGTCACGATTTCTCTACGTAGCTCCGTCGTCTTCGACTTCAGATTTCCTCTTCTTCTTGATGCGTGTCGGCAAGTGCACCGGTCGCTGTCAAGTAATAATTGTGGAGAATAAATTCCCCGGATGTCGGTCTCTTGAGGAATGCAGGATGGGTGAACGAATCGCGCAGTGATGATTGTTACACAAGCGTTCAACAAACACAAAGAGGGGTTTTAGGTTGGTTTTCCTAATCTTAGCAATAACAAAAGAAATGCGGGTCGAAAACACCGCTTCGCAAAGTGAGGTGGATGCAACGGCCGCGATGCCGTGCTTCGTGAGGCGGATGAAGTGAGCTCGAGTGCGAGAGGGTGAGGGTCGCAAACACCTCTTCACAACCGCCGTTAGCTCTTGCTAACGCGGGTCAAACACCTTGCGTGCGGGCGCGAGTGAGTGAATGAGAACGGAGTGAATCACAACCAAACCATGAAGAATAACAAAGAGACATTTATTTAAACAAATAACATCTCAATATTCGAGTTTTACACGGTTCAAAGAGTACAACGAGGAAAGAGGAAAGGAATAACCGATGGTGAAGACTAGCGGCCGTTCACGTCCGGAATGGTAGGTTGTCGGGCTACCTCCGGACTCGGACGGACAATGCTTCCGGCGTAGAGAGCTGTCACGATCTACCTACGTGCTCCGTCGTCTTCGACTTTAGGTTTCTTCTTCTTCTCACCGAGCGGAATGAAAGAATGCTTGCTTGGAGGCTTACGGACGATGGAGAACACTCACGGACAATGGAGGAAGTCTTAGAATGGATGGAGGAGGCTTCCCTTTGCGTAGGAGATGAAGTGGAGGCTTCCCACGGTGGAGATCGGCGGCGTACGGAACAGGAATCCCGCTCCCCGCATGAACGATCCGCCCTAAGATCGCAACAGGCGTTTAAATAGGCGCTGGATTAAATACTGCGCACGATCATTGGCGCACGACCAGTGGTCGTGCGCACTGGAATTCGGCGATCGTGCGCACTACCTGGGTGGAACCTGCAAGATACGAAATTATAAAATAAAATGTTCGCACGACCAGTGGCGCACGACCGGTGGTCGTGTGCACTGGAGTTGATGGTCGTGCGCACTACCGCAAACAGAACTCAGAAATTAAATGGTAAGTGCGCACGAGCAGTGGCGCACGACCGGTGGTCGTGCGCACTGTCGTTGATGGTCGTGCGCACTGCACCAAACAGAACTCGTAAAAAAGGGTTAAGTGCACACGATCAGTGGCGCACGACCAGTGGTCGTGCGCAATAGAACCGGTGATCGTTCGCAGTGTTCCTGTGCAGAATTGCACCGGGAACACTTGCACGACTCTTATTCCCGCACAACCACAGATCTAACCACTGAAAGTGGCACTTATCAGCACAAGAATATACTAAAGACAATAAACACGAAAATCACACCAAAGTGGGCCAAGATGTGCACCTAGCATGGATTATCAAATATAAACTATAACAAGGCTATAGTGCGTAGAATTGACTAAATAACGGCCCGGATGAGTCCAAAAAATGTGTATATGATCAGGACTCATCAAACCCCCAGACTTAACTGTTTGCGCGTCCCGAGCAAACGAATCCGGCGGAGCGCGAAAACGATAGTTAACATAGAGAATTACACAAGGGAGTACGGTGCGAAGTAACGTACGCATGCGAGTAGAAATTCTAGTAGAAGAAGATTCTAATTATGCTAACTAATTTACATAAGTATTAAAGCGTAAGTAAAGATTTAGTCCTACTCAGTTGGTGAATTATGAAGAATTTGACGATCATGCCCAGTATGAAAGTGACGAGACACTGAGGCGGGTGTTGCAAAAGATCGGGGCTTAGGAATAACTCCGCTGAAATCCATCAACGTCGTGAACCATACGCTCGCCCGGTCACACTCTCTCCACGGCGCTAGCAAACTCGCAAATCAAATCAGTAGGACTTAAAGGACTAAAACGAGGCTTAGGTTACGGTGTGATATTCAAAGTTAAACACGGTGGCTACGCAACCCAAGTGAGCTAACGGAACGCTGCACCACACAAGACCAACAAACTATGCTCGTGTGACACACCCCCAGACTTATCCTGAAAACCAGGTGTGCACACGGCCTACTTCACAAATACCAACAGATTTTCCGTTTTTAGCTCAGGAGGATTTTGTTTTTCAAAAATACTCTTTTTTTTTCTTTTACATATTTCACTTCTTTTATTGAACCCCCGGTTGGTTCAAAATCAGCAGATGGACTTTATTTTCTCTCCATAACACAAAGATTCCACACACCACACAAGTTTAGAATTATGAGCGCAGTTAAAAACAATTTGGTTGCGGGCGTGGGATAGGCTCCAGGCTTTGGTGGATGAAGAGGAGCTGAACAAAGGATTGGTAGGCACAAAATTGGCTTGCAAAGGTGAATGAAATGGACATGGAATAACAAAGCTCAAACTAGCCAAAGGGTGGCTTACATCATGCTTGACTCAACGAGTAGCTCTCACCCATGCTTCGAGAGTCGCTTGGGGCAAGTTCTTAGCCCACGAGAAAGATAAACCTTCCTCCCGACTCGAGCAACACACGACTAGCAACCGCACACACACAACACCGGGTTATCGTCAATTCCATACAAATTCACCACTTGAGTATATTAAATCTAAATTTACGCAGAAATACTAAACATAAATTAGATGCATAAAGAAAATCTAGTTCTACACAAATTCTACCATAGCATGCGAAGTGACTAGAACACTACATGAGTCAATATCGCACTCCAAATAATAATTCCTACGTTAACAACCTATTTCATACTCCAACCAAGATAGTTTACAACGGAACAACAACAAAAAGATAAGCGCGCACTCAAGTGGGTGAAATGGTGTGTGAAACATGGAAAACAACGATAATGATAAGATAAAAAAGAATCAACCTTCTAGTATGCGGTGCACTCGTGCACAGTGGATAACAACAACCGCTCCCCCAGACTTAAACTAAGCGATATATCTAGAAATTGAAGCAAAAAGAGGGGAGGAAGTGTTACCCAATGCTCAGAAATGAGCATACCAGACGATTGGCGTTTACGATCAAGACTAGTCCGCAGCATCCGCTCCATCGAACACAAAACCCTGCAAGCACAAACTCAAAGCAACAAAAGCAGAAACAAAAGCTGAACTAAAAGAAGTTAGATAAAAAGAAATACGAAAACAGGAAATCTGGGTTGTCTCCCAGTAGCGCTTTCATTTAACGTCCTTAAGCTGGACCAAATACCTGTATTAGCAGTGTTTATAAAGTGCAGGAATTAAAAAGAAATCTCAAAAATAGTTCACCACAGCAAATAAAACACACATCAACTAAAAGCGCTCTTATGGTGTGCTTCTCCCGTAGCACGTAGGCGGGAGGTGAAGGCTTTAGGGCCAGCACTGGTATTACCCAATGCTCCCCTAACCTCCGCCACCTTGCCACGGAGAGCGGCAGCACGAGCGTCGCGCAGAAGTTTTTCCTTTTTAAGTTTGGTGACAGTCGGAGACTGCCACCGTTGAGAGTTCTCAGATTTTTCCTCCTTAGAATCAGGTGGCGTCACTTCCGGCATCGTGGTGACTACCGGATCGGCCCAGGAGATGGAGCGCTTAGATAGTTTATTACATGATTCACCATAAGAAGATAAATAATCAGCAACCCTAACTACATTCACGTCAACGTTTCCCGAACTGCCGTCTTCCTCCTTCTCGGAGTCGAATTCTTTCCGGAGGTCGACCTCTTCTTCCTCATCCGATTGGAGCTCCTCCATTCCTCCTTCACCTGTTTCTTGAACATGTATCTTTCCTGCACAGCTTAGAAATTCATCAGAAATAACGAGAGGGGGCGGAGTGAATGTTTCAGTTGTGGCTTCGGGACAAGTGGGCTGCTGCAACATATTGGTTAGGGAAATGCACCCCGTAGCAAAGTCAAGGGTAGCACCGCTCTCTTTCAAGAACGGTACGCCCAAGATAGGAATGGACTGGTTTTCCCGCGGGCCCAAAACCTGAAAATCAGCAACTGCAGTTGTCCCCTCAACCGTCACCTCCACATTCTTTACTTCCCCCTCGGATTGAATAACAGTACCATTGGCAAGCACAAGGGATTTCCTTTCTTCCGTGTTCAAATCCAGTTGTAATTTGGCTACATCTTGCAACGCAATAACGTTGCGGGAGGAACCGGAATCGCATAAAGCTTTTGTTTCAACCTTATTGATGGAACAAGAGATTACCAGCTCACTCGGATTGGCATCTACCACATCCCCCAGACTCTTCCCTTGATCAATGGGGTTCTTCTCCGTGTTGCTGGGAAGGGTCCCCTGTGAACGCTCGGTTAGCGCTTGGGCCAATTGGCCCAACTGCGTCTCCAAGTTTCGCATAGATGCAGTTTGGTTTACCATATTTGAATTAGCTGCTAGCATGAATTTCTCCATCATTTCTTCTAAATTACTCTTCTTTTGGGTAGGGGGTGCTTGGTTATAATCCGGGTGCGGCGGCCTCGGTTGGCCCCCGGAGGCGTAAGCATCGTTTTGATGCTGCCCCGGTGCCCATCGTTGGCCAGGTGTGTTTGGATTCCACGAGAAGTTCGGGTGACTTCTCGCTCCCAGATTATAAGCATTATTGAAAGGCGCCCCCCTAGGCTGATTTCCTACATAATTAACAGATTCGTTCAAGTTCAAGTGTGCGAAGTCACCTGCCACGTTGTTCCCCGAACACTCATATGCGTGGTGGCCTCCGCCTCCACATCCCTCGCAGGTAATGACAGCAGCAGTCGCGGATGGTGAGGGGAGAGAGTTGACCATGAAAAGACCTCGGCCGCTTCTTGGAGCATTTCTCCCTGCAGTCCAGAATGTACTGTGGGAGGCAGTGTCGCGCAGAATTCGAAGGGCTTCTTCAGGAGTGTGGTTCATCAAGGTACCACCCGCCGCAGCATCGATCATTGCCCTGTAGTTGGGCTCGATCGCGAAGTAGAACAATTCAACCACATTCCATGGTTGGAGCTCGTGGCCAGGGCAACGTCGAAGGAGATCGTTGAGGCGCTCCCATGCTTCAGCAAGGGTCTCTTGGTCAAGTTGGCGAAATGTGGCGATCTCCCGCCGCAAGCTTACAATCTTATCCACAGGGTGGAATTTAGCAAGGAACTTGGATGCGAGAGCATCCCAAGTTGCAGCAGTCCCGGGCGGAATGGAGTGGAGCCACACCTTTGCTTTGTTGCGGAGTGAAAAGGGAAACAGTCTGAGCTTGACCGTGTCGTCCGCAATCCATGCGTAGCGGAAGGTTCCGCAAATATCAGAAAACTCCGCCAGATGCAGATGCGGATCTTCGCTGGCCAACCCCGAGAACTGAGCGTTGTTCCGGATTATGTTTAAGATCGCTGGCTTGATCTCAAACTGATTATTCACAATATTGGGCCCAAAACCTGGATACACACTCCCAGCAGTTGGAGTGGTGTAGTCCCTCATCGTGCGGGGTCGAGGCCTAGCTGCCTCCTGCTCAATCCCAGGCTGATGTTCCCCCACGCCGGGCATTCTCGGATCAACATCATTTGGGTCTACCTGATCACCCATGGCCGCTTGCACAGCCGCAGCGCGCCTTCGCGCGCGAGCAGTTCGTTCGATTTCTGGATCAAAAAGTGCGAGTTCACCTGCGACCTGCCTCTGCATGAACTGTCAGAAACAAAAAGAAAAACAAAGAAAATAAAAAACAACTGCTCGTATAACGAAAGTCACAACATAAGACGAAACACGCCTGCATTCCCCGGCAACGGCGCCAAAAACTTGATGCGTGTCGGCAAGTGCACCGGTCGCTGTCAAGTAATAATTATGGAGAATAAATTCCCCGGATGTCGGTCTCTTGAGGAATGCAGGATGGGTGAACGAATCGCGCAGTGATGATTGTTACACAAGCGTTCAACAAACACAAAGAGGGGTTTTAGGTTGGTTTTCCTAATCTTAGCAATAACAAAAGAAATGCGGGTCGAAAACACCGCTTCGCAAAGTGAGGTGGATGCAACGGCCGCGATGCCGTGCTTCGTGAGGCGGATGAAGTGAGCTCGAGTGCGAGAGGGTGAGGGTCGCAAACACCTCTTCACAACCGCCGTTAGCTCTTGCTAACGCGGGTCAAACACCTTGCGTGCAGGCGCGAGTGAGTGAATGAGAACGGAGTGAATCACAACCAAACCATGAAGAATAACAAAGAGACATTTATTTAAACAAATAACATCTCAATATTCGAGTTTTACACGGTTCAAAGAGTACAACGAGGAAAGAGGAAAGGAATAACCGATGGTGAAGACTAGCGGCCGTTCACGGCCGGAATGGTAGGTTGTCGGGCTACCTCCGGACTCGGACGGACAATGCTTCCGGCGTAGAGAGCTGTCACGATCTACCTACGTGCTCCGTCGTCTTCGACTTTAGGTTTCTTCTTCTTCTCACCGAGCGGAATGAAAGAATGCTTGCTTGGAGGCTTACGGACGATGGAGAACACTCACGGACAATGGAGGAAGTCTTAGAATGGATGGAGGAGGCTTCCCTTTGCATAGGAGATGAAGTGGAGGCTTCCCACGGTGGAGATCGGTGGCGTACGGAACAGGAATCCCGCTCCCCGCATGAACGATCCGCCCTAAGATCGCAACAGGCGTTTAAATAGGCGCTGGATTAAATACTGCGCACGATCATTGGCGCACGACCAGTGGTCGTGCGCACTGGAATTCGGCGATCGTGCGCACTGCCTGGGTGGAACCTGCAAGATACGAAATTATAAAATAAAATGTTCGCACGACCAGTGGCGCACGACCGGTGGTCGTGCGCACTGGAGTTGATGGTCGTGCGCACTACCGCAAACAGAACTCAGAAATTAAATGGTAAGTGCGCACGAGCAGTGGCGCACGACCGGTGGTCGTGCGCACTGTCGTTGATGGTCGTGCGCACTGCACCAAACAGAACTCGTAAAAAAGGGTTAAGTGCACATGATCAGTGGCGCACGACCAGTGGTCGTGCGCAATAGAACCGGTGATCGTGCGCAATAGAACCGGTGATCGTGCGCAGTGTTCCTGTGCAGAATTGCACCGGGAACACTTGCACGACTCCTATTCCCGCACAACCACAGATCTAACCACTGAAAGTGGCACTTATCAGCACAAGAATATACTAAAGACAATAAACACGAAAATCACACCAAAGTGGGCCAAGATGTGCACCTAGCATGGATTATCAAATATAAACTATAACAAGGCTATAGTGCGTAGAATTGACTAAATAACGGCCCGGATGAGTCCAAAAAATGTGTATATGATCAGGACTCATCACTTCTCACCGGGCCGGAGTGGGAAAATAGCTGCTTGGAGGCTTGCGGATGGTGGAGAACGCTCCCGGACAATGGAGGAAGGCTTGAAATGGATGGAGAAGAGTTCCCCTTGCGTAGGAGATGAAGTGGAGGCGTCCCAAGATGGTGGTTGGCGGCGTACGGATCAGAAAATCCGCTCCCGGAGGCTGGATCCTCACCTAAAATCGGAACAGGCATTTATATAGGCGCTGATTTAAACAGTGCGCACGGTCATTGGCGCACGACCAGTGGTCGTGTGCACTGGAATTCTGCGATCGTGCGCACTGCCTGGGCAGAACCTGCAAGATACGAAATTTATAAAATATAATGTTCGCACGACTGGTGGCGCACGACCGGTGGTCGTGCGCACTATCGTCGGTGGTCGTGCGCACTGGTCGAAACAGAACTCAGAAAATTAATGCTAAGTGCGCACGCACAGTAGCGCACGACCGGTGGTCGTGCGCACTAGCGTAGATGCTCGTGTGCACTGCACCAAACAGAACTCATGAAAAAAGGGTTAAGTGCACACGATCAGTGGCGCACGACCAGTGGTCGTGCGCAATAGAACCGGTGATCGTGCGCAGTGTTCCTGTGCAGAATTGCACCGGGAACACCTGCACGACTCCTATTCCAGCACAACCACGAATCTAGCCACTGAAAGTGGCACCTAACAGAGCATGAAAACTACTAATGAAGAAAAGCATGAGATCACACCAAAATGGGCGTAGAAGTGCACCTAGCATGGAATATCAAATATAAACTATAACAATGCTAAAGTGCGGTGAAAAGACTGAATAAAGGCCTAGATGAGTCCATAAAAGTGTATATGATCAGGACTCATCACACCCCCAGACTTAACTGTTTGCGCGTCCCGAGCAAACGAATCCGGCGGAGTGTGAAAATGAGAGTTAACATAGAGAATTACACAAAGGAGTACGGTGCGAAGTAACATACGCATGCGAGTAGAGATTCTAGTAGAAGGAGATTCTAACTATGCTAACTAATTTACATATGTATTAAAGCGTAAGTAAAGATTTAGTTATACTCAGTTGGTGAATTATGAAGAATTTGAACGATCATGCCCGGTATGAAAGTGACGAGACACTGAGGCGGGCGTTGCACAAGATCGGGTCTTAGGAATAACTCCGCTGAAATCCATCAACGTCGTGAACCATACGCTCGCCCGGTCACACTCTCTCCACGGCGCTAGCAAAATCGCAAGTCAAATCAATAGGACTTATAGGATTAAGTTGGGGCTTAGGTTACGGTATGGTATTCAAATTTAAACACGATGGCTACGCAACCCAAGTGAGCTAACGGAACGCTGCACCACACAAGACCAACAAACTATGCTCGTGTGACACACCCCCAGACTTATCATGAAAACCAGGTGTGCACACAGCCTACTTCACAAATACCAACAGATTTTCTATTTAGCTCGGAAGGATTTCTTTTCAATATACTCTCTTTTTTTCTAGATTTTTTTTTCTTTTAACATACTTTGCTTCTATTATGTATCCTCCGGTTGGTTCAAAATCAGCAAATAGACTTTATTTCCCCTTCATAACACAACGATTCCAAACATCACACAAATTGAGAATTATGAGCGCAGTTAAAAAAACAATTTGGTTGCGGGTGTAGGATAAGCTTCGGGCTTTGGTGGATGAAGAGGAGCTGAACAAAGGAATGGTAGGCACAAATTTGGCTTGCAAAGGTGAGCGAAAAGGACATGGAATAACAAAGCTCAAACTAGCCAATGGATGGCCTACATCATGTTTAACTCGACGAGTCGCTCTCAACCATGCTTCAAGAGTCGCTTGGGGCAAGTTCTTAGCCCACGAGGAAGGTAAACCTTCCTCCCGACTCGAGCAACACACGACTAGCACTCGTACACACAAAACACTGGGTTATCGTCAATTTCATTCAAATTCACCACTTGAGTATAATAAATCTAAATTTATGCAAAAATACTAAACATAAATTAGATGCATAGAGACAATCTAGTTCTAATCAAGTTCTACCATATCATGCGAAGTGACTAGAACACTACACGAGTCAACATCGCACTCCAAATAATAATTCCTAAGTTAACAACATATTTCACATTCCAACCAAAATAGTTTAACCGGAACAACAACAAAAAGATAAGCGCGCACTCAAGTGGGTGAAGTGGTGTGTGAAGCATGAAAACAATGATAATGACAAGGATACAAAGAAACAAACTTCTGGTATGCAGTGCAACTCGTGCACAGTGAATGACAACATACGCTCCCCCAGACTTAGTCTAAACAATACATCTAGAAATTGGAAGCTAAAACAGGGGAGGAAGTGTTACCCAATGCTCAGAATTGAGCATACCAGACGATTGGCGTTTACGATCAAGAGCAGCCCGCAGCATCCGCACCAAAGAACAAGACCTGCAAGCACAAAACTAAAAACAGCAAAAGCATAAGTAAAAGCTGAACTAAAAAAAAGTTAGATAGAAACTACAAAATCAGGAAATCTGGGTTGTCTCCCAGTAGCGCTTTTATTTAACGTCCTTAAGCTGGACCAAATACCTGTATTAACATTGTTTATAAGATGCAGGAATTAAAAGAGAAGTTCTTGAAAAAAAAAGAGTTTCACAAAAATAAGAGAAAAGAAGGAAAAATCAGCTGCCGGCGCTTGAATGGTGTCCGTCTCCCAATGTCAACAACTGACACTCCTTGTTTATAGTGGCACCATCGTATAACTTCAGCCGATGCCCATTGACCTTAAATTTGTCCCCCTTATCTCCAGATATTTCTATGGCACCAAAGGGGGAGACATCGGTCACTGAGAAAGGACCACTCCACCTCAATTTTAACTTCCCTGGGAAGAGGCGGAGACGGGAGTTGTAGAGCAGCACTTGGTCCCCAATTTTGAACTCCTTAGGAATGATGTGCCGATCGTGCCATTTCTTTGTTTTCTCCTTGTAGATGCGAGCATTTTCATAAGCGAAATGACGGAGCTCCTCTAACTCGTTGAGTTGGGAACGACGCACCTCTGCCGCGGCTCCAATGTCCATGTTCAACAGTTTGGTTGCCCATAATGCTTTATGCTCCAGCTCCACAGGGAGGTGGCATGCCTTGCCATAGACTAATTGAAACGGAGTCATGCCGATGGGTGTTTTGAACGCAGTCCGGTAAGCCCATAATGCGTCGTCGACCTTTTTAGCCCACTCCTTCCTATTTGAATGTATTGATTTCTCGATTATTCGCTTGAGCTCGCGGTTGGAAACTTCGACTTGCCCGCATGTTTGGGGGTGGTATGCCAAAGAAATCTTATGATGGACCCCAAACTTTTTCATGAGCTGCACAAACTGCTTATTGCAAAAATGACTACCGCCATCGCTGATGATAGTTCTCGGTGTCCCAAACCTGGAGAAGATATTCTTGTGGATAAAGTGTAGCACTGTGTTGGCATCATTCGTGGCAACCGCCTCAGCTTCCACCCATTTTGAAACATAATCAACTGCCACAATGATATAATGCTTACCATGAGAAATTGGGAAAGGACCCATGAAATCTATCCCCCAGACATCAAATGGTTCGCAGACCAGAATGTTATTGAGAGGCATCTCATCACGCCGGGAGATATTTCCGGTCCTTTGGCATTCGTCGCACTTGGTGACATAGGCATGGGCATCCCGGAAAAGGGTCGGCCAAAACAATCCGCATTGCAGGATTTTTCGTGCTGTTCGAACGGCCCCGAAGTGCCTGCCAGCTTCTCTGTCATGGCAGTGCTGCAATATAGACTGAAACTCGGCTTCCGGAATGCAACGCCTGATAATCCCGTCGCTGCATGTGTGAAATAAGAGCGAATCTTCCCAAAAATAGTATTTTGAGTCAGAGGCAAGCTTCCGTCTTTGCTGAGGGGACAGATTTGGGGAGAAGGTTTTACAAGCCAAGTAGTTAGCGATATTTGCGTATCATGGTGCTGTTGGGGGGAACGTAGTAATTGCGAATAATTTTTCATCCGGGAAATAGTCGTCCGTTTCCACCACAAAGCTGTTGGGAGTGTCGTACTCCAAACGCGAGAGATGATCAGCAATCACGTTCTCCACCCCTTTCTTGTCTTTGATTTCCAGATTGTATTCCTGCAAAAGTAAAATCCAACGAATCAGACGCGATTTGGATTCTTTTTTACTGAAAAGATACCTGAGAGCGGCGTGGTCCGTTTATAAGATTACTTCGGAAAGTACCAAGTACGAGTGAAATTTTTCAAAAGCGAATACCACGGCTAGCATTTCCTTCTCCGTGGTGGTATAGTTTGCTTGCGCGTTGTTGAGAGTTCGACTGGCATACGCAATAGTGTGAAAAGTCTTGTCTTTCTTCTGACCGAGTACAGCACCTACGGCCACATCACTTGCGTCGCACATGATAATAAAAGGTAAAGTCCAGTCGGGTGCCACCAAAATTGGAGCCGAGATGAGTTGTCCCCGTAAAGTTTCGAAGGCCTGCATGCATGCTTCGTCGAAGTGGAAGGGGACGTCCTTGACAAGCAGGCGAGATAAAGGCTTTGAAATGGAAGAAAAGTCCTTGATGAACCTTCGATAGAAGCCCACATGACCAAGAAAACTTTGGATGCCTTTCATTGACATGGGTGGAGGGAGGTTTCTGATAACACTTACCTTCGCTTGATCCACCTCGAGCCCTTTGCAGGAAACTTTATGCCCCAACACAATTCCTTCGCGCACCATAAAGTGGCATTTCTCCCAGTTCAAGACAAGATTGGTGTCTTCACACCGCTTCAAGGTCTTGGCCAAATTCGCGAGGCAAATGTCAAAGCTGCTGCCAAATAGAGTAAAATCATCCATGAAAACTTCGAGGAAGTCCCCCACCATGTCAGCAAAAATGGCGAGCATACAACGTTGGAAGGTTGCGGGGGCATTACACAGTCCGAATGGCATTCTTTTGAACGCGAAGGTACCGGAGGGACATGTGAATGTTGTCTTGTCTTGATCAGATGGGTCTATTAAAATTTGATTGTACCCTGAGTACCCATCCAAGAAATAGTAGTAATCCTGCCCCGCTAACTTTTCTAGCATCTGATCAATGAAGGGGAGCGGAAAATGGTCCTTGCGTGTTGCATCGTTCAGCTTGCGGTAGTCGATGCAGACTCTCCACCCGGTGATCATTCGGGTCGGTAGCAGCTCGTTCTTTTCATTGGCAACGATAGTGAAACCTCCTTTTTTTGGTACCACCTGGACTAGACTGACCCATATGCTATCGCTGATTGGGTAAATGATGCCAGCGTCTAAAAGCTTTATCACTTCAGCCTTCACTACCTCTTGCATTTTCGGGTTCAGCCGCCTTTGGGGCTGTGCTGTCGGTTTGTACTGATCTTCAAGGAGGATCTTGTGCATGCAGACCGTGGGGCTGATTCCCTTAATGTCTGCAAGAGAACGTCCGAAGACCTTGTGGTACCTTCTCAGCACGCCCACTAAGGCAGTTTCGTTGGCGGCGGACAGGGCTGCAGAAATAATCACAGGATGCGTGGTATTTTCTCCAAGGAAAACGTACTTTAGAGAATCCGGTAGTTGTTTGAGAGCCGGACAAGGGTTTGGATTAGTAGAATCGTTGGAAGGCTCTCCGATTGAATGTGACAAATTGGGCTGGTTTGAGTGTGCACCGCCTTCTCCCATGTCTTTGCGCCGCCAACACACCTCGCTGACATCCAAATCCACATCGATCTGACCATCGACTTCTTCAAGCGCCTCTGCCGGTTCGCACTCCGTAATTTCAAAGAGTTGCGACGGGTTGTAGACGTTGAAAGATATAGCATCCTCCCCCAGTCTGAGTGTGAGCTCCCCCTATTCCACATTAATAATAGCACGAGCTGTGGCGAGAAAGGGCCGCCCCAAGATAATGGGTACTCTTGTATCAACCTTCATGTCTAGAATGATAAAATCGGCTGGAAAAGCGAGACCGTTTACAACTATTGTGAGGTCCTCGACGATTCCTGACGGCTTCTTGATCGACCGATCAGCTAGCTGTAGCATTACCTGCGTTGGCTTCAAGATCCCAGCACCAAGTTCACGAAAGATAGAGAGCGGCATCAAGTTGATTGATGCCCCCAAATCACAGAGTGCCTGGCTGAAACGGTGATGGCCGATCCTGCACGGAATCGTAAAGCTGCCCGGATCTTTGCACTTTGTGGGCAAATTGGAAATGATGGCGGAGCACTCCTCGGTGAGGTCGATAGTTTTGAGACCCTCCAACTGCTTCCGCTTCGAAATCACATCTTTCAAAAACTTGGAGTAGCCCGGCATTTGAGAAATAGCTTCAATCAGTGGTATGCTCACTTGCACTCCTTTCATTATTTCCAAGAATCTGAGGAATTGCCTCTCGGATTTCTCGTTTCGCAACCTGTGGGGGAATGGGGGGTGAACATCACTTTTCGAGGTCTGTGCCTCGCTCACGGGATGCGGCTCAATATGAATCTGAGTCAGCTTCTCAGCCGTGTCTTCATTATGCTTGTCAGTGGAACATGCAAGTGGTCCCTGTCGAGGAGGGTTGTCAACACTTCTCCCACTTCTCAATCGCATGGTGTTCACTGACTCAGGATGCTGACTTGCAAGCCCAGAAACAACATCGGACAGAGTCCCTATAGCAGAGCAAAGCTGTTGGATTGCGGCTGATTGGTCATTCATTTTATTCAATACACCGACCACCAAAGTTGCTAACTGTTCCGGTTGCTCTGACGGCATAAAATCCGCTGCTCCTTTGAATGTCACGGCATTAACTGCAGCAGTACTTGGGGGGCGAATGACATGACTCCAGTGCTGACTGGTGTGAACAATATTCACGACCACTTCCCACGCGTCCTTCCCCGGTTTATTAAACAGGGCCCCTCCAGCTGCCATATCAAATAATAGACGGAATTTGTCCAGCACGCCGAAATAAAAAATCTGAATTAAAAAAACTTCTAAAAGATCTTCACGGTAGCATCCCCTATGCAGGGATTGAAAACGCTCCCAAGCATCAACTAACGTCTCCTCCTTCCCCTGTCCAAAGGTTACGAGTTCCCTGTACTTGTCCAAAGCTTGGGTACGATGTTGAAACTCTTGCAAAAATCTCCCTTCGAGTTGTTTCCATGTGATCACCTCTCTTCTCCGGATATCCCAATACCAACTTTTGGCTTTTTTATGCAAGGAGAATGAAAATGCCAGAATCTTTTGCAGGTCGTTTTCAACTCCACTGAAAACACATGTGAAATAGATTTCTAAAAAGTCCTGCATGTGTTGCACCGCGTCTTCATGCTCGTCCCCGCTGAACTTGCAGTTCCCAGCCATGTACTCAATGACGTCGGAGGAGATCCCGAAGTAATGATTGTTCCTTTCTGCTTGGTCCCTTAAATCATTTAAGCCTCCTAGATAGATGCATTCCTGAATGGAGGTCATGCTGCGAATACTTGCAACCCAAACGATTAGCGTACGGTGGAAAAGACGAAAGTAATCAGATGTGCGTATCGAAAAGAAACAGAGATACCAGAGGTGAACAAAAGAGGTAAAAGAAAAGAAAAAGAAAATCCTCATGCAACAATTCTTCACGCAGACGAATTCATCACGTCTGCATTCCCCGGCAACGGCGCCAAAAACTTGATGCGTGTCGGCAAGTGCACCAGTCGCTGTCAAGTAATAAATGTGGAGAGTGGAATCCCCGAGTGTCGGTCTCTTGAGGAATGCAGATTGGGTGAACGAAACGCGTTGTGTGACTCTTGTTACACAAGCACAACACACATAAAAAAAGGGGTTTTTGGTTGGTTGTTCCTAATCTTAACAACAATAAAAGAAATGCGGGTCGAAAGCACCGCTTCGCGAGGCGAGATGGATGCAACGGCCGCGATGCCGTGCTTCGTGAGGCGGATGGAGTGTGCTCTAGTGCGAGAAGGTGAGGGTCGCAAACACCTCCTCACAACTGCCGTTAGCTCTTGCCAACGCGGATCAAACACCTTGAGTGCGTGAGTGAGTGACTGGAAACGGAGTGATTCACAAACAAGCTATGAAGAAGGGCAAAGAAACATTCATTTCAATCAAACCAAACATCACAATATTCAAGTTTACACGATTCAACGAGTACAATGAAGGAAAGAAGAAAGAGATAACCGATGGGTGAAGACTAGCGGCCGTTCACGGCCGGAATGGTAGGTTGTCGGGCTACCTCCGGACTCGGGCAGACTATGCTTCCGGCGCAAAGAGCTGTCACGATTTCTCTACGTAGCTCCGTTGTCTTCGACTTCAGATTTCCTCTTCTTCTCACCGGGCCGGAGTGGGAAAATAGCTGCTTAGAGGCTTGCGGATGGTGGAGAACGCTCCCGGACAATGGAGGAAGGCTTGAAATGGATGGAGAAGAGTTCCCCTTGCGTAGGAGATGAAGTGGAGGCGTCCCAAGATGGTGGTCGGCGGCGTACGGATCAGAAAATCCGCTCCCGGAGGCTGGATCCTCACCTAAAATCGGAACAGGCATTTATATAGGCGCTGATTTAAACAGTGCGCACGGTCATTGGCGCACGACCAGTGGTCGTGCGCACTGGAATTCTGCGATCGTGCGTACTGCCTGGGCAGAACCTGCAAGATATGAAATTTATAAAATATAATGTTCGCACGACCGGTGGCGCACGACCGGTGGTCGTGTGCACTATCGTCGGTGGTCGTGCGCACAGGTCGAAACAGAACTCAGAAAATTAATGCTAAGTGCGCACGCACAGTAGCGCACGACCGGTGGTCGTGTGCACTAGCGTAGATGCTCGTGCGCACTGCACCAAACAGAACTCATGAAAAAAGGGTTAAGTGCACACGATCAGTGGCGCACGACCAATGGTCGTGCGCAATAGAACCGGTGATCGTGCGCAGTGTTCCTGTGCAGAATTGCACCGGGAACACCTGCACGACTCCTATTCCAGCACAACCACGAATCTAGCCACTGAAAGTGGCACCTAACGGAGCATGAAAACTACTAATGAAGAAAAGCATGAGATCACACCAAAATGGGCCTAGAAGTGCACCTAGCATGGAATATCAAATATAAACTATAACAATGCTAAAGTGCGGTGAAAAGACTGAATAAAGGCCTAGATGAGTCCATAAAAGTGTATATGATCAGGACTCATCAGAGGGCCAGGGCAGTGCGCTTGCGGGTGCGATTTGTCGAGCTTGCTGGCTCGAGGGCAGTAGGGGCTTGCGGGCCTAGGCTGTTGGGACTTGCGGGTCCGTGTTGTAAGGGTTGAGGGCCTGAAGCTTTTGGCGGCGTTTGCCGAGCCTAGCGCACTGCTGGGTAGGTGCAGAGTGAGAGAGGACTACTCAAGACACCCGGTCTTGAGGAACCTCTATAGATCGTTGTGTGCTTTCTGTGGTTTGTTCTTTATTTCTTAGATCTATTAACCAGAAATTAAGAAAAACCTAAAGGGGAATATTATAAAAAGAAAATCCTATTCACCCCCCCCCCCCCTCTAGGTGATTAAGTAGACACCCCTATAAACAACACCTACTAATAAATAATTCCAACAATTATACAAAAATTCACAGAGCTCCATAATGACCTAAAATGTCCTACCATCAAGTTTCATAATTTTCCAGAAGAAATTTGGCCCTCATTTATTTAATATATTCCTAAGACAAAATAGATTACTTGTGAATGAAGTGCTAATTAAATTTATCCAATAATTACAAAAAAATTACCAGAGGTCTACATCATGATTTTGAGGGCACCACCAAACTTTAATCAACATCCAAGATCATTTGAGCATGTAAATTCCTCTTATAAGGAGGTTCCCCAAAATGGTTTTAACCTAAATCAGAGGGGATAAGTGCTCCTAAAATTCTCTTAAAATTTCTTAGGGGATATTTACACCCCATGAACTTATTCACAAAGTTTCATGACCATCCAAGGACATATGCCCCTATGTCCTTAACAAGGCTTAAAGTGCAACCTTAAGGTTAGAACTAGGGTCCTAAGGAATATCCACCCCACATCACCCCAAATTTACTCATGGTGGTGTCTTATGTGATCCTAATCCAATGGACAAAGTTTCACACCACTTTGATGAGATTTGACCACCTAATTCCATCATGTGCACTTTTGATCTAGTTTGACCTAGTTTGACCAAACTTTGGTTAACTAATTGCTCAACCCAATCAGTCCCAATTGGGCTAAATTTTTTACCAAGGTCATATAATAACCCTAAAGAGAACTTACCAAAATTTGGAGGGGATTGGAGGTCATTAGATTCTATAATTAAATAATATATGAATTATTAAATTATTACAAAAACCTTAGAAAAATATTCACCTAAAATTCCCATCTTTGGATATGTTAAGGGTGTAGGTACAAATAGCCTATGTTTTAATTTTCAAGTCAATCCCATGACCCAATCAAAAGTTATTCAAGAAATGGCGGTTGTCTAACACTAGGGACCAGTCCCACCAAAATGGCTCTACAGGGATCTACAGTGCTCCTTTTGGGCTGAAACAAATTTTACATTAAAGTGCACACCAAGGGATACAACTTTGATGTTGACTACTTTTTTTATAGAGGGCCTAAGTATTTTTTGTAATTAAATCTAGGTACAGTAATACTTGTGATAGAAAATACATAATTCATTTCATAAATAACATTAATCCCGCACGAATCTTGAAGCACCCTTGAACAACATCTGGTTTTCTTCAAGCTCGAGCCGACGGTGGAGATTGCCCCGACCTGAGCCCCCTTTGTCCTTATTTTCTCGGCCACCTAAGCGCCTCCCCGGCCGGCCAATGCCACCACCACCTTCATTGAGGTGGTGGCTGGCGATTCGCGGTGGTTGGCAGGCCGGAGGTGGCCGGAACAGGGGTTTGCAGGTGGGATTAAAGCTCCAAAAAAAGAGCTTTCGGCCTACCCGATTGGTGGCCAATTGGACCCAATCCTTGCAGCCAACCTGATGGGATCTATCCATAGAGAGAGGGGGGAAGAACCAGACCTGTGTGGAGCCTTGAAGCTTGCCAATTTGGTGGTCCTCCATGGTTGGCCTCAAGCTTTTTGGTGCCATGTCAACTCCTATCTTGGGGGCTCAATTTCTTCAGGTAAGGTGGGGAAACTCCTCCTCTCCATCCACTGAAGGAGTTATATGGCTTAATTGGGGAGGGGGAAGTGTATACCTCCTAATTTCCATGAATGGCCATTAACGGCCATTTTCGGCCAAGTGAAAACTCCTCGAATTCCCCCTCTATATGGCTAGGAATGGCCATTAAACTCCTCCAAATTGATTGGGGAAAATGAATGGAGACAATAGAGGAGTAATTGGTGGCTATTGATCTCCCTAAGCCATGAATGTCATTTCTCCTTCTCTTTCGCTCTCCTCCATGTTTGGGGAAAATGAGGTTTCTCTCTCCTAGCCCAAGTGGATTGGGCTTGATTAGGTCAAATAGGTCATTTTGACCTAAATTTAGAGTGGAGTTGACTTTGGTCAATTTGACCCTTTGGTTTCGCGCCAATGGGTGGCTAGTGACCCATTGGCCTCCCCTAATGGTTAGGAAGGTCTAGGTAGGGTCAATTTGGCAAGGTGGAGGCCAATTGACCCACAATATGGCAGTTTGACTAAAACAGGGCTAGAGTTGACTTAGGTCAAATTGGTCACATTGGTGGCCCCATGATGGGGATGTTTGGTCCATTGGGTCCCTAATATCCTTATAAGGGTAGGGTCATGGTCAATTTGTCATGGTGGAGGCCAATTGACCCTAATTTGGCTACTTTAACCAATTTAAGGTTAAGGTTGACTTTGGTCAACTTGACCACTTTGGTTGACCCCAATGGGTCCTTGGTGCTCTAAGGGGACCCATAAAGGGTTAGGTATGCTATAGTAGGGTCAAAGGGTCAAAGTGGGGCCCTTCAGTCAAACCCTATGCTTGTTAGCTGGAAATTGCTATTTGCAGACCACTATGGTTTCCTTCTTCTTGGCTAAGGCCAAGTGGTCTCTTCAAGCTTCCTAGGGTTTTTTCATGACCTAGTCATGACGAAACTACTATAGGGGTCTAGTTGTTTGGGGGATGTTATAGAAAATCCTAAAACATCTGTCACTATTTATAAATTATCAATTAAGTGATATTTGCCAATTTTTGTGTTCACTCAGACTTAACTGTAATGTCATCATTATATGCTAATTTGCTTAAGATGTACTTTAACATTGAGTGGGTTTTGACTTCTTCAAATCGGGGAGATTGTTGGGAACAGTGCCCAGCAATCTTCCTGATTGAAGAAATGCTCAGATCAATGATAAGTACAAGTTGTATTTGATGTTATATTTGGTTCTTGCTTGCAGAAATCAGACATTATGTCCAGTACTTTAATAACTTCACTTAGTACCATATCATCGAAAAGGACTGGACATATCGTCGAAAAGAGTATGCATGTCAGTGAAATAATATGCAGAGCAAAGTAGAAGGATCATGTCCGTTATCATCGAGATAACATGCACATGATGATATCATTATGACATCAACACTACAACACCACATGAAGATATCGGGATGCCGAGATGAAGGAAGATGACTTAAGTACAAGTACAAGACAATGTCGATGACATTGTCGTAAAGAAGCCTTGACTTAAAAAAGGCTAAGTAAAACAGATGTCGACAACATCTTAGTAAAGAAGCCGTATTGTTGAAAAGACAATGAAAGACTGATATCGATGATATCATCGTAAAAAAGGCTTGACGTTGAGAAGGCTAAGGAAGGTCTTATGAAGACAGACAGTTGCTGAAGAATAGCTTATCGACGTAATGGTGATTATGTCGTCGATAAGACAAGGTGGTATCGACGACTTCATGAAGAAGACATCGAGCAGTCAAGATTATGCCGACATCAGTGAGATGTCTTGATGTCTTCTAATTAAGTGCAACTGCAGAAGGGATGTCTCTTATCGTCGAGATATCCTTTTCTAAAGTAGAAGGAAAAAGACTTGAAGATCTGTCCAAGTCCAAGACAATGACAAGCTTTGTCGTCAAGATATTGTCCATGTCATCGTAACGATGGAAATATCATCGTGACAGATTCAAAGTTGCCTGACGCATTGTCAGCATTTAATATCGCTGTCTGATTGTCCAATCAGCGCGTGCCCTTAAATTATGGGCATCTGTCATTAAAGTACATCATAGGAGACCGTTGGACTGCTCCTCCATCCTATAAAATGGAACAGTGGATGCCCTAAAAGCACTCTCGAACCCAAGAATGGAAAAGTATCCAGCTCAGCATATCAATAAAATAGTAAAAGTTGCGGAGAAGAATCAAGAAGAAGAAGAAAACAAAACTCACATCTGGTGTTCTCTAAGAATCAGTCAATCAGCATCGATTGAAACGAATCGTTCGAGTTTGAAGAAGGATTGAAGAAGATCTGTGCTATCAAGGTTCATATCAGAAGCATCTTCTTCAAGTCAAGAAGCCGATCTCCATCAGGCAAAATAATCATTATTTACTCTTTCTCGGTAATGCTTGCGGGAAAATAACTATAGGATATGTTAACAGATCTGAGTGTCGAGCTTGCGGGCTTGAGAGCTGTGAGGCTTGAGGGCCAGGGCAGTGGACTTGCGGGTCTGATCTTTTCGAGCTTGCGGGCTTGAGAACTATAATGCTTGATGACAAGGGCAGTGGACTTGCGGGTCCAAGAGGCAAGACTTGTGGGTCTGTGCTATATAGGGCTTGAAGGCCTGAGTGTCGGGTTTGCGGACCTGAGTGCAGTAGGGGCTTGCGGGCCTAGGCTGTAGGACTTGTAGGTCCGAGTTGTAAGGCTTGCAGTCTGGAGACATTGGCGGAGTTTGCCGAGCCTAGCACATTGCTAGGGAGGCGCAGAGGGACAGAGGACTACTCAAGACACATCGTCTTGAGGAACGTCTATAAATCTTTGTGTGTTTTATGTGTTATGCTTCTTATAACATAATCTAACAAACCAGAGAACAAGAACACAAAAGAGGGTCAAAGTAATTTGAAATAACTATTCACCCCCCCTCTAGGTGATAAGTCGACACCCCATAACTAACATCCGGCATCTTCAAGATGGTTGCTAGAGCATCAAGTGTCAGGCCGTCAATGGTCACCTTTAGAATGCACTTTGTTGTTGATTCCATCTCCGACCCATTAGGGAGATACACCCTCCTGATATCTCCCGTGTAGTGTCGCACCTGATCAAAGTCTTTGACAAAGTCCTCTGAGACAAAGTTGTGAGATGCTCCCATGTCGAACAGGGTATCGGCAGGCTTGCCGCATACATTTATTATTCCTGAATTTGTTGTATCGTTTTAGGTGGCTAGGTTTTCTACTTCTAACAATTCTATATCATTTCTATATTCTAAGAATTGAAAAGAACATGGAATACTAGCACACCCACAATGACTCTTTCCGGGCTCCGGGGCTGAGCAAGGTCTAATGCATAGACTTGTTCCATAGCTGGTCGATGATCTCATCTATGAAATCCTTAGGCTCGACCACATCCTTGGCCCGTGAAGTGCTGGGCAGGTGGGGCAGCCTGTGGTGCTGGTGGTGGTGGGGCTATCCTGGGAAAATTAGTAGCATATCAGTGGTGGAAGTGCCCCATGCACCTGCCTTGGCATTTCTCATATCTGTAATGGTTGTGGGGCCAATACTTCTGGAGCCCTCTGCTCCTATCTATCCTCCAACCGGGGTCGTTTTCCACCTCTCCTCTGTCTGATGAACCGACCCCTCTGCTGTTGCCTTCTGCCTCCGGTCACCGAGTCATCTGTAGGTCTTTTCCCTCTGCCTCGAACCACGAGCTGGTCCGCCATTAACTTCTTATCCATCTCCAAAATCCAAGCTTTAGTGTCATTATCAACATAAAGGAGGGTCTGCCTCAAATCGTCCCAGAGGCCCTTGTAGAACCTCTTCGCATAACCCGCATCATCCAGCTGAGACAAATCAGTGAAGCGAGCTAAGTGGGAGAACTCCCGGTAATACTCCAGAACTGTCCTGCTGCCCTGCCTTAGCTGCAGGAATCTCTCCTCTAGCTCGTCCCTCACAGTCTTTGGCATAAAATGCTCCAAGAGTGCTGTCTTGAACTCATCCCATGTGATGTCCGCACACTCGTATCCTGCATAGGTGGAGTCCATAAGGGACTTCCACCACCTCATGGCATGAGACATCAAGCAGGACACGGCCATATCCGTCGGACAACGTATTCCTGCCTACATCTCGTAGATGATATCTAGCCATTCCTCCGTCTGCACCACTGACTTCATCCCGATGTATGATGGAGGCGAGAGGCATCGGAAGGCACTCAGCCAATTTGACCCGGGATTTGGCTGCGGAGCCAGGGCCTGGTGTGTTTTAAAAGCCTCCAAGATCGCCGTTAGAACTTGTCCCATCTCTGATTGTTGAAACGGAGTAGGAATCGGTGTGGGTGGAATGACAGGTGAAGCCTGAGGTGTTCCATGCAGAGGGGCAGGGATCATCGAAGGCTACATAAGAAAAGTTAACTTGTAAGATTGGTCCAAAATCTAGGTAAGAGTGGACTGTTGCATGTGATTTCCCTTATGGGGACACCATTTCTCCGCAACTTTTACTATTTTATTGATGTGGACTTCCTATTTCTTGGTGACCAAGGATGTGCTCCGATACCAATTATAAGACCCTTTTTTTGCAATTACACCAGGTCTTATGCCCAGAACCGGCTGTTGGATCTGTAGGCGCCCTTAGAGGGGGGGGGGGGGGGGGGGAGGGGGTGAATAAGGGTCCTAAGATTTTTGAGAAGATTTAAATGAAAAATGATTCTCTATTGCTACCACGAGCGGTAGTGTTACCGCTCGGCGTTAGTGATAGAGAAAATCTATTTATGTTATAATAATGATAATCAGAGATAACGAAACAAAGATGAAGAAAGACATATTTTCATTAACAATAAATAATTTTGTTAACAAAATCTTTTCCCAATGACGCTTGGAAAGAGGCGACGAATGAAAAACTCTATTGGGTTTTCTATACCGACCCTTCTCCCAAGGACCGGTTGGATCTAGCCTATCTCTCACTAGATATGGCCTCAAGCCGCTCTATCCCTTCCCTCACCGGAAAGGCCTCGAGCACTCCCTAGATCTACACCCTAGACCTAGTCGCCAACGCGAGACAAATTTCCTCTAGTCCCCGCAAGGCCCTAGTCATCGTGTGGAAAATTCCTCTACTGAAAAAAAGATATAAAGGTTACAATTAGAAACTAAAACAAAACAAAAACTAAAAACTCCCTCAAAATAAGAACTTAATGTCGATGTAGATGCGATTTGATCGATCTTCAAGTTCTTTGCATTCACGAACGTTGACGGAGTTCTTCGAGCTGCTTAGGGAAGGCTCTCACGAGTGCTCTGAATATATGGCTTCAATTCGTTCTGTAACAACAAGCAACAATGGAGGAAGTGCACGTCTTTAAATAGAATCAGCCACTACCACCTGAGGAAGTACTACCGCCCCGCGGTAGCCACATTAGGCAATGATCAAGCACACGGATCATGGCAGCTTTGGCAACTTTTGAGCGCCAAACATTGAGCTTCGCCTAGAGCTCCGCGGTAACGCTAACGGTCCATGATAGCGAGATAACCTTCCTTCAGCCAATATCTCCTTCCACGTTTGCTCCTCAATCACATGCAGACGGGAGGATTCCAAAAGCTACCGCCGGGCAGTAGACATACTGTGTCGCGGTAGAGCACATCTCATTTCGTCAAACGCATCTCATTTCGTCGAATGGCATCTACTTTCGTCGAACACCATTTCGTCGAGCGCATCTCATTTCGTCGAATTCCAGTTCATCGAACAACAATTATTTTTGTCAAACACCATTTCGTCGAACGACATCTCATTTCGTCGATTCGCTAGCGCCAGCGGTAGTGCTAACGCTCCGCGGTAGCAACAACACAACATATTCCTATGGAGATTTGAATGCACAGGATCATGCATGTTATAAACACAAAAACAAATATGATCAAATACAATAGGATTTGTTATTGTCAAACCAAGAGATGCGAAAAGCATGTTCCAACAAACTCCCCCTTTTGATAATAACAAATCCCCTTAGAAAGAAATAATTCAAGTGATAAGAATTTGTGTTTATAATAAGAACTAACACGGATAGCATGAAAATTAGGCCTGTTCAAATGCTCCCCCTAAATGAAATCTCCCCCTAAATGAGTTCTCCCCTACCACAGAACTTCCTTTGAATCTACTCCCCATATATGTGAATTTTTTTCAAATTTATTCTCCCCCTTTTGGTATTATCAAAAGAGGGTGGAGAGAAAGCCAAAAGAGAAGGCGTGTATTGTTTTTTGAGTAGAGAAGACATGAGCATGAGAACGAGATAATACGTAGGGAAGAGAAAAAAAATGTAGGAGTGAAAGAACAGTGATAATTCAAGTTAACACACTTGTTGAAAAAGAAATATTCATGATCGAGCGAATAAGTAGTAGAGAGGTGGAAAGCAGTGTGCACCAGGTGTAGAAGAAACCATCATTATAGGAATCTAAAGCATAGCAAAAAAAATGTGGAGTTTCTAGTAGAGAAAAATAGATGGTGTGCAGTTCGAAAACACGAAGGATTTTGCTTTTTAACCTAACCAACAAAGACTTGTTTTGAAAAGTAAGCAAGAAAGAGTAGACAAGGCGTAAGCGGAAGACGAACTAAAAGAATGTAAGAATGATACAACATATCAAGACAAGATAGATATTTCAATGTCCAAGAGAAAAAAAAACAAGTACATTTAGGCATTGTAATGATCATGTCAAAACCAAAAACTTGTGCATCAACTAAGGATTTTAGAGACAAACTATAGATAAGCAATAAACTCCAATTCTTAGGAGTAGAAGGCTTACAAGTGGTAATGAAGTGTAGAAAAGTAGTGTTTTTGATAAAAGTAATGGAATATGAGTTAAGCAAAACACATGACATGTATAATGGAATAAACACAACATTATTGAAAATGTATTTTTAGAGTTACATCTACCCATAAAGCTAGATAAATTTTTCAATGCACATAGAAAAGTAGTACAACTACCAAGGTGCTCTGCACACACAATGCTTATTAAGACTTATCATGGTGCAAGGTAGTGCTTGGGGAATCACAATTATTATTTTGAAATTTTAGTTATTTGTGATCCAGTTACAAGAAGTAGTGTAAAAAAAGTGCACTTTACAATTCTGTTCAAGGTGCTCAACCTCAAAATGCTCATTAAGACTTATCAGGAGGGTGAGTAGTGCTTGGTGGAGAAATTTTTGTCAAATATTCATATGAATATTTGTTGAAAGACAAAAATCTCCAAATTCACTTGTATTTGCAAACAATATGATTTTTGAAAAACATACACACTTCATCATAAAATAGGTACATGAAAAGAGATTTTTGAGTATGGTGTAGGTAAAACTAAGCACACATAGCAACAAGTTTGAGTTGTTTACACTACATTGTCATGTAAGAAAAAAATTAAATTCATATGTAGGTTATCAAAAAGCGTGAGTGAATAAATCATTATCATATATAGGTCATTTACTCATACATAGAGGCAAGCTATACAAATCTACACATGAATTCCATAATCAATGTTGAGGCACACGTGATATTGAGCAAGACATGATATAAGACAAAGGTATTAAAGTACTTGAAAGTTGGAAGTGAACATTGAAATCAAAGCTTGAAAAGATAAGTTATACCATGCTTGAACCATTTTGAACAAAAAAATAGTTTTTATATGTTTGTTTTCTTGTGTTTGTCAAAACAATGAAAGCAAAAAAAATGAAAACAAAGTTTTGTTGATTTATGTGCTTTTTTTTTCAATTTTGTGGTTGATTTTGATATATAAAAAACAAAAGCATATTTTTGGTGTTTTGAGAATGTTTTCTAGTTTTTTTTTTGAGGTTTTCGTGAAGAAAATAATAGAAAATAAACAAATGCATAAAGGTAAATAAAATGAAAAAGCAGCAAAAACATGAAAGATAAAAATAAAGAATGAAACAGATTCAGTACCGCCAGCGCTAGAAGGTATCGCCGGACGGTAGTGGCAGAACACCAAAAACTTGGGAATCGTGAGATTATTTAGAATTTTTTGTTGTAGAAAGTTTGTACAGGTTGGTGACAAGGTGATTCAGTACAGAAATCAGATATGTGTGGTCATGAAAATACAAATTTTGGCCAGCATATTGGAGATGCTAAAATTCATCAGGGTTTGACTGACTTCATATAAGAGTGACGTGCCTCTTGTTTGAGACTAAACATATTAAGTAACGTACAGTCATGTGGAGTTTCGATAACAGTAGCCAAGATGACTGAAAAATAACCACCCATAGAAAAAGTACGCTACCGCCTGGCGATAGAGTTACCGTGCCGTGGTAGCTCGCATGAAATAAAAGGATTTAACCCGGTCAGATTTCATTTGGTCAAGGGGTTTTGGATCTCGTATTTTCCTTCAGCTTCCGTCGGTGTTAGCAATAGGTAAGGATTTTCTTTTGTTATTTTACTTTCTTTTATGCTTCATGTTAGTGACTCAAGCTAGGATCTAGCGGATTTGAAAGAATTTCATGGCAATGTAGTCATAGGAGGATTTTTGACAAATATTTCAAGTCATTTTGGTGGATTTATGAGTTATTGTTTGAGTATTCATGTTAGATTAGTTGAGATATCTCAGATCTGGAATTTAGTAGTATTTTCGAAATGATTTGGAGGATTATTTGGGTGAAATCAGAGGAGGAAGATGAATAGTAGTTTCGTCAGCTACCGCGCGGCGGTAGCAGCTACCGCGCCGCGATAGATCTCGTGTCCAGATTTTTGATGTTTTTCCTTCAATTTTATTTTGGTTCAGATTTGAGAATGGTTGCCTCCAGTAGTCGCGCTCGATGTTCAAATGTAGATCAGAATCGAGAGGGTGGAAATATATTTCCCGGTATTGATTATGCCACCATCAGAGTGGCTATGATGGTGGGGGTAGAATTACCCATTCATGCACATATCTACAAATATTTGGCTGATGCGAGTGTTCTCTCTATGCTAATAGATGATAGCTTTTCCTCAGTTTTAGTAAGGGAGTTTTACATGGGATTGGAGGATCCGGTTCGGACGAATCTCTAAGAAGGAGTACATTCCTACGTCCAAGGTCATGAGGTAGTAATAACACATGAAAATTTACGTGCAGAGTTTGGTCTTGAGTGGAGTAGTAATTTCTTGGATATTGTAGAGAGGTTTCGAACACTTCGAAAATGGACTCGAGTGAATGAAGTATTGCATGCTCAAGGAGATGAGGAGGATTTGATTTCATCGGTCACAACACTAACTCTTGATGCGTACGTGATACAAGAGATCCTACAACGTACTATCATGATAAAGGGGGGAGATACAAAGATGATCACAACACAATTGAGTATGGTCACTTACCATATTTTAGAAAGAATTTAGTTTGATATGGCAGATCTCCTTCTATCAATGATCAGGTATACATATAAACTGAAAGATCCAAGGCGACAGCGATTGAATACTCTTCCGTTGGAAGGAATTATTCAACGAATTGTACACAAGAAATGCCGGTCTCTTAATCGGGAGGTTTATCATCTTGATTGTCGACCAGCCAGATTATCTACACAATCAATTCATCCTCAATGACAAGAAAGGGCTCCATCTCCACAACCTCCAGTTCGACGAGGTGGGTCAATGAGAGAGACCCAGCCAGAACTACAGGAGCTAGCGAAGCAGGGAGCGGACATAAATAGGATAGTGGCACGAATGTCGAAGAAGATATCCAGTGTTGAGAAGATGATACGGAAGATAATGGTGGCACTCAAGTTAGCTCCATCACCAGCTAGAGAGAAGAGTCTTGAGGAGGAGCAGCCACGATGATCGATTCATTGGAGATGACGTGTAGGTGATGAAGGGGAGAGCAGCAGTATGGGAGCTGGAGAATGAATATATATTTTTTTGTAATAATACAGGTTTCAGAGACAGCAAGACAAACTTCTTTTACTAACGCGCAGTGATAGTTCTAGCGTTGGCGTTAGTACCAGCGTACTATATGGGTTAATGTTTTCATTCTGGACTAATTTCTAGCTTATTTTAAGTGTTCTTTTATGCTTATCTTGCCAAAGTAGTTTACAGATATCCTGCATGGTTATGAATTTTTCTCACTTCGTAATTTGATAATTATTTTTACTTGTCTTGGCATTATCTTGTGAAAAGTTAAATTCTCCGATTTCAATTTTTGAATGTCAATGTGTAAGACAATTTTTTTTGAATGAATTTAAACAACAATAGTTGAGAATAGTATATATATGTTTTTTGAAATTTCATTTGTTTTTTTATTATGAAGGAAAATTGGTTTAAACCGTGGAAGTAAAACAAAAATAAGGATAACGAAATATTAGGCATATCACGAAGTAGCTAATTCATATTTTATTACCAATTGATTTCTACTTCATGCAAATAATAGGCTATTAGTGAAGAAGAGATTTAGGTATCCAAAGAGGACCGGGGGTGGTGGCTCCTTTGGATACCCAGATATATCGTGTTTGCTTTTGGTGAGACGAAACTTAAAACACCCTTTTAAGTGGAATTGGTATTTCATTTTAGCTTTGGGCCTCCATTCAAATTTTTGATGCACGCTATTTTTATTTCTCAAATTTTCGTAGTCCCTTTCTTGAATATTTGGATAGCCATGACTGTCGAAGTAATTATTTAAAAGCAATTTGTTTTCATTTAATTTTATGTTAGGATAACGATAAGGTTGTGAATGATAATGATGATATTGTGTTGGAGTTTCATTTACAAAATTTTGTTGTTTTTCTTTTTCAAAGTTTTGCTCTTGAAATGTCACATTTATCTTGCTTTTGAAGTTTACTTGAGATTGTTGATTCACGTGTTGAGAATTTTTCTTTATAATTTCTTTAAGCAAGTTAACTTTTGTTTCAAATTCATAATTTTTAGCTTTGAATTCATGTCTAGCTTTATTATAGGCCATTGTGCTATTTTTTAGAGTGCATACGATAGACTCAATATGATTGTTATATTCGTTTCTAAAGTCATCAAAAGTTTCATCCATCTCTTTGATTTCAATTTTATAGTTTTTGCACATATCACAATTATTTTTTAACGATGAATTTTCTAAAGATAACTTTTCTTTTTGTTCTTTTGAATTTAAGAGTTCATTTTCAAGATTCTTGAATTTCTCTTTAATATCATTACAATCAAAACAAAGTTTTGTCTTTTCAATGGCAGTGATATGGGTAAAGCTAGATAAATCAGAACTTGATTCTACTTTAACTTTTGCTTTTAAATCTTTATTTTCTAAGCGCAATTTACAATTCGCATATTTTAATTTCTTAATTTTGCGCTTTGTAATTTGTAGCAATTGTAAAGTAGAAATAGAGTTGCAAACAATAAGAGAATTTGATTTCCTTACAGTGCTTTTGGATGCTATGAGATTCGAGCATGGATTTTCTTTGCTATCTTCATCTATTTGGCATTCCTCTTCCAAAGAAAGGATTTCTTCTTTTCCACTTGATGTGCACTCCATTGATCTATCATGAGAGGAGCTTCCATGATCATTTGTGCAATCTTGTATGTTCTCCACTTCTTGTATTTGTTCCATACCTGTAGATGGAGAATCATAAGTTATCTCAGGAAAATTCCACATCTCATATGCAGTAGGAAAAGTATGAATGAGTTTTGAAATATTTTGATCTAACGCACAAAATAGACTATTCATAGATTTTGCATTTAAAACCATTTTTTTATTTAATATGCTAGGTGGCTTTTTAATAGTAATATTCCAAACTTTTTCATCTAAAGCTTTAAGAAAATTTTCCATTACTATTTTCCATCCTTTATAATTTCTTCCTTCAAATAAAGGTGGTTTAAGAGATTTTTCTTTTTCATACAAATTTACCCCACTAGTAGAAGTGAGATCATGAGACGCCATTATTCCGGGTTGTTAAGTCGAATTGGAATAACCTGGCTCTGATACCACTTGTTGGAAAACAATTCTCTGTTGTTACCGCGAGCGGTAGTGTTACCGCTCGGCGTTAGTGACAAAGAAAATCTGTTTATGTTATAATAATGATAATCAGAGATCATGAAACAGAGATGAAGAAAGACATATTTTCATTAACAATAAATAATTTTGTTTACAAAATCTTTTCCCAATGACGCTTGGAAAGAGGCGACGAATGAAAAACTCTATTAGGTTTTCTATACCGACCCTTCTCCCATGGACCGGTTGGCTCTAGCCTATCTCTCACCAGATATGGCCTCAAGCTGCTCTAGCTCTTCCCTCATCGAAAAGGCCTCGAACACTTCCTAGATCTACACCCTAGACCTAGTCGCCAACGCGAGACAAATTTCCCCTAGTCCCCGCAAGGCCCTAGTCGCCGTGTGGCAAATTCTTCCACTGAACAAAAGATATAAAGGTTACAATTAGAAACTAAAATAAAACAAAAACTAAAAACTCCCTCAAAAGAAGAACTTGATGTCGATGTAGATGCTATCGGATCGGTCTTCAAGTTCTTTGCGTTCACGAAAGTTGATGGAGTTCTTCGAGCTGCTTGGGGAAGGCTCTCACGAGTGCTCTAAATATATGGCTTCAATTCATTCTGTAACAGCAAGCAACAATGGAGGAAGCGCGCGTCTTTAAATAGAATCAACCGCTACTGCCTGCGGTAGTACTACCGCCCCACGGTAGCCACATTAGGCAATGATCAAGCACACAGATCATGGCAGCTTAGGAAACTTTTGAGCGCCAAACTTTGAGCTCTGCCTAGCGCGCCGCGGTAACGCTAACGCTCCGCAATAGCGAGATAACCTTCCTTCAGCCAATATCTCCTTCCACATTTGCTCATCAATCACATACAGACGGGGGGATTCCAAAAGCTACCGTTGGGCGGTACACATACAACATCGCGGTAGAGCACATCTCATTTCATCGAACGCATCTCATTTCGTTGAACGCCAGTTCGTCGAGCGGCATCTACTTTCGTCGAACACCATTTCGTCGAATGGCATTTTCATCGAACGACATCTATTTTCGTCGAATACCATTTCGTCGAGCGCATCTCATTTCGTCGAACGCCAGTTCCTCGAACGACATCTATTTTCGTCGAACACCATTTCGTCGAACAGTATCTCGTTTCGTCGATTTGCCAGCGCCAGCGGTAGTGATAACGCTCCGCGGTAGTAACAACACAACATATTCCCATGGAGATTTGAGTGCACAGGATCCTGCATGTTATAAACACAAAAACAAATATGATCAAATACAATAGGATTTGTTATTGTTAAACCAAGAGATGCAGAAAGCATGTTCCAACACCGCCGCCTTGCAGTGACACCAACTCTCGGGAAGGTCGCCACTACAGGACGCCAATTATGCCATCAAATTTACATCCAGGACAACCATACATCACAGAGAAATAGAGTAGAATAGTATAAGATTAATTCCACATCACAAGGTGATATATATAAAATATCATAAAATAATCCACGATAAGAAAAACTGAAGATAAAAGGGCTCCTGCCCAGTACAAATAGTCCTCACTACAGATCACTCACGAAAGTAATAAATACTAAACACTCATAGATCCTGTGGTCACCGCTACTACTCTCGAGCTAGGCTGGCTCACCTCCTCCTACTTCGTAGTCTGGTTGCGCTGAATCTCCCGGGGCAGATCCCTGTCTTCCATTCGGAGCCCCTAGGTGTTTGGTCACAACTAACCGTTAGTCAAAAGACTAAGACAATCCCCTACCCCTCCCCCGGTGACTCCTAGGCACCGAGCGGGAGGAATGAAGAGGTGGACATCAAAGCAAATGTACAAGCAGATGGTGGTGGCCCTCACACACATAGATTGTATATGAAATGTAAAGCTATACTAGCAATTCTACTATGTCAGAACTAAAAGGTACTGAGCAGCAAATAAGTGCAGTAAAAGAACAATAAAGAAGCAGTATATAAATGATAATAAAGGAGTCATCACAGAGAAAAGGTAACCTTAACTTATAAGAATGCCCATACAAGCTCATAAGTTAAGTGGTCGTTTTGTCAGGCCCGTCGTATAAAAGATCCCATAATAATTTATACGATGGGGGTACAGGTTTTATGTAATATTATGAATGATATGAAATGCTATGCAAGGTTTAATGATATGTTTCACACTAGTGCAACTCACCCATACGACTCAGTGCACACAGACCTTTAGTTCCCTGATTTGGAGAAAGTGAAACTCTCAGGTACCTCTCGTAGTGGCAAACCGAGGAAGTGAGTTGGGCCACCCCACTACTAGGCCGGTATTCACACTACCTAACCTAGACCTTACGTACTACTCGGTACACCAAGCTAGGTGCTACGGAGCATCTTGTACTAATGCTGGAAACCACTAGTCTCTTCTTGGCTAAGTGAACACTCACACTTATCGAGCCAACGTACTGACGTCGATGTGAACGACTGCCCAATACCAATTACTCACCACTTATATGCACAAGCACATATGTTATAAATGAACTCCCGGTCCACTGGCTCACTATACTAACCAGTCCATTTCAACAAACACCAAGCCACAACATCGGTGATGGTCCACTCATCGGTGATGAGTGATTTTGAGTGGGGGAGGATTGATGGCGACAACACCCCGCCATATGTTCATGACCTTGGTCGTGACCAGTTCCTTGACAACGCCGACTCGACGCATTATTTTGATCGCTGCCGCAACATTACATTTGAAGACTCTGATGGACGATGTCGCGACAACAATCATGGTACACCTCATCGCTGCGACAACCATTTTGAAGAACGCCATCGCCACTATAACTTCCGCCCGAGGCGCAAGAATATTAATTAATAATTATAATTATTCTATTATAATTATTAATTAATTGCTATCATGTTTTAATTGTTTTATTATCATGTTTTAATGTTTTAATTCTATTTTAATACTTTGTTTTAATTTGTGTTGCATATAGCCATATGTCTTTGTAAGCCTATAAAAAGCCATGATGTAGAAGGATTTGGACAATGTTGATTATATTTGAAATTTGAAATTGAAATCCAATTCTGGAATTCCCCTCTTCTCCTCCTTTCTCCATATTTTTCCCCCTCCCTCTTCCTCTCAAAATTTCGGCCACCTCCTTTTCCCCCTCCCTCTTCCTCTATTCGAATTTCTCCTTTCCCCTTCTTTACCTCCACTCTATTACGTGCAACTCAAAGGATATTTTCATCCTCCTCTCTTGAAGAAATCGGTCATCCTCAAATCTCCACCATCCTTGAAGATTTTTGGCCAAGGTGCAAAATCCCGAGGCTTCGGAAAAATCCATTCCGGTGTGAAGCGAGGAAGGCGGACGAGTTTCTCTCCATCCGACGTGAATCCGGAGGAATCGGTGAAGAGCGATTTGAGTGGTTATATGCTTGAGAAAATCTCATCTCAAGCGGGTAACGAAATTTCTACATTGTGTGATTCTCTCTAGAAAAATCTTGTGGTGGAATACTTTTGCGTTGATTTCGATAGAGTTGATTTTATCGTGGTTTTCTTCTCTCAATCTTATGTTTATCTTGATTTCATTTAAGTTCGTGAGGATTGGCGAACCTCGTCTTCTTTTTGTTGGGAGAGATCTACCTTTTTTCGAATCGTAATTTTTGGGTGGATCTCTTTTGGTACAACAATTGCTCGATCGGATCGGGTGGATCCATTTGGCTAGAATGAAAATTGGCCTATAGCCATTATTTGATCTCTAAGGGCGTTGCCAACCCGTACGTTAGTCTTTAATTGATAATCGTTGTATAGCGTGAGGGCTGCGAATAATTATTTGTGCGGACGTAGGATTGAAACGTAGAGGGAAAATCTATGTTTATCCGTATTAACCGTGTCGGAGAGCGTAGCCTGCATCAATTTGGCATCAGAGCGAGGTTCGTGTCAATTTCTTAATTGACGCATTCCTAAATTTCTCTTAGAACGTTGGCACACACAATCATCACACGATTTCGTGTTCAAAATATCAAAACTTTTAATTGGTGGTCTGAGAATAGCGGCCTAAAATTTTTATTTTTCTGCGAAAATCAAAAAAATTTAATTCTCGAAATTCTCCATATTTTCCTCAGTAAGAAAAAAAAATATTTTAATTACCCTAGTTATTAAGAGGGAATAAAATTATCTTTCATAAAATTTTGGCTTGTTTAAAATTTCTGGTCTGCAAATAGCGGCCTAAATTTCTCATTTTACCAACCCTCCCTCCTGAACCTTTGACCATAGGGCGGCCTTCGTCAAACCGCCCAGCTTGGGGGCGGTCTTCCTCAAACTGCCCATAGGGACCCTTCGTCAAACCGCCCAGCTTGGGGCCGGTCTTCCTCAAACCACCCATAGGGGCGGCCTTCGTCAAACAGCCCAGCTTGGGGGCGTTCTTCCTCAAACTGCCCATAAGGGCGGCCTTCGTCAAACCGCCCAGCTTGGGGGCAGTCTTCCTCAAACCGCCCATAGGGGTAGGCGGCCTTCGTCAAACCGCCCAGCTTGGGGGCGGTCTTCCTCACACCGCCCATAGGGGCGGCCTTCGTCAAACCGCCAAGCTTGGGGGCTGTCTTCCTCAAACCGTCCATAGGGGCGGCCTTCGTCAAACCGCCCAGCTTGGGAGAGGTCTTCCTCAAACCGCCCATAGGGGCAGCCTTCGTCAAACCGCCCAGCTTGGGGGCGGTCTTCCGCAAACCGCCCATAGGGGCGGCCTTCGTCAAACCTCCCAGCTTGGGGGCATTCTTCCTCAAATCGCCCATAGGGGCGGCCTTCGTCAAACCGCCCAGCTTGGGGGGGGGGGGGGGGGTCTTCCTCAAACCGCCCATAGGGGCGGCCTTCGTCAAACCGCCCAGCTTGGGGGCGGTCTTCCTCAAACCTCCCATAGGGGAGGCTTTCGTCAAACTGCCCAGCTTGGGAGCGGTCTTCCTAAAACTGCCCATAGGGGCGGCCTTCGTCAAACCGCCCAGCTTGGGGCGGTCTTCCTCAAACCGCCCATAGGGGCGGCCTTCGTCAAACCACCCAGCTTGGGGGCGGTCTTCCTCAAACCGCCCATAGGGGAGGCCTTCGTCAAACTGCCCAGCTTGGGGGCGGTCTTCCTCACACAGCCAATAGGGGCAGCCTTCGTCAAACCGCCAAGCTTGGGGGATGTCTTCCTCAAACCGCCCATAGGGGAGGCCTTCATCAAACCGCCCAGCTTGGGGAGGTCTTCCTCAAACCACCCATAGGGGCGGCCTTCGTCAAACCGCCCAGCTTGGGGGCGGTCTTTCTCAAACCGCCCATAGGGGCGGGCTTCGTCAAACCGCCCAGCTTGGGGGCGGTCTTCCTCAAACCGCCCAAAGGGACGACCTTCGTCAAACTGCCCAGCTTGGGGGCGATATTCCTCAAACCGCCCATAGGGATGGCCTTCGTCAAACTGCCCAGCTTAGGGGCGATCTTCCTCAAACCACCCATAGAGGCGGCCTTCGTCAAACCGCCTAGCTTGGGGGCAGTCTTCCTCAAACCACCCATAGGGGCGGCCTTCGTCAAACCGCCCAGCTTGGGTGCGGTCTTCCTCAAACGACCCATATGGGAAGCCTTTGTCAAACCGCCCAGCTTGGGGGCGGTCTTCCTCAAACCGCCCATAGGGGCGGCCTTCGTCAAACCGATCAGCTTGGGGCGGTCTTCCTTAAACCGCCCATAGGGTGGCCTTCGTCAAACCGCGCAGGTAGACATCTGGCCACCGGCTCACCGGCGGTGACGACACCGACCCAGAGCCTATAAATATGACCCTTGAGCATGAACAAGGGGACAAGCAAGTGGGGAGACTAAACCGGCGGCTAGAAACACCTAGACCGCACCTAGCAGCGGCCTGTCCGCGCGATCTCCAGATGACCAGCCTGGGCGGCCCCAGCAAACAGCTTGGGCGTCCTCATCAAACAGCCCGGGCGGTTAGACTTGTGCGATTAGTCCGGGCACTCTGGCAGGGCCCTGAGCGGGCTGGCATTCCAAGTAGCTCGGGCGGCTTACTTTTCTTATTTGCCATTCTCTTGTAGTCATTCTGTTTCCATGTACCTAAAATGGCAAGCTGTAATACAAGTTGATAAATAAAGGGAAATCTCGTCGCAGGAGTGGCTTTTGCTGCGGCGGGCGAAGTCTGGCCTCTCCGCAAGCTAGCGGCCCTCTCTTCTTCTCTCTCACTCAGCTCTTCATTTGCGACTCAAGTAACTAGCTACTCAACAGTTAACCTGTCGAGGACTTAGGGACAATTTTGGCATCAACACCGACTACCTCCGTACTACTGACACAAAGTCCGCGAGTGTGTACAACTCCAAGCCCGCGTGTGGGTATAGCACCATATCCGTGAGCGAGTATAATTACGGCACTAGACCCGTATTTGCTTATAGCAGTGACCAAATGCCTCAGGCTAGATCCTTTCCCCATAAAGGTAAGACTATCCAAAGTGTGCCTACTTCCACCTTTATGGAAAATAAGTAGTTTAGGCCCTATGTTTTAGACTCGATAGATGTTACTGCTAGGGATTCCATGAGCCCATGTGGTGAGAGTATTTTAGATAGTAAGGGCCATCCCATAATTTATACACACAATACGTCAGGAATGTCTCCTCCCAAACTTCCTAATATAGTTTTTGAATCTTCTGACAATACTGAGTTTGTGCCCTTGACTGAGCCTACCGCTGAGGGCGATGTCATTATTAAGGAAGATCTTAGCGATGATGAGGAGTTTGGTTACCCTAGTGATATGGAAGAGGACCTCCCATCTGATCCAGTTTTAGAACTGTCTGATGATTCTGATTTGGAGGACGTACCTAATGCATTGGAAGAGTTAGCTAGTGAGGGAAGGATACTTTTGGATGACCTAAATAGTGCAAACCCGGAGGAACTTGTTTTGAGGTTTCCACCGTTACAGGAAAATCAATACGACTTAAATTTTCTCCCGGGTTCGATTTATGCGATTTCACCAACCCTCCCTCCTGAACCTTTGACGCGATTAGCGGATTATAATTTTGGACACGAACTTATTAGGACTAGTATGCGATGTTGTGTGATTCTAATGGACGCTTGCCATGTGTTGCTTGGACGTCCATGGTTGTATGATCATAATGTGACAATTTTTGGAAAAGCTAATATTTATGAGATAAACTTTAATGGCAAGCAAATCATTTTGAAAACCGTGCTAAGTTTGATGGAGAATAGGGAGATTGTTCAAGAATCTTTTCTTGGTGGTAATAAGACTAATATGTTAGTGGAGAAGACATCTTGTTTGTCACATTTACACGCACTCATTCACAAGATAATTAAAGACTATCTCACATGCCAATTTGTTGATAACAATCCTCCAAATCGTTTTACCGGTATTGTGCCGCCTGTACTCATGCATGGATATAAGGCACCAATGCCACTTGACTTGACTACGCTACCCCCATCTTATAAGTCAAGTCAATTTGCACAGGATATTGCCTCTCATGTTCACCATTTACATAACCACATTAATGAAGCGCTAACCACACAATATGCATCTTATCAACCATATGCTAATGTACATAAGAGAGTGTCTCACTTGAAGGTTGGCGATTTAGTCTTAGTGCGTCTCATCCATGAACGGTTGCCTTCGGGAACCATAAAAAAGTTGGCGAATCGGCGAGCTAGTCCATTTCGAATCTTAAAGAAATTAGGAGAAAACGCATATCTTTTGGAGTTACCCACTGGTTGGGGAATTTCCCCTATTTTCAATGTTTCGGATTTAACACCTTATGTTTCTCCACCACTTGATTTATTTGTCTGTCCGTTTGGTTCCACTGAATTTTCTAATGGGTTGGGGGTGAGTGTATTCTTGGATTGCTCTCTCCATCGGTCTCCATTGGAGTTACGTCAAATATTGATGATGAAACTTTTTCTCCTTATTGTCCTAACGCATTTCCAAGGTTTCCACATACCTTTTCTTTGCCTGATAGGTGTTGGCAGATGGTCCACTCATCGGTGATGAGTGATTTTGAGTGGGGGTGAATTGAAGGCGACGATGCCCCACCAAATGTTCGCGACCTTGGTCGTGACCAGTTCCTTGACAACGCCGACTCGACGCATTATTTTGATCTCTGCCGCAACATTACATTTGAAGACTCTGATGGATAATGCCACGACAATAATCATGGTGCATGCCATCGCTGCGAGAACCATTTTGAAGAATGCCATCGCCATAAAAATAATTGTGATGAACGCCATCGCCGCTATAACCTCCGCCCGAGGTGCAAGAATATTAATTAATAATTATAATTATTCTATTATAATTATAAATTAATTGTTATCATATTTTAATTGTTTTATTATCATGTTTTAATTTTTTTATTCTATTTTTAATATTTGGTTTTAATTTGGGCTGCATATAGCCATATGTGTTTGTAAGCCAATAAAAGGACATGATGTAGATGGATTTGGACAATGATGATTATATTTGAAATTTGAAATTGAAATCCAATTCTGGAATTCTCCTCTTCTCCTCCTTTCTCCTTATTCCCCCTCTCTTCCTCTCAAAATTTCGGCCACCTCCTTTTCCACCTCCCTCTTCCTCTTTTTGAATTTCTCCTTCCCCCTCCTTTCCCTCCACTCTATTACTTGCAACTCGAAGGATATTTTCTTCCTCCTCTCTTGAAGAAATCGGCCATCCTCAAATCTCCACCATCCTTGAATATTTCCGTCCAAGGTGCAAAATCCCGAGGCTTCGGGAAAATTTGTTCCGGCGTGAAGCGAGGAAGGCGGACGAGTTTCTCTCCATCCGACGTGAATCCAGTGGAATCGGTGAAGAGCGATTTAAGCGATTATATGCTTGAGAAAATCTTATCTCAAGCGGGGTAACAAAATTTCTACCTTGTGTGATTCTCTCTAGATAAATCTTGTGGTGGAATACTTTTGCATTGATTTCGATAACGTTAATTTTATCGTGCTTTTCGTCTCTCGATCTTGTGTTTATCTTGATTTCATTTAAGTTCGTGAGGATTGGTGAACCTCGTCTTCTTTTTGTTGGGAGAGATCTACCTTTTTCGAATCGTAATTTTTGGGCGGATTTCTTTTGGTACAACAATTGCTCGATCAGATCGGGTGGATTCATTTGTCTAGAAAGAATATTGGCTTATAGCCATTATTTGATCTCTAAGGGCATTGCTGACCAGTACGTTAGCCTTTAATTGATAATCGTTGCATAGCGTGAGGGTTGCGAATAATTATTTGTGCGGACGTAGGATTGGAACGTAGAGGGAATATCCATGTTTATCTGTATTAACCATGTCGGAGAGCGTAGCCTGCATCACCAAGCCCACTATTCGCAGGACTAGACCAACCAAAACTATCTTCCCATCATATGGGGGGTGTATATGTGCTTGAATCTCTTATTATTAGATTAATCTTTCTTGTTGTATGCCCAATTAGTTTAGGGGTTAGTCTTGGACTTCCAGAGGTCTACCATGTGAGGGGCTCACAGCGGTACTAGGAGGTACGATGGGATGACACCCCAAACCTCCTTTTCACAAGACACTTAATTTTATTGGTGACTACCCATTATCACTCTCCTATGTTTCCCTAGAGTCCTAGGATGGATTAAGATTTACCGGTGGTATTAATGTTCTCTTGAACACCAACACTCCACACTAAGAGTATGCAACTCACACCCACAACTAGGGGAGGTCTTCAAGGGACTTTTTCCCCTCCCACCATAGATTTGACCTACATAACCTCTCACTAAATCATCCCTACCCAAGGAATCATGAAAAGACCTAAAACCACCAAACTCCTTTTTGTCTATCCGCAGACCACTTCAATTCTAAGGGGAAAATTTAACAATTATGAATGTCCCACAAGACTCCATGGCATCCTTATGATAAATTACTTATATAGACATTATTTATGTACTAATATGATGGAACTTCAGTAAATTATATTTTTCCCCCTAATTAATTCCATGAAAATCATTAAATGAATAATTATGGCATAACTCAAATTTGTGAAGGAACTTCAACTTCCACATTCCCAAAGGTCATGAATTAATTTTTTAGAGGTTTGAATGGGCCTAAAATGTCCTCCAACTGAGTTTGACTATTTTTCAAGATGAAGGGCCCATATAATTTAATTAGATTACAAATGCTACATTTTACCATTGTATGAACAAAGTACTGAAAATAATCATCCAAAACTTTCCATAAATTTTCCAGAGGACCATATTCACCCTAGAGGATCTATGACCAATATTAACATTTTTCTAATGTCAGATAACCACCCAATTTATTTATTTCATTATAATTGAATCTAGGCACAATGTGAAGGAACTACCAAAAATCTTTACCTATTAAATGTATTAAAATTACCAGAGCTCTATCATGACCCTAGAAACTCTCTAGATAAATTTCACATTTTTATAAAATCAGAAAGCCAGATAATTAATTTAAATCATGGAAATTGACTTTTGGCACATTATGAAGGAACTACCAAATTACCTTATCCAAAAATTATTATAAAATTTCCAGAGACACATTTCATCATGAAAAGTTCACTATCTAAGTTTCATAACTTTCATAAAACATATGACCATAAATTTTGCCCTTGAAATGAAAGTTAGCAATTTAAATATTAAATATTCAGTGGGTGATAATAACTCTAAAAATTCCAATAAAATTATCCAGGGTGTTTGTAACACCCTGCCAGTACGAATAGTATAACAGTAGGTCCGGCCGGGACCCCACGCCATACAAACCACACTAGCTAGGAGTTAAAAGGTGATAAACAGAAAGAACTACAACAGAGTATACTAAAAACCAGCGGAAGCATAATGATTTAACATTTCAATTAGAACTGTCCACTATCATAGGAATGAAACCATAAAATAGAGTTACGGCCTTAAGACCTTACATTCACCAATGTACAAAACTCAGAACATACTTCGGCACGCAGGCCGGCAATACATGAGAAAGCAGAAAAGGGAGGCTGGCCTTCAAGGACCAACTCAGCAAAAGGGCCACCGCCCGCTATTTCCCACTAGGCTCACCTGCACCTGCATAAGAACATTCCACCAAGCGGTGGCAAACAAAGTAACGGTCAGCACAGCTGACCAAATTATAACGACCCCACCCCTTTCCCGGGGTGGCGGAGCTTCTACCCTACAAGCAAGCCATACTAGCACAAGACTAATATAAAGAAAGTGCAACTACACAAGGTGAGGTTTCAAGCACAATCAATCTTCTAGGTTGAGCATCAAAAAGGAGGGAACCTAGGTATGCACATGATGTTGGTTGGGTTCACCCGAAGGTTCCCCACAACCGCCTAAACAACCGGATGAGGCTAACAACATCAATTCCACAAAACACTCCACCGTAAGGGCCATCGCCTTAGGTGGGAAAAAGAGCTTTTGGTCGGTCTAGGTAAATCACCCTCCACGACCTCTCCCAAGAACACACGGCTTCCATGAGGTAGGGACCTCTTACCGATCTGCATGGAAACGGGTTCGGTTTAGCTTTGCCCGTGCTCTAATCGTCGCGATCTAACGCACGACGCGGGTACGGCTTCACCTCGGCCCGTAAGGGTTTAGCACTTTCAAGTGCTACACAATTTATAAGCTACGCACCTAACCCCTTCGCAAGGATCTAGGCTTCACAAATACTCAGTAAGGGAGGTACAATACGCTCCGCATCAATTTCGTGGTGAAGGTTTGCCTTCATCCAATCTCAAAGCATGGGGCTTTCATTAGGATCTTCACAAGACGCCTACACTTAATTCCCGCAATACTAAGATGATTTCACGGAGTCATTCTCCGGCACACATTCTAGGCCTAACCTAAATGCAACGTCACAAATCAAGCATCACCGATTCGGGCTCACGGCCACGAATAGGCTTCACACACAATGCCTAAATCTGCACGACTACCAGATTTTCTACATGCAATATGCTGGGGATGGACACAATCTACCCGGAGTTCTGAAGAACTTGAGGAAATCCTACACTTCACCCATTTGGTGAAAGGGATTCCTCATGCAAGCATAGAGAAATGAAGGAGAGGACAAATGACGAGTCCAAATATCGGGAGGAAGAATCGTTACCCTAGGAGCGTTCTTCTTCGCCATGGATCCAAGATTCTAGGCGGAGGGAAACGACCGCACCGGGCTGCACTCTCCAGATCTGGAAACGGCTCACGAAACGGAGCTCCGGAGCTCCGTCAATGGCGGGATCTCTCCTTCTTCTTCCTTGCCTCCTTCTTCTTTCTCTAGGTTTGGAGAGAGAAAGGCTTAGAAATTATGAGGATTAACCTCCTCTCATCAGCCCTAAAGACCTCCAGCATCTAATCCTAGCCATTGGATCGGATTCCAAAAGATTTGGACGGACCGATCTCCTTCTCCGCTCAAAATCGCGGAGCAGAATAAACAGGGTGCACGATCACAGGCGCACGATCACTGGTCGTGCGCGAAGAGGAGAAATGGTCGTGCGCACTACCCGAGACAGAACTCTGATTCCTTGCGAATTAACGCACGATCATTGGCGCACAATCACTGGTCGTGCGCGAAGATGAGAAATGGTCGTGCGCAGAGAACTGCTATGGAATTTTTAGCCTATCCCGAGCGCAGCACTACCACTCCGCCTACCTCGCTGAACTACGATTTTTGGGGTGTTACAACTCCACCCCCCTTAAAAGAATTTCGTCCCGAAATTTCGAAAACAGTAATAGCAGGAATTACAGTTATAAATTACCTGAGAGAAATAGCTCGGGGTACTCCGCAAGCATCGCTTGCTCTCTCTCCCAAGAGAGCTCCTCTCGGCCGCAATTGTCCCACTTGACTTTCACCATCCGAATGGACTTGTTCCGCAACTGCTTTACTTCGGTATCTTCGATGTGTAAAGGCTTGACTTTCGTCGACAACCCACTATCAACCGGCACTTTTGCCTTCCGCGACTATATGAGTAGGCTCTTGCACTGCCTTCCTCAAAACTGAAATGTGAAACACGTCGTGCAGAACGCTCAGCTCTGCAGATAGTGCAAGTCGATAAGCCGCATCACCAATACGCTCCACGATCTCAAACGGTCCTAAGTACCTTGGACTGAGCTTTTTCAAGCGTCGGATCCTTGATACCCCTTTGAACGGTTTGATCTTCAAGTAAACCCGGTCACCGACGGCGAACTCTAGGTTCCTATGCTTGGCGTTGAAATATTTTGCTTGCCTATCCTGGGCAATCAATAGCCTTTCACGTACAGTTTGGATCGTCGAAGTTGCTTCCTCAACATCCTTTCGATTTAATAGCTTAGTATCGCCCGTTTCCGCCCAAGACAACGGCGTGCGACAATTCTTACCATAGAGGGCCTCGAAAGGAGCCATTTGTATACTGGCTTGGTAGCTATTATTGTTGGCGAACTCGATCATATAGAGATGATCTTCCCACTTCTTTCCAAAATCTAGAGCGCACATTCGGAGCATATCCTCCATAGTCCTGTTGGTTCTCTCGGTCTGTCCATCCGTTTGCGGGTGGAAGGCCGTGCTGAACTTCAATTTCGTGCCCAACAGTTCATGGATAAGCCTCCAATCTTTCGATGTGAAACGCCTGTCACGATCGCTGACGATGCTACGAGGGACACCGTGCAGTCTCACAATACTATCAACATAGAGCTTCGCTAGCTTTTCTACAGAATCATCCTTCCGGTTCGGAATAAAATGCGATACCTTCGTCAATCGGTCCACGATCACCCAAATGGCGTCGTTTCCCTGTTGTGATCTCGGCAATCCGTGCACGAAATCCATCGAGATATCAAACTTCCACTCCGGAATTGGCAAGGACTTCAAAAATACACCGGGACGTTGACATTCTGCCTTCACCAATGCTCAAGTATTACACTTGGCCACGTAGAGGGCAATGTCTTTCTTCATACCCGGCCACCAGAAAAGTTTCTTCATGTCCATGTACATTTTCGTGCTCCCCGGGTGGATAGAGTACTTGGTATGATGAGCCTCGTACATCAACTCCGCCCGTAGAGTGCCAATGTTTGGGACGCATAATCTGCCCTCTTTCCACATAAGGCCATCGTCGAAGGAGAAATCAGCGTTTAACCCATCAACGGTTTCCGCTTTATAGCGTTTTATGCTCTCATCCAGCTCCAATGCCTGTTGAACTCGGTCGGCAAGGTCGTATTGAACCTCCGTCCAGTTCAAGCATGCTGAAGTAGACGCTCTCCTATCAACGCAAATGATCTCCATTTCTTCCAGTTCGCAGATTAGACGCTCATCGTGCATCAAAATCCAATTTGCTTGAGCGGGAGCCCGACGACTCAACGCGTCCGCAACTACATTTCCCTTTCCAGGAGTATATTGATGTCGAAGGTGTAGTCCCCCAGGAACTCCATCCACCTCCTCTGACGCATATTCAACTCCCTTTGATCCAGCAGGTACTTGAGGCTCTTGTGGTCGGTAAAGATGTCGATCTTCACGCCATACAAATAATGCCTCCAAAGCTTAAGAGTAAATACCACGGCCGCTAGCTCCAAATCATGGACCGGGTAATTCCTCTCATGAACCTTCAGTTGCCGGGAGCCGTAGGAAATTACCTTTTCGAACTGCACTAGGATACAACCCAAACCACTCCCCGAGGCGTCGTTATAAATTTCGTTGCCTTCCGTACCACATGGCGAGCATAGAATGGGCGTCGTGGTCAGACGGCTCTTCAGCTCTTCAAAAGCTCGTGCGCACTCGGGCGACCAAACGAACTTATGATCTTTCCTAGTTAGTTTAGTGAGAGGAAGTGCAATCCTCGAGAAGTTTTCCACAAAGCGCCTATAATAGCCGGCAAGTCCTAAGAAACTTCGGACTTCCGCTACGTTTTTCAACAAAGGCCAGGCTCAGATCGCTTCTATCTTCGACGGATCAACCGCAATTCCATCTCCACTAACGACGTGACCAAGGAATGCTACTGACGGTAGCCAAAACTCGCACTTGGAGAACTTGGCATATAGTTGACTCCTCCTCAGGGTGCTCAGAACTGCGTGCAGATGCCCTACATGCTCCTCTTTCGACTGAGAGTATACCAAAATGGCGTCGATGAAGACGATCACAAATTGATCCAAATACTCCCGAAACGTTCTGTTCATTAAGTCCATGAATACCGACGGTGCATTAGACAGACCGAACGGCATCACCGTGAACTCATAGTGCCCAAAGCGGGTACTGAACGCTGTCTTTGGAATGTCACATTCCCTTATCCGCAGTTGGTAATAGCCGGACCTTAGGTCTAGTTTGGAGTATACCGTCGACCCAACCAGTTGGTCGAATAAATCATCGATTCTTGGAATCGGATATCGGTTCTTCTCGGTCAACTTGTTTAGCTCTCGATAATCAATACATAGACGCAAGCTCCCATCCTTCTTTTTCACAAAGAGGACCAGTGCACTCCAAGGCGATGAACTTGGATGTACGTAGCCTTGCTCTAGCAGCTCTTACAATTGAACCTTCAGCTCTGCCAATTCCTTTGGCACTATCCGGTACGGTGAGCGGGCCATAGGTTTGGCACCTGGCACCAACTCGATACAGAAATCAATCTCTCGCTGAGGCGGAGCCCTAGGGAGTTCGTTAGGAAAAATGTCGGCGTACTCCGCTACAACTGGGACATCACACAACCTGGGCTTTGGTTCTGAATCCTCCAACAAAGTGAAGAACAACTCGGCGCCTTTTCTCACCGCCTTAAACACTTGGAGAGCAGACATCAGCGTCTTGCTCGCTCCTCGCATACTGGCAAACGTTGTTTCTCCATCGGTGTTCCTTCCCAGAGTGATCTCCTTTGAATTGCAATCTATGCATGCTCGCTGCTCCGAGAGCCAGTCCATGCCGAAGATCACATCGAATTCAGCTAACGGTAATAACGACTCTTCCAAGTCGAAATCCTGACTTCCGATCTGCACCTTCACACGGCTCTTCCTATCCGCACTCATGCGAGATCCATTGGGTAGAACTACTTCCAATCTATCCTCTACGAAGGTAGACGGCACTCCGATTCGCACCACGAAGTCCTCAGACAGAAAAGAGTGCGATGCACCCGTATCAAATAGAGCTCTCGCCGGATAGTTGAAAAACATCGTGTGCAATTAGGACAAAGCCTAATTGCAATTAGGACAAAGCCTAATTGCACACGAATAAAACATACAGTTGCACAACAGTATAATCACAAATAGCTATGTAAAAGCTAACTTTTAATTCATACCTGTGACGACATCAATTTGTTGTATAGCTTCTTGCTGGCCAAACGAATAGACTCTCGGCAGCACGAGCATAGTCCAATGCTCGGCTCTCTGCCTTCAGGGGACCACTTCAACACACCGCGGCCTTATGTCCCACCATCCCGCAGGTGAAACACGTGATAGGACCCCGCACAGTCGTTGCTCCCGAAACATTTGAGCGAGTTTGCTCCGCCGATTTGAACTTCCTTTTGTTCTTTCTGAACTCTGACTTGGACTGAGAGGCCGGCACATGAAACTCAGGTTTCTTTGCCACGGCTTTTGCTTGTACCCTCTTCGTGTCCAACTCTAGGGATCTGGCAGTTTGGACCATCACATGGAATCCTAACGTCGTTGGGCCTGCAAGGAGCAGCCTCAACTCGTCCCGAAGACCTTCATAGAATTTGTTCGTCTTTGTCTCTTCATCTTCCATCATAGGCCCCGCATATCGACCCAGTTTAGTGAACTCGTGAAAGTACTCATCCACCGAGCTGTCGCCTTGAGTTAACTTCAGAAACTGGTTCTGCAAAGCGATGCATTGGGCAGAAGGAATATACCTTTGAAGAAATGACTTTGAGAACTCCGCTATCGTGATCTCGGTAATCTCCTTGCCGCCAAACTTGTGCACTTCCTATTCGGCCCACCAACGCTTTGCCTCTCCGTTAAGGAGGAAGGTGGCTAAAGTGACCATCATAGCTTCTTCTGTTGCTGTCGCCTTTAAAGTTTTTCTAACCGTTGACAGCCAGTCCTCCGCCTCCGTTGGGGATCCGGTCCCCGAGAAAGTTGGAGGGTGGAAACTTAGAAAGTGTTGCAGTTGTTGATCACGCGCTCGCGCAACGGCTACACGCTCTACAGGATGCTCCACCTTTTGCACCACCGCAGGTTCCACTGCAGCCACTGGCACAGGGGTCTCAACCCTCGGTTCCGCCGCAGGTTCCACTGCAGGTTCGATCACCGGGGCCGCATCTGTATTAGGCGTAGCAGGTTGTGCAAGCCTTTGCGGTTGAGCATTGATCATCGTGAAGATAGCTTCTGCGATTAACCTGATCGTCTCAGCAGGAGGAGTGGTCGCTGGCACTTCAGCCGACCCACTACTTTCAGCAGTGTTACGGGGTTGAGACGGCCCAGCACCACTCCTAGTCACCTATAATCGTGTAAGACATAATTTAGTGACTGAAAACATAGCAAACAACAATCATGGAACGCTCAGGTTCTGCAAACAAGTATGTTTTTTCCATTCCTAAGTGGACATTCTTATTAGTTTTTGTCGTTTTAGGTGAATGCACATCCCGTGCACACCACCCCTTTAAAAGGAATTTGACCCGAATTCGCTAAACAACGGATCGACGCCTTAAGTCCGATACCAAATTGTAACACCCTGCCAGTACGAATAGTATAACAGTAGGTCCGGCCGGGACCCCACGCCATACAAACCACACTAGCTAGGAGTTAAAAGGTGATAAACAGAAAGAACTACAACAGAGTATACTAAAAACCAGCGGAAGCATAATGATTTAACATTTCAATTAGAACTATCCACTATCATAGGAATGAAACCATGAAATAGAGTTACGGCCTTAAGGCCTTACATTCACCAATGTACAAAACTCAGAACATACTTCGGCACGCAGGCCGGCAATACATGAGAAAGCAGAAAAGGGAGGCTGGCCTTCAAGGACCAACTCAGCAAAAGGGCCACCGCCCGCTATTTCCCACTAGGCTCACCTGCACCTGCATAAGAACATTCCACCAAGCGGTGGCAAACAAAGTAACGGTCAGCACAGCTGACCAAATTATAATGACCCCACCCCTTTCCCGGGGTGGCGGAGCTTCTACCCTACAAGCAAGCCATATTAGCACAAGACTAATATAAAGAAAGTGCAACTACACAAGGTGAGGTCTCAAGCACAATCAATCTTCTAGGTTGAGCATCAAAAAGGAGGGAACCTAAGTATGCACATGATGTTGGTTGGGTTCACCCGAAGGTTCCCCACAACCGCCCAAACAACTGGATGAGGCTAACAACATCAATTCCACAAAACACTCCACCGTAAGGGTCATCGCCTTAGGTGGGAAAAAGAGCTTTTGGTCGGTCTAGGTAAATCACCCTCCACGACCTCTCTCATGATCACACGGCTTCCATGAGGTAGGGACCTCTTACCGATCTGCATGGAAACGGGTTCGGTTTAGCTTTGCCCGTGCTCTAATCGTCGCGATCTAACGCACGACGCGGGTACGGCTTCACCTCGGCCCATAAGGGTTTAGCACTTTCAAGTGCTACACAATTTATAAGCTACGCACCTAACCCCTTCGCAAGGATCTAGGCTTCACAAATACTCAACAAGGGAGGTACAATACGCTCCGCATCAATTTCGTGGTGAAGGTTTGCCTTCATCCAATCTCAAAGCATGGGGCTTTCGTTAGGATCTTCACAAGACGCCTACACTTAATTCCCGCAATACTAAGATGATTTCACGGAGTCATTCTCCGGCACGCATTCTAGGCCTAACCTAAATGCAACGTCGCAAATCAAGCATCACTGATTTGGGCTCAAGGCCACGAATAGGCTTCACACACAATGCCTAAATCCGCACGACTACCAGATTTTCTACATGCAATATGCCGGGGATGGACACAATCTACCCGAAGTTCCGAAGAACTTGAGGAAATCCTACACTTCACCCATTTGGTGAAAGGGATTCCTCATGCAAGCATAGAGAAATGAAGGAGAGGACAAATGACGAGTCCAAATATCGGGAGGAAGAATCGTTACCCTAGGAGCGTTCTTCTTCGCCATGGATCCGAGATTCTAGACTGAGGGAAACGATCGCACCGGGCTGCACTCTCCAGATCTGGAAATGGCTCGCGAAACGGAGCTCCGTCAATGGCGGGATCTCTCCTTCTTCTTCCTTGCCTCCTTCTTCTTTCTCTAGGTTTGGAGAGAGAAAGGCTTGGAAATTATGAGGATTAACCTCCTCTCATCAGCCCTAAAGACCTCCAGCATCTAATCCTAGCCATTGGTTCGGATTCTAAAAGATTAGGACGGACCGATCTCCTTCTCCGCTCAAAATCGCGGAGCAGAATAAACAGGGCGCACGATCACTGGTCGTGCGCGAAAAGGAGAAATGGTCGTGCGCACTACCCAAGACAGAACTCCGATTCCTTGCGAATTAACGCACGATCATTGGCGCACGATCACTGGTCGTGCGCGAAGAGGAGAAATGGTCGTGCGCAGAGAACTGCTATGGATTTTTTAGCCTATCCCGAGCGCAGCACTACCACTCCGCCTACCTCGCTGAACTACAATTTTTGGGGTGTTACAGTGTTTACTAACCCTATGAAACAATCTACAAAGTTTCAATCCCATCCAAGGTGATGTTTCCCTATCTCCTTCATTAACCACAAAATGTAACCCTAGGGGTTGAACTGGGTTTCTCATGCACACCAACCCAAAACCCTCTAAAATTACTTGAGAAGGTTTATTATTTGATAGCAAAGTTGTGACCGGAGTTTCACCTCTTTTGGTTGAGGGAAAGTCACCTAAAACCACTAAGTGCACTTTTGAATAAACCAATGTTAACTTTCCCTAGGTGACTAAGATTGAGCATTAGTTTACCTAATCAATTCTAGCCCAAATGGGCTGATAATTTAACCATGACCATATAATACTCCAGCAAACCATCCACCAAAGATTGGGAGGATATTGAGGTCCACAAGACCTATATTTAAGCCATGTGTGAATTATTACATTATTACAAAAACTATAAACATCATCTCCACAAATTCTGATTTTTTGATATGATGTGGGTCATGGATATACTGGCCTATGGTCAAACTTGGTCATTTGATTGAGTGGATTAATGAGGGCACTCAAATACATTTCTGGTTAGCCATAGGGACACTTTCCATCAAAAAGCGTGATGAGGGAGATTCTGTGGGCCATTTTGAGTTAAACAAATTTTAAAATAAAATAGACACCAAGGGAAACATATTTCATGTTGACCACTTTTTCAGTAGATGCAACTAAGTATTTTTATTAAATAAGAACATCCACTGCATAATATGTGACATATTGCATTAATATATATATATATATGTTAATTCATTTCGTCCTACAATTAGTAGATCGTCCCCAGTAATTTGACAGTCCCTGATAGCCCATCCTGGGTGACTTTTGGAGTTGATTTGTCGGCCACCCATGCTTCCTCCCGGACGGCTATTGCCACCACCACCTTCATCGAGGTGGTGGTCGGCGATTCGCGGTGGTTTGATGACCGGAGGTGGCCGGAAGGGAGATCTCTATTGGGGGCAAAGAGATCGAAAATGAGCCCTTTCAAGAGCTTTATTCAAGCCTGATTTGGCTCGAATCAAGCCCCAAATAGATTGTGATCTCTGCACTAAGGGAGGAGGAGGGGATCGGACCTGTGAGGTGGAGGTTTGCCTTGTCGATCGCCGGTTCACCAGGGATGCTTGAGAAGCTTTGGGTGTCATGGCAATATCCTGCTTGGGAGCACGAAATTCTCTAGAAAGATGGGGGTTTCACTTCCCTCAAACCTCTTTAGGTGATAAAGGGCTCAATTGACGGAGAGGAGGTTACAAAGCTGGATGTCATTAATGGCCCTTAATGGTAAATTTTGGCCACGTGATACTCCCATGAAATTCACCTCCCCTTGGCATAAAATCATCATAAAACTCCTCATAACTGATAGAGGGAATGAATCCTCGTCAATTGGCAGAGAATGGAGGGTCAAATTGCCTTGAATGCCATGAATTCACCTTGAATGGCCACTTTCTCTCTCTTCAAATTGGGGAAAACTCCCAATTTCTCTCTCCTAGTCTTCCCCTCTAGAAATTGGATTGTATTCCATGTAATTTCAGTGGTGACTAATCATTTGGTCCATTGAAATTGGGCTTAGCCCAAAGAGATTGATCTTTGGGCTTGATTAACCTAATTTGGGCAATATTGACCAAGTGTTGACTTTGGTCAAATTGGTGAAATTGATTGGGCCCAATGGATCATTGTTGACCCATTGGCCTCCCTTAGTGGGTAGGGGGCTTGGGGAATGTCAATTGGGCCAATTGAACCCTAATTGACCCTAAATAAGGTGGTTTGACTTATTTGGAGCTAGGGTTGACTTTCGTCAAATTGACCAATTGGGTTGACATCAATGGGTCCTTTGTGAACAAAGTCTGCCTAAAGGGTTAGGTTGTCATCGTGAGGTTAGGTGATCAACTTGATACCCAAGACTCCAACCCTAGGTTTGGTAACTAGAATTTACTATTTGTAGTCCAAGATGACTTTACCTTTTTTCCTTAAGCTTTTAGGGCATCCTTGATCATCCTCATTGTCATGACCTAGTCATGACAAAAATCTCACATAGGGGTCTAGTTGTTTAAGGGATATTATAAGTAATCATGTTGAACACAAAATTTGACTTGATAAACTTGATCATTTGACTAGAAGACAGTGATCATGTTGAACTTAGAATTTGACTTGGTAAGCTTGATCATTCGACTAGAGGACAGTGGTACTCAAATATCATCTTGTAGACTACAAGTATCGTTGAGAAGAATCAAAATATCAATGAGACAATGCTAATATCGTCGAGATAGTTGAAGACACGGAAATACTAAGATTGTCATCACCGAGTGCGCCAATCAGATCAGAGCTTTATGGAAAGGAATAACTGACATTAAAGTATTCCTAGATTCGGTCGTAATTTACATGTCCCTATAAAAGGGATGTGATGGGACACAACTAACCCTAATTATTTTATTTCGAAGTAAGAGCTCTCCGTCATCATAGTGCATTTTTAATCAAAGAACTCAAGAACAGAGGAGAAATACTTTGATGATAATCAGTCAATTCTCCAGAAGAAAAGCCCAATTATCTTACTGATTCAAAAGCTTCATCATCTCCCTGCAAGAATATTTCAAAAGAAGCCACTTTGTCAATTGGATTCAAGAAGAGTCATGCTATTCAAGATAAACTATTCTGAGTATAAAAAATCTCTATAATTATTTATCTTTTCTTTTGTAGGATTTTTGAGGAAATCTGAGTGTGAGGTCCTTTGAGGCCTGAGTCTAGGATCCTGTGTTTGGATCTCAAGTAGGGAACTTGGTGTAGTTCCTAAGGTAGGATTCAAGTTGAATCTGAGTTATAGGAGTGGTAAACTTTGAGTGTAGGATCATGTGTTTGGATCTGAGATAGGGAACTTGGTGCAGTTCCTGGGGTAGGATTCAAGTTGAATCTAAGTTGTAGGAGTGGTAAAATATGAGCCGTAGGATCCTGTGATTGTATTTGAGGTAGGGAACCTACTGTTATTCCTAAGTTATATGAGTCTTGAACTTTGAGGTGTTAGATCTATTAGATCTTAGTTATTGGTGGAGTTGGCCTAGTCTAGCACACTGCTAGATAGGTGGAGGGAGAAAGTGAAGTACCCATATTGGAGAACCACTTTAAATCATTGTGTACTATGTGGTGTGATTGTTCTCTTTGTGTTGATTTTCTTGAATATTTTCTAGTTGTCCAAAAAAATGTAAACACCTATTCACCCCCCCCCCCCCCCACCCTCTAGGTGACTAGACTACCTTAAACATAAAATAGATTCTCGACACTCAATTTTTCTATTCTATTGGATGTTATCATCTGAGTCATTGGATCTATGGATTTGCACGTGCTGAGGAAAGCATTATTTCAGTGATCAATCTATTATCAGAAGACGACCTATAATATGTTCTATCAGAACCATCAATGATTATGACAAGGGAAGTTCTTGAATTCTTCTCAAAAGCTAAAGTAAATTCATCAAGGAATGCCATCAAGTTGACTTTCATAGATACTTTTATTAGGTTTATGGCCAAAAGTCTTTCTAGAGCTCTACACTTGTCAAGAATTGAAGAAGGAAATGAAGAAGATGAGGTCAGCGAAGCAGATCTCACTAATGGGCTGGAATGGTGTGAGTACAAAGAGAAGCCATATGGATCATTATATAAAACAAGATAAATCAAAAAGGAAAATTACTGGCTGACATAATTGGGAAGGAATTGTTATGCAAGCCTGGCTCCCATGATAGAATTTCCAGAGACATGTTTGAGACTATGGCTAGAGTTATTCTGAAAAAGAAGACTGACCGAGCTCAAGGTTTGTTAGATAAAATCAAAGACTCTCACAGCTCCAAATTTTGGCAGAATTCATCACTATATCTTATCAACAGCTTGGAGGAGAAATTGGATAAGTCCTTGGGAAGTCCAATTCATTCTCTGAAGAAAATTGATATCGAGATCTTAGAAAGGTGGGAGAAGGTCTTCTCCAAGACCTTTAGGAAAACTAAGGATGAGAGTTCAGGAAAGAGAAAATCCCTTGTCGCAGCTGCAAGAGATTCAGAACAAAGTGAATCAGGAACTCAAGCTGAATATGAAGTTGTTGGTGGGCTTGCTGAAAGTCCAACCCCTACAAACATTGAGGGGAGGATGCTCAAAGCATTATTCAAGAGCAAGTCCAAGCACCATTGGGTGATCTCATGGTTGTTGATGAGGATGTTGTTCCAGATGCTGCTGGTCAAGAGAATGAATCAGTTGAGGGGGACATGCAAGTTGTGATCTCTGCCTAAGAGAATGCAGATGTGATAAGAAGTGTTGTTGTTGAGGGGATTATCATACTAAGATCTCTACCCCGGGAAAAGAAACTTTTGAAAAAGATGATAATGCAGTTCCAGATAAGCAAGGTGAAGGAAAAAGTGAAGGGAATTTGGTGCCTAGGGAAGTTGAAATTGTTATTGAAAATATCTGCAGAGAAATGAAACTATTCAAAGATCAACAAATTAGTGAGAAACGAGGTGATCTAAGTCATATCCCTCATCCAGATACTCCTGATGATCTGTTTGATGATGAAGAAATGGTTGAAAGCTTTGAAGCTTTGAAGAGTAAAGAAAGAATGAAAGAGACAGAGATGCCAAGTACCTCAGGTCCTGCTAATCATGAAGAACCATCTAGTTCCATAATTGATCAAATGAGGGTCATGCTGGATGAGCAAGAAGGTATAATGAAACCTATGTGACCAAGGTTATGAAAGGAGTGAAAGAGGCATTATCTGCTCAGATCAAGGAGATCAAAGCAGACATGGATCGTGTTAATGCCCAGATTATTAGCTGGTTTACATGGGCAGTGTTGGGAACACTGCCCAAAATGTTCTTGATTTGTAGTAGTATCTAAGTCAATGATAAGTACAATTTGTATTTAATATCTATCTGATGTGACATGAGCAGGTTGGGACAATATATCTTATATATAATGTTTGGAGATCAAGCACAAAATCTCTAAGTAAAATATCGTTGTGTATATGACACTCACACGACGATATCATTTTGATCACTCACAGAAGACAACAAAAGAAGTCAGTCAACAATAGACATAATGATAAGAACATGACTATATCGTAATGTCAATAAGGTCCACACAGTGATATCATTGTGAGAGCTCTTGGAAAGTTTGCTAAGGTATATATCATCGTGACAACAAGCTTCACATGATGATATCGTTGTGAGAGCTTAAGGAAAGTATGTTAAGGTATATATCATAGTGACAAGAAGCTTCACACAACGATATCATTATGAAGGCTCAAAGAAAGTCATCTAAGTTACTTATCATCATGACAACAAGGTTCACACGATGATATCATTGCGAGAGCTCAAGAGAAGGCTACTGAGTCATTTATCATTATATTAACCAACTTCACACAACGATATCGTCTTGTCAAGCTCAAAAGACAGAATTTCAAATTGACAGAGATGACAAAAGCAGATGTCAAATCAATCACTTCTGAAAATTGGTCTGAGACAAAACCTTTTAGGGTATCGACCGTTTGAAGAGATAAATATATAAAATGATAAGAGAGGGTCGGATAACCCTATCCTTTGATCATGATAACTTTGTGAAATCAAAAGAGAAGAGTTTGTCTGCCATTAAAAAGTAATAGAATACTAAAGAGCGAGCTTACTAAAGAAGAAGAAGAAGGAAAGCTAATAAGAAAAAGATAGCTCTGATTCTAGAGATCAAGAAGACTTCTATTCTCAAGAAAGCTTAGAACTGATACTGATACTAAAGTATTTCAGCTGATTGATCCAGTGTTGCTGCTGAAGAAGACTTTCTCTCCAGAAAGATCTAAGAAGACTCAAGGCATAAAGAATATTCTCTAGAGTCTAAATATTGTAAACAAAATCTTCTATCTTCTTTATTGTAAGATCTATTTGAGATCTGAGGTAGGGCTGTGTTGTCAGCCTGAGTGTAGGGATGGAGAGTTGGCCTGAGTGTAAAGCTTTGTTGTAAGCCAGAGGATGGGTCTTGTGAAGACCTGAGGTAGGATTCAGAGGTGAATCTGAGTTGTAGGAGTGTTATTACTCTGAGGTAGGGCTACTATTTGCACCTGAGGTAGGATCCAAGGAGTGTATATGAGGTAGAGAACTTATTGGGTTCTTGAGTTGTATGAGTCAATGACTCTAAGGAGTAAGATCTTTGATCTGAGTTTTTGGAGGAGTTGGTAGAGTCTTGCACACTGCTAGATAGGTGGAGGGGGATAGTGGAGTACCCACACTAGGGAACCACTATAAATTTTTATCTGTTTTCCGTGATGTGTTTGTTTTTGTTCTTTCAAGCTAAATTAGTCTATAAGTTCAAAGAGAATAAAATAAGTAAAACACTTATTCACCCCCCCTATAGGTGATAGACCACGCCTTAGACTTTTTTGTGGTATCCGAGACAGGTTGTTCATAGAAAGCTTAATAGCTTGAATAGATCTGCCCTTGGGTGTGACAAGAAATCACCATGGCTCCTGCAGAAAACTACAAAGAGTTAAGCTTCATGAAGAAGGAAAGAAGCTTCATTGCCAATAAATCCAAGTCTCTAAGTGATAGTAGCAGTTGTTGGATCGGATGACCAACCTTAGAGGGATGGTGAATAAGGTTTTGAATCAACTATTGGAGATATAAATAAAATACAGCAGGAATGCGCGTTCTAGAGCTAGCGATGGGCGGTAATCCTACTGCATAGTGTTAGCTATGGAAACAACACACTTACTGCAGGAAAACATTTCCGTAATAGCACTGCTCCAACTAATCTACTTAAAGAAAAACACAGCAGTTTGTATTATAAAATATGCAAACATCATATCATTGAATAATAAAACATTGTTTATACAAAATGACTTAGATCTCCAAGATGTCGGAGATCGGAGGTGAAGAATATGACAAACTTGGGTTTTCGATACCGACCATAATCCAAGGACCGGTTGGCGCTCTCCCTTTCCTCCCCGAAAAAGTCTTCGAGCCGTTTATCAACTTCCTCCCAGGAAGGGTCATAGAGCCCCACTACATCTCCTAGATCTAGACATCCTCCCAGGATGATTTCCTTTGGAATCCTCCCCGGTCGATTTTCCATCACACAAAACAAAGAGAAAAATGAAAGACAATGAGTAAGAAAGAGATAGAAACTATTGCTCCCTCAAAAAACAATATCCTCCGTGGAGCGGTGAGCGATCGGTGCTTCTGAATATCATTCCTCTTGCACTCGATCAGCAGTGGATGGTCGTTGTAGACTTTGCTCTTCAAAGATCTTCAAACTTGAGAGGGAGGGAGATAGTTTTTTTTCCTTGCATAGAGACGGTGGTTCTCTGCACCTGAGGCGGCTGAAAAACCCTATTATTGTAAGTGTGTGTCTCTCTATTTTTGGAAAAGAATCAAGACCTTTTATAGCTAATTCTTTTAAGTTACAGCCGACAGTAGAGTTACCGCCCGGCGGTAATGTCTTTATGTGCTTTCGCCAGCTATCCAACACCAAATTAGGAGGGTGCCGGAGAACATTCTCTTGCTATCTATGGATAGCACGGCGCGGTAGGATAGCACATCACAGTAGTAGTCATCTCGAATCCTTCTCGGTGACAGCTGAGCATCAAGTCGACGTAGTCTTCTCGTCGATAAGCTAGCGCACGGCGGTAGGCTATACCTCGGGGGTAGCAGTCACGTCGATATCATCTCGAGGCCTTTGTCTCGATGACATGGTCTCAAGTCGATGCATCCTTCAAGTCGACGTTGGCAGTCTCGTCGACATAGTGAGCACCCGTGGTAAGTTAGCGCGCAACGGTAGTCTTCTCTATGACATCATCTCGATGACATAAGTCTTCACGTCGAAATTTGCCTTTGCATCGATAGCAAGTCACGTTGATATGGCTATCATCGGCGGTAGGACTAGCGCCCGACGGTAGGTCACAAAGAGTAGAATTCTCGATGTCTTCACACCTATAAATCTGCACACTATACCCAAGACATGTATGATTAAATACAGTATCGTATTTGATATTTTCAAACTAAAGAGATGCAAAATGCATGTTCCAACAAACTCCCCATTTTGATAATATCAAATCCGGTTCATGAGATATAAATCATTAAGAATATGGTATAGTGTAATCACCAATAATTATGAAACATGAACGGTTTTATATATCAAGATAAAAACATGAAGTGTGAACTTACACTAAAGTAGCATGTCTCCCCCTACATAGGTGCTCCCCCTATCGATGTGCACTCTATAAGAGTATCTCTTTCTATAAGTGATCTTCCCTAAATGACTAGCACATGACTAGCTCATGGACATTCTCTATTCTCCCCCTTTGATGTTAGCAAAAGGGGTGGTCTAGATCAAACTAACATAAGGATATGAGAAATGCAGCGGATTTGAAGAATAATGCACATATAGAAAGTAAATCATGTTATAAATAAGGGTTGACCGAAATATAATTATCGAATTGAAAAGGATGTGGGTCAAAACGCACTGGGGAATCAAAATACAACTTTAAGATTAAACATTTTTGCATTTTAAAGACTTGGTATAAATTATATGAATCAAACTTATGACACGAGACTAAATACACCTGAGTTTGCACACAGTGTTAAAATATTTTAAATAACTAATTCAAGGAACATCATATGTATCATGAATGTCAGTCGTGTATTAGTACATACGTACAAGAGATAGATGATGTAGTTCAAGTCCAATTCTTATGCATGGAAGTGTTTGACTAAACAATGATAAGTGTTTGTGTCGCATCAATAGAAATAGCATCAAGTTAAATCAAAATTAATGCAAGCTATATCTTAGTAATTTTATATGCTTACACAAGAGCCATGAAGTGATAAATCATGACATGTTTGTCAGTCTTACATGAATACCAAGTATAGAACTTGGGCACTAATTTAATTTCTGGGTTGGCACAAGATCGTAACGATTCTTTTGACCAAGGTGTTCATCCTCATAATGCTCATGGAGGCTTATCAGGAGGAGTGAGTAGCGCTTGGGGGAAATCCTTGTCAATTGATAGCATATAATTTTCATTAGTTGCAGCACTATTAAGTTTATCATTCTATTTTTCTTTCTTTTAGATAAGGTTCCCAAAGCAAATGAAATCTACCCACATAGATAGATATATGTTAACTTGTATACACAACCCATTTATCAATATAATTTTTGCCCAAAGTTATATGCCCTATATAGCAAAGATGAGTATTGTGATTTTGCTTCATCAAGTCTTGCCTACATTGTTAGTCACAATATCACGAGTTATGGCATGTAAGCATTTGAATTAATACTTGAGTGCATTTTCTAAGGATGTGTAATATCATTGTCTAGCCTAAATCCTCACACATACCTAGAGGCGTATGAAACATAGATTTCTATTCTAATAGCACTCAGTAATACATTAGGACAAATCATGACGAAGACATACAATTTACATAAGGATTAGAAATCATAAATCAAACAATGTATGTAATCATGGAGCATTAACTTTACGTCATGTATGCCCCTTTAAAAGCTTGAAAATCTTCAGTTTTTTTTATTTAAAATTTTCAACAATAAACAAACAGCAAACACACAAACAGAAAACAATAGAAAACAAAAAAATGTTTTTGTGATTTTGGGGTTTTCAAATTTTTATGTGATTTTGGTTATAAACAAAAACTGGAAAGAAACTAACAGCAGACAGGAATACAATAGAAATAAATAAAGTAAAATCAGAAGAGAAATCGGACAAGACATGAAAAGCACCTACCGTCGGCGGTATGTCTAACACCCGGCGGTAACTCGTAGAGCCACGATTTCTCTGGAATTCTGTCCAGATTTTTACAGTTTTTGCTTCTAATGACGTCCTAGTATGATTGTGAATTGCAAAACTCATCTAGTACAGCAAAAACACTGGACAAAAAGGACACACAATATGTAGTACATGAAGATTAAGCTGCGATATCCAAAACCCCCAATTCTAAGCGAAGTAGAGAAAATCGAGCGTCAGGAAGGGGTTTGGTAAATGTATCGGCAAGCTGGTCGACAGTCCCAATAAAGTTTACTCTCACATTCTCCTTCTTAATATGATTGTGAATAAAATGATGACGTACATCAATATGTTTAGAGCAAGTGTGGTGAACTGGATTGTTCGTTAAGTCTATGGCACTCTTGTTGTCGCACCTAAGTTTAATGTTCATAAATTTTAGACCAAAGTATTCTAATGTTTGTGACATCCAAAGTGGTTATGAGCAACAACTTCCTAAGTCTATATACTCGGCCTCGGCAGTGGAGAGGGCAACAGAATTCTGTTTCCTACTTGACCATGAAACTAATTCCGGACCTAGGAAGTGACAAGTACCGCTGGTGCTCTTACGATCAAGGGAACATCCAACATAGTCTTAATCTGAATAGCCATAGAGCACGAAGTCAGTGGTGTGTGGATAACAAAGACCAAGATTTTGTGTGCCTATAAGATACCTAAAGATATGTTTAACATCTTTTCGATGAGATTCTTTAGGATTAGCTTGATATCTAAAACAAAAGCACACAACAAATATAATATCGGGTCTAGATGCACTAGAGATAAGATTGATCTGATCATACCTCTAAAAATAGTTTGATCCACCGAAATGCCGCTTTCATCCTTTCCTAGTTTGAGTGATGCACTCATTGGAGTTTTTGTTTGTTTTAGATTTTCAAAGCTGAATCGCTTAAGCATATCTTGTATATATTTTGATTGGCATATAAAAATTTTGTCATTCTATTGAGAAATCTGAAATCCTAAAAATTATGTTAATTCTCCTACCAAACTCATTTCAAATTCAGTTTGCAACACATGAACAATTTCATTGCGTAAAGTATCATTGGTGGTACCAAAGATTATATCATCGACATAGATTCGTAATATAATTAGATAGGAATCACTATGCTTTACAAAAAGGTTCGTATACGCATTACCCATCCTAATACCATGTTTTAAAAGAAAGGTTGTAAGTCTATCATACCAAGCATAGGGTACTTGTTTTAGACCGTAGAAGGCTTTCACTAGTTTGTAGACATGATTTGGGTGATCACCGCTCTTACAACTTGGTGGTTGCTCAACATACACCTCCTCTTTAATATATCCATTTAGGAATGCACTCTTGACATCCATTTGATATAATTTTATTTGTTTAAAACTTGTAAATGTTAAAAACATCCTAAAGGACTCAAGACGTGCAACCGGTGCAAAGGACTCTTCAAAGTCAACTCCTTCGATTTGCGAGTAACTTTAAGCAACTAACTGTGTCTTATTTCTCGTTATCCTAGACTCACTATCAAGTTTATTTTTATAGATCCACTTTAAGCCTATTACCAGATGGTTACTTGGACGCTCCAACATCCAAACTTTGTTTCACTTAAACTGATTTAGTTCCTCGTTCATGGTTAAGAACCAAGATTCATCATTTAAAGCTTCCGAAATATTTTTGGGTTATATTTCTGATATAAAACATAAATTTGAGATAGATTCGTGCAAAGCTAAATGAGTCCTAACCCCATGTGAAGGCTCTCCAATCACTAGTTCTCGTGGATGTTGTTTTGAAAATTTTAGAGTGCTTGGAGGCTTATATCCTTCAACATGAGTTGGATCAATTTCTTCTACTTCTTCTTTCTCTACATTCTCATCTTCCAAATGTACACCATCATCATTATCATCTTCATTTGATTTATATTCATTATTTGGTGTATTTTCATTAAAGTGCACATGAATCGATTCTTCAGCAGCCAAGGTTCTTTTATTGTAGACCCTATAGGCACGTCTCGTGGTAGAGTATCCTAAAAAGATGCCTTGGCCAGATTTTTCATCGAATTTTCCTTAGTGGTCCTTGGTGTTTAGAATGAAACATGGGCAACCAAAGACTTTAAAATATGAGACATTCGGCTTTCTTTCATAATACAGCTCATATGGAGTATGCTTTAAGATAGGGCGAAGCATGGTCCGGTTCATCACATAGCATGCAGTGTTGACCGCTTCAACACAAAAATATCGAGGCAAGTTGTACTCGGATAGCATTGCGCGAGCCAATTCTTGCATTGTCTAGTTTTTTCTTTCCACTAATCCATTTTGTTGTGGAGTGCGTGGAGCAGAAAACTCGTGCCGAATTCCCAAGTTATTGCAAAAAATTGTAAAATTTCCTTTCTCAAATTCTCACCCATTATTTGACCTTATGCGTTTTATTTTTAGATCTATTTCATTTTGTAATCTAGTGCACAGGGTAGAGAATTCAAAGAATGCATCAGATTTGGAAGCTAAAAAGATAGTCCAAGATAATCGTGAATAGTCATCTATCAACACAAAAGTATAAAGTTTACCTCCTAGACTACATAACTAATAGGACTGTAAAGATCCACGTGAATTAGTTGTAGTGGTCTAGAAGTAGTAATGTCAGGTTTGCTTTTGAAAGATGATTTAGAGAACTTGCCCTTTTGGCATGGAGTAGATAAAGAAGTCAAACTACAATTTAGTTGCGGAAGATCACAGATTAGCTTTTCTTTTGATAGTTTGACTATAAATTTTCTCCTGGAATGTCCAGGCCTCCGATGCCAAAGTTTTAGCTCTCATTTTTTGCTACTAAGAATATTAGATTAGAAGAGGATAAATCCTCAAACTTAATGGTATAGGCATTGTGGTTTCTAGGTGTGGCGAGCAACACAGTATTCATTTTAGCGTCAAGAATTTTGCATGAGTTCGTAGAGGTTTCAAACACAACGTTCAAGCCCTTATCACATAATTGACTAATAGAAATCAAATTATGCTTTAAACCATCTACAAATAATACATTTGAAATAGAAAATGCTTTGTTACCTATGGTGTCGATGTTGGAACATGGTCTTTCGCATCTACTAGGTTTGAGAATAACAAATCCTATGTGTATTTGATCTTGTGTGTTTAAGTGTGCATGAAATAATGCCATATGACTCAAGGATTACATAAGAAGGTTGCCCCCAAGTTTGAAGCCAAATTTCCAGCATGCCCACTAGCGCAGGCGTTAGCCCTGATTAGGAAATTTTGGGAGGCAGTTATAGAAAGCGCTAGCGCTGGCATTAGAGGCTAGCGCAGGCGGTAGCACGACGCACAAGAGGAATTTTGCCAAGGTTTCCTTTGAATGAAAGATACGCACAATCAGGATATTTCCTAAATCGGGATAGCGTCGGTGGTAGCGATAGCGCAGGCAGTAGCTCCAAGGCTATGAAAAGGACACCTTAGCTCCGTCTTCTTCATTCTCTTACACCCCAAAATTCCAGAGCTTTGTACCACATCATATAGAGGAAGTTTTATAGTGACACTCACACAAATCCATGAAGGCTTAAAGAGATCCATGGATAAGATTTCAACACTCTTCATCATCGTGATGAAAGACCGCATCGGCTACGATCATACTCTGTGGGACTTCGTCTACTTCTTCAAGAGATCCACATAGAGAGTTTTTACATTGTTATTGTTTCATTTCTTTACTCTTTTGTACTCGTGCAATGAATTCACCTCGTGTTGGCGACTAGGTCTGGGTAGGACTTAGGGAAAAAATTCGCCTCGTGTTGGCGACTAGGTCTACGGTGTAGATCTAGGGGGTCCTCAAGGCCGTATCCAGTGGAGGATTGGCTAGAGCGACTTGAGGTCATATCCAGGGGAGGATAGGATAAATCCACCGGTTCGTAGGGATATGAGTCGGGATAGAAAACAAAAAAAGGATTTTACTTCTTTGCCTTCGATTTCTAGTGTCATAGAAATCTAGTTTTGTAATCAATTTTATCAATAGTAATCATGTCTATTTTTGTGTAATAAAATTGATTTGTTCTTCATTTCTCTAAATTGTTTATTATCCTCTCTTTCCTTATAAAACAATTCAGATCTTTATTCAAAATCACTATTTTGATATACTTAGTTTTTAAGTCATTTAAAATATAATAAAAAGTTTTAAAACCCTTATTCATCCCGCCCCCCTCTAAGGGCGCCTACAGATCCAACATCTGACACCTATAATACATCCTTTGTTGTTGTCTCCAAAGGTCACCATCCCTCCTTTCTTCTTCTCTAGGCTAAGGAATTTGTCTTCATCTCCCGTCATGTGCTTGGAACAACCAGAGTCCAAGTACCACACGTTCTCCTTATCGTTCGCCTGCCAATATACTTAGAAAGAAGATGATGGTAAAGATCTGGTTACCCAAGTTGTTCCACCCATAGAATAGGTAGACAACTTAGGTACCCAGACTTTCATTGTTTTCTTTTGACCTTTCCTCAAGTATGAGGCGGAAGTGTGACCAAACTTTTTACATTTTGCACACAAGGTACAAGCGATGGATGCTGCCCTTTTTTGTTTTTTTAGAGCTCATACTGGAAGATGGTGAAGAGCTTCCAGAACCTACAATTATAATTTTTATTTTTCTTAACCAAATTTTGGTTCTTTGCTGGAGATAGCTTACCGCCAGCGCTAGTGATAGCATTCGGCGGTAGCACAACGTTTACGTATCCCATCCCAAACTTTCTATATCTAAGGCACTGTGCTCCCAGAAGCATATCCAAAGATTTCTGACCTATCCCGAATTTCTGGACAGCACAGTTTAAATCATGAACCCTGCTTTCAAGGCATTATTTTCTGTGACAAGCTTCACACAATGATTCACGAGCTACTTTTATTTTTATCCACATGCGTAAGAGAAATGTGAAGCATTTTCTCCAGAACCTTCTTCTAATTAGTAAGACTTTCTACTTTCGAGGAAAACTTGGAGAGGCTTTCTTTTAGTTCATTTATCATTGCCGCCGACTGAAAACACTCCTGGCACTCAACTTTCTCTTTACCACATTTGGTGAGTTCAATGTTCAAATTCCTCAAGTCTTTCTTCATTTTCTTATTTTCCAGACTTGAAAGAATTTTTCTCAAGCAGTACCTCATCATGTTTATTACGTAATAGTTCATAGGTTTCATATAATTCATCGTAGGAGGAAGGGGTTACCTCAGTGTCGCTCTGAACACTGGATTCACCATCAGATTCATTGGCATGCTTCCACATGAGGCACAGATTTGCCTCATCCTCGCTAGTTGAACCGGAAGTGCTTGTCTCGTCAGAACCGACATCATCCTAAGTTGATGCTTTAAGCACTTTCTTCCTTCCTTTGTCTCGGCTTATTCATTCCTTTTCTTCCTTTTGTAGCTTTGGGCATTCTCTTTTCATGTGCCCAGATTTTTATAGTGGAAGCATTCCGGAACTGATTTTTCTTCGTCACTCTCCATCCCCTTTGACGGTTTGTTTCAGCTCTTCTTCTCTTGAGCAACTTTCTTCAGAAATTTCTTGAACTTTCCTTGCCTTTTGGGATTTTTCATGAATCTTCTAAATTCCTGTACATAGAGGCTCTCTTCATCATCAGATTCTTCTACTTCCTCCTTTCCATTGTCCTCCTTGAGTGCTAGAGCTTTCTGCTTTGCCTCCCTTGGATATTCCTCGCTTTGAATCATCAGCTCCAACTCATAGGTTTCCAGATTTCCAATGAGGCTTTCAATTTGCAAGGTGCTGATGTTGTGAGATTCAGCAATGGCAGTCACCTTTGGGTTAAACCATGGTGGAATAGATCGTAGAATTTTCCGCACCAAGTACACATTAGAGAAAGTCTTCCCAAGTGATTGGGAGCCATTCACAGTCTTCGTGAATCGAGTGTACCTGTTATCCTCCTCCTCATCGATCTCTATCTAGAACTATTCGTATTCAGATTCTAGTCAAAATAGTGTCGACTCATTCACCTGCGAAGTACCTTCATGCGTTAGCTCAAGCAATCGCCAAATATCATAAGCAGTTTCACAATTGCATATTCTATTAAATTATGTTTTATCTAATGCACAAAAGAGAGAATTCATTGCTTTCGCATTGTTGGTGCAGTTTAGTTTATCTACATCATCCTATTTATCACGTGGTTTTCCAACACTTGTTCTCCTACGTTGATAGTGGGTGTAGTATATTTTGACTCAACCATGGCCTAGACATCCATGTTTTGTGTCATCAAGAATATTTTCATTCGAGTTCTCTAGTGGCTATAGTCACTCCCCATAATCAATGGAGGTCTGCGCACACATTGACCCTCATGGAAAGCATGATTTACGTTGGCCATCTTACTTCCGGAGTTAAACCCTTTTTGACGTAAAACTGCTCTGATACCACTTGTTGGATCGGGTGGCCAACCTTAGAGTGGGGTGAATAAGGTTTTCAATCAACTATTCTCCAATTTAAATAAAATATAGTAGGAATGCGCGTTCTGGAGCTAGCGCTGGGCAGTAATCCTACTGTGTGGCATTAGCTATGGAAATTGCACACTTACTGCAGGATAACATTTCAGGAATAACACTGCTCCAACCAATCCACCTGCAGAAAAACACAGCAGTTTGTATTATAAAATATGCAAACATCATATCATTGAATAATAAAACATTGTTTATGTTGGGAAAAAACCTTTTGATTTATCTAACAAATTATCTTAAAGTGATTTCATCAGTTAGGTTAGATTACCCACATTGCACAGAAAAGGGTAAAATGGTCATTAAATGTCCTAGGATAACACATTCACTTATGTGTTATAAGACCAGGCCTAAGAGAAGCACAAATTCAGTTAAGTTGAGACTTGTGTCGATTGACGTCGATGCAACTTCGTCTAGATGTCGACGTAACTCTGACTGAAAGTCGAAATAACTCAATCTGTCTATCGAAGTATAAGTGAAGTCGATGCAACATCGAAATGATCTCGACGTAGACATATTAGAAATCGATGCAATTTCGAAATGAACTCAGCGCAGAAGACAGAGCTTATCAAAGCTATATCAGAAGTCAATGCAAATTCAAAATGAACTCGACGCAGAAGGAAGTGTCTGTCGAAGCCATCTTAGAAGTCGTTGCAACATCGACTTTAAGTAGATGCAGAAGATGAAGTTCAAATTCAATTCTTCAACTTGACGAATACGTCGAAAAGAACCCAACGCAATGTCGACATTTGAGTTTAGCCAGAGCTAAGAAGGAATTAGAAGCTACTTCTATAAGAACTCAGAGGTTCGTCAATATGACGAAAGATGAAGTTGACGCAGCGTCGAGTACAGACAGAAATAGAAGGTTTTCTGCTGTCCTTTCTGGTGATTTTTCAGATGATCTGCAAGGCTGAAATATGTTCTCCAACGGCTCGTTTATTTCTAGGAATGGAATGGAGTATTCAAGAAATACAACAAAGACATTCTTGGAAGTTATTCAAACCAGAAGGACGGGTCGGGAACAAAAATAGAAGGAAACATCAATTATCTAATGTACATTCCTTCTAAGGACAACCCAGAAGAAGAAAGAAATTCAAAATCAAATGATAGAGAATAAGTATGCTGAGAGAAGAAGAAAAAGATAAGAAACTGATTCATTATTCTGTCTATCGAAATAGTACTTAGTATTTTTATTGTGTGTGCATATTTAGTGTAAAGATTTTTTAAATCTCTAGTCACCCCACCTTCTAGAGAATACCCAGAGGCACATTGTGCACTTTCAATTGGTATCAGAGGGGGGTTGATCATTAAAAGGTTAACACCTTGATCAAAAGATCTCCTTACTCTTATTTCTTTATTTTAAACTAAATAAAACTATTTTATAAAGAAAAATGAGTTCTAAGGACAATGCATCAACAAGACCACCAGTGTGTAACTTGAATAAGTTTACACTCTGGAAGGCCAGAATAAAGCAATATATGAACTCTATTGATGAAGATATTTGTAATGTCATTATTTCAGGTCCCCCGGTCCCAGTGAGAAAACATGCTAGTGGGACAGTAACACAAACTACAATCCCCAGAGCAGAGTGGACTGTTGCTGAAAAGAAGGTGAAGGCTTGTGGTGCCAAAGCTATGAATATTTTGGTGTCAACTATGTCGGATGACATATTCCAAAATGTTGTTGATTGCAACTCTACCAAAGAAATATGGGAATCACTTTCCAGATTAGTTGAGGGCAGCTTTGATGAAAGAAAGGACAAAAAGTCCCTTCTCATATCCCAATATGAGAACTTTAAGAAAAAGGCTAAAGAAAGCACAGTTGAGATGTGTGACAGATTCAGTTTCATCATAAATGAGCTGAAGGGCCATGATAAAGAAATTTCTCTGACAGAAATTAATGACAAACTCCTTATGTGCTTCTCAAGCACATGGGACTCAAGAATCTGGGCTATCAGAGATTACAGGTGTCTCTGAGAAATATCTGTAGATGCTCTACTAGGCATGCTCAAATCCTATGAGCTCTTACTAAAAAGCAGGGCTGAGACAGAAGCCCATGAGAGAATCTCAACTCCTAAGGAAATGACACTTGCTCTAAAGGCAGCTGAAGGAGAGCCTTCCACTTCTAAATATGATATGTTCAATCTCTTGGCCAAATGATTCAAGATATGGGTCAAGACAGAGGACTCCAGAAGGAAGGAGAGGAGTTCAAGCAAAACCAAGGTATGACAATACTCCTAAACAGGAAATTATCTGATTCTCTTGCAAAAAACCTAGGCACTTTGCCACAGAATGTCCTGAAGAGGAAAAGAACAAAAGCAACAAGAAGAAGGAGCACAAGAAGAAATACTTCATGAGGAAGGATAAAAAAGGGGGAAAGGTTTCATTGCTGGAACCTGGAGTAATTCAGAGTCTGAGCCAAGCTCCTCCTCATCTGATAGTGGTGAAGAGTGTGCAACTGAAGAAGCCTGCTTAATAGCTCTGGAAGAGTTTACTGCAGAAAATCAAGTAACTATTTTTGTTGATTTTGACTTTTCCTTAGAAGACTTTAAAGAGTGTTTTAAAAAATTCTGTCAAGATTATATTAACAGCTAAAAAGAACTTAACATAATCAGAAAAGAACTAGAATACCTTAGAAATGACAATCTGCACTCATTTAATTATGATCTAAGAAATTAGATGTTTAAGAAAGAAAAAGAAATAAACACATTAACTAATTAAAATTCTGATTTAAAGAAAGAACTTACAAAGTTAAAAGCCTTTAAGGACTCACTCAATGGGAGGAGTCAAAAACTTAAGGACATCTCACAAAATCTCTCCAAGAGATTTAACCATCTTGATCTAGAATCACTACCATCGACCAGCACATTAATCCCTAGCAAACTTGCTTGGGAAAATCATGTAGCATCCATTAGTTCTAGTATAAATCAACCTAATAACAACTTAGAATCATGTGAAGAACAGAATAATAACCCGAATAAACTCATTATATTCAATAGGGTAAATATTACTAATCAAACAGGGATTCTAGGTAAACACCCCTTAGAAAAGCCAAATAAAAATTATAAAAATCTTAACAAAAAGAATTATTTGTGGACTAGACCTCGATGCAGTTTTAAAGATGGATCGAATGAAACTCGACGGAGTTTGGCATATGCTTCGACATCAACTTGAAGCAAATATGAGGGTGCATCAAATTCTATTCGACAAAACCAATATTCTGCATCGAATTATTATCGACGTAATTATGCAGACACATTGAATTGCACTTGACACAACTCTAAAGATGCGTCGATTTCTTCTCGACGCATGCTTCCAGCAAGAAATTTCCAAACATCTAGATCTCTCTCTACTTACATTCCTAGATATTTCTGTTGTTCTAAAATTGGGCACATAGCCAAACATTGTTGGCATAATAATCCAGCACTTCTTCACCTTAAGGGGTATACTGAAAGACCAACTTATTCTTTCAACTTCATATGATGATAGAAGAAAGAGACCCCAGCAAGTGAGGGTCTATACTAAGGTTAGATTTCATGTGCACAAAGGAGACAGACCAACCATAAACCAGCAGTGGTATCTGGACAATGGATGCTCCATGCATATGACTAGAGCAAAAGAATTGCTGGAAAACTACAAGGCCAAGGAAGGGCCTAAGGAAATTTTAGGGAATTTCCACTCTGGTTAAACCAAAGGATATGGTTTGCTCAGGATTGGGGAAATCTCTTTCTCTAAGGTAGCTTATGTTGAAGGACTTCAACATAATTTAATTAGTATTAGTCAGCTATGTGATGGTGAATACAAAGTTGTATTCACTAAGTCTTTATGTCATATAGTTAGTTCTATAACTAACCAAATTGTATTGACTGGTCTTAGAAAAGGTAAGCTCTATATTGTAGATTTTGAGTATAATAAGTCAGAGATCTGCTTATTTAACTCTGAGTTAGGAAACAATGAGTTGTGGCATAGGAGACTCAATCATCTAAATTTTAAGACCATTGCTAAACTGTCTAAGCTTAACCTAGTAAGAGGCTTACCAACATGTAAGTTTAATAAAGATCATCCCTGTAGAGCCTGCCAACTAGGAAAGCAGATCAAATCATCATTCAAACCAATTGGTAAGAATGATTCCACCAGAACCCTATAACTGTTGCACATGGACCTATTTGGTCCTATCTTCACTCAGAGCTTAGCAGGTAAGTCATATACTCTAGTCATTATTGATGACTTTTCTAGATTCAGCTGGGTGTTCTTTCTAAAAGCTAAGTCAGACACCTTCAAGATTCTCTCAAGATTTATTAGACAGATTCAATCTGAATTCAACACTCAAGTTGTTGTGATCAGAAGTGATCATGGTACTGAGATTAAAAATTAGTTAAAGTGTAGATTCTGTGAGGATGAAGGGATAAGACAATGCTTTTCAGCTCCTAGAACCCCCCAACAATATGGGGTGGCTGAAAGGAAAAATAGAACCTTAATTGAATCAGGAAAGACATTATTGGCTGAATCTAACTTGCCAAAGTCCTTTTGGGCTGAGACAGTGAATACTGCCAGCTATGTTCTGAATAGAAGTCTCATCCACAAGACAAAGTTTAAGACCCCTTATGAGTTATTGAAGGGAAAGGCACTTATAGCAACTTACTTTAAGATCTTTGGTTGTACTTGCTTTATTCTAAACAATGGGAAGAGTCATCTTGCAAAATTTGACAAGAAGGCTGATGATGGAATATATTTGGGATATTCCTCATCAAGCAAGGCCTATAGGTGCTATAATAAAAGCTCTCTCAAAATTGAGGAGTTAGTGCATGTGGTCTTTGATGAAACTAACATGTTTTATAAGGGTAAGGAAACTTCCACCATCACTATTTTGCAGGAAGAAGACCAACTTGCAGATCAAGTTGAAAGGCTCAGTATCATGGATCATTCATCAGAATTTCAAGACAAAGGGAAATAGAAAGTTGACACTGATTCAGTTGAAGACTCTGCTGCAGATGAAGATGAGCTTACAACACCCGAACTACCAGCCACTGAGATCATTCAAGAGAATGAAGATGGTGCTCCCACGGTCAATGAGCAAGTGGAACTTCATGAAGAAGAGAATCCCCCTAATAACCCAACAAGAACCAGGATGATCCTAAAGGATCATCCTTCAACACAAGTTATAGGAGACTTGATAGTGGGAGTCAAGACAAGGAATTAGATAACACATGAAACAATGTTGCAGTGTTTTCTCTCATAATATGAACCTAAGAAGTTTGAAGAAGCAGATAGAGATCCTCACTGGATATCTGCAACGCAAGAAGAGCTAACTCAATTTAAGAGGAACAAGGTCTGGACATTGGTTGAGAGACCAAGGAAATACCTAGTAATTGGAACCAAATGGGTATTAAAAAACAAGATGGATTCAACTGGAGTCAGAGTCAGGAACAAGGCCAGACTTGTGGCTCAGGGATATAGGCAAGAGGAGGGGATTGACTTCAACTAGACATTTGCTCCAGTAGCAAAGCTGGAGGCCATTAGAATGTTTCTTGCATATGCTGCACACATGAAGATTAAAGTTTATCAGATGAATGTGAATGTTAGAACATGGTTTTCTGCATCCCTTTGATTTGAGAATAACAAATCCTACTTATATTTGATCTTGTTTGCCATTGTATTTTTAGCATGCAGGTTTGAACTGATATGACACTAGGTTGCTGCATTATTGGTCTGGAACTGCCCACAAGCAGAAATTATGATTGTGGTCTAACGGCAGGAGTTAATAATTAACGCTGGATGTTGACGATCGATGAGATGGCTTGCCGCTGAGATGATCAAAGAGATGGCTTGCCGCTCAGAAAATAAAAGTGGTTTAATGCCAGGCATTAGGTTTTAACGATGGGCGTTAACTCTCAATGATTATGGCAAGGAGGGAAGCAACCGTGATTGAAGGAGCACTTTAGGAATGATCTGACCTAACGCCAGCGTTATCCTCAATGCCAGCATTAGGGTTGCCCAAAATGAATGTTTCCTAAAGTGCAGAATATCCTTCTCATTTTGAAGATCCGAGCCATGAAAACAATTCCATACTAGGTCAACGCCAGGCATTAGCCTTAACACCAGCGTGTGAAATTTTTCGAATCTTTATGGAGTGAGCAGGAATCATACAACTTAGAGTTCACAAGCCAAACAACCAGAAGCACATGAAGGAAATAAAGTCTTTATTGATAACAACAGTCTTCATTACATGGAGAGGTATACATGGCGAGACGTGATTTCGCCAGTACACAAAACCAAAGGGAAAATTATAATGCTGAAAAGAAAGATAACTGAGACCGCAGACCGCGCGGTCTGCTTGCCAATCTATGATAGCTGCCTGACCGCAAACTCTGCAGGTCACCGATCAACACTCCTGATCGCTGAGCTTCCGCGACCTCCTTTCGAACTCCACTGATTCTCCCGAACTCCAGCAACCCACACTGCAAGCCGCGAGACCGCCCGAACACTTTCAGAAGAAGAGGTGATCGCTGCTGCCTGCACAATCCGCAGAAGCTGCACAAGGAAAATTCAATTAGCAAGACCAACCGACCACAAGAATTGAGACCGCAAGAAATAGACGCGAGCTCAGCTTACACTTGGTGTGATATTAATACTGCTACAGTGGCTCCTATTTATAGGCGTGAGACCTGATCCAGTCACCACCCTATGAGATAGGATCACCACCCTCCAGATCGCACGACCAGAACCGGTCAGCCTGCGCGATCAGCAACAGATCATTCTGCTTAGGTGAGATCGCCGGCTTCAACAACAGACCGCGGGAGATCGCCACTCCTGCAGTGAAGCCGCCCACCACCAATATTCGCCAACGAGACCGTGAACACAACTTGTTCTCCAACGTCACATCGAACACAACCTGTTCGCCTGCCAGCCTCCTCGTGAGACCGCGAACAAAGACCGCTCGACTAAGATGCCTTAGTCAGCGAAAACAACCAGGAACTTGGATAGCCATAAGACTGGCTTCTGGAAACCTTAAACAACCTGTGCGGTCACACCAGACCGGCACAGCCCTGAGGTAGACAGCCCGCCACGCAGTCACATACCAGACCGCGCGGCCTTACCCCAGCACCTTGGACACAGAACGACGGTCACGCCAGGAGACCGCGGCTAGACTAAGACAAGTCAGACCGCAGAGCAGATCGCCAGACGTGCGGTCTCACCAGACCGCGCGATCACCCTCCCAGACCGCCAACTCCCAAAACTTCCACTTAAATATTTTCAACACTCCCCCTTGAAGTGGGAAGTTGAAAATAGCCCAAGTAGACTCCTCAGCCGAGTGAACGGCCCCTTCGACAGCGCCTTGCTGAAGATGTCAGTAATGTTGTCTTGACTCCGAACATGCTTGACCGAAAGAGACCCCTCCAGCACCTTCTCACGAATGAAATGATGCTCGATCTCGATATGCTTGGTCCTCGCGTGACAAACTGGATTAGTAACCAGTTTGAGAGCACTCTCTTTGTCGCCGCGGAGCAGAGTCGGACCCCGAACCTCCTTATGGACATCTCCAACCAACCTCCGAAGCCAAATGGCGTCCTGAGCTGCCAAGGCCGAAGCCTTGTATTCCGCTTCGGTGGTTGAGATCGACACGAAATCCTGCTTCTTGCTGCACCATGATATAGCCGTGGGGCCCGCCATGAAGACGTATTCAGACGTCGACTTCCGATCATCTGAATCTCCCCCGTAATCAGCGTCCATGCACCCATGCACCTCGAAGCCCGCATCCCTTCTGTAAAGGAGACCCATATCCGAGGTCGCCTTGACATACTTCGATATACTCTTGGCCACTAGAAGATGAGGCATCCGTGGTTCCCCCATATAACGGCTCACCCTGCCAACTGCATATGCAATATCCGGCCTAGTGATCGTCAGATAGATCAAGCTCCCAACCAGATTTCGGAACACCAATGGATGTCCCAAAATCCTTCCCTCATCCTTGCGAAGTTTCATGGCCTTCTCCAGAGGTGTGGAAGTGCACTTCCCTTCCTTCATGCCGAACCGCTCCACGATCCGCTCCGCATATCCAGCCTGGGACACCAGCACTCCACTCTCCTTCCTCTGCACAACGAGTCCAAGGAAGTGGTGCAGCTCACCTAAATCCTTCATCTCAAACCTGATGGATAGCTCAGCCTGAAGGTGCGCGACCTCCTCCTTCGAATTCCCCGTCACGATCATATCGTCGACGTATAGCAGCACGATGACTTGAATCTCCCTGCTCTTCTTGATGAACAAGCTTGAGTCTGAGTCTGAAGCCCCAAACCCGCAGAATAAGAGATACTCTGCAATATTTCCATACCACGCCCTCGGCGCTTGCTTCAACCCATATAGGGCCTTCTTCAACTTGCAGACATGCTAAAGAAAATCTTCAGATACGAAGCCTGGCGGATGGACCATGAAGATGTCCTTGTTAATCTCGTCGTACAAGAACGTATTCTTTACGTCGAGCTGCCAGATCTTCCACCCCCAATACGTCGCCAAGGCAATCATAACCCGAACTGAAGTCATTTTTGCCACCGGGCTGAATGTCTCTTCATAGTCTTCACCGTATTGCTGCGAGAAACCCCGAGCCACAAGGCGAGCCTTGTACCGCTCGATACTGTCGTCAACCTTCTTCTTAAGCTTGTAGACCCACTTGCATGTCACAAGGGTGTTGCACTTGGGCTTGGGCACCAGAGACCAAGTCTCATTCTTCTCAAGAGCACTCATCTCTTCCTGCATAGCTGAATCCCACTGTTCCACGCGTTTGGCCTTTTCAAAGCTCGACGACTCCCTCTCATCCAAGGGACCAGCAAAGAAGCATGAGACAAAGCTCACCATGTTTCCTCATGTATAGCGATTAGGGGCAATGATAGTTCGCTTCGATCTCCGCAACGCCTTCCCCTGACTCGCAGTATCCTCAGCTGCTTCTTCCCTAGCTCCTCTCCCAGACGTACTAGGAGCATCGCTCCCCCTGCTTCCTGAAACAGAAGCCTCTGTCTCAGAACTAGATATTTATGGACCACCTGGTGACACAGGTAGCTCCACCTGAAGATTTTCCACAGCTTTCTCTGGCTCCTCCACCCTGCTTTCTTGCAGCTCAACACCAGAAACCCCCTTGTAAGATGTCACCTCATCAAACACAACATCGCGAGATACAACAAATCTCCACGTCTCGGGGTCCATGCACTTCCAGCCCTTCTTCCGATCATCATAACCCACGAAGACTAGCTTCCTTGCTTTCGCATCTAGCTTCGTCCGAAGCGCATCTAGAATGTGCACGTAGCAGGTGGAACCAAACACCCGAAGGTGCGCCACGCTTGGGTTTTCCTTGAACATCAATTCATGCGGGGTCTTCATATTGATGGGACTGAGAGGCATTCTGTTGATGACGTAGGCAGCACAAGACATTCCCTCTGCCCAGAAGGACTTTGGGATACTCTTGGCATGCAGCCAACACTTGCAGGTCTCCGTCAGATGATGGATCTTCCGTTCTGCAACTCCATTTTGTTGTGGAGTATGCGCACAAGTAAGCTCCCTTCGGATGCCCGCCTTCCTGCAAAAAGTAGATAACTCACCAGAGGTGAACTCCCCTCCATTGTCAGTCCTCAGCTTCTTAACCCGTAGTCCAAGCCGACCCTCCACGAGCTCCTTGAACTCCACAAACTTGGCAAATGCCTCCGCCTTCTCCTTCAAGAAATATACCCAGACATATCTGGTGTAATCATCGATCAACACCAGCATATATCTGCTGCCTCCGAGGCTTGGGGTAGCATTCGGTCCCATCAAGTCACCGTGGATGCACTCCAACGGCATGCAACTCCTGGTCTGCGACTTATCAAATGGAAGCTGATGAGACTTGCCGAACTGACATCCTGCGCACACATGACCGTCTCCGTAGGAAGATAGGCTAGGCAGGCCCGTACCAGACCTTTCACCGCCATAGCTTTCAGCTTATCCATTCCTACGTGCCCAACCTCTCGTGCCATACAACAGCACTATCATTCGTACTCATTTTGTCGACATAAGAACTTGTCGATAAAATGAACAAGTCTTTTGTCCTCCTCCCGACATGAACGACCTCAGCCTTCACCGCCTCCACATTCCGAAGAAACCTCACTTCTGTTGGGCCAAACAGAATATGATACCCAACGTCTACAGCATTGGTCACGGAGAAGAGGTTTTTTCTCATTCCGGGCACATGATAGACACTCTTCAAAGTTAGTGGCCCCCTATCACTGCCCAAGGAAACAACCCCCACCTTCTCTATAGAATGCACAGTATTATCAGCAGTAATAATGGCATCTTTACCTGAATAAGGCTGCAATGAAGAAAGCTTCGACTCGTCCCCAGTGAGGTGATGACCACACCCCGAGTCCACGATCCAGTCCTCCTGATAGTTGATAGGAGCCTCAGCTCCAACAGAAGCCGAGAAGGCTCCTCCCCATCCTCCATCAATCTGCCTGGCTTCAGCTTCCCCCTTTTCTGCAGCAGCATGCCCTGACTGAAGATTCACCCGGCACTCCTTCCTGATGTGATCAACCTTTCCGCACTTGAAGCACTTGGGACCTTCCCCCTTCTTCTTTCCTTCAGCCTTAGGAGCATAGCCCCTCTCCTGCTGTCCAGAGGTTGAAGGCATGTTGCCTCCTCCAGCGGTCTTCTTCTTATCCCACTTCTTCTTCTTTCCCGTGAAGAGAACTTCGCCATCTCCCCCAGACACTGACACCCCCGCCATCTGCCTTTCCAGACTCTCCTGCAAAGAAAGCAGATTTTCCAGCTCCAGCAGAGATGGCTGATTTGCCCAACCCTGCACCGACGTCACAAAGGCGACATATTCCTTCCGCAAGCCACGGATGATGTGCTTCTTCAGCTTCGCCTCAGAAATTGGCTCGTCAGGATCCAGTGCTGAAATCTTGGCGCACAAATTTTTCATCTTCAAGAAGAATGTAGAGATAGAAAGATCACCTTGAGCCGATCTGGCCAGCTCATTCTCCAGGAATTGAAGTCTTGCCACATTCTTTTTGTTAAACAGCCCATCCAGGGCTCTCCAGATCTCTGCAGCTGATGCACACCCTAAGATGTGATCAAACAGATCAGGTGATATTGCCCTCTTCAGGGCGAACTCTGCTTTGGCATTAAGCCGCCTCCAGTTCCTCACCTCATGATGGTTATCTCCAACCAGAAAAACTTCCTCCGTGCTCTCTCATCCAACCACCTCCCAGAGGTCCTCACCCAGAAGATAACTCTGCATACAAGACCTCCACTTCTTAAAGTTGGTCGAGTTTATCATCTCAATTCCAAGACCCCTCGCTTCCATGGCTCTATCACTGGTTCCTTCTTCACAAAAGCGATGGCTACACTAAGTTGTTCACTGCTCTATCCACTCCAACCTCCCTCTAATAACATGTGAAATTTTCCGAATCTTTATGGAGTGAGCAGGAATCATACAACTTAGAGTTCACAAGCCAAACAACCAGAAGCACATGAAGGAAATAAAGTCTTTATTGATAACAATAATTTTCATTATAGGGAGAGGTATACATGGCGAGACATGATTTTGCCAGTACACAAAACCAAAGGGAAAATTACAATGCTAAAAAGAAAGATAACTGAGACCGCAGACCGCGCGGTCTGCTTGCCGATCTCTGATAGCTGCCTGACCGCAAACTCTACCGGTCACCGATCAACACTCCTGACCGCTGAGCTTCGTGACCTCTTTCCGAACTCCACTGATTCTCCCGAACTCCAGCAACCCACACTTCAAGCCGCGAGACCGCCCGAACACTTTCAGATGAAGAGGTGATCGCTGCTGCCCGCACAATCCGGAGAAGCTGCACAAGGAAAATTCAATCAGCAAGACCGACCGGTCACAAGAATTGAGACCGCAAGAATTAGACGCGAGCTCAGCTTACACTTGGTGCGATATTAATGTTGCTACAGTGGCTCCTATTTATAGGCGTGAGACCTGATCCAGTCACCACCCTATGAGATAGGATCACCACCCTCCAGATCACACGACCAGAACCGGTCAGCCTGCGCAATCAGCAATAGATCATTCTGCTTAGGTGAGATCGCCAGCTTCAACAACAGACCGCGAGAGATCGCCACTCCCACAGTGAAGCCGCCCACCACCAATGTTCGCCAACGAGACCGCGAACACAACTTGTTCGCCAACGTCACATCGAACACAACCTGTTCGCCTGCCAGCCTCCTCCTGAGACCGCGAACAGAGTCCGCTCGACTAAGATGCCTTAGTCAGCGAAAACAACCAGGAACCTGGATAGCCATAAGACCGGCTTCTGGAAACCTGAAACAACCTATGAGGTCACACCAGACCGGCACAGCCCTGAGGTAGACAGCCCACCACGCGGTCATAGACCAGACCGCGCGGCCTTACTCCAGCACCTTGGACACAGAACGGCGGTCACGCCAGGAGACCGCGGCTAGACTAAGACAAGTCAGACCGCAGAGCAGATCGCCAGACGTGCGGTCTCACCAGAATGCGCGATCACCCTCCCAGACCGCCAACTCCCAAAACTTCCACTTCAATATTTTCAACACAGCGTTAGCTTCCAGTCCAATAATTAGGTGGATTTCATCTTCATGAAGAACCAACGCTAAGGAGCCCTATTCCATCACTCTGAATTATTTGTGAGGGTCGTATTTCCAGACCACAAAAGATCTCCCACTAAATTTCAAAAGGAGGAATCAAAGGAAGCTTGGATCAACACACTAACTCAACGCGAAGAACGCACGCTTGGACTTCAACGATCTTAAGCGATTCTTTGGCATCTCCTTCATATTACCTCATATGGATTTTTTATATTTGTCTTTTATATTTATCTTTGTAATCGTTCGTGAATTCGCCTCATGTTGGAGACTAGGTTTGGGTAGGACTTAGGGAGGAATTCGCCTCGTGTTGGCAACTGGGTCTAGGGAGTAGATCTAGGGGTGCTTGAGGCCATTCTGGGGATAGAAGGGCTAGAGCGGCTTGAGGCCGTATCTGGGGAGAGAGCTAAAGCCAACCGGTTCTTCGTGAGAAGAGTCGGTACATAAAATGGAAAGAGTGTTTCATATTTTGCCTTCGATTTCTAGCGTCAAAGAAATCAGATTTTGTAATCAATTTTACAAATGATAATCATGTCTTTTCTTGCTTAATAAAATTGATTTCATTTCTAATTTCTATCTCTTTACTTTTGATTTAACTTACTTCTAATAAAATATCTATTGTTTTCTATAAAGATTTAAAGTTTTCTAAAACCCTTATTCACCCCCCCCCCCTTTAAGGGCGCCTCAAGATCCAACAAGTGGTATTTGTTGGAACAACCCTATTACTAATTTGGGCTAGGATCACTATATGTTGATTAGGATTTGTATTGACCCCAATGTATAGCCTTAGGGTCAAGTTTTAGGCTGATTAGATTGGCAGAACATAGGAAAATTCAAGATCAACACATGGCAAGTGGTGTTCGACGAATGAGCTGATTTGTTCGACAAATTGCTTCCAGCAGACTGAAGAAATTCACAGTTCCAGCGGTCGACAAATTCTCTGCCAGCGCTTGACAAATGACTAGCGGCGGTCGACAAAATCTAGCCAGCGCTCGACAAATTGCTCAGATTTATATTCTCAGTGGATGTCAATTCTCTGAACTCAAATCAGCAAAATAACAGATATATTTATTTCTCCTTGGACGTATTCAGACAGCCAAGTAAGGATATCTTTCTCATTTATTATATCCTTATATTCCTTCTATCCCAAGAAGAAGAATAGCCGTTGACATTTAATGCCAAAGGCATCTTTCTCGACAAAAGGAATTAAAAGGACCTGCCAAAATCATTTTGGGTGGCTACCTGGTTCCAAGAAGGATTTAAGTCAGAAAAAGACATTCCTTAAAGAGATAGAAGATTTGAATTTAAAAAGATATATACATACAGTTATTAAAAAAAAGATACAAAGAATAGCAAGAACTGAGATAGTCGCCTTTCGTGAGAGAAATAAAGAAAAACTTGACTATCACTTTCTCTTATCTGTGACTATAGAACAAGGAGGATAGAAGAAGTCTTTCAGAAGAAGAAGAAGAAGCAAATACACTATTCTTTCTCATCTTTCTTCTTCATCGAGATCATCTGCTACAAAGACTTCTATTTGAGAAAGCTCTGTCCAAAAATCTGTCATTAACTCTCATCAGACAGGGGGAGCTTTCTGCTTCAACACCTTTTGCCTTCTCTCAGATCATTGACAGAGAAGAACACTCTATACCTTTTTATCTCATTCTGTACAGGGTTAATACTCCCTTCAAAAGTTTACCCAGTGGTGGCAAGACACCTTATCAAAAAATCCTAGTGTGGTTTTTAAGCACCGTATCAAGAGCTTATTGGTGTGTGGACACCTTATCAAAAATCCCTTGGTGCCTGGGCACCTTATCAACCCTCCTAGTTGATTCCTACCAAAGGTGGTAGAAGAGTAGACGTACCCAGATTTATTGGGGAACTACTATAGCTCCTTGTGTCTTCTGTGCTTGTGCTGTGTGTTCTTTTTATTAATTCTGTAGTTTTCTATAACTCACATTAAATACACATATACTTAAACAGTGATTTAATTTCCGCTATAAAACGTATTAAAAATTTTAATACTCTATTCACCCCCCCCCCCCCCCCCCTTTAGAGTAATTTAAGATCTGACCTCCACTTTCAATTGGTATCAGAGGTAGGTTGATTCTTTACAGGCTAACACCTAAATCACAAAGATCAACCAGATCTTAATTTTTCTAAGAGTTTCCTTCTCTAAAAACTCATCTTATTTAAAACTCATGGCACAAAACAAGGAGTATTCCAGCACAAGACCTATGTGAAATCTCAATAAGTTTGCACTATGGAAAGCAAGGATTAGGCTTTTTATGAACTCCATTGATGAGGAGATTTTTAATGTTATCCTTATAGGACCTTCAGCACCTACAGCATTAGCTAGTACTGCTGCAACAACAGACAACACTGCTGTTCCACCTCCTAAGTGGACTGAGGCTCAGAAGAAGCAGAGAAATGCAGATGCAAAGGCCATGAACATTCTGGCCCTAACTATGTCTGATGACATATTCCAGAAAGTAATTGAGTGCACCTCAGCAAAAGAAATCTGGGAATCTCTCAACAACATGGTGGCAGGCTCAGCAGATGAAAGAAAAGATAGAAGATCTCACCTGATCTCTCGATATGAGAATTTCAAGAAGGGAGAATCAGAAAATGTAGCTGATATGTACAATAGGCTCAGCCTCATAATAAATGAGCTGAAGTCTCTGGACAAAGTGATCTCACTCACAGAGATCAATGACAAAATTCTTATGTGCTTTCCCAGCACATGGGACTCCAGAATCTGGCCAATCAAAGAAGTCAGAAGTCTCAATGAGATCACCACTGAAGCCCTGTTGGGCAAGCTCAAATCTTATGAGCAGCTCATCAAAACCAGGGAAACTGAAGAATCCATTTCATCCCCAGCACCCAAGAAGGAAAGAAGCATAGCCTTCAAGGTTGCAGAAGATAAAGGAAAAGCTCCTGAGAAAGAGGAGTTTATGAGTCTGTTAACCAAAAGATTCTATAAGATGGCCAAGAAAGACTTCAGAAAACAGCTATCCAGAAGTCATGACAAGACAAGGTATGACAAAAAACATTCTAATGAAATCATATGTTTTGGCTGCAGGAAACTAGGACACATTGCTCCTGAATGTCCAGAGATTCAACACAAGAAGGACTAGAAGGAAAGAAGAAAAGAAAAGGAAGAAAAGAAGGGCTCCAGCAAATCTTCCTCCCACTCTCACAAGAAGAAGGGAAGAGGATTTGTAGCAACATCCTGGAGTGAAACAGAATCTGAATCAGAATCTTCATCTTGCTCCTCTGATGAAGAAGAAACAAAAGAAGACAACCAATGTTTAATGGCTATTTATGACTCAGACAATGAGTCACAATCAGCATCATCATCCAGCTCCAGTGATGATGAAGAATAAAAAAGTTTTTGCATGATGGCAATCAATGCCTCAACTAACAATTCTGATGAAGAGAAATCAGAATCAGAAACAGAAGATGACTTTGACTTCACATCTATTGAATTCAAAGATGATTTCAAAACTCTTTGCCAAGACTTAATAAAATCTGATAAAGAAATAATCTCTCTCAGAACTAAGTTAGTTGAAATGAACAATATAAGTGAAGAGAATGGAAATCTTAAGAAAGATTTGGCTGCCTCTAGAGAACACATTACTACTCTTGAGAGTAAGTTATCTGAAGCCAAAAAGCTTGAAGAATCCCTCAATGGGAGAAGTATCAGGATGATGGACATCACAAGCACTGTCAATGCTAGACTTAATAATAGCAAACTGGGCTTGGGTGCCTCATCAAGAGAGCCATCTCTGATTAAGAGAAACATCCTCTCCATACCCATAAAATTCATTTCTGCTAAAAGCAAAGAAGATGCAGAAAGAAATAAAGACATTTCAAGGAAGTTTGTTAAGGATAAAAGAATTCAGAAGAATTCGTCAAATGACACTCGACAAAGGGATTCAAATTTGTCGAACGAGGCTCGACGAAAACTGAAAACAGACTTTCAGTATAGTTATAAAATGAATAATGATCGACGAATTTATTCAAATTCTTCGAACAAGCACTATACAGAAAACCCTAAGAATTCTAATCCTAAATATACCAAAAATCCTTTTACTGAGTGGACTATACCTCCAAGGAGATATCATCCACAAGGCTACAAGGATCAGCCTGAAATGACATTTATCTCTGAATTTTGTGGTAACATAAAAGGACCCAAGGTAGTCTGGGTCAAAAACAACTAGTTTATGTTTTTGTCTTTCCAGGTACACAGTCATCCAAGATTAAATCAAAAATGGTACTTGGACAGTGGATGCTCAAAGCATATGACAGGCAACAAGGCCAACCTGAACAACTACAAGGCAAAACTTGGACCAAAGGTGATCTTTGGAGACTCCAACTGTGGATAAACCAAAGGCTATGGTCAAATTAAAATAGGAACAGTGACATTCAAGAAAGTAACCTATGTCAAGGGTCTAAAGCACAACCTCATCAGCATAAGTCAGTTATGTGATGAAGGTTATCAGGTAACATTTAATAAATCAGAATGCATCATTAAAACATCTGATAATGTTACTATTCTATCAGGAATTAGACAAGGAAATATATATTTAGTAAACTTCAACTCATCTAAATCAGAAATTTGTTTATTTAATAAGGTAAGCAAGTCTAGTGAATTATGGCATAAAAGATTAGGACATGTAAACCTTAGGACCATTGCTAAATTAGCTAAAGATAATCTTGTTAGAGGCTTACCATCAGGATCATATAAGAAAGAAGGTCTTTGTAGGGCATGTCAATTAGGTAAGCAAACCAAAAAAAGTTTTAAATCATTATCTAAAAGTGATTCACCTAGAATCTTATACTTGCTACATATGGACCTTTTTGGACCTATTGCAATAAAGAGCTTAGGGGGGAAGTCTTACACTCTAGTTATTGTGGATGACTTCTCTATATTCACTTGGGTGTTCTTTTTGAGAGAAAGTCAGATAACTTTAAGGTTCTTACAGACTTTCTTAAGAGCATACAGATTGACTACTCTACTGTAGTTGCATTGATCAGAAGTGATCATGGCACTGAGTTTGAGTCTCTTCTCATGCAAGAATTCTGTGAGATGGAAGGTATCAGGCATTGCTTCTCAGCTCTTAGAACTCCTCAACAAAATGGGGTAGTTGAAAGGAAGAATAGAACTCTAATTGAATCAGCAAGAACATTACTTACAGATGCTAACTTGCCCCTATCCTTTTGGGCTGAGGCTGTCAGCACAGCAAATTATGTTCTGAATAGAAGTTTGATACACAAACTTAAGGGTAAAACTCCCTATGAATTGCTTAAAGGGAAGAAACCCAAAGTTGATTATTTTAGAACTTTTGGATGTAGATGTTTTGTTCATAACAATGATAAGAAATATCTTAAGAAATTTGAACCAAAATCTGAAGAAGGAATCTTCTTAGGATATTCAATAGTTAGTAAAGCATATAGGGTATTTAATAAATCCTCTCTTAAAATAGAAGAGTCTATGCATGTTTCCTTTGATGAAACTAACATGTTTTACAAGGAGAAGAACTCTTCTACCAAGAACACTCTGCAGGTACCAGCTCTATGTGAAGAGCTTAAAGGGCTAAATCTACAGACAGGAGATTCACTGCATCCATTACCTCAAACTCTTGAAGATAGTGAAGAAGAAGATCATCCAGATCTTGTTGATTACATGAATCAAGCAACAACAGAATATCCTCCACAGGATGTAATAGCTGAACAAATTCCCAATGAAGACACTGCTGCTGAACCAACTCCAACTGCTGACCACATCACAGTCAGAGATCATCCAATTTCACAAGTGATTGGTGATTTCACAGCAGGTGTTCAAACAAGGCATCAACTACACCAAAATCAGATGCATACTTGCTTTCTATCACAAGTTGAACCTCAAACCATAAAAGATGCAGAACAAGATCCAAATTGGATTCTTGCAATGCAAGAGGAACTCAACCAGTTTGAAAGAAACAAAGTTTGGGATTTGGTTCCAAGACCAAGAGGCCATCCAGTTATTGGCACCAAGTGGGTCTTCAGGAACAAGCTTGATGAACAAGGAAATATTGTGAGAAATAAAGCAAGATTGGTAGCTCAAGGATATTCACAGGAAGAAGGCATAGATTATGATCAGACATTTTCCCCTGTTGCAAGGCTTGAAGCTAAAAGGATTTTCTTGGCCTTTGCTGCATTCAAGAAGTTTAAGGTATATCAAATGGATGTGAAAAGTGCTTTTCTCAATGGAGACATCGAAGAAGAAGTCTATGTGGAACAACCACCAGGTTTCATCTCTCCAACTCATTCCTCCTATGTATTCAAACTTAATAAAGCTCTCTATGGTCTCGAACAAGCTCCCAGAGCATGGTATGAGAATTTAGCTAACTTTCTCTTGGAAAACAAATTCTGTAGAGGCATGGTAGACAAAACATTATTTTACAAAGTACATAAAAATCAAACTCTACTAGTTCAAATATATGTTGATGACATTATCTTTGGATCTACTGATTCAAATTTGTGCAAAAGATTTTCCAATCTAATGCAATCAAGATTTGAAATGAGTAGTATGGGTGAATTATCCTACTTTCTTGGTCTTCAAGTGAAGCAAACCCCATCAGGAATCTTCATCTCTCAATCTAAGTATGCTAAGGAATTAGTGAAAAGATTTGGAATGTCTGATTCTTCTACAATGAAAACACCCATGGCCTCTAATGCTGTTATTAATACTAATGAATAAGGGAAACCTGTTGATCAGAAACTGTACAGGGCAATTATTGGCTCTCTACTCTATTTAACAGCAGTAGGCCAGACATAATGTTTGCTACATGCATTTGTGCTAGGTTTCAAGTTGATCCTAAAGAATCTCATCTTACTTTTGTAAAAAAGAATTTTAAGATATATAAAGGGTTGCCCTAATCTGGGACTTTGGTATCCAACATCATCTGAATTTTAATTAACTGGATTCTCAGACTCAGATTATGCTGGATGCAGGGTAGATAGGAAAAGCACATCAGGAACTTGTCAGTTTCTTGGTGATAGGCTTGTATCTTGGTTTTGTAAGAAACAAACATCTGTGTCTACATCAACAGCTGAAGCTGAATACTTAGCTGCTGGCAGTTGCTGCTCACAGATATTGTGGATACAAAATCAGCTCCTAGACTATGGTGTCAACTTAAATAAATCAGTTATATTTTGTGACAACACTAGTGCAATATCTATTGCACAAAATCCAGTTCTTCATAGTAGGACTAAACACATAGAAATTAGGCACCACTTCCTCAGGGACAATGTGGATAAAAACAAAATTTGCCTACAATTCATTTCTACTGATTTGCAAAGAGCTGACATTTTCACCAAGCCCTTGGATGAAAAGAAGCACATCTTCTTTATAAATCAACTAGGAATGATAGATGGAGATTCAATCTGCTAAAAATTAAGTATTTCTACTTTTCTCACAAATTTGTCGAACGAAGAATGACAAATTTGAATCATTTGTCGAACGGTGGTCTCTAAAACCTCCTAAAGGCAGAGTCAGTTAAGGCAATTTCTTTTGTCGAATGACGGTCGACGAAAAAGGTGCTCTCGTCGAACGCTTTCAGACAAAGAAATAAAGCCTTTTCGACTTCTAATTTTATTAGGTTTTGTCGAACAGTGGTTTACGAATGCGCCCTCATTCTTCGACCCTTCTATATAAGCTTTATTTTATCTTATTCTAAGCTTTGCGCCTACCGAAATCTTCTTTCCCCAGTTCCCCTCTGCACTTCATCTTCAACTTTCTTTGCAGGAACAATGGCGATTCCTCAGGCCTCTCTGCACCTAATGAAGTTTGACGCAGGTTTCGACATTGACATGGACTCGTTTGCACAGTCAGACCAAATATTCAAGGATATTCTTCGAACGCTGGATGAACAACATCTAAGGAAGCTTCTAAGCACCAGGCAGAAGATAGCTGTTACAGAGATAAAAGAATGGGTTTACACTGCAAAACCAGTCGATGAAAGCTTGTCGGGAAAAATCTCAGGTCATCATGTCTCTCTCTCTCCCACCATCCTTTCTGATATCTTTGGTTTTGAAAATGGTGAAGATGAATTAGACATAAGCTCAAATGAATTTGATGAAGCTTTAGTCAAAATGGGGCATCTGACTGGAAACCCTAGCCACCTTCTGAAAAAGAATCTGTCTCAGGACTATAAGTTCTTAGCAGATATTGTTGGAAAAGTCTTGCTGAGCAAGACTTCTGGGCATGAGTATATCAGTAGGCACCAATTTCTGTTAATGGTGTCCTTAATGGAGAAGAAGAAAGTCAACTGGGGATCAATTCTCTTTGAATTGATTAAAAAGAAAAACTCTAAAGACAATGTATGCTTTGGAAGAATCTTAGGGATTTTTCTGCAGGAAAGGCACCCAGAGCTTCTGGTGTCACCAAAAGCAACCATAAATGCCAGCAAGAGGCTGACCTCAGCTCTCTTTGCCAAATGGGATAGAGTAATTCCCAAGAAGAATACAGGAGCTGAGGCATCCAGAAAAAGGAAAGCTTCTGAGGACACAAGGACTGATCAAGTCACTCCCTCTACCCTTCTAGAAGATCCTTCCTCAGTTCCTCCTTCCTCTCATATTCTCTCTCCACCTGCTCAACTTTCTCCGCACATTCTCATTCTTCATCCCCTCCTTCAACTGCAATAACACCTATCAATGATATTCCACTCTCAACTGCCCATATCAGTGATGCTACTCCTCCTCCATCTTCAGAAACACTACCAACCACACCTCCCTCTCCAATACACAATGAATATCATTCACCTATTCTCTCTCCTAGTCTAATCCATCTAGACATTCCCACACATACCACTATCATCAGCAATATCATTCCTCCAATATCATCTCCATCCACTTCACAACCATCCTCTAGTAATCCACCAGATTATCCATCCCTCAACCTCTCCTCTATTGCTGATCAAGTTTTTGATCTTATCCTTCCTAAAATAAGCCAGCTCCTGGATGCAAAACTTGCTCCAGTTCTTCAGGCACTTTCTACTTTATCTGCTAAAATAGCTTCTCTTCCCTCCTCCATTGTCGTCCCTTCTTCAAGGGGCCTAGATTCAGGTTGCCCTAAAGCTAGGCAGGGGGAGATGTCCTATGAAGAAGCTCCAGGAACAGAAGAACCTCCAGAAGAAGATACATAAGTTTTTGATACAGATATAGTTGATTCAGCTACACAAGTTATAGAAGAAATAAATAATATATGCATTCATCCATCCTGTGATCAATATAGCTTATTATCAAAATTTGATGTCACATATACTTCAAGGGTATCACCAAAGGTATACATAGAGGACCTATCAAGGGCTCTGATATGCCTTCCTCAGAAGACTCATTCTGATATCATACAAAATTACATCTCTTCTATTCTTTCATTCACTGTTCAAGACATTCAAATAAAGGATCACTCTGCAGAATATGAAGATGATCATGCAGAATTTCTTGATGATACAACAGCCTCACAAATTACTTCTTCACCTCCAAATCCTGTATGGAATGAAGAACCAATGCCAAGCTTTGATGAAATCTGGAAAGAAGCAGATGTAGAGTTTGACAAAGCTGAAGAAGAAAGATTAAAGGCTCGTGAAGTAATCAAGAGAATTGATGACTTATACAATAAGCCAATCTCATCTTCTGACTCTGATGAAAATGATGACAACAGTGATTCTGATGATACACTTTCAAAGAAAAGAAAGAAAAGAACAGCTAAGTCAAAAGCTGCTCCCAAGCCCCCAAATCCAAATAATGACATTCCTCTGTACATTTTGTATAATGTTCCTCTTGATGAGAAAACTCCTCACTAGATAAAGCTCTCCAGAAATGAGAACAACAGGAGGAAGAAATTCAAGAAGACTGGCTACATCCCTGACAAACCAGTCAAGCACAATCATCCTCCTCCTCCTCCAGCAGCTGGTGCAACAGGATTATCAGGTGTTTCATCTCCTCTCAGAAGCCAAGCTCTCAACATTCTAGGAGACCTGGTAGTTCTAGTAGTTCTCAAGCCTCTGGATCAGCCAGTGCTCCTTTCTCTAAGAGATCAGCACCTATCCTTCAAGAAAGTCAAATATTTTCCTCTTCTAAAATATCTTCAGAATACAAACTTCACATATCTGATGGATCTCTTCACAGAGATAGAGTACCTCAAAAGGTCACTCAAGACAAAAATGATTCAGAAGATACCTATTACTTTCCAGATCCAGAAGAAGAGAAAATCTGTCAGATGGCAAGACTGAAAGAAACAATTGCATATGCACAGATTAAAAAGGCTAAAGCAGAAGGCAAAGACTTCTCAGGTTTCTCAACCATGTCAGAATACAGAAGAAAAGAACTTGAAAAATACAAAACAGTTAAAGCATTCAATGCTGAGGAATATATTGATATGCACCCAGAAGCATTTATCCCTCATGTCAAAGAGCAGAAAATCATTGGAGCTCAAGATTTGTTTATCAGCAAAAAGAAATCAGAAGACCCAAACAGGAAAATCATTTTCAAGCCACCTTCTTAGGACAAAAAGTCTTAAATAAATTACTTGATTATGAATGTAAAGTTTCTAAACTCAGAGAATTTATTTTCTATCTTATCTGATGATCTATTTTTATCTATCAGATATATTTCATTTCATTATTGCTCTGTTGTTTACACTTTCTGCTGTATCTATTTAATTATTTGTCAAATAGTATCCTAACCCAAATAGGGGGAGATTGTTGGAACAACCCTATTACTAATTTAGGCTAGGATCACTATATGTTGATTCGGATTTGTATTGACCCCAATGTATAGCCTTAGGGTCAAGTATTAGGCTGATTAGATTGGCAGAACTTAGGAAAATTCAAGATCAACACATGGCAAGTGGTGTTCGACGAATGACCTGATTTGTTCGACAAATTGCTTCCAGCAGACTGAAGAAATTCACAGTTCCAGCGGTCGACAAATTCTCTGCCAGTGCTCGACAAATGACTAGCGGCGGTCGACAAAATCTAGCCAGCACTCGACAAATTGCTCAGATTTATATTCTCAGTGGATGTCAGTTCTCTGAACTCAAATCAGCAAAATAACGGATATATTTATTTCTCCTTGGACGTATTCAGACAGCCAAGTAAGGATATCTTTCTCATTTATTATATCCTTATATTCCTTCTATCCCAAGAAGAAGAATAGATGTTGACATTTAATGCCAAAGGCATCTTTCTCGACAAAAGGAATTAAAAGGACCTGCCAAAATTGTTTTGGGTGGCTGCCTGATTCCAAGAAGGATTTAAGTCAGAAAAAGACATTCCTTAAAGAGATAGAAGATTTGAATTTAAAAAGATATATACATACAGTTATTAAAAAAAGATACAGAGAATAGCAAGAACTAAGATAGTCGTCTTTCGTGAGAGAAATAAAGAAAAACTTGACTATAACTTTCTCTTATCTGTGACTATAGAACAAGGAGGATAGAAGAAGTCTTTCAGAAAAAGAAGAAGAAGCAAATACACTATTCTTTCTTAGCTTTCTTCTTCATCGAGATCATCTGCTACAAAGACTTCTATTTGAGAAAGCTCTGTCCAAAAATTTGTCATTAACTCTCATCAGACAGGGGGAGCTTTCTGCTTCAACACCTTTTGCCTTCTCTCAGATCATTGACAGAGAAGAACACTCTATACCTTTTTATCTCATTCTGTACATGGTTAATACTCCCTTCAAAAGTTTACCCAGTGGTGGCAAGACACCTTATCAAAAAATCCTAGTGTGGTTTTTAAGCACCTTATCAAAAGCTTATTGGTGTGTGGACACCTTATCAAAAATCCCATGGTGCCTGGGCACCTTATCAACCCTCCTAGTTGATTCCTACCAAAGGTGGTAGAAGAGTAGACTTACCCAGATTTATTGGGGAACTACTATAGCTCCTTGTGTCTTCTGTGCTTGATTATTTCTGTGTTCTTGTGCTGTGTGTTCTTTTTATTAATTCTGTAGTTTTCTATAACTCACACTAAATACACATATACTTAAACAGTGATTTAATTTCCGCTATAAATGTATTAAAACTTTTAATACTCTATTCACCCCCCCCCCCCCCCCCTCTAGAGTAATTTAAGATCTGACCTCCACTTTCAATATTGGAGCTAGGTTATTCCAAATCGGCTTAACAACTGGGAATAATGGCGTCTCTTGATCATGATCTTGATTCTACTAGTGGGAAAATTTTAATATAAATGAAAAGGTATAGTACCACCTTTATTTATAAAGGCTGGAAAATATTAATGAATTATTTTTAAAGTTTTAGATGAAGAAGTTTGGAATATTATTATTGAAAAGCCACCTAGAGTACTAACTAGAAAAGAAATTGTTTTAAATGCGAAATCTATAAATAGACTATTTTGTGCGTTAGATCAAAATAATTTCAAACTTATTTATAATTTACCTACCGCATATGAAATTTGGAATTTTTTTGAAAGAATTTATGATTCTCCTTCTGTAAGTATGGAACAAACACAAGACTTGGAGGACATACAAGCTTGCACGGATGTTCAAGAAAGCTCCTCTCATAATGGATCAATGGAGTGCACATCAATAGGAAGAGAAGAAGAAATATTATCTTTGGAAGAGGAGTGCCAAAAAGATGTCAAAGGAACAATTTGTTCAAATCTTGCCTCTTCCGATAGCAATGTAAGGAAATCAAAATCTTCTCTTTTGGTGACAAATTCCGTTTATACATTACATATGCTACAAATTTCTAAACGTAAAATCAAGAAATTAAAAATTACGAATAAAAAATTATGTTTAGAAAATAAAAGGTTAAAAGCTAATGATAATTTAGAATACAATTGTGATGGGGCTTATCCATCTTGCTCTTTAATTGAAATCTCAAAGCCTTGTTTTGATTGTAATGATATCAAAGAAAAATTCCAGATTTTTGAAAAGGAACTTTTCATTTCAATAGAGCATAATAAAAAAATAGTAAATGAAAATAATATTTTATCTAATAAACTAGAATCATTAAAACTATTTGTGGAAAAATTTACAAGTAATAAAAATTGTTTTATTCTTAATTTATCATCAAACATGTGTAAGACTTCTACTAGTATTTTAAAATCTATTAAACATGCACCTAGTAGAATGCTTAATCATAAGCATAATGAATTCTAACCCTCACTATATATCTCCCAAATTAAATTCATATGTGGACAAATTTACTATGAAAAATAATTTCAAAAGTCTGTATTATTCTAAGCCTAATTTTAATGAATATGGAAATTTGATGCATAATATTAAATCAAAATATGAATGGAGACCCAAAATAAAAAATGAAACATTAACTCCACTTGAAAGATTCATTCATTTTTGTCTCCCCAAAAATTATCACGCTATATTTGGGTACCCAAAGGAACCGTTACACTTGGTTCCCTTTAGATACCTAAATCCCTTATTCATTGGGTATCATCATTTGCATGAAGTAGAAACAAATCAAAAAATGAAAATCATTACTCTACTTCATGATATGCTTAACCTTCTTTTTGTTTGTTTATTTTTCTTTCTTTAGCCAACATGCTAAGATCACTCTATATAACTTGTGATATGACTTTTCACAAATTATGCCAAAATTCATTAATAGATCAAATTGAATAAAATTAAATAAAAAGTCATATCATTCCTCAAGTGATCTATATATTTCTTTTCGTTTATCCTTATAAATCCATTTCCTATAAATGTCTTATATTACCATTAAAATTTGAAAACTAAATTTGTTGTATTTTATCAAGATCAATGAAATAATTGTTAAAAAATGGATTTAAGAGGAATATTATGGGGCTTGGCTAAATGTATAAAATGTGCAAGTGTTTGCTTATAAATTTAATATCCTTTCATCATTTGATAGCCCCTATCATATTAAAAACCGGAATTGAAAACTCAAAAAAATATAATATAAGCCTTTGGTAACTTTTTTAAAAAAAAAATTATGCGAGATCTCGACCTAAACTTCAAACGATCATAACTTTTGATCCGCTTGTCAGAATTTCGCCCACAATAGCTTTTCCGGACAAGGTCGAAAAGCTCTATGCAATGGCAACCCAACTTTGCTAGTTTGAGTTCATTTTGACCCTTAAAATTGTCATAATTCAACTTTGTTTAGAAGTTATCTCAATTTTTTCTTTTTCGACAATTTTTGAGTCAATAAATTTTAAATATTTAGTATGGGTAGCAATCAATAACACTTAAATATCTTGAGAAAGGGAGGTTTGGGATGTCACCCCATCACATCTCCTAGTATCGATGTGAACCCTTCACAGGGTAGACCTCAGGAAGTCCAAGATCCACTCTAAACTGCTAAGTCCAACTAAAGTCTAGCAAAGATCAAATTAACTATAGACTCATGTGTATTCTTGCAATGAGGGAAAAAGAAAACAATCATTACTATGTTTTCAGAAAATTATATATATATGGTTTGATAATATTCAAAAATCAAAGAGAAAATTTATAAAACCATTCAAAAGTAACCAAAATTATTTTCTCATTATATTATTCACCTTACAATCTTTCTCCATAATATCTTAAAAAAGGTTGAATATCAATTGTTTTACATAATTCACCTACATCATTTATGAGTACCTAAATTTCTCTGTGATAAAATTAATAATAATGCAAAGTCAAAAGATCTTTTAAATTCATACATTAAATATAACTACAAAGGATCTTTTTGCTTTCAACATATAGTGTGCTGTCATGATTAGTATATGAATCTATTATGTTTTGCATGTATCTCATTTATATGTTGACCATAGAAAAAACTTATCTCACTAAGGAAAAATCAATTAGAATCATAACCATATTCTATGTCTAAAATTGAAATACTATTGTTGATTACATGCAACATTATATCAATTAATTTTATGGCATAACAGTACATTCAAAACTTATCATTCATGCTAGTTATCTAATAATGCCATAATGAATCCATATTAAAGTAGAACTATTGAAAGTTAAAATTCATAATGACTATGTTGCCTTAAAATATAATTAGAAATCAATCTCTCATAAAAGGCTATAGTTTACAAATTGTTTCTATAGTACAAATTGCTTAGAAGGTCGATGATCATTCACCCACATTATGTGTCTCACAATAGCGAGGGCGTAGGATTGTATGCATTAGAAGACCTAACCTCTAAGTCATGTCTTGTCCTTAACTGGGGAGGGTTCCAATGGGGCCTTACGAGGCACTGGGGGGGAGAGTGTTAGGTTGAGCATTCTATAGTGTGTACATATGGGATTAACGCCCCAACCTATGGTATGTGTGCAGCTCCTCATGCCCATCCATCACTTAGTACGGGGCTAGTGTGTAGTCATGTGGTTAGGGTATTATAATTTAGGACATACCTATATCATATTTTTGCATGCACTCTTTATGATTATGTTATTCATGCATTCTTGTTTTGATCGAACATGCTTATCTTGTGTTTTGCATATTTTGTCATTTTTGAGCTTTAATGATATTGTAAAACACAAATATTTGAAAACCAAATAAAAATATAAAAACCTTTTTTTGAACAAATTAAACATGTTTAAATAGCCTTCTAATCATCTCCAAATTCTCTGAAATTTCTACACTAAGAAGTTCTATATACATACCCCCTATTCCAAAGAAATTTTTTTCAAACATCTCAAAAAATAGTGTCATGTTTGGGCATTGAGTAGTTAACGTCAGGCGTTAGCTCTTTTTGCCAAACTGAAATTATGTTTTCTTTACACTATTTCTGGTATTTTTATAATAATTTTTCTCTGTTTCTTTGCTCAGTTTTTGAAATTATTTTGTTATTAATTTGGTTATTTTATTCCAAAATAAAAAAATTCAAATAATACAAAATAATCAAAAAAATATTTTTATTTGTTTTGCTTTAAATATTACAAAACTATGGTTTGACTATAAAACTTCACAAGAGCAAACATCTTAGTTATTTTTGTTTCAAATGGTTAAAATTGATTTTGGCATACACACAAAGATTTTCTTCAATGTCTAATTTTAATTTCAAATTTCCTAAACATTGTTTTATCTTCATGCCTTGACCTTAATCTGATTATGTGCAATGAAATAGTTTATTTGTGTTTGATTGCCTAGCATGCCTCTAAGTATCAGTAATATTTTTATGCTAATCAAAGATTCATACACTCACTATTTTGGTAGTCTACATGTGCTAATAATCTTAGTCTTGCGTGATTGTGTAGTGTAATAGATTTTACATATTAAGTTATATGTCTAACTTACCTACACCGTCTTTCAAACAATAAATTTCTTGCACACATAAAAGTGTTATTTCAATATTGGTAATGTTTGCAACAACAAGTGGATTCAGAAACCTTTGGCCCAAACATAAAAAATATATACATGTGAAATAAAATGTCAAAGATAAATCCACCATGCACTACTCACCCTCCTGATAAGTCTTAATGAGCATTGTGAGGTTGAGCACCTTGGAAAGAATTGTAAAGAATCTTGTGCAAACACATTCTTTTTTTATCACTTCTATTTGTACACCGGATCACTAAAAATAAAAAAGATTAATAAAAGTGCGTATGTGGTCCCCCAAGCAATAATTCACTCCCTGATAAGTCTTAATGAGTAATGTGTGGGCGAAGAACCTTGGTAGTTTTACTCATAAAATGTGCTTTGAAATTTTATTCTAGAAATTATGTGTGAAATTAATTAAAAGATTACAATCTTAATATTATTTTTACTATTTCATTACATATCTCATGTGTTTTGATTATTTCACTTGTATTCTTTCATCAAAACACCTTATGCACACATCATTGTTTTTCATAAAACTTCTACTCATAAGAATTGGATTCTAATGCAAAATTACATAATTCTCTAAGAACTTAAGTAAAAGCACTAGATTGCAATGCATGATTTCTACAATATTTTCTTTACTTGAAATACGAATTGGTTACATGGTAGCTATTATCTTTTTGAAAATGTTAAATCATGCTTGCCTATTAGTTATGAAAATTTTCAAAGTTAATTGCTCAAATGTGAAGAATCTAGACATATTGTTGGAATGGTCAAACTATTACAAAAATGTTAATCTTAGTTATTTTGTTTTGTTTTTCCGCATTCCTAATTTGATCATGTGTATTTTATCATGCTTTCTCATGATTACTTCTAAGGTTTTTTTTCTTCACTTGTGTTTGTCAAACTATATTGCATTTCTTACAACAAGTTTCTTAAAAAATTTACTTTGAAAAGCAAGTGGTAGAATTCCTTTGGTAAAACAAAAAAATGGAATGTATTTCTTTCATGCTTATCATATCTTTTTCCACTGTACTACTCTTTCCCTTAGCTCAATCATGATTTAATTTATGTCTACACAAAACTCATAATCCTCTCTTAGTTATGTCCCAACTTTTGTCTTCTCAATTCTAGTTTTGTTTCACTCCACCCTCTTTTGCTAATAACAAAAGGGGGAGAATAAAATGATAAATCGTTATGATTAAAGGAGTAGGATTCACTAGATTAAGGGGGGGCATGAATCTAGTCTATGGGAGCATACACAAAGGGGAGCACTTAAGTTGGGGGGCACAATTAAATAATCTATAATTCTTATTATTGTCTCAATATTGCTTAGTGTCATATATCCTTCTAAAAACACACCTCTCTTATATATGAATCTGATTTATCAATATTGGATTTGTTATTATCAAAAGGGGGAGATTATTGGAACATGGTTTTCCGCATCCCTTTAATTTGAGAATAACAAATCCTACTTGTATTTGATCTTATTTGCAATTATGTTTTTAGCATGCAGGTTTGAACTGATATGACACTAGGTTGTTGCATTATTGGTCTGGAACTGACCACAAGTAGAAATTATGATTGTGGTCTAATGCTAGGCGTTAAGACTTAATGCTAGGCATTGACGATCGATGAGATGGCTTGCCTCTGAGATGACCGACGAGATGGCTTGCCACTGAGAAAATGAAAGAGGTTTAACGCCAGGCGTTAGGTTTAACTTTGGGTTTTAACTCTCGATGATTATGGCAAGGAGGGAAGCAGCAGTGATTAAAGGGGCACTTTAGGAATGATCTGACCTAATGCCAGCATTAGCCTCAATGCCAGCGTTAGGGTTACCTAAAATGAATATTTCCTAAAGTGCTGAATCTCCTTCCCATTTTGAAGATCTTAGCCATCAAAACAATTCCATACTGGGTCAACGCCAGGCGTTAGCCTTAACGCCAGCGTTAGCTTCCAGTCCTATAAATATGTGGATTTCGTCTTCATCAAGAACCAATGCTAAGGATCCCTATTCCAGCACTCTGAATTATTTGCGAGGGCCGTATTTCCAGACCACAAAGGATCTCCCACTAAATTTCAAAAGGAGGAATCAAAGGGGGCTTGGATCAACATGCTAACTCAACGCGAAGAACGCAAGCTTGGACTTCACCGATCTTCATCGATTCTTCAGCATCTCCTTCAGATTACCTCATAGGGAGTTTTTTTATTTGTCTTTTATATTTATCTTTGTAATCATTCGTGAATTCACCTCGTGTAGGCGACTAAGTCTGGGTAGCACTTAGGGAGGAATTCGAATTGTGTTGGCGACTGGGTTTAGGGATTAGATCTAGGGGTGCTCGAGGCCTTTCTGGGATAGAAGGGCTAGAGCGGCTTGAGTCCGTATCTGGGGAGAGATTAGCTACAGCCAACCGGTTCTTAGTGAGAAGAGTCGGTATATAAAACAAAAAGAGTATTTCATATTTCGCCTTCAATTTCTAGCATCATAGAAATCAGATTTTGTAATCAATTTTATAAATGATAATCATGTCTTTTCTTGCTTAATAAAATTGATTTCATTTCTAATTTCTATCTCTTTACTTTTGATTTAACTTACTTCTAATAAAATATCTAAAGTTTTCTATGATGATTTAAAGTTTTCTAAAACCCTTATTCAACCCCTCTAAGGGAGCCTCAAGATCCAACAGTGAAGAGTGCATCCTAAATGGAACTCATCAGGAAGAAGTATATGTGGAGCATCCCCCAGGTTTTGTCAATCCAACATTTCCCTCCTTTGTATATAGATTAGATAAAGCATTGTATGGCCTCAAGCAAGCTCCAAGAGCTTGGTATGAGATCTTGTCCACCTTTCTTCTGGAACACTCCTTTGAAAGAGGCAAAGTGGATAAAACACTCTTCATAAGAGCACACAAAAATCAGCTCCTGCTAGAACAGATATATATATATGATATTATATTTGGGTCAACAGATCAAATATTATGCAAAAGTTTTGCATACCTAATGCAGTCTAGATTTGAAATAAGTTGTATGGGGGAATTATCCTATTTCCTAGGCCTCCAAGTAAGGCAAAGTGTAGATGGCATTTTCATATCTTAATCCAAGTATACCAGAGAACCCATCAAGAGGTTTGGGATGGAAATTGCCTATGTCATGAAAACCCCCATGGCTACCAATGTTGTTTTAGATAGAGATGAAAAGGGTAAGTCATTTGATCACAAGACTTACAGAGCAGCCATTGGCTCTCTTCTTTATCTGACAGCTAGCAGACCAGATATAATTTTGCTACCTGTATATGTGCTAGGTTTCAGGTTGACCCCAAGGAAACCCACATGAGCTTTGTAAAAAGGATACTCAGATATCTAAATGGTACACCTGAACTTGGCTTGTGGTATCCAGCAGAATCTGGATTTGATTTAGTTGGCTATTCAGATGCATACTATGTTGAATGTAGGCTGGATAGAAAAAGCACCTCAGGAACATATCAATTCATGGGTGCTAGACTGATCTCATGGTTTAGCAAGAAGCAAACCTCAGTCTCCACTTCTACAGCTGAAGCTGAATATATAGCTGCAGGAAGTTGCTGCTCACAAATATTGTGGATGCAAAATCAGTTGTTAGACTACAACTTTTCTCTTGACAACTCCACAATATTATGTGACAGCTCTAGTGTTATCTCCATAGCTTCCAATCCTGTTCTCCACAGCAAAACTATGCACAAATAGATAAGGCACCACTTTCTCAGGGACAATTTTGAGAAGGGTAAGATCAATCTTCAATATATTTACACTGATATTCAAAGGGATGACATCTTCACTAAGACACTTGATGAAAGTAAGCACAAGTTCTTCATCAATGCACTGGGAATGCTTGATGGAGCTCTCTAGGACACTTTTATTATGCATTCAACCTTATTTTTCATAGAAAGATATTGCTGCGAAAAATAGCAAAAAAAATTTAAGAAAAATATAACATTTCATTCAGAGCTACATCGCATACAAATCGATGCACCATCAATTTATACTCGACGTTTGCTTCGAGAGCTGATTGGGATAGTTCATTTGACTAGCACTCGACGCAGCGTCGAATTCTTATTGACGCTTACGTCGACATCATAATTGCAGACTATTTTCAAAGCCACGTTGATTTCTACTCGACGTTACGTTGACTTCGCTCAGAGCGCGCAGAAATGAGCCATTTCGACATGTTTAGGTGCGCTGAATAAACATCCTCTTGATGTTACTTCGAATACAATCCTAGGTTGCGATGAATGAGCTTCTTTTAAGCAACTTAGGCATCGAATCTATTGTGCCTTCAAATTCTCTTCCGGTCTCTCTCTTCCTTTCCCTTTTTACTTCTCCCTTCCACCTTCTTTTGTAGGTACTCACAGGAGCTAAATGGCGTCTCTCCACGTTCAGCAAGAGTTTGTTGAAGTTGTCAATCTAGCCTTAAAGACACTCTTATCTCATTTCTCATCTCTCTATCTGGAATTCTTTGATGACTGTTACAGGAAACTGTGTGCTCAACACTGGAGGTTGTGGGACCTTACAGCCCAGACGAAGGATCTTGAAAAGGAATTAAAATCATCCCTACTGTCTGATGAGGTCTTTATATCCTGTATGCAAGATATAAAGCAGGGGGGACATTTGATAGTAGGCCCAGGCCGCCTCCAGATTCAGTATATACTGCATTTCTTCCCTCTCCCTATGTCTCTGAAGGTGAACCGGCTATCACAACCAAGTTCCTTCTAGAACCCTCATCATTCTCTCCCCCAAGGATTCAGCCTTCAATACAGGGGGAATCATCAAAACAGGGGGAGACTGATTTATATTCAGATGACAATGGCTACCTAAAGAGTGTGCAACAGTAAAATGAGTCCACTGAGTTATCCATCCCTGAGACACAAGAGTTCTGGACCCATTCAGAAGAATTGACAACAGGTCCATCCAAGATTACTGATCAAGTTCCTGTAGCTGCACCATCCTCTCCACCACCGGCTCAGTTCCTTCCTACTCCTACTCCAGCGCCCACTTCAATTGTCCCAACCCCTGCCTTTAGAGGAAGACCTCCATTCATAGGAAGGTGACATTAAAGGAATTTCAAAGGAAGGGGTTTAGGAAGAAATATACCCATATGGGAAAGATATACAAAAGAGCAAAGGAAGCAGTACAAAAAGGAAAGATCTTATTTCAAAACTTATGAAAAGGTTGATCTTCCTAAAAACACAATGAAGTCATACATTGATCTAGAGCTTGATAAAGCCCTGGATGAAATCAGAGAAAGGGATCAATATGAGTTTGAAACATCTCAATAGGAGATAAAAGAAAAAAGAAGGTTGTTTATTGAAAGGTTAAAGAAGGGCAAGGAGGTTGTACAAAAGGAACAACTAAAGGAGGCAATTCAAATCCCAATCACACTCTTTGATCCTACAAAGTATGCAGCGGCTCATCCTCAAGCAAAAATTCTTGAAATTAAAGGGCAACTTCAAAAAGGAGGCCTTGGATGTGATCAGAATGAAGCAGAGCAACCACTTCAAAAGAAAAAGAAGATTGTATTCAAGTCAGCTCCAACTTATGAAAATCCACAATCAGTATACATTGTACCAGATCCTGATGCAGATGAACTAGATTTAGAAGAAATAAACTTACAGTCTGCTAAAGTTTTTGGCCTGGGGCTAAAACTAAATGATGTCTATCCTAAAGCTAAAGCTGATCTGGAGAAGCTTTGTAGGGATATGAAAGAATTCAGAAACAACCAGAGAAGGCCACTCCAGCCAACTTCAAGTATGTGGAAAGAAAGTTTGGAAAGGTCTATGAGGCCTTGTCAACTTTCCTCAAAAAGAGAAAGTAGATCATGACTTGGGTAATTAACTCTAATGAACATTCATTTATGTCAATCAGATCTTTTTCAGTCTATCATATTTTTCAGTCTATTGTTTCTAGGTATAGTTGTTTGTATTTAATTTTATGTCAAAGTTTGTTTAAAACCACTTAATCAAATTATAAATTTTGTTGAGATAAATAGGGGGAGATTGTTGGGAAAAACCCTTTCGATTTATCAAACAAATTATCTTAAGCTGATTTCATCAGTTAGGTTATATTACCCACATTATATAAAAAGGGTAAATTGTTCATTATATGTCCTAGGATATCACATTCACTTAAGTGTTAAAAGACCAGGGCTAAGAGAAGCACAAATTCAGTTAAGTTAAGACTTGCATCAAATGGAAGTCGACACAACTTCAACTAGATATCAATGTAACTCTGACTGAAAGTCAAAGTAACTCAATCTATCTGTCAAAGTATAAGGGAAGTCGATGCAATATCGAAATGATCTCGACGCAGACATATCAAAAGTCGATGCAAATTTGAAATGAACTCGACGCAGAAGACTGAGCTTGTCAAAGCTATATCAGAAGTCGACGCAACTTTGAAACGAACTCGACGCAGAAGGAAGAGTATGTCGAAGCCATCTTAGAAGTCGACACAACTTCGACTTCAAGTAAACGCAGAAGATGAAGTTCAAATTCAAGTCTTCAACTTGTTGGATACGTCGATAAGAACTCAACACAACGTTGACATCTGAGTTCAGCAAGAGCTAAGAAGGAATTCAAAGCTACTTCTATAAGAATTCAGAGGTGCGTCGATATGATGGAAGATGAAGTCGACGCAGCGTCGAGTATAGACAGAAATAGAAGGTTTTCTGTTATCCTTTCTGGTGCTTTTTCAGATGATCTGCAAGGCTGAAATATGTTCTCCAACGGCTCATTTATTGCCAGGAATGGAATGGAGTATTCCAGAAATACAGCAAAGACATTCTTGGAAGTTATTCAAATCAGAAGGATGGGTCGGGAACAAAAATAGAAGGAAACATCAATTGTCTAAAGGACATTCCTTCTAAGGATAGCCCAAAAGAAGAAATAAATTCAAACTCAAATGATGGAGAATAAGTATGCTGAGAGAAGAAGAGAAAGACAAGAAACTGATTCATTATTCTGTCTGTCGAAATAGGGCTTCTTCTTCTTCCTCCACAAATCCTAAGACAGAACAGAAGAACAACTCCTATGCACAGCAAAAGATCATAAAAATAGTGATGCTTCTTCTTCTGCATCACATAGCAGCAAGTATACAAAAGTATAGAGAATCAGGATCAAGCTTATAACCCTTGAAATCATCACTATCATAAGCAAGGGTTCATCATATTCATATCCTGAGATAAATAGAAGCGACGACATTCAATTAGACATCTTCTGAAGGATTCTTACTAGAGAATTCTTTTCTTTTCTTTCTTCTCATTCTATTGTTCTCATCCACCATCTGTAAAAGAGTCTTAAGATTCCCTCTTCCAAAGCATTCAGTGGTTCTAAGAGTCTTCTTATCAAAAGACTCAGTGGTTCTAAGAGTCTCCTTATCAAAAGACTCAGTGGTTCTAAGAGTCTCCTTATCAAAAGACTCAGTAGTTCTGAGAGTCTCCTTATCAAATGACTCGGGCACAATTAGTGCAATCCTACCAGGGAGGTAGAAGAGTTGACTACCCATGTTTTGGGGAACCACTATAAAATTATGTGTCTTCTGCATTGAATTTCTGTGTTGTCCCAGTTTACTGTTTTCTGTTTTATATTTATTGTGATTACTTTATTCTATTTTGGTTTTGGTGATTGCATAATACTTAGTATTTTTATTGTGCCTGCACATTTAATGTAAAGATTTTTAAATCTCTATTCACCCCCCCCCCCCCCTTCTAGAGAATATTCAAAGGCACACTGTGCACTTTCAGTTTATACCAAAAGACCTAAATATCCATGACGTCGAAGATCGGAGGCGACGAATATGACAACCTTAGATTTTCTATACTGACCATAATCCATGGACCGGTTGGCTCTCTCCCTTTCCTCCCCAGAAAAGTCTTTGAATCGCTCATCACCTTCCTCCCAGGAAGGGTCTTAGAGCCCTGCTAGATCTCCCAGATCTAGATGTCCTCCCACGATGATTTCTTAAAGAATCCTCCACGAATTCTGATGACCACCCCGGTCGATTTTCCTTCAAACAAAATAAAGAGAAAAATGAAAGACAATGAATAAGAAAGAGATAGAAACTATTGTTCCCTCAAAAAACAATATCCTCTATGGAGCGGTGAGTGATCGGTGCTTCTGAATATCGTTCCTCTTGCACTCGATCAGCAGTGGATGGTCATTGTAGAGTTTGCTCTTTGGAGATATTCAAACTTAAGCGAGAGGGAGATAGTTCTTTTTCCCTTGCATGGAGATGGCGACTCTCTGCACCAGAGGCGGATGAGGAACCCTATTCTCGTTAGTGTATGTCTATTTGTTTCAGGAAAAGAATTGAGACCTTTTATAGCTGATTCTTTTAAATAACTGCAGGCGGTAGAGTTACCGCGCGGTGGTAGCATCTTTATGCGCTTTCACCAGCTGTCCAGCACCAAATTAGGAGGGTGCTTGAGAACATTCTCTTGCTGCCTTTGGATAGCGTGGTGTAGTGGGGTAGCGTATCGCGGTAGTAGTCACGTCGAATCCTTCTCGATGACAACAAAGCTTCACGCCGATGTAGTCTTCTCGTCGATAAGCTAGCGCGTGGCGGTAGGCTACTGCCCATGGTAGCAGTCACATTGATATCATCTCGACGCCTTCATCTCGACGATATGGTCTCAAATTGATGTATCTTTCAAGTCAAGGCTGGCAGTCTCATCGACATAGCTAGCGCTCTTGGTAAGTTAGCGGACGGCGTTAGTCTTGTTGATGACATCATCTCGACGACAAAAAGTCTTCACATCGAATTTTGCCTTTGCGTCGATAGCAAGTCACGTTGATATGGCTATCATCGGCGGTAGGTCATAAAGAGTAGAATTCTCGACGTATTCACACCTGTAAACCTGCACATTATACCCAAGACATGTATGATCAAATATAGTATGGGATTTGATATTGTCAAACTAGAGAGATGCGAACACATGTTCCAACAGTAGCTGCTCCTCATACTCTAAATAAGAAGCTTATAAATGGCTAATTACACTATCTGATGACTAGGAGGAGGTTGACTTTCTGCTGCTAAAAGCGGGATAAGAGCACTCTCTCAGATAGTGAGAATGAAGATGAAGACAACTATGGTCTAATGGTCATGTCAAATGAGGAAGATCAGGAAGAAACTCATCATGATGAGGTAATCACTAAAACCACCCCTTTTTTTGTCAGTTTCTGAATATGAGACAAGTGTTGATTCAGATGCATCTTCATCACCTATTGAAGAGGGTGAATCTGAAGGTGAAAAGATTTCAATGATATGGCCAACCAATATGGTGCTCTCTTGGTTGCACTCAAGAAGAGAAAAAAGCTAGTCAAATCTCAGGCTGAGGAAATAAGGATCCTCAAGCCATTTAGATCTCAAGTAGATAAGAAGACCAAAGAAGTGACTAAATTGTCCAATAAGCTTATGATACTTCAAAAGATGTCTGAATCTCAGAGTAGTGTAATTAAGTCTTTGGAGGATAAGCTTTTTTTAGAAAGAAAGCTCGTGGCAAGCTTCTCAAACCCTAAAATTGTTCTCCCTATTATAGATATCTCCTCCTCACAATATAAAGGAGGACTTGGCTATAATAAAGAAAATAGAGAGACTTCCCAAGAAAAAACTATCTTCCAAAAGGTTGTCTCTCCCTCAAATATTTATGACCAAGGTCTAACCTATGGATACTTCTCCAAATGTTGCTCAACTAGTGGAACCAAGCCACCAAACCTAAACAACCAAGCAGACATTAGATTGAGTGCTCTAAAGGCACCCCATGAGGAGATCCAAATGAAGCATCTTCGGCCATTTATACTCTGCTCTACAGCACCATCAGCCAAAGGGAAAGAAAAGGCTTTACCTCAAAATCCTATTCCTATAGTGAAGCCTGTGACTGTGCAACCAACTTCCAATTCAGTGCACAGCCACATGAATTGCTTAAGAAGTGCTTGTTGTAAAGCAGCTTGCTCTTCTGATCACCAACACTCCATTCAGAAGGTCACTCTGAAGAGGAGGTATAATAAATTTGAATATTGGTGTTGTTGCAAGAATTGTCACTTTGTTATAGACTGTTGGTTCAACCCAACAGTGCCTAGAGCAAGGAATGTGAGGTCTGCTAGTAATTTTGTTGTTAAGCATCCAATAGTCAAGGCTAACATGAACCTAGGACCCAAATCTGTTCGTTTTCCTAAGGTATATTAATCTCTACCTTGAAGGATTATCCAATGGATAGCCAAAGGCTAATATGGTTGTTGGACAGTAGATAATCCAGGCATAGGACTAGATTAAGAATCCTTTTATTAAAGGAAACTATCATCTTCGACAAATAGCCAAACAAGTAAATTGGATCTTGTAATCTCAGTCATTGAATCTGGGATCAATACCATATGTTTGTCAGCTCAGGTACGCACCTCTTCACATTCTAAAATAAGATACTTCATATAGCAAGAGAGGCTGCAAGTCAAGTAGTACTATTACAAGGGGAGGCAAGCAGAGCAGAAACTGAAAAGGAAGATATGGCAGTTGGGAAGAAAGATAAAGAAACTACAAATCAGGGGGAGCTGGATACTGATATGAATAAAGCTGGAAATGAAAAAGGACAGCTAGATGCAACTGGAGCTGGAGAAGATAGAGAAATAGAAGAAGTAGAAAGATTAAAGGAAGTTCCATCCCAGGGGAGCAATCTGCTCAGGGGGAGCTAGGTGAACTTCCTACAAATGAGAAAGAGAAACCCTCCTCTCCTAAAACAGTAGTATTCAAGAGAAAGAGAAAGACCCCTCCTACCCCTCCTGAGTAATATTTGAAAACATGCTGATATATCTTACCCTATAGTTGAATACTACTTGGTATGAACATGAAATCTGTTTATATGATTCTGAAAATTTGTTTATATGATCTTTTCTTCTAAATTTCACTTTTGATTGAGTGACATATTTCTTTTCTATATAAATGCTGTGCTGGGTTGATTTTATGCTAATACAATTTCTCTCTAAGTAGGGTTAAGACAAATAGGGGGAGATTGTTGGGAAAATGATTTCTCTTAACCCCTAGAAATGAGTTAAAGAAGAATTCTATGAATGAAAAACAAGGTTAAGTAAATATGCGTCGAATACTATTCGACGCAACGTCGAAATGTAGTCGACGTTTCCTTCAGATTGAGTCGAAGTAACTCTAGGAAGATTTCGACGTATGTGTTGTCGACGTTACTCTGATTTCTAGTCGACGCATCTAATATAGTCGACGCACCGTTGTCGACGCACCTTCCTTATTCTCCTCTCGACGTCCAGCTAGGATGAATTCGACGCTTACGTCGAATGGTAATCGACGCACGTCGATTTATGTGACAGATTTAAATATGCGCCAGATCTCTTTCCTTCTTTCAGTAGATCTGATTTGTATGGAATAATGTTAATATTTTAGAGCCGTTCAGAATCATTCTTTCCTTCTATTAAATTCTTGGCTAAATTGATTAAATCCTTTATGGACATTATTTGAAATCAGATTGAATACTTTCCTTCTATGGATATAACTGTTATGTAAATTTCTCTTTCTTTCTAATACTCTGTCTGCTAATTGATTACTCTCCTATAGTGTTGTTTTAATGAACAGAGCTATAAATAACCAAGGAGGTCGGCAGAGAAAGGGGACCAGGTGATTCACCATTTTACATTTGAAAAAGAGGAAAAGCTCCCAAGTGATAAAGAGAGAATTGAGAAATAGCCCTGCAGCCATATTCAAGCATTCTTCTTCTCCTGCTTCTGAAATCACTCTGCTGCAAATTCTGATAGCTCTCACATAAGAGGGAAAAGCTACAAATCTTCTTCTCTCTATAGAAGAAAGATTTAATTCACCACTTCTTGTGCTTCCAATCTTCTTGCTAGGAAGAAGATTCATTCTTGTTTTAAATACTTCTTTTCCTTTTTCTTATTTTCATTCTCACATATTGTAAAAGAGTTTTTAGAATCACTCTTCAAAAAATTCAGGTGTACTAGTTATAAGAGTCTCCTTATCAAAAGACTCAGTTGGTTCTAAGAGTCTCCTTATCAAAAGACTTGGGGTGGTTCTAAGAGTCTCCTTATCAAAAGACTCAGTGCAAGATAGTGAATTCCTACCAAGGGGGTAGAAGAGTGGACTACCCAAAGTTTGGGGAACCACTATATTTTCTTGTGTTGTGCTGTGATTTCTTTTCTTGCATTTACTTTCTTTACTTGTTTAATTCTTGTTGGTGTGTGGGAAGCTATACTCTGTGATCATACACATATATATATTAACTTTGCACAAAATAATTTTTAATCTCTATTCACCCCCCCCCCCTCTAGAGAATTCTAGTGAGGTAAACTGTGCACTTTCAATATATATAGGTCATATGTTTAGAACTAGAGTACAAACTACATTTGCTTTAAGCCATCACGATGAGTTCTCGAACTCTTATGACGTCAAAGCTCAACAAATTCAGTGATCCTGAGGAAATGGCGCTAGTGAAGAATGAAGATGCCTGCAATATCGGAAGTGAGCTAGTACGCGGCAGGTTCAACAAAGCTGATGAGGAGATAAAATCGATTATTGGATTCATTGATGCAGTCGGACTTGAAGACGTACTCTCAGATCCAACTACCACTATGCATAGAGAGCTTTTGGAGTTCTTTGCCAGACCCAAGATAAGTGTAAGACCCCTTTTTTTTTTGCAAACACCCGGGTCTTAGGCCCAGAACCGCCGTTTTGCGGTGACACCCTCGCTCGGGAAGGTCGCCACTACAAAACGCCGATCCTGCCGGCCAAATCGATCACAGAGAAAAGTTCATTAAAGAAGACAAGTCCACAGAATCAACGTGAAATATAAATGTCCACGTGATATAACTGAATAGAAAGATAACAAAGATACAATAAATAAGGGCTCATGCCCTGTACATCATATCCTCACTACATGATCACTCGCGGAAGCTAACTCCTAATCACTCACTGGACCTGAATCCTGAGCTCCTGTACAGCATTGTCCCGCCTCCGTCTGCACCGGTCTCTGGTGTTGCCGCGTCTCCTCGAACCCCTAAAATGATATGGTCCACCGACCGTTAGTCAAAAAGACTAAGACTTATGTTCCCCACCCCACCACCAATGGCTCCTAGGCACCGTACGGGAGGATGAAGCGGAGGACAGCAAGGGGTATAACAAAGAGCAGGTGGCAGTGGTACAGGAAATATTTCTACACAACACATGTACCTACAAACACTACTGAGTCACAAGCTCACCTGACTTAGCAATCCGCTCTTACAACCACCGAGCCTACTGCTCATAAAACCAAACCAACTAACTTCTCGTAACCACGGGGTGTGGGTGTGTGTATTATTAAGTTATTCTTGTATAACATTTTACTCTTACAGTTTATGGTTAATCTTGGACTTCCCGAGGGTTACCCTGTAAGGGGCTCGCTACGGTACTAGGAAACGAAATGGGATGACACCCCAAAGTTCCCTTTCTCAAGACACTTAGTGTTGTTGATATCTACCCATAAGAACACCCTCCTTGTTATTACAATTGAATTAACCCTAGGTGACTTATGACATTCCAAGACGATCCTTCGTCAATCCGGAGCACCACTTTACCCTCAACTCACCAAGCACACTTTACCATCTATAATCCTTCTTGTTGACCATCATACCTTCTCAACCAAACTAGGTAAACCTCATACCTCCCATCCCTCCTAACGATCCACTTGATTTTCAAATTTCACAGTTTTACTATACGCAGACCAAACTAATTATATGAAGCTCACAACTATAGGTACTCCAAATATTCATCCAACGGATCCAAGCTATTTACTGGAGGTCTATCATGATGTTATAAGATTAATTCCAGAGAATCGTATTTTTCCCAACATTATTAATATTTAAAGCAATTTTCCAAAAATACAACCTCCTGAGGTTTGAACTACAAGTGCACTTTTCTGACTTTCAATGCCTACTGAAATATTTACATAAATCAAGGGTACCTAGTAATCTGTAAATATGAATTTTCATGAATTTTCAGCAAGGTTTACAATTATTAAAAATTCCAAAACCCATTAATTTTCAATTGTTTCCAAAGGAGGTACCCTCATATGAACTCCAAACCTTATGCATATTTTTACAGAGGTGATTCATACTAAAATATTCAGCCCTACAAAATTTGACCATATTCCATGGAGGTTACATTTGTAATTTCCACAAAGGTCATATTTGCAATTAATTCCAATTTGAACTAGAAGTACCAAAAATATCAATCCAAAAATTATGAGAATATTACTGTAGGTTCATAATGGCATTAAATGACATCCAGCAAAGTTTCATGAAATTACAGAAAACTAACACCCTAAAATTAATCATCCCCAAAATTGCCAACAATACGAATAATTATAATTTGGACCTCCAAAGGTGTTCCAATGGTTCTAATAGAATCTCCAGGGATTAATAACATCAAAACTAAGTTGGTGACAGAAGTTGGTTAATCCCTTGGTATTAATCTGTCCTAAATCCCAAAAACCTAAATATTTACATATCTACCCAAGGATTTATTCCCTAGGTTTGGCAACTCCAAACCCCACCAATTTCTCATTGGAGGACTCTCTGGTCACCATGACCATCTCCCCAAAATTTTAGGTCAAACCATAAAGGTTTGACCCCTCTTCCTTCATTGACCTCTAAATGCACCCCTTAGGGTTTACCCTAGGATTATGGTCCATATTTCCCCAAATCCACCCAAACTTCTTGTGAGGGTGTTATAACACTCATAGAATCCAGAGGAGTCTATTACACTCCTCTCCAAGGACAAACACCCCCATGTCCTTCACAAAGCCCTAAAGGGCACCTTAGGGTTAACCACTAGGGTTTAGGGGCACACCAAGCCCAACTCTTACAAAATTGGCTCCTTGGGGTGTCCCATACACCCCAAGTCAGTGACCAAAGTCACTCCTTCAATAAGTGGGAGGAAGCCCCTCCACACTCCATAATCAGCCTAGGTCCATCTTCACCCTAATTTAACCCTTAAGCATACATATGTCCAAGGGAAATTCCCTATCTTGTCCAAGTCCAATCAACCCAAAACTTTGGCCAGAGGTCAGTGAATGATCACCCAAGGTCCCACCAAAATTTGGTGAGGATTAGGGTTCTTTAGGGTACCTAATTGGGGTGCATTTAGCAATTAGCCCCTTTGCAATTTATTAGGGTAAACCACCTCCAATGCCCACCAAATTTGGACCAAGGGTTGGCATGGGTGAGGGTGATGTGCACCCCAAATTTGAGACTAATTGGCTTTGTGGGGGAGTGGGGGCACTCACCCAAAGTTTTTCCCTAACCTAGGGAGCCTAGGGTTGGCTTTGTGAATTGCCCTATCAAATCAACTCCAAATGGGTTGAGATTTTTACCAGAGACCTAACGTGCTCTCTAAGACCACACATCCAAATTTGGGAGGATTTTGAGGTGTTTAGGACACCTAATTAAATCACACATGGATTATTAAATTTTTCCAAAAACTATAGAAAAATATTCTCCAAAAATTCTGATTTTTGGATATGTCCTATATATATAAGAATAGCCTACACCCCAAATTTCAAGTCATTTGGAGTTCTGGATTGCTGTGGGCATCCAAATCAATCTCTAGTCAGCCCTATGGACAGACCCCACCAAAATGAGTGATGTGACCTAACCAGGGCTCCAAACCGAGTGAACTAAATTTTGTAATAAACTAGACATCGAGGGCTACAACATTGGTGTTGAACACTTTTTCATTTGAAGGGCCTAGGTATTTTCTATAATTAAATCCAAGTGCTGCCAGTAATAATACAAAAAAAGAATTATAAAGCATTAATATGAAAATTTGTACAGCAATTTTTCAATGGCATCTGGTTGTCTTCTCCACTGAACCGACGGTCCAGATGAGCTGCGCCTGGGTGATAATTGGAGGTGTTTTCCCGGCCACCAACGCCCCTCCCCGGCCGGCCAATGCCACCACCACCTTCCTTGAGGTGGTGGCCGGCGATGGGAGGTCTTGGTCGGCCTGTGGTGGCCAGAAATGAGGGTTTGGGCAAGAGGAAAAAATCTCCAAAAAATGGAGTTTTCGCTCACATGATCTAGGGCCAATTGGCCTTAAACCTTGCAAGCAATAGATGTGGATCTATCCATTAGAGAAGAGGAGAAGAACCGGACCTTTATTGGAGCACGACGACGATGGCGGTGGTGGTTGGCCATGGTTTTTCCCTTCTCCGGCGAGCTTTCCCGATCCCTTGATTTTCCACCAAATGTTGCAATCCAAAGCACTATTCCGACTCCCTTCCACCTTCTAAAGCTAATGGAGTGGTCATATTGGAGTGAGGAGGGCTTAATAGGGGGAATTTGAGGAGGGGAAAATTCGGCCATGGCCACTAATGGCCATTAAAGGGATCTCAGTTTTGGCTTGGGGGAGATGAATAGGGGCTCAATCCAGCCGGGAGAAGGCTGGAAACTCCTCCTCTCCCCTAGAGGAGATGAATGTGACCATTAATGGGGAAGATTGAAGGTTTCTTCTTCCTCCCCATTAATCCCCCCTCTTTCTCTCTCTTTCAAATTAGGGCATTCTCTCTCCTGGCCGAATTTCCTGAAATTGAATGGCCTAATCAGTATCACATAATCCCATTGGGTGGTGGACCACCTTAATTGGGTCTAGCCCAAGTGAATTGGGCTTGATTAGGTCAAAATAGGTCATTTTGACCTAAATATAGCATAATGTTGACTTTGGTCAATTTGACCATTTGGGTTGACCCCAATGGGTGGCTAGTCACCCATTGGCCTCCCTTAAGGGTTAGGAAGGTCTAGGTAGGGTCAATTTGGCAAGGTGGAGGTCAATTGACCCTAAATCGGCTACTTTGACCAATTTGGGGTTAGGGTTGACTTTGGTCAATTTAGCCTCTTTGGTTGACCCCAATGGGTCCTTGGTGCTCTAAGGGAACCCCTAAATGGCTAGGTATGCTATGGTGGGGTCAAATGGTCAAGGTGAGTCCATAAAGTTCAACCCTAAGCTTGGTAACTGGAAATTGCTATTTGCAGACCAGGGTGGTTTTCTTCTTCTTGGCTAAGGCCAAGTGGTCTCATCAAGCTTCCTAGGGGTTTGTCATGACCTAGTCATGACAAAACCACTCTAGGGGTCTAGTTATTTGGGGGATGTTACAATATGTACTTCTGGGAATACTATCAAAAGATTCAAAACTAGGGTGGGAGATACCCAATTGAGAGTAACAGCGAAAGGATTCTCCAAGGAACTGCATCTGCCTAGGCTTGAAGGGGATGAGGTAGAGGATGAAATCTCATAAGAAGATCTCTCAAAGGCAAAGAAGTGGTGCAGTCACAGTGAACAGTCCCATGGCATTTTGCAGAAGGCTAAATTCAATGTGAAAGGGAAACTTCTTGCCGACACAATAGGCAAATTACTTTTGTCACTACTAGAAAAAGGACTTTTATCCACATTTTTTGCCACGGGTCAAAAAATGTGCCTAATAGTTAAGTATTAGTCACGACCCCCTAATTCGTGGCTAATAATCAAGTATTGGCCACGTATGTCAAATTCGTGGCAAAAAGAACACATTAACCACAGTTTGTTTAATTCGTGGCTAATAAAATAGTACTAGCCACAATTATCTATTTAGTGGCTAATACTTTAGTCATACTTCTTAATGCATGGCTAAAAAAAGTATTAGCCATGGTTTAAAGTTGTGACAAAAATATTGTTATGAGATAATTGATTAAAATTTATCTATTTTTATTAATAATATTTGTAGAAAATATTAAAATTAATTTAAACATTAATTCTCTATACTTAATTATTTTGTATCATATATAATTTGATCTTAAGTATTTATATAATTTAGAAATTAAGTCGCCATCAAAACATACATATATGGATCAAAAGATCATCACTGTTAGGTCGAAGATACGAGATAAGTATAGGTTATTGTTCACAAAGGTTAAATGACTCTTCTCCACTCTTTTAAGGATTGAGAACGAGAAAGGCCCGAAAAGAGAGAAGCCACTACAGAATGTGATCTTCGACGAACCAGCATCGATAGTGATTAGTGCTTATGCAACACTTGGTCACTAATATTAATACTTCAAATTAGTAATTTTCTACTAAATATAAATTTATTTATGTAAATTTTTAATATATTTTATTATTTTATTATTCTTATTCGCTAATATAAAAACATATTCATCGGTTAATCCATAACATATTCATCGGTTAATTGTATATAGTACATCAATATAATTATTACTTAATGTAATATTTCTGAGTGTTACAGGTTTGCATTTAATTAGTATAAATAATCCAATGGTTAAGTATCATGTGACATTGTTTGAGTTTTTAGAGAGAGCATGACACTTTTTAATGTTTGAGTTTGAGAATTTTAGTTAAAAATAATATATTAGGTGTTCCATTCAGCAGATATGTTGAATCAACCTCAATTACAATAGGCTTCCCATATTTCATTGCCTTCTTCAAATAGCCAGCCAAATCTAGCACATATAACATTTGTTTATTAAGTTCAAGAACAAATAAAAATATTAATGATATCAATAGCTAAGATGTTTATAGAATGATAAAACAGAAGAATATTTTCCCAATTACCTTTCCTAACAATTCCACACTCTCTACAGAATTCTGTGATGGGTTCTTTTGATGAATTAAATTCTCGAGCCCAAACTGGAGTGCCTGTTAATGGGGGCACAGATTCAACGTTCAAGAAAAGTATTCACCGAGTCTTGCTTCCTATCTGTGTCTGCGCTTCTATATTTTTTACTTTATATTTGTTGTAAGCTAACTGGTTTCTTCCTCTAAAGTATTTGCAGGAGGCTGACTGAGTTTTTTTCCGTAAGGTAATTTATCAAGAAAGATAATGCATGAAGATGATGTAAATGCCAGTTTGATCCCTTGACTTTATAATTGAGCTTTTTATGTCATCATTTAAACATTTCTAATGCTTTGCTTTACCTGCAAGTTCAGAAGAAATTATCAAATGCAACATTGAGCACATAAAAAGAAATAGAGAAGATAAATTGAACCATTGAGATATGTGATCCCTTCCTTTTATTGTGCTCTTTATTATTGAAGTCTTATATTTTGTAAAGCAAATCTTCATCGATCGGGGAAGCTTGTAATTTTTATTGTGCCAACTTGTACTTTTGATTTATTGTAGCACTTCTAGAATTTGTTAGAGATCTTTTATCCATGTAACGTTGAATTCTAGATTACATGTTCAATTGTGTAATTTTTCTATTCCAATTTGTTGGGAAAATGATTTCTCTTAACCCCTGAAAATGAGTTGAATATGAGTTCTAAGAAAGAAAATCAAGGTTAAGTAAATATGCGTCGAATAGTATTCGACGCAACGTCGAAGTGGTATCGACGTTCCTTTCAGAATGAGTCGAAGTAACTTTAGGAAGAATTCGACGTATCCTATGTCGACGTAGCTCTGACTTCTAGTCGACGCATCTTGAGAAGTCGACGTACCTTAGTCGACGCACCTTCCTTATTCTCCTCTCGACGTCCTGCTAGGACGAATTCGACGCTTACGTCGAATAGTAATCGACGCACGTCGAATTCTATGTCTAATTCAAAAATCGCCAGATCTCTTTCCTTCTTTTATAGATCTGATTTATATGGAATCAATTTATTCTTTATAGCCGTTCTGAATCATTCTTTTCCTCTAATAGATTCTTGGCTAATTTGATTAAAACCATTATGGACATCATTTGAAATCAGAATGAATTCTTTCCTTCTATTGATATAATTATTATGGAAATATTTCTATCTTTCTATTTCTCTGTCTGCTGATCAATTATCCTCCTATAGTATTATTTGAATGGACAGAGCTATAAAATAACAAGTAGGTCAGCAGAGAATACAGTGAAGTGATCCACCATTCTTACATTTGAAAAAGAGGAAGAGCTCCTAAGTAAAAAGAAAGAGAATTGAGAAATAAATCTGCAGCAACCATCAAGCTTCCATCTTCTCCTGCTTCTGAAGCCATTCTGCTGCAAACTCTGATAGCTCTCACTAAAAGAGAGAAAAGCTACAAATCTCCTTCTCACTATAGAAGAGATTTCATTCACTACTTCTTGTGCTTCCAATCTTCTTGCTAGGAAGAAGATTCCTTCTTGTCTTTATATTATTTCTCTTTCTTCCATACATTCATTTCACTCTCAAATACTGTAAAAGAGTTTTTAGAATCTCTCTTCAAAAAATTCAGTTGTACTGGTTCTAAAAGTCTCCTTTTCAAAAGACTCAGTTGGTTCTAAGAGTCTCCGTATCAAAAGACTCAGGGTGGTTCTAAGAGTCTCCTTATCAAAAGACTCAGTGCAAGATAGTGAATTCCTACCAAAGGGGCAGAAGAGTGGACTACCCAAAGTTTGGTGAACCACTATATTTCTTTGTGTTGTGCTGTGATTTTTCTTCTTGCATTTATTTCCTTTACTTGTTTAATTCTTGTTGGTGTGTGGGAAGCACTAATCTGTGATCACTACATATATATTTATATATATATATATATATATATATATAATTATTAACTTTGCACAAAAATATTTTAAATCTCTATTCACCCCCCCCCCCCCCCTCTAGAGAATTCTAGTGAGGTTAACTGTGCACTTTCAATTGGTATCAGAGGCAGGTTGATCTAGATAGGTTAACTCCTTGATCAAAAAGATCCTACCTCTTATTTATAAATATATATATATTTTTAAAAATTATTTTTCACATGGCACAAATCAAAGATTATGCTTCCACCAGACCACCAATTTGCAACCTTGAAAAGTTTGCACTTTGGAAAACAAGAATTAGAAATTATTTAAACTCTATTGATGATGAATTGTTTAATGTTGTCTTGACAGGTCCCCCCAAGCCATTCAGAAAGGACTCAAGTGGAAAAGTAACTAAAACACTTGCTCCAAAAGCTGAGTGGACAGATGAAGAAAAGAAAACCCAAGGATATGATGCCAAGGCTATGAATATCCTAGTCTCAACCCTCTCAGATGAAATCTTCCAAAAGATTGCTGATTGTGAGTCATTTAAGGAAGTATGGGAAGCTCTCACCAAAATGGTAGAGGGAAGTGCTGATGAGAAAAAGGATAGAAAGGCACTACTCATCTCTCAATATGAAAACTTCCAGAAGAAAGAAGGTGAAAGTGTTGCTGACATGTATGCCAGATTCAGCCTCATAGTGAATGAGTTGAGAACACTTGAAAAGGACATATCTCTCACTGAGATAAATGACAAACTGCTAACTTGCTTCCCTAACTCTTGGGATTCAAGAATCTGGCCAATTAGAGACTCCAGAAGTCAAAGAGAAATCTCAACAGATGTCCTGTTGGGTAAATTAAAATCTTATGAACAACTATTGAAAACAAGAGCTGAGAAAGAAGAGAAAGAAAAGGCTCCTTCACACTCAAAAGAAAAGAGTATTGCATTGAAGGCTGTTGAAGGTGAACCCTCTACAAGTGAAGAGGAGCTGATCAGTCTACTGGCCAGAAGGTTCAAGAAGTGGATCAAAACAGAAGGATCCAGAGGAAGAGACTCAAAAACCAGGTATAATAAAACACCTACTAAAGAGATTATATGTTACTCTTGCAGGAAACCTGGACATATTGCACCTGAATGTCCTAAGGAGATCAGCAAAAAGAAAGATCTGAAAAGAACAGATCTACAGAAGAAAAAGAAGAAAGAGAAAGGTCTCATTGCCCAATCATGGAGTGATTCAGAATCTGAAGAAAGCACCTCATCTGACAATGATCAAGAAGAGGCCAAGATGGAGGAAACCTGTTTGATGGCCACTGAGAAGCCTGATAATACATCTATGGTAAATATACTTGATGATATGTGTAAGACCCCCCCCCCCCCCTCCCGGAACACAAAACACGGCTGAGGGAGTCTTATGCCCTGGACAGCCGCCTTGCGGAAGCGCCAGCTCACGGGCTAGCCACCTCCACAAGACGCCTATCCCGCCGGCTAAACCAACTCAACAGCGCCAACCCATCAATAAACTAAAACAAGAAGCCACATATAGATATATATAATTCGCATAAGTAAGAGTCCATAATTATACAAAAAGGTAGCTCCACGAGCTCCTGCAAAATATATCAGAGTATCACACAAGATGCCCAAAGGGACTACATCTCAAAACTACTACTCACGTCTGTCACTGCTGGTACTGTAGGTATCGCTGTCTCCGGCCCTGCCGCCCTGACCTGACTGTCCTCCTCCTACGCTGTGCGCTGCGGCTCCAGGGCGCACTCCTAAAAAGAGGGACGTAGCAACCGTTAGTCATAAAGACTAAGTGGCTTCACATCTGCTCCCCCGGCGACTCCAAGGTACCGGGCGGTAGAATTGAATAGAAGCTGCAATATTAGCAATAGTATACAAAACAGGTGACAAGAAGGGTTGTTCATATGGGTCGGTTGTATAAGTACCCAAGTACTTGCAATGGCACTAACAAGCTGTTCATAAGTATATATATATGTAGCAGCAGTTATAAATGCAAGTACTGGAAACAGAAAGCATAAGCAGAGTATCAAAATCGTACTAGTAACAGGACATAGATAAAGTATCACAGAGCTGAATTGAACTTAACTTATAAGGATGCCCATACAAGCTTATAAGTTAAGGGTCTGCATATAAAGGTAACTCATCATATAAAGATGCTCATACAAGTTTATATGATGAGTATCCATTGATGTGCAATGCAATGATTATGATATGAATGTGGTGCAATGATTATGATATGAATGCGGAGCAATGATTATGATATGATGACTTCTCCAAGCGCATTTGTTATGTCGACACAGACCTTTAGTTCCCACTTTTCGAGGGTAGTTAACCACTCAGGCGCCCCCTGTCGTGGCCAGACCGTGGCAGTGGCACGGGCTTCGCTACTACTAGGAGGGTATGAACACTACCGGTCCTAGGCCTATGTACGCCTCGACGCTCTTGTTCATAGCGGAGTCCTTGCGTACTACCCGCATTCCTGCGGGGTCTTCAAGACGCGGAGGGGATCTATTGGGTAGATGGACACCAAGACATTCCAACCCAACCGGTCTGAGTCTAACTGCTGGCTCCTGTCGGTGTCACGACTAGCGAGCCCGTAGACCCGCCACCAACTATCCTCTACCGAGGATCACTACACCACCAGGTGTGAAAACCTGCACATTCATACTATCACGTCCTGCCCGTGGCCCATTCACAACCGGTGCTCACAAGCACTCATCATATTAGCACGTTCTGCCCGTAGGCTCCGTTCACAACCGGTGCTCACAAGCACTCATCATATTAGCTCGTTCTGCCCGTAGGCTCCGTTCACAACCGGTGCTCACAAGCACTCATCATATTAGCACGTTCTGCCCGTAGGCTCCGTTCACCACAAGTTCAACCTAGTTGAACTATTCACATTCTTGAGAGTTTACTACCAATACGCATCATCCCATTGTTTATCTAGCGAGGCGATCATTCATAGAAGCACGTCTTCCAAACATGCGCCAAGAGTCCCCAAGATAACGTTCGGGATTTCCAAGCATATCTCACATGTCATCGACATTCACCTCTCGCACTCAATTTACGGCTCACTCTATCACAATGAGATGTTTATCGCATTTGAGGGGTTATCACCAAACCACACTCTTCGCTGGGTGATCGATCGATGTGCGCATTATTATAAATATATCGTCAAAGTCTTTATTCGATTATTCATCGCAATGCCTCATTCCATACAGCATGCCATTTGCCCATGCTCCGCCCAATTGACACGTAAATCTGGGCACTCATTTCCTCATTAAATTGGAGAATATAGATTTTTCTCCAAACAATAGCCACTTCGGCATTCCTAGTTATTATTCCCAGAGCGAAGCGAGAACGAACTACGGTTGGCGAAATCACAACAAGTACCCTCCCACAACTCATGAAATTCAACAAGGGTCAGCACAATATCATCAATTCGATTTCTACCACTATTAAAAGCGTCGGACAAGTATTATAAAAGATATCCCAAGTTTATCGCAATTATGTGCCACCCCAAATTATGTGCCACCCCATTTTGGAAAGCTCTCTCCAAGGGCTACAACACTCATGTTGAGTCCTAAACCCAGATCCAAGTGGATCCTACCTAAAATCTGCTCCAAAGTCAACTGCAGAAACCTGGACAGCAAAAACAGCACGCACTTAAACAATTTCCCGCTTTCTGGACAGTCCACTCGACTGGACTTTTAGGCAGCTACAGGTCACTTCAGAAAACGGATAACCTATCGTTGGAAAGCTCTTTCCGAGGGCTACAACTTTCATGTTGAGCCTGGAACCTAGTTCTAGTGGGAAGAAGCCCAAAAATTGGCTTGAACACAACTGCGCACAATTTCACCCCTTATTTACCAAGTGCAATGTTATGAATTAAACTTTCTTTAGCAAGGGGCTATTATCCTCTTTATCACATAATATACATGATCAAAAACCCTAATAAACAGAGGGTTAATAATCATCTTCCCCAACCAAAATTTCATAATTTAAGTCATATATACAGAACTTCATCTATCCTTCTAACCATATAGTTAATCTCCTGCTATTCCCCAACAAGAAATCCCATAGCAGGGAACTATAATTGATCATATATAAGTATGAGCATATATAAATAAAATCCCATAACAGGGAACTAAGCCCTTAATCGATTTATCAAGCCCTAGCATTATTTTCTCATTGATCTCCCTCCACAGACCACGACTATGCACCAAATAAGATCCTATCTCAACCTCTTGGTGAGAAGAAATGATTTCAAGGAACTTCACGGCAAGCGGTGCCCTAAATCTGAAGTTCCATGTGGTCAATCTAAGAAAACGCCATTAAAGCTAACACGAGGAGCTCTCTTGAGCCTTCATCCCTCCTATTGTGATCTAAGAGGCTAGCACCAAGGGAGAGGGGAGGAAGTCACCTTAATCCGGGCCGATGATTGCGGCGGTCTCCTCGGCGCCATGAACGAACTCGACCTTCTCCAAGCTAGCTCTTCTTCCAATGGTCGCACAAGCTTTTCCACGGGTTTTCTTGGCCAAAGATCCTTCAAAGCTCCCTGGATAGAATCCCTGGGAAGAAGAAAATGAAGAGAAGAAGGAGAAGAAGAAGAAGCAGAGGAAAAAGATGAAGATAAAGAAGAGGAAAATCGCTCGGGTAATCAGCTCTTAAGAGAGAAGAGAGGATAGTGGGAAATAAGGGTTAGCATTAAATGCTCCCCCCCCCCCCCCCCCCCCCCCCCATTCCCAATGCAAGCCCTGGAACTCCAAGATTTGACATCCGCCTAAAAGATAAGTTCTTCGAATTATGCCCAGTTTTCGTCGAACGGGACACGTTTCGTCGAACGGATCGTTCGACTTTCGTCGAACGGAAGTCAATTCGTCGACCGCAGCTGGCAAAATCTTCGTCGAGCGCTGCCTAATTTGTCTACCGCCGAAACACATGATTCGTCGAACGCCGTTCCACGATACTTCATCGAACGCAGAACCTTAGTCGAACGTCGTTCGTCGAACGCCGTTCGATGATATTTCATCGAACGCCGTTCGATAAACTTTCGTCGAACGCCGTTCGACGAACTTTCGTCGAACGCTGGCAGCCTTCTTCGATCACGGCTGCAGCAATGTTTCGTCGAACACAACCTCCTTTACTTCGCCGAACGCCTCTATCCCTTCGACGTTCGTCGAACGGAGCTGCCCTTCGACGTTCGTCGAACGAGGCTCTGCTTCGACGTTCGTCGAACAAAATCACAGAAATATATATCAACAATTTGTTAATCCTTTCCCCCAATTAATCCAAAACCGTGCACGCACTGGAAAGCCCAAAATCGGGTAGTCAAAATGTCTCCGATGGGTCTAGCGCGAAACGGGATGTTACAAATCCAATAAACGAAGAAACAATTTCGTCCCCGAAATTTAAGTTGGGCTTATGGGGACCGAAGATCGGATTACGAAAATTGTTCTTCCGAGCACACACCGAATCTTACCCGTCTCAGGTGAGGGCCACAACTCGTCCTTCCTACCTCACCTCAATTTCTCCCCGGTGTGCTCTCGTCATACTCCACGCACTTGGTATCCCAAGTTTTCTCAACCTCAACGAATCAACTTTGCTATACCTTTGTCAAAAGCCGTCAGGTCAGAGAGCCTAACACGCACGATGTTATCACTCGTCCTCTCAACCTTAACCGATCAACATTCTTCGCACCTTGGATCTGAATCATTCTAGGTTCAGTGAACCTGTTACGCACGAGTTTACCACTCGTGCTCCCGCACCAAATCCAGATTCCTCCTCTCAAGGAGTCATGTGTTTTAGATTTGCAAGAGTAAGTTGATTCTTCCAATCTCAGGCATCGTTATCCAAATAACGTGCAGCACCCTTATCGTCATCACTTGAATGTATTCAACAATTTAGCTTTCAAAGAAATCGGCCTCAAAGTCAGGCGGGTAGTCTACCAGGTAAGGTATGGGGTCACGCACATGCTTGACACAGCCTAGGTGGCGGCTTCGGGAATGAACACCAAACAATAGCCCGGATGGCGGCCTTGGGAATTAACACCAAAGGGCCCGGACCATCCAGTTGAACGAACTACATTAGCCCGGATGGCGGCTTTGGGAATTAACACCAAAGGCCCGGACCATCCAGTTGAACGAACTACATTAGCCCGGATGGCGGATTTGGGAATTAACACCAAAGGGCCCGGACCATCCAGTTGAACGAACTACATTAGCCCGGATGGCAGCTTTGGGAATTAACACCAAAGGGCCCGGACCATCCAGTTGAACGAACTACATTAGCCCGGATGGCGGCTTTGGGAATTAACACCAAAGGGCCCGGACCATCCAGTTGAACGAACTACATTAGCCCGGATGGCGGCTTTGGGAATTAACACCAAAGGGCCCAGACCATCCAGTTGAACGAACTACATTAGCCCGGATGGCGGCTTTGGGAATTAACACCAAAGGGCCCAGACCATCCAGTTGAACGAACTACATTAGCCCGGATGGCGGCTTTGGGAATTAACACCAAAGGGCCCGGACCATCCAGTTGAACGAACTACATTAGCCCGGATGGCGGCTTTGGGAATTAACACCAAAGGGCCCGGACCATCCAGTTGAACGAACTACATTAGCCCAGATGACGGCTTTGGGAATTAACACCAAAGGGCCCGGACCATCCAGTTGAACGAACTACATTAGCCCGGATGGCGGCTTTGGGAATTAACACCAAAGGGCCCGGACCATCCAGTTGGACGAACTACATTAGCCCGGATGGCGGCTTTGGGAATTAACACCAAAGGGCCCGGACCATCCAGTTGGTCATCTAGCGATGCGAGCAATAATATAACAAAGCTCCCAACATCTTCATTTAACCACCACGTTGCAAAACCTTAGCACTATGAGTGCTACGATTTAAACTAATTATCCTAAATATATCACTTTAAGCACAACTCTTTGATCAACAATCGAATACGACTCCCACTCAACAAATTTCAAGGCGTACCCCAAAATTTATCACGCAGTCGTCTGACCAACCATTGATCATTGAGAGGCACTACAACACTATCAAGAGAGTTCAAGTTTCCACTTATTAATCCCCATGAGGTTCTAATGATGGAACTCATGCTATCAGGACCTAAGGACTACCACCGAGTCCTTATGTCATCCACACACTTGCCAGGATCCGACTAGTGCATAGCCGCACTCAAGGACTGCCAGTCTCAAGTCCTTACCCTCACATCAGGATGTATTTATATCTTCCAAAAACATACGTCAAGAGTTCCCAATATAGTATTCATGATTTTCAACCATCTTGCTTACGTCGAGTTAATTATTCAGAGATCACAAGCTTCCGAGGTTAAAATTACAAGGATTTAAAATCCTCAAAGAATTCCAAGACGGTACCTCTCTAGCCCAATAAACGAAGAGATAAGCCCCCATATCTCTTCGGCTGATTTTCTTTTTCCCGTAGATACTACGTTCATGGCTTCTTCAATCTATGTTCGAATACTCATCCAAATTTTTATTCATCATAATAATCGCCTACATCTCTTTCAACCGAAATGCGCATCTAACAGTTCTACACGGCAGGGGCAACTTCAACGGTAGGCTAACATCAACTATCATTATCATAGGCTCATTCCCTAGGTAATCGTATTCGCGTAACCATTTATAAGGAATTATTGAATCAGGGGATTATTTCGAGCGAAAACCTCCCAAATTTATCACAACAAATAATCCCCCTCTGAACATTTCCGCCAAATTTAAGTCTCACCCATTATTACCATAAATATACAACCCAATTCATAAATTTCATTTGGGGTGATCTCAATATCATCGGCATATATCCACCAAACTTTAGGGAAGGGCAATCCTCCAAGCCTATATGGAAGATACTCACCCGAGTCTTTCAAACTTCATGGGAACGGTTCGTCGTCATTATAGTCGTGCACATACAAGATCTCTTCTACTCCCTGCCATAAGGTTATCATTTCCAAGATATTCCTTTTGTTGGGTTTTTCTAGAACCATACATCAGATGTAGGCGCAGCGGAAATAAACAGAAACAACCCAAAAATGCTTGGATCGGCCATGAATGTTGAATCAAGAAGTTAATAAAATACTAGGTAAAAATTACCTCAATGGGGTTGGATCAAATCCAACCAAGATGCTCCAAGAGTTGATCCCTGTCGGTGGCAAGAAGAGTTCTCACGTAGAATTATGTCTACGTCTCTACAGAAGTCCACACGAGCCGGGAGAACGCCAAGTCACGTCGCACGCAACTCGGAAGGAAGAAAGGCTGCACCTTGCACTTCCACGAATTGCTAGATCCGCTTCAGGAAGAACAATGCCGGCGACAATCGACGGAGTGGAGGTCGGCGGAGGCGAACGAGCGACGGAACTCCTTCCGTCTAGGGTTCGGGCGAGAGCGGAACACTTCCGTCGGCCTTTCTCTTTTTTTCAGTTCTAATGAACCCTAAAACGAAGTCCTATTTATACCCAAAGGATAAACAGCTTCTAGAAGAATCGCTATCCGCAGACCACACATCAGAATAAGGGCTTCTGTTACAATTCGTCGGAATTTCACGGAAGATCATTCGTCGAGATTTCACGGGACAACCCGACGAAATCCGACGAATCACAACAGACGGCAACAATTGCCTAGTCAAGGCTCTCTGTGATAATTCGTCGAGATTCCACGGAATGACCCGACGAATCCCGACGAATTCCGACGAATCCAGACAGACGACAACACTTTGTCGAGTGAAGGATCTCTGTCACAGTTCGTCGAGTTTCCACGGAATGACCCGACGAATCCCGACAAATCCGACGAATCCAGACAGACGACAACACTTTGTCGAGTGAAGGATCTCTGTCACAGTTCGTCGAGTTTCCACGGAATGACCCGACGAATCCCGACGAATCCGACGAATCCTATCCGTGTAAACCCGACGAATTCTGACGAATCATATCCGACGAATTCAGACAGCAACATTTGCTGGACTTCCCCATTCTATATGGTGATTGGTAACCTTTACCAACACAGTCAATCTTCCAACTTCTCCACATGCTCTTATGTGCGACCCTGCAGGCTCATATCGCGTTGGCAGTGAGATTACATGTTTGACCACTTCTAGATCACAATGGCAACTCCAACAGTCTCCCACTTGATCTTGAAAGTATCAAACCAAAAACCTCACAAACAATGAGCGGCATCTAGCAATGCATCATTGCTCCCCAAGCAATAAGAGTTCATTACTCATAAGCCTTTATGACCAATGTTCCAGCGTTGTCTTTGTCCCTTTGTCCCTTACATCCGGAAAGAACTAGAGGTATGGACCGTGTCACCCTCATAATAGCTCAATCCAAGTTTCTTGATCTAGAACGGACTTCCAGAGAATGGTGAGCTCAATATCACATATTGACTCTACCAAGCATGGCCATGCATTTCTCAGTCCAATTCCATCAAGGGGCCCATGGATGCAACTCCTGTTATATAGGAGGACAAATCCCATATCTGCTCACACCCAAACACCCAAATGATTCGTAACGTACCCAACGACCACCCTTATCATCAACCTTCTTCAAGGAAGACTTTAGATGACATCAAAGCACGCTCTTCCTCACTCGGTGAATGCTGTGACTTCAGGTCAAAGGACCACAACACCATTGTCAAATGAGACCTACTTGTGACACATTTAAGTAACAATCCACAAAGTAGTCTCAGGTTGGGTCTGTCCAGTACAACTTGTTCACTAACAAGTACCCATGTGATGACTTGATATCACAATATCATGACCTGTGAGAACCGGTCATCAGTCAACACACATGCTAGTCTTAATGTATCATCATCACCCTTAGCTTCTACGATGATACCTCGACCAGGGACCTTTTAAGAATGAAGCTTCGAAATCATAGGCTCTCACATTCAAGTCTCGTACTTGATGTCCTATGGAAGCGAACATTCTAAGGGTATTTATCACGAATTTTATTCTATCATATAGAAACAGTATATCGTAATAAAAGAACTTGCCATTAATCGTAAAAAGAAATAATTGGTACACAATTCATCATATGAATAAATTTTGAACAGCCAACAGAATATTTATTTTACATGCAACCCACAAGACTCCCACTAGAGTTGATCATTCAGGTATCGTATACCCATTGATCTAGTATGACCATCATGCTTTCTCTGCGCGAGAGGCTTTGTCAGTGGATCTGCAATATTCTCCTCAGTCGGCACTCTGCAAATGCTCACATCTCCTCGTTCGACAATCTCACGAATAAGATGGAACCGCCGAAGTATGTGCTTGGAGCGCTGATGGGATCTAGGTTCCTTAGATTGTGCAATTGCACCATTGTTATCACAGTAGAGAACTACGGGACCAACAATGCTAGGAACTACATCTAGCTCGCCGATGAATTTCCTAATCCATACAGCCTCCTTCGCTGCATTAGCTGCAGCGATATACTCGGCCTCAGTTGTAGAATCAGCAACTGTCTCTTGCTTGGAACTCTTCCAGCTCACAGCTCCTCCATTCAGGCAAAACACAAACCCTGACTGAGACTTTGAATCATCCCTATCAGTTTGGAAGCTAGCATCCGTGTAACCACTTACAACGAGCTCTTCCTTTCCACCATACACCAAGAATACATCCTTAGTCCTTCTCAAGTACTTCAGGATATTCTTTACGGCTATCCAGTGACATTCACCGGGATCAGACTGATACCTGCTAGTCATGCTCAAAGCAAAAGAGACATCGGGTCGAGTACATAACATTGCATACATGATTGACCCAATTGCCGAAGCATATGGAATCAACTTCATGCGGTCCTTATCTTCACAAGATTTTGGACACTGGTCCTTAGAGAGATTCACACCATGAGACATGGGCAAAAATCCTTTCTTGGACTCAAGCATGTTGAACCGCTTCAACACCTTGTCAATGTACGTACTCTGGGTCAAACCCAGCAACTTCTTCGATCTATCTCTATAGATCTTAATACCGAGTATGTAAGTCGCTTCACCCAAGTCCTTCATAGAAAAGCAGTTCCCTAGGTTGTTCTTAACAACTTTCAGGGTAGGTATGTCATTCCCGATCAGCAGTATGTCATCTACATACAATATCAGGAAGACAACAATGCTCCCACTGATTCGCTTGTAAACACACGGTTCATCTTCATTCTTGACAAAACCAAACTCTTTGATCTTCTCATCAAAACGAAGATTCCAACTTCTAGAGGCTTGTTTCAATCCATAGATGGACTTATTCAGCTTGCATATTTTAGTGGCTTCATTTGGGGATACAAAACCCTCGGGTTGTGTCATGTACACTTCCTCAAGGAGGTTTCCATTTAGGAAAGCCGTTTTGACATCCATCTGCCAGATCTCGTAGTCATAATACGCAGCAATAGCAAGCAATATCCTAATGGACTTTACCATGGCAACAGGGGAAAAGGTCTCATCATAGTCAACACCATGAATTTGCTTGAAACCCTTAGCCACCAGTCGCCCTTTGAATGTCTGTACATTCCCATCCATGTCGGTCTTCTTCTTGAAGACCCACTTGCACCCTATGGGTCGTACCCCTTCAGGTGGTTCCACCAAGTTCCAAACTTGGTTTATATACATGGAGTCCATTTCGGATTTCATAGCCTCAAGCCATTTGTCGGAGTCCGGTCCATTCATAGCCTCTTGGTAGGTTGCTGGTTCATCATCATGATCCATAAGCAACACATTACCTATTTGAGACACGAGAAATCCATATCTCTCAGGCTCAAATCTTGGTCTACCAGATCTACGTAGGACTTGTGTTTCGTGAGCAGGTTCTCTAGCTACAACATCTTGTAGTCCTGGCTCAGAATCCAACTCTGGTTCATTCACTATTTGTGGTTCTTGAACTTCTTCAAGTTCTACCTTTTGCGTCTTTCTTGATAAGAACTCTTTCTCCAAGAAGACACCCGTCCTTGCGACAAACACTTTGCCCTCAGACGGTAGGTAAAAGTAATATCCCTTCGTTTCCTTAGGATATCCCACCAGATAACACTTATCTGATTTGGGTTCCAGCTTGTCAGGCATTTGACGTCGTACGTATGCCTCACAGCCCCAAATTTTAATGAACGATATACTAGGAGGCTTCCCAGTCCATATCTCATATGGTGTCTTTAGAACCATTTTCGTCGGAGCGCGATTCAGTGACATTGCAGCAGTCTCTAAAGCAAAACCCCAAAAGGAAACAGGCAAGTCTGCATGACTCATCATCGACCGTACCATGTCTAACAGAGTACGATTTCTCCTCTCAGACACACCATTATGCTGCGGTGTCCTAGGTGGAGTGAGCTGTGATACAATACCACACTCTTTCAGATGATCACGGAACTCATGACTCAGGTATTCGCCACCTCGATCAGATCGGAGTGCTTTAACCTTTTTACCCAATTGGTTCTCCACTTCATTCTTAAACTCTTTGAACTTTTCAAAGGTTTCGGATTTGCACTTCATAAGATACACGTATCCGTATCTACTGAAATCATCAGTAAATGTAACGAAGTAGAAATACCCACCTCTAGCCATAGAACTCATGGGTCCGCATACATCACTATGTACAACACCCAAGAGATCCTCAGCCCTCTCAGTATAACCAGTGAAAGGGGCTTTAGTCATCTTGCCTAATAAACAAGACTCACATCGCTCCAATGATTCATAATCAAATGAGTCCAATAGTCCATCTTTATGGAGCTTGGATATGCGCTTCTCGTTTATATGGCCCAAACGACAATGCCAGAGATATGTAGGATTTGAGTCATTTGTTCTTAGTCTTTTATTACTATCTACATTATAGATCGGATGGTCCAGGTTCAAAACATAAAGACCATTAAACAATTGAGCTACAGCATAACAAACATCATTCTTAAATATAGAACAACAATTGTTCTTAATTATAAAAGAAAATCCAATCATGTCCAAACATGAAATGGATATAATGTTTCTAGTTATGGCCGGAAAAAAATAACAATTATTAAGTTCTATTACAAGCCCACTGGGCAAAGAAAGACGGTAAACCCCTACGGCTACAGCAGCAACTCTTGCTCCATTGCCGACACGTAGGTCCACCTCTCCTTTACTCAGCAATCTCCTCCTTCCTAGTTCCTGCACATTTGTACAAATGTGAGAACCACATCCGGTATCCAATACCCAAGATGAAGGAGCAGAAAGGTTTATCTCTATAACGTAAATATCCGAAGCGGAAGTCATACCTCCCTTCATTTTATGCAGACCCTCAATGTACGAAGGACAATTCCTCCTCCAATGACCAGCCTTGCCACAGTGGTGGCATTTCCCTTCCTTCACGGTGCTCTTCTTTTTCAGCGCAGAAGATTTGGGCTCAAGATGTGACTTAGGTCCCACCTTCGTCTTCTTGAAGCCCTTGGCCTTACCCTTGCCTTTATGTACCATCAATATGGGACTAGCAGGCTTGGCCTTCTTCATGTTTATTTCGGCAGTTCGCAACATGCCTAGGAGCTCGGGCAGTGTCTTGTCTATTTCATTCATGTTATAGTTCAAGACGAACTGCTCATAACTATCCGGCAACGATTGCAGGATAAGATCTGTGGCCAACTCTTGACCCAGAGGAAAACCCAGTCTCTCCAGGTTCTCTATATACCCAATCATCTTGAGTACGTGAGTACCAACCGAGTCTCGAGCTCCCATTTTGCACTGAAATAAGGCCTTCGTGACATCGAACCTCTCTTGACGAGCTTGCCCTTGAAACATTTTCTTTAGGTGCTCGTCAATCTCCTTGCACCCCATGTTCTCGTGTTGCTTCTGAAGCTCAGAGTTCATGGTGGCAAGCATAAGGCACTCGACGTCTAAGGCGTCATCGGTATACTTCTTATAAGCATCCTTATCAACACGGGACGAGTTCCCGGTCGGCACCTCGGGGGCTTCTTCTTCCAAGACGTAGAGCTTTCGCTCTTGCCTGAGAATAATTCTCAGGTTCCTATACCAGTCCATATAGTTCGTCCCACTAAGCTTGTCCTTCTCAAGGATAGCTCTTAGGGACAAGGTGGAGTGTGAACCACTTGCCATGGAATTCTACAAGAATTCATGCAGAACCTAATTAGTACCTTAATTTCAAAATACAATTTATTTTTAATTTGGACTTCAATTAAATACTCCCACTATTTTATTCAAAATGATAGCCCTCACTATCAATTCGGAGAGTCCATGCGAGCTACTCTCTTAGTGGACAAGATCCGTATTTCACCAACACCACGAGTCTGCTTTGGCGTTCCTCTCATAATGCGGTTATTTAGGTAGGCAACGCTTGCCAATTGCATCCTCATGCAATTCTTGTATGGCTGGTGAATAACTCCTTATTCGCATCCATCATATGGAGCATGCCAACCCTATGCCTCTAGGCACTCAACCTTTGAGGTCACCTAGTTAAGTTAGACCCGATGTCGACAGTGGGATATCACAATTATCCGCTCGCACCCTTACCAAGATAGATTAATGCACCTTGCTTTGGCAAGCCCACACTTCATCGATCGAGGCAGGAAGAGTGTCATCCATCGGAAGGCATCCGAACACTTAATATTTGATGAAGGGAATTTTAAAGATAGGTTAACACTTAACCATGATCAACATTTGATCAATGTGCACATCCACAGAAAAACAAACTTTCTAAAATCCTCATGCATCCCTTATGTGCACTACATAAGACTATCAACCTTTGATAGATGAAAGGGCTAAATCTGGACATTTAGAACTCTTCCAAATCTTCAGATTTACATGCATTGGACAAAGGCAAAGACAACTCGACTTAAAGCAGTAGACAAGCTCGTCTCTCATTGTTGGATTCAAAATCCAAAACAATACAAGGGTTCATTAACCATTTGAGGGACGGTTACTGCTAAGGAGACAACAATTTCTAACAATTAGAAATGACCACGAAATCCCAGACGTTCCTGGCGGGGTTCCAAGGCCCCCTTTTGAAAATCATCAACATTTGATGTTCCAGGAAGAAATCTTGACATTTAGAACACTTCTAAATACCTAGATTTGCACGTACTGGAATAACCAAACTTCTGAAACAACATCCAAGACCAGAACCTGGCTCTGATACCACTGTTGGGTTTTTCTAGAACCATACATCAGATGTAGGCGCAGCGGAAATAAACAGAAACAACCCAAAAATGCTTGGATCGGCCATGAATGTTGAATCAAGAAGTTAATAAAATACTAGGTAAAAATTACCTCAATGGGGTTGGATCAAATCCAACCAAGATGCTCCAAGAGTTGATCCCTGTCGGTGGCAAGAAGAGTTCTCACGTAGAATTATGTCTACGTCTCTACAGAAGTCCACACGAGCCGGGAGAACGCCAAGTCACGTCGCACGCAACTCGGAAGGAAGAAAGGCTGCACCTTGCACTTCCACGAATTGCTAGATCCGCTTCAGGAAGAACAATGCCGGCGACAATCGACGGAGAGGAGGTCGGCGGAGGCGAACGAGCGACGGAACTCCTTCCGTCTAGGGTTCGGGCGAGAGCGGAACACTTCCGTCGGCCTTTCTCTTTTTTTCAGTTCTAATGAACCCTAAAACGAAGTCCTATTTATACCCAAAGGATAAACAGCTTCTAGAAGAATCGCTATCCGCAGACCACACATCAGAATAAGGGCTTCTGTTACAATTCGTCGGAATTTCACGGAAGATCATTCGTCGAGATTTCACGGGACAACCCGACGAAATCCGACGAATCACAACAGACGGCAACAATTGCCTAGTCAAGGCTCTCTGTGATAATTCGTCGAGATTCCACGGAATGACCCGACGAATCCCGACGAATTCCGACGAATCCAGACAGACGACAACACTTTGTCGAGTGAAGGATCTCTGTCACAGTTCGTCGAGTTTCCACGGAATGACCCGACGAATCCCGACAAATCCGACGAATCCAGACAGACGACAACACTTTGTCGAGTGAAGGATCTCTGTCACAGTTCGTCGAGTTTCCACGGAATGACCCGACGAATCCCGACGAATCCGACGAATCCTATCCGTGTAAACCCGACGAATTCCGACGAATCATATCCGACGAATTCAGACAGCAACATTTGCTGGACTTCCCCATTCTATATGGTGATTGGTAACCTTTACCAACACAGTCAATCTTCCAACTTCTCCACATGCTCTTATGTGCGACCCTGCAGGCTCATATCGCGTTGGCAGTGAGATTACATGTTTGACCACTTCTAGATCACAATGGCAACTCCAACACCTTTCTCCCGTTTTACTAATGAAATTGCCCATCGCTCAAGGTCTGACGATACAAGCCGTACCGCTCAAGATGAAGTAAATCCTCAAGGGTCACCGACTCTAAGCGTCGTAGAATTGTGACGACTCAATAAGCGACAACACCCCACGACGACATTTACTAGCCCCAATAAACAAAGAAACAAGATCAGCCCCCATACCTCCCGGGCTGAGTTTCTTCCATTGCCAATACGATACATTCGTCCCAACATGAGCCTTCTTTGGATCCGAATTCTTATCGCATCTTCTCTATATGAAACCTTCTACATAAATAGAAGTGTGAGGTATCCACGTAGAGTATAAAAGACATGCTTGGTGGTCTCTCACTAAGCTGGTAATAGACTACAAGCACCAGTCTCATTGAAATTGGCCAAATTTTTGTGTAAGGTGATAATATTACTCCATTTCTAGAGTAGAAATCTCAGGGTGTGAGTCTCCAGCATTTAAACTTACGTTAAACTCTTCCCTTAGTCACTCAATGTCACTTATTTCTTGGCCCAATCATCCCCAAGATCAGTATAAGGCTAGGATACGTCATGACCTATCCTGCTAAGTCGACCAAAAAGGTGTCATATGCCAAACCAACTCTGACTGTTGGAATGGGAAAACAAATTACTGTCTCGGGATGAGCCAGCATCTATACGTAAGGGTATGAGTTTGGCTTAAGTTGGCACTTTCTATAAGAAAAAGCGGACATACTTATAGTGAATTACACATGGGCACACCATCGCTTCCGCTGCATCAGTTTGTCCTCAAACTGATCTAGCTAGCCGGGGTAGCCTAGTGGTCTAATGGACTTCTTTATCTCAGGATCGTTGCAAGCTGATACCATTTGTAAGACCCCCCCCCCCCCCCCCCCCCCCCCTCCCGGAACACAAAACACGGCTGAGGGAGTCTTATGCCCAGGACAGCCGCCTTGCGGAAGCGCCAGCTCACGGGCTAGCCACCTCCACAAGACGCCTATCCCGCCGGCTAAACCAACTCAACAGCGCCAACCCTTCAATAAACTAAAACAAGAAGCCACATATAGATATATATAATTCGCATAAGTAAGAGTCCATAATTATACAAAAAGGTAGCTCCACGAGCTCCTGCAAAAATATATCAGAGTATCACACAAGATGCCCAAAGGGGCTACATCTCAAAACTACTACTCACGTCTGTCACTGCCGATACTGTAGGTATCGCTGTCTCCGGCCCTGCCGCCCTGACCTGACTGTCCTCCTCCTGCGCCGTGCGCTGCGGCTCCATGGCGCACTCCTAAAAAGAGGGACGTAGCAACCGTTAGTCATAAAGACTAAGTGGCTTCACATCCGCTCCCCCGGCGACTCCAAGGCACCGGGCGGTAGAATTGAATAGAAGCTGCAATATTAGCAATAGTATACAAAATAGGTGACAGGAAGGGTTGTTCATATGTGTCGGTTGTATAAGTACCCAAGTACTTGCAATGGCACTAACAAGCTGTTGATAAGTATATATATATGTAGCAGCAGTTATAAATGCAAGTACTGGAAACAGAAAGCATAAGCAGAGTATCAAAATCGTACTAGTAACAGGACATAGATAAAGTATCACAGAGCTGAATTGAACTTAACTTATAAGGATGCCCATACAAGCTTATAAGTTAAGGGTCTGCATATAAAGGTAACTCATCATATAAAGATGCCCATACAAGTTTATATGATGAGTATCCATTGCTGTGCAATGCAATGATTATGATATGAATGCGGTGCAATGATTATGATATGAATGCGGTGCAATGATTATGATATGATGGCTTCTCCAAGCGCATTTGCTATGTCGACACAGACCTTTAGTTCCCACTTTTCGAGGGTAGCTAACCACTCAGGCGCCCACCGTCGTGGCCAGACGGTGGCAGTGGCACGGGCTTCGCCACAACTAGGAGGGTATGAACACTACCGGTCCTAGGCCTATGTACGCCTCGACGCTCTTGTTTCAAGCAGAGTCCTTGCGTACTACCTGCATTACTGCGGGGTCTTCAAGATGCGGAGGGGATCTATTGGGTAGATGGACACCAAGACATTCCAACCCAACCGGTCTGAGTCTAACTGCCGGCTCCCGTCGGTGTCACGACTAGCGAGCCCGTAGACCCGCCACCAACTATCCTCTACCGAGGATCACTACACCACCATGTGTGAAAACCTGCACATTCATACTATCACGTCCTGCCCGTAGGCCCATTCACAACTGGTGCTCACAAGCACTCATCATATTAGCACGTTCTGCCCGTAGGCTCCGTTCACAACCGGTGCTCACAAGCACTCATCATATTAGCACGTTCTGCCCGTAGGCTCCGTTCACAACCGGTGCTCACAAGCACTCATCATATTAGCACGTTCTGCCCGTAGGCTCCGTTCACCACAAGTTCAACCTAGTTGAACTATTCACATTCTTGAGAGTTTACTACCAATTCGCATCATCCCGTTGTTTATCTAGCGAGGCGATCATTCATAGAAGCACGTCTTACAAACATGCGCCAAGAGTCCCCAAGATAACGTTCGGGATTTCCAAGCATATCTCACATGTCATCGACATTCACCTCTCGCACTCAATTTACGGCTCACTCTATCACAATGAGATGTTTATCGCATTTGAGGGGTTTTCACCAAACCACACTCTTCACTGGGTGATCGATCGATGTGCGCATTATTATAAACATGTCGTCAAAGTCTTTATTCGATTATTCATCGCAATGCCTCATTCCATACATCATGCCATTCGCCCATGCTCCGCCCAATTGACACGTAAATCTGGGCACTCATTTCCTCATTAAATTGGAGAATATAGATTTTTCTCCAAACAATAGCCACGTCGGCTTTCCTAGTTATTATTCCCAGAGCGAAGCGAGAACGAACTACGGTTGGCGAAATCACAACAAGTACCCTCCCACAACTCATGAAATTCAACAAGGGTCAGCACAATATCATCAATTCGATTTCTACCACTATTAAGAGCGTCGGACAAGTATTATAAAAGATATCCCAAGTTTATCGCAATTATGTGCCACCCCAAATTATGTGCCACCCCATTTTGGAAAGCTCTCTCCAAGGGCTACAACACTCATGTTGAGTCCTAAACCCAGATCCAAGAGGATCCTACCTAAAATCTGCTCCAAAGTCAACTGCAGAAACCTGGACAGCAAAAACAGCACGCACTTAAACAATTTCCCGCTTTCTGGACAGTCCACTCGACTGGACTTTTAGGCAGCTACAGGTCACTTCACAAAACGGATAACCTATCGTTGGAAAGCTCTTTCCGAGGGCTACAACTTTCATGTTGAGCCTGGAACCTAGTTCCAGTGGGAAGAAGCCCAAAAATTGGCTTGAACACAGCTGCGCACAATTTCACCCCTTATTTACCAAGTGCAATGTTATGAATTAAACTTTCTTTAGCAAGGGGCTATTATCCTCTTTATCACATAATATACATGATCAAAAACCCTAATAAACAGAGGGTTAATTATCATCTTCCCCAACCAAAATTTCATAATTTAAGTCATATATACAGAACTTCATCTATCCTTCTAACCATATAATTAAACTCCTGCTATTCCCCAACAAGAAATCCCATAGCAGGGAACTATAATTGATCATATATAAGTATGAGCATATATAAATAAAATCCCATAACAGGGAACTAAGCCCTTAATCGATTTATCAAGCCCTAGCATTATTTTCTCATCGATCTCCCTCCACAGACCACGGCTATGCACCAAATCAGATCCTATCTCAACCTCTTGGTGAGAAGAAATGATTTCAAGGAACTTCACGGCAAGCGGTGCCCTAAATCTGAAGTTCCATGTGGTCAATCTAAGAAAACTCCATTAAAGCTCACACGAGGAGCTCTCTTGAGCCTTCATCTCTCTTATTGTGATCTAAGAGGCTAGCACCAAGGGAGAGGGGAGGAAGTCACCTTAATCCGGGCCGACGATCGCGGCGGCCTCCTCGACGCCATGAACGAACTCGACCTTCTCCAAGCTAGCTCTTCTTCCAATGGTCGCACAAGCTTTTCCACGGGTTTTCTTGGCCAAAGATCCTTCAAAGCTCCCTGGATAGAATCCCTGGGAGGAAGAAAATGAAGAGAAGAAGAAGAAGAAGGAGAGGAAGAAGAAGCAGAGGAAGAAGATGAAGATAAAGAAGAGGAAAATCGCTCGGGTAATCAGCTCTTAAGAGAGAAGAGAGGATAGTGGGAAATAAGTGTTAGCATTAAATGCTCCCCCCCCCCCCCATTCCCAATGCAAGCCCTGGAACTCCAAGATTTGACATCCGCCTAAAAGATAAGTTATTCGAATTCTGCCCAGTTTTCGTCGAACGGGACACGTTTCGTCGAACGGATCGTTCGACTTTCGTCGAACGGAAGTCAATTCGTCGACCGCAGCTGGCAAAATCTTCGTCGAGCGCTGCCTAATTCGTCTACCGCCGAAACACATGATTCGTCGAACGTCGTTCCACGATACTTCGTCGAACGCAGAACCTTAGTCGAACGTCGTTCGTTGAACGTCGTTCGACGATATTTCGTCGAACGCCGTTCGACAAACTTTCGTCGAACGCCGTTCGACAAACTTTCGTCGAACGTCGTTCGACGAACTTTCGTCGAACGCTGGCAGCCTTCTTCGATTGCGGCTGCAGCAATGTTTCGTCGAACACAACCTCCTTTACTTCGCCGAACGCCTCTATCCCTTTGACGTTCGTCGAACGGAGCTGCCCTTCGACGTTCGTCGAACGAGGCTCTCCTTCGACGTTCGTCGAACGAAATCACAGAAATATATATATCAATAATTTGTTAATCCTTTCCCCCAATTAATCCAAAACCGTGCACGCACTGGAAAGCCCAAAATCGGGTAGTCAAAACGTCTCCGATGGGTCTAGCGCGAAACGGGATGTTACAATATAGACTTCTCTTCCACTGATTTCAAAAACAATTTAAAAGAATTCTATTTAAATCTGATCAAATCTGAAAAAAGAAATAAAGGAACTAAGAAATGAATTAAAAAATCTCAAACAAGTGAATACACAGTATAATAACTATGAGCTCAGTTTAGGACTCTCAGAAAAGGAATTAGACAAAATCTATACAGAAAATCTAACACTGAGAAATGAGCTAGCAAAGGCAAAGGCCTTTGAAGACTCTCTAAATGGGAGAAGTCAGAAGCTCAAGAACATCTCTAGAACTCTTACTGATAGACTTAGACAACTAGAGGATAATACTGACTTAGAACCAAAAACTCAATCACCTAGAAAATCTGTTTGGAGACATCCCATTCACTTCACTAGGGAAGGTCATTTGACAGGAGAAAGATCACAGGAAAATCCAGAAACAACGACTATCTTTAATAAAACTAATCCCATTACATATGAAGGAATCCTAGGAAAATATCCTCAGAAAAAATTTAAACATGCGTCGAATTCTTATCAACGTGCGTCGACTTGTAATCGACGCATACACCAAAGTGCGTCGACTCCTACCTGACGCAACCTCTCTCATGCTTCGACTGAAAGTAAATGCGGAATGGAGAAAGCGTCGACTTCATATCGACGCAACCATAAACCTACGTCGAATCCATATCGACGCAACCAATCAGACAGAAATTTCTTCTCTTCCAAACAGCTCTCTCGATCCATTTCCTTTTACTATGACCACTATTTCTGTAACATCACCAAAGAAAATTGGTATGATAAAGCAATACCCCTAAAGGAGGAAGGATATTCAGAAAAACCTACTTATTCTTTCATTAAATATTTCACTGATGGGAGGAAGGGACCCCAGCTCAGCAGGGTCCAAACTAATGTGTAAAATTTTATGTGCAGATGTATCACATCTCCAGGCTGGTGTGGTACTTGGACAGTGGACGCTCCATGCACATGACAGGATGCAAAAACCTATTGATCAACTTTGAGGATAGACTTGGACCATCAGTGACTTTTGGAGACTCTAGCTGTGGCCAAACCAGGGGCTTTGGAGACTTCAAAGAAGGGAAAGTCACCTTCAAGAATGTGGCAGTAGTTAAAGGACTGAAGCACAATCTGATAAGTATAAGTCAGATATGTGACAATGGTAAGTATGAGGTAAAGTTCACCACACTATTCTGCCATATTATTGATATCAAGACTGGTGCCCCAGTACTCAATGGAATTAGAAAAGGAAAAGTATATGTAGTGGACTTTAGCTCCTCACCCACAGAAGTCTGTTTATTCAACAATATTATTGATAAAAGTGAATTATGGCATAGGAGACTAGGTCATCTAAACTACAAAACCATTAGTAAACTAGCAAAGAATAACCTAGTTAGAGGCTTACCAAAGGGTAGGTACTCTAAGGATTCTCCATGCAGACCATGCCAACTAGGAAAACAAACCAAATCATCCTTCAAACCAATTAGTAAGGATGACTCTCCCAGGGTCCTTTACTTACTACACATGGATCTCTTTGGTCCTATATCCACTCAGAGCTTAGGTGGAAAATCTTATACCCTAGTCATTGTGGATGACGATTCTAGATTCAGCTGGGTATTCTTTCTAAGGGCTAAGTCTGAAACCCACAAGACTCTCTCAAGATTCATAAAACAAATTCAATCTAAACTCAATAGTCAGGTTTCCATAATCAGAAGTGATCATGGGAATGAATTTGAAAATCAGTTTATGAGTAGTTTCTGTGAAGATATAGGTATCAAACAAAGTTTTTCAGCCCCTAGAACCCCTCAACAAAATGGAGTTGCTGAAAGAAAGAATAGAACTTTAATTAAATCAGGAAGGACCTTACTTGCAGAATCAGGTTTACCAAAAACTTTCTGGGCTGAAGCAGTCAACACTGCCAACTATGTTCTCAATAGAAGTCTCATTCACAAAACTAAGTCAAAAACTCCATATGAGCTCCTGAAAGGAAAAACACCCATAGTTAACTATTTTAAGATCTTTGGATGTGCTTGTTTTATCCTAAATAATGGAAAAGATCATCTTGCCAAGTTTGACAAGAAATCTGATGATGGAATATTTCTGGGATACTCAGCATCTAGTAAAGCCTATAGGTGCTATAACAAGAGAACTCTTAAAATTGAAGAATCGATGCACATTATATTTGATGAAACTAACATACTGTTTAAGGGGGAGGGAACTCCCACCAGTTCTATTCCATAGGAAAACAGCAGCATAGAAACACAGCTTGAGCAACTGGTTCTAGAGAACACAGATAATGGAAAAGAAAACCAGATAGAGGAATCAAGTGAGGAATCTGAACAAGAACATGAAGAAGATTCAGAAAAGAGCATTCAAAACCAACTCCCACAGGAGAACATGGTTCAGGAAGGCCAGGTGGGCAATGATCCCATTAATAATGAGGAAGAAGAACATCTGACAAGTCCAGGCAGGACAAGGGTCAATTTGAAAGATCATCCACAAACTCAAGTAATTGGAGACCCCAATACAGGAGTAAGAACAAGACACCAAGTCTCCAATGGGATGATGCTCCAATGCTTCTTATCACAAGTTGAACCAAAGAAGTTTGAGGAAGCAAAGTGTGATCCTCACTGGATTATGGCCATGCAAGACGAACTAGGCCAATTTGAGAGAAACAAAGTATGGAACTTAGTTGAAAGACCAAGAAACTACCCTGTGATTGGTACAAAATGGGTATATAGAAACAAACTAGATTCCATTGGAGTAATTATCAGAAATAAGGCAAGACTTGTAGCACAAGGATATAGACAAGAAGAAGGGATAGACTACAACCAGACCTTTTCTCCAGTAGCCAGATTGGAGGCAATCAGGCTCTTTCTTGCCTATGCAGCCTTCATGAAGATGAAAGTCTACCAAATGGATGTCAAGAGTGCTTTTATGAATGGTGACCTTCAAGAAGAGGTATATGTGGAGCAACCACCAGGTTTTGTAAATTCCTCTTCTCCTAACTTTGTTTATAGACTTAACAAAGCACTATATGGTCTTAAGCAAGCAACTAGAGCTTGGTATGAAACTCTCTCTAACTTCCTTTTAGAAAATTCCTTTGAAAGAGGAAAAGTAGACAAGACACTCTTTACTAGAACCCATAAAAACCAACTCCTCCTTGTTCAAATATATGTAGATGACATCATATTTAGCTCAACTCATCCTACACTTTGTAAAATATTTGTTAATCTAATGCAATCTAAATTTGAAATGAGTAGTATGGGAGAACTCTCATATTTCTTAGGATTACAAGTAAAACAAAGTAGTGAGGGAATCTTCATCTCACAATCCAAATATACTAAAGAGCTAATCAAAAAGTTTGGTATAGAATCAACATCTACCATGAAAACACCCATGGCAACCAATGCCATTATAGAAAAAGATGATAAAGGAAAATCAGTAGATCAAAGGACATATAGGGCCATCATAGGATCCCTTCTATATCTAACAGCTAGCAGACCTGACATTATGTTTGCGACTTGCATATGTGCTAGATTTCAGGTTGATCCAAAGGAATCCCATCTCACCTCTGTAAAAAGGATTCTTAGATACCTAAAGGGAACCCCTGAACTAGGTCTGTGGTACTCAGCAGAAACCAACTTTGAATTAATAGGTTTTTCAGATGCAGATTATGCTGGATGTAGGGTTGATAGAAAAAGCACATCTGGCACTTGCCAATTTCTAGGTGACAGATTAATATCATGGTTTAGTAAGAAACAAACCTCAGTCTCAACCTCAACAGCTGAAGCTGAATACATAGCTGCTGGGAGCTGTTGTTCACAAATCCTGTGGATGCAAAATCAGCTTCTTGACTACAAATTGGAAGTACATAACTCTAAGATCTATTGTGATAGCTCTAGTGCTATATCTATAGCATCCAACCCAGTCCTTCATAGTAGAACCAAACATATAGAGATCAGACACCACTTCCTTAGAGACAATGTAGAAAAGGGTAAGATAACCTTAGAATATATTCCCACAGACAATCAAAGAGCAGACATCTTCACAAAACCCTTGGATGAAACTAAGCATAATTATTTCATCAACACCTTAGGAATGCTTGATGGTAGTCTGTAACCACCATTGTTGGGAAATCTAAAAGAAATCAGGAAATCTAAGAAAGTATTTGAAGATGCGTCGAATACATATCGACGTACCGTCGAGAAGAACTCGACGCTGGCGTTGATTTCTTCCAGGCAAAGTTACATCGATAACTTATCGACGCACCGTCGAATTTATATCGACGCAGGGCTATGAACACGTCGACAGAACACTAAGTGGACAAATCTCCATGGAGCGTCGACTCCATATCGACGCATATGTCGACATCAATTCGACGTAACGTCGACATCTGGTTACAATTAGAATCAAATCCTTACTTCCTCTTTTGACGATTGGATTACCTGATATACCTTGATTTATGTTTCCTTTCTCGACGTTTCACCTCCTTTAAATAATACCTCTTATTTCATAACATATACTCTCCTAAAACCCGCCAAAACTTCGTCTTCTACCTCTCTCTCTCTCTCTCTGCGACAATGGCACCAACTCCTGATCAATCGGCCCTCATCAAAGCGATGAATGATGCTCTCGAACACCTAGTAAATGACTTCCAGAATCGACTGAATCACTTCGCCGACAAATGTGCTGCCATGATCAACACCTGTGCAGCCAAACTGGCAAACCTCTCTGCTTCTCTTCCTGAGCTTAATGCTCTCATTCAAGAACGGCCTCTGTCGCCAAAAAGGTTTAAATCCTTTATGCAGGATATAAACTAGGGGGAGAGTTGCTCCAGAAACCCCCCTTGTCAGGTTCTCTATCTCTCTTAAAAGCTCAGGGTTAATTTCCTCTCCAACTCTAAATATTATTATCTCTAAAGTATTACACCAACTTCTCTTCTTACAATAGGCTCCAATCTTCTCCAATCACTCTGACTACACCTTCAACAAAAATTTTGAAGAGACCTCATCCTACCATACTGAAGGAGAACATGCTGTGGATTCAGCATTCAGAATAGATGCCCCACATACCCAGGGGGAGATTGTTGTGGTAAAGAACACAGAAGTCCAGGGGGAGGAAGAAGCAGCCTACTCTGATGACTGGAGAGGACAAGTGTGGATTGAAGCAACCCCATGTGAGGAAGAAATTCAGCATCACTCTCCTGGCTTCTCTGCCAGTTACATCAAACTGAAGACACCTCTACTTGAGGACATCCCTTCAGAAGAGCTTGGAGGAGACAAACATCCCTCAGCAAAGATTACTCTACCAGAGATCATTCTGCCTTTCACTGCAGAACAAACTCCTCCTCTTGAACAAATCCCTTCTCCACCTAAAGAGAAAACTCCTTCTCCTCTGCTACCTCTACCTCCACCTCAACCTTCTTCTCTACCTCCACTGCTACCTTTACCTCCTCCAATAGCAAAACTCACTAAGCAGATTCTACCTAGGCAAAGTCCAGAAGGACAAATGAAAAGGAAAAGAGAAGCCATCCCCTACTGGCAAAACTTATCCAAAGAAGAAAGGAAAGAGTATGCAAAGGAAAAGAAGTATAGAAAGGCCTGTGAGGAGATAAAAAGGTTTGAAAAGATGCCTGTTATCATTCCTAACAGCCCTGTAAAGGAATACCATGACCCTGACATGGAAAAGAGGCATGAAGAAATAAGAGAAAGAGAGCTGTATGAATATGAAGCAGCTAGGAAAGAAGTAGAAGATAAAAGGAATGCCTGGATGGAAAAGATCAACAGGGGAATGACCAAGGAACAAATTCTTGCTGAATCTTCTATCAAAATTCCAAAGAAGTTGTTTGATATTGAAGCCTATCAAAAGAAAAACTCTCAGGCAGGGGTCATTCTAGAAAAGGGACAAAAACACAAGAGGGGTGTAGGGTGTGCTGAAGACACTTACATTCCCTATAAGAAGCCCAAAAGACCTGCAAAGTTAGACAAATGGCTTGACTCACCCTGGAAAGGGAAAGGAAAGATGACTGAGATTCCTGAGAAATTGCAATCAGAAAAGAAAACAAAGTATAGGCCCAAGGTTGATAGCAAGAGACCACCTGAGCTCAAGCCTACTCAACAGAAAACTCAAAACATTACAATTGAGATGATTGATGAAAAGGCAGCAATCATCATCAGTAAAGGCTACTCCATAAATGACACTCTCCCTGATGGTGATAAACTCTTGGAGAAACTGCATACAATCATCAGGAATGTCCAGGAACGTCCTGATAGAGCCAGGGGCTACATTTTTGATGCCATTGAAAATTTATCTAGAAAACTCTATTCTGCTTTTGTCAATTTCATGTATCGCAAGATGTTTCTAGTTTAGATCTTGTGAAAGACAATTACTTATTATATGATTTCTTCTGATTGCTTAGCATATTTCTTATCTATAAATGCTTTGCTGTGATTGACCAATATGTGATACAATTTCTCTCTAAATAGGGTTAAGACAAATAGGGGGAGATTGTTGGGAAAATGAATTCTCTTAACCCCTGAAAATGAGTTGAATATGAGTTCTAAGAAAGAAAAATCATGGTTAAGTAAATATGCGTCGAATAGTATTCGACGCAACGTCGAAGTGGTATCGACGTTCCTTTCAGAATGAGTCGAAGTAACTTTAGGAAGAATTCGACGTATCCTATGTCGACGTAGCTCTGACTTCTAGTCGACGCATCTTGAGAAGTCGGCGTACCTTAGTCGATGCACCTTCCTTATTCTCCTCTCGACGTCCTTCCAGGACGAATTCGACGCTTACGTCGAATAGTAATCGACGCACGTCGATTTCAATGTCTAATTCAAAAATCGCCAGATCTTTTTCCTTCTTTTATAGATCTGATTTATATGGAATCAATTTATTCTTTATAGCCGTTCTGAATCATTCTTTTCCTCTAATAGATTCTTGGCTAATTTGATTAAAACCATTATGGACATTATTTGAAATCAGAATGAATTCTTTCCTTCTATTGATATAATTATTATGGAAATATTTCGATCTTTCTATTTCTCTATCTGCTGATCAATTATCCTCCTATAGTATTATTTGAATGGACAGAGCTATAAAATAACAAGGAGGTCGGCAGAGAATACAGTGAAGTGATCCACCATTCTTACATTTGAAAAAGAGGAAGAGCTCCCAAGTAAAAAGAAAGAGAATTGAGAAATAATTCTGCAGCAACCATCAAGCTTCCATCTTCTCCTGCTTCTGAAGTCATTCTGCTGCAAACTCTGACAGCTCTCACTAAAAGAGAGAAAAGCTACAAATCTCCTTCTCACTATAGAAGAGATTTCATTCACTACTTCTTGTGCTTCCAATCTTCTTGCTAGGAAGAAGATTCTTTCTTGTCTTTATATTATTTCTCTTTCTTCCTTACATTCGTTTCACTCTCAAATACTGTAAAAGAGTTTTTAGAATCTCTCTTCAAAAAATTCAGTTGTACTGGTTCTAAGAGACTCCTTTTCAAAAGACTCAGTTGGTTCTAAGAGTCTCCTTATCAAAAGACTCAGGGTGGTTCTAAGAGTCTCCTTATCAAAAGACTCAGTGCAAGATAGTGAATTCCTACCAAGGGGGTAGAAGAGTGGACTACCCAAAGTTTGGGGAACCACTATATTTCTTTCTGTTGTGCTGTAATTTTTCTTCTTGCATTTATTTTCTTTACTTGTTTAATTCTTGTTAATGTGTGGGAAGCACTAATCTGTGATCACTACACATATATATATAATTATTAACTTTGCACAAAAATATTTTAAATCTCTATTCACCCCCCCCCCCTCTAGAGAATTCTAGTGAGGTTAACTGTGCACTTTCACAATTCATAGTTAACTATTGTTGCATGCTGTCAACGAGAAGCTTACCAGTAACAAGCAAACGGGGTAGCTGGAAGGCTATGTTTTTATTGAGTTTGCAACTCATGCTGCTACAGAAATATATGATTTCTCCAAGCCTACAATGGGACAATGCGGCAGCTAGTAAGAAATCTTCTTGTTTATAAAAAACATATTTTAATGGATTTTTACCTTCTTGTTTCTACTATCTTCTATTTTTTAGAGCTTTTGCAAGTTATCTTGACAATGCTTGAATCAGTAAATGGTAGCTATTGAAAGAATTTATTTCTATTTTCATTTGCTAAATCACACATTTCTAAGCTTATTTTTTCAAAACTGCAGAGGTTGATACTTAATTTATTGGATGACTCTTTGTTAAAGGATAACAAGGAAAGACCCCCAGGTTACAAGTGGCACTCATTCGATTTGTCGAAGGTGTTGCTTTCTTGCTATCGTAGTATACGAAATTTTCAAACTCATAGGCGTGATGATGTACCTTTATATTTTATATATTTGTCCAATTAATTATTCTATGATCAGGATTTTTAATTATTTTTATGTTGGAGTGGACAAGAGATTAGTAGAACAGGGGATCAATTAAATTCAAAAATATTATTGTCATGTTTATGTATGAATGCTTTGTTATATCAGCTTTATGTTCTTCTTTAAATAGTTAATGCTTAATGGAATCAATGAGCACTCGTGCATCAATGATCATTATTCTTTCTTGCAGTTATATTTACATCTCCAACAATTATTAGTTCATTTATGGTTGTTCTTTTTTCCGGCATCATTAATCAAATCTACTACATTATCTTCCTCTAAAATTTTTAAATGCATGACGATTTACTAACTTTAGCCTTCCTGCAACAAATTAAAAGGTTTAGCAAAATATTTGTTTGGGATGGGGTCGACATATATCTAATGTTTTCAATAGTGGTGCTCAGATTTCATGATGGCTAACATTATGTCTCTTAAATTGTCTCACATTTTTTGACACATACTTTTTATTATTAAATCAAACAGGTATTTGTCACGGCTTCAAACTGTGGAAAATACTTTTTTAAAATAAATTTGTCAAGTATTTGTCACGGTTTCAAACTGTGGCAAATATATTTTTTAATAAAACAGTAGAGTATTTGTTACGGTTTCATACCATGACAAATAATAGACTTGTAGCCACGGCAAAGAAACTGTGGCAAAATCAAGACTTTTAGCCACGGTTTAAAGTCGTCGCTACAATTCATGGAAAATGGTATTTGCCACGGGATGAGCATGGAAAATACTTTTTGCCACGCTCGCATTGCCCAAGCCCATTTATCGTGGGCAGGTCGTGGCTAAAGGTCTTTTGGGCTAAAGGTCTTTTGCAACGGTTTTGGACATTTAGCCATGGTAATTTGCCCTAACTAAATGTCTATTTTTTGGTAGTGTGTACAAACCTGGATCTCATGACAAGATATCTAAGGATATGTTTGAGATCATGACTAGAGTGATTCTGTGTAAGAAAACTGAATGGGCTTAGTTATTATTCAACATGGTCCAAGGAAGTCTCCAAACACCAAATTTTGGAAGGATATCGTCCTTGTACCTTCTTAGCAGTCTTCAATTGAATGAAAAGATGGGCTCACTCATTCATCATATGAAAAGAATAGACATCGAAATTCTGGGGAGATGAGAGAAGGTTATCCCTAAAGCTGCCAGGAAAGGGAAGAAAGTTAGTAACCGTTAAAATAGCCCATCCGTAAGTATTGACAACACACCAAATCCAAACCCTACAAACACTGAAGGGAGGGGACTTCAAAGAACATCTACTGAACCACATTTAGAACCATTGGAAGAGACATTGGTTGCTGATGTAGGTGTGCCTAAAGAGTTTGCTGCTATATAGAGAAATGCTCTAGTTGAGGGGGAGACTCAAGCTGAGCTCTCAGCCCAAGAGACTGTGCAATCTATTGAAAGTATGGTTGTTGTTGAGAGGGAGTCTCACAATGAGCCCTCAGCACTAGAAATTGAGGAAGCAATATGCACTGAGTTTGTTATCCAAGAAAAACTAGGAAGTTACAGAATGGATGTTGATGATACTGTACTTGAAAAGGAAATTACTGAGAAAGAAAATTTGTGCAAAGAATTCATCATAATCACAGACAAAGAAGTTGCCAAAGAACCTGAAAATACTCATCAAAGACAGGATTCCCCTGATGATCTCTTTGATGATGTGGCCATGGTTGGTATGTATAAGGATCTACAAACAAAGGTGAATGAGAAAGAGGAGGATCTTCCAGGATCATCTGCACAACCATCTCATGAGCAAGCTCCAAGCTCTATAGTTAATCAAATAAAGAATCTACTCACTGATGAAAGACAACACTATCAAACATATATGGACAAGGTTATTAAGGAAATCAAAGATGTTATGTCTGCCTAGATGAAAGAGATAAAGGTATACATTGATCTCATCAATGCTCAAATCACCAGCTAGTTCACCAAGGCAGGAACAGTTGTAGACTATAATATGAATGTTACCCATTCTCTAGGTGAAATACTGGACTCCTCTCTGCAATTCAATCAACTAGAGGAGAGGATTTGGAAAGTGCAGTTAGATGGCTCACTGCAAAATAAATGACAGTCAAAAGATGATCATAACATGGTATTTTAATTCCAATAAATTCACACATGAAACTTTCAACACCAAATTGGAACAAAGTACTCAAGATATTCTACAAAGCATTATTGAGGAAGTCAGAAAGGGAAAGAAGACTAGAAGTGATTGATGAGTCCAGTTTATATAGTGATTTCCGGACTCATCTGGGCTAGTTTTCATGCACTTGCACTTCACTTTAGGCCTATATTCAATTCTATTTGATCACGTTGCCCATTTCATTGCTTAGTGCACACTTATGCCCATTGTGGTGTGATTTCATGTATTCCTGTGGTCAAATATATTTTCATGCAGGTCCAAGGGTTGTGCGTCACTCGGGATGGGTTCTGGGGGATTTTCGGTCGAAAAAGCCACTGGTCGTGCTTTTTCCTTCGCGCACGACCAGGCGCATGACCACTGGTCGTGCATTAATTCCCTTCCCAGATCGAGAGTCGGCGCACGATCGTTGGCCTTCTTCGCGCACGACCACTGGTCGTGCGCCACTGACCGTGCGCTATTTTGCAGTCCGGGACTATGCTACAGGTTCTTCGCGCACGATCAGAGGCATTCCTTCGCGCACGACCATTGGTCGTGCGCCTGATCGTGCGCAGTGTTTATTTCCTGCTCTGCCTATAAATAGGCAAGCGCGATTTTAGGTCAGGAGCACTTCGAGTCTGCCGTTTTCCGCCTATTTCGAAGGGTTCCGACTCCTCCAGCGCCGCCCACCTTAGGGAGGATCTCCGGGCAAGCTTTCAACGCCAAATCATCGCCGGAGCTTCCTCTTAGCCTCCTCCTTCATCCTTGGGCTTCAAGAAGGGAGTCAACCTAGCCTACTTCTTCAAGATTGGAGCAGCTTGTGATCATTCCTCCGGTTCGTGACACGAAGAAGACGGGTCCATTGGAAGGTAGTGACAACCTTCTCTACCCCGGACGCAGTTGAGGACCGAGCTTGGACGCGGATTGACAACCCGGCGATTCCTTCCGTGAATCCTCAACAAGACTTCGGAGTCGGTCGATTTCGCACACTCATCTCCTCTTGTAGTTGATAGTTTAGTTGGATTTCTTATATGTTTGATGAAGTATACTTTTATTTGTTAACATTAGTATGAAATCATGTCTATGTGATTGAGTAATCTTGTTATATTTTCATTTGAGGTGTGCCTTGTGGTGTGGATTGTTTGTTGTGTTGTGCCGCCCTAACAATTGTCAGTGGTGTGCTTTGCGAAGAGGTGCTTGCGAGCCTCATTCCGCCGCTCTCTCCACCCCATCCGCTAGACTACTCTTCCTTCCGCCTAGCGAAGCGTGGCATAGCGGCCCGTGTAATCCATTCGCCTTACGAAGCAGTGCGCTCAAGGCCTGCATAGTTCGATTCCGCACTTATTCACCTCATCCGCTAGCCTACTCGCCCATCCGCCTAGTGAAGCAGCGCGCTCAAGGCCTGCCTAGTTTCCATCCCGCCAAGCGAAGCATTGCATAGCGGCATTGCATAGGAGTAGTTGTAGCTTTCACTTTATTTTCCACAATCCAAACCAAGCCTCCCGCAATCCATCCGACCTAAAGGACTTCGATCTCAAGTCCTTCCTCAATAGTTAACTCCACCTTACTGTGTTCCTTCCGAGATCGATACTCGGGGATTTACTCCTCGTTTTATATTACTTGAACGTTCGGTACACTGTCGTTTTGTGCCGCGGTCTTGCTACCGCCTATAGCGGTGTGCTAAGATTTGTGCATCAAGTTTTTGGCGTCGTTGCCGGGGAACACAGATGTGTGAGTTTTCTGGAGAGGGAGAATCTGAGAGAGAAGCCCTTCCATTTGTAAATTGCGTCGTTTATTTTATTTCAGCTCTTTTTATTCTATTTTCCTGTTTTTAATTAGGTTGTTTAGTAAATTACTGTTAGGTGTAATAGTTTGCACAATAGTGTCATTATTTTGAATCTTGCTATCTCCATACTATGTGGGCATCATTTAACATTCATTGCCATTTTTGTGGAGATATATCTCATGCTAGTGATAGATGTCCAACAGGAGATAATGGCCCTAGCACTCCTGCCCCATCATATGGAGCACCGACTTCGCCTGGTACTCCATATGCTGCGCGGAGGTCTAAAGGCTATTCTGTTGCGCCTTTACCATCTTACTTCTTTTCGGCTTCAGCACCCGCTGTGCCAAAGAAGCCTGTAAGGCAGTGCTTGTTTTGTCAGAGCATGGATCATGCCTTGAAGGACTGTGCTGATTATCTTCGCCAATTGGACGAGGATGACGAGTCGGATATCCAGATTGTCCCGAGTCCTACTTCCGGCAGCACACCTTCAACATTCGGTTATGTGTCTGTGTCACCTTCATCTTGTAAAGGGTATGATGTGGACACAGCCACCAGATGTGTGGCTGATCTGGGCACTGACATGACTGAGCCCATCTCCCCTGTACATCCATCACCTAGCGTGGATTTGATTCTTTGTGAGGAATCAGTGCTTGACTTTTATTCAAGCACTGCTCCTTCCCCTATTGTGCATTCTACTACGCTCGTCTCCGACGACATTGTTGATGATGTGTCGCAAGATGAAGCTGGCGATCTATGTAGTGTGCCTACTCCTATGGAGGAGGACAACCTTCTAGGTGAAGAGGAGCTTTCCTCAGCACCGGTGGAGGAAGTCCAAATCCTAGGCATGGCCCTTGTTGATCCCGCCGAGCCTTGTAGCATTGATGACAATGCAAACATTATTTTACTTTCCCAACCTATTGGGAGTGAGTCCGGGACCACTCCTCCGCTTGATTGTTATTTATGTTCTTCTTCTCGTTTATTTCTTAACCCCCTTTCTTCTATATCTGAGCCTGTGCTGGTTGAGTTTTCGCAGGTACTTCAGGAGGATTTGGAGCATACTGCTCAAGTCAATGATGAGTGTATCCTCTCATGTGAGGAGGTTGACCCCCCTCCATAGAGGAAGCCTCATTCATTGCCTTTTCCTCCTGCTGTCGCCATAAAGACGATACCTTGCTAGGCAAGGATTTATTTTGTGGTGAGATGAGTGAGGACCAGGCCTCCTCCTCTTCTTATTTCCTATTTCCTCTACCTGTGCTGCGCAGGTATTATTATACAGGTAGAGGGGTAGCTGTTTTATCGCCGTATCGGTGTCGGCCACCGAAACGGATAATGGAACAGTTACCTGTGCACCTTTTATTCCATAGGCCTATAAGCTAGAACTGTACAAATGCCAAATAAGTCGTGCTGGGAAGACAATAACCCCAGTATTAATCTTTTTTTTTTCTTGCATTGTATTTTTCGTTAAGTAGAATAGTTAGTTAAATTTCAATTCAGTTTTAGTTTTCTATTTCTTTTTGTTTTTGCGGAGCTCACCCCCTGCAGGTCATTCCTATGGAAGGCGGTGGTCGCGATTCTTCGTATGGCGGAGGTGCGGCTTGGTCTTGTTCTACACGCGTCTTCTGGTATGCTCATTTGCTGAGCATTGGGTACCCTTTTCCCCCAACTTTGTTTTAGAATATCTTAATGCATAGTTTAAGTCTGGGGGAGAGCTAGTATCTGTTACCCAAAGCACGTGCACACTGCATATGCATACTAGAAGCTTGTATTAATTTATTTTGTTTAGCTCATTGCATCACACACCACTTGCACCCACTTGAGCGTGTGCTTAGCTGTTTGCGTGCCGCGAGTTAAACTCATTTCTTGAGCAAGGTTCGGGCAAATCATTGTGCTGGCTTTTAAATTATATAGTGGAGTAATATGTTGACTCCGGTGTTCCTAGTCTAATGCTTTTGTGAGCATAGAGATTTGTGTAGATTAGATTCCTTTTTATACTAGTAGTCTTATACATTTCTATTAGTGTAAGTAATGTTTGCTCTACACAAATTGTGAATCCGGTTTGAATCAAAAGGTAGCATATGGGTGTGTGTAAATTATCGCTAGACGTGTATTGCTTGTGTCGGGAGGAAGGATAACCTTTCTCGGTGACTAAGAACTCGCCCCAAGCGATTCTTAAAGATTGGCATAGGATAATTCTGTTGCGCAAGAATGACGTAGGCCATCATTTTGGCCCGGTTGAGCCTTTGTGCCAATCCTGATATCTTATCCTCGATAGCCCATTTGTGCCTACCCCATCCCTTTGATTCAGCTCCACATTTTATTCCACCAAAACCAAAAAGCTGATCCTAGTCACATACCTAAAGCTGAGCTTTAGCTGTTTTCACATTTGTATTTTGGAATGTTGATGTGGTGATGTAAATTTGGAGATGTGGTTGTACTCCCTTGAACATTTGCTGAATTTAAAAAATATAAAATTAGAAGAAGAAATGAAATGAGAAAAAAGAAAAGAAAAATGGGAATGCGTTTAATTGAAAATCTATTTGAGATATGTATTTTGGAGTAGGCGGTGCACATACCCATGCGTTCAGGTCCAAGCCTGGGGGTGTGGTGCATCCGCGTGTTTTTGTAGCTGCGGGGATAGAGTTATTGTTTAAGCTCATTTGGGTTGGTTGCTTTAAGCCATCCTGTTTATCATTGTTTACCTCACCGTAACCCAAGCCTCATGAAAAACCTTAAGCCCTACCGACTCACGCTCTGAACTAATCTAGTGTCGTGGAGAGAATGTGACCGGGCGAGCTTATGGTCTCCGACACCGATGGATTTCGGTGGAGTTTGTCCCAAACCCCTGCCTGGGCAATGCTCATCTTAGCGTGTATTTTACTTTCCCCGTATGCGTGACCGACTGATTCACCGTGATTCACTTTTATGAGTAGTAGTAATATTTATTTACTCCATTAGAAATATATAAACTCTGTGTATAATTAGAAACCTTATCCACTATTTCTCTATGCACTTGGGTATGCGACTTCGCATGGTACTCCTCGGTGTAATTTTAAGCTAGCTATTTATTTTTCCCCGCCTGCTTAGGATGTGTTTGCTCGGGACATGCAAACAGGTAAGTCTGGGGGTGTGATGAGTCCAGTTTATATAGTGATTTCCGGACTCATCTGGGCTAGTTTTCATGCACTTGCACTTCACTTTAAGCCTATATTCAATTCTATTTGATCACGTTGCCCATTTCATTGCTTAGTGCACACTTATGCCCATTGTGGTGTGATCTCATGTATTCATGTGGTCAAATATATTTTCATGCAGGTCCAAGGGTTGTGCGTCACTCGGGATGGGTTCTGGGGGATTTTCGGTCGAAAAAGGCACTGGTCGTGCTTTTTCCTTCGCGCACGACCAGGCGCATGACCACTGTTCGTGCGTTAATTCCCTTCCCAGATCGAGAGTCGGCGCACGATCGTTGGCCTTCTTCGCGCACGACCACTGGTCGTGCGCCACTGACCGTGCGCTATTTTGCAGTCCGGGACTATGCTACAGGTTCTTCGCGCACGATCAGAGGCATTCCTTCGCGCACGACCATTGGTCGTGCGCCTGATCATGCGCAGTGTTTATTTCCTGCTCTGCCTATAAATAGGCAAGCGCGATTTTAGGTCAGGAGCACTTCGAGACCGTCGTTTTCTGCCTATTTCGGGGGGTTCTGACTCCTCCAGCGCCGCCCACCTTAGGGAGGATCTCCGGGCAAGCTTTCAACGCCAAATCATCGTCGGAGCTTCCTCTTAGCCTCCTCCTTCATCCTTGGGCTTCAAGAAGGGAGTCAACCTAGCCTTCTTCTTCAAGATTGGAGCAGCTTGTGATCATTCCTCCGGTTCGTGACACGAAGAAGACGGGTCCATTGGAAGGTAGTGACAACCTTCTCTACCCCAGACGCAGTTGAGGACCGAGCTTGGATGCGGATTGACAACCCGGCGATTCCTTCCGTGAATCCTCAACAAGACTTCGGAGTCGGTCGATTTCGCACACTCATCTCCTCTTGTAGTTGATAGTTTAGTTGGATTTCTTATATGTTTGATGAAGTATACTTTTATTTGTTAACATTAGTATGAAATCATGTCTATGTGATTGAGTAATCTTGTTATATTTTCATTTGAGGTGTGCCTTGTGGTGTGGATTGTTTGTTGTGTTGTGCCGCCCTAACAATTGTCAGTGGTGTGCTTTGCGAAGAGGTGCTTGCGACCCTCATTCCGACGCTCTCTCCACCCCATCCGCTAGCCTACTCTTCCTTCCGCCTAGCGAAGCGTGGCATAGCGGCCCGTGTAATCCATTCGCCTTACGAAGCAGTGCGCTCAAGGCCTGCATAGTTCGATTCCGCACTTATTCACCTCATCCGCTAGCCTACTCGCCCATCCGCCTAGTGAAGCAGCGCGCTCAAGGCCTGCCTAGTTTCCATCCCGCCAAGCGAAGCATTGCATAGCGGCATTGCATAGGAGTAGTTGTAGCTTTCACTTTATTTTCCACAATCCAAACCAAGCCTCCCGCAATCCATCCGACCTAAAGGACTTCGATCTCAAGTCCTTCCTCAATAGTTAACTCCACCTTACTGTGTTCCTTCCGAGATCGATACTCGGGGATTTACTCCTCGTTTTATATTACTTGAACGATCGGTACACTGTCGTTTCGTGCCGCAGTCTTGCTACCGCCTATAGCGGTGTGCTAAGATTTGTGCATCAAGTTTTTGGCACCGTTGCCGGGGAACACAGATGTGTGAGTTTTCTGGAGAGGGAGAATCTGAGAGAGAAGCCCTTCCATTTGTAAATTGCGTCGTTTATTTTTATTTCAGCTCTTTTTATTCTATTTTCCTGTTTTTAATTAGGTTGTTTAGTAAATTACTGTTAGGTGTAATAGTTTGCACAATAGTGTCATTATTTTGAATCTTGCTATCTCCATACTATGTGGGCATCATTTAACATTCGTTGCCATTTTTGTGGAGATATATCTCATGCTAGTGATAGATGTCCAACAGGAGATAATGGCCCTAGCACTCCTGCCCCATCATATGGAGCACCGACTTCGCCTGGTACTCCATATGCTGCGCGGAGGTCTAAAGGCTATTCTGCTGCGCCTTTACCGTCTTACTTCTTTTCGGCTTCAGCACCCGCTGTGCCAAAGAAGCCTGTAAGGCAGTGCTTGTTTTGTCAGAGCATGGATCATGCCTTGAAGGACTGTGCTGATTATCTTCGCCAATTGGACGAGGATGACGAGCAGGATATCCAGATTGTCCCGAGTCCTACTTCCGGCAGCACACCTTCAACATCCGGTTATGTGTCTGTGTCACCTTCATCTTGTAAAGGGTATGATGTGGACACAGCCACCAGATGTGTGGCTGATCTGGGCACTGACATGACTGAGCTCATCTCCCCTGTACATCCATCACCTAGCGTAGATTTGATTCTTTGTGAGGAATCAGTGCTTGACTTTTATTCAAGCACTGCTCATTCCCCTGTTGTGCATTCTACTACGCTCGTCTCCGACGACATTGTTGATGATGTGTCGCAAGATGAAGCTGGCGATCTATGTAGTGTGCCTACTCCTATGGAGGAGGACAACCTTCTAGGTGAAGAGGAGCTTTCCTCAGCACTGGTGGAGGAAGTCCAAATCCTAGGCATGGCCCATGTTGATCCCGCCGAGCCTTGTAGCATTGATGACAATGCAAACATTATTTTACTTTCCCAACCTATTGGGAGTGAGTCTGTGTAACGCCCCTGATTTTCGTTAATTATTTTACGTACCCTCTGTGACGTAATTTTGGCGTAAGGGCGTTGCGTCAGCTCGTCTTGTAGTGTGTTGAGCCTTAGCTTAGTTAAAGTATGTCTTGTAGATCGAGCGTGCGAGTTTTCGCATCGTTTCGGGTTAAAGTAAAGATTTTGGATGGATTTCAAGATTTTAGCTTCGGGAGGCTTTAGCCCGATTTCGGCCCGTCGGAATTGAATTCTGACTTCGCCGTTGGATTCGTAGCGCCGTGTTTTAGTTAAGGTGCGAATTTCGTAGAAATCCGAAGTGTTTTGGTCGCCCTCGAGGGTTAAGTAAGATGTGAGAATTATTTAATTAATTTAAATAATAAACTTAGGTTAGTATATAAGCCTAAGTCTCTTCTTTCCTATTCATTATCTCCCTCCTCGATCAAACCAGCCGCCGAGCGAGAGAGGCGAGAGCGGAGGTTTTGTGAGCCTTCAACCGGCGATTCCTAGGGCTGTAGTGGTCGGAATCGAGTTTGGTTTGAAGATTTGGAAAGCTCTCGGCGAGATCTTCGTTCTAGCGGTAAGCTTTTCTCGTTTCGTGGAGTTTTGGGAGATTTGGCGGTAACCTAACTCTTCCTTTTGGTCTGAATCGTTCTAGGATTTCGTGCTTGAGTGTTTCCTTAGCCTTCAGAGCGGAGGACCTCGAGTTTCGCAAGGTTAAGGCAAGTGGCTTCCTCCTCCTTCTCTTTCTGTTCTTGAAGTATTGTTTCGCTCGTGTCGATTTCATGTCGCTCGATTTAACTTAAGTTTTGGAGTGTTAATGTAAGCTTCCTTGATTATTCTTCCTTTGCTATGAATCGGGTAGTTGTTCCCTGGAGAAAACCGTCCTATCTATACCCAAAGGATAAATAGCTTCTAGGAGAATCGCTATCCGTAGACCACACAGCAGAATGGGGATTCTGTTGCAATTCGTCGAGATTTCACGGGACATTCCGTGTAATCCCGACGAATTCCGATGAATCATACCAGACGGCAACTTCTGTCAAGTTAAAGATTTTCTGTGTCAATTCGTCGAGATTTCACGGGACATTCCGTGTAATCCCGACGAATTCCGACGAATTCCGACGAATTCCGACGAATCAAGTTAAAGATTTTTCTGTGTCAATTCGTCGAGATTTCACGGGACATTCCGTGTAATCCCGACGAATTCCGACGAATCCCGTGGAATTCCGACGAATCAAGTTAAAGAATTTTCTGTGTCAATTCGTCGAGATTTCACGGGACATTCCGTGTAATCCCGACGAATTTCGACGATTTCAAACAGTAACAATTTCTGGACCTCCCCCATTCTATGTGGTGATTGGTAACCTTTACCAACACAGTCAATCTTCCATCTTCTCCGCATGCTCTTAATTCTATGTCTCGAAAAACATTCAAATGTCTCGAGAAATCCCTTGCTTTATCTCGAGAAATCCTTCCAGTTCTCGAGAAGTGCTTCCTTGAATGTTGTCCCTCTTCTTCTCGATAATTGATGGTAAGAAACCCCGCCTGGAACGCATGTGATTTCGTTGAGTTTTTTTTGTGTTTGAATCTCGCGTCCCCTCGGGTGCACTTGGATGATGGCCAGTGACCTTTCGGTGCTCCTGATCTCGAATCCCTCCCGTTTGAACTTCTTTCTACTCGTTGTGGTCTGTTGACATTTGAGTTACTCTTATGATTCATATTGATCGATGTGTACTTTGCCTTGACCCTAATTCTTAGGTCCTTCCAGTGATTATTCTTTCGGGCAGCGTCCCGTGTTTAATTAAAATTTAAGTAATAAGAACTACTGTCTTTAGCCTTACACAGTAGTTGTGTTTGGGAGACAGTGGGGGAAAATGTTATAGCCTTGCACGGTAGTCGTGTTTGGGTGGTAGGGTCTAGTGGTACCCCCACCTGGTTTTGGGCTTTGGGTAGCGGAGGTAGTTAACCGCTCCCGTATAATTTGAGCTGATCAGTCTCTTTAATTGATGAAACTAAATAAATGAACATGTTTGTTCCTCTCTTGGTATATAGTGCACTTGATGCTTGTTGGTTCTTTGTTGGAGCTCTCTTTCGGTAAATTTTGGCTTGGGTTGGTACCCCTTATGCCTTGTTTGTTTTTTTTTGCTAATCTTCTGCCACTTGTAATTCCTTGCTGAGGCGTTCTTTGTTTTATTGAATGCCTCAGGTTCTGAGCCGTAGCGGCTAGTGGTGTTGCCTGGAGATCAGAGTTTGTAGCTGCTCACCCCGCTGTTGCGAGGTAGTTGTTTTTAGTTGCTTCTTGTGCTCAGACATACTAGTTGGTGCCAATGGGTTAGTGTCATGCTGTTGACGCCCATTGTGCCCCTTTTTATACCTTATAGTTACTTGTCAGTTTATGCCACTACTTATAGATCTTGTGTATCTTACTCTCTGGGAATGATTTATGCTAGGTGCACTATAGTTATAAAATGGTTTTTCTTCATCCTCATTGCATTCTTTCTAACTAAAACCCTTAACTTTAAAGTCGTCTAAAGGTATTTTCTACTCTTACATTACGCCTAGTTATGTGCATATCACTTACGTCATGCTCCGTCGTTTGCGTACATGTAGGACTTTAAGTAAACTAAATTAAGTATTTTTCCGCTGCAATTGTACATACTTTCTCGGTGGACTAGTTGATCCACGAACTGAGAGACACAGTTCTTATCTCAAGACCCCTAATAAATGATTTCGAACGATGACTTATCAGATAATCATGTTTGTTTAGTTAAGTAATAGGATCCCGCCTGAGCGTCTACAGTTGTCTCCTGTATGACGTGGCATCACGACGTGTATTTTCCCTTACTCTGATATTCTTAAATTCGGGGAAAATGCGGGTTGTGACAGTTGGTATCAGAGCCAGGTTGTTCGACAAATTTGTCGGGCAACAAATTCTGATATAGATTGGTAGTTTTTTTTTTGGTTTCATTGCATACACACACCGATATGTCATCAGTACGTCTTGGCCGAAGCATGAACACTACACTCATAGCATGATAAGAAGTATACGGGGCATATTATGTAGTATGGGATGCATAATAAGTGTTTGTATATGGATCCACCATAGGTTGCAACATGTGACGGTTATGTAGTATGGGATGCATAACCATCATCACATGGATGCCCATTAGCACGTTTTCTTTTTCGTTACATGCGATATTATGTAGTATGGGATGCATAATATTTCATGTGTACGCTGCTCATAACATGCATTAAGGCCTTTATTAGAATGCATAGCACAACATACTTTACATAGCATTGCATAAGCACACGTGCGAAGTTAAAGACTTATATGATGACACACGTACACACATGATTTCAAAACAAGTAGAAAATTCAGGCATTCATGCCCCTTGCACATGAGTCAAGTGGGACGATGTAGTATCGTTCCTGAATTTAGCATATCATCATGAAAATATCCCAGAGAAAGGTAGTGGAAATGGCAAGTAACTGTACATGTATGTTCTGAAACAAGCAGTGTAGTTCTAATGTAAGGTTAAGTTTTAATTAGAGGTTTATGCGTATTAGCAGAAATGGCGCGCAAGCGAGTCGCGACTAGGTCGACTCCCCAGTCTGAGGGCGAGTCTTCGGGTGCGCAGAGTGAAGCCTTGATCGAGAGTCTGCGCCAGAGCAATGAGACTCTGACTAGGCAGATGGTTGCGATGCAGTCGCAGGTCGAGGCGTTGTTGGCTGCCGGTGCTAGGCAGCAACCCGTAGTGCAGGCCCCAGTAGTAGGACAGACTGTACCTACTCCTCCTGCTCCCTTGGTACCCCCGGTAGCGATACCACCGGAAATGAATTTCATTTCGCATTTTCAAAGGTTGGGACCTCCTACGTTTGACGGAAGAGCAGACTTCATGGCATTAGACGACTGGTTTGTTGCCATTGAGGAGATGTTTTCGCACTCAGGAATCTCTGCAGACCAAAAGGTGATGGTCGCCGCTTACCAGCTGAAAGGACTTGCTAAGAGCTGGTGGATCAGGGAGAGGGAAAATCTCGTGGGTGGATGTTCGTGGGAGTCGTTCAAGGCGATGGTGTTAAAGAAATTCCTGCCGTCGGTCGAGCAAGACCGTTTAATGAATAATTTTCTGCACCTGAAGCAAAGACAACTCACGGTTAGTGAGTATGAGATCGAGTTCAGTAAGTTGAGCAGATTTGCTCCAGATTTAGTGGCTTCTGAGGCAGGAAGAATGAAGTGATTTCTTGGAGGTCTTCGTAGCGATATTCAGCAGTTAGCGAGTGCTTATAAATCTGAAAGTTATGCTGAAGTGGTAGAAGCAGCACTGAAAGTCGAGGCTATCGACAATGCCAAGAATCGGGGTGCTCTAATGAAAAAGGACAAGAGGAAAGTCGAAGAGGGGGAGACCCCCAAGGTATCTAGCTTGACTCCAAAGAAAAGGAGTGGAGAGGTGTGTAGCTTCTGTGGCCGCCCCGGCCATCCAGTTGAGAAATGTTTCAAGAGGAAGGGAGCTCAGAAGCAGCAGCGAGTGCTATCAATCCAGGGTGCTCCGAAGGGCGAGGTGCTCTGCCAGTTGTGCAAGCAGAAAGGGCATGATGTGGCCCAGTGTTGGACCAAAGATAAAGTCTGCTTCCAGTGCAAGCAGAAGGGGCACATGAAGTTCCAATGCCCGCTGATTCAACCCCCGTTGCAGCCTGTACCGCTTCGAACCTTGCCGCCGCCGCAGCATCAGGATAAAGGAAGAGGAAAGCTGAACGTGTTAACCCAGGAGCAAGCGCAGTCTTCGACCCAAGTGATCGCAGGTTAGACCTTAAGACAACTGTTTAGTCTTGTTTTCATTTTAGTTCGCTGTATTAGACTAGTTTCTATTCGCGCTTATAGGAAGATTTAAGGTAAAGAATCGTTGGGCGCGTGTTCTGTTCTATTCGGGTGCTACCCATTCGTTCGTAGCAAGGGATTTCGTTGAGCGTCACCGTTTGACCCCTGAGCTGGGCAACGATTCGTTCCTTGTTAAGTTCCCTTCTGGTGATCTGGTGTCCTCGAACCAGTGCGTCCGAAGTTGCCCCGTTCTCTTAGGAGATTTCTTGGCTGTTGCTGATCTCAAAGTGTTGGACTTAGAAGACTTTGACGTAATATTGGGTATGGACTGGTTGTCCAGTTATGATGCGGTCATCCGATGCAAGGAAAAGCGTCTGGACTTCGTAATGGACAACGGTCAACCCATGAGCGTTCTTGGTTCTCCGTACCAGAGTTCTTCGATAATTTCTGCGGTATGTGCTCGGAAACTGTTAATTTCCGGTTGTTTGGCTTACCTTGTTTCTGTAGTAGAAGTTGTTGGTGGTTCGCCGTGTATCGAGGATATTCTGGTGGTGCGAGAGTTTCCCGATGTCTTCCCTGCTAATCTCCCTGGTCTCCCGCCCGTTAGAGATGTGGAGTTCGTTCTTGATCTTGAGCCTGGTACTCGTCCTATTGCTAAGGCACCGTACCGTATGGCCCCGCGCGAGTTAGAAGAGTTGCGAACCCAGTTAGATGAGTTGTTGCAGTGTGGTTTCATTAGGCCAAGTTCTTCTCCTTGGGGTGCTCCAGTTTTGTTCGTAAGGAAAAAGGACGGTTCTATGAGGTTGTGCATAGATTATAGAGAATTAAACAAAGTGACCATCAAGAACAGGTACCCGTTGCCAAGGATTGATGATCTGTTCGATCAGTTGCGTGGTAGCACTGTATTTTCGAAGATTGACCTTCGGTCGGGTTACCATCAGTTGAGGATCCGTGAGTCGGACGTTCCCCGGACTGCCTTTCGTTCCCGGTATGGTCATTTTGAGTTTCTAGTCATGTCATTTGGTTTGACAAATGCACCCTCTGCATTTATGGACATGATGAACCGCGTGTTCAAGGATTTTCTGGACCATTTTGTGGTGGTATTCATAGATGATGTGCTGGTTTATTCTAGAAGTGCGGAGGAGCATGCTACGCATTTGCGCTTAGTATTGTCTACTCTTAGAGAGCACAAGTTGTATGCGAAGCTGAGCAAGTGTGAGTTCTGGCTTCCTCAAGTATCCTTTCTGGGTCATGTGGTGAACAAAGATGGAATTACGGTAGACCCCGCTAAAATTTCTGCCGTATTGGATTGGAAGACGCCTTCGACGCCTAAGGAGATAAGGAGTTTCTTAGGGTTGGCCGGGTACTACAGGAGATTTGTCCGAGGATTTTCAGTGCTGTCCGCACCCTTGACTAAGCTCACCCAGAAGAATACTGCTTTTGTTTGGAGCGATCAGTGCGAAGAGGCCTTTCAGGAATTGAAGAGGCGTTTGTGTAGTGCTCCGGTGTTGGCCTTGCCGGTCGAAGGAGTTGAGTATGCAGTTTATGTAGATGCATCTCATGTTGGACTAGGTTGTGTTTTGATGCAAGAAGGAAAGGTGATCGCTTATGGGTCAAGACAATTGAAAGTTCACGAACGGAATTACCCTACGCATGACTTAGAATTCGCCGCAGTAATCTATGCTTTGAAGCTTTGGAGACACCTGTTATATGGAGTGTCCTGCAAGATTTTCACGGATCATAAAAGTCTGAAGTATGTCTTCACCCAGAAGGAGCTGAATCTGCGCCAGCGGAGGTGGTTGGAGTATGTGGCGGACTATGAAGTAGATATTCTGTACCATCCGGGTAAGGCTAATGTAGTGGCCGATGCCCTGAGCCGGAAAACCGCGCATATCTTCAATCTCTCAGTGCAGTCCTTAGTAGAGGAGTTTATGTTGATGGATATCTCAGTCGGTAGTTGTACCGCACCCTCGAGCTTAGAGGCTGAAGAGCCTTCTTGGATTGCCCTTACTAGGATGCATCAGGAGGAAGATCCTGACTTGCAGCATCTTCGAAGTAGAACTGAAAAAGGAGAATTGCCAGATTTTTCGATCGATGATAAGGATACTTTGAGGTACCGAGGTAGATATTGCGTCCCCGCGTTGGAAGAAATTCGGACAAAGATCTGTAGCGAGGCGCATGATTCTAGTGTTTCCTATCATCCTGGTTCCACGAAAATGTATAAAGATCTGAAGCAGATCGTTTGGTGGTCGGGTATGAAGAATGATATAGCGAAGTTTGTGTCAGAATGTTTAACTTGTCAGCGCGTGAAAGCAGATCATAGAAGGCCTGGAGGTAAGTTGAACCCGTTAGATATTCCAAGCTGGAAGTGGGAGAGTATTTCGATGGACTTCATTATCGGTTTGCCGAGATCTCCCAGTGGTCATGACTCGGTGTGGGTTATAGTAGATCGCTTGACAAAGTGTGCTCACTTTGTGCCCTTTAAGATTGGTTACTCGATGGAGAAAATAGCAGAACTGTATTTGGATGAAGTTATCAGATTGCATGGTGTGCCTGTGAGCATTGTGTCGGACCGAGACTCGAGGTACACGTCTCGTTTCTGGCAGAGTTTGCAGGGAGCCTTGGGTACCGACCTTAGGTACTCTACCGCTTATCATCCCCAGACCAATGGTCAGACAGAAAGAGTTAATCAGATCTTGGAAGATATGATAAGGTGCTATATCTTAGACCACGGTGGGGCTTGGGATAAGCGGCTTGGTTTGATGGAGTTCGCGTATAACAACAGTTATCAAGAAAGCCTACAAATGGCCCCGTTTGAGGCTCTGTATGGGAGGCGTTGTCGGACTCCGTTGTTTTGGGCCGAGGTAGGTGAGAGTCCCTTGCTAGGCCCAGAGGCTTTGGAAGAGATGAATGTTGCTGTGACTCATATCCGCGAGAAGCTCCGTATTGCTCAGGAGCGGTATGAGAAGTATGCGAATCGAAGAAGAGTGGATTTAGAATTTGCCGTTGGAGACAGGGTGTTCTTGAAAGTTTCTCCGATGCCAGGTGTTAAGAGGTTTGGAAGGAACCACAAGTTGGATCCCCGGTATGTGGGACCTTTCCGGATTGTTGAGCGCATCGGAGTGTCAGCGTATAGATTGGATTTGCCTGCTTCCTTCCCTAGTATTCACAATGTGTTTCATGTAAGCCAGTTGAGGAAATGTTTGCGTAGTGATCGGCTTGTTCTTGATTCAGTGCCCGTTTTGCAACCCAATCTTTCTTATGTCGAAGAGCCCGTCCGAATCTTGGAGACTCAGGAGCGTGTGTTGCGAAGGAAGACGATCCCTATGGTTAAGGTTCTTTGGAAGAATCAGGGTGTCGAAAGCGCAACTTGGGAATTGGAGTCTGCTATGAGGGAGACTCATCCTAGCCTCTTCACTTAGATTTCGGGTAAGTCTTCTTTCCTGTATCCTTAGAATTGTTTCTGTATCTTTCTTAATCCTTGGATTTCAAGTTTTGGGACGAAACTTCCTTTTAGGGGGAGTGACTGTAACGCCCCTGATTTTCGTTAATTATTTTACGTACCCTCTGTGACGTAATTTTGGCGTAAGGGTGTTGCGTCAGCTCGTCTAGTAGTGTGTTGAGCCTTAGCTTAGTTAAAGTATGTCTTGTAGATCGAGCGTGCGAGTTTTCGCATCGTTTCGGGTTAAAGTAAAGATTTTGGGTGGATTTCAAGATTTTAGCTTCGGGAGGCTTTAGCCCGATTTCGGCCCGTCGGAATTGAATTCTGACTTCGCCGTTGGATTCGTAGCGCCGTGTTTTAGTTAAGGTGCGAATTTCGTAGAAATCCGAAGTGTTTTGGTCGCCCTCGAGGGTTAAGTAAGATGTGAGAATTATTTAATTAATTTAAATAATAAACTTAGGTTAGTATATAAGCCTAAGTCTCTTCTTTCCTATTCATTATCTCCCTCCTCGATCAAACCAGCCGCCGAGCGAGAGAGGCGAGAGCGGAGGTTTTGTGAGCCTTCAACCGGCGATTCCTAGGGCTGTAGTGGTCGGAATCGAGTTTGGTTTGAAGATTTGGAAAGCTCTCGGCGAGATCTTCGTTCTAGCGGTAAGCTTTTCTCGTTTCGTGGAGTTTTGGGAGATTTGGCGGTAACCTAACTCTTCCTTTTGGTCTGAATCGTTCTAGGATTTCGTGCTTGAGTGTTTCCTTAGCCTTCAGAGCGGAGGACCTCGAGTTTCGCAAGGTTAAGGCAAGTGGCTTCCTCCTCCTTCTCTTTCTGTTCTTGAAGTATTGTTTCGCTCGTGTCGATTTCATGTCGCTCGATTTAACTTAAGTTTTGGAGTGTTAATGTAAGCTTCCTTGATTATTCTTCCTTTGCTATGAATCGGGTAGTTGTTCCCTGGAGAAAACCGTCCTATCTATACCCAAAGGATAAATAGCTTCTAGGAGAATCGCTATCCGTAGACCACACAGCAGAATAGGGGATTCTGTTGCAATTCGTCGAGATTTCACGGGACATTCCGTGTAATCCCGACGAATTCCGATGAATCATACCAGACGGCAACTTCTGTCAAGTTAAAGATTTTCTGTGTCAATTCGTCGAGATTTCACGGGACATTCCGTGTAATCCCGACGAATTCCGACGAATTCCGACGAATTCCGACGAATCAAGTTAAAGATTTTTCTGTGTCAATTCGTTGAGATTTCACGGGACATTTCGTGTAATCCCGACGAATTCCGACGAATCCCGTGGAATTCCGACGAATCAAGTTAAAGAATTTTCTGTGTCAATTCGTCGAGATTTCACGGGACATTCCGTGTAATCCCGACGAATTTCGACGATTTCAAACAGTAACAATTTCTGGACCTCCCCCATTCTATGTGGTGATTGGTAACCTTTACCAACACAGTCAATCTTCCATCTTCTCCGCATGCTCTTAATTCTATGTCTCGAAAAACATTCAAATGTCTCGAGAAATCCCTTGCTTTATCTCGAGAAATCCTTCCTGTTCTCGAGAAGTGCTGCCTTGAATGTTGTCCCTCTTCTTCTCGATAATTGATGGTAAGAAACCCCGCCTGGAACGCATGTGATTTCGTTGAGTTTTTTTTGTGTTTGAATCTCGTGTCCCCTCGGGTGCACTTGGATGATGGCCAGTGACCTTTCGGTGCTCCTGATCTCGAATCCCTCCCGTTTGAACTTCTTTCTACTCGTTGTGGTCTGTTGACATTTGAGTTACTCTTATGATTCATATTGATCGATGTGTACTTTGCCTTGACCCTAATTCTTAGGTCCTTCCAGTGATTATTCTTTCGGGCAGCGTCCCGTGTTTAATTAAAATTTAAGTAATAAGAACTACTGTCTTTAGCCTTACACAGTAGTTGTGTTTGGGAGACAGTGGGGGAAAATGTTATAGCCTTGCACGGTAGTCGTGTTTGGGTGGTAGGGTCTAGTGGTACCCCCACCTGGTTTTGGGCTTTGGGTAGCGGAGGTAGTTAACCGCTCCCGTATAATTTGAGCTGATCAGTCTCTTTAATTGATGAAACTAAATAAATGAACATGTTTGTTCCTCTCTTGGTATATAGTGCACTTGATGCTTGTTGGTTCTTTGTTGGAGCTCTCTTTCGGTAAATTTTGGCTTGGGTTGGTACCCCTTATGCCTTGTTTGTTTTTTTTTGCTAATCTTCTGCCACTTGTAATTCCTTGCTGAGGCGTTCTTTGTTTTATTGAATGCCTCAGGTTCTGAGCCGTAGCGGCTAGTGGTGTTGCCTGGAGATCAGAGTTTGTAGCTGCTCACCCCGCTGTTGCGAGGTAGTTGTTTTTAGTTGCTTCTTGTGCTCAGACATACTAGTTGGTGCCAATGGGTTAGTGTCATGCTGTTGACGCTCATTGTGCCCCTTTTTATACCTTATAGTTACTTGTCAGTTTATGCCACTACTTATAGATCTTGTGTATCTTACTCTCTGGGAATGATTTATGCTAGGTGCACTATAGTTATAAAATGGTTTTTCTTCATCCTCATTGCATTCTTTCTAACTAAAACCCTTAACTTTAAAGTCGTCTAAAGGTATTTTCTACTCTTACATTACGCCTAGTTATGTGCATATCACTTACGTCATGCTCCGTCGTTTGCGTACATGTAGGACTTTAAGTAAACTAAATTAAGTATTTTTCCGCTACAATTATACATACTTTCTCGGTGGACTAGTTGATCCACGAACTGAGAGACACAGTTCTTATCTCAAGACCCCTAATAAATGATTTCGAACGATGACTTATCAGATAATCATGTTTGTTTAGTTAAGTAATAGGATCCCGCCTGAGCGTCTACAGTTGTCTCCTGTATGACGTGGCATCACGACGTGTATTTTCCCTTACTCTGATATTCTTAAATTCGGGGAAAATGCGGGTTGTGACAGTCTGGGACCACTCCTCCGCTTGATTGTTATTTATGTTCTTCTTCTCATTTATTTCTTAACCCCCTTTCTTCTATATCTGAGCCTGTGCAGGTTGAGTTTTCGCAGGTACTTCAGGAGGATTTGGAGCATTCTGCTCAAGTCAATGATGAGTGTATCCTCTCATGTGAGGAGGTTGACCCCCCTCCATAGAGCAAGCCTCATTCATTGCCTTTTCCTCCTGCTGTCGCCCTAAAGACGATACCTTGCTAGGCAAGGATTTATTTTGTGGTGAGATGAGTGAGGACCAGGCCTCCTCCTCTTCTTATTTCCTATTTCCCCTACCTGTGCTGCGCAGGTATTATTATACAGGTAGAGGGGTAGCTGTTTTATCGCCGTATCGGTGTCGGCCACCGAAACGGATAATGGAACAGTTACCTGTGCACCTTTTATTCCATAGGCCTATAAGCTAGAACTGTACAAATGCCAAATAAGTCATGCTGGGAAGACAATAACCCCAGTATTTATCTTTTTTTTTCTTGCATTGTATTTTTCGTTAAGTAGAATAGTTAGTTAAATTTCAATTCAGTTTTAGTTTTCTATTTCTTTTTGTTTTTGCGGAGCTCACCCCCTGCAGGTCATTCCTATGGAAGGCGGTGGTCGCGATTCTTCGTATGGCGGAGGTGCGGCTTGGTCTTGTTCTACACGCGTCTTCTGGTATGCTCATTTGCTGAGCATTGGGTACCCTTTTCCCCCAACTTTGTTTTAGAATATCTTAATGCATAGTTTAAGTTTGGGGGAGAGCTAGTGTCTGTTACCCAAAGCACGTGCACACTGCATATGCATACTAGAAGCTTTTATTCATTTATTTTGTTTAGCTCATTGCATCACACACCACTTGCACCCACTTGAGCGTGTGCTTAGCTGTTTGCGTGCCGCGAGTTAAACTCATTTCTTGAGCAAGGTTCGGGCAAATCATTGTGCTGGCTTTTAAATTATATAGTGGAGTAATATGTTGACTCCGGTGTTCCTAGTCTAATGCTTTTGTGAGCATAGAGATTTGTGTAGATTAGATTCCTTTTTATACTAGTATCTTATACATTTCTATTAGTGTAAGTAATGTTTGCTCTACTCAAATTGTGAATCCGGTTTGAATCAAAAGGTAGCATATGGGTGTGTGTAAATTATCGCTAGACGTGTATTGCTTGTGTCGGGAGGAAGGATAACCTTTCTCGGTGACTAAGAACTCGCCCCAAGCGATTCTTAAAGCATTGGCATAGGATAATTCTGTTGCGCAAGAATGACGTAGGCCATCATTTTGGCCCGGTTGAGCCTTTGTGCCAATCCTGATATCTTATCCTCGTTAGCCCATTTGTGCCTACCCCATCCCTTTGATTCAGCTCCACATTTTATTCCACCAAAACTAAAAAGCCGATCCTAGTCACATACCTAAAGCTGAGCTTTAGCTGTTTTCACATTTGTATTTTGGAATGTTGATGTGGTGATGTAAAATTTGGAGATGTGGTTGTACTCCCTTGAACATTTGCTGAATTTAAAAAATATAAAATTAGAAGAAGAAATGAAATGAGAAAAAAGAAAAGAAAAATGAGAATGAGTTTAGTTGAAAATCTATTTTAGATATGTATTTTGGAGTAGGCGGTGCACATACCCATGCGTTCAGGTTCAAGCCTGGGGGTGTGGTGCATCCGCGTGTTTTTGTAGCTGCGGGGATAGAGTTATTGTTTAAGCTCATTTGGGTTGGTTGCTTTAAGCCATCCTGTTTATCATTGTTTACCTCACCGTAACCCAAGCCTCATGAAAAACCTTAAGCCCTACCGACTCATGCTCTGAACTAATCTAGTGCCGTGGAGAGAATGTGACCGGGCGAGCTTATGGTCTCCGACACCGATGGATTTCGGTGGAGTTTGTCCCAAACCCCTGCCTGGGCAATGCTCATCTTAGCATGTATTTTACTTTCCCCGTATGCGTGACCGACTGATTCACCGTGATTCACTTTTATGAGTAGTAGTAATATTTATTTACTCCATCAGAAATATATAAACTCTGTGTATAATTAGAAACCTTATCCACTATTTCTCTATGCACTTGGGTATGCGACTTCGCATGGTACTCCTCGGTGTAATTTTAAGCTAGCTATTTATTTTTCCCCGCCTGCTTAGGATGTGTTTGCTCGGGACGTGCAAACAGGTAAGTCTGGGGGTGTGATGAGTCCAGTTTATATAGTGATTTCCGAACTCATCTGGGCTAGTTTTCATGCACTTGCACTTCACTTTAGGCCTATATTCAATTCTATTTGATCACGTTGCCCATTTCATTGCTTAGTGCACACTTATGCCCATTGTGGTGTGATCTCATGTATTCCTGTGGTCAAATATATTTTCATGCAGGTCCAAGGGTTGTGCGTCACTCGGGATGGGTTCTGGGGGATTTTCGGTCGAAAAAGCCACTGGTCGTGCTTTTTCCTTCGCGCACGACCAGGCGCATGACCACTGGTCGTGCGTTAATTCCCTTCCCAGATCGAGCGTCGGCGCACGATCGTTGGCCTTCTTCGCGCACGACCACTGGTCGTGCGCCACTGACCATGCGCTATTTTGCAGTCCGGGACTATGCTACAGGTTCTTCGCGCACGATCAGAGGCATTCCTTCGCGCACGACCATTGGTCGTGCGCCTGATCGTGCGCGGTGTTTATTTCCTGCTCCGCCTATAAATAGGCAAGCGCGATTTAGGTCGGGAGCACTTCGAGTCCGCCGTTTTCCGCCTATTTCGGGGGGTTCCGACTCCTCCAGCGCCGCCCACCTTAGGGAGGATCTCCGGGCAAGCTTTCAACGCCAAATCGTCGCCGGAGCTTCCTCTTAGCCTCCTCCTTCATCCTTGGGCTTCAAGAAGGGAGTCAACCTAGCCTTCTTCTTCAAGATTGGAGCAGCTTGTGATCATTCCTCCGGTTCGTGACACGAAGAAGACGGGTCCATTGGAAGGTAGTGACAACCTTCTCTACCCCAGACGCAGTTGAGGACCGATCTTGGATGCGGATTGACAACCCGGCGATTCCTTCCGTGAATCCTCAACAAGACTTCGGAGTCGGTCGATTTCGCACACTCATCTCCTCTTGTAGTTGATAGTTTAGTTGGATTTCTTATATGTTTGATGAAGTATACTTTATTTGCTAACATTAGTATGAAATCATGTCTATGTGATTGAGTAATCTTGTTATATTTTCATTTGAGGTGTGCCTTGTGGTGTGGATTGTTTGTTGTGTTGTGCCGCCCTAACAATTGTTAGTGGTGTGCTTTGCGAAGAGGTGCTTGCGACCCTCATTCCGCCGCTCTCTCCACCCCATCCGCTAGCCTACTCTTCCTTCCGCCTAGCAAAGCGTGGCATAGCGGCCCGTGTAATCCATTCGCCTTACGAAGCAGTGCGCTCAAGGCCTGCATAGTTCGATTCCGCACTTATTCACCTCATCCGCTAGCCTACTCGCCCATCCGCCTAGTGAAGCAGCGCGCTCAAGGCCTGCCTAGTTTCCATCCCGCCAAGCGAAGCATTGCATAGCGGCATTGCATAGGAGTAGTTGTAGCTTTCACTTTATTTTCCACAATCCAAACCAAGCCTCCCGCAATCCATCTGACCTAAAGGACTTCGATCTCAAGTCCTTCCTCAATAGTTAACTCTACCTTACTGTGTTCCTTCCGAGATCGATACTCAGGGATTTACTCCTCGTTTTATATTACTTGAACGATCGGTACACTGCCGCTTCATGCCGCAGTCTTGCTACCGCCTATAGCGGTGTGCTAAGATTTGTGCATCAGTGATCAAGCTCTCTGGATAGTAAATCAACTTCATCACTCCCTGGGACTCACTCTCATAGTGTATAAACCCTATACAACTAGTAGACCCTCAAAACTCTCCAAGATACTTTGCTGAATATACTTCTGAGAATGCTTAACAAGCAGGTGAATCATGTTAGAGAAAGAATCCTAAGTTGTTAGGTGAAGACTTGTCTCTCAAAAGAAAGGGAAGAAGAGAGGGCCAATGATCCAAATTTTAAGACCTAGAGCCCAAAGTCAAGGGACATTATATTAAATACTTGGAGAGACTTTGGGAACATTGGCAATGATACATCCAAACATTACCCCTCAAATGAATGGGATAAGCATAAGAAAACAGAAGTTATGAGAAGGGTCTACAAAAAGCATCAACAGGAAAGGACACTGCCAAGGAATGCACCTCCCATCCCAGACAGATACATTCCCAAGCCCTTCATATATTTTGAAAGACGAGCAGAAGCAGCAATGCAAGGAGAAGGAGACAGGAAAGATGTAGATTTACTAAAGGAAGTACAAGAACCTGTGTTGGCTGAAAGGAAATGTAGTTAATCTGTTTGAAAACATTTGGTCTGCTTATAATATCTCACTACAAGAAAATTGATTTTTAGTCAGGGCAATTTAGCCTGGCAAAAGATATAAAACTGTAGCTAAAAGTCTTTATCCACGGTCTATCCACAGTAAAAATCGTGGCTGCAAGTCACATGGAGAATAATTTTTAGCAATGAACTAGCCGTGGCAAATAGTATTAGTTATGCGCCACCATTACCGTGGCTAATACTGGGACCTTTCGTCACGGTTTTGTCCCGTGGCAAATTGTATTTGAAATGAATAGAAATGACTATTTTCCACAGTTTTATGTCGTGGCAAATAATCTGATTATTTGTCACGGTTAAATACTGTGGTAAATAATCATTTATATTTTTTAAAGTATTTGCCACGGTCTAAAACCGTGGCAAATACTACTGATTTAGGAAAAAAATTATTGGCCTAATTTTTGAGTATGTCAACAAACAAAATATTATTCTAATAAAAGAAATATTATCTTTCCGTAATGTAAAGATAAATAACACGCATCTTTCATTTCCAAACAAAAAATAATCAAATCAATCTTTTTTAAAAATGGAAAACTGAAACAATTACAAAAGCTGATTCAGTACAGGGCTGAGATAACTGAAACAATTACGGAAGCCAGACTAACTGAGAAGAAGTTAAAAGTAAAATGCTGATTAATAACATGGTTGAGATGCATGAGGCATAGAAGATAATGGACGTGTTTGATTTCATCATACTATCGTTCGAAGGACTTCCGTTCGTAGTCTTCGACCCAGTGCCTACATTCAGTGGTGTGTTAAGCTCGAGATGGTGTCTAGTTCTACAAAATAATGCTTAACGTTGACTACAAGTTAAAAAGTATATCACCAATCATAGCAATAAAAATAGATCGTGGGGATGGTTGACCATAGTGCGTATTTATATTATCTAATAGTAATACAAAACAATCACTTAAATTGTTTGAATTACTTTGGAAAATAGTCAATGGGCAAGGAAATGATGAATCGATATTAATAAAGGTAATCCTTAAGATACAGCTAAATAATCATACTGACTAGTACATTCTAAAAGAAGTCAACAAAGTTGTTTGTTACGAAAAATAAGAAACATTTCTCATGGAAATAATTAATTCTCAATATTTTGGTAGTGAGAAAAAGAGTACATACCAAATATCACGAAATAACTCAATGACTAATCTCGGTTAGTTTTTCCACCAGACCACCATGTAAATATAAATTCTAAAAATCCAACACACAAACATAAGTTCCACATTCTGATATTCAAGTACCATAATTAAATCAAATATATATACATAAATATATTTATATATATATATATAATTCATATGAACCATTAAGGTTTAAAAGTAAATAATGTATCTAGCATGTAAAAGTATAACAAGCTCTGAAAGATGCATATTCCAGTCTATTTTAATGTGGGAGTGCCATTATCTATATGGATAAATTTCTCTCTACCTCTCCTAAAATCCTTGCTCGAAATCCTAGAAATGATAACCGAGGGCCAAGTGAAAAAAGTTCAACATAGAAAGACAACTTTTAATTGGATTTACACAGAAGTACAAAATTATTCAACCTCCATTATATGTGTTAAGTTACAGAAGTTGGTTTCACATAAAATTCAATCTGATTAATGCTTTTAATTTTATTTTGGCAAAGCAATCCTTTTTAACGCTCTTCAAAACTACTCATATTTAAAATAGTATACTTCAAGTAAGAAGAAATGCAAACTTAAGAAAGTAAAGCAATGTTGGAATCTTGTGTGCAATGGTTATGACAGTGCGGTCTATGAACTCTGTTCTAATTATCTTTTGAAGAATAACATCAGTAGCATTATCAACTGATGCAGTAGCTTCATTAATTACTAATAAAAGATTTTTCCTCAAACGGGCGCAGCCCAAGCAAAACAATTGCCTCTGCCCCATGCTCCAATTAGATCCATTCTGTTGGATCTGATGATGCCCTTAGAGGGGGTGAATAAGGGGCTTACAATTTTTAAGGTAAACTGACATATTTTATAAAAACAGAAAAACTTTTCTGCTCTGTAGCTAACACCTGGCGTTATATAGTTAACGCTGGGCGTTATCTCCTCAAAAATATTTTCCAGAAATATCAAAGTGATTTTACTTGCACAATCTTAAGTGAAATAAACTTTCAGACAATCAGAGATAATAATATGAGTATTATTTATTTCAAGAAGAAGATTACAAAACATTTAATTTCAATAACGCTTGAAATAAAGGCGACAAGATAAAAATCACTTTTTTGTTCCTTCACCGGTCCTTCTCCCAAGGACCGGTTGGCTATAGCCTATCTATTCCCAGATAAGGCCTCTAGCCACCCCCTAGATCTACCCTTGACCTAGTCGTCACACACAAGGCTGCGAATTACCCCCTAAGCGGCACAAGGACGTAGTCACCAACAACCGCGGTGAATTCACTACCGTTATAAGAAAATATAAAAAGATAAAGATAAAACCAGAACAAAAGACTCCCTATATTGAAGAGCACTAAAGGAGATGTTGAAGACACGCTATGATCATCATCGGAGTTGATGCAAGCATCCTTTTTCAAATTGCACCTTTGAAAATCTCCTTCTCACTCTTGTTCCTCAATGGTGGTGTTGGGAGTTCTCTCTGAATTCGGAATGAAATGCTCTCTCAGATCTCTAGAATGAAGGCTTCAATGCATCTCACTTGAGCAAATGAAATCAGGTCTTTAAATAGACACAGGAGCTAACGCCCGACATTAAGAGTTAACGCCAGCATTAAGCATCGTGTATGGCAGTTGCTGAGATCGTGCAAACCATCGGGATTGTGGCAGATCGTGACTCAATGCGGGCGTTAAGAGTCAACGCTGGCGTTGTCTCTGGTTTCTCGACGGATTCCTTCTCGACGGTATTTCATCTCGACGGATCCTTCTTGACGAAAGTTAATGCTGGGCGTTAACTACTAACGCGGGGCGTTAACTCTCTTTTCAGAGAATCGTCATCAATAAGCATCCTGTTCATAGGGTTATATAACTATAGTACTTGCACACTATAAACACAATTAAGATCAAATACATAGTGTGATTTGTTATTTCTCAAACTAAGAGAAGTGGAACACAGCTTCAACAATCTCCCCCTTTTGATAATAACAAATTCACTAATAAGAAATAATATATAATTAAAGTTGTGTTTATAGTACATGTTAAGCGTTATAAACATACATACTCCCCCTATGTGGATACTCCCCCTACATGAATGCATTTCCTAATTTACTCCCCCCTAAATAAATTTTTTTTTATTTCTTCAATTATTCTCCCCCTTTTGTTATAATCAAAAGAAGGTGGGATAGAGTCATAGCAATATAAAACAATATGCATTTAGTAGAGTTAAGAGCAACTTGAGTATAAATAGTGAACACAATGAAAGCAATTTGTAACATCTTATAGAAATTGTAAGTAGAAAATATAATAAGCATTTAACTCAAAATATTTAGATGTTTTGAATGTTAGAAATAAAAGTTGCAAGTTCATTTGTAATTTCTAACAAAAAATAGCAAGCAAGATTATAAAAATATAAAGTAAAGATATGTTTACAATGTTAATAAAGTTGCATTCCAAGTATACGTAAACATTGTAAAGATCATGCGTTGCTATCTAGTGCATTTACTCATGATTGTAGAGAATAGTATAGATAAGTTTTTAGTCCAATTCTCATGAGTGGAAGTATTATAAATGATAATGATGTGTTCAATAAGTGTGTTTTGATAAAGTATACAAGTGTATAAATCAAACCACATGAAACTATGTAATGTAAGAAGATGGCTTGAATTGAACATAAACAACTTTACTTTCACAAATTTCAATGCACATGTATATATATATTTTTTTATTTTCAAAGAGAAGTGGTGAAAAATTAGTTTGCACAAGACACTTTACAATTCTTTCCAAGGTGCTCAACCTCATAATGCTCATTAATACTTATCAGGAGGGTGAGTAGTGCTTGGTGGAGTTAACCTTGTCATTCATTATTTGCTTTTTAGATTAGTGACTAAGGACTACGAATTCACTTGTTTTTGCAAACATAGAAATTTTATTTTAAATACCACATTTCTCTAAACACAAGTGCATGAAGAACAAAGAATTCAATAAAGAATTCAATGTTGTGTAGGTAAACTATTTATGAGATTCAAAATAAGTTCAGACACTACACAATTATGCAATAAGATTTAAAACACATGTATATTAACAAAAAGGTGTAAGTGAGAAAATCATTATCAAAGATAAAAAAACTTTACTCATACTTAGAGGCATGTAGAAACATTTCTACACATGTAATCTATAACCAATTTTGTTTTTACACATTTGAAGATGATATTCAAGGCATGATAAAATCAAAACAATATTTTTAAGAAACTTGAAGGTTTAAATTAAACATTATAAAAAATCTTTAAGCAATATATATAATCATCCTTGAAATAAACATTTAAACACATGTTTTTTTTGTTTTAAATTTTTGAAGTAAATAACAACAAACAAGAAAAAAAATTAAATTTTTTTTTTTTAGCATAGAGGCTAACGTCAGGCGTTAACTTCTTAACGCCAAGACAGAACACCAATTTTTTACTTTTTGAAAAATCTTTTTCATGATACATTTGTAATATAAATAGGCCTTCTTACAGTTGAAATTTCAGACATTATGAAGTTGATATGAAGGCTCTTTTAGCGTCTTTTTGGTGGTGTGTCAATAGTTTTTACATTTTTATTGATTTTTGATTTGTATGTTTTTTTATAAAAAAATATAACAAAGTACATAAGATAATTTAGATAGCTTTTTATAAGGGTTATAGTGGCATTTCTAAGACACCTAATTCTAACCTAAGCATGTGAAAACGTGCATCGGGTAGAGGTTTGGTAAAAATGTCGGCAAGTTGTGATTCAGTTCCTATAAAGCTAATTTTAACATGTTCCTTCTTTATATGATCTCTAATGAAATGATGTTGGGCATCTATATGTTTCGATCTAGAGTGATGTACGGGATTGTTTGTGAGATATCTCTATAGCGCTCTTGTTGTCACACTTTAATTCTATGTTATTTAGATGAACACCAAAGTCTTCTAACGTTTGGGTCATCCACAAGGCTTGTGCACAACAACTACCTAGTGCAATATATTCGGCCTCGGTGGTGGAGAGGGCAACAGAATTCTATTTCCTACTCGACCATGATACGAGTGAAGGGCCTATAAAATGACATGTGCCACTAGTGCTCTTACGATCTAATGAACATCCCGCATAGTTCGAATCAGAAAAACTGTGTAGAATAAAACAATTATTATGAGGATACCGTAAGCCTAATCTAGGTGTTCCGATTAGATATCTAAAAATACATTTCACCGCTTTTAAATATGATTCTTTTGGATTAGCTTGAAATCTAGCACATAAGCAAACAGAAAACATAATATCGGGTCTAGATGCGCTTAAATATAGCAATGAGCCTATCATCCCTCTATATAATGTTTGATCAATAGAAATGCCGGCTTCATCTTTTCCTAATTTTAGTGATGCACTCATTGGTGTATTAGCTTGTTTTAGGTTTTCAAATCCAAATCTTTTAAGAATATCATGAACATTTTTAGTTTGACAAATAAATATACCATCTTGTTTTTGTGAGATTTGAAATCCTAGAAAATAAGTGAGTTCTCCTACCAAGCTCATTTCAAATTCATTTTTCATCACTAAAATTACTTCATTACATAACTCTTCATTAGTGGCTCCAAAAATGATATCATCAACTTAAATTTGTAATATAATCAAATCATTATCTACATGCTTAATGAAGATTGCATTATCCGCACTTCCCAGTTTATAACCGCGCTTTATCAAAAATAATGTCAATCTATCGTACCAAGCACGTGGCGCTTGCTTCAATCCATAAAGCGCCTTTTCTAACTTATACACATGATTAGGAAATTTTCACTCACAAAACTGGGGGGTTGTTCTACATAAACTTCTTCTTTTATAATCTCGTTCAAAAAGGCACTTTTAACATCCATTTGAAATAATTTAAATCTTTTAAGACTCACAAATGCAAGAAATATTCTAATAGACGCAAGACGAGCAATGGGTGCAAGAGTTTCATCAAAATCTACCCCTTCGATTTGTGAATATCCTTGTGCAACTAGTCTAGCTTTATTTCTTGTTATCCTAAAGTCACCATCTAGTTTGTTTTTGAAAATCCATTTGACTCCAATAACCGGATGATTAGATGGCCTCTCTACTAAATTCCAAACCTTATTACGTTCAAATTGATTTAATTCATCATTCATAGCTAAAAAGCAAAATTCATCATTTAAAGCGGATGAAACATTTTTGGTTCTATTTCGGATACAAAATAAAGGTTTGAAAAAGACTAATGTAAAGAAGAATGAGTACCTACCCCTTTTGACGGTTCTCCTATCACAAGCTCCCTTGATGATTCTTTGAAAATTGTAGCACACTTGGAGGTACATATTCTACTATCTCATCTTCTTTCTCCTCTTTTTCTTCATCTTTTTCTCCAAGCGATTCATCATCCTCATGCTCCAAAGGGGAAAAAGGTTCGTCTTCATTTCATGTATGTTTAGAATCTACACAAGGAACAAACTCATCAAATCTTACATGTATAGACTCTTCAACTACTTCAGTTCTTTTATTATATATTCTATAAGCCTTGCTAGTTGAAGAGTAACCAATGAAAATTCCCTCATCGCATTTTTCATCAAATTTTCCTAGTGCATCTTTAGTGTTTACAATGAAACATTTACAACCAAACAAATGAAAATAAGATACAATTGGTTTTCTTTTAAAGTAAAGCTCATAAGATGTCAATTTTAAAATAGGACGAAGCATGACACGATTAATGATATAATAAGAAGTATTAACTACTTCGGACCAAAATGATTTAGGCAACCCATATTCACAAAGCATAGTGCGTGCTAGCTCTTGAAGGGTTCTATTTTTCCTCTCCACTACACCATTTTGTTGTGGGGTGCGAGGAGCAAAAAATTCATGTTTAATTCCTAAATCATTACAAAAAGAAGAAAATTTATCATTTTCAAATTCTCCTCCGTGATCCGACCGTATGCACTTAATTTTTAAATCAAGTTCATTTTGAATACGAATGCATAGTTTTGTAAATTCAAGAAATGCATTGGATTTGGAAGATAGAAATAAAGTCCAACAAAATCTAGAATAATCATCAATTATTACAAAAGTATATTTTCTACCTCTTAGACTTGAAGTGCTAACCGGTCCAAATAGATCCATATGAATTAATTGAAGTGGTCTAGTAGTAGAAATTACCTTTTTGCTTTTAAAGGAATTTTTTGAAAACTTTCCTTTTTGGCAAGGTGTACAAAGAGAAGATAAATTACCATTAAGGTAAACCTTAAATTAATTTATCTTTTGATAATTTCAAAATAAGCTTGGTGCTCGAGTGACCAGGGCGCCTATGCCAAAGTTCTAATTCTTCATTTTTAGAAATAAAGCATTTTAAAGAAGAATTTGAAAGATCATTAAAGGCAATCATATAAAATTATGCATCCTAGGTGCGGTGAGTACGACATCATTTGTTTTAGAATTTATAATTTTGCAAAGATTTGTAGATGATTCAAATAATACATTTAATCCTATATCATATAATTGACTAATTGAAATTAAATTATGTTTTAAGCCATCTACAAATAAAACATTTGAGATTGAAAAAGAATCGTTACCCATTGTGTCGATGCCCATGATCCTTCCTTTTCCATTGTCACCAAATGTCACCATCCCTCCTTTCTTCATCTCAAGGCTAAGGAACTTTGCTTTGTTTCTTGTCATGTGTTTGGAGCATCCCGAGTCCAAATACCACACGTCCTTTTTGTCCTTAGCCTTCCAACATACCTAAAAAGGAGATGAGAGTAAAGATCCAGATACCCAAGAGGTTCCTCCCATAGAGTTGGTGGAAACCTTAGGCACCCAGATTTGCTTAATAGCACTACATCCCTTTTTCTTACAAGAGTTTGAGGTGTGTCCAAATAAATGACATTTGACACACGATATAAAAGGGGATGAGACCCTTTTTGAAGTTTTGGATAAACTCTTGCTTGAAAATGAGGTAACATTTGAATTTTTGAATTTATTAATAATAGAATTTCTGGAATTATAGCTAACGCCGACGTTAGGAGTTAATGTCTGGCGATAGGTTCCAGAGCCATATCCAAGGCCATATTTGGCACTTCCATGGCATTGGTTGGCCAAGATCATGTCCAGAGATCTTTGCCCAACTCCAAACTTCTTAATAGTCAAATTTAAATCATGAATATGAGCACTGAGAGCAGTCTTTTCCGTTACCAACATAATGCACCGATTCATAAAACTCTTCTTTCCATCCTCTATTTGAGAAAGAGAGGTTTTTAAAGTTCTTTCTAAATCCCCCTTCTCCTTAGTAAGAATTTCAATATTGGAGTGGGATTTAGAAAGAGCTTCTTCAAGTTCTTTCACTCTTGCCAAGGAGTGATTGCACTCTTGGTAAGATACCTTTTCTTTCCCTAATTGTTTAGATAATTTTTTGTTTTGTTTTAACAAAAGTTTATTTTCAGAATTTAGAAGATCAATATCTTGTAAACTTTTATCAAAGAATTTGCAAGTTTGTAAATAATCAATATATAAATCATCATAAGAAGTAGGGAGAGTTACCTCAGTGTCGCTTTGGACACTGCTTTCATCCTCGGATGTTTTGTTACTTTTTCCCATAAGGCACATATTTACCTCTTCTTCATCGCTAGTGGATGAGCCGCTTGAATCCTCAGAGGAGGATTCATCCCATGTAGCCACTTTTAGGAACTTCTTCTTCTTCTTTCCCTTGTGCCCTTTTTCTTTATGCTCTTTCAGATATTTTGGGCACTGGCTCCAAATATGTTCGGTCTTTCTACAATGGTAGCACTCCGGTGGTGGTCGTTCATCATCGTCCTCGTCTCTACCTCTCTCTTTCTTAGATGAAGATCCCTTTCTGATGAAATATTTCCGGAAGGTGTTTCTCCTTTCCGGATTCTTCATGATCCTTTTGAACTTCTTCAGAAAAAGGCTCTCCTCGTCCTCTTCATCATCATCTCCATTTGCCTCCTTTCTTGATTTTAAGGTCAAACCCTTCTTCTTTGGCTCCAAGTTGTACTCATGTTGTTGAATTTTGAGTTCAACCTCATGGGTCTTTAGGTTCCCAATGAGGCTCTCAATTTGGAGCTTCTTTAAATCGTGCGACTCTTAGATAGTCATCACCTTTGGATTGAACTTTGGAGGGAGAGACCTTAAAATTTTTCTCACCAAGTCGTCGTTGGAGAACACCTTTCCAAGTACTTTTGAGTCGTTGATGATCTTGGTGAACCTTGTGTATATTGAATCTATGACTTCATCCGCCTCCATCCGGAATTTCTCGTATTCGGATTCAAGTTGGAAAAGCTTTGAATCCTTAACCTGCGAAGTACCTTCATGAGTGAGTTCTAATAAATTCCATATATCATACGCAGTTTTGCAAGCTCAAGTTCTATTAAATTCTGTTCTATCCAAAGCACAAAATAACGCATTCATAGCTTTAGCGTTATTTTTGCATCTTAACTTGTCACTATCATCCCATCTATCTTTTGGTTTTTCCATAGTAATTTCTCCAACAACAATTATTGGTGGAGAGTAACTTTGTTCTACCATACCTCAAACGACATTATCTAAAGCAGTTAAAAAACAATGCATTCTAGTTTTCCAATAATTATAATCAGTTCCGATAAATAGTGGAGGTCTACTAATCCTTTGACCCTCGGCGAAAGCATGATCATTATGCGCCATTATTCCCGGTTGTGAAACCGTTTTGGAATAACCTTGCTTTGATACCAAGTGTTGGATCTGATGACGCCCTTAGAGGGGGGGGTGAATAAGGGGTTTACTGTTTTTAAGGTAAACTGACAGATTTTATAAAAACAGAAAAACTTTTCAGCTCTGTAGCAAACGCCTGGCGTTATATAGTTAACGTTGGGCGTTATCTCCTTAAAAATATTTTGCAGAAATATTCAAAGTGATTTTACTTGCACAATCTTAAGTGAAATAAACTTTCAGACAATCAGAGATAATAAAATGAGTATTATTTATTTCAAGAAGAAGATTACAAAACATTTAATTTCAATAACGCTTGAAATAAAGGCGACAATATAAAAATCACTTTTTTGTTCCTTCACCGGTCCTTCTACTAAGGACCGGTTGGCTATAGCCTATCTATCCCCATAAAAGGCCTCTAGCCACCCCCTAGATCTACCTTTGACCTAGTCGCCACGCACAAGGCGGTGAATTACCCCCTAAGCCGCACAAGGACCTAGTCGCCAACAACCGCGGTGAATTCACTACCGTTACAAGAAAATATAAAAAGATAAAGATAAAATCAGAACAAAAGACTCCCTATATTGAAGAGCACTGAAGGAGATGTTGAAGACATGTTATGATCATCATTGGAGTTGAAGCGAGCATCCTTCTTCAAATTCCACCATTGACAATCTCCTTCTCGCTCTTGTTCCTCAATGGTGGTGTTGGAAGTTCTCTCTGAATTTGGAATGAAATGTTCTCTCAGATCTTTGGAATGAAGGCTCCAATGCATCTCACTTGAGCAAATGAAATCAGGTCTTTAAATAGACATGGGAGCTAACGCCTAGCGTTAAGAGTTAACGCCAGCATTAAGCAACGTGTATGGCAGTTGCTGAGATCGTGCAAACCGTCGGGATTGTGGCAGATCGTGACTCAATGCGGACGTTAAGAGTCAACGCTAGCGTTGTCTCTGGTTTCTCGACGGATTCCTTCTCGACGGCATTTCATCTCGACGGATCCATCTTGACGAAAGTTAACGCTGGGCGTTAACTACTAATGCGGGGAGTTAGCTCTCTTTTCTGAGAATCGTCATCAATCAGTGATAAGTAGTATTTATATATCTTTTTAATAGTAATTTTTGTAAATATTTAATATGTATTCTTCTTTTTTATGTCAATTTTAAGTCATAATTAGTAATTTTATAATTTTGTCTCTAACTTAGCTTAATTTTAATATTTGCAGAATTTTGGGACAAATTAGAAAAATTGACAAGTACACGCCCCCAAGTCACGCCCGTGACCAAGGGCGTGTAACCTAAAGATCAGTCCAGAGTCGATGCCGCGCCAATTGAGCTAATTCACAGTGAGTCACGCCCTCGGTCACGCCCGTGACCCAGTGTCACGCCCGTGACTAGGGGGCGTGTAATTTAGAATCTTCCCAGCTGGCTGCTGACGAGACGTGGAGATGCTGTCGAGAAGTCAACCTAAGTCACGCCCGTGACCCACATGACACGCCCGTGACTTGCCCGCGTGATCTCTGCTTCACCACCGCGCCGAATTCCAGCCCACGCTGCATTTAATGAAGCCGTCCAAAGTCACGCCCGTGACCAAAATTACACGGGCGTGTAATGTCCACTTTTCGCCGCGCCGTCCAGAAAGCCCACGCCGCTGTCGGATCCGATGTGAATAGTGCAGTCACGCCCTAGGTCACGCCCGTGACCGAGGGCGTGTAACTTGAAATTTTCGCCTAAAAATTCAGAGGCTCTCCTTGAGTCCAGGGTTTAGAATTTTGGAGTGGGGGAGGTGCTGCTCGAGCTGATCGTGAATCTTTCATGTTCATGTTCATGTTCTTCCTTAAGCATTCATGTTCTCTTTTTCATGTAATGTACTAGTTTTTATTTCTTGCTTGCACTAGTTAATTAAAGCTTGTAAATTTACTTTCCTAGCTTTGTAATCTCTCTTTAAGCTTGTAATCGTTTTGGTTTCCAATAAAATTAAGTTTCCTCTTTCATGTTCTCTTTCTCTCCTTAGTATTTTCTCTTTTATGAATGTTAATTTTCCTTTCCCTTCATGCAATGTTTAATCTTCTCATTTAGCTTGCAATTAGTTTCTCTTTTTAGCTAAGTAATCAAAACCTCAAATTTTCGTCGATAAAATAATAGTGATTTTCCTCAAAGAAGAAGTAATCAACGCGCCCCGTGGAATACGACCTTGATATTCCTAAATATCCTATACTATAGACGATAAGGTACACTTGCCTTTATCGGATATAGTTTTGGAGAAAATCTCAAACCTTCACTAAATTTCAAAACCGCAAAATCTATATCAAGTTTTTGGCGCCGTTGCCGGGGACTTTGCGTGGATATTTTGAAAAGAGGATAGCTATTAATTTAGTCATGCTTTTTTTAATTTTATTTTGCTTTTTCTAAATTTCAAAAAGAAAAAAAAAATCTTTTTCTTCTTCCTTTCTTCTCTTTTTAGTGTATGACCCGAGGTAGCACTTCGATTCTTCCTTTTGATCCGGAGATCGAGCGAACCCTTTTGAGGCACCGCCATTCTCGTGATCAGGGAAATCAAGTAGAATCCGAAGAGTCGATCAGGGACACTAACACAGCGAATATGGATCATAATCTTAATCCTCCTAATCTTAACGAGCCAAATCTTGATGAGGACGCGCAACGGACCATGTCCTATTATGCGCGGCCGAATTTGGAAGGCACACAATCAAGTATTGTTCGCCCCACGGTGGCGAACAATATTTTTGAGATCAAGTCCAGCATCATACAAATGGTGCAACAATCGGTGACCTTTTATGGTCAACCGGACGAGGATCCAAATTCACATAATTCTTACTTTCTTGAAATTTGTGACACTTTTAAGATCAATGGCGTCACCTATGACGCCATTCGACTACGTCTTTTTCCTTTTTCTTTGCGGTCTAAGGCCAAGCAGTGGCTGGGCTCCCTACCTAGGGGATCCATCACTACATGGGCCGAAATGGCGAAAAAATTTCTAAATAAATATTTCCCGCCTTCAAAGACCGCTAAATTGCGCACGGATATTGCGTCGTTCATGCAAATCGACTCGGAGACTCTCTATGACACATGGGAGCGGTCAAGGAGCTTTTGTGCCGATTCCCTCACCACGCACTTGCCACTTGGCAACAAGTGCAAATATTTTATAACGTCTTAAATCTCCAAAAGAGGCAAATGATTGATGCGGCCGCCGGGGGGGACATTAAATAACAAAACCCCGGTCGCCGCTCAAGAGATTTTCGAAGAGATGACCACAAATGCGTACCAATGGAACATGCCCCGAGCGCGGCCTAATAAGTCGGCCGGAATTTTTGAATAGACGCAAACGCAAATTTGGCTTTACAAGTTGAGCCCTTAACAAAGCAAGTGGCGGAGATGTCTACTTCCTCCGCCACTCCTCCTTGGGCTAATAACGTTTTAATTGAAGAACATGTTGACTACATGGGAAATCCGCCTCGGCCTTCCTATAACCCCAACACCGCTCCGTATAACAACACATACAATGCGGGTTATAGGAATCATCCGAATTTCTCATGGAGCAACCAAGGAAATGCTCAGCGTCCTATGAATTTAAATCAACCTCTCCCTAATCAACTTCTCAACTTAACTCCGCCTCCAAATTTGATTTCTCAAAATTTTAATCCACCCGGTTTTCCACCGCAACAGCAAAAACTCTCTCCGCTTGAAGAGGTTTTTGCAAAATATGTTGTTACAAATGAAACGAACATCCGGAACCTTACCGGATCGATCAAAAATTTAGAGAATCAAGTGGGCCAGCTCGCAAAGATGATTTCTGAGCGTCAACAAGGAGCACTACCGGGGAATATCGAGCAAAATCCAAAGGAGAGCGCGCATGCGATTACACTCCGAAGCGGGAAGGAGGTGGTTCAAAAACAGGACGAACCCAAGGTAATTTCCTCTCCTCCTCCTACTTTTAATTCATCTTCGAATTTGCCCGCTACGATATATCCGCACACTTCTATTTTAAATCCGCGCGCTCCTACTTCTAATATTCCATATCCATTTAAATTTAAAAATGAAAGCGCCGAAAAAAATTATAAAAAAATTTTAGATGTTTTAATACAAATCCATATTAATGTACCTTTCTGCGAGGCTATCTCACAAATGCCTAAATATGCGAAATATCTTAAGGAGTTGCTCTCCAATAAGAAAAAGTTAGAAGATATTTCGTATATTTCTTTAAACGCAGAATGCTCTGCGGTTGTACTCAACAAATTGCCTAAAAAGGCAAATGACCCGGGACGGTTTTCCATCCCATGTCTATTTGGCAATTCGTTAGTAAAACACGCCTTAGCGGATCTTGGAGCAAGCATCAACCTTATGCCATTTTCTTTGTTCAAAAAGCTAGGTCTAGGAAATCCAAGGCCCACTCGAATGAGTATCCAATTAGCGGATCGTTCTTTAAAATATCCGATAGGAATAGTGGAGGACGTGCTTGTCAAGGTTGACAAATTCATCTTCCCAGTGGATTTTGTCATTCTTGACATGGAAGAGGATGCCGAAGTACCCCTCATACTCGGTCGCCCCTTCCTTGCCACCTCCCGCCCTATTATAGACGTAAGTAACGGAAAGCTCCTCCTACGGGTTGGATATGATGAAGTTACCTTCGGAATAAATTCCTCGATGCGGAACACGCTAGAAAACGACGATTCGTGTTTTTACTTGGAAGAGTGTTGTGAGTTCGATTCATCCCTCAAGTTAGTTTCATCGGCGAGTAGTGATTCCGAGCCCGTAGAGCTCTTTTATGATGAAGAAGAAGTTTCTCACCCCACACCACCCGAACCATTACTTTTAGAAAAATTAAAAATCAAGACTTCTTATGAAGAACCACCTGAATTAGAGTTGAAACAACTCCCCCCTCACCTTAAATACTTGTTTTTGGAAAAAGAGTCTAAGATACCCGTCATCATTTCATCCGATCTTAGCAACTCAGAAATTTCTGAGTTGACTATAGTCTTAAGAAAGCACCGCCATGCAATTGCGTGGCAATTATCGGACATTAAAGGTATAAACCCATCTTTCTGCACTCATAAAATATTTCTCGAAGAAAATTCCCGCAACTCAGTCCAGCCTCAACGACGACTAAACCCGAACATGAAAGAAGTCGTTAAGGCCGAAGTTATAAAACTTCTGGACGAGGGAATCATCTACCCGGTATCGGTCAGTACTTGGGTTAGCCCAGTACAAGTCGTGCCAAAGAAAGGTGGTGTCACGGTAGTCGCGAACAAAAATAATGAATTGATCCCAACTCGTACGGTTACGGGTTGGCGGATGTGCAGCGACTATCAGAAATTAAATGATGCCACCCGTAAGGATCACTTCCCTCTACCATTTATCGACCAAATTTTAGAGCGCCTTTCAGGTCACTCCAACTACTATTTTCTCGATGGTTTGTCGGGATATTTCCAAATCCTGATTTCGCCCGACGACCAAGAGAAAACCACTTTCACTTGTCCCTTTGGCACCTTCGCTTATCGAAGGATGTCATTCAGTCTTTGTAACGCGCCAGCTACATTCCAAAGATGTATGCTGGCAATATTTGACGAGTTAGTGGAGGAGGTGATGGAAGTATTTATGGACGACTTCTCTGTGTACGGAAACTCATTTAAAAATAGTTTAAAAAATCTCGAGCGCGTGTTGCAGCGATGTGAGGAAATGAATTTAGCACTTAATTGGGAGAAATGACATTTTATGGTCAAGGAAGGACTAGCCCTTGGCCATAAAATTTCGGGCAAGGGGATCGAGGTCGATAGGGCCAAGATTGAAGTAATTGAAAAACTCCCCCCTCCAACAAACGTAAAAGCTATTAGGAGTTTCCTAGGCCACGCGGGGCACTTTATACAAAATTTTTCCAAAATCACAAAGTCGTTAACCCATCTTCTCGAGAAAGAATCATCTTTTCTTTTTAACGATGAATGTCATTTAGCCTTTCAACTTATCAAAGAGAAACTTATAAACTCCCCGATTCTAGTCGCCCCAGATTGGTCGCTCCCTTTTGAAATCATGTGCGACGCGAGTGATATTGCGGTTGGTGCGGTTTTAGGCCAACGTGTGAGTAAGTATTTTCACCCGATCTATTATGCGAGCAAAACACTCACGTCGGCACAAGCAAACTACACCACGACCGAGAAGGAACTTCTAGCAATCGTTTTCGCCTTCGATAAGTTTAGGTCGTATATCACTCTCTCAAAAATTATCGTCTTCACAGATCATTCCGCGCTTAGGTATCTCTTGAGTAAATCAGACGCCAAGCCTCGTCTTTTGCGATGGATCCTCCTCTTGCAGGAGTTTGACTTAGAGATCCGGGATAAAAGAGGAGCCGAAAACTTGGCGGCCGATCACCTTTCTCGTTTAGAAAATCCCTCCTCGGAAGCATTAATAGAGGCCGACATTAACGATAAATTTCCCGAAGAGCGCCTCCTAGCTCTCGAAAATATTAATTCATCTTCTACCCCCTGGTTTGCGGATTTGGCTAACTATTTAGTAGCCCGGGTCCTGCCAAAAGAATTCTCGAGTCAGCAAAAGAAGAAATTCTTTTCTGATTTAAAGAATTAATTCTAGGAGGACCCCTTTTTATTCCGTGTATGCGCGGACCAGGTTGTGAGAAGATGTGTTTCAAGTGAGGAAGGTCTTAAAATTTTACGTCATTGTCATGAGGGACCCACCGGTGGTCATTATCATTCGAACCGAACAGCGAGGAAGGCGCTAGAGACGGGCTTTTATTGGCTCACGCTCTTCAAAGATGCTCACACCCTTGTGAGTACTTGCGACAGCTGCCAGCGGTCGGGGAACATCTCTCGCCGGGATGAGATGCCCCAAAACATTTTCTTAGAATGCGAAATTTTTGACCTTTGGGGTATCGATTTTGTTGGTCCTCTCCCTCCCTCTTTTTCAAATAAATATATTCTAGTGGCGATTGACTACGTATTGAGGTGGGCAGAAGCGCAAGCTCTCCCCACCAATGATGCGCGAGTCGTCGTTAATTTCTTAAAAAAATTATTTTCTTGATTTGGCACGCCGCGCGCTATTGTGAGTGATCGGGGCACTCATTTTTGCAATAGTCAATTTATAAAATTTTTAGCAAAATATGGTGTCACGCACAAATTATCCACCGCATATCACCCACAAACGAGCGGCCAAGTCGAAGTTGTTAATCGAGAATTAAAACGGATTTTAGAAAAAATAGTTTCTATTAATCGGAAGGATTGGGCAATAAAGCTCGATGACGCGTTATGGGCCTATCGAACGACGTACAAGACCGCTATCGATTGTACACCGAATCGAATGGTTTATGGCAAGGCTTGCCACCTTCCGGTCGAATTAGAACACCGCGCATTTTGGGTGCTTAAATTTTTAAACCTCGATTCCACTCTAGCGGGAGAACAAAGAAAATTCCAAATGAACGAATTAGATGAGTGGCGAGCGAATGCGTATGAGAGAAATAAATTCTATAAGGAGCGGACAAAGTTTTATCACGATAAGCATATAAAATTTCCAAGAACTTTTTCGTCGGGCGATCTCGTCCTCCTTTATAATTCCCGGCTTCGCCTTTTTTCGGGAAAACTAAAATCCCGATGGTCCGGACCCTTTATTGTTAAAGAGGTTTGGTCCTATGAGACAATTTTAATTTCCCACCCGGAAAAAGGTACCTTCAAAGTTAACGGGCACCGCCTTAAATTATATCTTCCGGGAGAGTTAACTAATGAAAAGAGTGATTCGATTGTATTTCAACCTTTAATATGATCGGCAAGTGGGTCAAGCTACGCGATCTTAAACAAAGCGCTTTTGGGAGGCACCCCAAAGTTATCTTTTTATTGTTTTCTCTTGTTCTTTAACATTTTTGTAGGTAATCGTCGTTTCCCTGCGCAAACTTCAAAAAAAAATTCAGGAAAGCCCTTTCTCTTTCTTCCTTCTCTTTTATCATGCATTTCCTTTTTCTTGTCTTGCACTTTATTTTCTTTTACTTCATACTTAGTTTTAAACATTGGGGACAATGTTTAACTTTAAGCATGGGGGTGTAAATAGTACTTTGTAAATAGTTGTTAAATTAGAAAATTTTCAAAACAAATTTTTTTTATATTTTCTTATGTTTTCTTCTATTTTAGCACTTGTAAAACCCAAAAACTCAAAAAATTTAGAAAATAGGAAAATTTAAATCTTGGAAAGGGACGTTTGGGGCCTCACCCCATCTCACCTCCTAGTACCGTGAGAACCCTTCACGGGGTATACCTCGGGAAGTCCAATAATTAACAAAAAAAAAATTTGTTAGCTTTTTAGTATATGTTTTTGTTTATTTCCTTTCAAAAACCCAAAAAAATAAAAAAAAAGATAATATCAAAATTAAAAAAATATATGAAAAAACTTAAAATACAAAAAAAAAATTTAAATCTTATACCTCTCCTATTTGTTGTTTTTGTGATTTATTAGAAATATAGTTGAGAATGTTTATAAGCATGTTTAAGTTTTTAATTGGCTAAAATTTTGCTTATCATAGTTTGTTAATTTTAAATTTGAGGTAATCTTGATTTAAGAATCATCTTATGATTTTAAATTGATTAGAGAATTTATTTAGCATGACTTCGCTTTTTATTTTTAAATGGCTTTATTTTGTAGTGAATTTCCTAAACCTCTTTAGATTTCAATTATATTTTCTTCTAACTTTTTAGATCTTAGGAAATTTAATGTTACTAGAATTTGCTCTCAATATAATTTAAAGCTAGCTAGATTTATTTCTCTACCCTACCCCTTTGATGGCATAAAAAAAGTATTTTAAAAGATCATATGTCATGGGAATAAGAGGATAAAATTTATTATTCCCTAAACATATGCACCCAAAATCATTTAAAAGATTATATGGCATGGAGTAAGAGGATAAAATTCATTACTCCTAAACATATACATTTTGGGTTTTTATTAGAAGAGAAAAAAAAAGAAAAAAAGAAATTTCATGATGAGGATAAATTCCATTTCCTCCATTCAAAAATATCTCTTCTTATGCCAAATTTTATGAAATCCCCCTTATCCAATTATCATTGTTCTAGTTTTAGTTGAAAATTATGGAGTGAGCAATATTTAGTAATTTACTTTTCCTTAAGATTCTTTTAAGATAGAGTTCTTATAATTTTAATTTAATTTAGTTTTATAATTTCTACAATTTTGTCAAACTAATTAATTTTCTTGAGAAGTCCTTGCCTAAACATTTTTTTCCTCTTTTCAAATCATCATCATAATTTAGGACTTAACTCCCCCTTGAATTTACTCTTAACTTAACTTTTGGTTTAAATGAAATTTTAGTTTAAAATTAAAAAATTTTAAGGATGTCTTATAATTTCTATCTCACACTTTTGCTCTGGAAAAGCAAAATCTCAAGTATGGGGGTATTTGATAAGTAGTATTTATATATCTTTTTAATAGTAATTTTTGTAAATATTTAATATGTATACTTCTTTTTTATGTCAATTTTAAGTCATAATTAGTTATTTCATAATTTTGTCTCTAACTTAGCTAAATTTTAATATTTGCAGAATTTTGGGACAAATTGGAAAAATTGACAAGTACATGCCCCCAAGTCACGCCCGTGACCAAGGGCGTGTAACCTAAAGATCAGTCCAGAGTCGATGCCGCGCCAAGTGAGCTAGTCCACAGCGAGTCACGCCCTCGGTCACGCCCGTGACCCAGTGTCACACCCGTGACTGGGGGCGTGTAATTTTAGAATCTTCCCAGCTGGCTGCTGACGAGACGTGGAGATGCTGTCGAGAAGTCAACCTAAGTCACGCTCGTGACCCACATGACACGCCCGTGACTTGCCCGCGTGATCTCTGCTTCGCCGCCGAGCCGAATTCCAGCCCACGCTGCATTTAATGAAGCCGTCCAAAGTCACACCCGTGACCAAAATTACACGGGCGTGTAATGTCCACTTTTCGTCACGCCGTCCAGAAAGCCCATGCCGCTGTCAGATCCGATGTGAATAGTGCAGTCACGCCCTAGGTCACGCCCGTGACCGAGGGCGTGTAACTTGAAATTTTCGCCTATAAATTCAGAGGCTCTCCTTGAGTCCAGGGTTCAGAATTTTGGAGTGGGGGAGGTGATGCTAGAGCTGATAGTGAGTCTTTCATGTTCATGTTCATGTTCTTCCTTAAGCTTTCATGTTCTCTTTTTCATGTAATGTACTAGTTTTTATTTCTTGCTTGCACTAGTTAATTAAAGCTTGTAACTTTACTTTCCTAGCTTTGTAATCTCTCTTTAAGCTTGTAATCGTTTTGGTTTCCAATAAAATTAAATTTCCTCTTTCATGTTCTCTTTCTCTCCTTAGTATTTTCTCTTTTATGAATGTTAATTTTCCTTTCCCTTTATGCAATGTTTAATCTTCTCATTTAGCTTGCAATTAGTTTCTCTTTTTAGCTAAGTAATCAAAACCTCAAATTTTCGTCGATAAAATAATAGTGATTTTCCTCGAAGTAGAAGTAATCAACGCGCCTCATGGAATACGACCTTGATATTCCTAAATATCTTATACTATAGATGATAAGGTACACTTGCCTTTATCAGATATAGTTTTGGAGAAAATCTCAAACCTTCACTAAATTTCAAAACCGCAAAATCTATATCAATCAGCATCCTGTTCATAGGGTTATATAAATATAGTACCTGCACACTATAAACACAAGCAAGATCAAATACATAGTGTGATTTGTTATTTCTCAAACTAATTGAAGTGGAACACAAGCTCCAACACTTTCTTGACAACTCTAGTCAAAAACAAATTTATGCGAGTATATAAATAACAATACTATGGTAACAAGTTAAAGAAAAGGTCAATTGAGCAAAACTGCTGCATACTAGAGGGACATGCCTAGAGATTTACCGCTTCGATATTTCAGTCAATATGGCTTCTATTTCTCTCTCAATTTCTTCCCCTTGGATTACCTTTCTCTCTCAATTTCTTCCAACTGGATAAGCTGTCTGAGATGGCTTTGTTATTGCAACGGTAGAGAAGAGAAAAGGAAGAATAGAGAAACAAATTAAGGGAAAATACACGTCTTACTTGGAGAATTGTAATGGGAATGCCAAGCTCTTCACTAGATCCAATTACAACCACAGATGAAGCATAAGATAATAACTTGTTGGGTGAATTACACAAAAAAATTAAGTTCTTAAAACAGATGAACAAAAGTATGAGTAGAAATTACATTAGCATTTTCTTGAATTATGCCTTGACTTCTTATTTCTCAGCATCAGCTTTTACCTTAGCAGTAACATCATCTTTTACCTTAGCAGTGGCATCAGCTTTGGCCATCTCAGCATTTGCCAGTGCCACTACATTTGATTTCGATAAAGATGTCAAGGATGAGGATGATATTGTTGTTGCTAGTACTTTTATAATAATGCTTCTGAGCAACATGATGTTTTAAGTATGATCAGGACAAAGTTTCTTGGAATACATTTTTTGAGAAAGAATATTCTATATATACTACGAATACTGATGTTGTGAAAGGTTTCAAATACTAATATTCTACTTCTTGTTTTGCAAATTACTGAAAGTGATGTTCTATATTCTAGCTCTTGTTATGTTATGCTTTTCCTTAACTGAAGAAGCCGACCCAATAGCCTTTTAGCAAGAGAGGAGCTTCTCTCATATTTTCCCCTCAACCACTCGTTGTAACCTCTCCCTTCCTCTTTTTGATAGGTCATGCAGCCCTTTCCACTAGATGGGGCCCTATTGGCACATATGTATTCCTTCTTATTTGTCTAATAAGGTTTTTTTTATCTAAATTATACATAGATGTTGTCAAAAGGTTTGTAAAATCAGGCCAAATTTTCCATTCAATTTCCATCCTTTAGAGCATTGGCCCAGTGCTGCTATAGAACTTGTCCGTTCATGAGCTAGTTGACACACCAGATTCCAGCATGTCAACAGAACTGGAGCAAGCATATGAAAAATCACCAATATCACCACTAAATAATAAAAAATTGCATCCATTGGGCGATATATAGCTCAATTATTAAAAATTCAATGCACTCACTTAAGATAAGTTGGAAACTAGAATAAGTAGACCATGAGGAAAATTAACAGTATGGAAATTACCAGAGACAAGCTGGAAACTAGATCTTTCCTAGCCATCACTGTAACTATAGTATTATGAGCACTAGAAATGCAAAGACCATGGTCAGCACACAACATGACACAGATATGGAAAGCCTTGCTAGTGTTAGGGATGTAAATATATAGCTATGATAGCATATAAATCATGCTCAAAATGCCCCCAACCTTAGAGAAAAATAGAGGTCTTTCATAAGAAGGCTTAAATATAAAAGAAGCTCATGGTGAACGTATTCATACAGACCTCAATGAAATATGTGCAGTAGCGAGGGAGGCTGCAGAAGAGTGATAACATTACAAATGCTAAAACCGCTCTCGATAATTGTAGACATAGGTACGCCATCATAGCATGGCTCATCAACTGTAAATTCGCACAATAAAAATCATCAACTATTTCAGGTGAATCCACTTGGTCAACAATAATAACATCTTCAACTGCAATGTGATATAATTTTTAAGGCCAATAAGAATAAAAAACACTGCGGACTGTTCATGGCAAAAGACAGAAGCATGTTAGTTATAGAGCTCATACTTGAGATAACTGAGGATAAACAAAGCTTAACTAAATTCTACTATAATTTTTTAGGGCCATTTACCGGGACCTCCCCTCTAACTTTACTAAATTACTGAGAGCACCCCTCTTAGTTTTGAAATTACAAAAACCTCCCCTTAAGTTTTCATTTCATTATAAAAATCATACCTGAAGTTTTCATTTCATAACATCCATGCACAAAAATATCCCCCTCGGTGAACAGTGTCCAGGGGGTATTTTTGTTCATGGATGTAATGCAATGAAAACTTAAGGGGAGGTTTTTGTAATGCAATGAAAACTTAAGGGGAGATTTTTGTAATTTCGAAACTAAGAGGGGTGCTCTCAGTAATTATGCTAACTTACAAGGGAGGTTTGGGTAATTATTTCTTATTTTTTATATTAAAAAGAATTAATCATGAATAGATAATAAACTCTTGCTAGACGACGAAGCTGTACTTAAGTTAATCATAAACCCATCATCATGAAATGGTTTTATAAAGGGGAATGAGAACAAAGTTACACCAACAAGTTTGTTTTACATGAGTAATTTCATTCACCGTCGACCTCAATGCCCCTTTTGGTGATCTTCTCAACCCATTTTCTATTCCCCAAGGTGCTATCTAGCATCGCATAGATAGACATAGATCTTGACAAAGCCTTTGGCAGCATTCCCCTACGGACAAAAAAAAGAGTAAATAGGAGAGTCAATACCAGGAAAACTTTTGAAGTATGTAACTATAGAGAAATAACAGCACAATATAACCCTGTAAGAAAACAATACCAGGAAAACTTTTAATGAAACAACTTCTGCCCTGAAAATAAAAGTTGATTTCACAACTCTCAATGATAACATGAAAATCTAGAAATATGGCTCATTCATGGTCACCCACTTTACCCAACTCTTTGGCTAAGCCCTATAATGGTAATGCTCTCCATTTCAAGCAAATCCAGCCATTATTGAGGTATTTAAATTAACATATGAATAATACTTTATTTGGGAATAGAGGCCAAAAAGAAGAGAGATCTCAAATGCCAATCCGATGAACAATGATGATACACCTTTATACAATCCTTTCACCTGTTAAATTAGTAGTTCATCTCTGATTCTATTCCTTGAGAAGTTATATTAAAAGCGGAACCATCATAAAATGATAATTAGTTTCATGAGGATATTTAGTATTTCACATAATTAAGAATATCATTTGAAAATTTTAGCATTGTTAGGAAGTTCTGCAACTTTAATTCTAACCAGTAGAAATATGTTTGACTAATTTGTAAAAGGGTTCACAATCAAAAATATGAGAACAAAATTAAATAGTGTTAAGCATAGCGCAGGCACTGATTAGTCCATAATCTCATCAAAGATGCTAAAAGAGTTCACAATGAAATGTGTTTTCATGAAAATTCTGATTATATAGACCTATCTACCCGTATGAATTGAGGGTCACTACACTCATTACGAAAAGAGTGGCGTTTGAGAAATGACAGTTATAAATGGATAAGGGAAAAGCAAAAATAAACCACCAAGGCACTATGAAGAAAAATGTTGCTTGAAGAAAGAATGAAATATGAGAAATATCTTGATCATACCTTGTCAATCATCAATAATGCCTCTACTTTCATAATCTTATGTATTTTATTTGGAAGGTTAAAAAAACAGCGAGTCCGATGAGATGGAAGGTAGAAAAAAAACCAAAATACTCTTAAATCTGAAACCACAACTTCCAAAGTCCTAAAAGCAATACCAGAATTTATACAACTAACAAAATGGGCATGTCCCATTATGTTCTTCCTTATGATAGACTCAATTGTAGTGTATGACTATGTATTGAGACTTGGCTTTTGAAAGTTAAAACATAACACATACAAGATTTTATGTTGTACTCTCTGATAGATTTTGTGTAAGCTATGATCAAGAAGTACGGAAGGGGGGGGGGGGAAGCGATTGCACAGACCTTTACCCATTTGTGGCCACCAAGCTCACAGTGCCCACTTTCCACTATACTCCCTCCTCTTCCCTGTTGCACATGTGAACTGAGAAGACTAGAATGCCGGCTTAATCTAGAGGATGAGCAAAACCAAACCCTGTTGAATTTCTCAGGGTTGGATTTCGGTAGAAAATGTTGCGATCCTGGATGTGAGCAGAAACTAAAGAGAAAGAACGAACCTGGATGTGATCTTGGATATGAACTAATTCTGGCAAGATTTTACTTGAGATGGATGGTGCAATCGAGTGGATGAAGTTGTTGGTCTTGAGCACGAGGAGGAGATGGAGGTTTTGAAGGCTATAGGATGCGAGGATGGTGTCAACAAAGTCATCAAGAGAAGGCAGAGCAAAGATGAGGTCGGCGCTAGGGCGTCGGGAATGAAGGAGGGTAAGATAGGAATCAAGTAAAATAGTTTTTTGTTTAATATTAGTCACGCAGCCCGTGGTAAATACACTTAGATTTGCCACACTTGTAGTTGGTCGTGTCTAATACCAAAGTATTAGGGACGGGTTTTACCATGGTGGCTAAAAAACCTATTAGACACAGTTTTTATAACCATGGCTAATACATTAGTATTAGCCATGGTTTTTGACCCTTGATAAAAAAAAACGTCGCTAAAAATTATTTTTCAAGTAGTGTCCTGCTGAAATTTCTGAAATGCTTTTTCATTCATTTATTTCTCTATTCTTCTCTCTCATACATGCTCTACTTGTACTAAAATGTTGTAATTAACTTATTGTGCTTGAACACTATGAATGCTAGTCAATACATTGCAGTTAATACGGTATAAGTAAGAGTAATAATTGTTAGCATCAATGTATTGTCTAGTGTCAATAAGTTGATAATGGATCTTTATGAAAGTCTGCTGTCTCCTGAGTATAATATTGTAGCTGACACAAAAGATGTGTTCATGCTGGCTAAATAGTAGACATCATTATTATTACACACCACCATCTCATTAGCTGGTAGTATGAAGCAAAATTTAATTTCTTCAAAATAGAGGTGGGCATGCTTAATTTAGAATAACTTCTACAGAGCTGCACTTATTTATTTATTATAATTACAATTTTCTTCTAGTAGGTGCTAGGTCATTAACCAAGCATGCAGGTTGACACTGGGCTAGCTGGGAGAACTTGCAAAAAAGGTGTACATATTGTTTTGTGCATAAGAGCAATCCAAGACCATGTCATTTTGTCCACAAATGATATCGTCATAATGACACAATGGTATCATCGTGATGGCACAACGATACTCATTTATTTATTTGTCGAATTATAAATTCTATATGAATTAAACTCAGCCATTGAATCTGAATTAATCAAATCCCAGGTATGGGGCTTTTCACTTTCCACAATAGAAACTATAAATAGGTGTCAAATGTCTTGAAATTAAAGCATAAGCAACTTTTGACCTAAAAACCCGTCGCACGCTCTCCGTCTTGTGGAGGTAAACAAGTCGACATAGCTCAGCTCTCCTTCAAGTGTCCATGAAATGGCTCCAAAGAGAGAAGGATATTTGTATGAAGGGAGTGAAGTTGTGAGAAATGGATTTCATAAGGCCTCAGAAGAGATTCAAGTAGTTATTAGAAGACTCGACTCCTTCGATTTGCAATTTGTGTTGACAGAACCTACTGTGATCATTACAAGGGAGGTGCTTGAGTTCTATTCTAATGCCAAAGTTGGCTCTTCTGGGAAGTCAATCAAAAGTAAGATAAATGGAATGAAAGTGAAAGTGACTTCCAAGAGGCTGGCCAAAATACTCCATCTGCCCCTGTTTGCCAATAAGGAAGAAGATGAAGAGGTCACTAAGCAAGACCTGGTTGATGCCCTAGAATGGTGTGGACACTCTAAAAAGACATATGGGTCCTTAGAAAGGAAGCACTTTAATCAGCAAGAAAAGTTGCTAGCTGATATAGTGGGGAAAGCCCTTCTCTACAAGGTAAGGTCACATGATAGGATCTCCAAGCCAATGTTTGACCCGATGGCAAAGATAATCCTAATCAAGAAAACAAATTGGGCTCAGGTTATTTTACAGAAAATTCAAGAAAGTATTTCAAGTACCCAACCTTGGTAGAATACTATCTCTCTTCTTGATCCAGTCATATCCTGATCATTTTAACAAAAAATTACGAGTAAAAAATCATCATATGAGATGAATGAATATTAAAGTACTAGAAAGGTGGGAGAAGGTTTTGACAAAATCTCCTAAGGAGAAGAAAGTGGTGAAAGTTGTAGAAAGTGAAGAAGGAAGCTCCTCCCCGAAAAGTGAGCCAGTGCATGATCCCAATCGTTCAAGTTCTGAGGAGGAGGTAGAGCACAGGGACTTTACAGTCCAAGTTTCAGTACAGAGCACTGAGTCAAGATCCACTGAAGGTGTTTCTCAAGGTAAAGAAATGGAGCTTGCTGAAAATCCTAATGACTCCTTAGGGAACATATCTGACAGAATAGGTACAAATGATGCTGCAAGTGAGGGGGAGCATGACATTGAGCTCCCTGCTCAAGTAGTAGAGATGATCAATAAAATCACTGAGGTTGAGGATTCTATCCACACTGAGTTAGCAGTCCAAAAGGATCTGTCTGAAGCTCCTGAGGAGATGAGCCAAGAAAAATCTACTGTCAACTCATGCAAGGAGTTGATAAATACTGAAGCCACCTTTATTCCTGAGGATGAAGTGAGACAAGCTTCTATAAGAAGATTTCCTTCTACAATATATGAAGAAGCAGAAGGAGTGAAAGATCTTCTCCAGAAGGTACTGAAGAAGAAAGTTGATCCTGAACTTGCAAGGCCAAGCTCCTCCACAGGACAAATGCTAGAAGATTCCTCAATGCAGAATAAGATAAAGATGCTCCTGTATGAGCAAAGATCTAAACTTGAATCTTATGTTGATATTGTTGTTAATGATCTAAGAAGAGATCTATCCAGTGAATCTGCAGGCCTAAGGATAGAAATGAAACTTCTCAATGAACACACCTTCAACTTCTTTAGTGAGCAGCTTCAGTAGTAGATCGTACTGCTCAATAACTAGAACTTACCAACAAGGGTCTGGCTGATATTATTGAAAATCAGTTTGCATCATCTGAGAATATAGAGGAGGCTTTTAAAGCTACAACTAGAGAAATGGTTAAGCACAAAAGGATCAACCTAGAAAGATTGGACTTCTGCATCCAGGAGCTGGATAGTCATCTTCTAGAGACAAAGAACCATCTGGAAGGTGGAATCAATATGCTGACGGACAAGATTCTCAATCTTCAAGTCAATCTGCAGAAGGACCTATCTAAAGAAGCCCTAATGGGGGAGAGATCCATGATAAAGGCCAGCGGTGAGCATGCCATCTGGACCTCTAATTCAATAAGGGAAGCAATAAACCTTCCCCCTATCTATTATGATGTGCCTGCTGAAATACCTGATGTTATACATGTCGTTGCCCCTGCAACATCTGCAGTACCTGCTGATGCTGCTGCATAAGGGGAAGAGGATTATATCTGAGGAGGGTGAGATAAAGCTAAGAAAGAAAAGGTACATGGAGGAAATGGAAAAGAAATAGGACTATGAGCAGTGGAGCCCCAAATCAAGAGAAATTATCTTAGCTGCATTGGGACATATAAGGATAAGGAAAACTGATAGAGACAAACTGTACAACACCCATGAATGGACCAAACATGAAAATCAAGAAGAATTAAGAAAAATATACAAAAAAGATAAGTTGGCAAGAAAGATTCCAGCTGATGCAGAAGAACCATTGAGATATCATCCAAAGCCTTATGGCTATTTCACTAGACAGCCTGACAAGAAAAAGGAGGTTGCTGTCAAGAAAGCAAGAGGTGGAATAGTCATAAGAGAACCTGAACAATAGTTGGCTATTATTTTTTGGGCAAATGTTTTAAAATTTAAAACATTTCAACGCTTATATATTTATAATATGTTGATGATATTTCTTGTGTTGTCCACTACAATGTTCTGAATATTTTCTACTCTTTGCTCTTATGTTCTGTTAATTCTCATTATTATGCTATATCATTGACTGGGTTATGACTTCTTCAAATATGGGGGAGATTGTTGGGAACACTGCCCACAATGTTCCAGATTTAGAGAAGTTCTTAAGCCAATGATAAGTACAATTTGTATTTGATATCTATCTAATGTGGCATGAGCAAGTTGGGACATCATATATATTATATATAATGTTTAGAGATCAAGCACAAAATCTCTAAGTATGTGACACTCACACGACGATATCGTTTTGATCACTCACAGAAGACAACAAAAGAGGTAAGTCAACAATCGACATGATAATAAGAAGAACACGAAGATATCATTGTGTCAACAAGGTCCACACAATGATATCATTGTGAGAGCTCTAGGAAAGTCTTCTAAGGTATATATCATCGTGACAACAAGCTTCACACGATGATATCGTTGTGAGATCTCAAGGAAAGTATGTTAAGGTATATATCATCGTGACAACAAGCTTCACATGACGATATCATTATGAAAGCTCAAGGAAAGTCATCAAAGTTACTTATCGTCATGACAACAAGGTTCACACGATGATATCGTTGCAAGAGATCAAGAGAAGGCTACTGAGTCATTTATCGTTGTGTTAACCAACTTCACACAACGATATCGTCTTATCGAGCTCAGAAGATGGGATTTCAAATTGACAAAGATGACAAAAGCAGCTGTCAAATCAATCACTTCTGAAAAGTGATCTGAGACAAAACCTTTAAGGATCTCGATCATTTGAAGAGACAGAGAAATAAAAGGATAAGAGAGGGTCGGCTAACTCTATCCTTTGAGCTTGATAACGCTGTGAGATTAAAAGAGAAGAGCTTGTCTGCCATTAAAAAGCAATAGAACTGTAAAGATCAAGCTTACTGAAGAAGAAGAAGAAGGAAAGCTAAGAAGGAAAAGAAAGATCTCATTCTAGAGATCAAGAAGACTTCTATTCTCAAGAAAGCTCAGCACTGATCCTGATACTAAAGTATTTCTGCTGATTGATCCAGTGTTGCTGTTGAAGAAGATTTTCTCTCCAGAAAGATCTAAGAAGACTCAAGGCATACAAAATATTCTCTAGAGTCTTAATATTGTAAACAAAATATTCTATCTTCTTTGTTGTAAGATCTATCTAAGATCTGGGGTAGGGCTGTGTTATCAGCCTGAGTGTAGGGTTGGAGAGTTGGCATGAGTGTAAGGCTTTGTTGTAAGCCTAAGGTAGGGCCTTTTGAAGACCTGAGGTAGGATTCAGAGATGAATCTAAGTTGTATGAGTGTTGTTACTCTGAGTTAAGGTTGCTATTTGCACCAAGGGTAGGATCCAAGGAGTGGATTTGAGGTAGGAAACTTGTTGGGTTCCTGAGTTGTAGGAGTCCAGGATTCTGAGGAATAAGATCTTTAATCTGGGTTTTTGGAGGGGTTGGTCGAGTCTAGCACATTGCTAGATATGTGGAGAGGGACAGTGGAATACCCATACTGGGGAACCACTATAAATCTTTGTTTGTTTTCTGTGATGTGTTTTGTTTGTGTTCTTTCAAGCTAAATTAGTCCATAAGTTTAAAGAGACTAAAATAGTTAAAACAACTATTCCGCCCCCCCCCCCCCCCCCCCCCCCCCCTCTAGGTGATTAGACCATACCTTAGACTTTTAGGCAGGCACTATTGTTGATGGAAACATGCATGCCCTCCAGTCTCTAGGTGAGAGGATGGACACCACTCTCAAACATCATGAGAAATATGGGCTAGAACTTAAAAGTGCAGTTAGCTGGATAACTGTAAGAATATCTGACAGTCAGACTAAGGTCATAAAGAAATTTGTGGACAGTCAAGAATTCACCAATCAAACTCTTTCTGACAAGAGGGATGAATTCAGAAAAGCTTATTTGAAGAAACTAGAAAGGGAGAGAATGTTGGGGGTGATCAAGCGGTGTGGATTGTAAATGAGCTTCATCATTCTCTGGGATTCCATCCCTTTGTATTTGATGACACTGAACCTGTACAACCCTATCAATCTTCTGAGCCCCTTAGATATGAAAGTCCCAATTGTCCTCCATAATTTAATGATGAATATACTTCAGAAGATGTACATAATGTAGCTGAGTCCAGCCAAGCAAAAGGCAAAGGGTTACAATGTCAACCAAGGGCATTGCTGCCAAAAGAAAAGGTGAAGAGGAAAGGGCTCAAGAACCAAATTTTGACGTATGGAGCCCAAAATCCAGAGATGTCATCTTAGATGCTCGGATCAATTTGGAAATATTTGTAAAGACATAGACAAATATTATAGCTCTACTGAATGGGTCAAGCACCGGGAGTTTGAAACCAAAAGGAGACTCTATAAAAAGAATCGGAGGGAGGGGACAATGCCAAGGAATGCTCCTCCAATGCCTAGCAGAAAATTGCCTAAACCTTTCAGTTACTTTGAGAGACAAAAGCAGAAGCAGTAAGACAAATAAGAGGAAAGAAGATGATGAATGAGGCCTAGATGAACAATGGCTTTTGTGCAAATGCAGCTTAAATTGTTTATGAGCAATTGATCTTTATCCATATATATATATATATATATATATATATAATTTTGAAGGTTATCTCATCTATATGTTGTTTATCATCATAATTTATTTTTATGTGTAGTTTATCTTTTCTTGAGGTTTTGTCTTCTTCAAATAGGGAAAGATTGTAGGGAAAATTGCCCACAATATTCCTGATTTGAAGAAGTACTCAAGTCAAAGATTAACACACCGTGTATTTGATGATTATCTGTGTTGATATGTTTTCAGGATTGTAACGTAAGTACATAATTCATCAACAAAAAATATTCCAAGTCAAATATGGGCTATACAAGGTTCAGGCAAACCTCAAATGTCGGCTCGACTACCTATCGATATACTTCATATCGACTAGAAGTCTAGCTGATAAAAAGAACTTGTCATCTAGATGATACTTAGAATATTATTAATGCATTAGATATCGGCTTGATCATCTTAAGTCATAAGGGAATCAACTATAAGACTATAAGGAAATTTCAGCTTGCCGACTTGATAAGGATCAGATATTTCTTTGTATGTCGACTTGAAACTATGCAGATAAATAGTCTAACGTCTAGAGGAAGTTCAGACTTTTGAAGTGTATCGGCTTGAAGCTTATCAGTCAGGAATCAAGTTGAGGATTGGTTGGAGAATATAAGTTAAGTCAAATGTTGTCGAGACTTTTCACAGACAAAGTAGAAATGTTATCGAGAAGACTATTTGACATTTCAAGAAGCTTATTGACTTGATAATAATTATCATGTAGATTTCTGATATCGACGGGAAGAGTTCAAATATCATCTAGATGCAGTTTATATCGTCTAGATAACACTACATCTGTTAGAAGTACTATTATTGACCTGGAAGAGTTCTTATCAGAAATGTCGTCTAGACAAATCCAATATCGCCGAGATAGTTCAAAATTTCAAAATTCAAATCTCTACCGCCGCCACTGATTGCGCCAATTAGAAGAGATGTTTAAGGAAGCAAAGTTCTGACATTAAATTTTTCAAATCAGGTCGTTATGACTTTCAATCCTATATATATTGATGAGGTGTGTACGACAAACCCTAATTAATCAATCGTGTTATTCTTTCAAAACCCTGAACAAGGCAACAGTCAATTTTCTAAGTCTAAAGAACTAGAATTCTGAAGGAGCACTATTCAAAAGAGATTCATTCTTCTTCTCCAAGTTTGCTCAAGATATTTCATTCACTCAATCTTTTCAAGAGCGAGAAGGTTCTCAGATAAGAAGGTTCAGATCAAATCCAGTACACCAAGACAAAGTTCTTCTCCCTAAATCAAGAAGACATCATTTTCAGAGAAGGATATTTTCCAAATCTGATTGCTGATCAAGCGGAGGTTGTTCTCATTAAAGCTTCAAGAAGACTCAACTGCTTTATATATCTATTATTTGAGCCTAGAAGAAAAGTTGTAAACAACTGTTGTAATAATAATTGTTGTACATTTCTTGTGTAGAAACTGAGGTAGGTTTCTTGTATAGAAACCGAGATAGGTTTCTTGTGTAGAAACCGAGGTAGGTTTCTTATGTAGAATCTGAGGTAGGATTCTTGTGAGGAATCTGAGGTAGAATCATGAGCTATAGGATCTGAGGTAGGGAACAAGATTGTGTTCCTATAGTAGGAGCTTTGTCTCTGAGTTGTAAGATCTGTTGATCTGTGTTTTGGTGGAGTTTTCCTAGGCTAGCACATTGTTAGATAGGTGTAGGGGGAAGGAGGAGTACCCATACTAGGGAACCACTATATATCTTTATGTCTTTTTGTTGTGTGGTTGCTTGTGTTTGTGCTTTACTTTTAAATTTGTTGCTAAGAAAAAAAGGTGACAACACTTATTCACCTCCCCCCCCCCCTCTAGGTGTATTTAGATTATCCTTAAACTTTCAGGTGGGATAACGTTCTTCACCCGCACTGATTTTATTATGGACTAAGGTGGAATAATAATCCTCACCCTCCCGAATTTGATTGTGGGCTCAGGTGGAATAACGATCCTTCCCTGACCGTATTTGATGGTGGGTTCAGGTGGGATAACATTCTTCACCCGCCCGAATTTGATCGTGGGCTATGGTGGAATAATAATCATCACCCACTGGGATTTGATCGTGGGCTCAGGTGGAATAATAATCCTCACCCACCCAAATTTGATAATTTGTTCATGTGGGATAACGTTCTCCACCCGCCCGGATTTGATCGTGGGCTAAGGTGGAATAATAATCCTCACCCTCTTAGATTGGATCATGGGCTCAGTTGGAATACCGATCCTCACCCGCCAGATTTGATCGTGGGTTCAGTTGGGATAATGTTCTTTACCCGCCCGGATTTGGTCGTGGGCTCTAAGGTGGAATAATAATCCTCACCCGCCCAGATTTGATCATGGGCTCAGGTGGAATAACGATCCTCACCTGCCCAAATTTGATCATGGGTTCAGGTGTCATAACATTCTTCATCCACTCGATTGATCATGGGCTAAGGTGGAATATTAATCCTCACCCTCCCAGATTTGATCGTGAGCTCGGGTGGAATAATGATCCACACCCACCCAGATTTGATCATGGGTCCAGGTGGGATAACGTTCTTCACCCGCCCTAATTTGATTGTGGGCTAAGGTGGAATAATAATACTCACCCACTGTAAGATCCCTCACCCGCACCCGAAGAGCTCCCGGATCTTATGCCCAGAACTGCCGCCTTACGGTGACACTAACACACGAGTTAGTTGCCTCCGCAAGATGCAGATCCTGCCGGCAAGAACGATCAAACAGGCCAACATGATATAAGAAGAAAATTAATTAAAATATATCAAGTCCACAATCACACATAATTGTATATATATATATATATATCAATATTGAATAAAAGTCCATCAATGAGTACAATAAGTGAAAGAGAAAAAGGGAAATTCCCTGTACATGTCCAAATAAGTACAACAACTCCCTCACTTTATATCTATGCAGAAGCTATCGAACTTTGTCATCACGTGTCTGTAGTTGCTGCTACAACAATGGGTAGTGGTTGCTTTGCTTCATCCCGTCCTCCCGACCTGTCTCCTGAATGGGGTCCTGCTGCTCCGACACATCATCCCTAAAATGATGTGGTCCACTGACCGTTAGTCAAAAGACTAAGCCAAATTCCCTATCCCCTCCCTCCGCGACTCCTAGGCACCGTGCGGGAGAAAGAAGCGGAGCACTGTTGGGTATTGTATCCACAATAACTTTGATTTGTAAGAAGTCACCCTTGAATTAAGTTGCCTTGCCGGTGTATTGATGTTGTCTTGTAGCTATGTTCTTGCAGGTTATAATTGCCAAGTGTAGACCAATGTCAGATCACAATGGGTCATTAAACACAGACTCATGCAATGTAATCCCTCATTGTGTTACATGGTGTTGACTCATGTGTGATCAATCTATTGGGATACACTTCATTTTCAAGACCCATGATGCTTGGGAGTTGGAAGCATTGCTGGTGTCCAAGAGAAAGAAAGAAGGAAAAATGTTCAAATTTTTCTAAGTGCATTTCTCGAAAATTCAAAGTCATCTCTCGAGAAATCCAAGTTATGTCTCGAGAAGTCTTTTCCATTACTCGAGAAATCCTTCTCTGACTTCAAATCTATTGTTTCTAGTGTTTTTCTCGACAAGTCTCTTGGTCTCTCGAGAAATCAAGTCTATTTCTCAAGAAGTTGTATTTGTTCTCGAGAAGTCTTCTCATTTGTTCAGTGAAGTGTTTTCTAAGATGTTTCTCGAGAATTCAAGTGTTCTCTCGAGAAATCAAAGTTATTTCTCGAGAAATCCTATTATTCTCGAGAAGTTTTCTTCAAGTCTTTCTAAAAGTTTTTCCAAGCCATTTCTCGAAATGTTGCAGCCATCTCTCGAGAAATTATTTCATTTCTCGAGAAATCATTGTTGTCCCGAGAAAGAAGTTCTCTTCCTGTCCTGCTTTAAAATCCGTGTTCTGACCGTTCTATTATTATTCTCTGACGGAGTCGATGGCACGTGTGTCATGTTTTAAGGTTAATTTTACCTTAATTCAATGACTCTTAGCCGTTATGATGTCTACTATATAAGGATTCTATCGACTCTTATTTCATTATAGATTCTCGTGAAAACCTAATTTCATATTCAATCGGAAATCTAGAAACAGACGTCGCCTCCGCCATCGTTCAAGATCGTTCTCTCTATCTCATTCAGCCGATCATTTTGGATGAAAAGATTCGACAGATCATTGCTCATATCATCTACTGAAGGTTATTGGATCTTGTCGAATCCTAGAAGGTCAGATCTGAGATTTCATCCTCTCCTCATCTTCTTCAAGACAAAGTTCTCCAAGTATCAAGAAGATAGAAGATTACAGTATTTCAGATCTGAACTCATTTTGTTGATTCATTTGATGTACAAAATCTATATTGTTTATAGGTGATTTTATCTCCGAGTTGTAGGAGGGTTATCTCTGAGTTTGTAGGAGCATTATTTGCGAGTTTGTAGGAGAATTTGTCTTCGAGTTGTAGGAGTGGTGACTCCGAGATTGTAGGATCATTCTTGATCCGAGATATTGTGAAGTGGTCATGGCTAACTGTGGTGCTAGATTGGCGAGGTGGAAAGTGTAGTACCCAAGATCGGGGAACCACTATAAAATTCCTTGTGTCGTCTGTGATTGTGATTTGTTTTCCGTATTCTCTTTTTATCAAGTTTTTATTCCGCAAAAGATGCAGTTATCACCTATTCACCCCCCCTCTAGGTGATTTAGGTAGGCAAATAGATACTTCAATTGGTATCAGAGGGTCGTTGTTCGTTTCTAGGTTAACACCTTGAATAGGATCTATCCATTCTAGTTGCTAGCAAATAATGGAAAGAAGCAAGGATTCCTCCTCGTTGAAGCTGCCTATCTGCACAAAGGCTAATTTCCCCATGTGGAAAGAACGAGTTAGATTTTACATGGAAGCCACAGATCCGAGAATATTTCAAGTTGTGGAAGAAGGCCCCCATGTGCCTATGACTGCCTATACAGTTGACCCTACTGTTCAGGTGCCCAAGAAAATGATGGACCTAACCAAGGATGAGATCTCTATAGTAGCCTTAGACAAAAAGGCGAAGAACATAATTGCTAGTGCAGTGGACGACTCTATGCTACAAAACTTGATCCACTGCAAATCAGCCAAAGAGATGTGGACATCCTTGATTGTTCTCATGGAAGGTACCTGAAAGGAGAGTTTTAGTTCTTAAGTATATTAAAAGTCTTGTTTAAGTTTTACATTCAAAGTAAGTGATATAAATATATATATAAGTGTTTGCTGAGTGAGTAATAAACACAAACAGTAAGGAAACATAAAAATCACAGCACACAAATAAGAAATAAAACAAAACAAAGCACAGCATCCAGATGACACAAGAATATATAGTAGTTCCCCTCAACTGGGTACATCTACTCTTCTACCCACTGGTAGGAATCCACTAGGAGTTTTGATCAGGTGCCCTCACACCAAGGGGCTTTTGTTCAGGTATCCACACACCAATGGAGGTTTGATCAGGTGTCCAATTCACTTATAAGCTTTTGATCAGGTGCTTATAAACCAAGATGCAGGTTTTTGCTAAGGTGGCCTGTCACCGGGAGTAAACTTTTGAAGGGAGTTTTAACCCTGTACAAGATGGGAGAAATAAAGAAAACAGAAAAAGGTTTGGTGTTCTTCTCTTTTGCTGAGAAGACTCTTGATGAAGATGTTGAAGAGAGCTCCCCATGTCTGATTTAGTTTGATGACAGCTTTGTGGATGGAGCTCTTTCTCTTGATTGCAAATCCTATGTTCTTCTTCTTGCAGTTGTAGATCCCTGAGCAAATGATCTTGATTGGTGTCTCAAGATATGTATGATCTGCAAAGAAGGAGTTAGGCAAAAAGAAGATAATATAATATTTGAATCTGCTTCTTCTTTTTGCTCTGTTCTTTTTTTTTCTTCTTCTTCCTTTTTACTGTACAATAATGTTAATATGTATTTTGTACTATCTTCCTCTTTCTCTGTTAGTTGTTCCATATCATATTCTGCTACTGATGTTGTTTGATCTTCCTCTATATATTTAATCTGGAAGCTTTCGGCTAATTTGAATCCTTGCCGACCAAAAAGGAAGGATATAATATTTCTTTCATTTCCCAAATCCTCGAGCAGAACAATTTCCTTCTTTAGCTTGTTGTAACGGCTACATCATTTATTGCTTCTGCCAACGGCTAGAACATTTAATGTTTTCACGTTGTAATGTTAATTCAACAATATATATAGAAATAATAAATATTGCTTTATAAATAAATCTGACAGCATATTAGAATAAGAAATATAATACTGAAGATATTTCGTCGAGCTGAGGTTCACGTTCATCGAGCTCATCAATTGATTCGTTGACCTGATCATTAAATTCACTGTTCTGAACATCTGTTGAATATTCGTCGAACACAAACTTGGGTTCGTCGAACGGAAGGATTCGTCGACCGCTGAGATGGGCTGGATCATCAATCGCTGAATATTGAGCTGTTCGTCGAACGCAGGCTTGAGTTCGTCGAACGCAGGATTTCATCGACCGCTGAGTTGGGGTCTGTTCGTCGGCCGCTGAGATTAAGTAAAGGCATCGACCGATGAGCTTGAGTAAAAGCGTCGACCGCTGAGACGGGATCGTCGAGCGCTGAGATAGGTGATCTTCGTCGACCGTTGAGATGGCTGGAATTCATCGAGTGCAAAATGCACGCCATTCATCGAGCGCAGGGCGTCGTTCATCGAACGCAGATGGTCGTTCGTCGAACGCAGAGAACTTATGTATTTTTAATTCTTCTCTTATTTTTCAGCCAATTAAATATATATACTTATATTTCTTAGTATATTATTTATATATATATATTCTTTTCAGCCTATTTTCTTAATAAGATTTAATCTAAGTTATAAGATATATTATGATATGAACTTAGACACTAAAGGTGGATCCTAACTCAAATCAAAACTAAGGTTCCAACAATCTCCCCCTATTTGAGTTGGGATCCTAATCCAAATTAAGAATAGGTTCTAACAATCTCCCCCTATTTGGTTTAGGATACCTAAGTATAAAAAGTCTTTGAAGCTTAAGGGTCAGAGATTATTTCTAAATTTCTTATTCTATTTGAAAACATTTTAATCATAGATTATATTGTTTTCTTCTTCTTTTAAAAAATATTTAAGCAATTTCTGATTTCCTAGATTTTGAATTAAATGGGAATTTAATAAAATGAATTGCTAGTTGTTATTGGATTCTAGGAATTTTAAAATCAGAAATACAATGCCTGATAGCATCTTTCTATAGAATCCCCTTAATCAGAAGAGAATCACACTTAGTGCTTTGATCATTTCTGATCTATGCAATCTGAGTAGAATGCTCAACTTGATTTTAGGAGAAAATCTGGAAGAATGTGAAGTTATCTGGCTTTGTTTTAAGATAGAAAAAATCAAAAGAATCATTTAACTGCTGTTTAATTTAATTATAAATATTTTAAAATAGGTAAAAATAAATGCTTTATAATTAGATATGTCGGCCTTTTTATTTCATTGAAATACAAATTTGAAAATTTTCTTTGAAGTTGATGATCATAAAATTTTTTTTTTTAAAAAGTTTGTTTAAAGTTATCAGCTTTAAAGAGCTTATTTTCTAAACAGATAATTTGTTCTTCTGATATTTTAAAATTTTCTTGAGGTTTGTTATATTCAGAAATCAAATTAGTTATTTTTAACTCTTTTCTAATTTCAGTTTCAGAATTTATTAAGCCTGTACATGGTGAGTTGAAAACAGATATAAATGTATCAGAGGTAGAAATAGGAATTGAAGTTACCTCTTTTACCTTTTCTGTTTCAGATTCAGATTCTGATATGTAATATAAACCATATATTGCCATCATACAGAAAGCTCTGGCTTTTTGTTCTTCTTCTTCTTCACTTAGAGTTGAAGATGGTTCTGCATCAAAAATGATGTTAGTGGAAGAAGTAAAGGTGGATTCATTTACCATCCTTGAGAGGGAGTTCCAGATGCTCTTTGTTGAAGTGCAATCAGCCACTTTAAGAAGAATGTCTGTTGACATTGATTTAGCCAATATGTTCATGGCCATGGCATCAACACTTTTCAGCATTTCTTGATCATCAGATGAAGAGATTGAAGATGGAATTCCTGTCAAGACAGATTTATAAATATTTTCATCTATGGCATTCATATATAACTTAATTCTAACTTGCCATAAATCAAATCTATCCAAATTACAAATAGGTGGATCTGAAAATAAAAAATCTGATTGTGCCATTTCGAAAAACTTTTTTAAAAACAAAATAAGAACTAAGTGATCTTTGTGATTTCTGGTGTTAGCCTGTGTGAAAAATCAACTTCCTCTGATACCAATTGAAAGTGATCAATTGAATATCTGTTGCAAGAAATTGAAGTAATAAAATCAACGCCCTCTGATACCAATTGAAAGGAGTGTTTAGTTCTTAATTAATATGTTAAAAGGCTCTTGTTTAAGTTTTTCTTCAAAGTAAGTGATATAAGTATATATAAGTGTTTGATGAGTGAGTAATAAACACAAACAGTAAGGAAGCATAAAAATCACAGCACACAAATAAGAAATAAAACAAAACAAAGCACAGCATCCAGATGACACAAGAATATATAGTAGTTCCCCTCACCTGGGTACATCTACTCTTCTTCCCACTGGTAGGAATCCATTAGGAGTTTTGATCAGGTGCCCTCACACCAAGGTGTTTTTGTTCAGGTGTCCACACACCAATGGAGGTTTGATCAGGTGCCCAATTCACCTATAAGCCTTTGATCAGGTGCTTATAAACCAAGATGCAGGTTTTTGCAAAGGTGGCCTGTCACCGGGAGTAAACTTTTGAAGGGAGTTTTAACCCTGTATAAGATGGGAGAAATAAAGAAAACAGAAAAAGGTTTGGTGTTCTTCTCTTTTGCTGAGAAGACTCTTGATGAAGATGTTGAAGAGAGCTCCTCCTGTCTGATTTAGTTTGATGACAGCTTTCTGGATGGATCTCCTTCTCTTGATTGCAAATCCTCTGTTCTTCTTCTTGCATTTTTAGATCCCTGAGCAAATGATCTTGATTGGTGTCTCAGGATATGTATTATCTACAAAGAAGGAGTTAGGCAAAAAGAAGATAATATAATATTTTAATCTGCTTCTTCTTTTTACTCTGTTCTTCTTTTTCTCTTCTTCTTCCTTTTCCTGTACAGCAATGTTAATATGTATTCTGTACTATCTTCCTCTTTCTCTGTTAGCTCTTCTATATCATATTCTGCTACTGTTGTTGTTTGATCTTCCTCTGTATATTGAATCTAGAAGCTTTCGGCTAATTTGAATCTTTGCCGACCAGAAAGGAAGGATATAATATTTCTTTCATTTCCCAGATCCTCGAGCAGAACAATTTCCTTATTTAGCTTGCTGTAACGGCTACAGCATTTATTGCTTCTGCCAACGGCTAGAACTTTTAATGCTTGCACGCTGTAATGTTAATTCAGCAATATATATATAGAAATGATAAATATTGCTTTATAAAAAATCTGACAGCATATTAGAATAAGAAATATAATACTGAAGATATTTCGTCGAGCTGAGGTTCACGTTCGTCGAGCTCATCATTTGATTCGTCTACATGATCATTAAATTCACTGTTCTGAACATCTGCTGAATATTCGTCGAACGCAGAATTGGGTTCGTCGAACGGAAGGATTCGTCGACCGCTGAGACGGGCTGGATCGTCGACCGCTGAATATTGAGTTGTTCGTCGAACGTAGGCTTGAGTTCATCGAACGCAGGATTTCGTCGACCGCTGAGCTGGGGTCTGTTCGTCGACCGCTGAGATTGAGTAAAGGCGTCGTCCGCTGAGCTTGAGTAAAAGCGTCGACCGCTAAGACGGGATCGTCGAGCGCTGAGATAGGTGATCTTCGTCGACCGCTGAGATGGCTGGATTTCGTCGAGCACAGAATGCACGCCATTCGTCGAGCGCAGGGCGCCATTCGTCGAACGCAGATGGTCGTTCGTCGAATGCAGAGAACTTATGTATTTTTAATTCTTCTCTTATTTTTCAGCCAATTAAATATATATACTTATATTTCTTAGTATATTATTTATATATATATATTCTTTTCAGCCTATTTTCTTAATGAGATTTACTCTAAGTTATAAGATATGTTATGATATGAACTTAGACACTAAAGGTGGATCCTAACTCAAATCAAAACTAAGGTTCCAACCGTACCAAAGAGGCAAGGGATGATAGAAGATCTCTACTCAGCCAAGAGTATGAGGCCTTCAAGCAGAGTAAGGAGTGCGTTGCTGATGCTTATGAAAGGTTCTTCAAAATAGTAAATGGCCTAAGAAACTAAGGCCAAGAATTTACAAACGGTGAACTAAATGACAAGTTCATGTGATCCCTGACGAAAGAATGGGATAGCAAGATCGTTGTCATTAGGGAGTTTGGAAAGCCGCCAAATATTGACCCACAGAATCTGTTTGGGAAGCTATTATCTCATGAGCTGCAGATGAATATCGGCAAAATAGAAGAAGATGGGAATCGGACCTCAAGCAAGGAAAGGACCTTGGCTCTGAAGGCCGAGAGCTCCAGGAAAGCAGAACTGTGTCTCCAATAAGGGCATAAGAAACTAATGAAGAAGAAGAATCAGAAGCCGGCTCCTCCTATTCTGAAATGTTTGATGGGGAGTTCTCTCTAATCTCCCGTCAGTTCAAGAAACTGCTAAGCAAACGAAGGCATATGAAGAACAAGCCCTCTTCCTCTGACTACAGACATTCTCGTCGTGATGGTGATCATCATAGGAAGGGCTCAAGCAGCCATGACATGTATAAGTCTAAACCGAATAAACACGTTTCTTCTGACATTGTTTGTTATTGCTGTAATAAGCCAGGGCACATGATCGCTGATTGCCCTCACAAGAAGAAAGAGGGTGGAAAGAGAGAAGAAAAGAAATCCTCCTATGGGAAAAAGAAAACTGAAAGAAGCTTCGTCGCCAAGAAGTCTAAAACTCTCAGCGACAGTGACTCAGAGAAGTCAAGTGATGAGTAAGAAGCCTACTTCGGGCTCATGGCTATGACTGGCGACGAAGAAGAACCTCCGTACAAAGGGAAGGTAAATGCTCACACCATCTTATCAGAATCTGATTATGCTTCAGTTGAGCAAGAGAACTATTTCTCAGACGAGGATTCAGAACTCGTGACCCAATATACTGAATTGCTCAAAGATTTTGATAAATGTTGAAAGGTCATCAAAACCAAGGCCAAGGAGATCATGTCTCTCAAGGAAGTGGAATCCAATCTGAGAGAAGAAGTTGCATAACTTACATCTAGTAGAGAGGAAATCCAAGTCATGACAGACAAGAGCAAAAGCTAAGATGAGCTCCTTGCCCTGAGAGAGAAAACTATCAAAGAGCTGGAAGAACAGCTAGCTGCTGAGAAAAAGCTAGTCAAAAAGTTCTCCAAACCAAAAACTGTACTTCCAATCATTGATTGATTCTCCGCTAAAGCAAGTGCCAGTGGATTAGGTCATGTGGCTGAATCTAGTAAATCTTCTAAGAGCATCCGTGCTAAGAAGAAAAATAAGAATGCTATGAAAGCTACCGCCGAAGAAAAAGGGAAGGCTCATATGGATCAGACGACATTTAAGAAAGTCATCTTTCCCACAAATGCCTATGACCTGGAGAGCTCCTTTGGTCACTTGACTAGACCAACTAAGGTTGAGCCTGTCAATGACTACAAGGGGTGGACTCGTCCACGAAACTTTGGTGCAAGTGTGTTCAAAGCACCTTATGAGGAAATAAATCTGAGAAGTTATGGTCCTTTTGTTCATGGACTTAGTGCAAAGAAGGCACCAACAGTGAAGACTGTTGCTCCTAAGCCAAAGGAGACAGTTATACCATGTGTATGCTGCACGCATGAGGGATCCTCAACAAAAAGTAATGCTCCTGCCAAAATTGTCGTTCAAAAAGTAAATCAGGAGAATACAAAGCGGAGATACAACAGATTTGATTGTTGGTGTTGCGGCGAGATTGGTCACTTTGTCATAGATTGTTGGTTCAATCCGATTTATTTTAAGAGACCACAAGTAAACATTGTAAGGAAGACCACTCGCAATGTTAACGTTCATTGTGGTGCTCAGCTAACAATGGACCAAGGACCCAAATTTGTTTGGGCTCCTAATGCAAAATAATCTGTTTTTGCAGGTATGTCCAAAGGACAATAGAAATCATATCTGGTATTTGGACAGCGGTTGTTCTCGTCACATGACCAGAACAAGAAGCCTATTGCAGAACTACATTCAAGTTGAGAATGGCCCAAAAGTTATTTTTGGCGGATCCGACAGAGGAATAACAAAAGGCTACAGTATTATTACTAATGGTAATGTATCCTTCTCTGATGTGGCTTATGTGGAAGGATTAGAACATAATCTTATAAGCATAAGTCAACTCTGTGATAAAGGATACATAGTTGATTTTTGTAAAGATAAGTGTTTGATAAAGTCGGCAGAAAATTCTGAAACGGTTTTATCAGGCACTCGCTGTAGAAATATTTTCTGTTTGAATTTTCTCTGTTTATCCTCCTCTACACTAGTGTGTTTTTTAGCAAAAGATAGTGCATCTCTTGTTGACCAATGGCACAATAGATTAGCACATATTAATCTCAAAACTATACATAAATTATTTTCTACAAACTTAGTATGTGATGCGCCGAATGTTAAGTGCATTAAAGATAGACCTTGTCATGCATGTGTAAAAGGCAAGCAAACAAGAGCTAACTTTAAGAGGATTATTGGCAAAGACTCTACCAGGTGCTTACACCTGCTCCATATGGACTTATTTGGTCCTTTACAAAATAGAAGTTTAGGAGGTAAGTCATACACATTGGTTATTGTAGATGATTACTAATGTTTTGCATGGGTATTCTTTCTTAAACACAAGTCAGAGACCTTTGATATTTTCACTAAGTTTGTCGAGCAAAACCAGAATGAATTAGATTGTTCGGTGGTCAAAATCAGAAGTGACAATGGAACAGAATTTGAATCTGGGGCCATGATAGACTTCTGTGAAAGCCTTGGTATCTTTCATGAGTTTTCCTCTCCTCAAACTCCACAACAAAATGGGATAGCTGAGAGAAGGAATAGAACACTCATTGAGGCTTGCAGAACAATGTTGCGTGATTCTTCACTTCCGGAATACTTCTGGGCTGAAGCCGTCAACACTGCTTGCCACGTGCAAAATAGATCACTCATAAATAAAAACCATGAAAAGACTTCATATGAACTACTAAAAGGCAAGAGACCAACCATCTCTTATTTTAGAATCTTTGGCAGTAAATGCTTTGTTCTTAATAATGGGAAGCATTACAAAACCAAGTTTAGTGAAAAGAATTTTGAAGGTATTTTCGTAGGCTATAGTATCCATAGCAGAGCTTATAGAGTTTTTAATAAAAAAAACCTGGTTGTAGAAGAATCCATTAATATTGTATTTGATGAGACGAGCATGCTACATAGCAGCTCTTCTAGTGCTTCTGTTGAAGATGCAGGTTCAAAGTTGCAAGACTTAAACTTGGATGAGCCAGTTAAAGAGAATGCTCAAACCTTCATCAAGATCTCTCCCCCTGCCTCAATAGAAGAAGAAGATCACCAAGATGAAGAGTCAATTCAAGTGGAGGAAGACAATCCAGTAGTAGAAGAAGTTCATGGCATCCCAATTGATGCAAGGAATCTAGAGTTCAGATAAATGAGGGATCATCCAGTTGCTCAGATCATAGGAGATCCCCATGAAGGCATAAGAACAAGAAGAGGTACAACTAACGAAAATATGCATTTGAGTTTCCTCTCGCAGGTTGAACCAAAGAAGTTCCAAGAAGCAAATTGAAGACCCCCATTGGATAATTTCAATGGAAGAAGAACTAAATTAATTCAAGCGGTGCAAAGTGTGGACTCTTGTTCCAAAACCCAAGGATAAGAATATAATTGGAACAAAGTGGGTCTACAGAAACAAACTAGATGAAGACAGAACAATAATCAAGAACAAAGCCAGACTTGTAGCTAAAGGATACAGACAGGAAGAAGGGATCGACTTCGATCAGACTTATGCTCCTGTAGCAAGGCTCGAAGCGATCAGGTTGTTCCTTGCTTATGTTGCATTCAAGGGATTTACCGTATACCAAATGGACGTCAAGTCAGCGTTTCTCAACGGTAATATAAAAGAAGAAGTATACGTGGAACAACCCCCAGGTTTTGTTGATCCTGAACATCCTGATTATGTTTATTTACTGCAAAAAACTTTATATTGTTTGAAACAAGCTCCTCGAGCTTGGTATGAGACGCTAACTTTCTTCTTGAGAACAAATTCACAAGAGGAAAGATAGATAAGATATTATTTCTTATGGAAGTTAAAGGCAAGATTTTGCTAGTGCAAATCTATGTCGACGATATTATTTTTGGCTCTACGGACGACAACCTTTGCAAGAAGTTTTCCAAAGTTATGCAAGGGAAGTTTGAAATGAGCAGTATGGGTGAGCTGAAATATTTCTTATGACTTCAGGTGAAGCAATCTGAAGATGGAATCTTCATCTCTCTGACGAAATTCACCAAGGAGTTGGTAAAGAAATTTGGAATGGAGAGTGCATCCTCTATGAGGACTCCAATGAGTTCAGCTACGTCTCTGGATAAGGATGAGAAAGAGAAACCTTTTGATGAAACCAAGGACAGAAGCATAATTGGCTCTCTGCTCTACCTCACTGCTAGTAGGCCCGACATAATGTTCTCTACATGTGTATGTGCTAGATATCAGGTGAACTCTAAGGAATCTCACTGTACCGGTGCAAAGAGGATTCTGAGATACCTTAAGGGTACACCAAATCTGGTCTTATGGAACCAAAGTAGTAATGATAGCGAACTAATTGGTTTTTCAGATGCATACTTTGCAGGTAGCAAGGACGATAGGAAAAGCACTTCCGGGACTTGCCAATTCCTTGGAAGGAGGCTTATTTCTTGGAGTAGCAAGAAGCAGAATTGTGTTGCAATCTCAACCGCCAATTCAGAATACATTTATGTAGGCAGTTATTGCGCACAAATTCTCTGGATAAGGAATCAACTTGAAGATTATAACATGAAGTTCAAGGAAATCCCCATGTTTTGCGACTCCTCCAGAGCTATAGCAATTGCAAATAATCCAGTCTCTCACAGCCAGACAAAGCATATTGAATTGAGATATCACTTCATCCGGGAGCATGTGGAGAATGGGGACAACAATCTAAGTTATGTCCCTACGGATAAGCAAGTTGCGGATATTTTCACGAAGCCGCTGGATGAGACCAAGTTCTCTTTCTTTAAGACAGAACCTGGAATGCTCAACATGGAGCCCTAGTCAAGTTATAAATGAAGCAAGGAAGACCTTCAACTCTTCAAACCCTCAAGGAAGCAAAGATCAGGATTTTCAAGAAAAAGTTAAGTCATATATGGGATTTCTTGAGAAACATCTTATACTTCTCGAGAAATGTTTATACATCTCGAGAAATGGACTTATCAAGGGAATTCTGACACTTTTCGAAAAATGAACTATATTTCTCGAGAAGCAATACTAATATCGAGAAATGACCTTTTATATCTCGAGAAATGGGTCAATCCCTCGAGAAATTATCTTAAAGGAACTCTTCAACAAACTTCTCAAGAACTATTTCACCTATCGAGAAATATCTTTAATTTCTCGAGATATACTTATACCTCTCGAAAACTATTATTTAAATTTTCCGACTTATCTACTGTTCATTCTCTGGAATACGAAGAGTCAAGTACGTCGTTTGACACTTAAATATTTATTTTATTACCTTTAAACTGTCAAATCAAAAATAAAATATATAAGATATCTCGAATGAACTTGATCTTTCACACAACCCTTTTCTAAGAAACCCTAGCACTTCTCATGACATTCCCGCCGTATAGTCCTCTCGCGATTTCTCTCGACAGTTTAGACGATTCTTCTTCTCGATTCAATGGCGCCTATTCCAAGACTAGAGATTGGTGTCGGTAGTGAGCTCGTGTTCTTAGGTCTTAGCTCTATCTAAAATGATTTTCCTAATCTTTTCAATCTCTTAGATGCAGCTGGTATATCATTTCTTATGGAGCATCCTTGCCGAATCCTATTCAAAGAGGTAGAAGAATTCTACTTGAATGTCAAGGTACTTAAGAATGGCAAATTGTTGAAATCTACTGTGAATAACCAAAAGATAAAGATTTCCCCTAAGTCAATCTCCAAATATCTGCAACTGCCCCTAGTCGAATCTGAAGATGATCTAGAAGATGAAGATTGGAAAAGAACATTATCTTTCTGTGGATTGGACAAAGCTACAAAGTCAATTCGTAGAATTCAGATGAATGATGTAGGAAAACTAAATCATTGCCAAGGTATTACTGTGCAAGACTGGCAGTATGGGTTATGTTGCTGAAGATGTCTTCTGCCTCATGGCATCTGTTGTCTGCGGGAGGAATTGTGATTGGGCTTCAATTCTCTTTGTGAAAATTAAAGAAAGTCTCCTTGCTCCTAACTATGCAAGAGTTCTATCCCTTTACTTGAACCAGGTATATCCTGAAGTGTTTGACATGTCCAAGGGTGCAGTTATTCATCACCTCAAAAAGTTAGATGTCTCCACTGTTCAAAGATGGGACATCAGGATTCAAAAGCCAGTGAATGCTGGTGCAAAACCCCAGGGGGAGACAGATCCTTCTGTAGCTGGTGGCAATCAACATGTTTCTCCAGCTCCCCTCCCTGCTTCTCAGCATGCAGATGATTCCACCCTTCTACCCCAAAACACAGTTCCAACCTTAACTGCTCCAGAAGTTTCTGCTAGAAATCACATTCCATCCACTATAACTGCAGATTCAGTCAACACTACTCCTCCAGTTCAAGATTCTGAAAATATAGGTGCTGATACAGACAATACTCCTCCTCCAGAAAGTGTTCCTGAAGTAGTGATGGCAGATACAATTTCTAATGCAGAAAAATATGATCTTGCAGAAAAATGCCCAAATGTCCATATGGCAGGATCAGGGGCTGATCTTGATTTTGTTTATAGTGATGACTCAGTGCATGGGCACTCTCCTCCCCCAGCTGATATTGAGGGGGAGAAGGAGTTTGGTGGTTCTAAACAGAATGATGAACATCTAGTGTCCTCTATTGAGAAAGACAAGGATGCTCAATCTGAGCATGATAGTGATGGTGAGGATGTGGTTCCATCCTCAGTTCAAAAGAAGGTGAGTTCTGTTGTTTTTGAAGACATTCCTGATTGGAGGATTGCTTTTCTACCTCCTCCACATCCTTCTCTTCCAGAGTATGTTGAAGACACTCTTCTAGGCAAGATTGAAATAATTTTGAACAGGCAAAGGGAAAAGTTTGAAAGTTCTATAAAAGAAATTAATACAAGGATCTTTGTTGTTGAAAAAGAAATGAGCAGAGGCCTTGCTGAAATCCAAGCAAAAATTGATACACTTAAGAAAATTGTAAATCAAGGAAGCAAAGGAATAGATCACTCAATCAAAAGTATGGGAAAAGTCTTGGAAGAAACAATTCAAGTAAGAAAGATTGAGGACTCAATAGAATCAAAAGCAGTGGCAAACACTTTTCAGATCATAGATGAAGTTGGCAAATTCAAGGAATCAGTCATCCAAACCCTATCTATAGAAGTCAGAAAGGGGGAGGATAGGATGGAAGAGATGATGAATTTCCAGTTGTCTGAGCTTCAAAGAGTACGGGCTTCTCAGCTTGAACAGTTGAATGCTAGTGTTTAAAGACAGATTGCAGAAGTTAATGCTTACCCTTCTACTACAGTAGTGTGGCTGCATAATGAAATATTCCATGAACTAGCAATTCATCCTCAACCTCCTCAGTTTGATCCTAGACCTCAGTTCTCTCTAAGACCTAAAGTACACTCTGATCATGCTCCTCCAGTACACTACTCTCAGGTTTGACCAGCAGATCAATCTGAAGTACAATCTAAAATGCCATGATCAAGGAAAAGAAGGTATGGAGAAGGCCCATCTGCAAGCAAGTCAATTCCAGGGAAAGGCTCAGAAGGCACTAGTAAGGCAAGTGCAGGAGAAGTTGTTGAGACATGGAGTCCTGATTCCAGGATTATCATATTAGATACTCCCAGGTTAGTAAATGAAGGTGGCATGAAGGTCCAAGATTATTACAGTCATGAAGAATGGCAGAAATATGAGATGAGTATGAAAAAAGAAGAATCCATTTCAGAACCCATGGATGGGAAAATCCTGAAGGTCCACCTCCACCTCCAAAGTATCATCCCAGGCCTTTTGCTTATTTCAAAAGACAGGAAAAGAAGAAGAAGAGCAGCCATTGAAGGAAGGGAATCTGAGACCTGTCAAATCTTTTGATTAGTTGGATTGTGTGAACTCAATTTCATTTTAGACAATCTTAACTATATATATAATCCTTGATTTTGATGGTCTTTACTGCTTATTTTTTTTTCTTCTGTGATGTGCTTTTTATGTCTTATCTTGATGCAATTCATCTTAGTATATAGGGTTCTGACTTCAACAAATAGAGGGAGATCGTTAGGTATTTTATCCACAATAGCTTTCATTTGTAAGAAGTCGCCCTTGAACCAAGTTGAATTGCTGGTGTATTTAATGTTGTCTTTTAGCTATGTTCTTGCAGGTTATAATTGCCAAGTGTAGACCAATGCCAGATCACAATGGATCATTAAACACAGTCTCATGCAATGTAATCCCTCATTGTGTGGGACATGGTGTTGACTCATCTGTGATCTCTCTATTGGGATACACTTCATTTTCAAGACCCTTGCAGCTTGGGAGTTGGAAAAGTTGCTGGTGTCCAAGAGAAAGAAAGAAGGAAAAAGGTTCAAATTTTTCTAAGTGCATTTCTTGAGAATTGAATGTCATCTCTCAAGAAAACCAAGTTATGTCTCGTGAAGTCTTTTCCATTACTCGAGAAATCCTTCTAACTTCAAATCTATTGTTTCTAGTGTTTTTCTCGACAAGTCTCTTGGTCTCTCAAGAAATAAAGTGTTGTTTATTGGGATGTCTACTTGATCACCTAGAGGGGGGTGAATAGGTTTTTCAAATTATGTTATCCCCTCTTTAGGTGTTCTTTGTTTCTGATTAATAGATGTATGAAATAGAAAGCGCAACACAGAAAACACACTACGATCTATAGAGGTTCCTCAAGACCGGGTGTCTTGAGTAGTCCTCTCTCCCTCCGCGCCTACCCAGCAGTGTGCTAGGCTCGGCAAACGCCGCCAAAAACTTCAGGCCCTCAAGCCTTACAACACGGACCCGCAAGTCCCAACAGCCTAGGCCCGCAAGCCCCTACTGCCCCCGAGGCTGCAAGCTCGATAGATCGCACCCGCAAGCGCACTGCCCTGGCCCTCAAGCCTCAAAGCTCTCCAGCCCTCAAGCTAGACAAAGTCGGACCCGCAAGTCCACTGCCCTGGCCCTCAAGCCTCACAGCTCTCTAGCCCTCAAGCTAGACAAAGTCGGACCCGCAAGTCCACTGCCCTGGCCCTCAAGCCTCACATCTCTCCAGCCCTAGAGCTAGACAAATTGGCCCGTAAGCCTTACGAGAAAATATAGTAAAGTAAATTGTCTCTTCTGCCTGATGTTGATCGACAACTTAGCCTGATGGAGATCGACTTCTTTAGGTTGAAGAAGATGCTTCTTGATTTGGAGTTTCAGCACTGGATCTTCTTCAACCTTCACTTCCTTTGCCTGGTGTTGATCGGCTACCTTTCATTCGATGAAGATGACTGATTCTTCAGAGAGCACTTGAGTCTTGCTCTCTACTTTTTCTTCTTCTTCTCCGCCGAGAAAGATTGTTCAAGTGTAGCGGCGGGATACTTTTTCGCTCTTGTGTTTTTTATATTTCCTAGGGCACCCTTCGTTCCTTTTTATAGAATAGAGAACACTGCTCAACGGTCACAATCAATGTCCTTTTCTGTCAGATGCCCAATTTAAAAGAGCACGCGCTCATAGCTCTATTCCTTAGGTGCACACATTGATTGGACAATCAGGCGGTGGTATTAAATGCTTACAGCACGCTGCGATGTTTGAATTCTGTCTCGACGATATATCCATCTTCATGCTAATACAGGCAGCATCTTTGAGATATGGATAATATCTCGACGACAGGACTTTGTTGATGCCTTGAGCTTTAGTAGACTTTCAAGTCTTCTTACTTCTGCTACTGATGGTGGTATCTCGGCGATACAAGATATCCTGGCGATTCTGCATATACGATGATAAGCTCCCTCTGACTGATCGTTGAGATCCTCTTTCTTGCAATATGTCATCATAATCATGTTGTTTACTCGACGACATGCCTTCTTCATGACGATGTCCTGTGTCTTCTCTGTGTTCGACGAACAGCATTCTGTGATCGACGAACTTGCCATCCTTCGTTCGACGATCGGCATTCTTCGTTCGACGATCACGCCATGTCTCAGTGGTCAACAAATACTTTGCTTCTCAGCAGCTGCTGCTCTGCCCGTCATTACGACGACAAGCACGCATTATCGACGATATCTCCTATGCTTCTCGATGATATAGTACTTAGTTAAGTAACTAAGGTACATGACTTATTGTCGATTCCTGCAAGTATAAACTAAGTGGAAAATTAAATACAAAGTGAAGTATTCTTGACTTGTTGACTTCTTCAAATCAGGAATCATGTGAGCAGGATTCCCAACAATCTCCCCCTATTTGAAGAAGTCAGAATCTCAATTCAAAGACTACTTTCACTTGACAGTAATTATTATAATCTTGCATAGAAAGCTCTGTATTTAAGGGTTTACTTATCTTTTGCTGACCATATGAGTACATCAATCTTGTGGCTCCCCCAAGATTCGATGCCTCTTCTTTTGTGGCTCTCCCTTCTTCTTGACATCTTTGCTCCCCTATCTTTGAGGTCTTCTTGAGCATCTTAGTCTTGAGCATATTGATTTCATTCTCCCCATTTCTGACTTCTTTCCTCCACTTGAGATTTTCTTGAGTGAGTGACTCCCCCTTGATGTGATAATGCCCCTTGGATTGACATGGGGTTAGGATTTCTTTAGTCCAGAGTTGACCCTGGATCACTTTTGGTCCATTAGCCTTGTGTGCTGTTGATTGGCTAAGTGGACTTCCTTGCAAAACGGATTTAAAATCCCTTAGGAACCCAAGATAACTTGGGTCCTAGGTTCTTGTTAGACCAATAAAAAATTCTTATACTTACCTCAGCCGCTCCAGAAGGTCTCTTCTTTGCACCAGGCACACTAGGGTTGTGCTAACAGTCAATGGCAAAGTGTCCCACTTTGCCACAACACCAACACTCATGGATGTTGTACCTTCTTTTCTGAACAATTTTTGAAGTCTGTTCAGTGGAGAAGGCAGCAGCATTCTTCCTATCACTCTCAGCCAAGAGCTGACAAGCTGCTCCAGTATCACTGTTTCTTCTTGACTTTATCTGTTTGTCAGCAACAGATGTCAGCTTAGTGGCTGACAGGGTGTTGATGGCATCAGATATGTTCAAGTGAGAATTGATCATACTGGGGCTACTGGTCTACTTCTTATCTGGAAGAGATTGAGAAAATGTCACACCTTTATCCTTGAGAGTGGGGGCTGGGACACCAAATACAAATGGTCCATGATGGGCCATTTGAATTTCCTCATGGGGAGCCTTTAATGCACTCATCCTCATGCCCTTTCTCATTCCATAGTCAGAAGCATTTTCATGACTAGTGGAGCTTCCATTCATCCAGTGACCATGGACACTGTCCTAATCATACCTATTTGAGGGAAGCACTACCTTCTGAAAGGTGGTGTGAGGCTTTGCTTTAGTTTTGCCCCTTTTTTTCCATTCCCATCATCTGTTGCCCCTTCATTGTAACCTAATCCCCTCCTATTTTTATAGGATGAGAAGGTGTCAATGATGGGCAGTACAGTTTTGGGCTTAGAGAATTGAGCCACTAAACATCTTTCCTTAAGAAGGTCATTCTTAAGTTTCTTGATAAGCTCTTCCCATCGGCTTCTTTCATCATAAAGCTTGTCTATGATTTTGTTGAGCTCATTTGGATCGGCGTACTTGTTGTAGGACATTCCCAGTTTCCTATCCGATTCAACCTTAAAAGATCTAAGAGATTCTAGCTCCCTAGCTTGTTTCTTAACAAGCCTTTTGCTCTTTCTCAGAGCCTCCAAGAGATCACCAAACTGTTCTAATAGATCAGTATGATTCTTATTGTTGCAGGATAAGCAGTCTTCTGCATCATCTTCAGATGATGAACAATCACCTGATGCACTCTTGGTTTCTTAAATGAGAATGAAGCAGGTAGTAAAGGTGTGTGAGTGGTGCATACCTGATCATGATGCGATTCATCATGATTTTCTTCATCTGATAGAGCCATCAACCCATGAACCTCTTCATCCTCAGAATCACAATTTGTAGGAGACAGGGGTGCTCTTATCCTTTCTCCTGCTCCAGAGCATTCATCATCTTCTGATTCACTATCTGAAGTAGTCAGCGGTGCTCTGATGCATGCCTCTTCATGAGAGGTCTCTTCTTCAAAATCTTCCTCTGACCATTTCATGAGAACTTCTAAGAAGTCCCACATGTCCTTTGCTGTTGTGCAATGACTCAGCTTCTGATGTGTTACCAGATCTACTGCACCAGCTAGAATGCTTCTTGCTTTTTTATCCAAGCTGGCAAGAAGAGTTTCATCTTTTATCATTGTCATGGGGGGGGGGGGACCTTCTTGAACAATCAAAAACATTCTTGGATCCATCGCCTCCATGAATATTCTTGCTCTTACTTTCCAAATGGCAAAGTTCTCCCTGGAGCAGATAGCTATTCTTGACTCCATACTAATGATGCCTAGACACCCGCTGGCAGATATGTTCAAGCTGTTAAGCTTTTCTTTGAACAACCTCGCTCTGATACCACTTGTTGTTTATTGGGGTGTCTACTTGATCACCTAGAGGGGGGTGAATAGGTTTTTCAAATTATGTTATCCCCTCTTTAGGTGTTCTTTGTTTCTGATTAGTAGATGTATGAAATAGAAAGCGCAACACAGAAAACACACTACGATCTATAGAGGTTCCTCAAGACCGGGTGTCTTGAGTAGTCCTCTCTCCCTCTGCGCCTACCCAGCAGTGTGCTAGGCTCGGCAAACGTCGCCAAAAACTTCAGGCCCTCAAGCCTTACAACACGGACCCGCAAGTCCCAACAACCTAGGCCCGCAAGCCCCTACTGCCCCCGAGCCCGCAAGCTTGACAAATCGCACCCGCAAGCGCACTGCCCTGGCCCTCAAGCCTCACAGCTCTCCAGCCCTCAAGCTATACAAAGTCGGACCCGCAAGTCCACTGCCCTGGCCCTCAAGCCTCACAGCTCTCCAGCCCTCAAGCTAGACAAAGTCGGACCCGCGAATCCACTGCCCTGGCCCTCAAGCCCCAAAGCTCTCCAGCCCTCAAGCTGCACAAATTGGCCCGCAAGCCTTATGAGAAAATACAGTAAAGTAAACTATCTCTTCTGCCTGATGTTGATCGGCAACTTAGCCTGATGGAGATCGGCTTCTTTAGGTTGAAGAAGATGCTTCTTGATTCGGAGTTTCAGCACTGGATCTTCTTCACCTTCACTTCCTTTGCCTAGTGTTGATCGGCTACCTTTCAGTCGATGAAGATGACTGATTCTTCAGAGAGCACTTGAGTCTTGCTCTCTACTTTTTCTTATTCTTCTCGAATGAGAAAGATTGTTCAAGTGTACCGGCGGGATACTTTTTCGCTCTTGTGTTTTTGAGATTTCCTAGGGCACCCTTCGTTCCTTTTTATAGAACAGAGAACACTGCTCAACGGTCACAATCAATGTCCTTTTCTGTCAGACGCCCAATTTAAAAGAGCACGCGCTCATAGTTCTATTCCTTAGGTGCACGCGTTGATTGGACAAACAAGCGGCGGTATTAAATGCTGACAGCGCGCTGCGACGTTTGAATTCTGTCTCGACGATATATCCATCTTCATGCTGATACAGGCAGCATCTTTGAGATATGGATAATATCTCGACGACAGGACTTTGTTGATGCCTTGAGCTTTAGTAGACTTTCAAGTCTTCTTACTTCTGCTACTGATGGTGGTATCTCGACGATACAAGATATCCTGGCGATTCTGCACATACGACGATAAGCTCTCTCTGACTGTATCGTTGAGATCCTCTTTATTGCAATATGTCGTCGTAATCATGTTGTTTACTCGACGACATGACTTCTTCATGACGATGTCCTGTGTCTTCTCTGTGTTCGACGAACAGCATTCTGCGATCGACGAACTTGCCATCCTTCGTTCGACGATCGCCATTCTTCGTTCGACGATCACGCCATGTCTCAGCGGTCGACGAATACTTTGCTTCTCAGCGGCTGCTGCTCTGCCCTTCATTACGACGACAAGCACGCATTGTCGACGATATATCATATGCTTCTCGATGATATAGTACTTAGTTAAGTAACTAAGGTACATGACTTATTGTCGATTCCTGCAAGTATGAACTAAGTGGAAAATTAAATACAAAGTGAAGTATTCTTGACTTGTTGACTTCTTCAAATCAGGAATCATGTGAGCAGGATTCCCAACATCAAGTCTATTTCTCGAGAAGTCATTTTTGTTCTCGAGAAGTCTTCTCATTTGTTCAGTGAAGTGTTTTCTAAGCTGTTTCTCGAGAAGTCAAGTGTTCTCTCGAGAAATCAAAGTTATTTCTCGAGAAATCATATTGTTCTCGAGAAGTTTTCTTCAAGTCTTTCTGAAAGTTTTTCCAAGCCATTTCTCAAAATGTTGCGGCCATCTCTCGAGAAATTATTTCATTTCAAGAAATCCTTGTTGTCCCGGGAAAGAAGTTCTCTTCCTGTCCTGCTTTGAAATTTGTGTTCTGACGGTTCTGCTATTATTCTCTGATGGAGTCGATGGCACGTATGTCATGTTTTAAGGTTAATTTTACCTTAATTCAAGGACTCTTAGCCATTATGATTGTCTACTATATAAGGCTTCTATCGACTCTTATTTCTTTATTGATTCTCGTGAAAACCTAATTCCATATTCAATCAAAAATCGAGAAAGAGCCGTCGCCGCCGCCATCGTTGAAGATCGTTCTCTCTCTCATTTAGGCGATCATTTTGGAAGAAAAGATTCGACAGATCATTGCTCATATCATCTACTGATGGTTATTGGATCTTGTCGAATCCTAGAAGGTCAGATATGAAATTTCATCCTCTCCTCATCTTCTTCAAGCCAAAGTTCTCCAAGTATCAAGAAGACAAAAGATTACAGTATTTTAGATTTGAACTCATTTTGTTGATTCATTTGTTGTACAGAACCTATATTGTTTGTAGGATATTTTATCTCTGAGTTGTAGGAGGGTTATCTCCGAGTTTGTAGGAGCGTTGTCTCCGAGTTTGTAGGAGAATTTGTCTCCGAGTTGTAGGAGTGGTGACTCCGAGATTATAGGATCATTCTTGATCCGAGATATTGTGAAGTAGTCAAGGCATGTTGTGGTGCTAGATTGGCAAGGCGGAAAGTGGAGTACCCAAGATCGGGGAACCACTATAAAATTCCTTGTGTCATCTGTGATTGTGATTTATTTTCTGTGTTCTCTTTTTATCAAGTTTTTAATCCGCAAAAGATGTAGTTATCACCTATTCACCCCCCCCCCCTCTAGGTGATTTAGGTAGGCAACTAGATACTTCAAGGACAACAAATGGTATATCAAACAAGCAGGTGACAATGGAGTTAACTATCATGAGTATAGATCAAAAGAATCTATTCTAGCAGTTCTACTATACAGACTATATAAAGAGTGCAAAAGACAAGAAAAACTATAGTAGTAGTAACAAAGAGCAACGAGCAGTTGAAATGTATACTAGAGCAAGTAAAGTAACAACTAGAGCAGCTATGAAAATAACCTTAACTTATATGCGTACACACAAAGCACATAAGCTAATGGATCTGACACCAAGGTAAACTCCTCATATAAAAGAGCCCATACTAATTTATACGATGAGGTCTCTGTCTTATGAAAGGATGTTATGCTATGATGTGTAATGCAATGATGCAACTCACCCACCCGACTCTGTACGTACAGACCTTTTGTAGTTCTCTCTGTTAGAGTGTGTCAACATAGGTATCTAGTAGAGGCAAACAAGGCAGGGGACCGGGCTATCCACTTCTACGCTTATGCCACGCATCTCTCAGTCTAGACCTTATGTATTCCCCTAAGAACACAGAGGGTATCCGCATACTATCTGGTAAGCCCCACCTCTATCCCATTTTTCAAGTCACACCCCATTGAGGCAAATAGGGGCAGTGGATCAGATCCTCCACTCCTAGGCCAGTATGACACCTCCCAACCTATACCTTACGTACGCCCCTAAGAACACATAGGGTATCCACGTACTACTTGATACAACAATGCCTCTAAATGAAATACCAAGCTCTTGGCTCGAAGGACTCGACCAGTCCATTCTTATACTATCGTGTCTACCGCTCGCAGGACTAACCCAGTCCTTCCTTACAACACCGAGCAAACCGCTCGCAGGACTAACCAGTCCTTCCGTATAACACCGAGCCTACTGCTCGCAGGACTATCCAGTCCTTCCTTATAACACCAAGCCTACAGCTCGCAGGACTATCCCAGTCCTTCCTTGTAACACCGAGCCTACCGCTCGCAGGACTATCTAGTCCTTCCTTATACCATTCCGTCCCAAATTTGGGATGAGGTTTATAATATCATAATCTCCTACTTACTACTCGTGTCTACCGTTTAGTTATGCTTAGAGGTTTTAGGGTGAATCCTGTACTTCCCGTGACTACCCGGTGAAGGGCTCGCAGCGATACTAGGGAATGTGATGGTGGCTGAAGCCCATATCCCCCTTTCCATGATATTTACTCTTATTAGTGGCTACCCATTCTTATATGCCCCTTTGCTCTCTGATTGCTCTAAAATCCTAGGGTGGATTACCATTTGACTCGGGCAGACGAGCGTCGGTGTTCAATTGAACACCGAAACCCTGCCTCTCCTAGTGTCCGGCTATTTCTTTGTGTTATATCTCAATCACAACTGATCCTCTTGATAGATCACTCCTCACCGCTCCCAATAGGTCATTGTAAATCCGTGAACTGATAATTTTACTAAACACACCCCAGTCTTTACTTCCGAAGACTGCCCTTGGTGATTAACCTTCCATCCTAACTGGGCATATGCAATTCTCTGAGAGATAATAACTCTAGGGGTGGTGACCATAAGGGAGGGGTCTAAATCTAAGTTTTCAATCTTTACTATTCGCAGACCAGCGACCTTAAATTGAATCCTCATGTCCTAAAGGTGTGACTATATGAATCCTAATTCAAGATGTGTCAATCCTAGTTCCATATGTTCATAAGGATATTATAAGCTTATGTTCTGACTCTCAGAGCTTCTAGTGTCACTAATTCATGGTATGATTATTCTAGATTGAAATCCCAAAGTCTACATTGTGAACAAAGTAGCATAAATAGGTAATCATAAATTCTAGGAAAATTTCTAGAGGTTCACAATGTTATAAGAAACTTATGTTTAGACTCCTAGAATTTTCCAGTGTCAATAATCCAAGTTATGAATATTCTAAAGTTATAAGCTCAATTGCTACTTTGTGAAGGTAGCATGTCATATAATCAAAGATTAATTCTATTAAAATTCTCATAGCTTCCTACTGCTATGAAAAGTCTATGTATAAATTCTAAAGCAATCCATCAAGTATATTTCCTATTATGAATTTCTCAAGTTATAAACTCAATTCCTACTTTGTGAAGGAAGCATGTCATATAATCAGATATTAATTATAACAAAATTCTCAGAGCTTCCTACTGATATGAAAAGTTTATGTATGAAATTCTATAGCAATCCAGCAAGTATATTCCTGTTATGAATTTCTCAAGTTATAAATTAAATTCCTACCTTGTGAAGGAAGCATGTCATATAATCAGATATTAATTCTAATAAAATTCTCAAAGTTGTCTACTGATATGAAAAGTCTATATATGAAATTCTAAAGCAATCTAGCAAGTATATTTCCTGTTATGAATTTCTCAAGTTATAAACTCAATTCTTACTTTGTGAAGGGAGCATGTCATATAATCAGATATTAATTCTAATAAAATTCTCAGAGCTTCCTACCGATATGAAAAGTCTATGTATGAAATTTCATAACATTTCAGTGAGCTTTGACCCTATAATTACTCACTTGGGGTCTTGTGACCAATTCATGTGAAGTCAACTTTCCTGGGGAAACTAACCCAAAGGTTGATGATTTTAACTATAGAGTATAGTGTTATGATCTTATGTGCATGGTTTAAATTTCATGAAAGTTGATCAAGGGAAAAACTCTCATGTATACCTAGTGTTACATGGTCATGCTATAAGCACATCTATTTCCTTACACTTGCATGTAAAATGAACTAACTTGCAGAGGTCCAATTGACCAAAAATTTTAACTAGAGGCTATCATATGCATGACCAACCTCCCAAAGGAATTGGGAGTGATTTGAGCCAAAATCACCCATATTATACGTCATATGTGATTTATTAAATTTCTACTAAAACCTTAGAAAAATGAGCCCCAAAAATCCTGATTTTTGGGCTCAAAGTATATCTAGGGTACATTCACACATGGTTAAATTTCCAGCATCATATCAATTACTAAATAGAAGTTATTCACATTTTAAGGTCTATCCTTAACTTAGGACCAGCCTTACTAAATCGGCCATACAGAGAGTCGCAGGGATCCAAATGGTGCGATCTCACTTCCTACAGATTGTAGACACAAAGGCCTACAAAAGTTGTCTCTTCCTACTTTTAATTTTAGGGCCTCAAAATTAGTGTACAAAATATCTATTTCACTAGGGGCAGGAATCAACATTTAGTGTGACCAATAAACAAGGTTTCCTATGACTCATTTAACCATGGATGCATTCATATGCAAGAACCCAATGTTGGATCGATAGGCGCCCTTAGAGCGAGGGGTGAATAAGGGAATAAAATTCTTTTTGTAATATTAAGCAATTTACTAAATTGTTTTAAATTTAACTAGAGAGCAAAATAACAATTTAGCAAAAAGTAATTTGCAATAATAAAATTTACGCCAAATGAGAGAAATCAAGTAAACACAAATAGAGACATGATTGTATTATATAAATAAGTGTGTACATAAATTTGATTTCAATATCGTTAGAAATCGGAGGCGTACAAATGTTAATAATTTTTCCTTTTCTATATCGACTTGTATCCCCACAAACCGGCTGGCTTTAGCCAATCCTTCCCTGGATATGTTCTCAAGCCGCTCTAGCCAATCCTTCCCCGAATATGACCTCGAGCACCCCCTAGATCTAATCTCCTAGACTTAGTCGCTAACTCACGCAGCGAATTACCCCCTAAGCCGCGCAAGGACCTAGTCGCCAACACAAGGCGATTTTACTACAAAAATTACAATAATGAAATAAAGTAAATAACAAGAACTCCCTCTATGAGATTTCTAAAGTTGAGGATGAAGGATCATTGTAGCATAAGCGAAGTTGAAGCGATCGTTCTTCGGATGCAATGTGGGGGCTTCCTTCTCCATAAATCTTCTTTGGCTTTGAGTGGGAGATGAACTTTCGACAAAGTAACAGCTCTGGAATTTTGGCACAAGTAATCTCTCTGGAAGCTCTACCCAAAACTAGAGAGAAGACGTCAATTTATTGAACTTGTCACTAGTGCCTGCGGTAGCTCCTAGTGCCTGCGGTAGCGTTCGTGTGGGGTCGGTTACGAAATCGTCGGCGGCATGGTGTTGCGGCACAAACTTGAGCTATTACCAGGCGGTAGCGCTAGCGCTGGCGGTAGCGCTAACGCCTGTGGTAACCCCTAGCGCTGGCGGCAGTGCTTAAATTTAGTTTGTTGGTTCCAAGCTGCTTTCTACCTATGGAGTATTGCACCTATAGTTCTTGCACACTATAAACACACGACCAGCAAGATCAAATACAATTTGGGATTTGTTATTCTCAAACAAAGGGATATGACACACATGTCCAACAATCTCCCCCATTTGATAATAACAAATCCTCTTAACAAGAAATCAACAAAGGTGTTTATGGTATATGATAAGCAAGATAAAAGTGCAACAATAGTATATGATAAGCATGAGAATAGTGCATACTCCCCCTATCGTAATGCTCCCCCTACATAAATGCAATTTATGTTTTACTCCCCCTAAATTACAAGAATTAGTCTCCCCTTAATCTTCTAAATTTCTCCTCTAGATTTCTTCAATTAATCTCCCCCTTTTGGTATTATCAAAAGAAGGTAGAGTGAGGGTAGTAAGGAGGCACTCCTTATAAATGATAAAGCATGATCGAGCTTTTGTAATATAGATAATGATAAATAGTTTAAGCATAGTATATATAAGAGATTTCAAATAAAAAGATAAGAGTTGTGAGCAAGTGGAAGATTATAAGAAACATCTTTTTGTAAGCATGAAAAGCATAAGTATAAATATGAGTTTAAGTTCAAAATTGAAAGATGTTTTAACCTTTTTGAAATCTCAAAGTTTCTCATAAAGATACCAAGCATGAAATGAACATATCAAAAAGAGATTATACTACAATGTTACTTAATTTCAAGTTTAAGAGATACCAAACATTGTAGAGATCATGCTAGGTTATCTAGTGCATTTCTTATATAAAGAGTAGTATAGATAAAGCATTAGAATCCAATGCTCATGAGAAGAAGTGTTATGAAAGATAATGAAGTGCACATAAGTGTATTTTGAGCAATGTTAACAAATGATTTAAATCACAAAATACAAGACATATGTAGAGTAAAGTGCACAATAAAAACACAAGTATATTACTTTCACACACTTTTAATGCACATAATTTTAACAAAGTGGTGTAATAACCAAGGTTTGCACAAGACGCTTTACTATTCTTTCCAGGGTACTCAACCTCACAATGCTTATGAAGACTTATCAGGAGGTTCAAGTAGTGCTTGGTGGAGTTATATTTGTCTATTTTTGTTCACTTTTGTGAGACAACATTCTCCGAATACACTTATTTTGCAAACCCAACATAATAAAAATTTTAAACCACTTTTCTTAAGTTTTAAGTGCAAGCCAAATGTAGTGTAGATAATAAACTTATGCAAATTTTAATTCATTGTACAATTACAATACACAAGCAAGCATTTTTAGATTTAAACACACATGTACATTACCAAACATAAGTGAGTGTAAAAGTATCATTATCAATCACAATACATTTACTCATACTTAGAGGCATGCTAAGCTTGGTTCTACACATATTTTTAAATACAATTGATGCACTTTAAATAGATATATCAAAGCATGACAAACAAAACAATGTTCATAGTAATATGAAGAAACAAGTTTTAACATTGTAAATAATTCTAAATAATAGAATTCATACATGCTTGATATTAGCAATAAAGATCATACAGTTTTTTTGTTGTTTTGAAGATTTTTAATGAAAGAAAAACAAAAAAAATCACAAAAACATATTTTTGTATTTTTGAATTTTAAAGTTTTGTAGTTGATTTTTCATAATATAGATAAAACAAAAATAACAAAAGTAAGAAATACAAAAAACTAAATAGTACATATAAACTAACATATTTTTAAAGATTTTTAAAAAATTTAAAAAACAGAAAAATCAAACACCCACGCTAGCGACGGCGCGAGTGCTAGCGCGGCATACAGTGTTAAAAATTTTGATTTGAATCGTTTAGGAGTAAGCAGGAGTTGTAACAACTGAGTTATAGCCAAACAACCATAATATGCCACACAGCAACACAAAGCTTTATTGAATCACAATACTTGATTACAGTGCGAGGTATACATGGCGAGACATGATTCATAAGAATCACGGAGGAGAGAAGAACAAAACACCAAAAAGTAAAACTGGTGGCTTGACAAAGCAGAGACCGCACAGACCGCACAACTCCAGAGATCGCCCGGCTTGACCTGAGATCGCGCGAACAGAAAACAGACAGACCGCCTGCACTGCAAGACCGCCACCTCAGACCGCACGAACTGGAGCTTATTGAATTGAACGAAGAACAGAAGCTGTCGCCAGACCGCAACTCAGATCGCCTAACTGCTGAAGGTCGCCTGACCGCTGAGCTCGATGCGAACAGCACAAGAACACCATAAACCAGTTCCCAGACAGACCGCTGTCGAACTGTTTATTCAAGCTGCTGGGAATCACCAAGGAAGGAGACCGCAACCTGCTGACCGCAAATAGTTCTCATTTTAAATGAAGGGTCATGCACCCATATTTATAGGCGGGTAGACGGATGTCGTCACCGCACAAGAGAGATACAATCACCACCCGTCAGATCGTCAGCGGTCTCTCAAAGTAGACCACGCGATCAGACCACTTGGACAACCTTCCGTCCAAGACCTCAGATCAGGAGGCAGATCACGCACAAGTCGCGCGAACACGAGACCGCGCACAAGCCGCGCAGACACAAGAACGCTCCTCCCTTAGATTGCCAAGAGCAAACCAAGAACCATCTGGCCGACTTCAGACAAGTCGCCAGATCGACCAGCACAAGCAGCCCGGTCAAGCGGTTACATAAGAACAGACCACCCGGTCTTCTACAAAGAAGATAGACAGACCAAGCAGAACAACTCGGAGAGAGACCGCAACAACCAGGAACAAACCGCCCAACCTGCAGATCGCCAAAATCAACCCGGCAGAGCCAGACCGGCAGAATACCAAACACAAGCCGCGCGGTCTCTGCGGTCTCCAAAATTCAGACCGTCGGCCACCTTCCACTTCACTTCAATAATTTCAACACTCCCCCTTGAAGTGGGAAGTGGAAACTAGCTCGAGTAAACTCCGCAACCGAGTAAACGGTCCCTTCGCCAGCGGCTTTGTGAAGATGTCTGCAACATTGTCCGCACTCCGAACATGCTCGACCATAAGAGATTCTCCCAACACCTTTTCACGAATGAAATGGTGCTCAATCTCAATATGCTTGTTCCTCGCATGACAAACTGGATTATTAACCAGATTGAGAGCACTCTCATTGTCCCCCGCGTAGCATAGTGGGACCTCGAACCTCCTTAGGAACGTCCTCCACCAACCTCCTGAGCCAAACGGCTTCCTGAGCTGCCAAGGTCGAAGCCTTTTATTTCGCTTTCTGTGGTAGATATGGACACCGAGTCCTGCTTTTTGTTGTACCAAGAAATAGTTGTGGGGCATGTCATAAAAACAAAACCAGACGTTGATCTCCGATCATCCACGTCTCCCCCGTAGTCAGCATCCATGTATCCAAGCAACTCCAAGCTTGACCCTCTCCTATATAGGAGACCCAAATCAGAGGTCGACTTCACATACTTCAAAATTCCTTTCGCCGCTAGAAGATGAGGCTTTCGTGGCTCCGTCATGTACCGACTCACTTTGCCAACTGCATAAGCAATATCTGGCCTCGTGATGGTCAAGTAAATCAAGCTCCCAATCAGAGCTCGGAATACCAATGGATCAGATAGAACTCTCCCCTCATCCTTCTGAAGTTTATGATGTTGTTCCAGAGGTATAGAGCTGCTCTCCCCTTCCTCCATGTCGAATCGTTGAACGATCCGCTCCACATATCCAGCCTGAGAAACGAGCACTCCTCTCTCCCGTCTCTGGACCTCGAGTCCAAGGAAATGGTGAATCTCACCCAGATCCTTCATCTCAAACATGATAGCAAGCTCAGCTCTCAGCCTCGCTACTTGCCTCCTTCGAGTTCCCGGTGACAATCATGTCATCCACATACAGCAGAACAATAACCCAAAGCACCCCCTCCTTCTTGACGAACAAGCTAGAATCAGAGTCTGAAGTAAAGAACCCGCCGAATAGAAGATACTCCGCGATCTTCCCCTACCACGCCCGAGGCGGTTGCTTCAACCCATACAGGGCCTTCTTCAGTTTGCAGACGTATTCCGGACGATCCTCCGAGATGAAACTCGGCGGCTGGATCATGAAGATATCCTTGTCAATCTCTCCGTATAAGAAAGCATTCTTCACATCGAGCTGCCAAATCTCCCATCCACTAGATGCCGCCAAAGCAATAGCAAACCGAACCGAGGTCATCATTGCCACTGGACTAAATGTCTCATCATATTCTTCTCCATACTGCTGTGAGAACCCGCGAGCCACAAGGCAGGCCTTGTATCGCTCGATCATGCCGTCAGCTTTCTTCTTGATCTTATAAACCCATTTGCATGTCACAGGGGTAATGCCCTTGGGCCGGGGCACTAGAGACCAAGTCTCATTCTTCTTGAGAGCATCCATCTCCTCTTGCATAGCAATGTCCCACTGCTTCGCGCCTTTGGCTTTCTCAAAGCTCGACGGCTCCCTCTCATCCAGGGGACCAGCGAAGAAACATGAGACAAAGTTCACCATGTTTCCTCCTGTGTATCGATCTGGTGGCTTGATAGTCCTCTTCGACCTCCTAAGAGGTTGCTCCTGACTAACCACCTCCTCAGCTGCTTCTACTGTGCTAGCTCCTCTTCCAGACAAACTTGGAGCATCGCTCCCCCTGCTTCCAGAACCTGAAGCCTCCATCTCAGAGCTTGACACAGCTGGAGCTCCTGGTGAAACAGGCAACTCCACTTGAAGACTTCCCGTAGCTTTCCTTCTTCATTAACCCTGCTCTCTGGTAGTTCAACTCCTGAACTCCCCTTGTAGGAAGTCACCTCATCGAACACCATATCCCGAGATACTACTGATCTCCGTGTCTCAGGATCCATGCAGCTCCATCCTTTCTTCCGCTCATCATACCCAATAAAGACTAGCTTCCTTGCTTTCGCATCTAACTTTGTCTGAAGAGCATCAGGAATATGCACATAACATGTTGACCCGAACACCCGAAGGTGTGCAACACTTGGCTTCTCCTTGAACATCAGTTCGTGAGGGTTCTTCATGTTGATAGGACTTAGAGGCATCCTTTTGATGACGTATGCTGCACAAGACATTCCCTCCGCCCAAAAGGACTTTGGAATAGTCTTTGTATGAAGCCAGCATTTGCAGGTTTCCGTCAGATGACGGATCTTCCTCTCTGCAATGTCATTTTGCTGTGGAGTATGGGCACAAGTGAGCTCTCTCCGGATGTCGTGCTTCCTGCAAAAACTTGAGAACTCACCAGAGGTTAACTCCCCACCATTGTCAGTTCTCAATTTTTTCACCCGCAGGCCTAACCGACCTTCCACCAGCTCCTTGAACTCCACGAACTTCACAAAGGCTTTCGACTTCTCTTTCAGAAAATACACCCAGACATATATGGTGTAATCATCAATCAACACCAACATATATCTGTTGCCTCCAAGGCTTGGGGTGGCAGTCGGTCCCATCAAATCACTGTGAATGCACTCCAACGGCGCTTTGCATCTTGTTTGCGATTTATCAAAAGAAAGTCGATGAGACTTACCAAACTGACATCCCGCACAAACATGACCGTCTCCATAATAGGACAAGCTAGGCAAGCCCTTGACAAGGCCCCTTACCTCCATAGCCTTCAATTTGTCCATGCCAACATGCCCCAACCTTTCATGCCAGATAGTTGCGCTATCGTTGGTCTTCATCTTATCAACATAGGTACTTGTCGATAAAACGAACAAGTCCTTAACCCGCTTTCCAACATGGATAACATCTCCCTTTATCTCTGGTTGAGTTTTAAGAAACTTCACTTCTGTTGGGTCAAACAGAACATGATAACCGGCATCGACTGCATTGGTCACAGAGAAGAGATTCTTCTTCATACCAGGCACGTGATAAACACTCCTCAATGTGAGTGGACCCTTATCACTGCTCAGGGAGACAACACCTTCTTGTTCTACTGCATGAACAGAATTATCAGCCGTAATGATAGCATTGTTACCTGACTAAGGTGCCAAAGAAGAGAATTTTGATTCATCCCCGGTGAGGTGATGCCCACACCCTGAATCCACGATCGAATCCTCTTCGAAGTTGATAGCAGCCAAGGCCTTAACGGGCATCGTCGTCATATTAGCCGCAAAGGCTCCTCCCCATCCAGCTTCATCAGACTTTGTCTTCTCCTTCTCCGCTACATGTCCTGACCGAAGATTAACCCGACAATCCTTCTTGAAGTGGTCGGTCTTATTCCACCTGAAGCACCTTGGTCCCTCTCCCTTCTTCTTCCCATCAGACTTAGAAGCATAACCTCTATCCTGCTGACCTGAAGTAGAGTGTCCATCCTGACCTGGCTTCTTCTTCTCCCATTTCTTCTTCTTCTTTCCAGAGAACAACACATCACTATCTCCCCCGGATATAGAAGTCCCTGCCATCAGTCTTGCCAAACTTTCCTGCGAAGCAACTAAGTTCTCCAGCTCCAACAGAGATGGCTGATTTGCCCAACCCTGAAATGAAGTCACAAAGGCAAGATACTCCTCCGCAACCCGCGGATGATATGCCTCTTCAGTTTTGCCTCCGAGATGGGCTCATCAGGGTCCAATGCAGAAATCGCTGTTGTAAGGTTCTTCATCTTGAGAAAGAAGGTAGAAATAGAAAGATAACCTTGAGAGGCCTTCGCCAACTCATTTTCAAGAAACTGTAGCCGAGCTACATTCTTCTTATTGAACAACCCGTCCAAAGATGTCCAAATCTCAGCAGCAGATTTACATCCAATGATGTGATCAAATAGCTCTGGTGAGATAGCCCCCTTGAGTGTGAACTCTGCCTTTGCATTAGTCCTCCTCCAAAGTCTCACCTCTGTCATATTATCTCCTGCTAGAAACACTTCCTATGTGTCTTCTCCTCCAACTATCTCCCATAGATCCTCGCCAAGTAAGTAACTCTCCATACACGACCTCCACTTCTTGTAGTTAGTCGATGTGAGGAGTTCAATACCAAACCCTCTTGCGTATCCACCTTCCATGGCAATCTATGTGGTCTCTTCTTCACAAAGACGATGGCAACTCAAGTTGATCACTGCTTATCCACTCCAACAACCTACCTCTGATACCATGTTAAAAATTTTGATTTGAATCGTTTAGGAGTAAGCAGGAGTTGTATCAACTGAGTTATAGCCAAACAACCACAATATGCCACACAGCAACACAAAGCTTTATTGAATCACAATATTTGATTACAGTGTGAGGTATACATGGCGAGACATGATTCATAAGAATCACAGAGGAGAGAAGAACAAAACACCAAAAAGTAAAACCGGCGGCTTGACAAAGCAGAGACCGCATAGACCGCACAACTCCAGAGATCGCCCGGCTTGAGCTGAGACCGCGCGAACAGAAAACAGACAGACTGCCTGCACTACAAGACCACCACCTCAGACCGCACGAACTGGAGCTTATTGAATTGAATGAAGAACAGAAGCTGTCTCCAGACCGCACCTCAGATCGCCTAACTGCTGAAGGTTGCCTGACCGCTGAGCTCGATGCGAACATGAAAGTGGAGTTTTAGTTCTTAGTTATCTATTAAAACTCTTGTTTAAGTTTGCTTTAAAATAAATGATATATGTAAGTATATATGAGTTTGGTGATTGCTGTATGAGTAATAAAAACAAATACTAAGAGTGCATAAATAATCACAGCACAAATAAAACATAAAACAAACAAGCAAACCAAGCAATCCAGATGACACAAGACATATAGTAGTTCCCCTCAACTGGGTACGTCTACTCTTCTACCCACTGGTAGGAATCCACTAGGTGGTTGTTGATAAGGTGCCCTCACACCAAGGTGATTTTGATAAGGTGTCCACACACCAGGTGAGCTGTTGATAAGGTGCTCTAACCAAGATGCAGGTTTTTGCTTAGGTGCCCTGTCACCAGGAATTAACTTTTGAAGGGAGTTATAACCCTGTACAAGAGGTGGAAAGGAATAAAAGGAAAAATAGAAAGATTTGTTGTTCTTCTCTGTATGAGAAGACTCTTGAAGATCCTGATTTGAAGTTGAATGGATCTTGATGAAGATGTTGAAGAGCTCCCCCTGTCTGATGTAAATTGATGACAGTTCTGGTGTCGTCTTCTCTTGATTGTACAAACACTCCTTTCTTCTTAAGCAGTGATGATCCTGAGCAAATGGTTGTGATTGGTGTCTCAGGATATATGTGATCTGCAAGAAGATGTTAGCAAAAAAAGATATACAAAATAGATCTGCTTCTTTTTGTATTTGTGTGTTCTCTATCTATATTCCTATTTCTCTCTGTCTATCTATATATATATATATACTCGAAGAAGGCTTTTTGAATTCTTGCTCGGAATAAGGAAAGAGATACTCTTTAATTTGATTCCTTGGGAAGAGGAGTTTCCGTCTTTGACTCTTCTGCAAACGGATATAAACTTTATTTCCTGCAAACGGATATATCAGAAAAGCATGTATATAATAATGTTAGTCCAGCTGTATAATAAAAATATTGCTGACAACATTTTTCGTCGAGCGTTGTTCTAAAGGAAATTTATCGACCGCTGGCTGGCTTGAATTTGTCGAGCGCCGTTCAGAGAATGCCTAGCCGCTGAGATTATTCTGACTGAAATCGTCGAGCGCTGTTCTGATAGAGATTTGTTGACCGCTGGCTGGCTTGAATTTGTCGAGCGTCGTTCGACATTCGTCGAACGCAGAGAGCTTATATTATTTTCTTATATTTTCTCTGATTCGATCGCATTATATTTAATTGATGTTTTCTTAGTTTTCTTACTTAAGAAAATTGATCTAAGCTATGATGTGTTTTAAAATGGAAACTTAAATCTTAAATATGAATCCTAACTCAAATAAAAAGCTAAGGTTCCAATAGAACAACACAAGAACACCCATAAACCAGTTCGCAGACAGACAGCTGTCGAACTGTTTATTCAAGCCGCTGGGAATCACCAAGGAAGGAGACCGCAACCTGCTGACCGCAAACAATTCTCGTTATAAATGGCGGGCCATGCACCCCTATTTATAGGCGGGTAGACGGATGTCATCACTGCACAACAGAGATACAATCACCACCCGTCAGATCGCCAGCGGTCTCTCAAAGTAGACCGCGCGATCAGACCACTTGGACAACCTTCCGTCCAAGACCGCAGATCAGCAGGCAGATCGCGCACAAGTCACGCGAAACACGAGACCCGCGCACAAGCCGCGTGGACACAAGAAACACTCCTCCCTTAGATTGCCAAGAGCAAACAAGAACCATCTGGCCGACTTCAGACAAGTCGCCAGATCGACTAGCACAAGCCGCCCGGTCAAGCGGTTACATAAGAACAGACCGCCCGGTCTTCTACAAAGAAGATAGACAGACCAAGCTGAACAACTCGGAGAGAGACCCGCAACAACCAGGAACAATCCGGCCAACCAGCAGATCGCCAGAATCAACCCGACAGAGCCAGACCGGCAGAATACCAACACAAGCCGCGCAGTCTCTGCGGTCTCCAAAATTCAGACCGTCGGCCACCTTCCACTTCACTTCAATAATTTCAACAAACAGTACTTGATTTTTTGAGAATTTTAAATTTTCATTTTTTTATCCTGATTAAGAGTCCTTAGAGTAGTCTTATGAAGAAATTTTGTAATTTATGGAGTTGTCTTGATTGCTCAGATTGCATAAAACTTTAGCGTTTTTCAAATAACTTATCCTAAAATGTCTATGACTCCTAATTCTAACCTTAACATTTGAAACCTTGCATCAGGAGAGGTTTAGTGAATATATCAGTAAGTTGAGAGTCCGTGCCAATGAAAACTTATCCTAACATTTTTCTTTTAATGTGATCTCTTATGAAATGATGACGTACATCTATATGTTTGGATCTAGAATGATGTACCGGATTATTTGTAAGATCAATGGCACTTTTGTTGTCACATTTTAATTCAATATGTTTTAGATGAAAACCAAAGTCCTCTAGAGTTTGGCTCATCCATAGTGCTTGTGCACAACAACTCCCTAATGCAATGTATTCAGCCTCCGTGGTGGAGAGTGCAACCGAACTTTGTTTCCTACTAGACCATGCAACTAATGAAGGTCCTAGAAGATGACAAGTACCACTAGTGCTTTTTCTATCAAGTGAGCATCTGGCATAGTACGAATCGGAGTAGCCATGAAGTGTAAATGAATTATTGTGCGGTACCATAATCCTAATCTAGATGACCCAATTAGATATCTAAAAATACATTTTACCGCTTTTAAATGAGATTCTTTTGGATTGGCTTGAAATCGAGCACATAAGCAAACGACAAACATAATATCGGGTCTAGTTGCACTTAGATAAAGTAGTGATCCTATCATACCCCTATATAAAGTTTGATTTATAGAAAATCTCGATTCATCTTTTCCTAATTTAAGTGATGCACTCATAGGAGTAGAAGCTTGTTTAAGGTTTTCAAATCCAAAGCGTTTAAGTATATCAAAGACATATTTAGTTTGACATATAAAAATACCATCATTTCTTTGTGATATTTGAAAACCAAGGAAATAAGAAAGTTCTCCTACTAGACTCATTTCAAATTTATTTTTCATCACTAAAATAACTTCATTACACAACTCTTCATTAGTAGATCCAAAAATAATATCATCAACATATATTTGTAAAATAATCATATCATCATTGTTGTGCTTAATGAAGAGAGTATTATCCGCACTTCCCATAATATAACCGTGCTATAATAAAAATGATGCAAGTCTTTCATACCATGCATGGGGCACTTGTTTTAAACCATAAAGCATTTTTTCTAGTTTATAAACATGATTTGGAAATTTTTCACTAATAAAACTGGGGGGGGGGGGGGGGGGGGGGGGGGGGGGTTGTTCAACATAAACTTCTTCTTTTACAAACCCGTTTAGAAAAGCACTTTTCACATCCATTTGAAATAGTTTTATTCTTTTAAAGCTTGTAAATGCTAGAAAAATTCTTATAGACTCTAATCTAGCAACGAGTGCAAAAGATTCATCAAAATCTATCCCCTCGATTTTGTGAATATCCTTGTGCTACTACGTGCCTTATTTCTAATGATTCTAGGCTCACCATCTAATTTATTTTTATAAATCTATTTTACACCTACAACCGGGTAATTAGATGGTCTTTCTACTAATTTCCAAACATTATGTCGCTCAAATTGTTCTAACTCTTCATTCATAGCCAAAAACCAAAATTCATCATTTAAAGCGGGTTGAAACATTTTTTGGTTCAATTTTGGAAACAAAACAAATATTTGAATAAGATTCATGAAGAGAAGAGCGAGTTCTTACCTCGATGGATGGTTCACCAATTATTAATTCTCGTGGATGATCCTTTGTGATTTTTAAGGCACTTGGAGGTACATATTCATCTTCCTTGGCCTCTTCTTCTTCTTCTTTGAAAGGTTCCTCATCACCATGTTCCAAGGTGGTAAGTGATCATCCTCTTTGCCTGTGAAAGTCTTTCTATACAAGGAACAAGTCCATCAAATTTCACATTAATTGATTCTTCAACTTTTCTAGTTCTTTTATTAAAAAATTTGTAAGCTTTACTATTGAAGAATATCCAAGAAAAGTTCCTTCATCACATTTTTCATCAAACTTTCCCAAGCTATCTTTAGTATTTAAAAATGAAATATTTACAACCAAAAACTTTGAAGTAATATACGTTAGGCTTCTTTTGAAAATAAAGTTCATATGGTGTGAGATTAAGAGATGGGCGAAGCATGATTCTATTATAACATAACATGATGTATTTACGGCTTCGGCCCAAAAGGACTTAGGCAATTTATATTCATATAACATAGTGCATGCTAGTTCTTGAAGTGTCCTATTCTTTCTTTCTACAACACCATTTTGTTGTGGTGTGTGTGGTGCGGAGAATTCATGTTTTATGCCTCATATATCACAAAAAGATGTGAATTTATCATTTTCAAATTCTCCTCCATGATCCGAGCGAATGCATTTAATTTTTAAATCACTTTCATTATGAATACGAGTACATAATTTGAAAATTTGCTAAATGCATCGGATTTGGATGAGAGAAATATTGTCCAACAATATCTTGAAAAATCATCTATTAAAACAAATGTATATAATCTACCACCAAGACTTGCGGTGGTAACGGGACCAAAAAGATCCATATGAATTAATTGCAAGGGACTTGTTGAAACCGATTTCTCGGCCTCTAGTGGAGCTCGGGGCCCTCACCGAGATGAGGGGCAGCTAGCCCTTACTGATCCCTCGGAGAAGGCAGACCGAAGACTAGGAAAATGACTAAGACCTTAGCCACAGCGAGGAGGTCCCTCCACTAACCCGGAAGATCATTGAGCGCTTCCCCTCCCAAGCCAAAGCTGAGACTTGGGCACCTTGGAGAGCTCTGGAAATGCTAACCAAGAAGAGCCTGAGGAGAGAGAAGCTGAAGTGAAGTCCTCTCCAAAGGTGCCCTTGAGGTCTTATTTATAGGTTTTCTAGTTTGGCCTGCAAATAGCAGGACTCCGCCTTTTGGTTTTACTATCCGCACCCCAAATGTGTCTGCGAACAGCCAAACTCCGCTGTTTGGAGAGGCTAAAGGCAGACCACCAAGGGTAAAAGGGTAATTTGGCCCTATCAACTTATGGGCAAGGAACTGCGAGAACATTACTACCGAAGCTCTCGCGGGCCTTCTCGCGAGTCCTGCTCGTGATGCCTCTCCTAGGCGGTCGCCCTGTGAGGACCTCGCTGGCCCATTCTGGCGGTGTCTGCCGAGGTCCGGTCTCGCGAACCTTCCTGCGAGATCGCCTCTGGACTTCGCCGATTTCATACGAGGTCGACGGATTGCCGAATCGTTAAGTTGTTCGCTGTCCGCTGGGATGGGGGGGGGGGGGGGGTTCGTCGGCCGCTGCTTCCCCGCTGTAATTTGCCGAGGTCTGGATCTTGCGGCTCCCCTTGCGAGACCATCCCTTTGACTTCAATGATCGTAGAACATTTCGTCGACGGCTGATGACTTCGCCGAACAGGGGCAAGCTCGACGACCATAGGCGGGCTCGACGAACTAGGGAGAGTTCGTCGAACGCGTCATTCCTTCTATCAAACTCTGGGAACTTCTTTAAGTCGCCTGCGGGTAGTTCATCTCTCCTACGCTTCTCGCTCGCCACTCCGCGAGCCCTCTGAGAGAGATTTCTCTTCGATCACTCTCGCGAGGTCTTCGGCCCCAAGGCCTCTCTCTTACCACTTCACCTCGTTGCCTTCTTAAACCGCCCCCTCGTCTGGCGAATATCGGGGTTGTACACAATTTCCGCTCTTCGCGAGGATATTTATGCTCGCGAAGAAACATCCAACCCTCGACATTCGCCAGCTCCTTGTTGATCTGTCAGGAATCTTTGGTGGGACCCACCCTGTGGGCTATAAATATTGTCCCGAGTCTCCAGTGGCGAGCGCTGCTACTTCCCTTCCTCTCCCTTTGCCTGATATTGTAGCTGCCTGGAGATGCCTCTTTCTGAAGAAGCCGAGGCTCGCCTGAGGGCGATAAGTGTCGGCGGGCTACCCTCCATGACTAGGGTCCCCGCCTGGATGAACCGGCCGCCCCCCGCTCAGTCGCCGAAAGTCAAGAAGGCAAAGGCGGCTCGTCGCACCGGGGATGACTCCGTGCTGCTGGACTCCTCCCCCGACGATCGCCACCATGAGAAGCTACGAGCTACTCCAGTTCACGTCAATAAATTTGCTTCATTCATTTCTACTCGCAGGATGCTTTGCCGAGCGAGAACGCTGGAGAACTCGCTGAGGGGTCTCGCAAAAGTCCTCAGGCAGATATGAATCTCGCTGGGAAAAAAGTCACCGGTATGATCTTAATCTCGCGTGCCTTAATGTTTTTTGTCAACTATATATGACCTCCGTTCCTTACTTCTTACAGTTTCGCCCCTGAAGTCCTCGGCCTGCCAGACGTCGCGGCCTCCGTCTCCGCCTCCGCCTCCTCCTGACAAACTCATAGATAAGCCCGGATTCCAGCTCCTGACGAGCGAGGAGACCGGTGGCTTTGTGCCGCCAAAGATCCCTCCGACCAACAGCGCAGCCTACCCTGCCGGCCTGGGCAAATCTCTCTACCCTCACTATGGCAATGTGTTCCAGGGCCGTCCTTCGACTTCTCGCCCCCCGCTTGGTAAGCATTCTGACCTCGCCGAAACCCTACGCGAACTCACGCGCGCCATCTAACCTCTTCGTAATATTTTGCAGAGAATACCGAAAACCCGCACACCGATTCTGAGCTGGGCGACGACGAGATGTCCCCCCTTCCTGACCAGGTGGAGGAATTCTTAGGGGATCCGCGAGATCCCGAGATGATGAAACAGCGAGCCGCGGAGTTGCTGAGGAAACATGGGCGCAGGCTGATGGACCTCAACATGCAGGCGAGATGGGACAGAGAAGCCGCTGAGGACAGGCACGCGGTCCTGATGGAAGATGTGCGCGAGGCTCCGGCAGGCGAGACAGCGTGACCAGGATGAGAATGCCACGACGCCGGAGGTTCATATAGCTAGGATGAGAGACTACGCCTACCTCATGGACAGGGAGGGCCATTTGGCCGAGGATTATTATAACTCTAGGGTACCGCCGAGGTCCGGGTCGCGGGGTGGGGGCAGGTGGAAATGGTTACCCCATGATTCTCGCTAACTGCTGTGTTGTTGTGAATTATTATTTGTAATGGGTGTCATTGTTTTTTAGACAATCTCTCCATGGCTCGGAACTCGCATATTTGCCACTCATGTTGGCTTTTATTCCTTTTGACAATAAGTATCACTAGCTTTTTATTGTTTCTCGCTCGCTGTCAATAAATCTGTTTTATTTTCATGTTATACTGCGCTCGCAAGGACCTTCTGTCATCGCTAAATATGTCCCGCGAAAATGTTGTTTGTACTAACCCCGCAGGTCCCTCTCGCCCACGTCCATGATGTGATGTTTTTGCTGCTACCCGCGCCCGCCGGCGCTTGGACTTCTTCCCGCCATTTTGCTTTGGCTATAAATAGGCGGCCATAGCTGAGTCAACCACTGCATTTACTTTTGACCTTCTTCCTCCTCTGCTTCAGAGCTCTCGCTCCTTCCCGTTCTCGCTTTTCTTCTTTTCTTGCAGGTTACTAAAATGGTTGGTGATGCTAATGAGTCGGAGCGTCGGCGAAATATCGCTAAAGCTTTCGCCGAGCATAGCTTCTTCCACTGCAATCTGACCGATGAGGAGTATTTCAGCGCAGTCGCCGACTATGTCACCCCCCCCCATTCGAGGCACGCCGTCCTAGCGAGAACGACGTGATCAATGCCCCACTGGTAGACGAGCTGGCCATTCCCACTGCCCATTTCGCGGTCGGCCTGCGCCTTCTCCTGTGGCCGGAAGTTCGCCAGGTAATAATCGCACTCGCTCGCTTCTTATTCTCTGCAGTTCAAGTCTCGCTCATCATGTGAACTAATACCGTTCTCGCTGCTCTCCAGGTGATCAAGCACTATGGCGTTGTTCCGGGCCAGCTTAGCCCCAATGCTATGGCAGTGGTCACCGCCTTCGCCTGCTACCTTCGCGAGGAGCGCATCGAGTTCAGCCTCCCGGCCTTCCAGAAGCTGTTCTCGTTCCGCGTCTATAAGGATGGGATGGCCTACTTCGTGGGCTCGGGTCCTAAGGTCGACGAGACCGTCAACAAGGCCCACTTCTGGCCCCAGAAGTTCCTCGTCGTCAAGGGGAACTTCGGCAATATCCCCCTCTCGGTAGTTCAACACAGTGAGACCACGTACCGGCTTACCGCCCTCGGCGGCCATGACGCCCTCCTCTATCAGTTCTTCTGTAAGAAGAACTTTGAGGTCGTTTATCTTCGTCGCAACCTTGATTTGCTGCCTCCAGTTCTCGCCAGGGAAGGTAAAGATCTCGCTTAGCAACTACAATTTTATTCCTTGCCATTCCGTACTTATTGAAATTTCAATGCTTATTTCTTAGGCGAGCGGGATCTTCCCCTCCATCCTCCATACGCGAGCAATCGGAGAACCGACGCTACCCTGGCTCTCGCTACCATGGGGGCGGAAGCTTGCAGAGGCACCGTCACTCCGGGTGAGCCCTCTTCTCGCAAGAGACTGGGGGCTTCTGGTATTCATGCCGCTCCCTCGAAATCTCCGCCAAAGAAGAAGAGCAGGAAGAGCGGGGTCTCGCTCGCCTCCTCGAAGGGAAAGGATCCCCGCGAGGTTGCCTTTGATGAGTTCGACCTCACCGGCCTCTCCGCAGGGGGTGAGGACGACGAGCTTTGCCAGGAGGCTCCTAGAACCTCCGTCCTGCCCATCCCTGTCAACCACTACAACTTCGGCCTCGGCCAGAGGCGTCGGGATGAGACTGGCGAGCTCCTGGTCAACTGGAAATTGGAGACCAACAGGGTGGAAATCTCCACCATTCTTCCCTCCTGGGTGGAGAAGGAGACCGTCAGCGGTCACGCCTTCGACCTCGCATTTTCTCTTTATGGTCGTGAGGATGCGGGGTCTTATAAAGATGAGACTGCGAGAACCCTCGCTTTCGAGAGCGCGAGGTCGCAGTTGCGTTCTGCCGAGCTCGCCCATATGACGGGCAGGCGTTGCTTACAGCTGGAGCTTCAGAATGTGGAGATCGTGAGAGCCTATCAGGGGCTCCTTGCCGAGAACACGCAGCTGAAGGAGAAGCTACTCGCCGCAGAGGGCAGTGTGGTGAGTTACTTAGACTTCCTCATCCTCCTTTCCTTTGGTTGTTTCGCCTTTTTAATTGAACTTAATTGCAGGATGTCGAGGCCGCCGAGAGAGCCGACGCTCACATCAAGGATTTGGAGGGCGAGGTGGTTGGGCTGAAGGCCCTAAACTGCGACCTCACCCGTGTCGTCGTTCCCCCCTCACCTCGCCGTCTGAAGGAAGAGCGGCGAGCGCGAGATGAAGAAGTTCGCTTGGAGTCTACGGATTCGGCTCGCTACATCTTCTAGATGATGAAGGCGGCCGGACTCCTAACCGCCGACGCGGCCGACCTGACTCTAGAAGAAATCATCCCTGAGCTCTTCCTCCCGCTTCCGCCAGTGAAGAGCAGCGACGACGAGGAGGGGTCCACGAGCGACTCCTGAAGCCCACCACCATTCCCCCCCCCCCCCTCTTTTTTTGTAAATTTTTATCGGAGAGATCGCCATAGATTGTAATCAAACTTTGAAATGTAAATGCAAATTCTACTTTGTTCATTGTGCTTTCCCCTTCCTGTTTCGTTATCTTCGTGTGTTGAATGTCTCATTCTCGCTTATCTCGATATCCGCTTTAGCGGAGGTTATTCTTGCGATGGTTGTTCTCGCCCCTCACGTTATCGAATAGATAGGCATAGGACACTTTGACTGCTCGCGCCTTTCGCCATTTGCCTTAGGATTATTACCCTCTCAGGCATGCGCTTTTCTCTAGCTTTCGCAGGGTACCTTCCCTCTCGGCCAGAGCTCGCCTCTTCTCCTGTGACGGCGACCTTTCTGCCGAGCACCAGGAACCCTGGAGCGCCTAGGGTTGATTTTTGTCACTTGCGTACTGCCGTGCGAAATCTCTCTTCGCCGAGCGAGCCGGCCCGCTGAGCGAGAAAGATCGGGTCAGCTCAAGGTCTCGCTAACCTGATGTGTCTCACCCTGAACCTATGGAGAACTCATCTTCTTGCCCGGGAGCGGAATCGATCTGGGTCATTCCAGCATAAAAACTTGTCACCTTGCCAGCCTCTCCAGAGATCAACCTGAACCCCCCGTCTAATGAGAGCCCGGGAGCGGAATCGATCTGGGGCATTCCAGCATAAAAACTTGTCACCTTGCCAGCCTCTCCAGAGATCAACCTGAACCCCCCGTCTAGTGAGAGCCCGGGAGCGGAATCGATCTGGGGCATTCCAGCACCAATAGTTGTCACCTTGCCAGCCTCTCTAGAGATCAACCTGAACCCCCCGTCTAGTGAGAGCCCGGGAGCGGAATCGATCTGGCGCATTCCAGCACCAACACTTGTTACCTTGCCAGCCTCTCCAGAGATCAACCCGAACCCCCCGTCTAGTGAGAGCCCGGGAGCGGAATTGATCTGGGGCATTCCAGCATAAAAACTTGTCACCTTGCCAGCCTCTCCAGAGATCAACCTGAACCCCCCGTCTAGTGAGAGCCCGGGAGCGGAATCGATCTGGGGCATTCCAACACAAACTTATCACCTTGCCAGCCTCTCCCGAGATCAACCTAAACCCCCCGTCTAGTGAGAGCCCGGGAGCGCAATCGATCTAGGGCATTCCAGCACAAACTCTTGTTACCTTGCCAGCCTCTCCAGAGATCAACCTGAACCCCCCGTCTAGTGAGAGCCCGAGAGCGGAATCGATCTGGGGCATTCCAGCATAAAAACTATTTGGGACCTGCCAAAGGATTGCTCCAAAATGCATATGTTGAGTAGGAATTATGAAAAGTCATTTACAACAAATGGCTAAGGATAAAACCTTTTTAAATCATCCCCACTCCTGGGTCGGCCAAGAGGTACCCCTTCCACATCCTGGAGGTGGTATCCTCCTGACCTGAGCACTTCACTTACAATGTAAGGTCCTTCCCAATTGGGCTCTAGCTTGCCAACCGCAGCTCCTCTCTCGGCCGCGTCAACCTTCTTCAGCACAAGGTCTCCTTTCTGAAAGTGTTTTATCCGGATGTGCTTGTCAAAGTATCGGGCCATTCGTCGCTTGATTTCCTCCTGCCTGATGGTAGCCTAGTCCCGGAGTTCCTCCACCAGGTCCAAGGATATCCTTTGTTCTTCATCGTTGGCCACCAGCCACTCTTCATCCCCTTCACCTGCGGCGATCACCCTGGGGGTCTTTACTTCGAACTCAATGGGAAGGACTGCTTCGGATCCATGGGAAAGTTTGAACGGGGTCTCCCCGGTGGCGGTGTTAGGGGTAGTCGTTAGGGCCCATAGAACGGATGGTAGTTGCTCTACCCAATTCCCTCGGAGGTTCTCCACCTTCTTCTTCAGTAGGTTGACGATTATTTTATTTGCTGCTTCCACCTGGCCGTTGCTTCGTGGGTGGTGAACCGATGTGAACCTTAGGTCGATGCCAAGCTGGGTGCAGAAACTGACAAACTCTTCGCTAGCAAATTGCGGCCCGTTGTCCGTCACTATAGCCAGGGGGTGGCCGTGCCTGCAGATTATTTCTCCGCATACAAAATTCCTCACAACTTGAGATGTTACCTTAGCGAGCACTTTCACCTCTACCCATTTGGAGAAATAATCGATCATGACCAGTAAGAACTTTCTTTGGCCGCTAGCTTGGGGGAAAGGGCCAACTAGGTCCAACCCCTATATGGCGAAGGGCCAGGGAGCGGTGATGGTTTGGAGCCTCTGAGCCTGAAGGAGTTGGAGCAGGGCATAGAGTTGGCACTTTGAGCACCTCCTTGCGAATTCCGCTGCATCCTTGCTGAGGGTGGGCCAGAAATAGCCTTGTCTGAACACCCTTCCTTCCAGAGTTCGGCTCCCAGAGTGACTCCCACACTCCCCGGAGTGAATTTCTTCTAGGACTCTCGGAACCTCCTCCTCTGAAATGCAACGGGCCAGGAGTCCCGAGAGGGTCTTCCTGTACAGCCCTCCTGCATGCAAACAGTAATAAGCCGACTTATTGGTGATTAAAATTCTGCTTGCACGAAATTAAATCCGAACTAGCAAACCGAGAAGGCAAGTATACCTATCGAACTGTAGTATAGGAACACAAGTGTCGTATTAAAATCCGAGAACCGTTGATTACTTATACTCAAATGAATTACTATTATTTTATCTTAATAATTTTTTTTTGCATGGTTTTGTCTGCTAAGTTGAAATAAAAGCTGGATAAAAGTACGGCTAAACGATGATTAAGAAATAGCACTCGATCTTGACTTACTTCGGCCTAAATTGATCAAAATTCAAAAGCAAACTTAAAACTTAATAAAGTAAGGGTAGCTTGACCGTGGGGGTTCCCATAGTTTGAACATGCTTCTCTCGAAGATATGCCCAACTGAGTTTAGGAAAATCCGACCGAACTCTCATCCCGTATTCGAATACCTAAAACTCGCTTTAAGTGGTGAACCCCGCTATTGGGTTTGACTCCAATCCAGGAGATTTACGTCATTCTCTCTCGAGAAATGTGTGTAACTCTCTTTACTCTTAAGTGCTCACTTCAGACTATCGGCCTCTCGGCTAGCCAAGAATGAAAGCAAAGGTGGGGATTATATATCGATAATATAGCTCCACTAAATTTTAATTAAGAGTAAATCTAAGGCCCAACACTTTAGAAAGTGAAAGAAGACTAAAGGATCATAACTTGATCAACTCATCCTCAGATCATCAAGATCGAGTACTATGAGGATTTAGTTACTCATGGTGGATGGGTAGGAGAGAGAAATGATGAAGATTTTAAGAGAACAAAAACATACCATTTTTATTAAACAAAAGTTCAACTGAGATTACAATTGCATGGAAAGCCTACTAAGCATTAGTAATACACTATAAAAGAAAATTACAAAGGCATTACAACATTCATATGAAAACTAGAAAAGGAAATGCATTGAAATAAGAGAGAGAGAGAGAGAGAGAGAAAGAGAATAAAATGACATGAAAAACACTGAAAATAGAGTAGTAGCACTAGTTCTCTCTCCAAAAACTGAATGGGGAAAGCTTGGAGGTCATTTCAATTTATAGAAATTTTTCTGCCTCGGTCACGCCCTCAGTCACGCCCGTGACTAGGGGCGTGACATTGTTTAATCAATTCTGCGGCTTGGATCAGGTTCGGCGCACGATTCTGACGCGATTTGATGGGTCACGCCCTAGGTCACGCCCGTGACTGAGGGCGTGACCATTTCGGTGGTTAGTCGGGTCATGGGCGCTGGCGGCGATCATGGGCGCTGACGGCTGGCTGACGTGGCAGTCACGGGCGTGACTGGAAGCATGCCCGTGTAACAGTGGCGTGACCAATTCGGTGGTCAGCTGATCGAATCTGAGCTGTTCACGGGCTGGTCACGGGCGTGGCTTGCGTGTCACGGGCGTGACTTGTGTGTCACGGCCGTGTACTTTGGGCGTGTTTGACCAGATCTTCTGAATTATGTTGGCAGCAGCTTAACTGGAAACAGCAACTTACACGCCCTAGGTCACGGGCGTGACCTAGGGCGTGACTTAGGAAATTTTGCATTTTTGACCTGAAAATTCAGAAAACTTAAGTTAGCACTAAAAATAGGAAAATGAACCAAAATTGCATTTAGGTAAACAACAATAAGCAAAAAGTAAGAGTAAATATCCTAAAAATAACCTAATTAAACTAACTAGATTTAGCATTATCAAATTCCCCCAAGCTTACACTTTGCTTGTCCCCAAGCAAAGAAATATGCTTTAGCTAATAAAATAAAATGACTAATCAAAAAGATTTAATTATGCTAAACACGAGTACCTTGCGAAATTCCAAGTAGGGAGAATAGTGAAAAGGAAACCTAAAATAAGTACTTTATTTAAGCTTAATTTTTATACCCTTTACTAACAAAAATTAATCATCCAAAATTTTAACTAAAAAGTTTTAAAATAAAATTGAGCAAAGTAACAAGTGAGATAGTGCATTGAATTGTTACTAAACCCTAAGAGACAAATTATAATTATATCATTCTAAGAACAAGGATCTAAATTCATACCCAAGACTTAACTATTCTACTTTTCTTCTTTACTTAGTTAAAGCAAATTTAGGAGCATGAATCAAGAGGACTTTATTAGGACCGAAATGTTTGGTTTAGGCATATGATTTGGAATGGGAATTGAAGATAAAAGTGATTGCTATAATCACACTAAACCATAAACATGAGTTTTATAAAATTTCCGATATGAATGATAAGAGGCAATCCTTCATTATAAGCATATAGCATATTTTCTTTCTTTCTCTTTCATAGCCATTTTTTTTTATTTTTTCTTTTGAAATTTTGGCAAAGATAACTAATACAAATATGCTTAAAATATCTCCTTTTTGAGCAAATTCTTTTCTTTGAAGCTCTCCAAGCAATAAACCAATCACACTCTTTTAGAAATTTAAATTAAACTCAAAGTGTTAGTGTGATTCAAATAGGTTTGGAAATTTTGGCTTTGGTGAAAAATTTGATAAGTGGAGGTGACAATAAAACATGGGAAAAGGCTCAAAAGAGGCTAACAAAGGGTTTCTTTTTAAGGGTTGGCATGAAGGCTCAAACTTAAAACAAAAAAGGCCTAAATCATTTTCATTGCTCTCTAAATTTAGTTAAAGCATGAGTTTTGAAGAATTTCAAAAAGTAAGGCCTAGATATTAAATAAAGACTAATGAACTTATCCTGAAAATAAGAATAATAAGCGTCTAGGATTATTCACATTTACTACACAAATCAAAAGTTAACTTTGCAAAATATATCTAAAAATGAAGAGAAAAATAGTGGATGAAGATTTTTTACGAAAGTAAAGAAGATAAAAGAGAAAACGATAAGGAAAGTACAAGATTTTAGAAAAAACTTTTCAGATTAACATGCTACCTAGAATTAGAACACTACATGAGTCAACAATTTACTTGTGAAACATAATTAAAAGTAGGATTAGAAATTTTGAAATAAACTAAGGCTATATAAAATATTTTGGGAAAAACAAAACATAAAGCAAGGGGTACTATTGATTTTACCAAAATCTAATTTAGACTACTAAAAGAAAAGAAGACATTCTCCCCCAAGCTTACGATAGACATTGTCCTCAATGGAAAAGGAGAGTGAAGGAAGGGGTAATTAAGAAAAGAAATTAAAACTGAAAAACTGAAACAGGCACTTCCCTGGATTTATGGGCTTGAAAGGATGTGTGATGCCGCTCCCCCTTGCTGGCGCTTTGAATCTTCATGAAATATCATCTTGAATTTTTCTTGAAACCAGCAATGTTGAAGCAGGCCATCGCCGAAGTTGAGAGTATCAGAGCCATCCAGGGCCAAAGAAAAATTAAAACAACAAATTTTAAAAACCTTGGGTTGCCTCCCAAGAGCGCCCTCTGTTTAATGTCGTTTGAGCTCGACTAAAAGAATATAGTTCAAAAGTTAATCCAATTTATTACAGTCCAGACAAAAGAAGTTTTTCACTGTCCATGTCAACATTGTCACCAGAAAAATAAAGTTTTAGACGATGCCCATTAACCTTGAAATCACCCTTATCAGGGTGTGATATCAAAACAGTTCCATACGGATAAGCTTCCTTTACAGTAAAAGGACCTGACCATCTAGATTTTAATTTTCCAGGAAATAAATGTAGACGAGAATTATAAAGTAATACTTGGTCGCCTGGTTTAAATGTTTTCGGGGGCCTTAAATTTTTATCGTGAAAGCATTTCGTTCGTTCCTTATATAATTTATTATTTTCATACGCATTGGAGCGCCACTCATCGAGTTCGTTGAGTTGGAATTTTCGAAGATCGGCGGTGGAGTGGGGATCAAAATTTAAAAATTTAAGGGCCCAGAAAGCACGATGTTCTAATTCGACCGGTAAATGGCACGATTTTCCATATACTAACCGATACGGTGTACAACCGATGGCGGTCTTGTACGCTGTTCGGTAAGCCCATAGAGCATCGTCTAATTTATGTGACCAGTCCTTACGTGAGGTGGAAACAGTTTTTTCTAAAATACGTTTGATTTCTCTATTCACTACCTCGACCTGGCCGTTAGTTTGGGGGTGGTAAGCAGTTGAAAGCTTATGTGTAACGCCATATTTTAAAAGTGTTTTTGCAAATTGTGCGTTACAAAAGTGCGAACCCCTATCGCTAACGATGGCCCTAGGAGTACCGAATCGAGAAAATAATTTTTTTAAGAAAATAATAACGACTCGGGAGTCATAAGTAGGAAGAGCTTGGGCGTCTGCCCATCGAGACACGTAGTCTACCGCAACTAAAATGTATTTATTACCATGGCTAGAAGGAAGAGGACCTACAAAATCAATTCCCCAAAGGTCGAAAACTTCGCACTCGAGGAAATAATTTTGCAACATTTCATTTTTATTTGAGATATTTCCGGTCCGTTGGCAGCTATCGCACCGTCTCACAAACGATTGGGCATCTTTAAAAAGGCTAGGCCAATAAAAGCCTGCACTAAGTATTTTGTGAGCGGTCCGATTGGCTTGATAGTGCCCACCAGTCGGTCCTTCGTGTAAGTGTTTGAAAATATTTTGTCCTTCTTCGAAAGAAACACATCTCCTTATTACTTGGTCTGCACAAACTCGAAACAGATACGGGTCCTCCCAAAAATAATTCTTCAGGTCAGAGAAGAATTTCTTCTTTTGCTGATAGGAAAATTCTTTTGGGAGGACTCGAGCTACTAAGTAGTTGGCGAAGTTTGCAAACCAAGGAGAAGGAGTAGTGTTGATTGATAATAACTTCTCGCCGGGAAAATAATCATTAAAAGTTTGTTCATTTAAATCTTCAATAAATGGGTTATCTAATCGTGAAAGATGGTCCGCGGCCAAATTCTCAGCCCCCTTTTTATCTCGGATTTCCAAGTCGAACTCCTGGAGGAGTAAGACCCAGCGAAGTAAGCGTGGTTTGGCATCCGGTTTAGAAAGTAAATATTTGAGGGCCGAGTGGTCCGTAAAAACAATAATTTTTGAAAGCGTAATATAAGGTCAAAATTTGTCGAATGCAAAAATAACTGCTAATAATTCTTTCTCCGTTGTGGTATAGTTTGCTTGCGCGGATGTAAGTGTTTTACTTGCGTAGAAAATAGGGTGGAAGTTTTTAGATATACGTTGTCCTAAAACTGCTCCCACCGCAAAGCTACTTGCATCGCACATGATTTCGAATGGAAGGTCCCAGATTGGAGCTATCATAATTGGCGCATTTATTAGCTTATTTTTGATTAATTGAAAAGCAGATAAGCATGTATCATCAAAAATAAATGGAGTGTCTTTTTCTAAAAGATGAGTGAGTGGTTTGGTAATTTTTGAAAAATCTTTTATAAACCGCCGGTAAAAACCGGCACGTCCTAGAAAGCTTCTTATGGCCTTAACGTTGGTTGGCGGTGGCAGTTTTTCGATCACTTCTATTTTTGCTTCATCGACCTCAATTCCTCTTGCTGATATTTTATGACCTAAAACCAATCCCTCCCGTACCATGAAATGACATTTTTCCCAGTTCAGGGCGAGATTGGTCTCCTCACACCGTTCTAACACTTTTTCTAAATTTTCTAAACAAAAATCGAAGGAATCACCAAACACGGAAAAGTCGTCCATAAATACCTCCATAATACTTTCTACGTACTTGTCGAAAATGGCCAACATACACCGTTGAAATGTTGCCGGCGCATTACATAAGCCAAACGGCATTCTTCGATAGGCGAAGGTGCCGAAAGGACAAGTAAACGTCGTTTTCTCCTGGTCCTCGGGCGAGATGGGAATTTGGAAGTAGCCCGAGAGACCATCGAGAAAACAATAAAAGCTATGGCCGGATAATCGTTCTAAGATTTGATCGATGAATGGCAAGGGGAAATGGTCCTTGCGGGTGGCGTCGTTCAATTTGCGATAATCAATACACATACGCCACCCAGTCACCGTCCGTGTTGGGATTAAGTCATTATTATCATTTAATACTACCGTGATACCTCCCTTTTTAGGAACTACTTGAACGGGGCTTACCCATTTGCTATCTGAAATTGGATAGATAATTCCTGCGTCTAATAATTTCACGACCTCACCCTTTACTACTTCTTTCAAGTTTGGGTTTAATCGGCGTTGAGGTTGAATAGAATTTTGTGAATTATCTTCCATTAGAATTTTGTGCATGCAGAAAGATGGACTTATGCCCTTAATATCAGAAATCTGCCAAGCAATTGCTTGGCGGTGTTTTTGTAAAACTCTTATCAATTTGGCATTTTCAGATCCACTTAAATGGGCCGACACTATTACTGGTAACTTAGAGTCTTTTTCTAAAAATTCATATTTTAAATGATTGGGTAGTTCTTTAAGTTCTAAAGTGGGAGGTTCCTCGTATGAAGATTTGAAAGACTTTTCTTTTTCAAAAGTAATTTCTTCAAAAATTTTTGATTTAATTTGAAAATTTGAGGGGGCGGGAGCAATGGCCATTTTCATTTCTTGTAATATTTCAGTGGAGGTGTTTGAAGATGAACAAAAAGAAGAAGAACCATTTTCAGAAATACAAAAAGAAGGGTCTTCACTTAACACATCTAATAAAAAACACGAATCGTCATTTTCTAGGGTATTTTTCATAGAGGGTGTTATGGAGAAGGTTACTTCATCATCTCCAACTCGGAGGAATAGCTTACCATTACTCACATCAATGATAGAACGGGAGGTGGCAAGGAAGGGGCGGCCAAGGATTAGGGGAACCTCGACATCCTCTTCAATGTCCAAAATGACAAAATCCACCGGGAAGATGAATTTGTCTACTTTTACGAGCACGTCCTCCACAATTCCCAGCGGATATTTTATCGTCCTATCTGCTAGTTGTATACTCATACGTGTGGGGCTAAGGGTGCCCGCTCCTAACTTTTTAAACAAGGAGAATGGCATTAAGTTGATGCTTGCTCCTAAGTCGGCCAACGCGTTCTTTACAAATAGATCACCATAGAGGCACGGGATAGAAAAACTACCCGGATCGTTAGCCTTTTTCGGTAATTTATTTGTTAGGACGGCGGAACACTCAGCATTTAAAGTTACGTGCGATAGATTTTCTAGCTTTTTCTTATTAGTTAGAAGATCCTTCAGGTACTTAGCGTACTTGGGCATTTGTGATATCGCTTCATGGAAGGGCAAATTGATGTGTATTTGCTTAAACATTTCCAGGAAGCGATGATATTGATCATCTAATTTTTCCTTGTTGAGTTGAGATGGATAAGGCGGGGCGGGGTTGTTTTTGAAAATATGAGGTGGAGTGATAAAATCTGTTTGAGTGAGTGGTGTTTTTAAAATAGGGGCGGACCTTGCCTCGGGCTCTTCGCTAACCGGACCGGATACTTGCTTTCCACTCCGAAGAGTTACAGCTTTCGCTTGCTCTTTCGGGTTGGGCTCGGTGTTAGCGGGAAGAGTCCCGGGCGGTCGCTCAGATATTATTTTGGCGAGCTGCCCGATTTGGTTTTCTAGATTTTTAACGGATCCGGCTAAGTTCCGGACGGTTGCTTCGTTCGTACTTATATATTTTGAAAACATCTCCTCCAAAGATGGAGGTTTTTGAAAGTTAACAGGGGGTGGAGGTGGTGTAAATTCATTTTGTAGAGGCGGGCGAGTTGTATTTGCAGGATTACTCCAAGAAAAGTTCGGGTGATTACGCAGCGCAGGATTATAATTATTCGGTAACTGAAAACCAGGTGCATGAAAATTAGAAGCAGAATAATTATTATAAGCATTTCTATTGCCTACGAAATCAGCTTGTTTGGAGGTGGCTTTTGCGAATTCCCAAACCTGAGGTGCGGAAGGAGCATTCATTTCAGATATCTTTTTGCTAAGCATTTCCACTTGTAGTGCCAGCTGGGAGACGTTATCCACTTCGTACATACCTGCAGGTTTGTTTGGGCGGGATCTTGGCACATTCCACTGATAGGTGTTCATGGCCATATCCTCAAATAGTTCAAGAGCGGCTTCCGGGGTTTTGTTATTTAAGGTACCACCGGAAGCGGCATCTATCATTTGCTTAGTATGTTGATTTAGCCCGTTATAAAATGTCTGCACTTGTAACCATACAGGCAGAGCGTGATGAGGGCAACGTCTTAAGAATTCTTTATACCTTTCCCAGGTATCATATAGCGTTTCAGAATCTATTTGGCAAAAAGAAGAAATATCATTTCTAAGCTTAGCAGTTTTCGCAGGTGGAAAATACTTAGTTAGAAATTTTTCAGTTAACTGGGCCCAAGTGGTGATAGAACCTCTAGGTAGAGTTGACAACCACTGCTTAGCCTTTGTTCTTAAAGAAAATGGGAAGAGTCTTAGCCTAATTGCATCATCCATAACACCATTTATTTTGAAGGTGTCACAGATTTCAAGGAAGCTAGCAATATGTGCATTCAGATCTTCATCTTGTAATCCGTCGAACTGCACGTATTGCTGCACCATGTGAATTATGCTTGGCTTTAGTTCGAAATTATTATTATTTATGGCAGGGCAGACTATACTAGTTTCCGTCCCTTCCAGGTTAGGCCTTGCATAATGGGACATCGTCCATTCAGGGGCCGCAACCATGTTGGGGACTTCATTTTGGTTAGGTTCGCCCATATTAACAACCGACTCCGAATCCTCAGCCAGTTCTTGGAATGTAGGATCTTGAACTTGCGATTTTCTCCGAAGAGTACGCTCAAGTTCTTGGTCCAAGTCTACAAGTTCTGACGGATTCGCTCGGGTCATAAACTAGAAAGAGAGAAGGGAAAATAAGATTGAGAAATTCGAAAAAGGTCTCCAAAATATTTTGAATAAATTTGTTTTTCAAGAAAGAGGAGAGAAAAAAGAGGTGATAAAAGTAATAGATTCGTTCTTTCAAAATATCAACAAAATGCGAGTCCCCGGCAACGGCGCCAAAAACTTGGTGATTAAAATTCCGCTTGCACGAAATAAAATCCGAACTAGCAATCCGAGAAGGCAAGTATACCTATCGAACTGTAGTATAGGAACACAAGTGTCGTATTAAAATCCGAGAACCGTTGATTACTTATACTCAAACGAATTACTATTATTTTATCTTAATAATTTTTTTTGGATGGTTTTGTCTGCTAAGTTGAAATAAAAGCTGGATAAAAGTACGGCTAAACGATGATTAAGAAATAGCACTCGATCTTGACTTACTTCGGCCTAAATTGATCAAAATTCAAAAGCAAACTTAAAACTTAATAAAGTAAGGGTAGCTTGACCGTGGGGGTTCCCATAGTTTGAACATGCTTCTCTCGAAGATATGCCCAACTGAGTTTAGGAAAATCCGACCGAACTCTCGTCCCGTATTCGAATACCTAAAACTCGCTTTAAGTGGTGAACCCCGCTATTGGGTTTGACTCCAATCCAGGAGATTTACGTCATTCTCTCTCGAGAAATGTGTGTAACTCTCTTTACTCTTAAGTGCTCACTTCAGACTATCGGCCTCTCGGCTAGCCAAGAATGAAAGCAAAGGTGGGGATTATATATCGATAATATAGCTCCACTAAATTTTAATTAAGAGTAAATCTAAGGCCCAACACTTTAGAAAGTGAAAGAAGACTAAAGGATCATAACTTGATCAACTCATCCTCAGATCATCAAGATCGAGTACTATGAGGATTTAGTTACTCATGGTGGAGGGGTAGGAGAGAGAAATGATGAAGATTTTAAGAGAACAAAAACATACCATTTTTATTAAACAAAAGTTCAACTGAGATTACAATTGCATGGAAAGCCTACTAAGCATTAGTAATACACTATAAAAGAAAATTACAAAGGCATTACAACATTCATATGAAAACTAGAAAAGGAAATGCATTGAAATAAGAGAGAGAGAGAGAGAGAGAGAGAGAAAGAGAATAAAATGACATGAAAAACACTGAAAATAGAGTAGTAGCACTAGTTCTCTCTCCAAAAACTGAATGGGGAAAGCTTGGAGGTCATTTCAATTTATAGAAATTTTTCTGCCTCGGTCACGCCCTCAGTCACGCCCGTGACTAGGGGCGTGACATTGTTTAATCAATTCTGCGGCTTGGATCAGGTTCGGCGCACGATTCTGACGCGATTTGATGGGTCACGCCCTAGGTCACGCCCGTGACTGAGGGCGTGACCATTTCGGTGGTTAGTCGGGTCATGGGCGCTGGCGGCGATCATGGGCGCTGGCGGCTGGCTGACGTGGCAGTCACGGGCGTGACTGGAAGCACGCCCGTATAACAGTGGCGTGACCAATTCGGTGGTCAGCTGATCGAATCTGAGCTGTTCACGGGCTGGTCACGGGCGTGGCTTGCGTGTCACGGGCGTGACTTGTGTGTCACGGCCGTGTACTTTGGGCGTGTCTGACCAGATCTTCTGAATTATGTTGGCAGCAGCTTAACTGGAAACAGCAACTTACACGCCCTAGGTCACGGGCGTGACCTAGGGCGTGACTTAGGAAATTTTGCATTTTTGACCTGAAAATTCAGAAAACTTAAGTTAGCACTAAAAATAGGAAAATGAACCAAAATTGCATTTAGGTAAACAACAATAAGCAAAAAGTAAGAGTAAATATCCTAAAAATAACCTAATTAAACTAACTAGATTTAGCATTATCACTTATACCTGAAGCGTCGCCTGTCTATGTCTCCTTCAGGGAATTTCCCTGATGTCAAGAAGGAGATGAAGGGATCCATCCACGAGACCCGCTGATCCACCTCCATCAACTCTCCTTCCTCGATGGTGGGTCGGAAGAGTTCCGAAACTGTCCCTCCTGCTCGGGGACCAAATTGGCTAGGAGGTCCGCGGGGGTGCTCTCTTCCCTGGGCACATGTTTTATGGAAAAAGTGTGGAATTGCCCGATGACCCCCTTGACCTTCTCCAAGTACCGCAGGAGGGTCGGGTCCTTTGCCTCAAAATCCCCCTTGACTTGGCATGCTACCACCAAGGAGTCCGTCGAGACCTCCACTTCTAGCACTCCCAGTTCTCAAGCTAACCGCAGGCCCGCTATCACCGCCTCGTACTCTGCTTGGTTGTTGGTAATCGGGAAGTGGATGTTTAAAGCTTGCTCGATCTTGGTCCCATGGGGGCTTACCAGGATGATTCCCCCCCACCCACAGGAGTGCTTTCCTGACGCACCATCCACCAACATCTTCCACGCCACTAGGGGAGGCGGTTCTTGTTCCCCCACTTCGGATGTGTAGTCGGCCATGAAATCCGCCACCGCTTGGGCCTTGATTGATGTCCTGGGTACGAATGTAATATCGAACTCTCTCAGCTCCACGGACCATTTTGCTAATCTTCCCGAGTGCTCCACCCCTTCCATGATTTTGCAAAGCGGGTGATCTGTCACTACTCTGATGGAGTGTGCCTGAAAGTAGGGCCGGAGCCTCCGAGCCGCCACCTCCAATGCGAAAGCCAACTTCTCCAAGATTGGGTACCGGAGCTCCGCCTTCTTCAGCACTCGGCTGACATAATAGATTGGGAATTGCTTTATTCCTTCCTCACGGATCAATACTGAACTTACCTCTTCAAGTCCTACTCCCAGGTATAAGGATAAGTCTTCTCCCGGTCTCGGCCCTTGAAGTAGGGGGTATGGGCGAGTTGCCCTTTCAAAGCCTGAAAAGCTTCCTCGCACTCTGGGGTCCATTCAAATTTTTTGTTGCCCCTTAGCGCCTTAAAGAAGGGCGCACATTTCTCTCCCGCCTTGGAGAGGAACCTGCTGAGTCCGGCCAGCTTCCCCATGAGGCTCTGGACCACCTTCGGGTTCTTGGCGACCCCAACTCTACTATTGCCTTGACCTTGTCTGGGTTAGGTTCCACTCCCGCCGGGGTGAGCAAGTGGCCTAGGAACTTCCCTCGGCTAGCCCTGAAGACACACTTCAAGGGGTTGAGTTTCATCTTATATTTCCGCAGGGTCTCAAACATCTCCTCAAGGTCTCGCAGGTGAGACCCAAGGTCCCGGCTCTTGACCATGAGGTCATCAACATAGACCTCCAAGTTTCTTCCCCTTTGTTCGCGAAAGACCCGATCTATCATCCTTTGATAGGTGGCACCTGCATTATTGAGCCCAAAGGGCATTATCCTATAATAGTAGCATCTGTCCCCCATGATGAAGGAGACATCTTTGATGTCCGGGGGGTGCATGCGGATTTGATGATAACCTGAAAAAGCATCTAAGAAAGACATTACAGAGAAACCGACGGCTGAGTCAACCAGCGCGTCGATTCTAGGCAGGGGGTAGCAATCTTTCGGGCATGATTTATTAAGAAGTGAAAAGTCGATACACATGCGCCACTTACCTCCCCCTTTTTTTACCATGACTACATTGGAGACCCAGCCTGGATACTGGATCTCCGACACAAAACCTGCTTGTATGAGCTTTTTCACCTCCTCGTGGATTGGTCCCTCCATCTTGTCCGTCGTGGCCCTCTTCTTTTGGCGGATGGGGCGGGTTCCAGGATCAAGGTTGAGGCGGTGGCAAGCCACATCCTCATCAATCCCGGGCATCTCCGCGGCGCTCCAAGCGAAGACGTCCATGTTCTTCTGTACGCAGGCCAGGATCTCGGCCTGCTCCTCCGAATTGAGCTCTCCGCTGACCCGGACCTTTTCCACCACCCCGAGCCGAGTGGTGACTTCAAGCTCTATGACCTCTTTCATGGAATCCAGCCTGGATTGCTCCCACCAAGCACTTTCCTTCTCTCCGCCGCAAGCAAGCGCTTGGGCTCCTTCCTCTGTCTCCTCCTCCCCTACCATCATCAGCTCCTCCACCCCTCCTTCTCGGGCACCCTTCACTTTCCCCTCTTCTTCTCCTCTCTCCTCCCTGGGCCTCTCAGTGACCCCTTCCTGGGCATGAACTTCCTCTTCCTCCATCCTCTCCTCCACTCCATTACTGCCTCCGGCCTCCGACGCCTCCTCCATCATTTTATCGAACTCCTCCTCTTCTCCCATCCAGGTGATGGTGTTGACAGCCGTCATATAGCACTGTCTCGCCATCTTGTGGTCTCCTCGGATCCGGACCTGGACTCCGCCCGCGTTGAACTTGAGACACTGGTGGAAGGTGGAAGGGACGCATCTGAACGCGCTGATGAGAGGCCGTCTGAAGATGGCGTTGTAGCTGCTCGGGGCATCCACTATCACGAACCGGCAGTTCCGAGACTGCCCTCCGAGAGTCACATGGAGTCCCACTCCACCTTCTACCTCCTTCCTTTCTCCAGAAAAACCGAATAGGGGGCCATCCGAGGCCAACACCCTCTTGGACTCCACCTTCATCTCATCGAACGCCTTCTTGAAGACGACGTTGACCGAGCTACCGTTATCGACTAGAATCCGTGAGACGGTGAAGTTCTCGATGGCGGTCGGGATGACCAGCGCATCGCAGAACGGGTCTTCATTGCTTGGCATGTCCTTCTAAGAGAAAGTAATTCTCTCCGCCGGGGGTGGAGAAGTGGATGTTGAGGCCACGCTCCTCCGATAGATGGTATGAAGGCTAGCCTTGCGGGTCGCCTCCACCCCTACCCCCCCCCCCCCCCCCCATGGATCACCCTGATCCCTCCTCTATTACCTACATCAACTCTGTCTTCACACCTTTCTTCCTCCTCCCCTCGAGGCTCGACCTCCTCAATTCTCACCTGTTTCCTCGGCGCAGGCACTCGGCCCCTTTTTGTTTCCAGGAACTCTGGGCAGGTGGCCGTCGCGTGACCTTCCTCATCGTGGAAGTCACAATACGGCAACGTCACCTCCCCTGCCTCGCCTTCCGCCACCCTATTCCTCCACCTTCTTGCTCCCGCTTCTTCTCTCGCCTCTTCTCTCCTTCCTCTTCCTCTTCCCCTCCTGATCGCCATGGCTTGCTGAGGCGGGGGAGGCAATGGCCTCGAACCCTGCCTCCATCCCAGCTGATGGGGTCTTCCTTGACCCCCATAAAAGTTACCCCTTCCCGGGCCGTAACCTCTTCCCTGACCTTGCATTCCATCGGCACGCTGCCTCCACTCCCCCTCTGGGGTCCTGGGCTCTTCCCTTCTCCTTACCTCTTGCTGCCTGACCTCCAGCTCACTGAGCTTTTCTAGCCTCTTGGTGAGCTCCGGATTGGCCTCCTCACTCTCAATCTCCTCTGCCACCCTCTCCATCAACTCCTCGTAGGAGACGGGGGCTTTCCTCTTCAAATCCATCTTAAAGAAACTTTCCCTCAGCCCGACCGTGAAGGCGAGCTGGAGTGCAAACCCGGGCACCTCCTGGGTGAGTAGCATTTCTTCCTGGAACCGATCCGCGTAGCGGGCCAACGACTCCTTTGGCTCCTGCTTTACTTTGAAGAGGGACTCGGCGTCCTTCTTCCTCTTCTTCGAAGTGGAGAATCGCAACAAGAAACTCCAGCGCAGATCCCCGAAGGCGTAGATCGACCCTGTAGGGAGTTGATGGAACCAGTCCCTGGCCTTTTCTTTGAGAGTGACGGCGAAGAGGCGACACTTGAAAGCATCCGACATCGGCCTGATGGAGACCGAGTCCTCAAAAGACTGGAGATGTTAGACAGGGTCATCCCTGCCGTTGTAGTACACCCGGTCCCACTCTCCGAACCCCGCCGGGACAGGTGCAGAAAGTACCAACTCGCAGAAGGGGCTTCCCCCTTCTACCACCCTTTCTCGCTCCTCTCGCCCCCCAAGCTCTCTCGCCAGACTCGAGCTCGCGGGGACCGCACTCGCGAGAACAGCATTCGTCTGGACCACTCTCACGGTCACTGCATCCTCTGGGCGCTCGCTTCCCCGCGCCGCGCTCGTCGGTGCAGAACTCGTCGGCACAGAGCTCGCTGGCACAGAGCTCACCGGCACAGAGCCCACCGGGCAGGCGAACAGCACTCGTGCTTCCATGTCTTGAACTGAACTTCCTGTGACTTCCTTTCCGATCCTCCCTCCCGGGGCGTTCTTGCCAACCGCCGCTGGGGGAAGGATCGCCTGAGGTGTCGGGGTCGCGAACTCGCTCTGCAGTGCCGCGACCGTGAGCCCGAAGGCGTCAAGCACCTCCCTCCTGAAGTCCGCGAACATCCTCGGTGTCACCACCTGCGGTGGCTCGCTGAACCCCTCGCCTTGATCCTCGCCTCCTGTCATGTCTGCTCTTTGGAACTTTCTTGGACCAGCCACGCTCCACGCTCACTGCACCAATATGTTGAAACTAATTTCTCAGCCTCTAGTGGAGCTCGGGGCCCTCACCGAGATGAGGGACAGCTAGCCCTTACTGATCCCTAGGAGAAGGCAGACTGAAGACTAGGAAAATGACTAAGACCTTAGCCACAGCGAGGAGGTCCCTCTACTAACCTGGAAGATCGTTGAGCGCTTCCCCTCCCAAGCCAAAGCTGAGACTCGGGCACCTTGGAGAGCTCTGGAAATGCTAACCAAGAAGAGCCTGAGGAGAGAGAAGCTGAAGTGAAGTCCTCTCCAAAGGTGCCCTTGAGGTCTTATTTATAGGTTTTCTAGTTTGGCCTGCAAATAGCAGGATTTCGCCTTTTGGTTTTACTATCCGCACCCCAAATGTGTCTGCGAACAGCCAAACTCCGCTGTTTGGAGAGGCTAAAGGCAGACCACCAAGGGTAAAACGGTAATTTGGCCCTATCAACCTATGGGCAAGGAACTACGAGAACATTACTGTCGAAGCTCTCGCGGGCCTTCTCACGAGTCCTTCTCGCGATGCCTCTCCTAGGCGATCACCCTGCGAGGACCTCGCTGGCCCATTCTGGCGGTGTCTGCCGAGGTTCGGTCTCGCGAACCTTCCTGCGAGATCGCCTCTGGACTTCGCCGATTTCAGACGAGGTCGACGGATTGTGGAATCGTTAAGTTGTTCGCTGTCCGCTGGGATGGGGGGGTTCGCCGGACGCTGCTTCCCCATTGTAATTTGCCGAGGTCTGGATCTTGCGGCTCCCCTTGCGAGACCATCCCATTGACTTCAATGATCGTAGAACATTTCGTCGACGGCTGATGACTTCGCCGAACAGGGGCAAGCTCGACGACCATAGGCGGGCTCGACGAACTAGGGAGAGTTCGTCGAAAGCGTCATTCCTTCTATCAAACTCTGGGAACTTCTTTAAGTCACCTGCGGGTAGTTCATCTCGCCTACGCTTCTCGCTCGCCACTCCGCGAGCCCTCCGAGAGAGATTTCTCTCTGATCACTCTCGCGAGGTCTTCGGCCCCAAGGCCTCTCTCTTACCACTTCACCCCGTTGCCTTCTTAAACCGCCCCCTCGCCTGGCGAATATCGGGGTTGTAGAGGTCTTGAAGTAGAAATAATATTTTTACCTTTGAAAGAGGATTTTGTAATTTTACCTTTTTGACAAGGTGAACATAATGAAGGTAAATTCTCATTTAATCTAGGCAATCCTCTAATTAAATCTCATTTTGCAAGTTTTATAATAAGTTTTGTGCTAGCATGCCGTAGCCTTTTATGCCAAAGTTCCAATTCATCATTTTTAGTGATAAAACATTTTATAGATGATTTAGAAAGATCATGAAAATAAACTATATAAACATTATGTATTCTTGGTGCAGTAAGTAAAATATCTTTTGTAGTAGGATTAGATATTTTGCATAAATTAGTGGAAGATTCAAATAAAACATCTAATCCTTTATCGCATAATTGACTAATAGAAATAAGATTGTGTTTTAGCCCTTTCACATAAAGAACATTAGATATAGTAAATGATTCGTTACCAATTGTACCAATACCTATGATCCTTCCTTTTTCGTTATCGCCAAATGTCACGATCCCTCCCTTCTTCTTTTCTAGGCTAAGGAACTTTGCTTTATTGCCCGTCATGTGCTTGGAGCATCCAGAATCCAAGTACCACATGTCTTTATTTTCCTTAGCCTGCCTGCACATCTAGAAAGAAGATGAGAGTAAAGATCTGGATACCCAAGTGGTACCACCCATAGAATAAGTGGAAGCCTTAGGTACCCAGATTTGCTTTAAAGTAGTTTGTTTTAATTTACTGCAAGAACTAGACGTGTGACCAAACCTATAACAGTTTGCACATGTAATAAAGGGGGTTGAGACCCTTTTCTGGAATTTTTTCTTGCTGGAAGAAATCGAATTTACAGAAGAAAAAGATTTTGCAAAAGAAATCTTTGGATTTTTGTATGAGGTGCTAGCCCCGGGCGGTAGCCCTCATCTTGATATATGAGCCCAAATTTTCCAGAACCATAGTACTGGTTCCCTAAAATCATATCCAGAGATTTTTGGCTCATTCCAAATTTTTTAATGGCCATGGTGAGATCATGAACTTGTGCTTTAAGTGAAGAATTCTCTTTCACAAGCATGACACACCTATTTTCAAAACCTTTTTTATTATTTTTGATTTGCAAAAGAGAGGCTTCTAATTTCCTTTCTAATCCCCCCTTCTCTTTTGTAAGACTTTTGGCATGAGAGAGGGCTTTAGAAAGTGACTCTTCAATATCTTTTGCCATTTTAGTGGAGTGATCACACTCCTGGCAAGAAACCTTTCTCTTTTCTAAAACAATTAATTTCTTGGAAAGCTTTTGATTTTCTTTAATTAGAGATTCATTTTCACGATTCAATAAAACATTATCTTTCATATTTTTATCAAAAGCTTTGCAAATTTCAAGAAATTCATTACAGAATTTATCATAAGTGAGAGGAGTTACCTCGGTGTCGCTAAGAACACTGGTGTCGTCGTTGTCATTTTCTTGTCCTATGAGGCACATGTTTGCTTCCTCATCTTCGCTTGATGAAGACCCGCTTGATTCTTAGGAGGTGGAGGAGTCATCCCATGTTTTTGCTTTTAGCACCTTCCTCTTTTCCTTCCCTTTGTGTCGTTTCTCCTTTTTCTCCTTCAAAAATTTTGGGCACTGGCTCCGAATATGCCCGGTCTTCCTGTAATGATAGCATTCTGGTGGAGGTCTGGTGATTAATTTACGATCAATCTGAAAAGGCAAGTGCACCTATCGAATTGTAGTACCAAGGTCGTATTTAAACTCGGGGTTGTCAAGTACTATTACTCACGCTCCTACTATTATCCTACCGAAAGACTTTGGGTGTTTTGAGAATTTGAGATTAAACTAAGGATAATATTAAAATGATAGATTCATATTAAAAAGCTAACATTCGATCAATGATTCACCATGAGAAGAGATAAGAGAGATAAAAATTAAGTTTTATAATTGTAAATCGTTCTAGACCATAGCGAATCCGAAAATAAGAAATAATCTCGCTAGAGCATTAAATCTCCTAACTATTAGACGTTTTGATCGAAATCTCTTTGCAAATCAAAAGGGCTAAAATCGCATTATCGAAATGAACCGCACTATTGGATTTGACTCCAATCCGGAGGATTTACGTCGTCCTATCTCTAGGATTGCGTGCAACTCCTTCCTTCTTTGAATGATCTTTCAAATCAATGAGTCTCTCGACTTCTATGAAATGAGATCAATTGCCTACTACCATATACCGGAAATACGGAGTCGACATGAGATAAATCAAAGAAGGATCGAGAAATAATTTAACAAAAATAAAACAAAGAAGTAAAGAGAAATCTCATCTCATTTCATGGATCCTCATGATCGAATGCTAGAGAAAAATTAGCTGCGCATATTTAAAAAGGAAATAACAACAAAATAACGAGAATGCATTTTCATTAGTTATATAAAAAAAGGGGAATACAACAATAGAAAGAGAACAAGATTACTACAAAAAAGAAAGATTACAATAATGAAAAGGAACTACAACAAGGAAAAGAAAATTCTCAAAGACAAGATTACTACCAATACTACTAGCACTCTATATGCTCTTCCACTTCCAACCTCCAAATGCTTGAGATAAGGGTCCCTTTTATAGATGAGGGGGAAGGTTCTAGAGAGAAGAGGAGATGGAGGGACACAAGAGGGGCGGCCATGTGCATCGGAGAATACATGCATGATATTAAATGGGAGGAGTGAGAGAGGGGTTCATGCATGCATGTTACTTAAAAGAAACATAAAAAGAAAAATAAGAGAGAGAGGGAGGATGTATGAGAGTTAAATGGGGATGAACATTAAAAAGGGGGAGAGAGAGAGGGGGGCCGGCAACATCAAATGGAGGGGCTGCTTGGGTTCGGGCTGCACCAAAGACCGGGGCTCGGGCTGCTTGCTTGGGCTCGGGCTGCTTGCTTGGGGAGGCTCGGGTGGCACTAAATGGAGGCTTGGGTGGAACCAAATGGAGAGCTCGGGTTGCACCAAGGAAGAGGGCTGCATGTCTTAAGCTCGGGTTGTTTGGTACATCCTACAACATAGAAAAAATAAAATTAATTAAGAAATTAAAATAAAACAATAGTAAATAAAAACATAAAATAACAACATTATAAAACAAAAGAAATTAAAACTTAACAAACATAAAATAACAACATTAAAACTTAACGAACATAAAATGCAAAGAAAATATAATTAACACTAGGGAATTTATACTAAACTAACCTAAAAATGATGACTAAAAACTAGTCATCAAATCCCACCATGCTTAAGAGTTTGCTTGTCCCCAAGCAAATGGAATTATAATTGGAAGGAGAGATGACAAAAACTTTGAGTTTCAAATAAAAAGAAAATCAAAACATGAAAAATTAAACTATCCTAACTTCTATGCTAGCAACTAGTAGGGTGAGAAGTCCAAAAATAAAAATAAAACTTGAAAATGGAAATCTAAAAATATTACTAGAACATAAAGAAGGTTTACACATTTTAAAATTCTTAAAACAAAGCATCCAAAAATTAAGAAGGTAAGAAAGACAATAGTAGAGTTTCTAAATAAACGGCGCATTGAACAAACTACTAGGTTGCTAAAATAACAATTACCCCATAATCACGTCAAGATAACCTCCAAAGAAATCCATCAATGATGGTGTCCATAGGCTTGCCCGTTCACACTCTCTCCACTACACAAGTTGGCGACACGTTCTAAAGATCAAAAGGACTTTTATAGGTAATTTAACTTGGCTTAGGTAAAGGATTAGGATATGGAATAGCAAAAGATAAACGTGGCGGTCAAAATCACACTAAACCAAGGATGAGCTTAAAACAAATCATAAACATAGGATTTTTTTCTTCATGATGCTTCCAAACAAAAGGAAAAGGGGCAAATTAGATGATTTCATCTTTTTGAATAGGCCATCACAATAATTTTTTCAACAATATAAATATATATTTTTTTGAACTTGGCCAACAAGAAATTTTCTTCTCTTTGTAACATATTCTCAATTTTTCTCCAAATTTTTTTTCAATACTTTTTTCTCTTCCTTTTCACCAAAATATGCAGGAAAAACAAGTCACCAAAACACAAGAAAATCCTATCACAAATGAAATTTTAGCTCAAAAATTTAGTGCGATTGGGAAGGGAATTTTAGCCTTGGTGAAATTTGGTGGAGGTGAACAAGAGGAACGAAAAAAAAAGCCCCAAAATTGTTTAAACAACGGTAAAAATTTTGGGTGGGCAAATAAGCTCAAAACGGGTCAAATGGTGGCCTAAGTCATTCCTAAAGTTCGTGAAGAACCGTGCAAATGCTTTGAGAGTCGCTTGGGGCAAGTTCTAGACATCAAGAAAGAATTACCCCTTAATGAAATAGATAATATTATCTAGCCACCAGTCGTACGCAACTAAGCCGAATAAAAAGAAAAACCACAAATTGCTAACTTAGAACGTAAAAAATGGATGCTTATATTTATGAATTAGAAAATAGTAAAACTAAAATATGTAAGAATAATAGATTTAGAAAACCATTTCAAAGAAATTCTACTTAGAACTAATGTACCGCTTGGGCATGCACACCACTAAAAGACGCATAGAAATAAAGACAGGAGATAATTTTTTATTTTGATTTTCAAATAGATTTTTAAATTTTTCATTATGTTTTTTGGATTTTTGATTAAGCTAAGAAAAAAATAGTACTTTTATAAAAAAAATTTCAATTTTTTTGTTTTGTTTTCAAAATTTTTTAGAAAGGAAAAAAAAGAAGAAATTAACAAAACCCTCCCCCATGCTTAGATTTTTCATTGCCCTCAATGAAAAGGGAAAGAGAAAGAGGAGAGGGGGATAGAAAATGCAGTAAAGTAAAAATAAAAGAACAGGACTTCCCCGGGTTTGTGAGGCTGAATGTTGATGTCGCTCCCCATGCTTGGGCTTTAATTTATTTGATCAACAGCAGGCTTGACTTGATCAATCTTGAAATCAGCAACGTTGGAGCGGTGATCACGATCTTGGATTTAATTGGCCACTGGGAGGAAGAACAGAATACGAACAGAAAAGAAAAAAAAAGGAAAAACTTTGGGCAGCCTCCCAAGAGTGTTCTTTATTCAACATTATTGAGTTCGAAGACAATAAACAAAAGTTCAATAATAAAGAGTTCCACAATATAAAAAGAAAGTTCCAAATAAAAATAAAAATTAAGAGTTAAATAAAAATTGTTTCGTGGCAGAAGACACCACATCATTAGAAAAATATAATTTCAATCTATGACCATTGACCTTGAATTCACCCTTTTCCGGGTGCGTTAACAACATAGTTGTTGGGGAAATGATTTATCTTAACCCCTAGAATTAAGAAGAATATAAATTCTAAGTATGAAAAATTAGGCTAAGTAAATATGCGTCGAATAGTATTCGACGCAACGTCGAAATATAGTCGACGTTTCTCTCATAATGAGTCAAAGTTACTCTTAGAAGAATTCGACGTAATCATAGTCGACGTACCTCTGACTTCTAGTCGACGCATTTGATAAAGTCGACGCACCTTCCTTATTCTCCTCTCGACGTCCAGCCAGGATGAAATCAACGTTTACGTCGAATAGTAATCGATGCACGTCGATATCTATAAGTAATTCAAAAACACGCCAGATCTCTTTCCTTCTTTCTGTAGATCGGATTTTTATGGAATGATATTATTCTTTTATAGCCGTTTTGAATCAGCCTTTCCTTCTATTTGATTCTTGGCTAATTTGATTAAGATTATTATGGATATTATTTGAAATCAGAATGAATTCTTTTCCTTCTACAGAAATATTGATTATGGAAACTCTTATCTATTTCTAAATTCTCTGTCTGCAAATTGATTATTCTCCTTTAGTAATATATTTTAAACAGAGCTATAAATAAGAAGGAGGTCGGCAGAGAATAAGAAGAAGTGATCCACCATATACATTTGAAAAAGAGGAAGAGCTCCCAAGTAAAAGAGATAGTGTGCTGCAGAAAAGAAAAAGCCTTCATCTTCTCCTTCTGAAGCCATTCTGCTGCAAATTCTGAAAGCTCTCACAAAAGAGAGAAAAGCTTACAATCTCCTTCTCACTATAGAAGAGAGATCATATTCACTATACTTGTGCTTCTAATCTTCTTGCTAGGAAGAAGATTCTTTCTTGCATATATTGTCTTCTGTTCTTCTACTTGTTCTACTTCTTCTTCTCATTCTTATTTCATTTTCAAATTGTGTAAAAGAGTTTTTAGAATCTCTCTTCAAAAAATTCAGTTGTAGTGATTCTAAGAGTCTCCTTATCAAAAGACTCAGTCTGGTTCTAAGAGTCTCCTTATCAAAAGACTCAGTTTGGTTCTAAGAGTCTCCTTATCAAAAGACTCAGTGCAAGTTAGTGAATTCCTATCAAGGGGGTAGAAGAGTGGACTACCCAAAGTTTGGGGAACCACTATATTTCTTTGTGTTGTGCTGTGATTTTCTTCTTGTTACTTCTCTTCTTTACTTGCTTAATTCTTGTTGGTGTGTGGGAAGCCTAAATCTGTGATTATTACACATATATATATAATAGCACAAAGTATTTTTAAAATCTCTATTCACCCCCCTCTAGAGAATTCTAGTGAGGTTAACTGTGCACTTTCAATTGGTATCAGAGCGAGGTTGATCTAAAAAGGGTAACTCCTTGATCAAAAAGATCCTACCTCATATATATATATATATATATATATATTTCTGAAAACTATTTTTTTTCATGGCACAAATCAAAGATTATGCTTCCACCAGACCACCAATGTGCAATCTTGAAAAGTTTGCAATTTGGAAAACAAGAATTAGGATTTATATGAATTCTATTGATAAAGAATTATTTAATGTTATTTTGACAGGTCCTCCCAAGCCTTATAGAAGAGACTCAAGTGGTGAAGTGACCCAAACACTTGTCCCAAAGGCTGAGTGGACAGCTGAAGAGAAGAAGGCAGGAACATGTGATGCAAAAGCTGTGAACATTCTTGTCTCAACCCTCTCAGATGAAATCTTTCAAAAGGTTGTTGACTGTGAATCAGCTAAAGAAATATGGGAGGCTCTTACAAAGATGGTAGAAGGAAGTGATGATGAAAGGAAAGATAGAAAGGCTCTATTGATCTCCCAATATGAGAACTTTCAAAAGAAGCATGAAGAAAGCATATCTGAGATGTATGATAGGTTTAGTCTGATCATAAATCAATTAAGGAGCCTGGATAGAGAGATCTCTCTCACAGAGATCAATGACAAACTGTTAATGAGTCTCCCAGGTTCATAGGACTCAAGAATATGGGCAATAAGAGATTCAAGGGGACAAAGGGAAATCTCAACAGATGCCCTCTTAGGAAAACTCAAATCCTATGAGCAACTGCTGAAAACCAGAGAAGAGAAGGAAAGAAGAGGAAGCACTTCAAACTCCTCAAGAGATAGAAACATTGCTTTGAAAGCAACAGAAGAAGAGACCACTGTCACTGAAGAAGAATTATTCAGCCTCCTGGCCAGGAGATTCAAGAAATGGGTCAGGATAGATGGGTTTAAAAGGAGATCAGAATCAAAACCAAGGTATGATAAAACTCCTACTAAAGAAATCATTTGTTATTCCTGCAGGAAAACTGGACACATTGCACCAGAATGTCTAGAAAATACTGAGAAAGAGAAAGATCTGAAAAAGAAAGATCTCAAGAAAAAGGGGAAGAAGAAAGAAAGAGGCTTCATTGCAGAAGCTTGGAGTGAAATAGATTCTGAGGACAGCACTTCATCCAAAAGTGACAATGATGAGTCTAAGCAAGAAGACCTATGCTTAATGGCTTTTGAAAGCTTAAATGAAGAACATGGTGCTAAATCATGGAGTGAGACAGAATCAGAAGGAAGCATCTCTTCTGATGATGATAAAGAAAATAGCCCTATTCTCATAGAGGAATCTGAGGATAAGGATGAGGTAAGCATTTTTGATGACATAGATTTTCTGTGTGATGATTTCAAAAATGATTTTAAAGGATTATGTTTAGATCAACTAAAAGCTAAACAAGAAATTAAGAATCTAAGAGAACAAATTAATGTCATTAAAAACCAGAGAAACATAGAGGATACTTGTTCTAAAAAATATGAGTTAAGGGCTAACATCAGAGAAAAAGAAATAGAGAGGGCTAAAATAGAAAACCAGCTTCTTAAAAATGAGGTATCCCAAGCAAAAGCTTTTGAAGAATCAATAAAAATGAGAAGCCAAACACTCAAAGAAATCACAGAAAAACAAACAAGAAGACATAAAAATCTTGGACTAGGAGCTGATCCCTCAGCTAGTCTAATTCCATCCAACAAACCTGCTTGGATGAGCCCTGTTAAATTTACTAAACCCATCAAATCAACAAACCAAGAAGAAGACTCACAAAATAAGGGAGAAGACTTCAAGGAAATAAACCAATTTGATGAAACATCATACTATTCAGCTGATGACTCTCAAACTTCTTCTGAGAAGGTAATTAGGCCAAGAGAAATAACTCATAAAGAAATAAAATCAGAAAAAGGGAAAAATAAAATTTGTGAAAACACAATTGCGTCGACTTCATATCGACGCATGAATGATAGTGCGTCGAATTCTACTCGACGCAATCTCTCAAATGCTTCGACCTCAATTCGACGCTTGAATAAAAGTACGTCGACTTCAAATCGACGCAACTTCTTCCATGCATCGATTCCAAATCAACGCAATCTGGAGAAAGCACCGAATATAAATCGACGCAACTATCAACATACGTCGAATAGATATCGACGCATACAAACTCAGAGCAAAATAAAGACAGAACACTTCCATCCTCCAAAAACCTTCCATCTTAACCCCCATTCAGGACTCATTCATCCTGATCATAATTTCTACCCTAGTCAAAACTTTTATCCTAATCAAAAAATTTATCCTAATTAGAAGGTTTATCCTAATCAACACCACTATCTCTCTCTAAACTCAAAATCCCATAATCTAAAGATAGTCAGATGTTATATATGCAATAAAACTGGCCACATTGCCAAACAATGCTGGTACAATCAATCTAATTATAAAAATTAGTCCAAGACTGTCTTAGAAAACATTAGGAGCAGGAAGAAATAATCTCTCAAGGGAAAACCCAAAATTTTTCAGGAAAATAAAAATCACGTCGATTTTATAATCAACGCACCGTCGATAACTATCAATAATAACTTAAATCGACGCATGCGTCGACTCCAATTGACGTATACGTCGATATGAAACCCTAACATCTTACCTCAGATTGTATCGACGCTTACGTCGAATTCCACTCGACGTAACGTCGACTTCATGAAAAAGAGCGGCAATACTAAAATATTTTTGGTCACATCCACTGTAGTACCGAATATGCCTCGAATTGTGTCCCATTTCGACGTTTCACCTGACTCAAATAGACTCTTCATTTAGAAATCCTCTCGTACTCTGCATCTTTCATCCCTCTTACCTCTCAGACCAGCCATTTCTTCCTCTTTCTCACTGACCTACAATGGCTCCCAAGATAAACTATGGGTTCGACATTGACCTCGAATCTTTCCAAGCCACTGCAGAAAATTATAAGAGCATCATAGCTCTCTTCACTGAAGCTGGTCTGGATAAGCTCATCTCCACAAGATGCAGGCTCCTGGAGACAGAACTCACAGAGCTGATGACTCACGTTCAGATATCTGAACAAGGAGAAATCACATGAACAATCCATGAGACACATGTCTCAATTTCTGCAGAACACATTAGGACCACCTTTGATCTACCATCAAGTACAGTCCAATATTATCTTTGTTCTAATAGGGAAAGGAAATCATTTTCTAAAAGAATAACTAAAATAATTTCCCTATCAGGTGATGAACCTGTGGAACTTACCCCTGATGAAATAAAGAATCTGTTAATCACCATGAAGTTCTCCAAAGATAGACCAATCCACCTGAAGAAAATAGACTTCTCTGATGAGTATAGACTGTTGGCAGACATAGTAGGGAAAATATTACTATGTAAGATCTCTGCCCATGATGCAGTGCCCAAGCAGAAACTGAACATCATGGGGGCCCTTGTGCTGAAGAAGAAGATAGACTGGGCAAGCTGCCTGCTCAAAATGATAGGCTATAAATATTCTCACAAAGAGAATGCCTACATGAGAATTATGAGCCAAGTTCTCTTCCACTCCTTCCCTGACCTATGCAAGTCAAAAGGAATTCCCATCCCTCCAGGCAAAAGGATGTCCATTGCTCTCTTCTCCAAATGGACCAGGCAAATTCCCAAGCCTGGTGCCATTCCTGAAAGGACTCCTTCTCCTCCTATCTCTCCTGCTCATCCATATTCTCCTCCTCCTCATACAGACATCTCTTCTGTACCACCATCATCCACACCTTCACAAATACTAACCCAATCACCTGCTCAACCCTCCTTTATTCCTCCACCATCTCCATCCAATACACCTCATCAAAATAATACAGTCCCCTCTTCACCTTCATCACATACAACACCTCCTCCTCCTCCATTGACTCCTCCTCCTCCAACACACTTTGAACCATCTCCATCCACTGACAACCTCATCACTCAGTGTATCCAATCCACAGCCCAAAGATTCCAAGCAATGTTGGATGGGCACTGCTCCAAGATTCATTCCTCCATCTTACACATGCAGACCCAAATAGATGGGGTCAGTGCCTCTGTGCAAAGCCTGAAGACCTCTATCTCTTCCTCTAAGGTCACCAGATCTTTCTTAACCTCCTTGGATAAGAAGGTCAAGAAGGGGGAGAGGTTAGATGAAGAGCAACTCTCCAGTTATAAATCTCTCTCTCACAAGTCTCTTCCTACTTCAAAAAATGATAGTCTTGCACTGCTCAAGACCATTGGGAATGAAGTTGTACCTGAGCTACATAGTGAAGAGCACCTAACAGAGGTACTCAATATAGCAAGAGAAGCTACTCAACAAGTGAGTCTATTACAAGGGGAGGCATGTGGGACAGAAAATACTGTGATGGCTGAAGTAGGAGCTCAGGAGCCAGATGCAGTTAAAACTGGAGCTGGAGATGAAAGAGAAATTGAAGAAGAAGGAAAGGCTCAAAGGAAGCTCCATCCTAAGGGGAGCAAACTACTTTGACTCAGGGGGAGCAAATTGCTGAGACTAAGGGGGAGCTGAGGAAATCACCTGCTACTGAGAAGGAGCAACCGACAAAAGTATTCACTAGGAAAAGAAAAACTCCTCCTACCCCTGAACAATGATGATATACTCTATTTGAACAATTGTCTATGCTTAAATGTTGATCAGTCAACTGAACATGAAATTTGTTTATATAATTTCTTATTCTATCTTCTTCTGATTATTTAGCATATTTCTTCTCTATATAAATGTTTTGCTTTGTTGATTAAAAGCTGATACAATTTCTCTCTATATAGGGTTAAGACAAATAGGGGGAGATTGTTGGGGAAATGATTTATCTTAACCCCTAGAATTAAGAAGAATATAAATTCTAAGTATGAAAAATTAGGCTAAGTAAATATGCGTCGAATAGTATTCGACGCAACGTCGAAATATAGTCGACGTTTCTCTCAGAGTCGACGTAATCATAGTCGACGTACCTCTGACTTCTAGTCGACGCATTTGATAAAGTCGACGCACCATCCTTATTCTCCTCTCGACGTCCAGCCAGGATGAAATCGATGTTTACGCCGAATAGTAATCGATGCACGTCGATATCTATAAGTAATTCAAAAACACGCCAGATCTCTTTTCTTCTTTCTGTAGATCTGATTTTTATGGAATGATATTATTCTTTTATAGCCGTTTTGAATCAGCCTTTCCTTCTATTTGATTCTTGGCTAATTTGATTAAGATTATTATGGATATTATTTGAAATCGGAATGAATTCTTTGCCTTCTACGGAAATATTGATTATGGAAACTCTTATCTCTTTCTAAATTCTCTGTCTGCAAATTGATTATTCTCCTTTAGCAATATATTTTAAATAGATCTATAAATAAGAAGGAGGTCGGCAGAGAATAAGAAGAAGTGATCCACCATATATTTGAAAAAGAGGAAGAGCTCCCAAGTAAAAGACATAGTGTGCTGTAGAAAAGAAAAAGCCTTCATCTTCTCCTTCTGAAGCCATTCTGCTGCATATTCTGAAAGCTCTCACAAAAGAGAAAAAAGCTTACAATCTCCTTCTCACTATAGAAGAGAGATCATATTCACTATACTTGTGCTTCTAATCTTCTTGCTAGGAAGAAGATTCTTTCTTACATATATTGTCTTCTGTTCTTCTACTTGTTCTACTTCTTCTTCTCATTCTTATTTCATTTTCAAATTGTGTAAAAGAGTTTTTAGAATCTCTCTTCAAAAAATTCAGTTGTAGTGGTTCTAAGAGTCTCCTTATCAAAAGGCTCAGTCTGGTTCTAAGAGTCTCCTTATCAAAAGACTAAGTCTGGTTCTAAGAGTCTCCTTATCAAAAGACTCAGTGCATGTTAGTGAATTCCTACCAAGGGGGTAGAATAGTGGACTACCCAAAGTTTGGGGAACCACTATATTTCTTTGTGTTGTGCTGTGATTTTCTTCTTGTTACTTCTCTTCTTTACTTGCTTAATTCTTGTTGGTGTGTGGGAAGCCTAAATCTCTGATTATTACACATATATATATAATAGCACAAAGTATTTTTAAAATCTCTATTCACCCCCCCCCCCCCCCCCCCTCTAGAGAATTCTAGTGAGGTTAACTGTGCACTTTCAATAGTACCATACAGAAAAACTTGTTTGACCGTAAATGGTCCAGACCATCGGGACTTGAGTTTCCCAGGAAAGAGACGCAAACGAGAATTAAAAAGAAGAACCTGATCGCCTGGTTTAAACGTCTTAGGGTAGCGTAGGTTCTTGTCATGATAATATTTTGTGCGTTCTTTAAATATTCTGTTGTTTTCATAAGCGTTTGCTCGCCACTCGTCGAGTTCATTTAACTGATTTTTTTCTATGCTCACCGACCGAGTGCGGATTGAAATTAAAAAATTTTAGCGCCCAGTACGCACGATGTTCTACTTCTACGGGGAGATGACACGATTTTCCATAGACCAATCGGAAAGGAGTACAACCGATAACGGTTTTGTAAGTTGTCCGATAAGCCCAAAGAGCATCGTCTAACTTTAACGACCAACCTTTACGAGAAGTAGAGACAGTTTTTTCCAAAATTCTTTTAGTTTCGCAATTGACTACTTCGACCTGACCGTTAGTTTGCGGGTGATAAGCGGTGGATAGTTTATGCGTAATGCCATATTTAGCTAAAACTTTAGCGAGCTGAGCGTTGCAAAATGAGTTCCCCTGTCACTAACGATCGCCCGAGGAAAACCAAAATGAGAAAATAATTTTTTAAGAAATGAAATCACCACGCGAGAATTGTTGGTGGGAAAAGCTTGGGCCTCTGCCCACCGAGAAACATAATCTACTGCGACTAGAATATACTTATTTCCTAAACTAGAGGGAAATGGACCTACAAAATCAATACCCCACAGATCAAAAACCTCGCATTCGAGAAAATAATTTTGTTCCATTTCATTTTTACTAGAGATGTTTCCGGTCTGCTAGCACCGATCACACCCACTCACAAAATGTTGTGCGTCTTTAATTATTATTGGCCAATAAAAACCAGCACTAAGCACTTTGTGAGAAGTGCGATTTGCTTGATAGTGCCCACCAGTCAGACCTTCATGAACATGCTTTAAAATTTTAAAACCTTCTTCCCGGGAAACGCATCTTCTTAACACCTGATCCGCACAAATGCGAAATAGAAAGGGGTCCTCTCAAAAATAATACTTCAACTCAGAAAAGAATTTCTTCTTTTGCTGAGACGAGTACTCTTTTGGGAGGACACGGGCCACAAGATAATTGGCCAGGTCGGCAAACCATGGGGTAGAAGAGGAAATATTTAAGAGTTGCTCATCCGGAAAAGAATCGCTAAGAAATTTTTTATTTAAAATACCTATTTCGGGGTTTTCTAGCCGAGAAAGATAATCAGCCGCTAAGTTTTCCGCTCCTTTCTTATCCCGGATCTCCAAGTAGAATTCTTGAAGTAAGAGGATCCAGCGAAGAAGACGCGGCTTGGCGTCCGGTTTAGAAAGGAGATACTTCGATGCGGAATGATCCGTGAAAACGATAACTTTAGAAAGAGTAATATATGGTCGGAATTTATCAAAAGCGAAAATAACAGCTAAGAATTCCTTTTCAGTTGTGGTGTAGTTTTCTTGCGCTGAATTAAGCGTTTTACTAGCGTAATAGATAGGATGGAAATTCTTAGCTATTCGTTGTCCTAGCACCGCACCGACCGCAAAATTACTCGCATCGCACATGATTTTGAATGGTAAATCACAGACCTGAGCGATCATAATAGGGGCATTTATAAGTTTTGATTTAATTAATTTAAATGCAGCTAAACATGAATCATCGAAAATGAAAGTGGTATCTTTTTCTAAAAGTAAAGGCTTGGTGATTTTTGAAAAAAAATTTATGAAGCGCCTATAAACCCCGCGTGCCCTAGAAAACTTCTAATCGCTTTAACGTTCGTAGGCGGCGGCAGTTTCTCAATCACCTCGACCTTCGCTCGATCGACCTCGATTCCCCTAGCAGAAATTTTGTGTCCTAAAACTAGGCCTTCTCTCACCATAAAATGGCACTTTTCCCAGTTTAACACTAAGTTCGTTTCCTCACAACGTTCTAAAACCTTAGCTAGATTTTCTAAACACAAAGAAAAGGAATCACCAAAAACAGAAAAATCGTCCATAAATACTTCCATTATATTTTCAATGTATTTATCGAAGATTGCCAACATACACCGCTAAAAGGTAGCTGGTGCGTTGCAAAGGCCGAAAGGCATCCTACGATAAGCAAACGTTCCAAAAGGGCAAGTGAATGTTGTCTTCTATTGGTCCTCGGGTGCGATAGGGATTTGGAAATACCCTGAGAGACCGTCGAGAAAGCAATAAAAACTATGCCCGGATAATCGTTCTAAAATTTGATCGATAAAGGGGAGGGGGAAATGATCCTTATGAGTGGCAACGTTTAGTTTACGGTAATCGATGCACATCCTCCATCCCATTACCGTCCTAGTCGGAATTAAATCGTTGTTCTCATTTGCTACAACCATGATCCCACCCTTCTTAGGCACAACCTGAATTGGACTAACCCACTTACTATCAGAAATCGGATAAATTATCCCCGCATCTAACAACTTAAGAACCTCTCCTTTCACGACCTCTTTCATGTTTGGATTAAGGCGACGTTGTGGTTGGATTACAGTTTTAGAGTTATTTTCAACAAAAATTTTATGGGTGCAGAAGGAGGGGCTTATACCAGAAATGTCTGAAATTTGCAACGTTATAGCTCGGCGATGCTTTTGTAGCACTTCGATCAGTTGATCATTCTCGGATTGAGAAAGAGAGGCCGAGATTATAACGGGCAATTTCGAACTTTTTTCTAAAAAACGTACTTAAGATGATCGGGAAGTGGTTTGAGTTCAAGATTGGGTGGTTCATCGTAAGAATATTTTAAAACTTTTTCTTTTTCGAAAATAAGATTTTCAAAAAATTTTTGTCTAAAAGTTGGCGGATTTTCAAAATTTGTTTGCACGGACATAACCGTGTCTTCGAAAACATTTGGAAAATTTTCAGAAAAGGATGCGAAAAATTCATTTGAAGAAACATTTGAAAGGTAAAGAGAAAAATCATCATTAATCTCGTCTAAGAAAAAACAAGAGTCGTCATTTTTTAAGGAATTTTTCATTGATTCGTTTATGGAAAAAGCGACCTCATCATCCCCCACACGAAGAAGAAGTTTCTCATTACTCACATCGATAACCGCTCGAGAGGTGGCTAAGAAGGGACGACCAAGGATAAGAGGGACATCGACGTCCTCTTCGATATCGAGAATGATAAAATCCACCGAGAAGATGAATTTGTCGACCTTCACTAACACATCCTCAACGATACCTAATGGATACTTAATTGATCTATCGGCTAATTGGATGCTCCTAAGCGTAGGGCTGAGTGCCCAATTCTAGCTTCATAAATAGAGAAAATGGCATCAAATTGATACTCGCACCTAAATCCGCTAACGCGTGTTTCATGAAAAGATTTCCAAAACGCAAGGGATAGAAAAGCTACCCGGGTCGTTAATCTTTTTCGGAAAATTAGAATTTTTTATAACCGCTGAGCACTCTTCGTTTAACATTACTTGAGATAAATTTTCTAATTTCTTTTTGTTTGTTAACAAATCCTTAAGATACTTTGCATATTTCGGCATTTGAATTATTGCTTCATGAAACGGCAGATTTATGTGGATTTGTTTAAAGATTTCAAGAAAACATTGATACTGATCGTCTAATTTGTCCTTCCTAAGCTTAGCAGGGTAGGGAGGAGGCGGAAATTCTTTTAAAATCTCAAGAGCTTTACTTTGAAGATTGTCTTTTTCTTTTTCAAAAATATTTTTTTCTTTTTCTTTTTCTAAATCAGTTTCCTTAACGATTATTTGTTCATCATCAGCATGAGGGGCAATAACCTCTGGCTCTTCCCTTGTGGTGGGCTCGTGGATTACCTTACCGCTTCGAAGGGAAATTGCTTTCGCTTGCTCCCTTGGGTTAGGTTCAGTATTTGAGGGAAGAGTCCCAGGTGGTCTCTCGTAGATAACCTTAGCTAGTTGACCGACCGTGGTTTCAAGATTTTTCATCGACCCTGTTAAGTTTCTAATGGTCGCCTCATTCAAATTTATATATTTGGAAAACATTTCCTCCAAAGATGGAGGTTTTGGAAAATTTAGATTTTGATTTTTTGGTGGTGGTGGAGTGAAATCGTGTGGTGGACATGCGGCGTTTGCGGGATTACTCCACGAAAAATTAGGATGGCTACGCCATCCGGGGTGATACGAGTTCGAAGGTAAATTAAAACCAGGCGGAGAAGAAAAATTAGCAAAATTATTTTGAGCAGGCCTGGGTATGTTCCCCAGATAATCCACCTGCTCGGCAGCAGCAGCATTTGCATCTTCATGTACCTGAATAGCGGAGGCAGCATTCATCTCCGTTACTTTCTTGTTCAGCATCTCTACTTGAAGCGCCAGTTAGGACACGGAGTCCACTTCGTACATACCTGCAGGTTTATTTGGGCGAGACCTAGGCATATTCCACTGATAGGTGTTCATCGCCATATCCTCGATAAGCTCAAGAGCGCCCTCCAGAGTTTTTCGGTTCAAAGAACCACCGGATGTGGCGTCTATCATTTGCTGGATTGCTTGATTTAGCCCATTATAAAATGTCTGGACCTGTAACCATACAGGCAGAGCATGATGAGGGCAACGTCTCAAAAGTTCCTTGAACCTCTCCCAAGTGTCATAGAGGGTCTCAGAATCGATTTGACTAAAAGAACAAATATCAGTTCTTAATTTTGCAGTTTTGGCGGGCGGAAAATATTTGGATAAGAACTTTTCAGTTAATTGAGCCCATGTGGTGATGGAATCTCTAGGAAGAGAACTCAACCACTATTTAGCTTTAGTCCTTAAGGAAAATGGGAAAATTCTTAATCTAATCGCATCATCGCTCACGCCATTTATCTTAAAAATATCGCAGATTTCGATAAAGCTCGCAATATGCAAGTTCAGATCTTCATCTTGTAATCTGTCGAACTGCACATATTGTTGCACCATTTGGATGATGCTAGGCTTAAGTTCAAAATTATTGTTTGCTACAGCAGGGCGGACAATACTTGATTCTGTACCCTCCAGGTTAGGCCGAGCATAATAGGACATGGTCCGTTGCTGGACTTCATCTGGATTGGGCTCACCCATATTTTCTGTGGTTGTGTCTCCGCTCGACTCTTCGAGATCTATATGTAAATCCTGATCACGAGTACGAAGGCGCTGCCGAAGGGTGCGCTAGATCTCTAGATCAAAATGAATATCAGGATTACTCTAAGAGCTACTACGGGTCATGCACTAGTAGGAAGAAAAGGGAAAGAGGGAAAATAACCGAAAGTGAAAAACCAAAATTAAAAAAAATAATGATTTTTTTTTCTTTTTAGGCGGATTATGTTAGTCCTGGACTTCCCGAGATCTACCCTGTGAGGGGTTTACAGCGGTACTAGAGGTTGTGATGGGAATTCAAGCCCAAAGCGTTCTTTCCAGGAATTTAGGTGGGGTAGAAAAACGATCATGTGGGTTAATTATAATATATAATAAAAAAAATTATTTTTGTAGAAGTAATAGCGACGGCGTTTTCTTAATATTGACAAATGTCCCCGGCAACGGCGCCAAAAACTTGGTGATTAATTTACGATCAATCTGAAAAGGCAAGTGCACCTATCGAATTGTAGTACCAAGGTCGTATTTAAACTCGGGGTTGTCAAGTACTATTACTCACGCTCCTACTATTATCCTACCGAAAGACTTTTGGGTGTTTTGAGAATTTGAGATTAAACTAACGATAATATTAAAATGATATATTCAGATTAAAAAGCTAACATTCGATCAATGATTCACCATGAGAAGAGATAAGAGAGATAAAAATTAAGTTTTATAATTGTAAATCGTTCTAGACCGTGGCGGATCCGAAAATAAGAAATAATCTCGCTAGAGCATTAAATCTCCTAACAATTAGACGTTTTGATCAAAATCTCTTTGCAAATCAAAAGGGCTAAAATTGCATTATCGAAATAAACCGCACTATTGGATTTGACTCCAATCCGGAGGATTTACGTCGTCCTATCTCTAGGATTGCGTGCAACTCCTTCCTTCTTTGAATGATCTTTCAAATCAACGAGTCTCTTGACTTCTATGAAATGAGATCAATTGCCTACTACTGTATACCGGAAATACAGAGTCGACACGAGATAAATCAAAGAAGGATCGAGAAATAATTTAACAAAAATAAAACTAAGAAGTAAAGAGAAATCTCATCTCATTTCATGGATCCTCATGATCGAATGCTAAAGAAAAATTAACTACGCATATTTAAAAAGGAAATAACAACGAAATAACGAGAATGCATTTTCATTAGTTATATAAAAAAAGGGGAATACAACAATAGAAAGAGAACAAGATTACTACTAAAAAGAAAGATTACAATAATGAAAAGGAACAACAACAAGGAAAAGAAAATTCTCAAAGACCTGATTACTACCAATACTAGTAGCACTCTATTTGCTCTTCCACTTCCAACCTCCAACTGCTTGAGACAAGGGTCCATTTTATAGATGAAGGGGGAAGGTTCTAGAGAGAAGAGGAGATGGAGGGACACAAGGGGGCGGCCATGTGCATGGGAGAATACATGCATGATATTAAATGGGAGGAGAGAGAGAGAGGGGTTCATGCATGCATGTTATTTAAAAGAAACATAAAAAGAAAAATAAGAGAGAGAGGGGGGATGTATGAGAGTTAAATGGGGATGAACAGTAAAAAGGGGGAGAGAGAGAGAGTGGGGTCGGACACATCAAATGGAGGGGCTGCTTGGGTTCGGGCTGCACCAAAGAGGGGGGCTCGGGCTGCTTGCTTGGGCTCGGGCTGCTTGCTTGGGGAGGCTCGGGTGGCACCAAATGGACGCTCGGGTGGCACCAAATGGAGAGCTCGGGTTGCACCAAGGAAGAGGGCTGCATGTATTGAGCTCGGGTTGTTTGGTACATCCTACAACATAGAAAAAATAAAATTAGTTAAGAAATTAAAATAAAACAATAGTAAATAAAAACATAAAATAACAACATTATAAAACAAAAGAAATTAAAACTTAACAAACATAAAATAACAACATTAAAACTTAACGAACATAAAATGCAAAGAAAATATAATTAAAACTAGGGAAATTTATACTAAACTAACCTAAAAATGATGACTAAAAACTAGTCATCAAGGTCTTTCTTCTTCATCATCGCTCTCCTTTCCCTTCTTTGAAGATGACCATTTCCATCTTCCTTCCTTTTGGAAATATTTCCGGAAGGTGTTTCTCCTTTCTGGATTTCTCATGAACTTTCGAAAGTTTTTTACCAAAAGGCTTTCTTCATCTTCATCCTCATCCTCTTGGCACTCCTTCTTTGATTTTAGTGCCAACGCCTTCTTCTTTGGCTCCTTGTTGTATTCATCATGTTGGATCTTTAGTTTTACCTCATGGGTTTTGAGATTCCCAATGAGGCTCTCAACTTGGAGTGTTCTTAGATCGTGCGACTCCGAGATAGCCGTTACCTTCGGATTGAATTTTGGAGGAAGGGATCGAAGAATCTTTCGAACCAAGTCGCCGTTGGAGAAGGTCTTTCCAAGAACTTTGGAGGCATTGACGATCTTGGTGAAGCGCGTGTACATGGCATCAACATCTTCACTTTCATCCATCCGGAACTTTTCATATTCCGACTTCAGTTGGAAAAGCTTTGAATCTTTAACCTGCGATGTACCTTCATGAGTAATTTCCAAATGATTCCAAATATCATATGCAGTAGTACAAGTGGAAATTCTATTAAATTCATTTCTATCTAACGCAAAAAATAAAGCATTCATGGCCTTGGCGTTATTTTTGCATTTAAGTTTATCCCTATCATCCCACTTATCCTTAGGTTTTTCTAATGTTACTTCTCCAACTACAACTGTAGGAGGAGAGTATTCCTCTTCTATCATATTCCAAACCTCAATATCTAGGGTCATAAGAAAACATCTCATCCTATTTTTCCAATAATAATAATCTGACCCAGTAAACAGTGGAGGTCTACTAATTCTCTGTCCCTCGGAAAAAGCGAGATCATAAGACGCCATTATTCCTGGATCTTAAACCGTTTGGAATAACCTACCCTCTGATACCACTTGTTGGATCGCTAGGCGCCCTTAGAGGGGGGTGAATAAGGGAATAAAATTCTTTTTGTAATATTAAGCAATTTACTAAATTGTTTTAAAGTTAACAAGAGAGCAAAATAACAATTTAGCAAAAAGTAATTTGCAATAATAAAATTTACGCCAAATGAGAGAAATCAAGTAAACACAAATAGAGACATGATTGTATTATATAAATAAGTGTTTACATAAATTTGATTTCAATATCGCTAGAAATCGGAGGCGTACAAATGTTAATAACTTTTCCTTTTCTATACCGACTTGTATCCCCACAAACCGATTGGCTTTAGCCAATCCTTCCCCGAATATGGCCTCAAGCCGCTCTAGCCAATCCTTCCCCAGATATGGCCTCGAGCACCCCCTAGATCTAATCTCCTAGACCTAGTCGCCAACTCATGCGGCGAATTACACCCTAAGCCGTGCAAGGACCTAGTCGCCAACACAAGGCGATTTTACTACAAAAATTACAATAATGAAATAAAGTAAATAACAAGAACTCCCACTATGAGATTTCTAAAGTTGAGGATGAAGGATCGTTGTAGCATAAGCGAAGTTGAAGCGATCTTTCTTCGGATGCAGCGTGGGGGCTTCCTTCTCCAGAAATCTTCTTTGGCTTTGAGTGGGTGATGAACTTTCGACAAAGTAACAGCTCTGGAATTTTGGCACAAGTAATCTCTCAGGAAGCTCTACCCAAAACGAGAGAGAAACCATCAATTTATTGAACTTGTTGCTAGCGCATGTGGTAGCTCCTAACGCCTGCGGTAGCGTTTGTGTGGAGGTAGTTACGAAACCGTCGGTGGCATGGCATTGCAGCACGAACTCGAGCTAGCGCCAGGCAGTAGCGCTAGCGCCTGCTGTAACCCCTAGCACTGGCGGTAGTGCTTAAATTCTGTTTGTTGGTTCCAAGCTGCTTTCTACCTGTGGAGTATTGCATGTGAAATTTTCCGAAGATCTAGGAGTGAGCAGGAATAGTATAACTCAAAAGTTTAAGCCAACAACCAGAAGCACATGAAAAACAACTTCAATCTTTATTGATGCTAGCAGAAAACTTCATTACAAGGCGAGGTATACATGGCGAGACATGATTTCGCCAGTACACAAAAAACAGGAGAAAATACAATGCTGAAAGATAACCAGCGGTCTGATTTCCTGAGACCGCCTGACCGCCCGACCTGCGAGTTCGCGTGAGTAGGAAACGAGACCGCCTGAACTGCCTGCCTGCGACTTGAACGACACCAACTGAGAACCCCACGATCTGCCACGGATCCTCCCAAACTCCAGCAACCCGCACTGCAAGCCGCGAGACCGCCCGAACACCTTCAGAAGAAGAGGTGGCCGCTGATGCCGCATAATCCGCAGAAGCTGCACAAGACAAGTTCGATCAGCTAACCGCACGGTCACAAAAAAGAGACCACAAGAATATAACGCGAGCTCAGCTTACACTTGGTGCGATTTATTTTGCTGCTACAGTGACTCCTATTTATAGGCGTGCGACCTGATCCATTCACCACCCTATGAGATAGAGTCACCGCCTTCTGACCGCATGACCAAGAACGGTCAACCCGCGCGATCAGCAAGATTGCTCTGCGTCGTGAGCTCGCCGACTTCAACAGAAGCCGCGCGATCATGACAACTCGCCCGGTCATGACGCTCACCACCTGTGTTCGACACACGAAGCCTCCTCCAAAGACCGTGAACATAGCTGGTCGACTAAGGCATACAAGCCGCCAAGCCGACCAACACCAGAGACCGCATATACCAGCATGTCGCCAAGGACCAGCTATGCGAACTCAAACCGGAGACCGCGTGACTAAGAAGACTAGTCGACGCGCACCACCAAGAACACGGACAGCCTCCAGACCAGACTGCCCGTTCCAGAAACCTCCTGTGCGATCAGTAGCTCGACCCGCACAGAACAAAGAACACCTTGCCACACGGCCTCACAGACCAGACTGCGTGGCCTCATCCCCTGAATCAGAACAGCTCGCCACGCGGTCTCACAAACCAGACCGCGCGGCCACATCTCGGCAACCTTGGATAGAAGGACGACGGTCACACCGAGAAGACCTGCGGCTAGACCAGAGAAGTCAGACCGCATAGGGAGACCGCAAAACCGTGCGGTTTGCCAGACCGCGCGACCTCCCCCCAGACCGCCAATTTCCACAAACTTCCACTTCAACATTTTCAACACTCCCCCTTGATGTGGGAAGTTGAAAACAGCCCAAGTAAACTCCTTAGCCGAGTGAACGGACCCTTCGACAGTGCCTTTGTGAATATGTCAGCAACATTGTCCTGACTCCGAACATGCTCGACCAAAAGAGACCCCTCCAGCACCTTCTCACGAATGAAATGATGCTCGATCTCGATATGCTTGGTCCTCGCGTGACAAACTGGATTAGTAACCAGCTTGAGAGCACTCTCGTTGTCGCCGCGGAGCAGAGTCGGACCCCGAACCTCCTTATGGACGTCTCCCACCAGCCTCCTAAGACAGATGGCTTCTTGAGTTGCCAAGGCCGAATCCTTGTATTCCGCTTCCGTGGTAGAGACAGGCACGGAATCCTGCTTATTGCTGCACCATGATATAGCCGTAGGGCTCGCCATGAAGATGAATCAAGACGTCGACTTCCGATCATCCGAATCTCCCCCGTAATCAGCATCCATGTACCCATGCACCTCGAAGCCCGCATCCCTCCTGTAAAGGAGACCCATATCCGAAGTCGCCTTGGCATATTTCAAAATATTCTTGGCCGCTAGTAGATAAGGCATCCGTGGTTCCGCCATATAACGGCTCACCCTGCCAACCGCATAAGCAATATCCGGTCTAGTGATCGTCAGATAGATCAAGCTCCCAACCAGAGCTCGGAACACTAGCGGATCTTCCAGAATCCTCCCCTCATCCTTGCGAAGTTTCATGGCCTTCTCCAGAGGTGTGGAAATGCACTTCCCTTCCTTCATGTTGAACCGCTCCACGATTCGCTCCGCATATCCATCCTGGGACACCAGCACCCCACTTTCCTTCCTCTGCACTTCGAGTCCAAGGAAATGGTGAAGCTCACCTAAGTCCTTCATCTCAAACCTGAAAGATAGCTCAGCCCGAAGCTTTGCTACATCCTCCTTTGAATTCCCCGTCACGATCATATCGTCGATGTAAAGCAGCACGATGACTTGAAGCTCCCTGCTCTTCTAGACGAACAAGCTCCAGACTGAGTCTGAAGCACCAAATTCACAGAATAAGAGATATTCTGCTATCTTCCCATACCACGCCCTCGGCGCTTGCTTCAACCCATACAGGGCCTTCTTCAACTTGCAGACATAGTTAGGGAAATCTTCAGATACAAAGCCTGGCGGTTGAACCATGAAGATGTCCTTGTTAATCTCGTCGTACAAGAACGCATTATTTATGTCGAGCTGCCAAATCTCCCACCCCCAAAACGGCGCCAAGGCAATCACAAACCGAACTGAAGTCATTTTTGCCACTGGACTGAATGTCTCTTCATAGTCCTCACCATATTGCTGCGAGAATCCCCGAGCCACAAGGCGAGCCTTGTATCGCTCGATACTGCCGTCAGCCTTCTTCTTGAGCTTATAGACCCACTTGCATGTCACAGGGGTGATACCCTTTGGCTTGGGCACCAGAGACCAAGTCTCATTCTTCTCAAGAGCACTCATCTCTTCCTGCATAGCTGAATCCCACTGTTCCACGCCTTTGGCCTTCTCAAAGCTCACTGGTTCCCGCTCATCCAAGGGACCAGCAAAGAAACATGAGACAAAGCTCACCATGTTTCCTCCTGTATAGCGATCAGGGGCAATGATCGTTCACTTCGATCTCCTCAGCTCCTTCCCCTGACTCGCAACATCCACAGTTGCTTCTTCCCTAGCTCCCCTTCCAGACGTACTAGGAGCATCGCTCCCCCTGCTTCCTGATCCAGAAGCCTCCGTCCCAGAACTAGAAGTAGATGGACCACCTGGTGACACAGGAAGCTCCACCTGAAGATTTTCCACAGCTCTCACTGGCTCCTCCACCCTACTTTCTGGTAACTCAACACCAGAACTTCCCTTGTAAGAAGTCACCTCGTCAAACAGGACATCGCAAGATACAACAAATCTCCGCGTCTCTGGGTCCATGCACTTCCAGACCTTCTTCCGATCATCATATCCCACGAAGACTAGCTTCCTTATTTTCGCATCTAGCTTCGTCCGAAGCGCATCTGGAATGTGCACATAGCAGGTGGAACCAAACACCCGAAGGTGTGCCACGCTTGGCTTTCTTTGAACATCATCTCATGCGGGGTCAACATGTTGATGGGACCGAGAGGCATCCTGTTGATGACGTAGGCAGCACAAGACATTCCCTCCGCCCAGAAGGACCTTGGGATACTCTTGGCATGCAGCCAACACTTGCAGGTCTCCGCCAGATGATGAATCTTCCGAGCTGCAACTCCGTTTTGCTGTGGAGTATGCGCACAAGTAAGCTCCCTCCGGATGCCCTTCTTCCTGCAAAAACTAGAGAACTCACCAAAGGTGAACTCCCCCCCACCCCCCCCCCCCCCCCCCCCCCCCCCCCCCCCCCCCCCCCCCCCCGTTGTCAGTTCTCAGCTTCTTAACCCGCAGGCCTAGCCGACCCTCCATAAGCTCCTTGAACTCCACAAACTTGGCAAACGCCTCCGCCTTCTCCTTCAGGAAATAAACCCAGACATATCTGGTGTGATCATCGATCAACACCAGCATATACCTGCTGCCTCCGAGGCTTGGGGTAGCAGTTGGTCCCATCAAGTCACTATGGATGCACTCCAACGGCAAAATACTCCTTGTCTGCGACTTGTCAAACGGCAGTCGATGAGACTTGCCGAACTGACATCCTGCGCAAATATGACCATCTCCGTAGGAAGATAGACTAGGCAGGTCCTTGACCAGACCTTTCACCGCCATAGCCTTTAGCTTGTCCATCCTTACATGCCCCAACCTCTCGTGCCATATGATGGCACTGTCATTGGTCCTCATCTTGTCAACATAAGAACTTGTCGATAAGACGAACAAGTCTTTTGCCCTTCTCCCCACATGAACGACCTCCGCCTTCACCGCTTCAACATTTCAAAGAAACCTCACTTCTGTTGGGCCGAATAGAACGTGATACCCAGCGTCTACAGCATTGGTCACGGAGAAGAGGTTTTTCCTCATTCTGGGCATATGATAGACACTCTTCAACGTTAGTGGCCCTCTATCACTGCCTAAGGAAACAACCCCCACCTTCTCGACACTATGCACGGTATTATCAGCAGTTATGATGGCATCATTACCTGAGTAAGGCTGCGCTGAAGTAAGCTTCGACTCATCCCCGGTGAGGTGATGACCACACCCCGAGTCCACGATCCAGTCCTCCTGATAGTTGATAGGAGCCGCAGCTCCAACAGAAGCCGAAAAGGCTCCTCCCCATCCTCCATCATTCTGCCTGGCCTCAGCTTCCTCCTTCCCTATAGCAGCATGCCCGACTGAAGATTCACCCGACAATCCTTCCTTATGTGACCAAGCTTCTTGCATCTGAAGCACTTGGGTCCTTCTCCCTTCTTCTTCCCTTCAGCCTTAGGAGCATAGCCCCTCTCCTGATGTCCAGAAGTTGAAGGCCCATTGCCTCCAGCGGTCTTCTTCTTCTAATCCCACTTCTTCTTCCTCCCTGTGAATGGAACTTCGCCTTCTCCCCAAGACACTGACACCCCCGCCATCTGCCTTGCCAAACTCTCCTGCGACGCAAGCAGATTCTCCAGCTCCAGCAGAGACGGCTGATTTGCCCAACCCTGCACCGACGTCATAAAGGCCACATACTCCTTCCGCAAGCCACGGATGATGTGTCTCTTCAGCTTCACCTCAGAAATTGGCACATCAGGATCTAGTGCTTAAATCTCAGCGCACAGATTCTTCATTTTCAAGAAGAACATAGAGATAGAAAGATCACCCTGAGCCGACCTAGCCAGCTCATTTTCCAGAAACTGTAGCCTCGCTACATTCTTCTTGTTAAACAGCCCATCCAGGGCTCTCCAAATCTCCGCAGCCGATCCACACCCCAAGATGTGATCAAACAGGTCAGGTGATATTGCCCTTTTCAGAGCGAACTCCGCTTTGGCATTGATCCGCCTACAGTTTCTCACCTCATGACCATTGTCCCCAACTGGGACAACTTCCTCTGTGCTATCTCCTCCAACAACCTCCCAGAGGTCCTCACCCAGAAGATAACTCTGCATACACGACTTCCACTTCTTGAAGTTAGTCGAGTTGAGCATCTCAATCCCAAGACCTCTTGCTTCCATGGCTCTACCACTGGTTCCTTCTTCCAAAGGCGATGGCAACTTTGAGTTAATCACTGCTCTATCCGCTCTAACCTAGCTCTGATACCATGTGAAATTTTTCGAAGATCTAGGAGTGGGCAGGAATAGTATAACTCAAAAGTTCAAGCCAACAGCCAGAAGCACATGAAAAATAACTTCAATCTTTATTGATGCTAGCAGAAAACTTCATTACAAGGCGAGGTATACATGGCGAGACATGATTTCGCTAGTACACAAAAAATAGGAGAAATACAATGCTAAAAGATAACCAGCGGTCTGATTTCCTGAGACCGCCTGACCACCCGACCTGCGAGTTCGTGCGAGTAGGAAACGAGACCGCCCGAACTGCCTGCCTGCGACTTGAACGACACCAACTGAGAACCCCGCAATCTGCCACTGATCCTCCCGAACTCCAGCAACCTGCACTGCAAGCCGCGAGACCGCCTGAACACCTTTAGAAGAAGAGGTGGTCGCTGCTGCCCACACAATCCGCAGAAGCTGCACAAGATAAGTTCGATCAGCTAACCGCCCGGTCACAAAAAAAGAGACCGCAAGAATATAACGCGAGCTCAGCTTACACTTGGTGCGATTTATTTTGCTGTTATAGTGACTCCTATTTATAGGTGTGCAACCTGATCCAGTCACCACCCTATGAGATAAAGTCACCACCTTCTGACCGCGTGACCAAGACCGGTCAACCCGCGTGGTCAGCAAGATCTCTCTGCGCCGTGAGCTCGCTGACTTCAACAGAAGCTGCGCGATCATGACAACTCGCCCGGTCATGACGCTCACCACCTGTGTTCGCCACATGAAGCCTCCTCCAGAGACCGCGAACAAAACCGGTCGACTAAGGCATACAAACCGCCAAGCCGACCAACACCAGAGACTGCATATACCAGCAGGTCGCCAAGGAACAGCTATGCGAACTCAAAATGGAGACCGCATGACTAAGAAGACAAGTCGACACGCACAAACAAGAACACGGACAGCCTCCAGACCGGACTGCCTGTTCCAGAAACCTCCTGTGCGATCAGCAGCTCGACCTGCACAGAACAGAGAACACCTTGCCACGCGGCCTCACAGACCAGACCACACGGCCTCATCCCCTGAATCAGAACAGCTCACCACGTGGTCTCACAAACCAGACCGCGCGGCCACATCTCGGCAACCTTGGACAGAAGGACGGCGGTCACGCCGAGAAGACCTGCGGCTAGACCAGAGAAGTCAGACCGCATAGGGAGACCGCAAGATCGCGCGGTTTGCCAGACCGCGCGACCTCCCCCCAGACCGCCAATTTCCACAAACTTCCACTTCAACATTTTCAACATTGCACATATAATTCCTACACACTATAAACACACGACAAGCAAGATCAAATATAGTTTGGGATTTGTTATTCTCAAACAAAGGGATATGACACACATGTCCAACACCCAATTGAGCCAAAAACATCACAAGTGACTAATAAACTCATAACAAACCTCCCAAGGGAGATTTGGTGTGGTGTGAGTCAAAATAACCTATGATATGCACCATACATGATTTGTTTAATTTCTACAAAAATTGTCATACTTCACATTAATAGGGATGAAAATTATAAAGACTCCATAAATAAATCCTCAAATATTTCCAGAGGTGTGTTAGCATATTCGTAACACTGTTCCAGAGTTTCCAAAAATTATTCATCATGAAATTAACCATAGTTAAATAATTACTCAAATGGTGTATAATTCATGCTGTGAAGGATCTACTTCAAATACTATTCTAAAAATTCTAAGAAAAGTAATAGTTATATATTTCCACCTGATAAGTAGTAAAATATACGCATTTTTAGTATAGTTATTAGTATAGTTTTAATTAATATTGTAAATTTTCTATGTAAATTTATGAATAAATTGCTTGTTTTATCATTTTTTTGTTACTAATTTAGTTTTATTTTTGTTTTTTTCAGATTTTGGCAATTTTTGTCAAGTCACGCCCGTGACAACAAGTCACGCCCGTGACCCAAGGGCGTGTAATTTTAAAACGCCAATCTCTCTGCGTTCGACGAACGCTCTCTGCCCTGTGATCGACGAAATCAAGCTGCGTTCGACGAACGACTCTCGGCGTTCGACGAACTCTCTCCATTTCAGCGTTCGATGAAATCAAGCTGCGTTCGACGAACGACGCTCTGCGTTCGACGAACTCTCTCCGTCTCAGCGTTTGACGAACGGCGCTCTGCGTTCGACAAACTCTCTCCGTCTCAGCGTTCGACGATCGGCGCTCTGCGTTCGACGAACTCTCTCCTTCTCAGCGTTCGACGAACGACGCTCTGCGTACGATGAACTCTCTATCCAAGCGTTCGACGAATCCACCGCCATCCCCAAAGTCACGCCCATGCTGCTGATAAACTGTCGCTCACTGTCACGGCCGTGACACTGCAGGTCACGCCAGTTTGCAGCCATGTTTGACGGCCAAACCTTCCAGAAGACTGTGGATGTTACCCCTAAAGCACGCGCAAATGTCATGCCCTAAGTCACGGCCGTGACATCCAAGTCACGCCTGTGACCTAGGGCGTGTAAAAATAAAATTTTGCCGATAAATAGAGGGGCTCGACTGAAGTAGATTTCATCCAAATTTTGAGTGTTGTAATGTTATTTTGAGTTCTTTTGAGTGATTGTGAGTTTTCTTTATGCAATTAAGTTTATGTTCGTTTGTAATTTTCGCCTTTTAGAAATAAAATATTGTTTTCTCATTTGGATCATTTTCCTTTTTATTTATGTTAGTGTGTGTGTATGTGAATAGTTTATTGCTTTCATAACTTAGTTTATTGCTTTCATAATTTAGGTTTATTGGTTTCATAAAAATAGTTTATCGCTTTCTTTAACGCTTTATTTATCGCTTTCGTTTAAACGTTTTTTTTTTTCGATTCAGTCTTTTTATTACAAGTAGAGTGCGTGAGTTTATGAGATATTGTTTTTCTTTTTTGTAACTTAGCTTTATTTCAGTCTTTATATAACTGCTATATACCACCCCCATCTTGAATAAGAGGCTAATTTCCTTTAGCAGTTATTTAAGTCGGTTGGGACGGATATTATTTCTGCACCTTTATAAGTCTTTTCATTTCTATACCACCCCCATCTTGAATAAGAGGCTAATTTCCTTTAGCGCTTGTTTAAGGCGGTTGGGACAGATACTATTACTGCTTTTATATAAGTCTTTTTATTTCCCTTTTTATCCGCTTATATCCGCTAAAACTATTGAACATGTATTTTCTTAATTATGTCGTCTCCATTCCGATGAGTGGCTAATTTCCTTTAGCGCACGATGTCGAAGAGAATTGGGACACAAACATAGTTTTTCTAAAAATAAAACATCTCTTTCTAAACTAATTAACGCTTAAGGTTTACCCGAGAATAACGTTGAGTGGAGCAACATAATCGATGTGTGGTTTTCATTTCCGTCTTCGTACACTAGTTAGCCGAGAGGCTCGTGCGTACGGACTGATCACTCACGGCTAAAGAGAAGTGCGCTCTACCCTCGAGAGAGGATGCGGTAAGTCTCCCGAATTGGAAGTAAAACCCCAATAGCGGGGTTCACAACATAAAGTGAGTATTAAGAAGATTCGATGGTCGAAAATTCATAATCTCAGGTGGGCGGACCCTCGAGAGAGGAGCGTTCGTAATTATGGAACCTCCATGGCCAAGCCGTTTTAATGTTTTAAAAAAAAGTCATCTCTTTTACTTCTAAAAAAGACTATATTCGTCTCAAGGTAATTCCACATCGGGTGCTATTATTATCATCGTTTAGAACTCTAGTTATACGCTTATTATCGTTCGCATTTAAAACCTACATTAAAAACTTATTCCGATAAAATAATAGTTCATTCCTCAAAGAGCATAATCAACACGATCCGCGGAAATATACGACCTCGATATTTTCTAAAACAAAATATCTTGTATTACTCACGATAAGGTATACTTGCCTTTATTATATGATTAATTTGGATTAAAATTTTTAAAAAAACTTTTCAAATCCGAAACTTGCAAAACTATTCTTTGCTATTTTAAAAATCAATAGAATTCGGCGTTGTAGCCGAGGCGTAATCGTCAATATTTCGAAAGCAGAAAAAAACCGTTACTTCTATCTTTCGATAGGATAACGTTTAATTTCTCAAAGTATGAGTACTTGCGAGACTCTTTGAAAACACCTGTCGAAATCTAATCTCATCATATAAAGGTTGCGCAAACTAAATTAATTAAAAAGAAAAAATCTGAAGCAAATCATCACCACCAAAAACTTATAATTCCAGAATTTCAAGATTTTCCCAACATGAATTTGTCCCGAAATAATTAAATACTCCAAGGGTGAATAATTCTCATTGAGAAGGATCTATTATAAATATTACCCCAAAAATTATGAGAAAATTCACAGGGATTCATATTGCTCCATAAGTGATCCTAACAAGGTTTCAAGACATGATAATAAACATTTATCACAAAATCAACTAATTACTCCAAGGTGATAAATAGGGATAATACGAGATATAGGGGCATAGAGTGCCCAAAAATTCCCAAAATATTTCTCAGAGTGTGAAATGCCCTAGATGAGCATATGCCAAGCTTTGGGATTTTTCCTAGGTGATTTGAACCTAAACGTTTTATTAATACAAAAATGTGACAAGTTAAATTAAGTGTAAAATCTTAGGAAAATCATTTCCAAAAGTCCTCAAATCTCAGAGGTGATGTGATATTTCATATCACATGCATGTGAAAATTTCCATGGGCATGCACCAAGGGAATCTAGGTTTTCATACCAAACTCCCTTTTTGGCTATATGCACCCAAAAGACCACCCATGCCTAGGAATTGAAATTGAGATTCCTCAACATGCAACCACTCAAAAGACCTAATATTTTGTCCATGGGACATTCATACCCTAACACATCATCCACCACAAACTTGGGTGAAATTAAGGTCATATAACCCCTTAATTAACCCATGCAAGGATTATTAAATGTTTACTAAAACTTTAGGAAATGTCTCCCAAAAATTCTGATTTTTGGGCAGAAGGTGTGTCCTATCCATACACATGCATGGCTAAAATTTCAAGCCAATTGGGTGAGGAGTTTAGAATGGGCATTCCTTTTTGTCTCGGTGACACCCTTTGGACCAGTCTCACTAGAATTGATGCCAAGGGAGCTATAGACCTCCAAAGGACCTCAAATAAATTTCTAAATTTTGTTGAGCCATAGGGCTACAAATTTGATGTTCAACATTTTCTCAGAAAATGTGAGTAATTATTTTTAAATAAATTTTGAAGAGACTGTATATTATGTGACATTTCATATATAATAGATTCCTGAATTAATAGAAGGGTGTGCGGATAGCCAGATCTCATGATCCGGAGGCCACGGGATCGTCTTCCCTACTGCGCCAACGGCCATGATTTGTTCATCCTGGGCACATTTTCGAGCCTATTTCCGACCACCTTCGGTGGTCTCCGGCCAAACGGCAGACGTCATCACCTCTGGCCAAGGTTTGGTCGTCATGTGGCTGTGATATATCTGTCGGAGGTGGTCTGTAGAGAAAATGGGGGAGGGGATTTGTTCGGCCTGCGTGACATGGTGACAGAAATGGCGACCTCGCCATTTCTGCGGGGAACTCGGTCTGGAAGAGATGGAAGACTAGCATAGAGGAAGGAGATAAGGAAAACAAGCCTTATTGAGCTTGAGGTTGTGGGAATCCCGGCTTGCCATGGCCGACATTGAGCTCCAAATTCCTTGGTCGATCTCCCTCCTCAGTGCTCAATTCCTTTCTGAACCTTGGGGCTTCTCCTTCTCTTGAGTTTTTGAAGGGGATGGTGAGCTCAATTGAGAGAGAGGGAGAGTTAAGTGGGTTGCCATTAATGGCACCTCTCGGCTAGCCAATGGGTTCCATAATTCCCTCCCAGCTGGCCACCCCTGTGCATGAATTCGACTGGAATTCATTGTGGGTGCTGAGAGGAGGTGTTGGGAGAAGGAATTAGAGCCATGTGGAGCTCATTCCATGCAAGGCCATTAATGTGGTCGCCCAACATTATTCCTCTTGGTCTTTCTCCCTCTAATCAGCTGCCACCTCACTCAAAATTGCTGGGGAATTAAATGGGGAGGCTAAGAGCATGTCAAGGAAAGGTGGATTGGGTGCCAAGTGACAACCACCCCATGTATTCCTCCTCTTTATCCCCCAAATGAGTGAAATTCACACCGTTCCCTCCATAGATTCTCCTCATTCAAATTTAGAGGAGCTTAGGGGGTCATTTGACTCATGGGCTAGCTGTATGGGCTAGGATTGAGGGCCTTAGCCCATTGGAATAGGTTTAGGCTTTTAATTTCTTCTTTAGGGCTCAACTTTAACCATGGTTGACTTTAGGGTTGACTTGGTCAAAGTGATGATTTGACTGGTCCAATGTGTTGTTCTTTAGTCCCTTGACACCAACCAATGTTGATTGGGTCATGGTGATGCCCCAATTGGGTCAATTTAGCCAATATGTGTGATTTTAATCAAAATTGGGGGAAAGTTGACTTTGGTCAAATTGGACCAATTGATGACCACTTGATGGGGCTTTTGGGTCCATTGGGTCCCCTATAATGTTATAAGACTGGGGGTGAAGTCAATTTCATGTTTGGGTGTCAATTGGACTTATTGGTGAAGGATTGACCTATGTTGACCTAAAGAGTACTTTGGTCAATTTGGGCTAATTGGTGACTTTATGATAGGGATTTTGGGTCACTTGTACCCCAATTAGTGATTTTAATATAGTGGTGGGGTCAATTTGATCATATGAAGTCTAGTTGACCCAATTTGAGATGAATTGGCCTATGTTGACCTACTTTGACCTAGAGTTGATTTGGTCAAATTGGCCAGAATTGGTGACCCTATGATGGGGATTTTGGGTCACTTGGGCCCCTCTTAGGTTTAAGGACCTATTGGTAAGCTCAATTTGATTTGGTGAGCCCAATTTAAAGTAAATTGGGCAAGGTTGACCTCTGCACTTTTGGGGTGCTTATAGCAATTTTTCTAAGTCCAAGTTGACCTAGGATCATTCCATGATCTCTACCCGCAATTTCAACCCTAAACCCACCCAAGGGGTCTAGATGGAATGGGGATGTTACACCCGCCCTAATTTGATCGTGGGTTCAGGTGGGATAATGTTCTTCACCCACCTGGATTTGATCATGGGCTAAGGTTGAATAATAATTCTCACTCGCAATGATTTAATCGTGGGCTCGGGTGGAATAATGATCCTCACTCGCTCGGATTTGATCGTGGGTTCAGGTGGGATAACATTATTCAACCACCTGGATTTGATCGTGGGCTAAGGTGGGATAATAATCCTCATCCGCCTGGATTTGATCGTGCACTCAGGTGGAATAACGATTCTCGCCTGCCCAGATTTGATCATGGATTGAGGTGGGATAACGTTCTTCACCTGCCCTGATTAGATCATGGGCTAAGGTAGAATACTAATCCTCATACGCCCGGATTTGATCGTGGACTCAGGTGGAATAACGATCCTCCATTTGGCGCTTTAGGAAAATTCAAAAAATCTTTCAGCGCAATAAACAGTGTTAGGATTTCTCAAAAACATGTTAATTGTTCGATAAACAATAATTGTAAATAGGACTTGGTAAGAAAAACCATCAAAAATAATGACACTTCTGAGTTTGTGGCCTGTCGGTGTGCTAATTTGCAAGTGTCTGAGTTTACTATTGAGAGATCAGGCTTCTATATTCAAAATTGCTTTCTTGGTATCAATTGGTGTTGACTGCAATAGTCTAGTGTTGCGAATCTCTTCTTGACATTAACTTGGATGCTTCCTTTTTGGAAAAATGTCGAATAGGCTAACGCTTGATTTTTATGGAGCCGAAATCTATTACAGAGGATAATATTCTTCGATTATCTCCTTTCTTTTGCTTGAGGAAGGATCAAACTTTCGAGCTATATTTTCCTGCGTCTTGCCTGACTTTAATGTTCTCTCTATCACTTTCTGAAGAGCACGACAGCTCCTTGTATCGTGACCTTTTCCCAGTGATATTCACAAAAGAGCTTCTTATCCCAACTACCTGCCTTTTGTCCCAAAGAAGAAGACATGCTAAGTCCTGTTTTTTTCTAGTTAACACAGGGAACCTCTCCAATGGGAGGGCCCATCTTGGTATGCTCTTCTGAATGGTTGTCGTGCTTAAGAGACTAAGGAATGTAAGGTCGAACGGGACATGATCCCACAGGTACATACGACATACGATTCAAAACAGGTTGTGCATTTATATCCCGAATAGGGGAATCATCTCTTAAACGCTTCGCATGTGAGATATTATGTGACAAAGATGGACATTGATGTTGAAAATTCCTTTACAACCCGAGAAGTCTTTCTTGTAGTATATTTATCAAGGCGTCATTATTTGTCATGCATATGTTCATAGAATCAACTTGCTTGGAGAGGTCAACAACCGCAGCTAATATAAGGTTGAAGTCGCACCTTTTGATAGGCACATCTAGATCATCAAAAGAGTTGTAGGAAGACTTTGACGACATTTTCATCGAGACAAAATTTGCAGAAAGAGAAAAATTGCGATAACTTTCAAACGGATCCGCCTCCGGGAAATCTGAGCGTGCGACATGAACTCAAGCAAGTAAACCAGTTCACCAATGGATGGAGTGCTCTGAGCTCTTTCCGAAAAGGTGTTGTATGAGAAAATCGGACGAGTGGATCAAAATTTATGATCATTTCAAGTTCGCATGTTGTTTTAGACAAAAACACGCAACCCTGCTGACATGATGTTGTTGGATCTTACGGCGCCCTTAGAGGGGGGGGGGGGTGAATAAGGGAATAAAATTCTTTCTATAATTTTCAAGATAATTACTAAATTGTTTTATAATGAAGGAGATTGAAATAAATAATTTATATTTAGAATTGAAAACTTAGAACACAATATAATAGAAATTACGCCAAATGATACAAATCAAGTAAACACAAAAGAGACATGATTATATATATGAAAAAGTGTTTACATAAATTTGATTTCTATATCGCTAGAAATCAGAGGCGTACAAATGTAAATTTCTTTTTGTTTACCAATCCTTCTCCCAAGGATCGGAAGGCTATCACTTGTCTCTCCCTAGACCAAGCCCAAGCCTATCCTCTAGAACTTCCCAAGATCTAGACGTAGTACACAAGGCCACGATTTCCCACCAAGCCACGCAAGGACTTGGACGCTCCGCACAAGGAAGCGATTTTCCCCTAAGCCACGCAAGGGCTTAGACGCTCCGCACAAGGAAGCGATTTTCCCTACCAATATAAAGTAAAATGTATATAAATGAAAATACAAGATAAAATAAGAACTCCCTAGAAATTCAGATCTCTGAAAGGAAGGTTGAAGCCTCGAGATGATCCTTGACGTAGAAGCGCGTCCGATCTCGTCTTCAACTTCAAACCTTCTCAGCATAAATGGGAGTTCATGAGGTTCTGGAGCTCTCTGGATGGAATGCACTCAGGAAGGGACTTAGAATCTTCAGTGGTTGAAATGCACGAACAGAAGGTGTCAATTTATAGAAAATCGCTGTCGGAATTTCCGACAGTGACTGTCGGAATTTTCCGACAGCGCTAAACTGCCGCTGGAGTGCCGTCGTGGGTGGAGTCGTGGGCAGTTGGTGTAACCGTCGAGCTGTCGCCTGGGCGACATCGATGTCGGATTTCCGACATCTCAAAACTGCTTTTCGTCGTGCTGCCGTGGAGGGAAGTAGTTGTAACTTCTCTGCTGTCGCCTGGGCGACAGTGGCTGTCGGAATTTTCCGACAGTGAAATTTCCCACATTCAAATTTAGCTCCAGCATGTAGATTGAGTCGTTCTCATCTCCGAAATGGGGTGGCACGTTCTGTAACTCTTCCTGGATTGAAAGTTATGGCCATTTTAAGATCAGCACACAAAACTCATCCAACCTGAGACTTGTCGTTCTCGGATCATGCCCATGAACGAGGAATTGTCTCCTCATTGAACCTATACAACCTGGCCACTATAAACACACAAAAGACTAGATCAAATACAACACGGTATTTGTTATTCTCAAACCAAGAGATGCGGAAAGCAAGCTCCAACAATCTCCCCCTTTTGATAATAACAAATACCCATATGAGAAATTAGTGAGTTTATAGATAAGTGCGATAAAAGATATGCATGAATAAAAGGTTTACTGCGTGACATATTTTACTCCCCCTAAATATATATGTCACTAGATTTCTCATTTTATTCTCCCTCTTTTGTTATTACCAAAAGTGGGTTGTCATGATCGAGCAATAGACGCTTTCCATGAAAACTTTTTAATATACTCCCCCTAAATTGTATTCTCCCCCTAAATGTATGCTCCCCCTAAATGTTATAATTAATTGCAATGATGCATTATTTAATTATTCTCCCCTTAATCTTCTAGATTTCTTGAATTAATCTCCCCCTTTTGGTATTATCAAAAGAAGGTGGGGTGAGGGTAGTAAGGAGGCATTTAAATAACAAAGCATGATCGAGCTTTTAAATATATGAAATGATAAAGAGTTGAAGCATAGTATATAAAAGAGATTTCAAATAAAAAGATAAGAGTTGTAAGCAAGCGGAAGATTATAAGAAACATCATTTTTGTAAGCATGAAAAGCATAAGTAAAAATATGAGTTTTAGTTCAAAATTGAAAGATGTTTTAACCTTTTTGAAATCTCAAAGTTTTTCATAAAGATATCAAGCATGAAATGAACATATCAAAGAGAGATTATACTACAATGTTACTTAATTTTAAATTCAAGAAATACCAAAAACATTGTAAAGATCATGCTAGGTTATCTAGTGCATTTTTACATAAAGAGTAGTATAGATAAAGCATTAGAATCCAATACTCATGAGAAGAAGTGTTATGAAAGATAATGATGTGCACATAAGTGTATTTTGGGCAATGTTAACAATTGATTTAAATCATCAAAATACAAGACATATGTAGAGTAAAGTGCACAATAAAACACAAGTAAATTACTTTCACTCACTTTTAATGCACATAATTTTTTAACAAAGTGGTATAATAACTAAGGTTTGCACAAGCCACTTTACTATTCTTTCCAAGGTGCTCAACCTCACAATGCTTATGAAGACTTATCAGGAGGTTCAAGTAGTGCTTGGTGGAGTTATATTTGTCTACATATATAATTTTTTTTGTTCATATTTGTGAGACAACATTCTCCGAATACACTTGTTTTACAAACCCAATATTTTTTTTTTTAACTCTTAACCACTTTTCTCAATTTCATAAGTGCAATTCAAATGTTGTGTAGGCAATAAACTTATGCAAGTTTTAATTCATTGTACAAATACAATACACAAGCAAGCATTTTTAGATTTAGGCACACATGTTGATTACCAAAATAAGTGAGTGAAATGTATCATTATCAATCATAAAACATTTACTCATACTTAGAGGCATGCTAAGCTTGGTTCTACACATTTTTCAATACAATTGATGCACTTTAAATAGATATATCAAAGCATGATAAGCAAAACAATGTTCATAGTAATTTGAAAGAATATGTTTCAACATTGTAAATAATTCTAAATGATAGAATTCATACATGCTTGATATTGGCAATAAAGATCATACAATTTTTTTTTGTTTTATAATTTTTTTTTTAAATCAAAAACAGAAAAATCACAAAAAAACATATTTTTGTAAGTTTTGAATTTTGAATTTTTGTAGTAGATTTTTCATAATATGAAGAAAAACATAAATAACAAAAAAAAATTTTGTATTTTTGAATTTTGATCTTTTGTAGTTGATTTTTCATAATATAAATAAAACTAAAATAATAAAAGTCAGAAACACAACAAATAAGTAGAAAATATGAACCAACATATTTTTATGGATTTTTTTTTTGAAATTTTAAAAATCAGAAAATTCCAACACCCACGCTAGCGCCGGCGCTAGCGCTAGCGCTGGAAACAGTACTCGATTTTTTGAGAATTTTAAAAATCTGATTTTTGATATTTATTAAATGTCCTTAGAGTAGTCTTATGCAGAAATTTTGGAATTTTCACAGATGACTTGATTGCTCAAATTTGCATAAAACTTTAGCTTTTTCAAATACATGTGTTTTACAAAAACATTTAAACTCAAAAAGATAAATTATGCAAACACATGAAGACATTTTTATTAAACAACCCAAAATATGCATGATTTAAGTAATAAGTGAATAAAAATGTTCATGCAGTGAGTAATATAAGTATGTTCTAAGATTAAAGGCTACCCCGACTAAATGTCTACACCCTAGCCCCGTACTAAGTGACGGATGGGCATGAGGAGCTGCACGCATGCCGTAGGTTGGGGTGTTAGTCCCATATGCACACACTAGAGAACACTCAACCTAGCACTCTTTCCCCCCAGTGCCTCGCAAGGCCCCACTGGAACCCTCCCCGGTTAAGGACAAGACATGACTTAGAGGTTAGGTCTCTAATGCATACAACCCTACGCCCTCGCTATTGTGAGATATGAAGTCATAGGTGAATAATCTTTTGGACAACCTATGCTTTTTAAATCTATGGGTTGATATGTAAACTATGGGTTTTTGTGAAGAGTTATAAAGCCGTATAGTTTTTCTACTTATTATGAGATGACGAAATGAGATAACTAGCACAATTACTAATATTCAATAAGTGACAATGCTAGTATAATGAGTTTTGGGTTTAATGTCATGTCATAAGAATTATATTGAAATTACATGTATTCCAAAATAGAGTTTCAAATTATAGATCTAGAATAGAGTGATGATTAAGCTTGATGTATATCTTCATTGCAAAGTGATTCTAGGGTCTACAAATATGAGAGATACATGCAATCAATAGTAAAGCAAATCAATACATCAAATAATGTAAAGAAAACATTATTTAAATTTTTATCATAAGATTCATAATTCTTATTATTGATTTGAGATATTTCTTGATAGAACATGAATTATGATTTATGATTATAGTGAATTTTGCATAAAATATATGTTAGATCATCATGATGTATGATAATTCTAATCCTTCTAGACTTATGATATAGTGATATAGTGATTTTCATTTGAAAGAACATGATTGATTTGTAAGTCTAGAAAAATGATGATCATGTAGTCATATCAATGACAAAGATCAAATATATAATGTTTTGAAATTTTTAATAAAATTTGCATTCATTAATCGAATCTATTGTTCTTTGGTTTTGCATGATAATATATGATTTATGATACATTATTCATATATATTTTAATGATTAAACCATAAACTATGTGTTTGTTGGGATTTTAGTATTCTATTATAATTTCAAATCACATAGTTATCATGATATTTTAATAACATTGTAAATGTTATACCTAGCATATAAATTTGAGCATAAACTAAGAAGTGATGCTAGAATAATGAGTTTGAGTGCAATGTTATTATACATGATTTAATGGAGATAATGTTGCATGTAATATGAGAAGTTTACAAATTAATTTTATTTAGACCTATAATGAAATGATTAAACTTTTGATTTGATCTTAATGATATAAGATGATTCTAAGGTCTAAATTACATGCAAACAATGGTAACACACATCACACATAATATCTAAATTAATATATGAAACAATTATACATAGGATATCATGTGATGAAAAAAAAATCCATAAACACAGAAATTTCCGAATCAAGCGAACTAAGGTAGCATTTAAAAACGGAGTTGAAATTGGGCAAATTGACAGAACCAAACAAACTTAAATGGGCAAGTTTAGTTTGCCGATAGATGGAGATTTCTGTGCTCTTTCCGAAAAGATATTAAATGCGAAAATCGGACGAGCAGATCAAAAGATATGGCTTTTTGAAGGATTAAGCATGCGTTTAGATGAATGTTTGTTTTCGATTTTATTTGATAATATTTTTCATTATAAGGGCTATCAAATGCAACAAATAGAAAGGAATAAAAAACGTTGCGCATTTTAATTTTTAGTTTTAAGCCCTTAAATAAACCATTTAAATCCAATCTTTAAAATAGTTTCACTAGTCTTGATAATAATTTCAATATTCAATTTCTAATGATAATTCAAGACAATTAAGGGTAAAGGATTTAAAAGGATATATATAACAATTTAAAAAAAATGATAGGTAGGTCTCTTTTAAAATCATATGACTTTATGTTCAATTTTAATTCAATTTGATTTGATAAACATTAGGCTTAATATGTGAAAGTCATATTTCATAAAATATAGAGGGACCATAAGCATTTTGGATCAATAAATACAAAAACAAACAAAAGAAAAAGAAATAAAGCACATCATGAAGTAGAGTATTGATATTTCATTTTTAATTATTTCTACTTCATGCAAATGAAAGATACTAAATGATAAGAGATTTAGGTATCCAAAGTTGACCATGTGTAATGGTTCCTTTGGGCACCCAAATATGTCGTGATGGCTTTTGAGAAGATAATGATGAATGAGCCTTTTTAATTAATGTTGATATGTCATTTTTCTTTATGGGTCTCCATTCATACATTGGTTGTTTATTACTTAAATCCATATAATGATTATGTGAATTGTTTGAAAAATAATTCATTGGAGGTTTATGTTTATTTAAATTAAAGTAGCTTGATGTTGATAATCATAATGATTTTTATTATATGGATTGTTTAAAATTTTATAAGAGTGATTGTCTTTCTTTAGAAGTGATTGTTGAAAGAGTGGATTACAATATGTTTTAGAAGATTGATCATTATTTTGATGATTTTCATTTCCACTCTTTCTTATAGACATACTCTTATAATATAAAGGATAATATTTTATATTTTGATTTTCATGAAAAGGAGTTTTTAAGTTTGAGTCATGATTGAAAATATATTGAGACTTATAATAGTGACTCTTAAGAATTTTGTGAGGGTCAAAATTCTTTTTGAAACTTAACTCCTTTTGAGTTGATGTATGAAAATGATCCTTTTTAGAAATGATTTTGTAAGTTAATTTATCCTTGTTATTCAAAATCTTATGATGAGATTCATTAGATGACATTTGAAATTTTTCAACAAAAGATTTTAATTGTATTAACTTACAAGATAAAACATCATTTTCAATTAACAATTTTTCATTATGCCTTTTAGAAATTAAGAGCCCTTTTTCAATTTCCTTGAATTTTTCTTTTAATAAATTGCAATTAAGACAAGGAATAGGAATTTCAACTAAAGAGCATGAACAAGAATTTGAAACATCAATATAAGATTCTACTTTAGTGTTTGCTTTTAAAGTTTTATTTTCTAAACGTAATTTGGAATTAGCATGTTTCAACTTTGAAATTTTACGTTTAGCAAATTTAAGCACACGAAATGTAGAAATAGAATTAGTTACTAAAAGAGAAGATTTAGATTTTCTTACCTTGCTATAGTTTCCGTCTTCTCTTTTGCTTGATGTTTTGCCATCAACTGAGTCCAATATTGTGACGTTGTCTTCTTCATCTTCCTCTTCCAAACAAGAGTGTCCATCATCTTTTCCGCTTGATGAGCATTCTATGGATCCATCCTTTGTGTAGCTTTCTTGAATATTTGCATAGGCTTGCATATTCTCCGGTTCTTGTGAATATTTCGTACCTGTAGAAGGAGAATCATAAGTTCTTTCAAGAAAACTCCAAATTTCATATGCGGTAGGTAAAGTATAAATAAGTTTGAAAATATTTTGGTCTAACGCACAAAATATACTATTCATAGATTTTGCATTTAAAATAATTTCGTTTCTAGTTAGTACACTAGATGGCTTTTTAATAGTAATATTCCAAACTTTTTCATCTAAGGCCTTAAGAAAATTTTTCATTAATATTTTCCACCCTTTAAAATTTTTGCCCATAAATAAAGGTGGTGATAATATTTTTTCATTTATATTAAAATTTTCCCCACTAGTAGAAGCGAGATCATGATCAAGAGGCGCCATTATTCCCGGTTGTTAAGCCGATTTGGAATAACCTTCCTCTGATACCACTTGTTGGATCTTACGGCGCCCTTAGAGGGGGGGTGAATAAGGGAATAAAATTCTTTCTATAATTTTCAAGATAATTACTAAATTGTTTTATAATGAAGGAGATTGAAATAAACAATTTATATTTAGAATTGAAAACTTAGAACACAATATAATAGAAATTACGCCAAATGATACAAATCAAGTAAACACAAAAGAGACATGATTATATATATGAAAAAGTGTTTACATAAATTTGATTTCTATATCGCTAGAAATCGGAGGCGTACAAATGTAAATTTCTTTTTGTTTACCAATCCTTCTCCCAAGGATCGGAAGGCTATCACTTGTCTCTCCCTAGACCAAGCCCAAGCCTATCCTCTAGAACTTCCCAAGATCTAGACGTAGCACACAAGGCCACGATTTCCCACCAAGCCACGCAAGGACTTGGACGCTCCGCACAAGGAAGCGATTTTCCCCTAAGCCACGCAAGGGCTTAGACGCTCCGCACAAGGAAGCGATTTTCCCTACCAATATAAAGTAAAATGTATATAAATGAAAATACAAGATAAAATAAGAACTCCCTAGAAATTCAGATCTCTGAAAGGAAGGTTGAAGCCTCGAGATGATCCTTGATGTAGAAGCGCGTCCGATCTCGTCTTCAACTTCAAACCTTCTCAGCATAAATGGGAGTTCATGAGGTTCTGGAGCTCTCTGGATGGAATGCACTCAGGAAGGGACTTAGAATCTTCAGTGGTTGAAATGCACGAACAGAAGGTGTCAATTTATAGAAAATCGCTGTCGGAATTTCCGACAGTGACTGTCGGAATTTTCCGACAGCGCTAAACTGCCGCTGGAGTGTCGTCGTGGGTGGAGTCGTGGGCAGTTGGTGTAACCGTCGAGCTGTCGCCTGGGCGACATCGATGTCGGATTTCCGACATCTCAAAACTGCTTTTCGTCGTGCTGCCGTGGAGGGAAGTAGTTGTAACTTCTCTGCTGTCGCCTGGGCGACAGTGGCTGTCGGAATTTTCCGACAGTGAAATTTCCCACATTCAAATTTAGCTCCAGCATGTAGATTGAGTCGTTCTCATCTCCGAAATGGGGTGGCACGTTCTGTAACTCTTCCTGGATTGAAAGTTATGGCCATTTTAAGATCAGCACACAAAACTCATCCAACCTGAGACTTGTCGTTCTCGGATCATGCCCATGAACGAGGAATTGTCTCCTCATTGAACCTATACAACCTGGCCACTATAAATACACAAAAGACTAGATCAAATACAACACGGTATTTGTTATTCTCAAACCAAGAGATGCGGAAAGCAAGCTCCAACAGATGTGTTTGTTCATCCCCGTATAGGGTGGGCACTTTTTTAGGTAACCACGTAATCTAAGCCGTTTCGAGTTTGGGGCGAACTCTATCTCAAGTAACCGCACCAGTGGTCGCGCACACTTCTTCAAATTAAGTGGAGGTTGTTGGCGGGATCCTTGGGGTAGTAGCCGCGACTTCCCCAATTGAATCCGCACATGGGTAGGACACTCTCTGGAATGGACAAACAATCCCCAGATTAGCCGCACAACACTGGAATGGTTCTGAACTTGGGAGAATACTACTACTGTCCGCCAACTGCATCGGTGATTTTGCCAACCGCTTGATCAGAAAGTCACGTGTTGAACTGTTAGCACCAAAATTGTCACCAACTTTCCACACTCAGCGATGAGTCAAGCGGATAGCGGAGGAATCGAGAACCGCAAGCGAATGGTTACTAGACCTTGAGGGTCGAGCGAACAGAGCACAAAAAAGAGGTCGCCGCTAGTAGCGATGGACACCGGATTTACCCACATCGGTGAATGCCTCTCTTGTTGCGAGCTATGTGATTTCACAAAGAGTATTACAAGCTATTACAAGAGTACATACTGGAAAAGGAAGGCAACCGAGTGACAGACACTTGTAACCGCACCTACAAGAGGGCAGACTCTGGCTCAAGTTCCGTCTCCTTTCCAAGCACCCATGACCCTCTATTTATACATGAGGGTAGGCTGCTCAGATGGTTAAGAGCATTTAATGATGCATTAAATGCTCTGCAATCTAAGGGAACCGAAGTGTCGGTTGTAGAAGAGAAAGAAAGGGGTGCGTAGGTACGCCAGGCCTTAACCGTGCACGCTTGCTTGTTGAAAGAGGTCTATGAGGGCTTTGGAAAGTGCCTGTCGCGACTTCTCTGAGAGGCTGACACTGCTGGTTGGAGGGAGCAGGCTCTTCGATGAGTGCACCCTTGCTGAGGAGAACAAACCTTCTTGGAAAGAGTCCACGGACAATCCTAGGTGTCCGCCCGAGACTTCTGCCAAGGAGAATACTTGCTTGTCTGGATGTGTCCGCGGGTACTATTTGGTGTCCGCCTGTGACTTCTGAAACCGGCAGAGAGGGCGTTGTTCGTGGTAGCAGGATTTGAGTTAACATTGAAGATCTTGGTCGGCAATGTAACTGTCGTATTTTGCTCCATCTCGGTTTTAAAAGCGATGACACTTGCGCTCTACTGCTCAGCACTTTCTACTACGCCGCCGTGGAAACTTAATTCATTCGTCGAGCGATTGCTCTCTGTTTTGATTTTTTTATTATATTTTAAATTATTCTAAGCATCTACATAGAATATTTGGCGCGATTAAGCAACTGCGTTTTTTGTATACCTCGGGATTAATTTGGTGTGGTTAACCAACCTGCACAAGTACGCACCTCTTCTCATTATGGGCTTTCATTTATTTTTTCAATATTTATTATATACACTATTTTCAAAAAAGAAAATGATATTATTACTGTTGCATTAATATTATTGTAGAACTAATGACAAATCCAACACATTGGCCATGAATACCGGGTCGAGATTCGGGCTATTGAGGATGCGCTAATCTTCGTCACGAGATTAGCGTATATAGGAGGCATTTTCCTAGTTTACAAAACCCTCCATTCTACCAAAACAATGGATGGAAGGGTGCGTGCTGTAAATGAGGGGAATTCATAATCAATTCCACGCGGAATGACTAGATTCAAAGTTGACCTTAAATAAAGGGCTAGTAAAGCACTTAGAAAAAGCGAGAAAGAAATCAAGGCTTTATTGAAATTAATGGCGAGGGCAGATAGTGCGTTGAGAAAATGCCCCACTACTACGTCAACTGAGACGAGCCAATCTAAATGCTATCCTTAGCCAAATTAAAAAACGGAATATACAAATGATTTGAACCACGTTTGGCCGTAATTTGTAGCTTCTTTGACTATTCAGTTTTATTATTATGAAGTTAATTGCGATTAGGCAGCTAGCGATTTGAAAATTAAGGTGGCATCGAGAAAATCGCTTTTTTGAAAGTTTCTCGTTGACTTCCACGGCAATATTTTTTTACTTTAGACCAATCAAAAGTGGAAACTAGGAAACATTCACATTAGAAAACTACGATTAACGCGTATGCATGATAGGCTTCTTTGACCGTTGCTGTCTTCCATTCAAAGCTACCCATGTCTATCCATGTGATAGAATTTAAATCGACTGTATATATAAATCCATGCGCAGGGCCATGAAAGGAGCACCACCTTCAATTAAAACACCAACCCCAGTACTCTCTCCATCTCTCTCTCTCTCATCTCAGTCTTTTTTCTTACATTCTATCAGCTTACTCTCATATATTAGAGATCAGAAGGATAGAGACATGAGGTTTGCCGGCTTTCTTTTGTTATTTGGGCTACTAACATGCCAAGCATGGGCCTATACTTCTGTGCATGATTTTATCGTAAGTAATAGTAGTTATCATCATCTTGCAATGGATCGTTTATTATAATTCACACCGTAATCATTTCTAAAATTTCATTCTATATTTCAGATTCAAGAGACTTCATATACTCGTCTCTGCCTGACAAAAAAGATTCTGACTGTGAACGGAAAGTTCCCCGGAGAGACAATATATGCTCGAAAGGGCGATACTGCCATTGTTAGGGTTCATAACCAAGCAGAATACAACGTCACCATTCATTGGTATGATTATAAATTAAGCCTCTATGTACATCATTAAGCAACTCAAATTTGTGATTTTAATTAAGAAACATTTGTTGATAAATTATCAATAGGCATGGACTCAGCCAGCCGAGAAACCCATGGTCAGATGGTCCGGAATACATCACGCAGTGCCCAATACAGCCTGGTGCTAACTTCACCTACAGACTTTTCTTCGGTGAGGAAGAAGGCACGATCTGGTGGCATGCGCACAGCGGCTGGGATCGAGCAACAGTCCATGGCGCCATCATAGTGCACCCGAGAAATGGCACCGGCTTTCCTTATCCCAACCCTTATAAGGAGATCCCGATAATACTAGGTTTGTATATACACTGCAAGGTTTATCAGCAACTTTCCATAGGTACATACTTATGATTCATCTAACTTGTTCTACTTGATTATATATTCTATCTATGAAGGCGAGTGGTGGAAAGCTGACGTGAGAGATGTCATTGATGAATCTATCCGAACCGGAGCCGGCGCCAATATCTCCGACGCTTACACCATCAACGGCCAGCCCGGAGATCTCTACCCTTGCTCGAACCAGAGCACCTTCACAGCCCAAGTTGAGTACGGGAAGACATACCTTCTCCGCGTGATCAACGCAGCTATAACAAGCGAGCTTTTCTTCGCCATCGCCGGCCACCGTCTCACTGTCGTCGGCGCCGATGCCAGCTACACCAAACCATACTCGACCGATTTCATCATGATCACCCCGGGTCAGACCTTTGACCTTCTCGTCGAAGCAAACTCAACCGCCGGTGGCCGCTACTACATGGCCGCAAAATCTTACTCGAGCACAGTCGGCATCCCGTTCGACAACACCACCACCACCGCCATTCTCGAGTATGTTTCAAACAGCAGCCTCGGCTCCACGAACGCGCCGGCGCTCCCATCCCTTCCAGACTTCAAGAACACCGACGCTGCCGCCCAGTTCACCGCCGGCCTAAGATCGCTGGCAACCGAAGCCCATCCAGTCAACGTACCGCAGGCGATAGACGAGCATTTCCTCATCACGGTGTCAGTCAACCTTCTCTCATGCGATCCGGGACAGAACTGCAGCGGCCCTAACGGCGACCGTCTCTCTGCTAGCCTCAACAACCAAAGCTTCATCACTCCGACGACTGACGTATTGGAGGCTTACTATAAAAATATAAGCGGGGTGTTCGGGACAGGGTTCCCCGACCAGCCACCGCTGCTCTTCAACTTCACCGGCGAGAACCTGCCGGGTGTTCTGCTATTTCCAAACAGGGCGACTGAGATAAGGGTAGTGGAGTACAACACCAGCTTGGAGATCGTGTTCCAGGGGACTAACCTTCTCGCCAGGGAAAACCATCCCATGCATCTCCATGGCTTCAGCTTCTATGTTGTGGGAACTGGTTTCGGGAACTTTGACAAAGACAAGGACCCGCTGAACTACAACCTTGTCGACCCTCCTTACCAGAACACCGTCGGCGTTCCGAGAAGCGGTTGGGCCGCCATCCGGTTCAAGGCTCAGAACCCCGGTAAGTTTCAATCATCATTTTGATATTCGTTCATTAATTTCTGCATTCTATAAGCTCAATCGAAGTGGTTGTGTTTGTAATTTCAGGAGTTTGGTTCATGCACTGCCATTTGGATCAACATGTAGTCTGGGGAATGAATGCCGTGTTTATCGTTAAGAATGGCAATGGCGCGGGCGAAAGTTTGCTTCCTCCACCGCCGGATATGCCTCCGTGCTGAAGCACTTGAAGTGATAGCATGAATAAAAACGATGATAAATAAGTAGTTGAGGTCTTAAATTCTTTTGTACACTTGTACTAATTGTTGTCGAGGCATTATTTACTTATAAGTTGTATATCATTAAACACGATATTTATGTAGAGCCTTCGGAGAAATATGATATTCCTACTTTCAAGTTTTATTTATGAATATACAGCTGTCATAATCAAGGCTGAACTAAGATTTTCGCTCAATCTGGCACATTAGATTATAAAAAAAAAATTGTGAGAAAATTTTGATAAGCAATGAGCTAAATTGTTTCGCTAATTAGTTAAATTTTTTGCTAATTTTAATTAGTTATAAATTTAGAAACAAAAAAAATTCTAACTAATTATGCCCGGCTAATTTTAGCAAGAATTTTTTTTCAATAATTTTTATCAAGATATTTTATCTTTCTTAAATTAGCAAATAATTCTAATAATGCCTACTAAGATTTAAACAGCATACCTAGTTCATATAAACTAACATACTGAATGTTGGCGCACACAAAAATTGTACCTTCAAAACTCATACAACAAAGGATGAGGTGAAATTATGGAGGTTCGGTTACTTGGGTTGAAGGATGTCAGTAGAGAGTCTAAAACAGGTCAGAGTGAGAGGTAGAAAAATGACAAAATTCGAGACCGCTTATAGAGGTAATAAGCTGGAGGCTCGAATCCAAATTCCTTTTTCAGTTACCCCTACCCTCTATTTATAGACGCGGGGGTCTGCCCAAACAGGCAGGTCAAAAATAATGGGCTACCTATGGTACACGAGAATCGGGGAAGAGAAGAGAGGTTACATGGGGTGCAAATAGCAAAAAAGAGAAAAAAAACTCAGACCGCGCGGTCACGCAGTCTCGCTGGAATTTGACCACTTGTGCCTTAGAGGATTTGCCGAAGAGGAGACAGGAGGCCCGGGCAGTCTAAGAAATTTGAGACCGCCGGGGCCGGTAATTCTGATTGAAAAGCTGAGGTTGCGGACTTCCAGGCAAACATGATCCCACATATTTTCAAGTTTCGCTGGAACTTCGGAAATGTTCATTTTGACCGCGGAGATCACGACCGTCATAAATGTAGGAAAATCTATAGATACTGCTTCAAGGCTTCTGAATTCAGAACTTTCTGGAAGGAGTTGCGAGCTAGTCCCTTCAACGAACACTCTTTTTTAGGCCGATGCGATCTCTAACGATCGACACGATGGCGATCTTTGACAAGCGGGCGAAGAATCGATTTTTGTCAAGGCAAGCCTCTTCAAAAAGGCGAGTTGATGGGAAGGAAACAACGAGCTCTAAGAAGACCCTGGCGGTCAAAGCTTCCATGCAAGGCGCTGGGAAAAGGAGAGGCTCTAAAAGAGATCGTTGGTTCTCCTTCAATGGAAAATCAACAAGAACTTGTGAAGGCCGGTGCAGACTTGGCGGCCTCAAACATCATCGACGTGACGACCACCTTTTCATGGCCATCCGAGTTGAGGATTCCCGAGGGCACAATAACCTTTGACTGCCAGTAGTCAGTTGGAGCTCTTAACCAGACCGCCATCCATTCTGGTGAGACCGCTTCAAGTGAAGCTATAAAGCTGGGATGCAAAAGCAGAAGACCTCAGTTGAAAGGCTCAGGCGTCAGATTGGAGAGCGGAAAGAAGCTGCAATAGGAAAAAGAAGAAAAGAGACAGATCCTTCTATCAAATTTGTTAAAAGAAGAAAGAGTGATGAATGTGAAGAAGTGACCGTCAAGATCGCTACTGTCAAGCCAACCATCCTGCCTGAAGAAGGCGGACTCGGACATTCTGCTGTGGATATATCTACTAAGGTAAGTGACCGGGTCGGTCTCTCATTTCCTCTTGCGGTCTCAATGTCTTCAAGAGGGGAAGACTCCGAGCTGATAGCTTACCTTGATGACTTTTCTTCTAATGATCTTCCATGTACGATCTCACAGGTAGTTGATCCTTTCGAGTCTGAGCAAATTCGATAAATCGCCGAAGAAGAGAGGGAGATCGCTAAAAAGGCGATCGCAAATGAAGAAGAGAGGCAAAGAGTGGAGGAGGGGAAGAGGGAAAAAGAAGAAGAGGAGGAGAAAAACAAAAAGGAGGCAGAGAGGAGGAAGAGAAGGCAGAGCTGGTCGCGGAAGAAGGAAAGAAGAAGGAGAAAGATATCACAGATAGCTGGGAGATTTCGCATATGTGTAAAACCTACAATGACCACAGATTGTTGCCCCCGCGACTTGAAGCTTGAGATTTAAAACCTACAATGACCACAGATAGTTGGGAGATTTTGCATACGTGTAGTAGTAGTTCACCAAGCTCGTGCGACGAATCTTTAGGGTGTCGGGTCCTTGCTGATATCTGACACACCTCTGCATCAAGGGAGTTCTAGGTGAATGTCTAGCTCTTTCATGCATTCAAGACATCGTTACAGCCTAGATGATCTCTCCGAGGAAAGCAATGTCGGTCGCTCTTCAGCACCACACATGCCCTATTAATCATCTTGGTTTGTGACCCTCGAAAACTCATTGGTCTTAAGGATAGCCAAGTTTTGTGAAAGGGGCGGTCAGGAGCATTTGTTACCGCCGCCTGAGACCGGGAGTGGCTAGGTATTCTGACCGCTGAGGTCGTTTTCCCTTAGGGTGTTACGACTTTGATGATCTTTTCCGGGGAAAGCAATGTCGGTCTCTATTTAACAACCACACCTGCCATATTGATCATCTTGGTCTGTATATCTCTTCTCTTCTTGACCGCCAAGGTCGTTATCTTTGTCTTCTATTCTACTCTATTAAGGGGCGGTCTGGAGCATTTAAAACCGCCGCTTGAGGTTTTTCTATTCTACTCTATTAAGGGGTGGTTTGGAACATTTAAGACCGCCGTCTGAGGTTGTTCTATTCTATTCAATTAAGGGGCGGTCTGGAGCATTTAAAGCCGCTCCTTGAGATTTTTCTATTCTATTCAATTAAGGGGCGATCTTGAGCATTTAAGACTGCCGCTTGAGGTTTTCCTATTCCATTCTATTAAGGAGCGGTCTGGAGCATTTAAGACCGCCGTCTGAGGTTTTTTTGTTATATATTCTATTAAGGGGATGTCTAGAGCATTTAAGACCGCCGCCTAAGGTTTTTCTATTCCATTCTATTCAAGGGCGATCTAGAGTATTTAAGATCGCCGCTTGAGGTTTTTTTGTTACATATTGTTGGGAACAGTGCCCATCATAGTTCCTGATTTGAAGAATTGCTCAAGTCAATGATAAAAGCAGTATGTATTTGATGGTTTGCTTAGTTTACAATTGCAGAGATTAAATCATATGTCCAGTTCTTCTCTAATATCATTAAGTCCAAAATCATCGAGAAGGACTGGACATATCATCGAATAAACACTCATATATTGCCGAGATTACTCTCAGAGATAAGCAGAAGGTTCATGTCAGTTATCATCGAGATAATATGGACATTCCGACGATATCATTGTGATACCAGAATCACACGACGATATCGTCGAAAGAATAAGAAGAATCGATCAAAGTCTAGTATCGTCGTGTCAACCAGAACCACACTACGATATCACTGTAAGGTCTAAGAAGAGTTAAGTCAAAGTATTCGGCAATGTCGACGACATCGTCGTAAAAGAAGTCTTATCATCGAGAAGGCTAAGGGAGAACTCTTGAAGACAACTTATGGATGAAGAATTGCTTATCGTCAGAATGATTAAGACAAGATCGTCGATAAAATAAAATGGTTTCAACGATATCGTTGATAAGATAGAATGATTTCGATGACATCATCAATATGACAGAATGGTTTCGACGACATCGTCGATATGACAATATGGTTTCAATGACATCTGTTAAAACCAGAGAACTGGTCTCGACGTTCGAAAGGGGGATGCAGCTAACCCTTACTTGACCCGAGCTAGAACCCCTGACTGGTTGCTAAGAATTAGAAGATCCTACCCTAGAAGAACACCTGAGTCCACAAACGAACCCCTTAAGCTGCAGCGTGGAGGTCCCACCACACACCTGAAAGCTCACAAGGAACTTCCCCTCCCAAGCCAATGCTGATCCTAGGCACCTTGGAGGGCACTAGGACCACCTCACCGTTAACCTTCACTGACAGGGGGAGGGGGGTAGTGCTTTCTCACAAGACACGCACGAGGAGAGAGGTGGAGACCAACCCTTCCCAAGGTGCCCATGGGGGTCTATTTATAGACTTCCCAAAATTGGGCTGCGGTAGCCCAAAATCTACTATCTGCAGCTCAACCACGAACCTGAACGACCAACACAGGAGGGGGGCGAGTGGAGGTTGAAACGTCCACTCTCCCCCTTGTCGGGGGTCGGGTGAGTGGACCAAGGTCCATCACCCGAACTGGGCGAGTGGTCCTCAAGGTACACTCAGCTAACAGGGCGAGTGGACCATAGGTTCACTCGTCCAGTTGCCCGGGGCGAGTGGACATATGGTCCACTCGCCCACATGCCTGGGGCGAGTGTACCATAGGTCCACTCGCCCCTACTTCGAGCGAGTGGACATATGGTCCACTCGCCCCTCCACTCGGGCGAGTGGACCTTAGGTCCACTCTCCCGGAGCCTTGGGCGAGTGGACTTAGGGTCCACTCGCACAAGTAGGAAGTGCCCCACCCCGGGTATTCTCTTTCTCGGTCTTTGACGACCTCCGATGGTTCGGTCCGCTGCGCCCCCTATCTGCGCTAGGCCACGTCAGCTCGACAAATATGAGGGTTATACAACATCGTCGAGAAGACAAAATGGTCTCTACGACATCATCGAGAAGACAGAATGGTTTGAACGACACCGTCAAGAAGACCGCAAGTTGACATCAAGATTACAACGATACCTTTAAGATAACTTTATGTCGTCGTAAGTACAAGTGCATCTGTGATATCTTGTATCGTCGAGATATCATTCTCTGAAGAAGATTGAAGAAGACTTGAAGATTTGTCCAAGTCCAAGATGGATTGGCGAACGACAAGTTCTATCGTCGAGATGTTGCAAATATCGTCGAGACAGATCAAGACAATTCAAATTGCACTGTCTGCATTTAATGTCGCTATCAGATGGTCCAATCAGCGTGCGTCGGTAAGGAATGGGCTCCTGACACTTAAAGGACATTCTAGGAGACCGTTAGTCGGCTTCTCAATGATATAAAAGGGATAAGTGTCTGCCCTAATTCGAAAAAGCAAGGAACGCAAAAAACATGCAAGATTCAATATAATAGTAAGCGGCTGCGAAAAGAAGGAACAAGTGTTGGATCTGTAGGCGCCCTTAGAGGGGGGGGGGGGGGTGAGTAAGGGTTTTAAACTTTTTATGATTATTAAAGAAAATTATTCTCTGTTGCTACCGCCAACGATAGTGTTACCGCTCGGCATTAGTGACAGAGAAAATATGTTTAGGTTAAACCAATGAAAATCAGAGAGCACGAATCAGAGATGAAGAAAACAAACATATTTTCATTAATATTAAATTGAAATAGTTATGATTACAAAAACTTTTCCCAATGACGTTTGGAAAGAGGCGACCAATAAATATTCTTTTCATTTTATATACCAACTCGTATCCCCACGAACCGGTTGGCTTTAGTCGATCTCTCCCCAGATACGGCCTCAAGCTGCTCTAGCCTTCCTATCCCCAGAAAGGCCTCGAGCACCCCCTAGTTCTACTCCCTAGACCTAGTCGCCAACACGAGGTGAATTACTCCCTAAGTCCTACCCAAACCTAGTCGTCGTGTGGTGAATTCCCCATAGTCCCCGCAAGGCCCTAGTCGTCGTGTGGCGAATTCCACTACCGAACAAAAGATATAAAGGTTACAATTAGAAAATAAAGCAAAACTCAAACTAAAGACTCCCTTAAAAAAGAACTTGATGTCGATGTAGATGTGATCGTATTGGTCTTCAAGTTCTTTGCGTTCACGAACGTTGATGGAGTACTTCGGGCTGCTTGGAGAAGGCTCTCATGAGTGCTCTGAATATATGGCTTCAATTCCTTCTGTATTAGCAAGCATTAATAGAGGAAGCGCGCGTCTTTAAATAGAATCAGCCGCTACCGCCTGCGGTACAACTACCGCCCCGCGGTTGCCACATTAGGCAATGACCTAGCACACAGATCGTGGCAGAATAGGCAACTTTTGAGCGCCAAACTTTGAACTCCAATTAGCGCGCCGTGGTAACGCTAACGCTCCGCGATAGCGAGATAACCTTCCTTCAGCAAATATCTCCTTCCATATTTTCTCCTCAATTGCATGCAGACGGGAAGATTCCAAAAGCTACCGTCGGGCGTTAGTCCTTAAAACGCCGCGATAGTACTTGCCAAAATAGCGTCCCGTCGACATTCCTTTTTCTCCACTGTTTCCTTCTTGTCAATTGTTTCCTTTTATGCTAGCGCCAGCGGTAGTGCTAACGCTCAGCGGTATAGCACATTTCTTTTCGTCGGGCGCATCTTTGTCGAACCGGCCTCACATTTCATCGAGAGCTGCTTTCATTTCGTCGAACGAACACTAGCGCCAGTGGTAGTTCTAACGCGTCATGGTAAGGCATGCATTTTGTCGAGCGCTGCAGTAGAGCATGTAGTTCGTCGAGCGCCGCGATAGAGCATGCAGTTCGTTGAACGCAATTTCGTCGAACGCCAATTCGTCGAACGCAGTTTTCATTTCATCGAACGCTAGTTCCGTTCTCAGCGGTTTCCTTCTCAGCGGTTTCTGATTCGCTAGCACCAGCGGTAGTGTTATCGCGCCGCGGTAACAACAGATAATCATCCTGATGTTGCTTCAATGTTTTTCTTTTTCACACTCCTTTGGGGATTGAATGTTGAAGATCCTGCACACTATAAACACAATGCAAGTATGATCAAATACAATAGGATTTGTTATTGTCAAACCAAGAGATGCGGAAAGCATGTTCCAACAAACTCCCCCTTTTGATAATAACAAATCCATTTAGAAAGAAATAGTTCAAAAGATAGGAATTGTGTTTATTAAAAAGGATAAGCGTGAAATTTAAGACATGTGCATATGCTCCCCCTAAGTGAATGCTCCCCTAAGTGAATGCTCCCACTACAACAAAAATTCCTATGAACTTGACTCCCCAAACATGTGAATTTCTTTCAAATTCATTCTCCCCCTTTTGGTATTATCAAAAGAGGGTGGAGAGAAAGTCAAACAGGAATGTGTGTAATAAATGTGTAAAGAGGGAATGAACATGATAAAGAGTTAAACGCTTAGGAAAAAAATACAATATATAGGAGTGAAAAAGGTAATGTGAAGAAATTGTCATAAGGAAATCACTTGTTGGGAAAAACGTATTCATGATTGAGCGTACAAGTAGTAAAGAGGTGGAAAGCATGAAGAAATATATATTTGAAGTGAACATCTATATAAGAATGGTGAAGCATAGTAGATGATTAAGAGTTTTAGATAAAAATTAGATGTTGTACAAATTTAAGTTCACAAAGGATTTTGCTTTATAAAAGTTTTAAGCATAAAAGGGTAATGATTTCCAAGTAACCAATCTACCCAAACAATATGTCTGCACCCTAGCCCCATACTAAGTGACGGATGGGCATGAGGAGCTGCATACATGCCGCAGGTTGGGGTTTTAGTCCCATATGCAAACACTAGACAAAAACTCACCATAGCACTCTTTCCCCCTAATGCCTCGCAAGGCCCCACTGGAACCCTCCCCGGTTAAGGACAATACATGACTTAGAGATTAGGTATTCTAATGTATACAACCCTACCCCCCGCTATGGTGAGATATGAAGTCATGGATAATAATTATTGGAAACATTTAAGCGTTTTAAATCTGATGATGAGTACATAGCCTATGGATTTATATTTTTAATTGAATTTTTAAAAACAAACAACTCACATAGCTATTTTGGAATCCATTAATGAATTAGAGTTATTGGCATCGCAATATTTTCATGTTTAGAGGAGTGTTTTTAGCATAAAAATTTTTATTGAAATAGATCAGAGTTTGTAGCATAAGAGTGATATATGTGTTAGAATAACCAATATAAATTTTACCAAGCAAGTCTACCATTTGTTGAAACAGGAATTTTGATATTTAAGACTTGATATAAGCATGAAAGTGCAAGGTAAAAATATATGGTGATGATGCGGAAGACTTATAGAAATACAAGAAAACATCTTTTTATAAACATGACGATTCATAAGAAGATATATACGTTAAATTCCAAAAATGAAGATGTTTTTGTAAATCAATTTGCATTTAAAATCTTTAAGTTAGACAATAAAGTAACCAAGCATGAAATAATGTTTTCAAAAAGAGATTACTGCAACGTTACATTAATTCACAAATTCAAAAACATACAAAACATTGTAGAGAGTGTGCTAGGTTATCTAGTGCATTTCATAAATAAAGTGTATTATAGAATTAGCATTATGATCCAATACTCATGAGAAGAAGTGTTATGGAAGATAATGATGTGCACATAAGTGTATTTTGAATAGAGTAAACAAATATTTTAATCAAAAATACAAGAAATATGTAAAGTAAAGTGCATAATAAAACACAAATAGTTTTACTTCCACACACTTCAATGCATAAGAAAATGTACAACTACAAAGGTGCTTTGCACACATAATGCTCATTAAGACTTATCAGGGTGCAAAGTAGTGTTTGGGGGATCACATAATTTATTTTATTTTAATGTTGAGGCTAGTGGTCCGGTGTACTTAAGAGTAAGTGGTTTTTATTTTGGAAGAAAGATATGGTTTGCACAAGATACTTTACAATTTTTTCCAAGGTGCTCAACCTCACAACGCTTATTAAGACTTATCAGGAGGTTCAAGTAGTGCTTGGTGGAATTATCTTTGTCACTTTATTTTATGATTTTTGTTTTGTACAAAGTTCTCCGAATACACTTGTTTTGCAAACAAATATAATTTATGAAAACATAACCACTATTCTTAACTTTTAAAAGTGCAAACAAAGGTTGTGTAGGTAAGATACTTGTGCAATTTTAATTTATTGTACTATTACAGAACATATGCAAGCATTTTTAGATTAAGAACATATGTAGACAATGCCAAAATAAGTGAGTGAATAAATACCATTATCAAATATAAAATATTTACTCATACTTAGAGGCATGCTAAGCTTGGTTCTACACAACTTTTACAATATAATTTATGCACATGAGTTTAGAAGTACCAAGGCATGATAAAGACAATGTTCAAAGTAGTTTGAAAATATGAATCACAACATTGTAGAAAGTCTTAAATGATAGAAGAAATCATGCTTGATTTTCACAATAAAATCCATACAGTATTTTTGATATTTTTGAGAAATAATTTTAATTTAAAGTTTGAACTCTTATAAGTTGATCTTGGACTTCCCGAGGTCTACCCTGTGAGAGGTTCGCCCGGTACTAGGTGATGTGATGGGATGATAGCCCAAATCACCCTTTCGCAAGATACATGTAAATAGAAAAGTTAAGTTCCAAATAATAATTTTTGATACTTGTTTTTGTTTTATATTTTATTATTTGATTTTTGCATATAGGAATAAAAATCAAACAAATAACCAATGAAAGGATTTTTTTTTTGTAATTTAGCTTTTGTAATTTTGTATTTTAATTTTTCAAAAAACAATTACACGCAGAATTGCAAAAATGAGTAGTACATATAAAATAATATATTTTTAGTGATTTTTCAGAATTTTAAAATTACAGAAAATCAGATACTTGAACTAGTGCCGACGTTAGGTACTAGCGCCTGCGTTAACTCACAGAGAGTGCTTATTTTAATCATATAGCCTAGATTTTCTTCGATTTTGCTTCTGATTTTGCTTAATTATGTTTGTGCAATGTAAGCCCTGTCTAATGAAGTGAAGAGACGAGACGAATTCGCAAAAAATTGCGGAAGTTAAAATTTTAGTACATGGGTTTCATATTCATTAAAGCTCCACATTTATTAAAACTTACTTCTTGAGTTTTGCACAACATATGCATGAGTGAAATGATGATAAATAAGTGAAATAATATTCATGCAATTTTTCAATTCCGGTTTGATATGATTATGATTTAACATACTAGAGGTAATCAAAAAATGGCGCAAATATATTAAATACCTAAGCAAAACTTGCGCATTTTATAAATTTAGCCAAATACTCCTAAAATACCTTTTAAATCCATTCCGACAATTATTTCATTAGTCTTAATAATACATAACAAATTTAGGATTTAATTTATATATGACTTTTCATAGGAAATGGATTTAGAAGAATAAACATAAAAAGGATAAGTAGATCACTTGAAAAATGATATGACTTTTTATTCAACTTTATTCAATTTGATTTATTTATGAATTTTGGTTTAATATGTGGAAGTCATATCACAAGTTATATAAAGTGATCATATCATGATGGTTCAATAAAAAGGAAAATAAAAAATAGGTTAGGCATATCATGAAATAGAATAATGATATTTCATTTTTAGTTGATTTCTACTTCATGCAAATGATTGGATACTAATGAATGAGAGATTTAGGTATGCATAGAGGACCGGGTGTGATGGTTCCTTTGGGTACCCAAATACACCGTGTTTGCTTTTGGGGAGATAGTGATGAATGGGCCCTTTTGAGTGGAGTTAGTATTTCATCTTTAACTTTGGGCCTCCATTCAAACCTTGGACAAACATTATTTTTAGTTTTCAAATTTCCATAATCATTTACTTGAATATTTGGATCAAAATGATTTTTGAATTTATAATTTGAAGGAAATTTGTTTGCATTTAATTTTAGGTTGGGAGAAACATGATTTTGTAAATAATGGTGATTTTGATTTACAAATCCTTTATGTTCCTTACTCCCATTATTAAACTTAGTTAAGATGTTCATATTCATATTCAACTTGTTTTTAGATATAGTTTGATATTGTGAATTTGTATTTACCATTTTCATAAGCAAGTTGATTTTTTATTTTAATTCATCACTCTTAACTTTAAGATTATGTCTAGCTTTATTATAAGCGATTGTGCTATTTTTAGGAGTGGAAACAATTGAATCAATATGATTTTGATAGTTATTTCTATATTCATCAAATGTTTCTTCCATCTCTTTAATTTCAATTTTATAGTCTTTACACTTAGCATAATCATTTTTCAAAGATGACTTTTCTAAACATAATCTTTCATTTTTTTTCTTTTACAAAAGTAAACTCCTTTTCAAGTTTCTTGTGTTTTTATTTTAATTCATTATATTCTACACAAGGTGTAATGTTTTCAACTAAGGAGCCATGGATAGAACTAGATAAATTAGGATTTGATTCTTCATTAATTTTTTCCTTAAAATTTTTATTTTCTAAGCGCAAATGTTTATTAGCATTTTTTAATTTCTTAATTTTGCGCTTTGTAGTTTGAAGCAATTGTAATGTAGAAATAGAAGTACAGAAAATGGGATTTGATTTCCTTACATTGCTTTCGGGAGAGGCACGATTTGAACATATAGTTTCTTTGCCATCTTTTTGGCACTCCTCTTCCGAAGATAGTATTTCTTCTTCTCTTCCACTTTATGTGCACTCCATGGATCCGTCATGAGAGGAGCATTCTTGAATACTTGTGCAAGCTTACATATTCTCTAGTTCTGGCGATTGTTCCATACCTGTAGAAGGAGAATCATAAGTTCTTTCAAGAAAATTCCAAATCTCATAAGCGGTAGGTAAAGTATAAATAAGTTTGAAAATATTTTGGTCTAACGCACAAAATATACTATTCATAGATTTTGCATTTAAAACAATTTCGTTTCTAGTTAGTACGCTAGGTGGCTTTTCAATAGTAATATTCCAAACTTTTTCATCTAAGGCCTTAAGAATATTTTTCATTAATATTTTCCACCCTTTATTATTTTTGCCTATAAATAAAGGTGGTGATAGTCCTTTTTCATTCACATTAAAACTTTCCCCACTAGTAGAAGCGAGATCATGATCAAGAGATGCCATTATTCCCGGTTGTTAAGCCAATTTGGAATAACCTGGCTCTGATACCACTTGTTGGATCTGTAGGCGCCCTTAGAGGGGGGGGGGGGATGAATAAGGGTTTTAAACTTTTTATGATTATTAAAGAAAATTATTCTCTGTTGCTACTGCCAACGGTAGTGTTACCGCTCGGCATTAGTGACAGAGAAAATACGTTTAGGTTAAACCAATGAAAATCAGAGAGCACGAATCAGAGATGAAAAAAACAAACATATTTTCATTAATATTAAATTGAAATAGTTATGATTACAGAAATGTTTCCCAATGACGCTTGGAAAGAGGCGACCAATGAATATTCTTTTCGTTTTCTATACCGACTCGTATCCCCACGAACCGGTTGGCTTTAACCGATCTCTCCCCAGATACAGCCTCAAGCTACTCTAGCCTTCCTATCCCCAGAAAGGCCTCGAGCACCCCCTAGTTCTACTCCCTAGACATAGTCGCCAACACGAGGCGAATTACTCCCTAAGTCCTACCCATACCTAGTCTCCATGTGGTGAATTCCCCCTAGTCCCCGCAAGGCCCTAGCCGCCGTGTGGCGAATTCCACTACCGAACAAAAGATATAAAGGTTACAATTAGAAAATAAAGCAAAACTCAAACTAAAGACTCCCTCAAAAGTAGAACTTGATGTCGATGTAGATGCGATCGTATTGGTCTTCAAGTTATTTGCATTCATGAACGTTGATGGTGTACTTTGGGCTTCTTGGAGAAGGCTCTCACGAGCGCTCTGAATACATGGCTTCAAATCCCTCTGTATCAGCAAGCATTAACGGAGGAAGCGCGCATCTTTAAATAGAATCAGTCGCTACCGCCTGTAGTAGTACTACCTCCCCGCGGTAGCCACATTAGGCAATGACCCAGCACACGGATCGGGGCAGAATAGGGAACTTTTGAGCGCCAAACTTTGAACTCCAACTAGCGCGCCGCGGTAATTCTAACGCTCCGCGATAGCGAGATAACCTTCCTTCAGCCAATATCTCCTTCCATATTTTCTCCTCAATTGCATGCAGACGGGAAGATTCTAAAAGCTATCGTCGGGCGTTAGTCCTTAACGCGCCAAGATAGTACTTGCCAAAATAACGTCCAGTCGACATTCCTTTTTCTCCACTGTTTACTTCTTGTCAATTGTTTCCTCTTATGCTAGCATCTGCGGTAGTGCTAATGCTCCGCGGTAGAGCACATTTCTTTTCGTCGGGCGCATCTTTGTCGAACCGTCCTCACATTTCGTCGAGCGCTGCTTTCATTTCGTCGAACGAACACTAGCGCCAGCGGTAGTTCTAACGTGTTGTGGTAAGGCATGCATTTCGTCGAGCGTCGCGGTAGAGCATGCAGTTCGTCGAGCGCTGCGGTAGAGCATGCAGTTCGTCGAACATAATTTTGTCGAGCGCTAGTTCATCGAACGCAGTTTTCATTTCGTTAAATGCCAGTTCCATTCTCAGCGGTTTTCTTCTCAGCGGTTTCTGATTTGCTAGCGCTAGTGGTAGTGTTATCGCGTCGCGGTAACAACAGATAATCATCCTGATGTTGCTTCGACGTTTTTCTTTTTCACACTCCTTTGGGGATTGAATGTTGAAGATCCTGCACACTATAAACACAATGCAAGTATGATCAAATACAATAGGATTTGTTATTGTGAAACCAAGAGATGCGGAAAGCATGTTCCAACAATAAGAACCAGAGAACAAAACTTCCTCATCAAGTGCTCTCGAAGTTTCAGTCAAGCAACATCGGCTGATAAGTATTATTCCAGAGTGAAGAAAGAAATGAAGAAGAATCCGTGTTGTCCAAGAAAACATCAGAAGCATTCTCTTCAAATCCAAGTAGCCAATATTCATCCGGCTCAAGTTTCAGTCCAGCAACATCGGCTGATAAGAAGTGTTCCAAATTGAAGAAGAGACTGAAGAGGAATCTGTGTCATCCAAGAAAACATCAAAATCATTCTCTTCAAGTTCAAGAAGTCGATCTTCATCCGGCTAAAGAAGTTTTCCTCATTCTTTCTTTGTAGGGCTTTTATAAGCTTGAGCATGTAGGATCTATTTTAGATCTTAGTTGTAGGGATTGAAGGTCTGGGCTGTATGGCTTGAGGGCCTGAGTTTGTAGGGATTGAAGGCCTGAGTTTGTAGGGCTTGATGGCCTGAGTTTATAGGGCTTGAGGGCCTGAGTTTGTAGGGCTTGAGGGCATGAGTTATAGGGCTCGAGGGCATGAGTTATAGGGCTTGCAAGCTTGAGTTTTGACGGAGTTTGCCAACTCTAGCACACTGCTAGATAGGCGTAGAGGAACAGTGGACTACCCAAGACACTCTGTCTTGAGAAACCACTATAAATCCTTGAGTGCTTTCTGTTGGGAAAAACTCTTTTTTTATTTAACTTAACAAATTAACTATAAGTGAGTTTACTTCTTAGGCTATATTACCCACATTGCATAGTAAGGGTAAATTGGTCATTAGATGTCTTAGGATGTCACACTCACCTTAGAGTGTCAAGGCCAAGTCAAGACAATCACAAAATAAGTTAAGTTAAGACTTGCGTCGAATGAAAGTCGACGCAACTTCGACTTGATATCGACGTAACTCTGACTAGCAGTCAAAGCAACTTTTTTAGTCTGTCGAAGTATAAGTCAAGTCGATGCAACATCGAAAGGATCTCGACGCAGAAGGAACAGCTTGTCGAAGCCATCTAAGAAGTCAACGCAACTTCGACTATAATTTGATGTAAGAGATAAAAGCTCAAGTCCAAGGCTTCAACTCGACGGACACGTCGATAAGGAATCGACGTAACGTCGACTTTTGAGTTCAGCCAAAGCCAAGAAAAAATTTGAAGCTACGTCGATAAAAACTCAGAGGTGCGTCGACATGAAGAACGATGAAGTCGATGCAGCGTCGAATACAGTCAGAAAATGGAAGATTTTTCTGCTGTCCTTTTGAGACCTTTTCAGAAGGACCACCAGGCTAGAGACAGTTCACCAATGGCTAGGTTATTGCCATGAATGGTATAGAGCTTTCGAGGACACAACAATTCATTTTTGGAAGGTATTCAAAATGGATTGACGGGTCGAGAACAAAAGAACAAAGGAAAATAGGTGAATTCCTTTCCAGGACAGCCCAAAAGATGAAAGGTTTTTGAAATCCTAATCATACAAAATAAGTAGGAAAAAAGGGAAGAAGAAATGAATAGAGTTATTACATTATTCTGTCTGTCGAATAGTGCCTTCATGTTCTTTCTGCTTAAACCCTAAATGACATAAATACAGAAGGGTTTTCTCTGCACAGGCATACATACAGCTGCTTCTTCTTCATCATCATACAACATCTGAATTTCAAGAAGTGCTCAGAGAAAAGGATCAAGCAAAACAACCCTTGCAAATCATCACTATTATAAGCAAGGGTTCATCATTTCAGGTCCTGTGAAAGACAGAAGCAGCATCAGAGCTTCTAAAGAATTCTGAGAACAAAATTCTTTTCTTCTCCCTCTTACTTTCTTCTTACTTTCTTCTTCAACTGTAAAGAGTTTTATTAATCCATCTTCCAAAGGATTCAGTGGTTCTAAGAGTCTCCTTATCCACAAACTCAGTGGTTCTAAGAGTCTCCTTATCAAAAGACTCAGTGGTTCTAAGAGTCTCCTTATCAAAAGACTCAGGCACAGGTTGTGCAATCCTACTAGGGAGGTAGAAGAGAGGAGTACCTATATTTTGGGGAACCTCTATAAGAATCTTTGTGTCTTCTGTGTGTTGATTTTCTATATTGTCCCTATTTATTTGTTCTGTGTTTATTTTTCAGCAAACTGTATTTATTTTATTCTGTCTTTGGGTTGGCTGATTGCATAATCACTCAGTGTTTTTATTATGTGTGCGCAAATAGGATAGAAAATATTTAAAAATATATTCACCTCCCTCTAGAGAATACTCAGAGGCACACTGTGCACTTTCAATTGGTATCAGAGTTAGGCTGATCATTAAAAGGTTAACACATTGATCAAAAGATCTCCTACTCTCATTTCTTTATTTTAAAATTAATTAAAACTATTTTCTAAAGAAAATGAGTTCAAAGGATTATGCATCAACTAGACCACTAGTGTGTAATCTGAATAATTTTACACTTTGTAAGGTCGGAATAAAACTCTATATGAACTCTATTAATGAAGATATTTTTAATGTCATCATCACAGGTCCCTGATATGTAGTTTTTATATAACTTTTTAATAGAAATTTTAGTAATTATTTAATATGAATTTTTCTTTTTCATGTCAATTTTAGGTTATAAATAGTTCTTTTATAAAATTTTATTTTAATTTAACTTATGTTTATTTTTGTAGAATTTTGGGACAAAATTGGGAAAATTTGTATTACACGCCCACAATCACGCCCATACCAGGGGCGTGTAACCTGAATAGCAGTCCAGAATTGATGTTACGCAGTTTGAGCTCGTCCACAGAAAGTCACACCCCTAGTCACGCCTGTGACCCAAAGGTCACGCCCGTGACCTGGGGCGTGTAAACATAGGATCCTGCCAGCGGAGCTGCCGTAGAGAAGCGGAGATGCCGTCGAGAAGTCAACACAAGTCACACCTGTGACCTAAATGTCATGGCCATGACTTTCCAGTGTGATCCCTGCTCACATCCGCGCCGCAATCAAGCCCACGCTGCATTAAATAAAGCCACCCAAGTACACGTCGGTGACCAATGTTACACGAGTGTGTAAAGTCTTTTTTCGTCGTGCCGTCACGCAAGACCCACACCAATGTCGGAGCTGAGATGAACATTGCTTACATGCCCCCCAATCACGCATGTGACCAGGGGCGTGTAACTTGGAAATTTTTCCTATAAATTCCAGAGATCTCCTTAAGTCCATGGTTTAGAATTTTTGAGAGGGGGAGGTGCTGCTAGAGCTGTTAGTGAACATTTTCATGTTTTTTCATGTTTGTTCCTTCTGTAACATCCCTAATCCTACTAGACCCCATGATGGTGTTAGGACATAACATGAGGAGAGAAGAGTGAGTTGAGACAGGGGGTGAACTTAGGACTCTTTGAGTTATGGTGAACTCACATAGGGTCCCCTATGGTACACAAGTCAACATTGGTCAAACTACCCAAATTGCACTCACTAGTACAAGTTGAACTCACCACTATGTTCCCAACCCTAAGGGAGACCCATTTGACCAAGAACCCCAACAATTGGTCACCCAAATAGGCCAAATTGACCAAAGTAAAACCTAGGTCAACATAGCCCTATTCAACACAATTAGACTCAATTGACCTTCAATACCTCAAAGTGACCTTACCTAGGTTACCCTAATCCCTAAGGAAGGTCATTAGGTCAACAATCACTAAATAATTCCACTCAATTCCAAGGTATTGACCAAAGTCAACTTTTGGTCAACATAGCCCAAATCAACCCAATTAAAGACCAATTGGCCTTCAATTGGTCAAATTGACTTGACCCCTAACCTCATAACCCCATTAGGAATCTAATGGACCCAAAAGCCCCATCAAGTGGTCAACCATTCCCTCTAATTTGACAAAAGTCAACCTTAGGCCAAATTGGGTCAAACTCACACAATATGGATCAATTAACCAAATTGGAGCCACACCATGACCCAATGGACTTTGGGCAGGGTCATAGGACTCATGGAAATCAAGTGGGGCAAACCCACCCACCAAGTTGCCCAAGTCAACCCAAAAGTCAACCATGGTCAACATAAGGCCTAAGAGAGAAATTGAAAGACAAAGTGAACCAAGACCTCACCCCATGCCAAACCAGCATGACACAAGCCTATTAACACCCCACATTTGAATTTGGAGAGCATTTTTCCCAAAAAACTTAAAGGGAAAAGTGCTTTTGGAGTAAAGGAGCTCCCATGGCCCCCACCACCTCTGCCCAAGCCCCCAGCCGAACTCCTCGGGCTATGAACAGTTACTTCGGGCATGGCAGCCGCTCAAACAATAGAGTAGGGGTAGTACAAGCCATGGCCGAACACCCCACTTCCCATTCTCTCTATACACCCACATTTCCCCTCATTTGACCCTTCCACCATCTTCAGAAGGTCCTAAGGAGTCGAGCTAGCCTCCTAGAGCAGAGCCTTTGGTGGAGAATTGGCGGATTAAGCAAGCTCGTCGGAGATGGAGAAATCCATGGACGTAACCGGTGCACACGCCGCCGAGCTACAATTGAGGTCTGTTTCTCCCCCTCTCCCTCTGTGCCAGCCTCTAGAAGCACTTAGGAGAGAAATCGGGCTCAATTGAGCCCGATCCCATGTGAGGAAGAGGGAGAATTCCTGAGCTTTTCTTGTATCTCGGGATTACCGGAGAAGCCATCTCCAGAAGCCGTGTCGCCGCCTGGCGGTAGCCACCACCTCAACGGAGGTGGTGAAGGTGGTGGCAGGCAGTGGTGAGCAGTGGGTGGCTGAGAAATGAGGTTGGAAAGTAGCCCAGCTGGGAGGATTCCTGGCCGTTGGCGAGAGGAAGGAGACGAAATCATGACCCTTGATCTCAGGGCTGATGGCTATATGCAGGCCACTTTAATATAAATGAAATTAATTATCACACTTTATACAGATTTTAAATTAAACATTTAGGCTACTTAGAGGCTATTTTAGGCAAGAGTGGCTGAGATAACTTTTGTATCCCTTAAGGTCTACTACCTATGGGGCTTTGAATCACCAAGTTTGGTGGCCTACAGCTCCTTGTAGGGTCATTATACTGAGGTATGTCCTAAAGGGTATTCAGACCTTATTTTGTAGATCTAGACCACATGGCTGTTGGGATTAGTCTAATATTTTAGACATAGTTGTAAATAGAATAGATACACCCCATGCCCAAAAATCATAATTTTTGGTTAACATTTTCCTATAGTTTTGTGATAAATATGATTTTTCATATTAATGAAATAAAAGTGGTTAGATAAAAGCAAAATGACCCAAATCTTGGGTGTTATGATATTTAGACCCTACTTAGTAATAAGTCAAAGTTTGAGACCATTTGGCTCACTATAGAGCATAATATCTCATATTCGTAGGAATGTGATGTATGGAGAGGTGGTGTGCATATAGCACATTTGTGTATTTTGTGATTTCATCACTCATGGCTTGTGGTATGCTCATGAAATTTGGGAAACACACCTAACACAAGGAAATATATCATCTATATAAATATTAGGATTTTTGGAAAAAAAAATCCTAAGTAATTGAATAATAATGTGTTTGTCATAAAAATGTATTAATCAAATAAAAGTTATCAAATAACTTAGGATAAATCGGATTTTCTATCACATGGTATGCTAGGATGTTATGAAAATTTTATTGGGATTTTTGGAATTAATATTTCTTAGTCTTTTGAGCATAATGGATTTTGTCACAAAGTGTATTAATGAAATAAACATCACCTAAGAATTAGAGAAAAATTCAATACTCTGTCACATGATGTTTTACCTTGAAATATATCTCTGAAAATTTTGGTAGGATTTTTGGAAGTCATTCACACTGTAAATTACCAAAAATGTCCTTTGTCATATTTATGTATTAATGGAATTTATATGATCAAATTTATCTGGAAAATTCTGAAAATTTGGCTAAACTGTATTTTGATCATTATAAGTCTATGGTAATTTTTATTTTGGATTAGTTATTTTAGTACTTACTGTGTAATGTGCCCAATTGATTTAAATGTTTAAATATTTAAATGGTGGTTTTAAACATTATGAAAAATTAAGAAATCCAGTCAGCCATGATATTTATATATTACATGTCACTGGTAATTTATTGAGAGCATTTTGACTTCATAAAGTTGTACTTTATGTGTAAATTAAGGTGTGCATTATCATTAAAGTATTTTTATAAATGGCCAAAATAGTTGGGAAAATTATGAATTTCTGACCATCTTGTAATTAGGTCATGTTTAACCTATGGTAAAAAATTTAATACATTTGGTCATGTTTTGGTGATGTTCACATTATAGATATCAAATTCGTTCAATGTTGAGTTGGTCTGCGATTAGCAAAAACTTGGGGTAGTGTCTAGGTTAGCCAAAACATGTGGGAATGGAATGAAATTTGGAACACAACATTAGGGCATACATAACTACAGTTCATATAAGTTGTAGGCTAATTGGAGAAAATCTACCCTATAGAGACTAGTGAACTCGAAGCACGTCTCGGTGAACAATTGGAGTATTTTGGGGAGTTTCCTATCAGTGACAATTATAGTCACACTTAAGGTGATCATGATCCTTTCAAGGTTAGTGATGAGCATATAGGTGAACATCTAAGGATCTGCACCACTCATCGCTAAAAAGGTCGTTAAGATACCTAGAAGAGTCTAAATCATACTTACATAATTTAGAGCAACCATGAGGGTAACCTTGACAAGGGTAGTTACCAATAAAAATAAATATTCTGAGAAGGAAGGTCTGGGATGTCATCCCAGAATACCATCTAGTACCACTGCGGGCCCTTTGCCGGGTAGACCTCGGGAAGTCCAGAATTCACCTTAAATTACTATGATCACTTAAGTAATAAACAAGAGTAACCCTAACTGAGATAGACTGAGAAAAGTAAACCTCGTCCTATTAGGAGGGACGGAGCAGTTCAAGAGTAGTTAGTCATACGCTCGGGTAATGTAATAAATCTTGCATATGCATAAACTAGTGGTAGGTCTTCGGTACGGGTCCATTTGTCACACCAATGGCGGTGCGTTGACTTTGGCGGGGGTGGTGAGTTAGAGGTCCAGTAGGTAACTTTACTGCGGTCTAGCAGACAATCCCTAGTAACCCAACCCAAACCATAAAAGTCTAGCGGGATGCTAGTAAGAGTACGCAAAAGCTCACGGAAGTGCACCTAGGACATGTACAGCAATGTACGTAAGGTCTAGGTCTGGTAGTGTGTATACCCACCTAGAAGTGGAGTGCCTGATCCACTGATTTTGTTGCCACGGCGGAAGTACCTGAGAGGCTTGCTACCTCCGAAAAGTGGGAACTAAAGGTATGTGCGCGCAGAGTCGTGTGAGTGAGTTGCACTGTATGATCATAGTATAACATATCATAACATTCATACATCATAAGAGCATATACATTTGCAGACCTTTGCCATATAAATTAGTATGGGCTCTTTTATATGATAAGTTATAATTCCGGAAATCTTAACTTATAAGTTTGCCTGGGCATTCATATAAGTTAAGGTACTATATATTATAGTGTGGTAGTTTTTCTTATTACTTCACTTGCGCTGCATTTATTTATTTACTGCTCATTATTTACCTATTACTGTTGTCCTACTTACTGCATTTATTGCATATTATAGCTATTCTCACTGCTCATTTACCCTTTATACTACTAGTACAATCCATGTCACTTGTACTTCCTTTTACTACTTGTTGTCCTCCACTTCGTCCTCCCACTCGGTACCTAGGAGTCGTGGGGGGAGGCGGGGACAAAGTAGCTTAGTCTTTTTACTAAAGGTCAGTTGTGGTTGTAACACCAGGAGATCGAGGAGCAGGAGCTGCAGTACGTCAGGCAGAACATGACAGCTGACCCTGAGGAGCAGTTGTCGCACATCACTACTTACACATGGCGACATGTTGGAGAGTAGTTTGTGTTGCTTCCGCATAGTGTAGAGTGAGAGAGTGATTTACCTTTATTAGTCACTTTTTGGATATGTATCGGGATTAAGCCTTTGCACTCTCTTAGTTTTGTTTCATTGTGGACTATTTGCACTCTCTTATATATATACATATATGTGTGTTGTGATTGTGGACTTATCTATTTGTACTTATTACTTCTTGCAAATTGGCCTGTGATATGATCGATTTAGCTGGCAGGATCGGCATTGAGCGGTGACAGCTAACTCGTGAGTTGGGGTCACCGTAAGATGGCGGTTCTGGGCATAAGATCCGGTAACTCTCCGGTAAGGAGGAGGGGGATCTTACATGTTCTCTCTCTCTCTCTCTTACTTTCATGCAATGTTCTAGTTCTCTTTTAATGCAATAGTATAGTGTAAGCTTGTAACCTTTATTATTCTAGCTTTGTAATCTCCTTTCAAGTTTGTAATCACTTTGGTTGTTAATAAAATTTAGCTTTGATTTTCTTCACTCTCTTTCTACTTTAGTTAACTTTTCTTCATGCAATCTAATTTTTTCTACCTTCGCCCCCTTCACCATAATTAACTAACTCTCATTAGTGCTCGATCGAAATGATCCGAGGATGAGATAATCAACTTATGATTTTCTAGCTCTCTTTTTCCGTTGTTGTAAATACTGATTTACCCTTGATTTTTAATTAGTGAGACCATATTTTTGATATATGGTTTTCGCTTAAGTTTTCATACTTAGCTAGACGAGAGGCTCAAAGTATGAATTGATCACTCAAGGGTAAAGGATGACGTAAATCTCTCAGATTGGAGTCAAATCCAATAGAGGGGTTCATAGCGTAAAGCAAGTTTTAGGTAATTGATTGTAGAATGAGAGTTCGGTTGATTTTTCCTAAACTTAGTTGGGCATTCCCCTCGAGAGAGGCATGTTCAAGATTCGGGATCCTCCACGGTCAAGTTGTTTACTTAAATAGAATTAGAGTTATTTTTGCTTTCTCTTGATTATTCTCACTCCAAGGTGACTTTTGATCGAGCGCTAATCTTTTTTACCATAGTTTAAAACCTTCTTTAGTTTGCAAATTATCTCTTTTAGCTAAGTAAAACAAATCTTACAAAATCATTAGATAAGATAATAGTGATCTCCTCGAAGTAGAAGTAATCAACGTGCCCCGAGGAATACGACCTTGGTATTTTCAAAATATCCTATACTATAGACGATAAGGTACACTTGCCTTCATCGAATATAGTTTGGAAAACATCATCAATCTCTTCACTTTTCTTAAATCCAAATCCCTAAGTAAGAAGTAGATTTTTTTTGTATCAGTCCCCCATTACTAGTAAGGAAAGATGCTAGTGGAAAAGTTACACAAACTGCAGTCCCGAGAGCAGAATGGACTGATGCTGAAAAGAAGGTCAAGACATGTGATGCCAAGTCCATGAATATCCTAGTCTCAATTATGTCAGATGACATTGCAACTCTATTAAAGAGATCTGGGAATCTCTTTCCAGATTAGTTGAAGGCAGCTCAGATGAAAGAAATGACAAGAAGTCACTTCTCATATCCCAATATGAGAACTTCCAGAAAAAGGCTGATGAAAGTATAGCTGAAATGTATGACAGGTTCAGCCTCATAATAAATGAGCTGAGAGGGCTTGACAAAGAAATTTCTCTAACAAAAATTAATGACAAGCTCCTCATGTGCTTCTCAAGCACATGGGACACTAGAAACTGGGCTATTAGAGATTCTAGATGCCTCAGAGAAATATCAACAGAAGCTATGCTAGGGAAGCTCAAGTCATATGAGCTTCTACTAAAAAGCATGGCTGAGTCAGAAGCCCAGGAGATAATATCAACTCCTAAAGAAAGGACTCTTGCATTAAAGACTGCTGAAGTTGAGCCCTTCACCTCTGAAGAAGAGATGTTTAATCTCTTGGCTAAAATATTTAAGAGATGGGTCGGGACAGAGGAATCTAGAAGGAATGAGAGGAGTTCAAGCAAGCCAAGGTATGATAAAACTCCTAAACAGGAGATTATTTGATTTTCTTGCAGAAAACCAGGTCACTTTGCCACTGAATGTCCCGAGGAAGAAAAAAATAAAAGCAACAAGCAGAGGAAGGAGCACAAAATGAAATCCTTCAGGAGGAAGGATAAGAAAGGAGGGAAAGGTTTTATAGCTGAAACCTGGAGTGATTCTAACTCTGAATCAAGCTCCTCCTCATCTGATAGTGATGAAGAGTGTGGACCTGAAGAAGCCTACTTAATGGCTCTGGAAGATTCAACTTCTGAGAATGAGGTAACAATCATTGATGATTTTGACTTTTCCTCAATAGATTTTAAAGAATGTTTTAATGAATTCTGTCAAGATTATATTAATAGCTAAAAGGAACTTAAAATAATCAGAACAGAACTAGAAGACCTTAGAAAAGATAATCTATACTCAGTCAACTATGATCCGAGAGATCAATTGTTTAGGAAGGAAATATACATATTAGATAATGAGAATTCTGATTTAAAGAAAGAACTCACAAAGGCAAAAGCCTTTGAGGACTCCCTCAATGGAAGGAGTCAAAAGCTTAAGGATATTTCACAAAATCTCTCCAAGAGATTTGATCATCTTGATCTAAAATCACTACCATCCACTATCACACTAATCCCTAGCAAACTTACTTGCGAAAAACATGTAGCATTATTTAGGTCTAGACCTAATAACAATTTAGAATTATGTGAAGATCATAATAAAAACTCTAATAAACTCACTATATTTAATAGGGTAAATATTACTAATCAACCAGGAATTTTAGGCAAACACCCCTTAGAAAAGCCAAATAATAACAATAATCTTAATAAAAAGAATCATACGTCAGATAGAACTCGACGCAATTTTAGAGATGCGTCGAATGCAACTCAACGGAGTTCAGCATATGCGTCGACATTAATTCGAAGCAAGTATGAGGGTGCGTCGAATGACATTCGACGCAACCAATACTGTGCATCAAATTATTTTTGATGGAACTATGCAGACACATCGAATTACATTCGATGCAACTCTAAAGATGCGCGGATTTCTTCTCGACGCATGTTCCCTACAAAAATTTATCAAACATCTAAACCCATATCTACCTCTATTCCTAGATGTTTCTGTTGTTCTAAACTTGATCTTATAGCCAAACATTGTTGGCATAATAATGCAGCACTTCTTCACCTTAAGGGGTATACTGAAAGACCATCTTACTCTTTCATAACTCCATATGATGATAGAAGAAAGAGACCCCAACATGTGAGGGTCTATACTAATGTTTGATCTCCATGCATATGACTGGAACAAAAGAACTGCTGGAAAACTATAAGGCCAAGGAAGGGCCTAAGATAATCTTTGTGAATTCCCACTCTGGTCAAACCAATGGGTTTGGTTTGCTCAGGATTGGGGAAGTCTCTTTTTCTAAGGTAGCTTATGTTGAAAGACTCCAACATAGTCTAATTAGTATTAGCTAGCTGTGTGATGGTGAATTCAAAGTTGTATTCACTAAGTCTTTGTGCCATATAGTTAGTTCTAGAACTAACCAAATAGTATTGACTGGTCTTAGGAAAGGTAAGGACTATGTTGTAGACTTTGAGTATACAAAGTCATAGATCTGCTTGTTTAACTCCCAATTAGAAAACAATGAGTTGTGGCATAGGAGACTTAGTCACCTTAACTTTAAGACCATTGCCAAACTCTCTAAGCTTAACCTATTAAGAGGCTTACCAACAAGTAAGTTCAATAAAGACCATCCCTGTAGAGCATGCCAACTAGGAAAGCAGATCAAATCATCATTCAAACTAATTGGTAAAAATGATTCCCCCAGAATCATATTCATGTTGCACATGGACCAATTTGGTCCTATCTCCACTCAGAGCTTAGCAGGTAAGTCCTATACTTTAGTCATTATTGATGACTTTTCTAGGTTCAACTGGGTGTTCTTTTTAAAAGCTAAGTCAGACACCTTCAAGATCCTCTCAAGATTCATTAGACAGATTCAATTTGAATTCAATACTCAGGTTGCTTTGATCAGAAGTGATCATGGTACAGAGTTTGAGAATCAGTTAATGTTTAGATTCTGTGAGGATGAAAGGATAAGACAAGGATTTTCAGCTCCTAGAACCCCCCCCCCCCCCCCCCCCCCCCCCCCCCCAAAAAAAAACAAATGGGCTGGCTGAAAGGAAAAAAATAGAACCCTAATTAAATCAGTTAGGACATTATTGGTTGAATCCAACTTGTCAAAGTTCTTTTGGGCTGAGGCAGTGAATACTGCAAATTATGTTCTGAATAGAAGTCTCATCCACAAGACAAAGTTGAAGACTCCCTATGAGTTATTGAAGGGAAAAGCACCTATAGTCACTTACTTTGGGATTTTTGGTTATACTTGCTTTATCCTCAACAATGGGAAAAGTCATCTTGCCAAATTTGACAAGAAGGCTGATGATGGGATATTCTTGGGATATTCCTCATCAAGCAAGGCTTATAGGTGCTATAATAAAATCTCTCTCAATATTGAGGAGTCTGTGCATGTAGTATTTGATGAAGCTAACATGTTTTGTAAGGGGAAGGAAACTTCCACCAGCACTGTTCTGCAGGAAGAAGACCAGCTAGCAGATCAAGTTGAAAGGCTCAGCATCATGGATCATCCATCAGTATGTCAAGACAAAGGAAAAGAGAAAATTAACACCGATTCAGAAGAAGACTCTGCAGCAGATGAAGAGGAACTTACTGCACCTGAATTACCAGCCACTGAGATCATTCCAGTGAATGAAGATAGTGCTCCCACTATTATTGAGCAAGTGGTTCTTCAGGAAGAAGAGAATCTCCTAAATAACTTAACAAGATCCAGGATGACTCTAAAGGATCATCCTTCAACATAAGTCATAGGAGATGTGAAAGTTGGAGTCAAAACAAAGAATCAGCTCACAAATGAAACAATGTTGCAGTGCTTTCTCTCTCAATATGAACCAAAAAGGTTTGAAGAGGCAGATAGTGATCCTCACTGGATATCTGCAATATAAGAAGAACTAACACCATTTGAGAGGAACAAGGTCAGGACAATGGTTGAAATACCAAAGAATTACCCAATCATTGGTACCAAATGGGTATTCAAAAATAAAATGGATTCAATAGGAGTCATAATCAGGAATAAGGCCAGACTTGTGGCCCAAGGATACAAGCAAGAGGAGGGGATTGACTTCAACCAGACATTTGCTCCAATAGCAAGGCTGGAGGCCATCAGAATGTTCCTTCCATATGCAACTCACATGAAGATAAAGGTCTATCAGATGGATATGAAGAGTGCATTCCTAAATGGAACTCTTCAGGAAGAAGTGTATGTGGAGCAGCCCCCAGGTTTTGTCAATCCATCTTTTCCCTCTTTTGTATATAGATTAGATAAAGTACTATATGGCCTCAAGCAAGCTCCAAGAGCTTGTTATGAGACTTTATCCACTTTCCTCCTGGAACACTCCTTTGAAAGAGGTAAAGTGGATAAAACTCTCTTCACCAGAGCACATAAGAATCAGCTCTTACTAGTACAAATATATGTAGATGACATTATATTTGGGTCAACAGATCAATCTCTATGCAAAAGGTTTGCTTACCCAATGCAGTCAAGATTTGAAATGAGTAGAATGGGGGAACTATCCTATTTCCTAGGCCTTCAAGTAAGGCAAAATGCAGATGGCATTTTTATATCCCAATCCAAGTATACTAGAGAACTCATTGACACTCTTACGGCAAGTGCACCGGTCGTACAAGTAATAAAAGTTGGAAGAGACTCCACAAATATCATTATCAGAGGATTGCAAGTTGGGGTGTATGATTTCTCGTCAGGGAAATTGATTATAAAGATTGCAATGTTGATTATAAAAAAGGGGGGTTGATCTTGGGTTTCCTAAATTAACAGCAACGAAAGAAAATGCGGGCCTAAAGCACCACTTCGTTAGGCGGGATGGAATGCAGACTGCAATGTCGTGCTTCGGTAAGTGGGTGGATGAGAAGGCTCGCGGATGGACGATTCGTAACCGGCGGAGTGAGGTTCGTAAGCACCTCGTCACAAAACACACAACTAGCAATTGCTAGTGCGGCGCATAATGCAGTGGTGGAGTGGATGGTGGAATGGAGCACTCCTCAACTCACATAAACCACATTGAATCTCATAAACATGAAATTACCTTAAGTCAATAAAGTGTTTATGCACATCATCCAAAATAACACACATACAAAGGAAAACTCTGAAGCAATACACATGGGGAAAGAGAAAACCAAAGCTCGAAGTCTTTGCTGAAGGTTCTCGGTTGGAATCGTAGGGTTGTCAAGCCTCATCCGTGCTCGGTCTTCAGTTGCCGTCCAGGGTCCATAAGAGTTGTCACCTTCCTCCACTTTACCCATCTTCTTCGCGATTTAGCTCAAGCTAACTCTTGTTGGACACACCTTGAATGCAACAGAGACTTTTCGTCAATGGCGTTCTTGGGCTCGTGGATGATGTAGGAGGCTGAGGAGGAAGCTTTGGCAGAAGATTCGCAAGAAAGCGGTGGCCGGAGCTTCTCCTAGGTTGAGCGGTGGTGGATAGGCAAAATGGGCGAACTGGAGCGGAAATGGCGGGCTCCAAAGTCTTTTTCTGAATTTCCCCCAAGCCAGCAGATTCCTGGCTTATATACTAAAATATCAGAAATTAAGTCACGCACGGTCGAATGCACGACCGTGCGTAGACCGTGCAATATTAATGAAGAAGAAAGACCTGGAAGAAGAACCAGCAGCGCCCGTGTGTTTTACTCACGCACGGTTGAAGCTGCCCGTGCGTAAAAATGCACGATCAAATCCAGATGGCCTAAAAACCAGGCCTAACAGGTGATCGTGCGATTCCTTCGCGCACGGGCAACTGCACATGCATAAAAATGCACGATCAAAGATAGAACATCATTTTTCACCACAGATGACAGCGCACGACCGCAGCCGACCATGCATCAAGGAAAATGCAAAACCGTGTGATACACGCAGACATGAAATCAGGGTAAAATAGGATGAACCATCCACCTGCATAAACATCAACACAGCTGGGAATACCCCTCCAGCTCAATACAAATACAGAATAAAAGGTTAGGGAGCACCATGTGCTTACCCCCAACAACAAGAAGCACAAAAGCATACCAAGACGGGCCTAAATAGTGCACATAGCGTGGAAGTGATTATAAGAGAAATACAAGCAATTATAGCTCGAATACGATGTGCACAAGAGTGAAAACTAGCCCGGATGAGTCCATAAAATCATATAAATATTGGACTCATCACTCATCAAGAGGTTTGGAATGGAAAATGCCTCTGTCATGAAAACCCTCATGGCTACTAATGTTGTTTTAGATAGAGATGAAAAGGGTAAGTCTTTTGATCAGAAGACTTACAGAGCAGCCATTGGCTCTCTTCTCTACCTGACAGGTAGCAGACCAGATATAATGGTTGTTACCTCTATATGTGCTAGGTTTCAGGTTAACCCCAAGGAATCTCACATGAGTTCTGTAAAATAATCCTCAAATATCTCAAGGGTACACCTGAACTTGGCTTGTGGTATCCAGCTGAATCTAGATTTGAATTAGTTGGCTATTCAGATGCAGACTATGCTGGATGCAGGCTGGATAGAAAAAGCACCTCAGGAACATGTCAGTTCCTGGGTGCTAGACTGATCTCATGGTTTAGCAAGAAGCAAACCATAGTCTCCACTTCTACAGCTGAAGCTGAGTATATAGCTGCAGGAAGCTGCTGATCACAGATACTGTGGATGCAAAATCAGTTGTTAGATTATAACTTTTCACTTGACAATTCCACAATATTTTGTGACAACTCTAGTGCTATTTCTATAGCTTCCAATCGTGTTCTCCACAACAGAACTAAGCACATAGAGATAAGGCACCACTTTCTCAGGTACAATGTTGAGAAGGGTAAGATCAACCTTCAATACATCTCCACTGATATTCAAAGGGCTGACATCTTCACTAAGCCACTTGATGAAAGTAAGCACCTTCAATACATCTCCACTGATATTCAAAGGGCTAACATCTTCACTAAGCCACTTGATGAAAGTAAGCACAAGTTCTTCATAAATGCACTTGGAATGCTTGATGGAGTTCTATAGGTCACTTCTATTATGTACTCAAACTTATTTTTGTAGAAAGATATTGCTGGGAAAAACAAAAAAAAATTTGGGAAACTATAAATGTTCAAATTAGAGCTGCATCGAATACAAATCGACGCACCGTCAATTTCTACTCGATGCCAGCTTCGAGAGATGACTGGGATAGTTCAGTCGAAAAGCACTCGATGTAGCGTCGAATAAATATCGACGCTTACGTCGACATCATGGTGGGAGCCTCTATTCGAAGCCTTGTCGAATTCTACTCGGCGTTACGTCGATTTTGCAAAACGCACGCAGACTTCTTCAAGAGTAATATCAACATGCTTTGGCGCGCTGAATTCATTTATTTTAGACGTTGCTTCAAATAGAACCCTAAGTTGCGATGATTTATCTACTCAAAGCAACTCAGGCATTCGACCTTATTGTGCTTTTCTCCTTTCTCTCCCTTTCACTCTCCTCTATTTTCCTCTCTACTTCTCTCCTTCTGTTTCCCTACAGGTACTTCTCACAGAATTTCAATGGGGCCTCCTTAGAATTCAAGAGATGTCATCGAAGTAGTTGATCTTGCCCTCGAGACATTATTCTCTCAGTTCAGTGCTCTTTACCTCGACTTCTCGAGGGAATGCAATGTCAAGCTGTGCGCCCAATACAGAAGGTAGCGAGACCTCACGACTGAAATCAAGGCCCTTGATGCAGAGATGAGATTGACAATATTGCCTGCCGATGTCTTTATATCTTTGATCAACGATATTAAGCAGGGGGGAAGTGTATTGGCAGGCAGCCACCTCAAGACTCAGTATAAACTACAGCTCTCCCTCTATCCTTTGTGTCTGAAGGAGAGTCTGCCATCACCTCCAAGGTTCTTTTGCTCCCAGTATCTTCCTCTCCTCCAAGAACCCTGCCCTTAATACAGGGGGAGTCATCAAAACAGGGGGAGAGTGATCTCTTTTCAGATGACATTGGTTACTTGAAAAGTGTGCAACAGCAACATGAGTCAACTGATATGTCCATCCCTGAGACACATGAATTTTGGACCTACTCTGAAGAATCTACAACAACTTCATCCCCAGTCAAGCCTGTGGACCAGGTCTCTACATCTATTCCAATATTTGAGTCTGTTGACCAGGTACCTAAATCTGTACCATCATCTCCACCACCAGCTCAGCTCCTTCTAGTACCCACTCCAACTGCCCAATCATTTGCCTTTAGAGGAAGACCCCCATACAAAGGAAGAGGGCAAGGAAGAAATTTCAGACAAAGGAGATGAAAGAGGAAGAGGATATGGAAGAAATATACCAATCTGGGGGAGGTATACAAAAGAACAAAGAAAAATGTATAAAAAGGACAAATCTTATTACAATACTTATGAAAAAGTTTATATTCCTAAAAATACAATGAAGGAATATGTTGATCCAAAATTTGACAATGCTCTAAACAAAATTAGAGAAAAAGAGAAACATGAATTTGAAGCCTCTCAAAGAGAGCTAGAGGATAAGAGAAGATTGTTCATTAAAAGGCTGAAAAAGGGTAAAGAGGTTGTTGAAAAAGAACAATTAGAGGAGACATTCAAGATTCCCAACACTCTTTTTGATCTTTCTAAATATACTGCCAAGAACCCTCAGGCTAAACTCAGGGAAGATAAAGGGCAAAAAGGTACAAAGGATCTTGGAATCAATCAAGACTTAGAAGACCTACCATATCAAAAGAAAAGAAAGATCACCTTCAAAACAGCCCCAGTTTTAGGTCTTCCTCAGTTAACTCTTACAGTACCAGATCCTGATGCTGAGGATATAGACTTATAAGAAATCAACTTTCTGACTGCTAAAGTCATCAGCTTGGGATCAAAGCTCAGTGATGTGTATTCTGGAATAAAAGTTGATCTGGAAAAGCTTTTCAAAGGATATGAAAGAATTCAGAAGAACCCAGAAAAAGCCATCCCGGTAAACTACAAGTATGTGGAGAGGAAATCCAGGAAGGTCTATAAGGCCTTGACAACTTTCCTCAGAGAGAAAAAGTAATTCATGACGTTAGTAATTTTCTCTGATAAACATTCAGTTATATCAAATCAGATATTCAGTTATATCAGATTTATTTCATTCTACCATATCATATTGCCCATGTATGTCTTGTTTGTATTTGTGTTTATGTAAAAGTATGTGTAAAATCACTTTAAACAATATGTAAAATTTATTAAGATAAATAAGGGGAGATTGTTGGAAAAAACTCTTTTTTGATTTAACATAACAAATTAACTATAAGTGATTTTACTTCTTAGGTTATATTACCCACATTGTATAGTTAGGGTAAATTGGTCATTAGATGTCTTAGGATGTCATAGTCACCTTAGAGAGTCAAGGCCAAGTCAAGTCAATCACAAAATAAGTTAAGTTAAGATTTGCGTCGAATGAAAGTCGACGCAACTTCGACTTGATATCGATGTAACTCTGACTAGCAGTCGAAGCAACTTATTCTGCCTGTAAAAGTATAAGTCAAGTCTATGCAACGTCGAAAGGATCTCGACACAGAAGGAAGAGCTTGTCGAAGCCATCTAATAAGTCGACGCAACTTTGACTACAATTCAACGTAGGAGATAAAAGCTCAAGTCCAAGGCTTCAACTCGATGGACACGTCGATAAGGAATCGACGTAACATTGACTTCTGAGTTCATCCAAAGCCAATAAGAAATTTGAAGCTATGTCGACAAGAACTCAGAGGTGCGTCGACATGAAGAACGATGAAGTCGACGCAACGTCGAATACAGTCAGAAAAAGGAAGATTTTTCTGCTGTCCTTTTGAGACCTTTTTAGAAGGACCACAAGGCTAGAGACAGTTCACCAACGGCTCAGTTATTGCCAGGAATGGTATGGAGCTTTCCAGGACACAGCAAATCATTTTTGGAAGGTATTCAAAATGGATTGACGGGTCGTGAACAAAAGAAGAAAGGGAATTAGGTGAATTCCTTTCCAGGACAGCCCAAAAGTAGAAAGGTTTTTGAAATCCTAATCATACAAAATAAGCAGGCAAAAAGGGAAGAAGAAATGAATAGAGTTATTACATTATTCTGTCTATCGAATAGTGTCTTCATCTTCTTTCTCCTTAAACCCTAAAAGATAGAAATACAAAAGGGTTTTCTCTGCGCAGGCATACATACAGTTGTTTCTTCTTCATCATCATACAGCAGCTGAATTTCAAGAAGTGCTCAAAGAAAGTATCAAGCAAAACAACCCTTGCAAATCATCACTATCATAAGCAAGGGTTCATCATTTCAGATCCTGTGAAAGACAGAAGCAGCATCAGAGCTTCTAAAGAATTCTGAGAACAAAATTCTTTTCTTCTCCCTCTTACTTTCTTCTAACTTTCTTCTTCAACTGTAAAGAGTTTTACTAATCCCTCTTCCAAAGGATTCAGTGGTTTTAAGAGTCTCCTTATCAAAAGACTCAGTGGTTCTAAGAGTCTCCTTATCAAATGACTCAGTGGTTCTAAGAGTCTCCTTATCAAAAGACTCAGGCACAGGTTGTGCAATCCTACCAGGGAGGTAGAAGAGAGGAGTACCCACATTTTGGGGAACCTCTATAAAAATCTTGGTGTCTTCTGTGTTGATTTTCTGTGTTGTCCCTATTTATTTGTTCTGTGTTTATTTTCAGCAAATTATATTTATTTTATTCTGTCTTTGGGTTGGCTGATTGCATAATCACTTAGTGTTTTTATTGTGTGTGCATAAATAGGATAGAAAATATTTAAAACTCTATTCACCCCCCCCCCCCCCCCTCTAGAGAATACTCTGAGGCACACTGTGCACTTTCACTTCCTGTGTTATGTTCTTAATTTCTAAATCCATATACTAAGATCTTCATAGAGATAAATTCAAAAGAAGGAGGGGCAAGAGATTTTAAAATTCCTATTCACCCCCCCCCCCCCCCCCCCCCCCCCCCTCAAGGTGATTTGACAATATCCATAACTAACAAGTGGTATCAGGGCTAGGTTTTTCATACAAAGTCTAACAACTTGAACAAGATTCTACTCTAAATTTTGGGTGTCTAGTCACTATGGCTGTGGAAGCAAGACTAGTCATCTGTTCTAAAGAAAACTTTGCTATGTGGAAAGAGAGGGCTAGGCTATATATGGAGGTCATAAACCCTAGAATTTTTGTTGTTGTTGAGGAAGGTCCTTTTATTCCCATGAAGGCCTCAACAAGCAATGCTTCAGGTCAAGAGCCAAAGTCATATGATGAGATGACAAGAGATGAAATTCTCTTGATCACAACGGACAAGAGGGCTAAGAATATTCGTGTTAGTGTTGTTGATGATTCAACACTCCATAATTTAGTGCACTGCAAGACTGCTCAAGAGATGTGGAACACTCTCATTATGTTCTTGGAAGGAATTGAGGAAGTCAGAGATGACAAGAATTCTTTGTTAAATCAAGAGTATGAAGCATTCAAGCAAGACAAGCAAGTTTCCATCTCTGAGTGTTATGAAAAATTCTTTAAGATTGTCAATGGTCTGAGAACATAGGGAAGGGAGTTCTCAAATTATGACTTAAAAGACAAGTTCCTCAGATCTCTGAATAAGGAGTGGGATATAAAGAATTGTGCCATTAGGGAAATGGGCAATTTAGCAAAGCTTGAGCCCCAAAATCTGTTTGGGAAGCTCCTATACCATGAGCTCTATCTCAACACAAGGAAGGAGGAAGAAGAGGAAGGAAAACCAGCTCCTATTCACAAGAACCTTGCTCTCAAGGCTGAGCTGTCAAGGAGAAGAAATGATGATTATGCTAATCATCATGCTAGTTGTTCAGAATCAGAAGATCGAGCTGGCTGCTCATCTGACTCAGATTTCTCTGATAGTGATCTGTCTTCCTTCTACAAGAATTTCATACAGTTAATTCTTAGCATGATGCAGGAGCACAGCTAGGCTCAACATTCAGCAAACTGCAAGGATCAATCTAGAACAAAGTCTAGATATGACAGGTATCATTCTAAGCACAATAAATAGATTATACCTAATATTATAAGTTATTGTTGTCAAAGAATAGGTCATGTTGTTGCTAAATGTCCTGAAAAGATGATGTAATCTAGATAAGTTGAATCCAAGTCACACAAGAGCAAGAGAACTGAGAGGAGTTTCATTGCTAAGAAGAAGGTGAAAATCTTAAGTGACTCAAGCAGTTCATACTCAGGAGATGAAGCTTACTTTGGGTTGATTGCCCTATCAGAATCTGAGGATGAAGAAATTCTGGATAAGGTCTCTCTTGATCAGGTATGCATAAGAGCACCTCTAGCTGTCTCAGATTCTGAATCTGAGGCAAGCTCATCAGAAGAAGATGGCATGCCTGACTTTGTAGAGCAATATGCTGCCCATCTTGAAGCTCTTAAAAGAAGCAAGAAGCCGGTTAAGGCTCAAGCAAATGAAATTGTTGTCCTGAAGGGTCATGAATCTGAGCTTGCTGAGAAAACTTTCTCGTTGACTCGAGAAAGCAAAGAGATCAAAGCTCTCAAGGATATATTTATTGTCTATGTTGTTAAATTAAGTCAGAAGGAGCTTATTATAAAAGATCTTAAGGTTAAGCTTCTCAATGAAAGGAAGCTTGTGGCCAATTTCTCCAAGCCACAAACTATCCTCCCTAACATAGATAGTTTCTCTGCACCTCATAGAGGTGGTGTAGGATACACTCAAGAGAATGATAAAGGGAAAAATCCTCAAGAGACAATTATTTTTCAAAAAGTTATTTTGACAACTAATTCTTATGACCATGAGAGTTTACTTGGTCATTCATCTAATGAGTGCTCTACATGTGGTTACAAGGAACCACTGAGTAGGTATGCCAAATTCCTTGGGACCAGTGCATTTCAAGCACAGCATGAGGAGGGTCAAGTGAAACCTCATGGGACATTTGCCTTAGGCTCGCTTGACAAAGCACCCAAGGGTAAAAGCAAGTCTGCTAGGCAAATTGTCAAGCCTAGGACTGTGCATGTTGTCCCTCAGCAAAAATAGTTAGGCAGTCTTAAGTTCAAAAATAACTTAGCTCAGCAGTTCAGTTATTGCTCTCCTGTTCATAGGCATCAACAAGTCAAGCCTAAGATAATTCAGAAGAGGAGATATAATCCTCATAACTGTTGGTGTTGTGGTAAGATAGGCCACTATGCCTTAAACTGTTGGTTCAATCCAACAAGGCCTACAACAAATAATAAGATGTTAGTTGTCAATGTAACCAAGTTTCATTCTAATTATAGAGCTAACAATGCCCTAGGACCCAAAGCTATTTGGGTGCCTAAAGGTCTGTAATCTTGTTTTACATGGAGTCCAAGGACCCACCAGAAACAGATCTGGGCCTTGGACTAGGTGTTGTTTTTGTCCTATGTGTTGGGACGGCAGGATTATTTTTCTAACAACTTAAAGGCAGATTCTATCCTGGAAAAGTTTGCAAGAGTTCAACAGCATCAAATTCTCAATTGATGTATTTCATTTGGTATCACTTTGCTGTTGCATACTGAAGATAGACAGACTTCTGTGAAAAACTGTCTAGCTGTTGTGCAAATCTGAACTTTGCAAAAGACAGAAAAATTGCTGGAGGTGATCAGATTTCAACAGCAAATCAAATTTCTACTATGTAATCAGGAGTCCAATCTAATTTTGCACTCTCAAGAAGATCTAAATTAGATTATAAATTAATCCCCCATGAAGAATTATGATTGATCCCTATCATATATTGGAGACATTTGATGTAGGGGAGAAATTCATAAATTCCTAATCCCTCTCGTGCCCACCTTATGCAAGACTTTATTGAAGAAGTTAGAAAGGGGGAGAGATAATGAATTGTAGTCTGGAAAGTGATTAAAGTCAGTTGGTGGAGAGTGATGTAAGAAAGGGGAGAGAGCCTAAAGAATCAGAAAGGGAGAATCAAATATTGAAATAGAAAAGCCTAAAGTGAAAAAGAAGACAATGAATTGTCAAATATAGGAGGAGATAAAGAAAAGTGGTTCAAAGATAATTCCTCTACAGAAAGGATATATTTAATCAAGGGGGCTTGAGCTTTAAAAGATGCAAATGCTATAACTCAAGAGATCAATAAGAACCTATGTGCACATGGGGAGACCCATCTGGGGTGCTCTACCCTAGAAGCTCAGGAAAATCTTCTCCAGCTAGAATTCATCACAGAAGAAAGAAATGAAAGGCTGATCTCAATGCAAGAAACCATGGATGATCATTTAATTGAAGAAGTCCTAAAGGGGGAGAAGGAAATTATAAATGCAGGGTTACATAATGTAACATCCCCCAAACAACTAGAGCCCTAAGTTGGTTTTGCCATGACTAGGTCATGACAAAACCATAGGATGCACTTAAGACCATATGAACATAGGCAAGAAGGAGGAAAACCACAGTGGTCTGCAAATAACAATTTCTAGTTAACAAGTCTAGGGTTGGACTTTAGGGCCTCACATTGATCCTTTGACCCCACCATAACATCCCTAACCCATTAGGGGTCCCCTTAGAGCACCAAGGACCCATTGGTGTAAACCAAAGATGCCAAATCTACTAAAGTCAACCATAACCTCAAATTGGTCAAAGTAGCCTAATTAGGGTCAATTGGCCTCCACCATGCCAAATTGACCTTTCCCCTACCCTTATAAGGACACTAGGGACCCAATGGACAAACAATTCCCATCATGGGGCCTCCAATTTGGCCAATTTGACCAAAGTCAACCATAGCCCTATTTTGGTCAAAAATGGCCTATTAGAGTCAATTGACCCTCACCTTGCCAAATTGACCCTACCTAGACCTTCCTAACCCTTAAGGGAGGCCAATGGGTGACTAGCCACCCATTGGGGTCAACCCAAATGGTCAAATTGACCAAAGTCAACCTTATCCTAAATTTAGGTCAAAATGACATATTTTGACCTAATCAAGCTCAATCCACTTGGGCTAGACCCAATTGAGGTGGTCCCCCACCTAATGGGGTTGGGTGATACTGAATTGGCCATTCAATTTCAAGAAAGTCGGCCAGGAGAGAGAAAGCCCAATTTGAAAGAGAGAGAGAAAAGGGGGATTAATGGGGAGGAAGATGAAACCTTCAATCTCCCCCAATAATGGCACCATTCATCTCCTCTTGGGGAGAGGAGGAGTTTCAAGCCTTCTCCCGGACACATTGATACCAATATTCATTCCCCCCAAGTGAAACCAAAATTTCCCTTATGGCCATTAATGGCTTTCGGGAATAAAGCCTCCCAAGGATCAAATCGAAACCCCCACCACCATTAGTGATCAGAGAGGAATAAAACCCCCAAATTTCCAAGAGGAATCGTGCACTGAAAACCAGAGGAGGCATGTCACCAAACGCTCGAGCTCCAGCCATGGCAACCCGCCGGAATCCATAACTTCAGGACACCATACAGGTCTGATCCTCTCTTCCTCCCTTAGTGCTAGATCCCTATCTAATTTGGGGCTTGATTTGAGCCAAATCGAGCTCAAATTAAGCTCTCGAAAGGGATTGTTTCGAGCCCTTTTTCCCCCGCTAAATCTCCTTGTTCCGGCCACCTCCGGTCGGCCAACCACCTCTAATCGCCGTCCACCACCTCAACGGAGGTGGTGGTGGCATTGGCCGGCCGGGGCGGCGCTTAGGTTGTTGGAGACTATCTTCCGCATCTCTTGGTTTGAGAATAACAAATACGGTGTTGTATTTGATCTTGTATTTTGTGTGTTTATAGTATGCAGGTTGTACAGGAACTATAGCTACACATCCCTATGAATAGTTTGCTGATTGGAAATGACTCTCTGGAAAGATAGCTAACGCCCCGCGTTAGTTTTTAACGCCCCGCGATAACTTCCGTTGAGAAAAAGACCGCTGAGAAGGAATGCCATCGAGAACAAAGCCGTCGAGCTACGGTCGACGAAAGAGAGATAACGCTCGTGGTAATTGTTAACGCCCCGCGTTAACAAGAGGAGGAATGTCGTTGAGTTGAGGTCGACGAATCTGCGTTCGGCGAACTTGGTGTTCCGTTCGATGAAATTTCCTGCGCTCGACGAACTTGCGCTCGACAAGCTGCGTTCGACGAACGAGGAGTTCCGTTCGACGAAATTTCCTACGCTCGATGAACTTGCGCTTGACAAGCTGCGTTCGACGAACGAGGAGTTCCATTCGACGAACTGAGCCTGCGCTCGACGACATTGCGCCCGACAACTGCATTCGACGAAATTGAAGTTCTGTTCGACGAAATTGATTCCGTTCGATGAAAGTTTGTTTTGCCACGATCTCGGCGGTTTGCACGATCCTGACGGTTGCGGTTTTCCATTCGACGAAGGTTCGTTTGACGAAGGCGCATTCGACGAAATCTATTTTCGTTCGATGAAATTTTGTTCAGCCACGCTCTCGAGTTTATGCACGATCTCAGCAACTGCCAGTGTATGTTCACTAATGTCGGCATTAACCCTTAACGTCGCGCGTTAGCTTCCGAGGCTATTTAAAGTACAGCTCCTCTCATTCCTAGAGATGATTCCAGATTTCTGATACTTTGTAGAGAGTTTCGTGTACAGCAATTAAGAGATCTCCCTTGGGCTAACATGAAGATCTAAAGAAGATTTTGAAGGAGAAGGTCTACAACGCATATTCCATACGAAGGACGATCGTTTCAAGAACGCCAACACCTACATCAACTTTGTCTTCACCTTCAGAATTTCTTGGGGAGTTTCTCTTTACTTATCTTGTAATCTTTTATTTTTCCTTTTGTAATTTGTGTGGAGAAAATGTTCGGTGAGAACGTCGGATTCCAGGAAGGATTCCGTGGGTAAATTTGCCTTGTGTTGGCGACTAGGTCCTTGTGAGGCTTAAGGGGTAATTCACTGCCTTGTGCGTGACAACTAGGTCGAGGGTTGATCTAGGGGGTGGCTAGAGGCCTTATCTCAGGATAGATAGGCTATAGCCAACCGGTCCTTAGGAGAAGGACCGGTGAAACAACAAAAAGTGTTTTTACATATTTTCGCCTTGATTTCTAGCGTTATAGAAATTAAACATTTGTGTATTCAATTTATTATGAAATAAAATCATGTCTTTTAATGTTCTATTCAATTGATGTTATTTCTTCTTCAAGAATGTTTTAATTTCTATTTTCATCAAAGTATTAAAATTAACATTTGTATAATTATCTTTGAAATACAATAATTATTTTCATTATCTCTGATTTTCTGGAATTGTATTTCATTTAAGATTTCATAAGTAAAATCACTATGGCAATCTTTTTGTTCAGAGGAATATTCTCTAGAGAGCTAACGCCCAGCGTTAAGACTTAACGACAGGCGTTAGCAACAGTCAACAAAAAGTTTTGTTTCAATTATTTAAAAAGGAATCTTCGTTACAATCCTATCTGGAATATTTAAATATATTTTTCTATATAATATTCTGAAACTTCAGTCCCAGACTCTGATAAACTTAAATAAGATTTAAATTCCATAAAACCCTTATTCACCCCTCCTCTAAGGGCGACGTAAGATCCAACACGTGGTATCAGAGCGTAGGTTATTCCAATACGGCTTCACAACTAGGAATAATGGCGCTTCATGATCTCGCATCTTCTAGAGGAGATAATTTTTATGAAAATGAAAAATCATTATGTCCACCATTATTTATGGGTGAAAATTATAATGGGTGGAGAATACTTATGGAAAAATTTCTTAAATCCTTGGATATTGAAGTTTGGAATATTACAATTAAAATGCCCCCAAATATTTTAAATAAAAATGAAATGTTTTTAAATGTCAAATCAATGAATAGTCTATATTGTGCATTAGATCAAAATATTTTCAAACTTATTTATACACTTCCTAATGCTTATGAAGTTTGGAAATTTCTTGAGAATTCTTATAGTCTTCCTTCCGCAGATGATGAATATGTGCAATTCCTTTTGGATCCAAGAGAAGAAGACAACGTCACAATATTGGACTCAATTGATGGCAACACATCAAGCAAAAGAGAAGATGGAAATTCAACTATGGAAGAGAAATGTGAAGAAAATGTCCAAGTAACCCTTGGTTCAAATCTTGTCTCATCCCATAGCAATGTAAGAAATTATAAGTCCTCTCTCTTTGTAAGAAATTCTATTTCTACACTACATATGCTTAATATTGCTAAAAGTAGAATTAAAATTTTGAAAAATGCTAATTTCAAACTACCTTTAGAAAATAAAACTTTAAAAGCAAATGCTAAAGTAGAATCAAGTATTGTTGTGTTAATTCTCATTCATGCTCTTTAATTAAAAATGCTAAACCTTATTTTGATTATAATACTTTTAAAGAAGAACTCAAGGTTTTAGAAAAATGACTTTTAATTTCAAAAGAGCATAATGAAAAATTGATAAAAGACAATGATAATTTAAAGGATAGACTAGAATCATTAAAATTGTTTATTGGAAATTTTTCAAGTAATAAAAATTCTCTCAACTCTAGTTTATTAAGAAATCTAAATTTAAAGTGCTTAACTTCATATTATAAGAGTATGTCTATAAGAAAGAGTGGAAATGAAAATCATCAAAATAAGAACCATTCATTTACAACATATTGTAACCCACTCTTTCAACATTCACTTCTAAAGAAAGACAATCACTCTTATAAACTTTCAAAGAATCCATATAATAAAATTCATTATGATTATCAACATCAATGTATTTTGAAAAATAATTTGAATAAACATAAATCCCAAATGAATTATTTTTCAAACAACTATCATTCCAAAAAGATGTCAAATAATCATAATATAAATTTAAAAGATAAACAACCAAAGTATGAATGGTGGCCCAAAATTAAAAATGAAACACTAACTCCACTTGTAAAGGCCCATTCATCACTATCTCTCCAAAAGCCAACATGATGTATTTGGGTACCCAAAGGAACCATCACACTTGGTCCCCTTTGGATACCTAAATCTCTCATCCACTAGGAATTATTGTGTTGCATGAAGTAGAAATTAATTATAAATGAAATATCATTCCTCTACTTCATGATATGCTTAATTGCTTTTTTCTTTTGTTTATTTTTTATTTTTGATCCAACTTGTTTATGATCACTTTACATATCATGAGATATGACTTTCATTTTAAGTCTAATGTTTAACAAATCAAATTGAATTAAATTGAACATAAAGTCATAATTTTTAAGTGATCTATCTTTCCTTTTTTATATATTTTATCCTTTTTAAATCCATTGCCAATAAATGTCTTATATTATCATTATAAATTGAATGCTAAATTTGCTAACTGATATTATCAAGACTAATGAACTTACTTTCAAAATTGGATTTAAATGGACTTTTAGGGGTCTTAGGCTAAAATATTAAATGCGCAACTAATTGCATATTTGTCTGTTTTCTTTGTTGCATAAGATAGCCCCTATAATGAAAAATCATAATTGAAAATTTACAAAATGATGAATATGATTTTACACACTCCATCTTGATCTATTAATATCCTATGCTAAAATTCACTATAATCATATATCATAATTCAAGATCCATCAAGACCTATCTTAAATCAACTAATTCTATCAACCTTAAGAATTATGAAATATATGATTGTTATTGATATTATAGTTTCATATCTTGTTTTGTGTGTGTGAAATACATCTTTATTATTTGCATGAATCTCATTATCTTTAGACCTAAGAATTAACTTGATATAAACAAGATGAAATCAAATAGAATTGTTACTTCATTCTAGATCTATAATTTTTTCAAAACTCTAAAATTGATTACATGCAAAACAATTATATATATTTAGCATATTTTGCATAACGTCCAAATTCATTATCCTAGCCGCATCTCTTGGTATATGCTCAATTTAGTGTTTATACTAGGATTATCAATATAGTGACATGTTAAAGGTAGAGAAATTTGAACTTTAAAATTCATGAGTACATTGTGGTTTCAAAATCTACTATATGTTCTAAGACAAAAACAAACTCATATTTTATGAATAAATCCTTAGACTAAAACGCTTAATATATTCATAATCATTAACCTATGACATGTGTCTCACAATAGCGAGGGCGTAGGATTGTGTGCATTAGAGACCTAACCTCTAAGTCATGTCTTGTCCTTAACCGGGGAGGGTTCCAGTGGGGCCTTGCGAGGCATTGGGGGGAAAGAGTGTTAGGTTGAGCATCATCTTTTGTATGCATATGGGATTAACACCCCAACCTACGACATGTGTGCAGCTCCTCATGCCCATCTGTCACTTAGTACGGGGCTAGAGTGTAGTCATGTTGTTGAGGTATCTTGATCTTAAATATACTTATATTATATTATTTGCATGAACTCTCACTCTTTATACATAAATCATGCATATTTGTTTTTGTTCTAACATTGCATCTTGTGTTTGCATATTTTATTATTTTGAGCTTTAATGATTTTACAAAACACAAGTATTTGAAAAATCACCAAAAACATGCTAAAAGAGCCTTCAAATTTAATCAATTTACTCTGAAATTTCAACTGAATGGAGGTCTCTTTATAATACAAATGAATCATAAAAAAGATTTTTCAAAACATCAAAATTTAGTGTTCTGTTTTGGCGTTAAGAAGTTAACGCCTGGCGTTAGCTCCTTTGCTCCAAAATATATTTTTTTTGTTTTGAATTATTTCTGGTATTATTTTAATATTTTATGTGTGTTTTATTTCTTTGTTTGTAAAACGTTTTCTATCTTTTTATTTCCTTTAAAACAAAATTTTATTTCTTTTTAAAAAATTATTATATGTATTTTCTCATGCATTATTTCTCTGGCATAGAATATCATTTACTGAAAGGACTATTAAAGACTTCTATGTTTTCTAGAGAATATATATAAAAAAAACAAATACAAAATTACAAAACAATTTCAAATAACAAAAATATGTTTTTCTTTATGTGTGTTCATTGCAAAATTCAAAAAAATTATAAAAACTGATTGTTATTCATTACCATTGTCAAGGATGATTAATTATATCAATTAAAGATTAAATACAATGTTTAATTTAACTTTCAAATTTCTTAAAAGACATTGTTTTGTATTTATCATGCCTTGAGTATTATCTTGTTATGTGCAATGAAATTGATTGTAGATAAATATGCGTAGAAACGATTAGCATGCCTCGAAGTATGAGTAATGTATTATGTTTGATAATGACTTATTCACTCACTTAGTTTTGATGACCTACATGTGTTTACAATCTTATTCTTACATGATTATGTAGTGTAATAACATAAATAATTAAAATGCGTAAATAGATTACCTACACAACATTGAATTGGTTATTAAAATTCTTTGTCTTTCATGCACTAATTCTGTAGAGAAATGTGGTTTAAAATGCTATGTTTGCAAAACAAGTGAATTCGGAGTCCTTAGTCACTAAACTAACAAGCAAATAATCAATGACAAGGAAAACTCCACCAAGCATTACTCACCCTCCTGATAAGCCTTAATGAGCATTGTGAGGTTGAGCACCTTGGCTAAAGAATTGTAAAGTGTCTTGTAGCAAACATTTATACATCACTTCTCTTAGTACACCGGATCACAAAAAAAATTGAAAATAAAGCTAAAAAGTATAAAAGTGATCCCCGAGCACTACTTTGCACCCTGATAAGTCTTAATAAGCATTGTGTGTGCAGAGCACCTTGGTAGTTGTACGATTCATTTATGTGTATTGAAATATTGTGGAAGTAATATTATTTGTATTTTAATGTTGTGTTATTTCATTATATATGTCATGTGTTTTTGATTGATTCACTTGTATACTTTATCAAAACACTATTTTGTACACACCATTATCTTTCATAAAACTTCTACTCATGAGAATTGGATCCTAATGCTCATCTACTAAAATCTCTATAAACTTAAGTAAATGCACTAGATAACATAGCATGATCGCTATAATGTTTATGTTTACTTGAAATGCAAATTTTATTACATTGTAGTTTGTGTATCTTTTCTTGATATTATGAAATCATGCTTGCAATATTATCTTAATGGAATGGCATCTCTTCAATCTTTAACTCAAACATCAACTTTTCAAATTTAAAACTCATTATCCTTTATATGATTTTATCTTCTAAAAATGATGTTTATGTTTAAGAATGCTTATTATATTCTTCTGCTGAGTTTACCACTTATGCTCATTCATGTCTATTATTTTTAACACCATGGTTTCAACAAGTGGTATCTTAAAATAAGAATGCTTACTTTATCATTTCAGTTATGTTGCTTACTACTTTATGTTACATCATGCTTATATTTTTTTTCTCAACAAGTAGTATTTAACAAACTTTTGATTGCATCTTATTTTTCTTCTCGACATAAAATATATTACTCCTTATTATACATACTCACTCCTAAAACCCTCTTTTGATACTACCAAAAGGGGAGATTAAATTGCATAAATCTAATTTTTAGGTGGAGTGCATTATAATAATATTAAACTAAAAAAGGGGTATCTTTGTAGGGGGAGTAATCATATAGGAGGTGCATACACTATGCTCGATCATGAAAATCCTTCAATAAGTGGTTCCTTATCTATCTTAAAAGATATACACTAATCCCTACCCACTTTTACTAATAACAAAAGGGGGAGAAGAAATTGAGAAATCTAGTAAAATAGATATTTAGGGGGAGTAAACTATAAGAGAACACTTATGTAGGGAGAGGACTTCTTAAAGAAAGAGTATGCATTATCACTATCAATTCTATCACGCTCTTAACCTGTTATTCATGCATATGTTATTACCTCACTTATCTATAAACACAAATGGTTTTAAGTTCACTAATTTCTCATACAGGTATTTGTTATTATCAAAAGGGGGAGATTGTTGGAGCCTATGTTCTGCATCTCTTTGTTTGAGAATAACAAATACCGTGTTGTATTTGATCTTTTATTTTGTGTGTTTATAGTATGCAGGTTATACAGGAACTATAGCTACACATCCCTATGAATAGTTTGCTGATTGGAAATGACTCTCTGGAAAGATAGCTAACGCCCCGCGTTAGTTTTTAATGCTCCGCGTTAACTTCCGTTGAGAAGAAGACTGCTGAGAAGGAATGTCGTTGAGGACAAAGCCATCGAGTTGCGGTCGACGAAAGAGAGATAACGCTCGCGGTAATTGTTAATGCCTGTTGTTAACAGGAGGAGGAATGCCGTCGAGTTGAGGTCGACGAACTTTCTTGCACTCGACGAACTAGCGCTCGACAAGCTGCGTTCGACGAACGAGGAGTTCCGTTAGACGAAATTTCCTATGCTCGACGAACTTGCACTCGACAAGCTGCGTTTGACGAACAAGGAGTTCCATTTGACGAACTGAGCCTGCGCTCGACGACATTGCGCCTGACAACTGCGTTCGACGAACTTGAAGTTCCGTTCGACGAAATTGATTCCGTTCGACGAAAGTTTGTTCTGCCACGATCCCGGCGGGTTGCACGATCCTGACGGCTGTGGTTTTCCATTCGACGAAGGCACGTTCGACGAAGGTGCGTTCGACGAAGGCACGTTCGACGAAATCTGTTTTCATTCGACGAAATTTTGTTCAGCCATGCTCCCAAGTTTATGCACGATCTCAGCAACTGCTAGTGCACGTTCACTAACGCCGGCGTTAACCCTTAACGCCGCGCGTTAGCTTCCGAGGCTATTTAAAGTACAGCTCCTCTCATTCCTAGAGATGATTCCATATTTCTGATACTTTGGAGAGAGGTTCGTGTACAGCAATTAAGAGATCTCCCTTGGTCTAACATGAAGATCTAAAGAAGATTTTGATGGAGAAGCTCTACAACGCATATTCCATACGAAGGACGATCGTTTCAAGAACGCCAACACCTACATCGACTTCGTCTTCACCTTCAGAATTTCTTGGGGAGTTTCTATTTACTTATCTTGTAATCTTTTATTTTTCTTTTTGTAATTTGTGTGGAGAAATCGTTCGGTGAGAACGTCGGATTCCGGGAAGGATTCCGTGGGTAAATTCACCTTGTGTTGGTGACTAGGTCCTTATGAGGCTTAGGGGGTAATTCGTCGCCTTATGCGTGGCGACTAGGTCGAGGGTAGATCTAGGGGTGGCTAGAGGCCTTATCTGGGGATAGATAGGCTATATATAGCCAACCGGTCCTTGGGAGGACCGGTGAAACAACAAAAAGTGTTTTTACATACTTTCGCCTTGATTTCTAGCGTTATAGAAATTAAACATTTGTGTATTCAATTTATTCTGAAATAAAATTATGTCTTTTAATGTTCTATTCAATTGATTTTATTTCCTCTTCAAGAATGTTTTAATTTCTATTTTCATCAAAGTATTAAAATTAACATTTGTACAATTTTCTTTGAAATACAATAATTATTTTCACTATCTCTGATTTTCTGGAATTGTATTTCATTTAAGATTTCATAAGTAAAATCACTGTGGCAATCTTTTTGTTCTGAGGAATATTCTCTAGAGAGCTAATGCTCAGCGTTAAGACTTAACGCCAGGCGTTAGCAACAGTCAACAAAAAGTTTTGTTTCAATTATTTAAAAAGGAATCTTCATTACAATCCTATCTGGAATATTTAAATATATTTTTCTATATAATATTCTGAAACTTCAGTCCCAGACTCTGATAAACTTAAATAAGATTTAAATTCCATAAAACCCTTATTCACCCCTCCTCTAAGGGCGCCGTAAGATCCAACATAGGTGACCATCACGTGGCCGGTCGGGGCGGCACATTCGGAGGAACTGCCCTCAGAGGAATGCACCACCAGCACTACACGCTGCCCCACCGGCCCAGCATTTCGGGGGCCGAGGACGTGGACGAGGCCGTCGATTTTAGGGGGGAGACCGAAGACAGAACAGGGACCAGATGTACGCCATGGAGCTAGCTCAGCCACGAAACCCTGCAAGGGTCATTACTGGTACTCTTAATGTTTTTTTATGTTTATTAGTACCTAGCAAACCTTAACTTTACCTTAGCATTGAACCAAACAAACAAAAATCACCTAGGTATAGAACTCGTCTGCGGCAAGCCCACATACACCTTATTCGATATGGGTGCCTCACACTCATTCATCTCGGAAGAATTTGAGGATGATCTGGACCAAGTCTAGCACTTCGAGGGTATCCACTTGAGGGTACGATTCCAAGATAAATCAGAGATAGTAACGAACACAGAGTGCAATATGAAGTGGAGATTGGAGGGAAGCTGTACGAGGCGTCGGCGATGCTCTTGAAGATGAAAGACTTCGACCTGATCCTGGGCATGAACTGGCTGCATGGGAACCAGGCTCAGATTGACTGCCCGGCAAGGAGGGTCGTCCTAAAGAATGAGGACACGGAACTAGTAGTCGAAGGTATCGGACCCCCCCTCCCATCTCTTATTATCATCTATTCAGGCCGCCAAGGCCCACCTACAGGGAGACAAAGTATACCAGGTGTTGTTCGAGGCGACCAAGGAGAAGGATTCGGTGGTTAGCATCCCAGTAGTATGGGATTTTGTAGACGTATTCCCGGAGAAGTTGCCAGGGCTGTCGCCGCACCGCGAGAAGGATTTTCACAGCTGGTGTCGGGGCTATGCCAGTATCCAGAGCTCCTTATCGGATGGCCCCGAAGGAGCTAGCGGTGTTTCGAAGCTACCTGCAGGGGCTGGTGGAAGCTGTTCCTCGCCTTGGGGAGCTCCGATGTTATTCGTAAAGAAGAGGGATGGGTCGCTCAGATTGTGCATCAATTACAGAGCACTGAACCGGCTGACGGTTCAGAATATGTACCCGCTACCATGGATCGATGAGCTATTTGACCAGCTAGAGGGAGCCCACTGCTTCTCGAAGCTGGATTTGAGTTCAGGGTATTATCAGCTGTGGATTCAGGAGGAGGACATCCCGAAGACGGATTTCAGCAGCCGATACGGACATATGAGTTCACGGTGATGCCCTTCGGGCTCACGAATGCACCATCAACATTTATGAGTTTGATGAACCGAGTTTTTGATCCTTATCTCGACATCTTCGTCATCGTGTTCATTGACGACATCCTCATCTATTCGAGGACGGAGGAGGAACATGCACGACATTTAGCACTAACGTTGGAAAAGCTTCGGGAGCATCGCATGTATGCGAAGTTCAGAAAGTGTCAGTTTTGCCTGAAGGAGGTGGACTTCCTAGGTCATATTATCAGTGGAGCTGGTCTAGCAGTGGATCCAGCGAAGATCCAGGCAGTACAGGATTGGCCACCGCTGAAAACGGCCACCGACGTGCGGAGCTTCTTGGGACTTGTCGGTTATTACCGGAACTTCGTACATGGGTTTTCCCAGATAGCCCTCCCGCTCACATCCTTAACAAAGAAGGATACTGCATTCGTTTGGATGTCGTAGTGCGAGGCGGCCTTCCAGCAACTAAAGGGTTGTCTTACGACGTCCCCCATCCTTGCCCTTCCATCGGGAAAGGAAGGAATCCATGTGTACACAGATGCGTCATACCAAGGGATGGGTATCGTTTTGATGCAGAATGGGCACATGATTTCATACGCTTCCCGCTAGTTGAAGAACCATGAGCAGAATTACCCGGTGCACAACTTGGATATATGAGCTGTTGTATTCGCTTTGAAGATCTGGCGGCACTACTACTACGGCATCCACTGCGACATGTTTTTAGATCACAAGAATCTGAAGTGCATAGATACATAGAAGGAGATGAACATTCGAGAAAGACGCTGGGTGGAGTTCTTATCCGACTACTAGTACATGATGCATTACCACCCAGGGAAGGCAAATGTGGTGTCCAACGCACTGAGCAGGAGAGCTACCACGTCGGGAGCAGAGCCCCAGTTGATGGCGATGGAGCTAGTATGGATGTTCGAGGACATGCAAATCTCCTTAGTATCCGAGGATGATCCGGAGCTTTATGATGAGTACTTGGCGGCGATGAGTACCAAATATGACATCCGAGACAGCATCAGGGATGGGCAGAGGCAGGATGCCAAGCTAGAGCTGATATTCAGAGCCTTGGAGGCAGGCTCAGCCGGAGACTATTCATTGAAGGGCGGCCTGTTAAGTTTTAGAGGCTGAGTATATAAACCAGTAGGGGGTCAGATTCGAGAGGACATCATGACAGAGGCTCACTGCAGTAGGTATTCGATGCACCCGGGTATCACCAAGATGGCGGCGGACTTGAAGAGGACCATGTACTGGCCGGGCATGAAGAGGGATATCACTTATTTCGTGACCCACTGCGAGTCTTGCCAGCTCATGAAGGCAGAATGCAAGAACCTGGTTGGACTACTGCAACCACTCCCGGTGCCGGAATGGAAGTTTAATGATATTGCGATGGATTTCATACATGCCCTTCCTTGGTCACATGCGGAGAATGACTCAATATGGGTGATCGTCGACCGATTGACGAAGGTGGCCAGGTTTATTCCAGTCAGGAAGGACGCTCCGGTCGGTGATTTGGTATGGAGGTTCGTGGAGCAGTTTGTTCGGTACCATGGTGTGCCTATGACGATAGTGTCGGACTGGGATGGACGATTTACATCGAGGGAGTGGAGAGCAGTGCAGACCTACTTAGGCACCCGATTGAATTTTAGCACTGCATTCCACCCCCAGATAGACAGACAAACGGAGTGTACCAACCGGACCTTGGAGGAACTTCTACGTCTACGCATTCTGGACCGCGGGGAGCCATGGGAGAGACTGTTGACGTTGGTCGAGTTCTCGTACAATAATAGCCACCAGACCAGTATAGTCATGGCACCCTATGAGGCATTATACGGATGGAGATGCAGGATCCCATTATCTTGGATCCAGGATGAGGATCCCAAGGAACTCAGCTCAGAGTTCATGGAGGACACGGAGGCTCAGGTGCGGCTGATTCGAGACAGGATGCTGGAGGCCCAGAGCAGGCAAGCCAAGTATTACGATGCGCGGCATCGTATGGTAGCGTTCCAGGTGGGAGATCGGTATTTTTGAAGATACGTCTGATGCATGGAGTCTCGCGAGTATGCGGGCAGAAGAAGCTCAGTCTGAGATATATGGGGCCCGATAGGATCCTGGAGCGGATCGGCCCCTTGGCTTACAGAGTGGAGCTTCCACCGGAATTAGCGGGATTGCACGACGTCTTCCACATTTCATCACTTAGGAGGGCTCTACTACGTCCAGAGTAGCAGATATATACTATAGAGGGGTTGGTAGCTACTGATCGATCGGTTCACCTGGAGTCGATCCAGATAGACGATACGGAGATGCGAGTCCTGCGGCGCAAGAAGGTTCCGTTAGTCAAAGTCCTATGGCGAAATCATGGACAGGAGGAGCACACTTGGTAGCCACTGGACTTGATGCAGCAAAAGTATCAGGAGCTCTTCACGATAGGTATAATTTAAATTCTTGGGATGTTACATTTAATCACTTGCGGTAGGAACCCGACAGGCCTAACCTGAATTTCGGGGACGAAATTTTAATTTTTATGTATTCGGATTTGTAACATCCCCCAAACAATTAAACCCCTAAGTTGTTTTTGTCATGACTAGGTCATTACAAAACCATAGGAAGCACTTAAGACCATGTGAACATAGGCAAGGAGGAAAACCACACTGGTCTACAAATAACAATTTCTAGTTAACAAGCCTAGGGTTGGACTTTAGGGCCTCACCTTGATCCTTTGACCCCACCATAACATCCCTAACCCATTAGGGGTCCCCTTAGAGCACCAAGGACCCATTGGGGTCAACCAAAGAGGCCAAATTGACCAAAGTCAACCCTAACCTAAAATTGGTCAAAGTTGCCTAATTAGGGTCAATTGGCCTCCACCATGCCAAATTGACCTTGCCCCAACCCTTATAAGGACACTAGGGACCCAATGGACCAAAAAGCCCCATCATGGGGCCTTCAATTTGGCCAATTTGACCAAAGTCAACACAAGCCCTATTTTGGTCAAAAGTGGCCTATTAAGGGTCAATTGACCCTCACCTTACCAAATTGACCCTACCAAGACCTTCCTAACCCTTAAGGGAGTCCAATGGGTGACAAGCTACCCATTGGGGTCAACCCAAATGGTCAATTTGACCAAAGTTAGCCTTATCCTAAATTTAGGTCAAAATGACCTATTTTGACCTAATCAAGCCCAATCCACTTGGGCTAGACCCAATTGAGGTGGTCACCCACCAAATGGAGTTGGGTGCTACTTGTTGGATCTTACAGTGCCCTTAGAGGGGGGTGAATAAGGGTTTTATGGAATTTAGATCTTAATTAAATTTATCAAAGTTTGAGACTAAAGTTTCAGAATATTTTATAGAAAAATATATTTTAATATTCCAGATAGGATTGTAATGAAGATTCCTTTTTAAATAATTGAAACAAAACTTTTTGTTGACTGTTGCTAACGCCTGGCGTTAAGTCTTAACGCTGGGCGTTAGCTCTCCAGAGAATATTCCTTAGAACAAAAAGATTGTCACAGTGATTTTACTTATGAATTCTCAAATGAAATACAATTCCAGAAAATCAGAGATAATGAAAATAATTATTGTATTTCAAAGATAATTATACAAATGTTAATTTTAATATTTTGATGAAAATAGAAATTAAAACATTCTTGAAGAGGAAATAAAATCAATTGAAGAGAACATTAAAAAACATGATTTTATTTCATAATAAATTGAATACACAAATGTTTAATTTCTATAACGCTAGAAATCAAGGCGAAAATATGTAAAAACACTTTTTGTTGTTTCACCGGTCCTTCTCCCAAGGACCGGTTGGATGTAGCCTATTTATCCCCAGATAAGGCCTCTAGCCACCCCCTAGATCTACTGTAACACCCTCCCTGTTACATAGCATATATTAGTAGGTCCGGCCGGGACCCCACGCCATATGAAATGAACAGAAGAGCACGTTACTAAAATTAGTGTTAAACAGTTAAAACAATAACTATCTCAGCATCAGAGTCACAACGGAAGCATAATTAGATTTCATTTAAACCAGTTTATAACAAGTCCACATTACTACTAGGAATGAAATACAACAAGAGTTATTTACATGAGTTTGTTTGCATCGTCTAAGTGGCTTCCAAACATCGGCACGCAGGCCGGCCACACATGAACAAAAGTAAACAAAATCTTTGGCCTTCAAGTGCCAACACAGCACAGCAGCAGGGGCTTCAGCCTGCTATCTCCCGCTAGTCTCACCGGGACCTGTATAAGCAAATCCACCAATTGGTGGGAAAACAAGCAACCGGTCAGCTTTAGCTGACCAAGATTTATAACGACCCCGCCCCACACTCGGGGCGGCGGTGCTCCTTCCCTGCAAGTAAGAGTCAGCAGCATATATATATCCGCAAACAACACCAACGGAGGCAAACCAAGCCACCCGCTTCGTGCTCTCAAGGCACACTTTGGCATACTCCCTGAGTTACGCCCTTACGCTAAGTCCTATTTCAACTTAGACAAGCAAATTGAGCTAGGCCGTACACACGAAGTTCCGGCACTCTTCCATAGTCCGGTGCACTGAGGTGCGACCTCTTCACCACTACTATGGGCGGGTTCGGATCAGCTAGGCCCGTGCTCAATTATCGCGATTCAACTCTGCACGATACGGGTAAGCGTCACCTTGTGCCCGACACTTAAAGTTGGGCTTTGCAAATTCCACAGCTTTATATGTTATATATCCAGACCCCAGGACATTGGGTAACACTGAATCACACACATGGCGTGCTGGGCGCTACCGCCGGCGCTAGCAACAGAACCCAGTTCTGCCCGGCACTGGTAACAGAAGTCAACCCTGCTACCTCTGGGAATACACCTCCAGACATCAACACTGGTAGCTCACCTGGAGCTACCGCCGGCGCTAACGCTAGCGCCCGGCGCTATTGACAGAACTCAGTTCTGCCACCAAATTTCGGGTACAGCCTGGGAACAACTCCAGGTCCTATTTTCTGTACAACAACAGTCACATGACCCGAATCACAGCACGTACACGGAATTGTTTCCGACACATTACACGCACTAATCATCACCAATCCGGCTCGACCTGTCCGGATGGGCTTCACACAGTATGCTTATGTCCGTAATACCGTTTCGGACTCTATATGCAATTTGTGGGGAAATCACTTCAACCCACCGGAATAGCCGATCTACTAATTAGTAGAAGTATTCCAAAATTCATGCAAATCAAAGGACGTACATGTCCAAGGATTAGGGAGCAGAATCGTTACCCTTGTAGGCCGTTTCGGTGCCATAGAAGTGAGAGGGAACTGGATTGGTTGGAATCTGCGATGGCTCAAGCACGCAGATGCTATCTCCCTCCTGGCACGACGAAAGCACAATGCCAACGGATCTCCCTCCTTGCTCCCAGCCCTCTTCCCTCAGCTCTCCCCTCATCTCTCAGATCAGAAATGGCAGAAAATGAGAATGGAATCGGATTTTGGGGACTTTATGTTTTTCCCGCTACCGCCGGCGCTAGCCCTAGAGTCGGTACCGCTAAGAGCCGCTACCGCCGGCGCTATCGCTAGCGCCTGGCGCTATCGACAGCTCGACGTCTCGACGCCTCGATGCCTCGATGTCTTAACGGGTGCGCTACCGCCGGCGCTAGCACTAGCGCCTGGCGCTAGCTCCCTTAATTCAGCTCATGCTCATTTTTGGTATTTTGGGTGCACATGCTATTTGGGGTCTTACAATTCTTTCCCCCTTAAAAGAATTTCGTCCCGAAATTCTAACAGTGCAAATAATCACAAAAATACGAAATATGATTTGTACCTCAACGAAAAATCTCGGGAAACTCCTCACGCATGGTTTGCTCGCGCTCCCATGTAAGCTCCTCACGACCGCAGTTGTTCCAGCGGACTTTGACCATCTTGATCAATTTATTCCGCAGCTGTTTGATCTCAGTGTCTTCGATGCTAATAGGTATGACCTTTGTTTTCAACCCATCATCGACCGGCACCTGATTAGCCACAAGCACTTGGCTAGGCTCTGGTACAGCTTTCCTCAATACTGATATGTGGAACACATCGTGCAGACTACTCAACTCTGTCGAAAGAGCGAGTCGATAGGCAGCTTCGCCAACACGTTCTAGTATCTCAAACGGTCCAAGGTACCTTGGACTCAGCTTTTTCAAGCGCCGAATCCGGGACACACCCTTGAAAGGTTTGATTTTGAGATAAACCCAGTCGCCCACGGCGAACTCGACGTTTCTATGCTTGGCATTGTAGTACTTCGTCTGCCTATCTTCCGCAATTAACAATCTCTCACGGATTGTTTGAATAGCCGAATTTGCCTCTTCAACCTCCTTTCGCTTAAACAGCTTCGTTTCACCTGTCTCCGCCCAAGATAAGGGAGTGCGGCAAGCTCTACCATAGAGGGCCTCGAAAGGTGCCATCTTTATACTTGCCTGATAGTTGTTATTGTAAGCGAATTCGATCATGAAAAGATGATCTTCCCACTTTTTACCGAAATCCAGGACGCACATTCGGAGCATATCCTCCAGAGTTCTGTTTGTACGTTCAGTCTGTCCATCCGTCTGAGGGTGGAAGGCAGTACTAAACTTCAACTTTGTACCTAACAACTGGTGGATTAGTGATGATTAAAATTCCGCTTGCACGAAATGAAATCCGAACTAGCAATCCGAGAAGGCAAGTATACCTATCGAACTGTAGTATAGGAACACAAGTGTCGTATTAAAATCCGAGAACCGTTGATTACTTATACTCAAACGAATTACTATTATTTTATCTTAATAATTTTTTGGAAAGTTTTGTCTGCTAAGTTGAAATAAAAGCTGGATAAAAGTACGGCTAAACGATGATTAAGAAATAGCACTCGATCTTGACTTACTTCGGCTTAAGTTGATCAAAATTCAAAAGCAAACTTAAAACTTAATAAAGTAAGGGCAGCTTGACCGTGGGGGTTCCTATAGTTTGAACATGCTTCTCTCGAAGATATGCCCGACTGAGTTTAGGAAAATCCGACCGAACTCTCGTCCCGTATTCGAATACCTAAAACTCGCTTTAAGTGGTGAACCCCGCTATTGGGTTTGACTCCAATCCAGGAGATTTACGTCATTCTCTCTCGAGAAACGCGTGTAACTCTCTTTACTCTTAAGTGCTCACTTCAGACTATCGGCCTCTCGGCTAGCCAAGAATGAAAGCAAAGGTGGGGATTATATATCGATAATATAGCTCCACTAAATTTTAATTAAGAGTGAATCTAAGGCCCAACACTTTAGAAAGTGAAAGAAGACTAAAGGATCATAACTTGATCAACTCATCCTCAGATCATCAAGATCGAGTACTATGAGGATTTAGTTACTCATGGTGGAGGGGTAGGAGAGAGAAATGATGAAGATTTTAAGAGAACAAAAACATACAATTTTTATTAAACAAAAGTTCAACTGAGATTACATTTGCATGGAAAGCCTACTAAGCATTAGTAATACACTATGAAAGGAAATTACAAAGGCATTACAACATTCATATGAAAACTAGAAAAGGAAATGCATTGAAATAAGAGAGAGAGAGAGAAAGAGAATAAAATGACATGAAAATCACTGAAAATAGAGTAGTAGCACCAGTTCTCTCTCCAAAAACTGAATGGGGAAAGCTTGGAGGTCATTTCAATTTATAGAAATTTTTCTGCCTCGGTCACGCCCTCAGTCACGCCCTTGACTAGGGCGTGACATTGTTTAATCAATTCTGCGGCTTGGATCAGGTTCAGCGCACGATTCTGACGCGATTTGATGGGTCACGCCCTAGGTCACGCCCGTGACTGAGGGCGTGACCATTTCGGTGGTTAGTCCGGTCATGGGCGCTAGCGGCGATCATGGGCGCTAGCGGCGATCATGGGCGCTGGCGGCTGGCTGACGTGGCAGTCACGGGCGTGACTGGAAGCACGCCCGTGTAACAGTGGCGTGACCAATTCGGTGGTCAGCTGGTCGAATCTGAGCTGTTCACGGGCTGGTCACGGGCGTGACTTGCGTGTCACGGGCGTGACTTGTGTGTCACGGACGTGTACTTTGGGCGCGTCTGACCAGATCTTCTGAATTATGGTGGCAGCAGCTTAACTGGAAGCAGCAACTTACACGCCCTATGTCACGGGCGTGACCTAGGGCGTGACTTAGGAAATTTTGCATTTTTGACCTGAAAATTCAGAAAACTTAAGTTAGCACTAAAAATAGGAAAATGAACCAAAATTGCATTTAGATAAACAACAATAAGCAAAAAGTAAGAGTAAATAACCTAATTAAACTAACTAGATTTAGCACTATCAAATTCCCCCAAGCTTACACTTTGCTTGTCCCCAAGCAAAGAAATATGCTTAGCTAATAAAACAAAATGACTAATCAAAAAGATTTAATTATGCTAAACACGAGTATCTTGCGAAATTCCAAGTAGGGAGAATAGTGAAAAGGAAACCTAAAATAAGTACTTTATTTAAGCTTAATTTTTATACCCTTTACTAACAGAAATTAATCATCCAAAATTTTAACTAAAAAGTTTTAAAATAAAATTGAGCAAAGCAACAAGTGAGATAGTGCATTGAATTGTTACTAAACCCTAAGAGACAAATTATAATTATATCATTCTAAGAACAAGGATCTAAATTCATACCCAAGACTTAACTATTCTACTTTCCTTCTTTACTTAGCTAAAGCAAATTTAGGAGCATGAATCAAGAGGACTTTATTAGGACCGAAATGTTTGGTTTAGGCAAATGATTTGGAATGGAAATCGAAGATAAAAGTGATTGCTATAATCACACTAAACCATAAACATGAGTTTTATAAAAATTTTGATATGAATGATAAGAGGCAATCCTTCATTATAAGCATATAGCATATTTTCTTTCTTTCTCTTTCATAGCCATTTTTTTTTATTTTGAAATTTTGGCAAAGATCACTAATACAAATATGCTTAAAATATCTTCTTTTTGAGCAAATTCTTTTTTTTGAAGCTCTCCATGCAATAAACCAATCACACTCTTTTAGAAATTTAAATAAAACTCAAAGTGTTAGTGTTATTCAAATAGGTTTGGAAATTTTGGCTTTGGTGAAAAATTTGATAAGTGGAGGTGACAATAAAACATGGGAAAAGGCTCAAAAGAGGCTAACAAAGGGTTTCTTTTAAGGGTTGGCATGAAGGCTCAAACTTAAAAAAAATGGCCTAAATCATTTTCATTGCTCTCTAAATTTATTTAAAGCATGAGTTTTGAAGGATTTCAAAAAGTAAGCCCTAGATATTAAATAAAGACTAATGAACTTATCCTGAAAATAAGAATAATAAGCGTCTAGGATTATTCACATTTACTACACAAATCAAAAGTTAACCTTGCAAAATATATCTAAAAATGAAGAGGAAAATAGTGGATGAAGAATTTTTACGAAAGTAAAGAAGATAAAAGAGAAAACGATAAGGAAAGTACAAGATTTTAGAAAAAACTTTTCACATTAACATGCTACCTAGAATTAGAACACTACATGAGTCAACAATTTACTTGTGAAACATAATTAAAAAGTAGGATTAGAAATTAACTAAGGCTATATAAAATATTTTGGGAAAAACAAAACATAAAACAAGGGGTACTGTCGATTTTACCAAAATCTAATTTAAACTACTAAAACAAAAGAAAAGAAAAGAAGACATTCTCCCCCAAGCTTACGATAGACATTGTCCTCAATGGAAAAGGAGAGTGAAGGAAGGGGTAACTAAGAAAAGAAATTAAAACTGAAAAACTGAAACAGGTACTTCCCTGGATTTATGGGCTTGAAAGAATGTGTGATGCCGCTCCCCCTTGTTGGCGCTTTGAATCTTCATGAAATATCATCTTGAATTTTTCGTGAAACCAGCAATGTTGAAGCAGGCGATCGCCGAAGTAGAGAGTATCGGAGCTGCCCAGGGCCAAAGAAAAATTAAAACAACAAATTTTAAAAACCTTGGGTTGCCTCCCAAGAGCGCCCTCTGTTTAATGTCGTTTGAGCTCGACTAAAAGAATATAGTTCAAAAGTTAATCCAAATTATTACAGTCCAGACAAAAGAAGTTTTTCACTGTCCATGTCAACATTATCACCAGAAAAATAAAGTTTTAGACGCTGCCCATTAACCTTGAAATCACCCTTATCTGGGTGTGATATCAAAACAGTTCCATACGGATAAGCTTCCTTTACATTAAAAGGACCTGACCATCTAGATTTTAACTTTCCAGGAAATAAACGTAGACGAGAATTATAAAGTAATACTTGGTCGCCTGGTTTAAATGTTTTCGGGTGCCTTCAATTTTTATCGTGAAAGCATTTCGTTCGTTCCTTATATAATTTATTATTTTCATACGCATTGGAGCGCCACTCATCGAGTTCGTTGAGTTGGAATTTTCGAAGATCGGCGGTGGAGTGGGGATCAAAATTTAAAAATTTAAGGGCCCAGAAAGCACGATGTTCTAATTCGACCGGTAAATGGCACGATTTCCCATATACTAACCGATACGGTGTACAACCGATGGCGGTCTTGTACGCTGTTCGGTAAGCCCATAGAGCATCGTCTAATTTATGTGACCAGTCCTTACGTGAGGTGAAAACAGTTTTTTCTAAAATACGTTTGATTTCTCTATTCACTACCTCGACCTGGCCGTTAGTTTGGGGGTGGTAAGCAGTTGAAAGCTTATGTGTAACGCCATATTTTAAAAGTGTTTTTGCAAATTGTGCGTTACAAAAGTGCGAACCCCTATCGCTAACGATGGCCCTAGGAGTACCGAATCGAGAAAATAATTTTTTTAAGAAAATAATAACGACTCGGGAGTCATTGGTAGGAAGAGCTTGGGCCTCTGCCCATCGAGACACGTAGTCTACCGCAACTAAAATGTATTTATTACCATGGCTAGAAGGAAGAGGACCTACAAAATCAATTCCCCAAAGGTCGAAAACTTCGCACTCGAGGAAATAATTTTGCAACATTTCATTTTTATTTGAGATATTTCCGGTCCGTTGGCAGCTATCGCACCGTCTCACAAAAGATTGGGCATCTTTAAAAAGGCTAGGCCAATAAAATCCTGCACTTAGCACTTTGTGAGCGGTCCGATTGGCTTGATAGTGCCCACCAGTCGGTCCTTCGTGTAAGTGTTTGAAAATATTTTGTCCTTCTTCGAAAGAAACACATCTCCTTACTACTTGGTCTGCACAAACTCGAAACAGATACGGGTCCTCCCAAAAATAATTCTTCAGGTCAGAGAAGAATTTCTTCTTTTGCTGATAGGAAAATTCTTTTGGGAGGACTCGAGCTACTAAGTAGTTGGCGAAGTTTGCAAACCAAGGAGAAGGAGTAGTGTTGATTGATAATAACTTCTCGTCGGGAAAATAATCATTAAAAGTTTGTTCATTTAAATCTTCAATAAATGGGTTATCTAATCGTGAAAGATGGTCCGCGGCCAAATTCTCAGCCCCCTTTTTATCTCGGATTTCCAAGTCGAACTCCTGGAGGAGTAAGACCCAGCGAAGTAAGCGTGGTTTGGCATCCGGTTTAGAAAGTAAATATTTGAGGGTCGAGTGGTCCGTAAAAACAATAATTTTTGAAAGCGTAATATAAGGTCGAAATTTGTCGAATGCAAAAATAACTGCTAATAATTCTTTCTCCGTTGTGGTATAGTTCTCTTGCGCGGATGTAAGTGTTTTACTTGCATAGAAAATAGGGTGGAAGTTTTTAGATATACGTTGTCCTAAAACGGCTCCCACCGCAAAGCTACTTGCATCGCACATGATTTCGAATGGAAGGTCCCAGATTGGAGCTATCATAATTGGCGCATTTATTAGCTTATTTTTGATTAATTGAAAAGCAGATAAGCATGTATCATCAAAAATAAATGGAGTGTCTTTTTCTAAAAGATGAGTGAGTTGTTTGGTAATTTTCGAAAAATCTTTTATAAATCGCCGGTAAAAACCGGCATGTCCTAGAAAGCTTCTTATGGCCTTAACGTTGGTTGGCGGTGGCAGTTTTTCGATCACTTCTATTTTTGCTTCATCGACCTCAATTCCTCTTGCTGATATCTTATGACCTAAAACCAATCCCTCCCGTACCATGAAATGACATTTTTCCCAGTTCAGGGCGAGATTGGTCTCCTCACACCGTTCTAACACTTTTTCTAAATTTTCTAAACAAAAATCGAAGGAATCACCAAACACGGAAAAGTCGTCCATAAATACCTCCATAATACTTTCTACGTACTTGTCGAAAATGGCCAACATACACCGTTGAAATGTTGTCGGCGCATTACATAAGCCAAACGGCATTCTTCGATAGGTGAAGGTGCCGAAAGGACAAGTAAACGTCATTTTCTCCTGGTCCTCGGGCGAGATGGGAATTTGGAAGTAGCCCGAGAGACCATCGAGAAAACAATAAAAGCTATGGCCGGATAATCGTTCTAAGATTTGATCGATGAATGGCAAGGGGAAATGGTCCTTGCGGGTGGCGTCGTTCAATTTGCGATAATCAATACACATACGCCACCCAGTCACCGTCCGTGTTGGGATTAAGTCATTATTATCATTTAACACTACCGTGATACCTCCCTTTTTAGGAACTACTTGAACGGGGCTTACCCATTTGCTATCTGAAATTGGATAGATAATTCCTGTGTCTAATAATTTCACGACCTCACCCTTTACCACTTCTTTCATGTTTGGGTTTAATCGGCGTTGAGGTTGAATAGAATTATGTGAATTATCTTCCGTTAGAATTTTGTGCATGCAGAAAGATGGACTTATGCCCTTAATATCAGAAATCTGCCAAGCAATTGCTTGGCGGTGCTTTTGTAAAACTTTTAGCAATTTGGCATTTTCAGATCCACTTAAATGGGCCGACACTATTACTGGTAACTTAGAGTCTTTTTCTAAAAATTCATATTTTAAATGATTGGGTAGTTCTTTAAGTTCTAATGTGGGAGGTTCCTCGTATGAAGATTTGAAAGACTTTTCTTTTTCAAAAGTAATTTCTTCAAAAAATTTTGATTTAATTTGAAAATTTGAGGGGGCGGGAGCAATGACCATTTTCATTTCTTGTAATATTTCAGTGGAGGTGTTTGAAGATGAACAAAAAGAAGAAGAACCATTTTCAGAAATACAAAAAGAAGGGTCTTCACTTAACACATCTAAGAAAAAACACGAATCGTCATTTTCTAGGGTATTTTTCATAGAGGGTGTTATGGAGAAGGTTACTTCATCATCTCCAACTCAGAGGAATAGCTTACCATTACTCACATCAATGATAGCACGGGAGGTGGCAAGGAAGGGGCGGCCAAGGATTAGGGGAACCTCGACATCCTCTTCAATGTCCAAAATGACAAAATCCACCGGGAAGATGAATTTCTCTACTTTTACGAGCACGTCCTCCACAATTCCCAGCAGATATTTTATCGTCCTATCTGCTAGTTGTATACTCATACGTGTGGGGCTAAGGGTGCCCACTCCTAACTTCTTAAACAAGGAGAATGGCATTAAGTTGATGCTTGCTCCTAAGTCGGCCAACGTGTTCTTTACAAATAGATCACCAAAGAGGCACGGGATAGAAAAACTACCCAGATCGTTAGCCTTTTTCGGTAATTTATTTGTTAGGACGGCGGAACACTCAGCATTTAAAGTTACGTGCGATAGATTTTCTAGCTTTTTCTTATTAGTTAGAAGATCCTTCAGGTACTTAGCGTACTTGGGCATTTGTGATGTCGCTTCATGGAAGGGCAAATTGATGTGTATTTGCTTAAACATTTCCAGGAAGCGATGATATTGATCATCTAATTTTTCCTTGTTGAGTTGAGAAGGATAAGGCGGGGCGGGGTTGTTTTTGAAAATATGAGGTGGAGTGATAAAATCTGTTTGAGTGAGTGGTGTTTTTAAAATAGGGGCGGATCTTGCCTCGGGCTCTTCGCTAACCGGACCGGATACTTGCTTCCCACTCCGAAGAGTTACAGCTTTCGCTTGCTCTCTCGGGTTGGGCTCGGTGTTAGCGGGAAGAGTCCCGGGCGGTCGCTCGGATATTATTTTGGCGAGCTGCCCGATTTGGTTTTCTAGATTTTTAATGGATCCGGCTAAGTTCCGGACGGTTGCTTCGTTCGTACTTATATATTTTGAAAACATCTCCTCCAAAGATGGAGTTTTTTGAAAGTTAACAGGGGGTGGAGGTGGTGTAAATTCATTTTGTAGAGGCGGGCGAGTTGTGTTTGCAGGATTACTCCAAGAAAAGTTCGGGTGATTACGCAGCGCAGGATTATAATTATTCGGTAATTGAAAACCAGGTGCATGAAAATTAGAAGCAGAATAATTATTATAAGCATTTCTATTGCCTACGTAATCAGCTTGTTCGGAGGTGGCTTTTGCGAATTCCCAAACCTGAGGTGCGGAAGGAGCATTCATTTCAGATATCTTTTTGCTAAGCATTTCCACTTGTAGTGCCAGCTGGGAGACGTTATCCACTTCGTACATACCTGCAGGTTTGTTTGGGCGGGATCTTGGCACATTCCACTGATAGGTGTTCATGGCCATATCCTCAAATAGTTCAAGAGCGGCTTCCGGGGTTTTGTTATTTAAGGTACCACCGGAAGCGGCGTCTATCATTTGCTTAGTATGTTGATTTAGCCCGTTATAAAACGTCTGCACTTGTAACCATACAGGCAGAGCGTGATGAGGGCAACGTCTTAAGAATTCTTTATACCTTTCCCAGGTATCATATAGCGTTTCAGAATCTATTTGGCAAAAAGAAGAAATATCATTTCTAAGCTTAGCAGTTTTCGCAGGTGGAAAATACTTAGTTAGAAATTTTTCAGTTAACTGGGCCCAAGTGGTGATAGAACCTCTAGGTAGAGTTGACAACCACTGCTTAGCCTTTGTTCTTAAAGAAAATGGGAAGAGTCTTAGCCTAATTGCATCATCCGTAACACCATTTATTTTGAAGGTGTCACAGATTTCAAGGAAGCTAGCAATATGTGCATTCGGATCTTCATCTTGTAATCCGTCGAACTGCACGTATTGCTGCACCATGTGAATTATGCTTGGCTTTAGTTCAAAATTATTATTATTTATGGCAGGGCGGACTATACTAGTTTCCGTCCCTTCCAGGTTAGGGCTTGCATAATGGGACATAGTCCATTCAGGAGCCGCAACCATGTTGGGGACTTCATTTTGGTTAGGTTCTCCCATATTAACAACCGACTCCGAATCCTCAGCCAGTTCTTGGAATGTAGGATCTTGAACTTGCGATTTTCTCCGAAGAGTACGCTCAAGTTCTTGGTCCAAGTCTACAAGTTCTGACGGATTCGCTCGGGTCATATACTAGAAAGAGAGAAGGGAAAATAAGATTGAGAAATTCGAAAAAGAAAAGGTCTCTCTTTTTTTTTGAATTAATTTTGTTTTTCAAGAAAGAGGAGAGAAAAAAGAGGTGATAAAAGTAATAGATTCGTTCTTTCAAAATATCAACAAAATGCGAGTCCCCGGCAACGGCGCCAAAAACTTGGTGATTAAAATTCCGCTTGCACGAAATGAAATCCGAACTAGCAATCCGAGAAGGCAAGTATACCTATCGAACTGTAGTATAGGAACGCAAGTGTCGTATTAAAATCCGAGAACCGTTGATTACTTATACTCAAACGAATTACTATTATTTTATCTTAATAATTTTTTGGAAGGTTTTGTCTGCTAAGTTGAAATAAAAGCTGGATAAAAGTACGGCTAAACGATGATTAAGAAATAGCACTCGATCTTGACTTACTTCGGCTTAAGTTGATCAAAATTCAAAAGCAAACTTAAAACTTAATAAAGTAAGGGCAGCTTGACCGTGGGGGTTCCTATAGTTTGAACATGCTTCTCTCGAAGATATGCCCGACTGAGTTTAGGAAAATCCGACCGAACTCTCGTCCCGTATTCGAATACCTAAAACTCGCTTTAAGTGGTGAACCGGGTATTGGGTTTGACTCCAATCCAGGAGATTTACGTCATTCTCTCTCGAGAAACATGTGTAACTCTCTTTACTATTAAGTGCTCACTTCAGACTATCGGCCTCTCGGCTAGCCAAGAATGAAAGCAAAGGTGGGGATTATATATCGATAATATAGCTCCACTAAATTTTAATTAAGAGTGAATCTAAGGCCCAACACTTTAGAAAGTGAAAGAAGACTAAAGGATCATAACTTGATCAACTCATCCTCAGATCATCAAGATCGAGTACTATGAGGATTTAGTTACTCATGGTGGAGGGGTAGGAGAGAGAAATGATGAAGATTTTAAGAGAACAAAAACATACAATTTTTATTAAACAAAAGTTCAACTGAGATTACATTTGCATGGAAAGCCTACTAAGCATTAATAATACTCTATGAAAGGAAATTACAAAGGCATTACAACATTCATATGAAAACTAGAAAAGGAAATGCATTGAAATAAGAGAGAGAGAGAGAGAGAGAAAGAGAATAAAATGACATGAAAATCACTGAAAATAGAGTAGTAGCACCAGTTCCCTCTCCAAAAACTGAATGGGGAAAGCTTGGAGGTCATTTCAATTTATAGAAATGTTTCTGCCTCGGTCACGCCCTCAGTCACGCCCGTGACTAGGGGCGTGACATTGTTTAATCAATTCTGCGGCTTGGATCAGGTTCGGCGCACGATTCTGACGCGATTTGATGGGTCACGCCCTAGGTCACGCCCGTGACTGAGGGCGTGACCATTTTGGTGGTTAGTCCGGTCATGGGCGCTGGCGGCGATCATGGGCGCTGGCGGCTGGCTGACGTGGCAGTCACGGGCGTGACTGGAAGCACGCCCGTGTAACAGTGGCGTGACCAATTCGGTGGTCAGCTGGTCGAATCTGAGCTGTTCACGGGCTGGTCACGGGCGTGACTTGCGTGTCACGGGCGTGACTTGTGTGTCACGGCCGTGTACTTTGGGCGCGTCTGACCAGATCTTCTGAATTATGGTGGCAGCAGCTTAACTGGAAGCAGCAACTTACACGCCCTATGTCACGGGCGTGACCTAGGGCGTGACTTAGGAAATTTTGCATTTTTGACCTGAAAATTCAGAAAACTTAAGTTAGCACTAAAAATAGGAAAATGAACCAAAATTGCATTTAGATAAACAACAATAAGCAAAAAGTAAGAGTAAATAACCTAAAAATAACCTAATTAAACTAACTAGATTTAGCACTATCAATTAGCCTCCAATCTTTCGAAGTGAAGCGCCCATCTCGGTCACTGACGATGCTACGGGGCACACCGTGCAATCGTACAATGCTATCAACATAAAGTTTTGCTAACTTTTCAACTGAATCGTCCTTCCGGTTTGGAATAAAGTGGGCTACTTCGTCAAGCGATCCACGATCACCCATACGGCATCATTCCCACTCTGTGATCTCGGCAAACCGTGAACGAAATCCATCGAAATGTCATCAAATTTCCATTCCGGTATAGGCAACGACTTCAGGAAACCTCCAGGTTTCTGACATTCCGCCTTCACCAATGCACAAGTTTTGCATTTTGCCACGTACAAGGCGATGTCTTTCTTCAATCCTGGCCACCAAAATAGCTTTTTCATGTCTTGGTACATCTTTGTGCTCCCTAGGTGAATTGAGCATTTGGTAAAATGCGCTTCGTACATCAATTCCTCCCGCAACTTACCCACATTTGGGACGCACAACCGACCATCTTTCCACATCAGACCGTCGTCCAACACAAACTCTGCGGCAGTTCCATCCCCAGACTCTGCCAAATAGCATTGCATGCTCGAATCAAGCTCAAGGGCCTGTCGTATTCTGTCCGCGAGGTCATACTGCATCTCCGTCCAGTTTAAGCACGCATTCGCACTAGAACTCCTCTCTACACAGGAGATCTCCAAGGCTTCCAAGTCCCTGATCAGACGTGGATCATACATCTGAATCCAGTTGGCTTGGGAAAAAGCCCTCCTGCTCAATGCATCTGCGACGACATTCCCCTTTCTGGGAGTATAATGTATATCAAACGTGTAGTCCCCCAGGAACTCCATCCACCTTCGTTGTCGCATATTGAACTCTTTCTATGTTAACAGATACTTAAGGCTCTTATGGTCTGTAAAGATGTCAACCTTCACACCATATAAGTAGTGCCGCCACAGCTTTAGAGCGAAAATCACGGCCGCCAACTCCAAGTCGTGGACCGGGTAATTCCGCTCATGCACTTTCAACTGGCGAGAGCCATAAGCTATTACTTGACCGTGCTGAAGAAGTACGCAACCTAAGCCGCTCCCTGACGCATCACTGTAAATTTCATAACCCTCTGCACCAGATGGCAAACACAAAATTGGTGTTGTGGTCAGACGCCTCTTTAATTCCTCAAAATCCCGTGCACACTCCAGTGACCAAACGAACTTCTGATCCTTCCTCGTCAAGGTGGTGAGAGGTAGAGCGATCCGTGAAAAGTTCTCCACGAAGCGCCGATAGTAGCCGGCAATTCCAAGGAAACTCCTGACTTCCGCTACTGTCGCCAAAACGGGCCACTTTTGGATTGCATCGATCTTTGTCGGATCCACCGCGATACCCTCGCCACTAATAACATGACCAAGGAACGCTACTGAGGCTAGCCAGAACTCGCACTTAGAGAACTTGGCATACAATTGACTACGTCGCAAGATTTCCAAAACTTCACGCAAATGAATCGCGTGTTCTTCTTCAGACTGAGAGTACACCAAGATATCGTCAATGAAGACAATGACAAACCGATCAAGGCACTCTCGAAAGGTCCTATTCATCAGATCCATAAATACTGACGGTGCATTCATCAATCCAAACGGAATCACTGTAAACTCGTAGTGTCTGTAGCGAGTGTTGAATGTTGTCTTAGGGATATCACAATCCCGAATTCGTAACTAGTAATAGCCGGACTTGAGATCCAACTTTGAATACACAGTTGACCCAACTAGCTGATTGAATAAGTCATCGATTCGAGGAATCGGATACTTGTTCTTCTCGGTCAGCTTGTTCAATTCTCGGTAGTCAATGCATAGACGCAGGCTTCCGTCCTTCTTCTTCACAAAAAGGACTGGAGTACCCCAAGGGGAGGTACTTGGACGTGTATAACCCTGCTCTAGCAACTCCTGTAATTGAAATTTCAATTCCGCCATCTCCTTTGGCGCAATTCGGTACGGAGAGCGTGAAACAGGTTTGGCACCTGGCACCAGCTCTATAGTGAAGTCAATCTCTCGCTGAGGTGGCGCCCCAGGAAGATCTTTCGGAAACACATCTGGATACTCTGAAATCACAGGAACATCACTCAAACTGGGTTGAGGCTTTGCAGCCCCCACTAGCACAACACATAACTCTGCGCCTTGCCGAACCGCCTTGACCACTTGGACAGCAGACATCGGTGTCTTGCTCGATCCATGCAAACCAGCAAACGTAGTCGCACGTTCGGTATTTCTCCCCAGTGTGACCTCCTTAGAAGTGCAATCAATGTAGGCCTACTGCGCTGACAGCCAGTCCATACCAAAGATCACATCGAATTCTGAAAGCGGGAGTATCAGTGCTTCCAAAGCAAAGTCTTGACTCCCTATTCGTACCTTTACTACACAACCTCGATCCGCGCGCATCGAACACCCATTTGGTAGCATCACATCTAATCGTTCCTATCTAAACGACGAAGGCACTCCAAGTTGCTGTATGAAGGCCTCCGATATAAAGGAATGTGAAGCACCCGTGTCAAATAGTGCTCTTGCCGGATAGTTAAAGATCAGGACAAAGCCTAGGACATCAATGGTTAACAAGCAATATATAAGGTATGAAGTATAAAAAGCAACAAAAGTTATATACTATCGCATACCTATCACCACATCGTTCTGTTTGATGGCCTCCTGTTGGACAAGGTTGTAAACTCTAGGCTGTGCTGGAGCAACGTGGGATGCGGTTGACTCTGCCGCCTTCCCTTTCTCTGCCGCATAGGCCGCAACTAGCTTCTTCCCACTACGACAGTCACGTGCTATATGTCCCAGCTTGCCGCAGTTGTAACAGATGATTGGGCCTCACCCAGTCACTCCCAATGCTGAAGATTGAGCTGACCCAGACGGTCGCGCTCCTTTCTTCCATTTGGCTTGCCCCGACTTTGCCGAGCTCGATACTTTGAACTCTGGCTTGACTACTGCTAGCTCCTTTCTACTGTGGGACTGTTTCATATCTTTCTCTAAAGAATGAGCTGAGTTGACTAGGGTCATAAACCCTTGCGTCATTGGCCCCGTCAGAAGAAACCGCAACTCCTCTCGCAGGCCTTCGTAAAACCGATTTGTCTTACGCGCTTCATCCGCAAATGTCACGCCTGCATAGCGACCCAATCATGTAAACTCATGCAGATAATCATCGATAGTATGATCACCCTGAGTCAGACGGTTGAACTGATTTTCCATTTCTATCTATTGGGCTTGTGGAAGATATCGCTCCAAGAACAGTTTGGAAAACTCATCAAAAGAGATATCGGTCAGCTGCCTTCCCGCTAGCTGATGTATCTCTAACTCATCCCACCACAGCTGCGCCTCCCCATCGAGAAGGAAGGTTGTCAAAGTCACTTTTTGTCCTTCCTCCGTGTCCGTTGCCTTCAAGGTTTTGCGCACCTTTGACAGCCAATCCTCTGCATGCGTCGGGGTTCTTTCCCCCGTGAACGTGGGAGGGTGGAAACTCAAAAGGTATTGCAGCTGTTGATCTGGAGCTCTTCGTGCCCTCAATGGTACTGGCCTTTCCACCGCAGGTTCAGCTGCTGGAGCCTGCACTGGAGGTTCAGCTGCTGGAGCCTGCACTGGAGCCACTCCAGGGGTAAGAGGCTGTCCAGGGACATGCCCTCATGGCTGCGCAGTGAACTTTGCAAATACTGCCTCAGCAATCATCCTTACTATTTCAGCTGAACGAGGAGTCGGCACCGGAGTTGGTGCACTACTTGCAGTCGAACGAGGGGGTCGAGAAGGCCCCGCTCCACTCCCAGTCGCTTATATATGTACCCAAAACATAATTAGCGACTAAGAGATAGCATAACGCAAGAAAGGAACACACAAGTTCCATCTGAATGCTACACATATACATGTAATTCATTCCTAAAGTGGACAAAACTGGTTATTTATATGAGTTAAAGGCGACGCACACACGTGCTCACCACCCCTTAAAAGAATTCGACCATGAATTCAGACGGAAAGGGAACGAGACCCGTAACTGATACCAATTTGTAACACCCTCCCTGTTACATAGCATATAATAGTAGGTCCGGCCAGGACCCCACGCCATATGAAATGAACAGAAGAGCGCGTTACTAAAATTAGTGTTAAACAGTTAAAACTATAACTATCTCAGCATCAGAGTCACAACGGAAGCATAATTAGATTTCATTTACAACAAGAGTTATTTACATGAGTTTGTTTACATCATCTAAGTGGCTTCCAAACATCGGCACGCAGGTCGGCCACACATGAACAAAAGTAAACAAAAGCTTTGGCCTTCAAGGGCCAACATAGCATAGCAGCAGGGGCTTCAGCCCGCTATCTCCCGCTAGTCTCACCGGGACCTGTATAAGCAAATCCACCAATTGGTGGGAAAATAAGCAACCGGTCAGCTTTAGCTGACCAAGATTTATAACGACCCCGCCCCACACTCAGGGCGGCAGTGCTCCTTCCCTGCAAGTAAGAGACAGCAGCATATATATATCAGCAAACAACACCAATGGAGGCAAACCAAGCCACCCACTTCGTGCTCTCAAGGCACACTTTGGCATACTCCCTGAGTTACACCCTTACGCTAAGTCCTATTTCAACATAGACAAGCAAATTAAGCTAGGCCGTACACACGAAGTTCTGGCACTCTTCCATAGTCCGGTGCACCGAGGTGCGACCTCTTCACCACTACTATGGGCGGGTTTGGATCAGCTAGGCTCGTGCTCAATTATCGTGATTCAACTCTGCACGATACGGGTAAGCGTCACCTTGTGCCCGACACTTAAAGCTGGGCTTTGCAAATTCCACAGCTTTATCTGCTATATATCCAGTCCCCAGGACATTGGGTAACACCGAATCACACACATGGCGTGTTGGGCGCTACCGCCGGCGCTAGCACTAGCGCCCAGCGCTAACAACAGAACCCAGTTCTGCCCGGCACTAGTAACAGAAGTCAACCCTGCTACCTCTGGGAATACACCTCCAGACATCAACACTGGTAGCTCACCTGGAGCTACCGCCGACGCTAACGCTAGTGCCCGGCGCTAATGACAGAACTCAGTTCTGCCACCAAATTTCGGGTACAGCCTGGGAACACCTCCAAGTCCTATTTTCTGTACAACAACAGTCACATGACCTGAATCACAGCACGTACACGGAATTGTTTCCGGCACTTTACACGCACTAATCATCACCAATCTGGCTCGACCTGTCCGGATGGGCTTCACACAGCATGCCTATGTCCGTAATACCGTTTCGGACTCTATATGCAATTTGTGGGGAAATCACTTCAACCCATCGGATTAGCCGATCTACTAATTAGTAGAAGTATTCCAAAACGCATGCAAATCAAAGGACGTACATGTCCAAGGATTAGGGAGGAGAATCGTTACCCTTGTAGGCCGTTTCGGTGCTATAGAAGTGAGAGGGAACTGGATTGGCTGGAATCTGCGGTGGCTCAAGCACGCAGATGCTATCTCCCTCCTGGCACGACGAAAGCACAACGCCAACGGATCTCCCTGCTTGCTCCTAGCCCTCTTCCCTCAGCTCTCCCCTCAGCTCTCAGATCAGAAATGGCAGAAAATGAGAATGGAATCGGATTTTGGGGACTTTATGTTTTTCCCGCTACCGCCGGCGCTAGCTGCTAGCGCTGGCGCTAGCCCTAGAGTCGGTACCGCTAAGAGCCGCTACCGTCGGCGCTATCGCTAGCGCCTGGCGCTATCGATAGCTCGACGTCTCGACGCCTCGACGCCTCGACGTCTCAACGGGTGCGCTACCGCCGGCGCTAGCTCCCTTAATTTAGCTCATGCTCATTTTTGGTATTTTGGGTGCACATGCAATTTGTGGTATTACATCTACCCTCGACCTAGTCTCTACGCACAAGGCGGCGAATTACCCCCTAAGCCGCACAAGGACTTAGTCGCCAACACAAGGCGAATTTACCCATGGAATCCTTCCCGAAATCTGATGTTCTCACCGAATGATTTCTCCACACAAAATACAAAAGGAAAAATAGAAGATTACAAGATAAGTAAAGAGAAACTCCCCAAGAAATTCTGAAGGTGAAGACGAAGTCGATGTAGATGTTGGTGTTCTTGAAACGATCGTCCTTCGTATGGAATATTCGTTGTAGACCTTCTCCTTCAAAATCTTCTTTAGATCTTCATGTTAGTCCAAGGGAGACCTCTTAATTGCTGTACACGAACCTCTCTCCAAAGTATCAGAATTTTGGAATCATCTCTTGTCCCTTTGAATGAGAGGAGCTGTACATTTAAATAGCCTCGGAAGCTAACGCACGGCGTTAAGGGATAACGCCAGCGTTAGTGAACGTGCAAACCGTCGGGATCGTGCAAAACCAAATTTTATCGAACGGGCCTGATTTCGTCGAACGCACCCTTCGTCGAACGAAAAAACTACAACCGTCGGGATCGTGGCAGTTTGTGGATTCAACGCGGGCGTTAAGCGTCAACGCTGGCGTTGAGTTATTCTTCTTCAACTTCATCGAATGGCCTCAAATTCGTCGAACGCAATATTGTTGTGCAGAAGCTCAGTTCGTTGAACTCCAATTCGTCGAGCGGCCTTCACATTTCATCGACCGGAATATTCGTCGAACGGAATTTTCGTCAAACGCGGGCAAATTCATCGAACGGAACTCCAAGTTCGTCGAACGCAGATTCGTCGACCTCAACTCGAAGGCATTCCTCCTCTTATTAACGCGGGGCGTTAACAATTACCGCGAGCGTTAGCTCTCTTTAGTCGACCGCAACTCGACGGCTTTGTTCTCGACGGCATTCCTTCTCAGCAGTTTTCTTCTCAGCGGTTGATAACGCTGGGCGTTAACTACTAACGCGAGCGTTAGCTATCTTTCCAGAGAGTCATTTCCAATCAGCAAACTATTCATAGGGATGTGTAGTTATAGTTCCTGTACAACCTGCACACTATAAACACACAAAATACTAGATCAAATACAACACGGTATTTGTTATTATCAAACAAGGAGATGCGGAACATAGGCTCCAACACTACTGAATTGACCATTCAATTTCAAGAAAGTCGGCCAGGAGAGAGAAAGCCCAATTTGAAAGAGAGAAAAGGGAGATTAATGGGGAGGAAGAAGAAACCTTCAATCTCCCCCAATAATGGCACCATTCATCTCCTCTTGGGGAGAGGAGGAGTTTCCAGCCTTCTCCCGGCCACATTGATACCCTATTCATTCCCCCCAAGGGAAACTAAAATTTCCCTTCATGGCCATTAATGGCTTTCGGGAATAAAGCCTCCCAAGGATCAAATCGAAACCCCCACCACCATCAGTGATCAGAGAGGAAGAAAACGCCCAACTTTCCAAGAATAATCATGCACTGAAAACCAGAGGAGGCATGGCACCAAAAGCTCAAGCTCCAGCCATGGCAACCCACTGGAATCCACGACCTCATGCCACCATACAGGTCCGATCCTCCCTTCCTCCCTTAGTGTTAGATCCCTATCTAATTTGGGGCTTGATTCGAGCCAAATCGGGCTTGAATCAAGCTCCCGAAAGGGCTTGTTTCGAGCCCTTTTTCCCCCGCTAAATCTCCTCGTTCCGGCCACCTCCGGCCAGCCAACCACCTCTAATCGCCGGCCACCACCTCAACAGAGGTGGTGGTGTCATTGGCCGGCCAGGGCGGCGCTCAGGTGGCCGGGAAAACGTGGTCGGTCGGGGCGGCACATTCGGAGGAACTGTCCTCAGAGGAATGCACCACCAGCACTACAGGCTGCCCCACCGGCCTATCATTTTAGGGGCCGAGAACGTGGATGAGGCCATGGATTTCAGGGCTGACACCGAAGACAGAACAGGGACCAGATGTACGCCTTGGACCTAGCTCAGCCCCGGAACCCCGCAAGGGTCATTACAGGTACTCTTAATGTTTTTTTTATGTTTATTAGTACCTAGCAAACCTTAGCTTTACCTTAGAATTGAGCCAAACAAACAAAAATCACCCAGGTATAGTACTCGTCTGCGGCAAGCCCGCATACACCTTATTCGATATGGGTGCCTCATACTCATTCGTCTCAGAAGAATTCGTAGACAATCTGAACCAAGTCCAACACTTTGAGGGCATCCACAGGAGGGTGCGATTCCCGGATGGATCAAAGATAGTAACGAACACAAAGTGCAATATGAAGTGGAGATTGGAGGGAAGCTATTCAAGGCATCGGCGATGCTCTTGAAGATGAAAGACTTAGACCTGATCCTGGGCATGAACTGGATGCATGGGAAACAGGCTCGGATTGACTGCCCGGCAAGGAGGATCATCCTAAAGCATGAGGACACGAAAGTAGTAGTCAAAGGTATCAGACCCCCCACCCGTCTCTTATTATCATCTATTCAGGCCGCCAAGGCCCACCTACAGGGAGACGAAGTATAGCAGGTGTTGTTCGAGGTGATCGAGGCGAAGGATTTGGTGGCTAGCATCCCAGTAGTATGGGATTTTGCCGACGTATTCCTGGAGAAGTTGTCAGGGTTGTCGTCGCACCGCGAGAAGGATTTTCAGATCTAGCTGGTGTCGGGGGCTAAGCCTGTATCCAGATCTCCTTATCGGATGGCCCCGAAGGAGCTAGAGGCATTTCGGAGCCAGCTGCAGGGGCTAGTGGAAGTTGTTCCTCGCCTTGGGGAGCTCCGGTGTTATTTGTAAAGAAGAGGGATGGGTCGCTCAGATTGTGCATCGATTACAGAGCACTGAACCGGCTAACGGTTCAGAATACGTACCCGCTACCAAGGATCAACGAGCTATTTGACCAGCTAGAGGGAGCCCACTGCTTCCCGAAGCTGGATTTGAGGTCAGGGTATTATCAGCTATGGATTCAGGAGGAGGACATCCTGAATATGGCTTTCAGTAGCCGATACGGAATATATGAGTTCACGGTGATGCCCTTCGGGCACACGAATGCACCATCAGCATTTATGAGTTTGATGAACTGAATTTTCGAGCCTTATCTTGATATCTTCGTCATCGTGTTCATTGACGACATCCTCATCTATTCGAGGATGGAGGAGGAACATGCACGACATTTAGCACTAACGTTGGAAAAGCTTCGGGAGCACCGCCTGTATGCGAAGTTCAGCAAGTGTTAGTTTTGGCTGAAGGAGGTGGCCTTCCTAGGTCATATTATCAGTGGAGCCGGTCTAGTAGTGAATCCGGCAAAGATCCAGGTAGTACAGGATTAGCCACCGCTGAAGATGGCCACCGACGTGCGGAGCTTCTTGGGACTTGCCGGTTATTACCGGAAGTTCGTACATGGGTTTTCCCAGATAGCCCTCCCGCTCATATCCTTAACGAAGAAGGATACTTTATTTATTTGGACGCCGCAGTGCGAGGCGGCCTTCCAGCAGCTAAAGGTTTGGCTTACGACGGCCCCCATCCTTGCCCTTCCATCGGGAAAGGAAGGAATCCAGGTGTACACGGATGCGTCATACCAGGGGATGGGTGTCGTTCTGATGCAGAACGGGCACGTGATTGCATACGCTTCCCGCTAGTTGAAGAACCATGAGCAGAATTATCTGGTGCACGACTTGGAGATAGGAGCGGTTGTATTCACTTTGAAGATCTGGCGGCACTTCCTCTATGGCGTCCACTACGACATATTTTCAGATCACAAGAATCTGAAGTACGTAGATACGCAGAAGGAGCTGAACATTCGACAAAGACGCTGGGTGGAGTTCTTATCCGACTACCAGTACATTATGCATTACCACTCGGGGAAGGCAAATATGGTGGCCGATGCACTGAGTAAGAGAGCAACCACGTCGGGAGCAGAGCCCCAGTTGATGGCCATGGAGCTAGTACGGATGTTCGAGGACATGCAGATCTCCTTAGTATCCGAGGATGATCCAGAGCTTTATGAGGAGTACTTGGAGGCGATGATTAACACATATGACATCCGAGACAGCATCAGGGATGGGCAGAGGCAGGATGCAAAGCTAGAGCCGATATTCAAAGACTTAGAGGCAGGCTCAGCCGGAGACTATTCATTGAAGGGCGGCCTGTTAAGTTTTAGAGGCCGAGTATATATACCGATAGGGGGTCGGATTCGGGAGAACATAATGACAGAGGCTCACTATAGTAGGTATTCGATGCACCTGGGTATCACCAAGATGACGGCGGACTTGAAGAGGCCCATGTACTGGCCGGGCATGAAGAGGGATACCACTTATTTTGTGACCCACTGCGAGTCTTGCCAGCTCATGAAGGCGGAATGCAAGAACCCGGCTGGACTACTGCAACCACTCCCGGTGCCAGAGTGGATGTTTGATGACATTGCGATGGATTTCATACATGGCCTTCCCTGGTCACATGTGTTGGAACATGCTTTCCGCATCTCTTGGTTTGACAATAACAAATCCTATTGTATTTGATCATACTTGTTTTGTGTTTATAGTATGCAGGATTTTGTGCTTTCAAATCTCCATGGTGCTGTGTTGTTGTTATTACCGCGCCGCATTAACTTTACCGCTGGCGCTAGCAAACTGCTGAGAAGAAACCGCTGAGACGAAACCGTTGAGAAGGAGACCGCTGAGAAGATCTGAAAGCTCTACCGCGCAGCGTTAATACTACCGATGGCGCTAACAAACCACTGAGAAGAAACCGCTGAGAAGGAAACCTGCGTTCGACGAATTGGTAGCAGCGTTCGACGAACTAGCGCTCGACGAAATGAAAACTGCGTTCAACGAACTGCATGCTCTACCACGGCGCTCGACGAAATGCGTTCTTTATCGCAGCGTACTAGAACTACCGTTGGCGCTAGCGATCGGCAAAATGAAGGCTGCGCTCGACAAAATGCTTATCACTGCGTTCGACGAATTTGCGATCGACGAAAGCCGAATCTTGTTCGACGATAATTCGATCGACGAAATATAAGGCCGATTCAACAAAGATGCGCCCGACGAAAAGAGATGTGCACTACCGCGGAGCGTTAGCACTACCGCTGGCGCTAATATAAATGGAAAGAATTGCAAGAAGGAAACAGTGGAGAAAAAGGAATGTCGACGGGACGCTATGTTTGGCAACTACTATCGCGTCGCGTTAGGTCTAACGCCCGGCGGTAGCATTTTGGAAACATCCCGTCTGCAGTTGATTGAGGAGCAGATTTGGAAGAAGATTGTGTCTGAAGGAAGGAAATCTCGCTAACGCCGGGCGTTAACGATACTGCGGCGCGCTAGTGTTTGGCACTCAGATTGTTGCCCAAACTACCATGATCTGCGTGCTTCATTGCCTTATGTAGATACCGCGGGCGGTAGTACTACCGCTGGTGGTAGTGGCTGAATCTATAAAATGACGTGCGCCGCCTCCGTTGCTGCTGGCTGATACGAAAGGAATTGAAGCCATATATTCAGAGCGCTCGTGAGAGCCTTCTTCAAGCAGCCCGAAGAACTCTGTCAACGTTCATGAACGCAAAGAACTTAAAGAACAATACGATTGCATCTACATCGACGTCAAGTTCTACTTTTTAGGGAGTTTTAGTTTGAGTTTTGTTTTACTTTCAAATTGTAACTTTTATATCTTTTGTTCGGTAGAGGAACTCGCCACACGGCGACTAGGGCCTTGCGGGGACTAGGGGGAATTCGCCACACGGCGACTAGGTCTAGGTAGGACTTAGGGAGGAATTCGCCACACGGCGACTAGGTCTACGGAGTAGATCAAGGGGGTGCTCGAGGCCTTTCTAGTGATAGATTGGCTAGAGCGGCTTGAGGCCGTATCTGGGGAGAGATCGGCTAAAGCCAACCGGTTTGTGGGGATACGAGTCGTTATAGAAAACAAAAAGAGTCTTTCATTATTCGCTTTGATTTCTAGCGTCACTGAAGTCAAATTTTGTAATCAAGTTTATTAATGATAATCATGCCTTTTCATGTTGAATAAAATTGATTTCATTATTCCAATCTCTTTACTTTTGATTTAACTTACTTCAACATAAAATATCAAAAAAATTCTATTAAAGTTTAAAGTTTTTAAAACCCTTATTTACCCCCCCCCCCCCCCTCTAAGGGCGCCTACAGATCCAACAAGTGGTATCAGAGCCAGGTTGTTCCAAATCGGCTTAACAACCGGGAATAATGGCGTCTCTTGATCATGATCTCGCTTCTACTAGTGGGGAAAATTTTAATATAAATGAAAAAGTATTATCACCACCATTATTTATGGGCAAAAATTATAAAGGGTGAAAAATATTAATGAAAATTTTTCTTAAGACCTTAGATGAAAAAGTTTGGAATATTACTATTGAAAAGCCATCTAGCGTACTAACTAGAAACGAAATTGTTTTAAATTCAAAATCTATGAATAGTATATTTTGTGCGTTAGACCAAAATATTTTCAAACTTATTTATACGTTACCTACCGCATATGAGATTTGGAATTTTCTTGAAAGAACTTATGATTCTCCTTCTACAGGTATGGAACAATCACAAGAACCGGAGAATATGCAAGCTTGCACAAGTCTTCAAGAATGCTCCTCTCATGACGGATCAATGGAGCACACATCAAATGGAAGAGAAGAAGTACTGTCTTCGGGAGAGGAGTGCCAAAAAGATGTAAAAGAAACTATATGTTCAAATCGTGCCTCTCCCGAAAGCAATGTAAGGAAATCAAATCCCATTTTCTGTACTTCTATTTCTACATTACAATTGCTTCAAACTACAAAGCGCAAAATTAAGAAATTAAAAAATGCTAATAAACATTTGCGCTTAGAAAATAAAAATTTAAAAGAAAAAATTAATGAAGAATCAAATTCTAATTTATCTAGTTCTACCCAAGGCTCCTTAGTTGAAAACATTACACCTTATATTGAATTTAATGATCTAAAAGAAAAATGCAAGGAACTTGAAAAAGAACTTCTTTTTATAAAAGAACAAAATGAAAGATTATGTTTAGAAAATTCATCTTTGGAAAATGATTGTGCTAAGTGTAAAGACTATAAAATTGAAATTAAAGAGATGGATGAAACATTTGATGAATATAGAAATAACTATCAAAATCATATTGATTCAATTGTTTCCATTCTTAAAAATAGCACAATCGCTTATAATAAATCTAGACATAATTTAAAAATTAAGAATGATGAATTAAAAACAAAAATCAACTTGCTTATGAAATTTATAAATAAAAATTCACAATATCAAGAAATATCTAAAAACAAGTTGAATATGAATATTTTAACTATGAAAAATAATGGGAGTAAGAAACACAAAGTATTTGTAAATCAAAATCAAAATCACCATTATTTACAAAATCATGTTTCTCCCAACATAAAATTAAATGTTCACAAATTTCCTATAAATAATGCTTTGCAAAATCATCATTGAAATTTGCCAAATAAAAATAATATTAAACCAAGATTTAAATGGAGACCCAAAGTTAAGGATGAAACACAAACTCAAATCAAAAGAACCCATTCAATCATATCTCCCCAAAAGCAAATACGATGTATTTGGGTACCCAAAGGAACCGTCACACCCGGTCCTCTTTGGATACCTAAATCTCTCATTCATTAGTATCCAATCATTAGCATGAAGTAGAAAGCAACTAAAAATGAAATATCATTATTCTATTTCATGATATGCCTAACCTTTCTTTTTGTTTATTTTCTTTTTGTTGAACCATCATGCTAATGATCACTTTATATAACTTGTGCTATGACTTCCACATATTAATCCAAAATTCATAAATAACAAAATTGAATAAAGTTGAATAAAAAGTCATATCATTTTTCAAGTGATCTACTTATCCTTTTTATTTTTATCCTTCTAAATCCATTTCCTAAAAGTCTTATAAAATTTGAAAACTAAATTTGTCATATGATATTATTAAGACTAAATGAAATAAGTGTCAAAATGGATTTAAAAGGTGTTTTTAGGGGCATTAGGCTAAATTTAAAAAATTGGCAAGTTTTGCTTAGGTATTTAATATAATTGTGTCATTTTGATTACCCCTAGTATGTTTAATCATAATCATGTCAAACTGGAATTGAAAAATTGCTTGAATATTATTTCACATATTTATGATCATTTCACTCATGCATATGTTGTGCAAAACTCAAGAATTAAGGTCTAAAGAATATGGAGCTTTAATGAACATGAAACCCATGTACCAAAATTTTAACTTCCATAACTTTTTTGCGATTTCTTCTCGTCTTCTCACTTCATTAGACAGGCCTCACATTGCACAAACATAATTAAGAAAAATTGAAAGAAAAATCAAAGAAAATCTAGGCTATATGATCAAAATAAGCACTCTCTGTGAGCTAACGCAGGCGCTAGTATCTAACGACAGCGCCAGTTCAAGTATCTGATTTTCTGTAATTTTAAAATTCTGAAAAATCACTAAAATATATTATTTTATATGTACTACTCATTTTTGCAATTCTACCTGTAATTTTTTTTAAAATTAAAATATAAAATTACAAAAGCCAAATTACAAAAAAAACTATTTTATTGGTTATTTGTTTGATTTTTATTCCTATATGCAAAAATCAAAAACAAAAATCATAAAACAAAGTGACAAAGATAACTCCACCAAGCACTACTTGAACCTCCTGATAAGTCTTAATAAGCGTTGTGAGGTTGAGCACCTTGGAAAGAATAGTAAAGTGTCTTGTGCAAACCTTATCTTTCTTTCAAAATAAAAACCACTTACTCTTAAGTACACCGGATCACCAGTTTCAATATTAAAATAAAATAAAATATGTGATCCCCCAAGCACTACTTTGCACCCTAATAAGTCTTAATGAGCATTGTGTGTGCAAAGCACCTTGGTAGTTGTACATTTTTTTTGTGCATTGAAGTGTGTGGAAGTAAGACTATTTGTGTTTTATTGTGCTCTTTACTTTACATATTTCTTGTATTTTTGATTAAAATATTTGTTTGCTCTATTTAAAATACAGTTATGTGCACATCATTATCTTACATAACACTTCTTCTCATGAGTATTGGATCCTAATGCTAATTCTATACTACTCTTTCTTTATGAAATGCACTAGACAACCTAGCATGCTCTCTACACTGTTTTGTATGTTTTTCAACTTGTGAATTAATATAATGTTGTAGTAATTTCTTTTTGAAAACATTATTTCATGTTTGGTTACTATTGTCAAAATTAAAAAAAAAATTAATGCAAAATGATTTACAAAAACATCTTCATTGTTGAAATTTAGCTCATATATCTTCTTATGAATCGTCATGTTTATAAAAAGATGTTTTCTTGTATTTCTATAAGTCTTCTGCGTCATCATCATTATATTTTTTACCTTGCGCTTTCATGCTTATATCAAGTCTTAAATATCAAAAAAAAATTAACAAATGGTAGACTTGCTTGGTAAAATTTATATTGGTTATTCTAACACATATATCACTCTTATGCTAAAAACTCTGATCTATTTCAATAAAAAATTATATGCTAAAAACACTCCTCTAAACATGAAAATACTGTAATGCCAATAACTCTGATTCATTAATGGATTCCAAAATAGATATGTGAGTTGTGTCTTCAAAAATTCAAATAAAAATATATATCCATAGGCTATATACGCATCATTAGATTTAAAACGCTTAAATGTTTCCAATAATTATTATCCATGACTTCATATCTCACCATAGCGGGGGCGTAGGGTTGTAGACATTAGATAACCTTATCTCTAGTCATGTCTTGTCCTTAACCGGGGAGGGTTCCAGTGGGGCCTTGCGAGGCACTGGGGGGGAAGAGTGCTAGGTTAACTTTTTGTTTAGTGTTTGCATATGGGACTAACACCCCAACCTACGGCATGTATGCAGCTCCTCATGCCCATCCGTCACTTAGTACGGGGCTAGGGTGTAGACATATTGTCTGGCTAGATTGGTTACTTGGAAATCATTACCTTTTTTAGGCTTAAAACTCTTATAAAGCAAAATCTTTTGTGTACTTAAATTGCAACATCTATTTTTGTTATATCTAAAACTCTTAATCATCTACTATGCTTCACCATTCCTATATAGATGTTCACTTAAGACAAATATTTCGTCATGCTTTCCACCTCTCTACTACTTGTATGCTCGATCATGAATACGTTTTCCCAACAAGTGGTTCCTTTATGACAATTTATTCTCATTCTCTTTTCACTCCTATCGATTGTATTTTTCCTAAGTGTTTAATTCTTTATTATGCTCATTCCCTCTCTACACAGTTATTGCACACTTTTTGTTGGCCTTCCTCTCCACCCTCTTTTGATAATACCAAAAGGAGGAGAATAAATTTGAAAGAAATTAACATGTTTGGGGAGTTAAGTTCATAGGAAGATTTGTTGTATGGGGGAGCATTCACTTAGGGGGAGCATTCATTTACGGGGAGCATATGGACATGTCTTACATTTCATGCTTATCTCTATTATAAACACAAATTCCTATCAATTGTATTATTTCTTTCTAAGGGGATTTATTATTATCAAAAGGGGGAGTTTGTTGGAATATGCTTTCCGCATCTCTTGGTTTGACAATAACAAATCCTATTGTATTTGATCATACTTGTTTTGTGTTTATAGTATGCAAGATTCTGTGCTTTCAAATCTCCATGGTGCTGTGTTGTTGTTGCTACCACGCTGCGTTAACTTTACCGCTGGCGCTAGCAAACCGCTGAGAATAAACCGCTGAGACGAAATCGCTGAGACGAAACCACTGAGAAGGAAATCGATAAGAAGATCTGAAAGCTCTACCGCGCAGTGTTAATACTACCGATGGCGCTAACAAACTGCTGAGAAGAAACCGCTGAGAAGGAAACCTGCGTTCGACGAATTGGAAGCAGCGTTCAACGAACTGGCGCTCGACGAAATGAAAACTGCGTTCGATGAACTGCATGCTCTACCATGGGACTCAATGAAATGCATGCTTTACCATGGCGCGCTAGAACTACGGCTGGCGCTAGTGATCGGCAAAATGAAGGATGCGCTCGACGAAATGCTTATCACTGCGTTCGACGAATTTGCGATCGACGAAAGCCGAATCTATTGAAAATATTAAAGTGGAAGTTTGTGGGAGTTGGCGGTCTGGAAGAGGTCGCGGGGTATGGCAAGCTGCACGGTCTGCGGTCTCCTCTAGCGGTCTGACCTCTCTGGTCTAGCCGTGGTCTGTTCGGCATGATCTCCATTCTTCTGTCCAAGGGTGCCGAGGTGAGGCCGTGCGGTCTGGTCGTGTGACCGCGTGGCGTGCTGTTCTATTCCGTGAGGGTTAAGTTGTTAACCGCGCGGTCTATTCTCTGAAGGGGTAGCCCGGTCTGGTGGCTGTCTGGGTTTCTTTGTGGTGCGCGTGAACTAAGGTCTTCTTAGTCGCGCGGTTTCCAGCTTGTGTTCGCATGGCTGGTCCTTCGGCGATCAGCTGGTATATGCGGTCACATGTGGTTGGTCGACTTGGCGGGCTGTTGCCCTAGTCGGCCTGGTGTGTTCGCGGTCTTTGGAGGAGGTCTGGTGGTGAACACAGGTAGTGGGCGACATGACTGGGCGAGTTGTCATGGTCACGCAGCTTCTTCGTGAAGTCGGCGAGCTCACTAAGCAGAAGGTTCTTTTGCTGATCGCGCGGGTTGACCGGTCTGGTCGCGCAATCAAGGGGCGGTGACTCTATCTCATATGGTGGTGACTGGATCAGGTCGCATGCCTATAAATAGGAGTCACTGTTGCAGCAAACCATAATCGCACCAAGTGTAAGCTGAGCTCGCGTCCTCTTCTTGCGGTCTCTTTTTTGTGACCGGTCGGTTAGCTGATCGAACATGTTATTGTGCAGCTTTTGTGGATTGTGCGGGTAGCATCGGTCACTTCCTCTTCTGAAGGTGTTCGGGCGGTCTCGCGGCTTGTAGTGCGGGTTGCTGGAGTTCGGGAGGATCAGTGGAGTTCGGGAGTTCGCGAGGTTCTCAGTTGGTGTTGTTCAAGTCGCAGGCAGGCAGTTCGGGCAGTCTTGTTCTTTAGCCGAGCAGACTGTTAGGTCGGGCGGTCAGGCGGTCTCAGTCAGGCAGACAGCTGGTTATCTTTCAGCTTATATTTCTCCTATTTTTGTGTACTGGCGAAATCATGTCTCGCCATGTATACCTCGCCCTGTAATGAAGAATTTTGCTTGATCAATAAAGATAGTGTTTGTTTCATGTGCTTCTAGTTGATTGGCTATAGCTTTTAGTTGTTCTATTCCTGCTCACTCCTAGATCTACGGAAAATTTCACATGGTATCAGAGGGAGGTTGGAGTGGATAGAGCAGTGAATATCTAAAAGTTGTCATCGCCTTTGTAAAGAAGGAACCAGTGGTAGAGTCATGGAAGCAAGAGGTCTTGGAATTGAGATGCTTACATCGACTAACTTCAAGAAGTGGAAGTCGTGTATGCAAAGCTATCTTCTGGGCGAGGACCTCTGGGAGGTGGTTGGAGGAGAACGTATGCAGGAAGTTGTTCCAGCTGGGGACAATGGTCATGAGGTGAGAAATTGGAAGAGGATCAATGCAAAAGCAGAGTTCGCTATGAAGAGGGCAATATCACCTGACCTATTCGATCACATCTTGGGGTGTGGATCAGCTGCAAAAATCTGGAGAGCCCTGGATGGGCTGTTTAACAAGAAGAATGTAGCGAGGCTACAATTTCTGGAGAATGAGCTGGCCAGGTCGGCTCAGGGTGATCTTTCTATCTCAATGTTCTTCTTGAAAATGAAGAACTTGTGCGCCGAGATTTCAGCACTGGATCTTGATGAGCCAATTTCTGAGGCGAAGCTGAAGAGGCACATCATCCGTGCCTTGCGGAAGGAATATGTTGCCTTTGTGATGTCGGTGCAAGGTTGGGCAAATCAGCCGTCTCTGCTGGATTTGGAGAATCTGTTTGCTTCGCAGGAGAGTCTGGCAAGGCAGATGGAGGGGGTGTCGGTGTCTCAGAGATATGGCGAAGTTCTCTTCACAGGGAAGAAGAAGAATTGGGATAAGAAGAAGAAGACCGCTGGAGGCAATGGGCCTTCAACTTCGGGACAGCAGGAGAGGGGCTATGCTCCTAAGGCTGAAGGGAAGAAGAAAGAAGAGGGACCCAAGTGCTTCAGATGCAGGAAGCTTGGTCACATCAGGAAGGATTGCCGGGTGAATCTTCAGCCGGGGCATACTGCTGCAGGGAAGGAGGAAGCTGAGGCCAGGCACGTTGATGGAGGATGGGGAGGAGCCTTCTCGGCTTCTGTTGGAGCTGCGGCTCCTATAAACTATCAGGAGGACTGGATCGTGGACTCGAGGTGTGGTCATCACCTCACTGGGGACGAGTCGAAGCTCACTTCAGCGCAGCCTTACTCAGGTAACGATGTCATCATTACTGCTGATAATACTGTCCATAGTGTCGAGAAGGTGGGGGTTGTTTCCTTGGGCAGTGATAAAGGGCCGCTTACGTTGAAAAGTGTCTATCACATGCCTGGAATGAGGAAAAACCTCTTCTCTGTGACCAACACCGTAGACGCTGGGTATCACGTTCTGTTCAGCCCAACAGAAGTGAAGTTTCTTCGAAATTTGGAGGCGGTGAAGGCAGAGGTCGTTCATGTGGGGAGAAGGGCAAAAGACTTGTTTGGTCTATCGACAAGTTCTTATGTCGACAAGATGAGGACCAATGACAGTGCCATCATATGGCACGAGAGGTTGGGGCATGTAGGAATGGATAAGCTGAAGGCTATGGCGGTGAAAGGTCTGGTCAAGGGCCTGCCTAGTCTATCGTCCTACGGAGACGGTCATGTGTGCGCGGGATATCAGTTCGGCGAGTCTCATCAACTACTGTTTGACAAGTCGCAGATAAGGAGTAGTGTGTCGTTGGAGTGCATCCACGGTGACTTGATGGGGCCGACTGCTACCCCAAGCCTCGGAGGCAGCAGGTATATGCTGGTGTTGATCGACGATTACACCAGATATGTCTGGGTGTATTTCTTGAAGGAGAAGGCGGAGGCGTTTGCCAAGTTTGTGGAGTTCAAGGAACTCGTGGAGCGTCGACTAAATATGTGAATAAAGAAGCTGAGAACTGACAACGAAGGGGAGTTCACCTCTGGTGAGTTCTCTAGTTTTTGCAGGAAGGCAGGCATCCGGAGGGAGCTTACTTGTGCACATACTCCACAACAAAATGGAGTTGCAGAGCAGAAGATCCATCATCTGACGGAGACCTGCATGTGTTGGCTGCATGCCAAGAGTATCCCAAGGTCCTTCTGGGCGGAGGGAATGTCTTGTACTGCCTACATCATCAACAGGATGCCTCTCAGTCCCATCAACATGTTGACCCCGCATGAGATGATGTTCAATGAGAAGCCAAGTGTGGCGCACCTTCGGGTGTTCGGTTCCACCTGCTATGTGCACGTTCCAGATGTGCTTCGGACGAAGCTAGATGCGAAGGCAAGGAAGCTAGTCTTCGTGGGATATGATGATCGGAAGAAGGGCTGGAAATGCATGGACCCGGAGACGCGGATATTTGTTGTATCTCGCGATGTCGTGTTCGACGAGGTGACGTCCTATAAGGGTGGTTCTGGGGTTGAGCTACCAGAAGGCAGGGTGGAGGAGCCGGAGAGAGCTATGGAAAATATTCAGGTGGAGCTGCCTGTGTCACCAAGTGGTCCATCAATATCTAGTTCTGAGGCAGAGGCTTCTGGATCAGGAAGCAGGGGGAGTGATGCTCATAGTACGTCTGGAAGGGGAGCTAGGGAAGAAGCAGCTGAAGATACTGCGAGTCAGGGGAAGGCATTGCGGAGATCGAAGCGAACTATCACTGCCCCTGATCACATGGAAATATGGTGAGCTTTGTTTCATGTTTCTTCGCTGGTCCCTTGGATGAGAGGGAGACATCGAGCTTTGAGAAGGCCAAAGGCGTGAAGCAGTGGGATTCGGCTATGGATGAAAAGATGGAAGCTCTTGAGAAGAATGAGACTTGGTCTCTGGTGCCCAGGCCCAAGGGCATTACCCCTGTGACATGCAAGTGGGTCTACAAGCTCAAGAAGAAGGCAGATGGCAGTATCGAGCGATACAAGGATCACCTTGTGGCTCGGGGATTCTCGCAGCAATACGGTGAAGACTATGAAGAGACATTCAGTCCGGTGGCAAAAATGACTTCAGTTCGAGTTGTGATTGCCTTAACGGCGTGTTGGGGGTGGGAGATTTGGCAGCTCGACGTAAAGAATGTGTTCTTGTACGGCGAGATTGACAAGGACATCTTCATGGTCTAGCCGCCAGGCTTCGTGTCTGAAGATTTTCCTGACTATGTCTGCAAGTTGAAGAAGGCCCTGTATGGGTTGAAGAAAGCGTCGAGGGCATGGTATGGAAAGATAGCAGAATATCTCCTATTCTGTGGATTCGGTGCTTCAGACTCTGACTCAAGCTTGTTCGTCAAGAAGAGCGGGGAGCTTCAAGTCATCGTGCTGCTCTACGTCGACGATATGATCGTGACGGGGAATTCAAAGGAGGAGGTAGCTAAGCTTCGGGAAGAGCTATCTATCAGGTTTGAGATGAAGGATCTGGGTGAGCTTCACCATTTCCTTGGACTCGAGGTTCAGAGGAAGGCAAGGGGAGTGTTGGTGTCCTAGGCCGGATATGCGAAGCGAATCGTGGAGCGATTCGGCATGAAGGAAGGGAAGTGCATTTCTACACCTCTAGAGAGGGCCATAAAACTTCGCAAGGATAAGGGGAGGATTCTGGAAGATCCGCTGGTGTTCCGGGCTCTGGTTGGGAGCTTGATCTATCTGACGATTACCAGGCTGGATATTGCGTATGCGGTTGGCAGGGTGAATCATTATATGGCAGAACCACGGATGCCTCATCTTCTAGCGGCCAAGAATATATTGAAGTATGTCAAGGCAACTTCGGATATGGGTCTCCTTTACAGGAGGGATGCGGGCTTCGAGGTGCATGATTACATGGATGCTGACTATGGAGGAGATTCAGATGACCGGAAGTCGACGTCTGGTTACGTCTTCATGGAGGGCCCTACAGCTATATCATGGTGCAGTAAGAAGCAAGATTCCGTGTCTATCTCTACCACGGAAGAGGAATACAAGGCTTCGGCTTTGGCAGCTCAAGAAGCCATCTGGCTTAGGAGGTTGGTGGGAGACGTCCATAAGGAGGTTCGGGGTCCGACTCTGCTCCGCGGCGACAACGAGAGTGCACTCAAACTGGTTACTAATCCAGTTTGTCACGCGAGGACCAAGCATATCGAGATCTAGCATCATTTCATTCGTAAGAAGGTGCTGCAGGGGTCTCTTTCGGTCGAGCATGTTCAGAGTCAGGACAACATTGCTGACATTTCACAAAGGCGTTGGCGAAGGGGCCGTTCACTCGGCAAAGGAGTTTACTTGGGCTATTTTCAACTTCCCACTTCAAGGGGGAGTGTTGAAAAATATTTAAGTGGAAGTTTGTGGGAGTTGGCGGTCTGGAGGAGGTCGTGCGGTCTGGCAAGCCGCGCAATCTTGCGGTCTCCTCTGGCGGTCTGACCGCTCTGGTCTAGCCACGGTCTATTTGGCGTGACCATCGTTCTTCTGTCCAAGGGTGCCGAGGTGAGGCCGCGCGGTCTGGTCGTGTGACCGCGTGGCGTGTTGTTCTGTTCCGTACGGGTTAAGCTGTTAACCGCGCGGTCTATTCTCTGGAGGGGCAACCCGGTCTGGTGGCTGTCTAGGTTTCTTTGTGGTGCGCGTGGACTAAGGTCTTCTTAGTCGCGCGGTCTCCAGTTTGTGTTCACATGGCTGGTCCTTCGGCGATCAGCTGGTATATGCGGTCACAGGTGGTTGGTCGACTTGGCGGGCTGTTGCACTAGTCGGCCTGGTGTGTTCGCGGTCTCTAGAGGAGGTCGGGTGGCGAACACAGGTGGTGGGCGACATGACTGGGCGAGTTGTCATGGTCGCGCGGCTTCTTCATGAAGTCGGCGAGCTCACTAAGCAGAAGGTTCTTTTGCTGATCGCGCGGGTTGACCGGTCTGGTCGCGCGATCAAGTGGCGGTGAATCTATCTCATTGGGTGGTGACTTGATCATGTCGCATGCCTATAAATAGGAGTCACTATTGCAGCAAACCATAATCGCACCAAGTGTAAGTTGAGCTCGCGTCCTCTTCTTGCGGTCTCTTTTTGTGACCGGCTGGTTAGCTGATCGAACTTGTTATTCTACAGCTTCTGCAGATTGTGCGGGTAGCAGCGGTCACTTCCTCTTCTGAAGGTGTTCGGGCGGTCTCGCGGCTTGCAGTGCGGGTTGCTGGAGTTCGGGAGGATCAGTGGAGTTTGGGAGTTTGCGAGGTTCTCAGTTGGTGTTGTTCAAGTCGCAGGCAGGCAGTTCGGGCGGTCTTGTTCTCTAGCCGAGCGGACTGTCAAGTCGGGCGGTCAGGCGGTCTCAGTCAGGCAGACCGCTGGTTATCTTTCAGCTTGTATTTCTCCTATTTTTGTGTACTGGCGAAATCATGTCTCGCCATGTATACCTCGCCCTGTAATGAAGAATTTTGCTTGATCAATAAAGATAGTGTTTGTTTCATGTGCTTCTGGTTGATTGGCTATAGCTTTTAGTTGTTCTATTCCTGCTCACTCCTAGATCTACGGAAAATTTCACAGAATCTTGTTCGACGAAAATTCGATCGACGAAATATAAGGCCGTTTCAATAAAGATGCGCCCGACAAAAAGAGATGTGCACTATCGCGAAGCGTTAGCACTACCGCTGGCGCTAATATAAATGGAAAGAATTGCAAGAAGGAAACAATGGAGAAAAAGGAATGTCGACGGGACGCTATGTTTGGGAAGTACTATCGCGGCGCGTTAGGTCTAACGCCCGACGGTAGCATCTTGGAAACATCCCATCTGCAGTTGATTGAGGAGCAGATTTGGAAGAAGATTGTGGCTGAAGGAAGGAAATCTCGCTAACGCGGGGCGTTAGCGATAACGCGGCGCGCTAGTGTTTGGCACTCAGATTGTTGCCCAAACTACCATGATCCGCGTGCTTCATTGCCTTATGTAGATACCGCGGGGCGGTAGTACTACCGTTGGCAGTAGTGGCTGAATCTATGAAATGACGTGCGCCGCCTCCATTGTTGTTGGCTGATACGAAAGGAATTGAAGCCATATATTCAGAGCTCTCGTGAGAGCCTTCTTCAAGCAGCCCGAAGAACTCCGTCAACGTTCGTGAATGCAAAGAACTTGAAGACCAATACGATCGCATCTACATCGACATCATGTTCTACATTTGAGGGAGTCTTTAGTTTGAGTTTTATTTTACTTTCACATTGTAACCTTTATATCTTTTGTTCGGTAGAGGAACACGCCACACGGCGACTAGGGCCTTACGGGGACTAGGGGGAATTCGCCACACGGCGACTAGGTCTAGGTAGGACTTAGGGAGGAATTCGCCACACGGCGACTAGGTCTAGGGAGTAGATCTAGGGGGTGCTCGAGGCCTTTCTGGTGATAGATTGGCTAGAGCGGCTTGAGGCTGTATCTGGGAAGAGATTGTCTAAAGCCAACCGGTTCGTGGGGATACGAGTCGGTATAGAAAACGAAAAGAGTCTTTCATTATTCACTTTGATTTCTAGCGTCACTAAAGTCAAAGTTTGTAATCAAGTTTATTAATGATAATCGTGCCTTTTCATGTTGAATAAAATTGATTTCATTTTTCCAATCTCTTTACTCTTGATTTAACTTACTTCAACATAAAGTATCAAAAGTTTTCTATTAAAGTTTAAAGTTTTTAAAACCCTTATTCACCCCCCCCCCCTCTAAGGGCGCCTACAGATCCAACAACATGCGGGGAATGACTCGATATGGGTGATTGTCGACCGATTGATGAAGGTGGCCTAGTTCATTCCAGTCAGGAAGGGCTCTCTGGTCCGTGATTTGGTACAGAGGTTCATGGAGTAGTTTGTTCGGTACCATAGTGTGCCTAGGACGATCGTGTCGGACTGGGATGGACGATTTACATCGAGGGAGTGGAGAGTGGTGCAGGCCTACATAGGCACCCGTTTAACTTTTAGCACTGTATTCCACCCCCAGACAGACGGACAAATGGAGTGTACCAATCGGACCTTGGAGGACCTTCTACATCTATGCATTCTGGACCGCGGGGAGCCATGAGAGAGACTATTGTCGTTGGTCGAGTTCTCATACAATAATAGCCACCAGGCCAGTATTGGCATGGCACCCTACGAGACATTATACGGACGGAGATGCAGGACCCCATTATCTTGGATCCAGGATGAGGATCCCAAAGCACTCGGCTCAGAGTTCATGGAGGACACGGAGGCTCGGGTGAGGCTGATTTAAGATAGGAAGCTGGAGGCCCAGAACAGGCAGGCCAAGTATTACGATGCGCGGCATCATATGGTTGAGTTCCAGGTGGGAGATCGGGTATTTTTGAAGATACGTCTGATGCATGGAGTCTCGCGAGTATGCGGGCGGAAGAAGCTCAGTCTGAGATATATGGGGCCCTATAGGATCCTGGAGCAGATCGGCCCCTTGGCTTACAGAGTGGAGCTACCACCGAAATTAGCGGGTTTGCATGGCGTTTTCCATGTTTGTCACTTAGGAGGGCTCTGCTACGGCCAGAGCAGCAGATATCTACTACAGAGGGGCTGGTAGCTACTGATCGATCGGTTCACCTAGAGCCGATCCAGATAGACGATACGGAGATGAGAGCCCTGCGGTGCAAGAAGGTTTCGTTAGTCAAAGTCCTATGGCGGAATCATGGACAGGAGGAGCACACCTGGGAGCCACGGGACTTGATGCAGCAAAAGTATCCAGAGCTCTTCACGATAGGTATAATTTAAATTCTTGGGATGTTACATTTAATCACTTGCGGCAGGAACCCCGCAGGCCTAACCTGAATATCGGGGATGAAATTTTTATTTTTATGTATTGGGATTTGTAACATCCCCAAAACAACTAAACCCCTAAGTTGGTTTTGTCATGACTAGGTCATGACAAAACCATAGGAAGCACTTAAGACCATGTGAACATAGGCAAGAAGGAGGAAAACCACAGTGGTCTGCAAATAACAATTTCTAGTTAACAAGCCTAAGGTTAGACTTTAGGTCCTCACCTTGATCCTTTGACCCCACCATAACATCCCAACCCATTAGGGGTCCCCTTAGAGCACCAAGGACCCATTGGGGTCAACCAAAGAGGCCAAATTGACCAAAGTCAACCCTAACTCCAAATTGGTCAAAGTGGCCTAATTAGGGTCAATTGGCCTCCACCATGCCAAATTGACCTTGCCCCTACTCTTGTATGGATACAAGGGACCCAATTGACCAAAACTCCCCATCATGGGGCCTCCAATTTGACCAAAGTCAACCCTAGCCCTATTTTGGTCAAAAGTGGCCTATTAAGGGTCAATTGACCCTCACCTTGCCAAATTGACACTACCTAGACCTTCCTAACCCTTAAGGGAGTCCAATGGGTGACAAGACACCCATTGGCGTCAACCCAAATGGTCAAATTTACCAAAGTCAACCTTATCCTAAATTTAGGTCAAAATGAGCTATTTTGACCTAATCAAGCCCAATCCACTTGGGCTAGACCCAATTGAGGTGGTCCCCCACCAAATGGGGTTGGGTGCTACTGAATTGGCCATTCAATTTCAAGAAAGTCGGCCAGGAGAGAGAAAGTCCAATTTGAAAGAGAGAGAGAAAAGGGGGATTAATGGGGAGGAAGAAGAAACCTTTAATCTCCCCCAATAATGGCACAATTCATCTCCTCTTGGGGAGAGGAGGAGTTTCTAGCCTTCTCCCGGCCACATTGATACCCTATTCATTCCCCCCAAGTGAAACCGAAATTTCCCTTCATGGTCATTATTGGCTTTCGGGAATAAAGACTCCCAAGGATCAAATCGAAACCCCCACCACCATCAGTGATCAGAGAGGAAGAAAACCCCCAACTTTCCAAGAGGAATCGTGCACTAAAAACCAGAGGAGGCATGGCACCAAAAGCTCGAGCTCCTGCCTTGGCAACCCACCGGAATCCACAACCTCCGGCCACCATACAGGTCTGATCCTCCCTTCCTCCCTTAGTGCTAGATCCCTATCTAAATTAGGCTTGATTCGAGCCAAATTGGGCTTGAATCAAGCTCCCGAAAGGGCTCGTTTTGAGCCTTTTTTCCCCCGCTAAATCTCCTCGTCCAGGCCACCTCCGGCCGGCCAACCACCTCTAATCGTCGGCCACCACATTGGACGGCCGGGGCGGCGCTCAGGTGGCCGGGAAAACGTGGTTGAAGGTGGCCCAGGATGTGGCTATCCCAGCTGTCGGCTGGAGGAAGAAGAAAGCCCGATGTCGTCCATCCCTGCGCCAAGATCTGTGCAGAGATCAAATATATATGTTATATTATTATTTGTATTTATGTCACATTTCATGCAGTATTTTAATTTAATTACTAAAAATACTTACTTCCCTCTGATGAAAGAGTGGCCAACACCAAAGTTGTAGCCCTTGGTGTGTACTTTAGTTTAAATTTTGTTTCAACCCAAAAGAAGCATTGTAGTTGCCTGTAAGTCCATTTTGCTGGGACTGGTCCTTAGGGTAGGACAGCCACTATTTCTTGAATAACTATTGATTGGATAATGATATTGACTTGAAATTTGAAACATAGGCTTTTTATTCCTACACCCTTATGTTGGAGTTTCTGAGGTGATATCAAAGCAATCAATAGTTAGTCTTGCTGCTAACACAATATGAGCATATAGGGTCGCACATAAAAGCGTTTGGAGAAATTAGAGAAAAGATTGTGTTGGCCTTACTCATATTAGATATGAGTGGAGGACCAATCCTGTGACTACTTGGAATTAAGTTGAGAATGTCTCAACGGGAAATCGTTTAAAGGGTTTAAACGAATAGGGTTTATACTTGACAAATTCGTCTAAAGGGTTTAACCGAATAGTGTCAAATTCGGCTAATGTGATTAACGGAATAATGTTGTTTTCGGCTAATGAGATTCGGCTAATGTGATTAACCGAATTGTGACAGATTCGACTAAAGGGTTTAACCGAATCATGTCAGTTCGACGAAAGTGTTTTGCCGAATTTATATAGCCGAATTTATATAGACGAATTTGTCGAAATGGTTTCGCCGAATCTGAGTCGAATTCGGTTATAGTGATTAGTCGAATTAGGCGAATGTAAATCTGGACAGAAATATTCTGGTCTGCGGATAGCCTGATTTATGCGTTTAAGTATAAAAGCGCTTGCGATTCTAGGTTTACTTGGACTTAATCCTTTCGCGATTTTGGACGAACGGCCGACCGGAACTGTTCCACGCGAAGGCTTCTCGTTCTTCCCGTCCACCGATCATTTTCTGCCGCCGCGTGCTAGTCGCCGCCTCCCCTGGATCGGATCTAGCAGCCCGTGGGGACGTTGAGAGCTTCCTTTTCCGACCTAGTTCTTGTACGACAAGAAGCTAGGGTTCTCCATCGTTCGTGTGGATCGCTGTAGAGGAGCCGATACATTTCGGTTCTTGGAACTCAGATTTCGGATTTCTCTTTGGAGCACCTTGGTTGAGTGTTGACTCAATCCCACAAAGGTACTTTGTATTTTGATTTGCTTATTCTCTTGAATCATGAAAACCGCAAGATGCGTTAGCTTATTTTGGGTTGTTCTTAATTCTTCTACTGCGCATATTCGATATGTCATCCCGTTAGGGGTATAGAAAACCCAAGACTTAATATATTCAAAAATGGGAATTTTTGGAGAACATTTTTCTAAGGTTTTTGTAAAAATTTAATAATTCATATATTAATTAATTATAGGGTCTAATGACATCCAATCCCCTCCCAATTTTGGTGGATGGTCCTTAGGGTCATGGTATGGCACTGATAGAATTTCCATCCCATTTGGAATTGAATTGGTTGGGTAATTAGCTAACCCAAGTTTGGTCAAACTAGGTCAAGTTAGGTCAAAAGTGCACTTGTTGGGGATATGTGGTCAAATCTCATCAAAATGATGTGAAACTTTGGCCACTGGCTTAGGATCACATAAAACACCCCCATGAGTGATTTGAGATGATTTGGAATGGATATGCCCTAGGACCCTAGTTCAAACTCTAGGGATGCAGTTTGGTCCTTGTGAAGGACATAGGGTCATATGTCCTTGAATGGTCATGGAACTTGGTAGATAAGTTCATAGGGTGTAAATATGTCCTAGGTAGTTTTATGCGGATTTTAGGATCGCTTGTTCCCTCTGAATTAGGTTATAACATTTTTAGGGCACTTTCTTATAGGAGGAATTTACATGCTCAATTTATCTTGGATATTGATGAAAGTTTGGTAGTGCTCATATAATCATGGTATAAATCTCTGGTAATTTTAGTGTAACTTTTAAATTGATCTAATTAGTACTTCATTCACAAGTCAACTATTTTATCTTAAGAATATGATAAATAAATGAGAGCCAAATATTTTCTGGAAAATTGTGAAACTTGGTGATAGGACATTGTAGGTCATCAGAAAGCTCTGTGAATTTTTGTATAATTTTTAGAATTATTTATCAGTAAGTTACTTCACAATGTTCCCTAGTTTGGATTTACTTGAAATATTTATCTATGTGACTTGATTGTTTTTATAAATTATGAAACTCTGTCAGTAAACTTTTTTGATTATTATAGAGGTTTGGTAATTTTTCCATAATATTTGGACAAGTATTTTTGGTGGTTCCTTCTTTAACTTCCAATTTTGGGTAATTACTCAATATTATAATTAGAGGTTAACACCTTACTGTAAAATTGTGATATTCTGTATTTACTATTATTTTGACATCATATATTTTCCATAATTTTATGGGGGCTATATCATAAGAATATTTTACACTTCATGTTCAATCTCATACTTGGCCATTGTTGGAGAAATTATAATAAATGTCAAATAATTAAGGAAAAATATGATCCTCTGGATTTAGTCTTATAATATCACGATAGACTCAAAGTAATAATCTTGGGTCATTTGGATGATTATTTGGAGTACCTCCTCTCATGCAACTCATATAACTCATTTGGTCTGCGTATAGTAAAACTGTAAGATTTAAGTAACATGTAGATCATTAGGTGGGAATGGAAGGTAGTTGGTGTACCTAGCCTAGTTGAAGAGATTGAAGGTCACCAAAAAGGAGTTTATGTGATGAGAGTGTGTTTGGTGAGTTAAGGGTAAAGTTGTGTTCGGGATTGACGAAAGATTAACTTTCCCGTAGGGAGTCAGAAAACACTTAGGAGGTTAATTCAAGTGAGATGTTAAGAGGGGTATTCTTATGGGTAGATACCAATAACACTAAGTGACTTGAGAAAGGGAGCTTTGGGCTATCATCCCATCATAGCTCCTAGTACCGCTGTGAGCCCCTCACAGGGTTGACCTCGGGAAGTCCAAGATTAACCATAAATCGTAGGAGTAAGATGTTGTAAAAGACTAACTTAATAACACACACCCCCACACCCCGTGGTTACGAGAGATTAGTTGGTTTGGTTTTACGAGCGGTAGGCTTGGTGGTTGTAGCAACAGACTAATTAGACCGGTGAGCTTGTGACTCAGTAATGCTTATTGGTACGGACAGGTTGGACAGGCGAGCCGGTGGCTCGAAAGGTTATGGTGACGGGCAGGTTAGCCCGGGGAGCTTATGGCTCAGAGATAGATGGTAACATATTGTGTGTGCATAAAAGTGGTGGGTCATTAGTATTGACGGTCATCGCACCGACGTCGATACTTTGGCTCGGTAAGTGTGGTTGCCACTTTACCAAGAAAAGTCGGGTGGACTAGCCAGTAAGAGTACGCAGGAGCTTCGTTGTTGTGTTCTTAGCGTTGAGGCGTATGATAGGTCTAGGTTAGGTAGTGCAGATATCAACCTAGAGGTGGGTGAGGCCCAACCCACTGCTTCTGTTTGCCACTACGGGAGTATCCTAGGAGTTTTGCTAGCTCCAAAAAGGGGGAACTAAAGGTCTGTGCGCATAGAGTCGTAGTGTATGAGTTGCACTTGCATGTACAAGCATTAAATTGCATACCTTGCATGACATAGCATAAATATTGTATTTCAACCCTTACCCATATCGTATAAATTGGTTATGGGACTTTGTATATGATACGCCCTGCTAAACGACTCATTGATCTATAGGTTTGTATGGGCATTCCTATAAGTCAAGGTTACTTTTCCTTATTACTGTTTTCCTTATTGCTCTTCTTTACTATTGCCACTTATTACTGTCTTACATGTTACTGCTCAATGTTCTATATGTTGCATAGTGGTAAAACTTTCCGTAGTTAGATTCACCGTCACCTGCTTTTGTTTATACCCCTTGCTGTCCTCCACTTCATCCTTCCCGCTCGGTGCCTAGGAGTCACCGGGGGATGGGTGGGGGATTGGCTTAGTCTTTTTGACTAACGGTCGGTGGACCTTATCATTTTAGGGGACCGAAGAGACACAGTAGCATCAGAGGTCGGTGCAGATGAAGGCGGGACAGTCTAGCACGGGAGCACCGATGACAGGATCTGTGAGTGTTCTATTAATTTTTTTCTTCCGCGAGAGAACTTGTAGTGAGGAATTGATGTATCGGGCAGGAGCCCTTTTTACTGTTGTCATCTTTTATTCAGTTACTCTATGTGGACCTCCTTATTCAGATATTATATTCATGTGATGTGGACTTGATTTCTAGTTTATCATTGTGTTACTTCTCATTGAGGTGAGTTAGAACTTCTTCAAATAGGGGGAGATTGTTGGGAATAGTGCCCAGTAATGTACCTGATTTGAAGAAGTGCTCAGTTTAATGATAAAAGCACTATGTATTTGATGGTTTGCTTAGTTTACATTTGCAGAGATTAAATCATATGTCCAGTTCTTGTCCAATATCACTAAGTCCAAAATCATCGAGAAGGACTGGGCATATCGTCGAATAAACACTCATATATCGTCGAGATTACTCTCAGAGATAAGCAAAAGGTTTATGTCAGTTATCGTCGAGATAATATGGACATTCCGACAATATCGTTGTGACACCAGAATCACACAACGATATTGCCGTAAGAATAAGAAGAAACGATCAAAGTCCAGTATCGTCGTGCCATTCAGAACCACATGACGATATCGTTGTAAGGTCTAAGAAGAGTTAAGTCAAAGTATTCGGCAATGTCGACGACATCGTCGTAAAAGAATCCTTATCGTCGAGAAGGCTAAGGGAGAACTGTTGAAGACAACTTATGGAAGAAGAATTACTTGTCGTTAGAATGATCAAGACAACATCGTTGATAAGACAATATGTTTTCAACGATATCGTCGATAAGACAGAATGGTTTAGACGACATCGTTGGTATGAAAGAATGGTTTGACTGTACGGTTTCAACGACATCGTCGATAAGATAGAATGGTCTCAATGACATCATCGAGAAGACAGAATAGTTTCAATGACACTGTCGAGAAGACCGCAAGTTTACATCAGGGTTACGACGATACCTTTAAGATGACTTTATGTCGTCGTAAGTGCAAGTGCAGTTGTGATATCTTGTATCGTCGAGATATCATTCTCTGAAGAAGATTGAAAAAGACTTGAAGATTTGTCCAAGTCCAAGATGGATCGGCATAACGGCAAGTTCTATCATCGAGACATTGCAAATATCGTCGAGACATTGCAAATATCGTCGAGACATATCAAGACAATTCGAATCGCGTTGTCTATAATGTCGCCGTTTAATGGTCCAATCAGCGTGTATCGTTAAGGAATGCGCTCCTGACACTTAAAGGACATTCTAGGAGACCATTAGTCAGCTCCTCAGCGATATAAAAGGGATTAGTGTCTGCCCTAATTCGAAGAAGAAAGGAATGCAAAAAAACACGTAAGATTCAATAGAACAGTAAGCGGCTGCGAAAAGAAGGAACAAGAACCAGAGAACAAAACTCCTCATCATGTGCTCTTCAAGTTTCAGTCAAGCAACATCGGCTGATAAGTATTGTTCCAGATTCAAGAAAGAATTGAAGAAGAATATGTGTTGTCCAAGAAAAGATCAGAAGAATTCTCTTCAAATCCAAGAAGCCAATCTTCATCTGGCTCAAGTTTCAGTCTGGCAACATCAGCTGATAAGAAGTGTTCTAGATTGAAGAAGGGACTGAAGAGGAATTTGTGCCATCCAAGAAAACATCAAAAGCATTCTCTTCAAGTCCAAGAAGCCAATCTGGCTAAAGAAGTTTTCCTCATTCTTTCTTTGTAGGGCTTTTATAAGCCTGAGATTGTAAGATCTGTTTCAGATCTGAGTTATAGGGCTTGAGAGCTTGAGTTGTAGGGCTTGAGGGCCTGATTTTGTAGGGCTTGAGGGCATGAGTTTGTAGGGCTTGAGAGCATGAGTTTTTAGGGCTTGATGGCCTGAGTTTGTAGGGCTTGAGGGCCTGAGTTGTAGGGCTCGAGGGCCTGAGATTGTAGGGCTTGCGGGCCTGAGTTTTGGCTTAGTTTGCCGACTCTAGTACAATGCTAGATAGGCGTAGAGGGACAGTGGACTACTCAAGACACTCTGTCTTGAGGAAACACTATAAATCATTGAGTATTTTATTTGTTATGTTTGTAATTTCTAAATCCATATAGTAAGATCTTCATAGAGATAAATTCAAAAGAAGGAGGGGCAAGAGATTTTAAAATACCTATTTACCCCCCCCCCCCCCCAGGTGATTTGACAACATCCATAACTAGCACATATTCTTTTAAAAGGTGGTCTGGAGCATCTTAGATCGCCTATTGTGTATCTTGATCTAAATATTCTATTAAGGAATGGACTGGAATGTCTGGCGTCTTCACCTATGGCTGTAATATCAAGCTTTTCATGAAAGGTCTCAAGTATCGGAGATCATTGTCTATAAGGAATCATCATCAAAATTCTTACCAAGATTATTTACATTTTTATGAAGAGGCAGTCACAAGTGTTTGAGATCGCAATCTTTTGTATTGTTATGAGATAAGACAATCTAGTATTTCAGAGAACGCTATCTTTGGTTATCTCTTATTTTTCAAGCCGAAGGAATTTTTGTTATATGCTCGGAAGATTATCGATCTCTCTTATGTAGTTGATAATTCTAGCTCAATTACTTTAAAGTCTATGATCAAATATATATGTCGCTTCTTTGGAATACATGACCGTATATATTGAAGACATATGTTCTCTTATTCAAGGTCTGGTAGTCAATTTATACGTTATGAGATCGATTTCACTTCATGAGGAGTTATGATATGATCGTGTGGTATGAGCAAATCGGCAAATATGAGATCGACAAAGTCATATTCATTATTAGTAAGTGCATTCATTCTCAGAAAATATATACAAATAGGTACACAAAAAAATTCTTCATTTCATTTTTACAAGTACAAAGGTGGCGCGGTATCAAAACAACCGGTGATTACAGTTTTAGCAAATTAAAAAAAATCATCTAAAATTGATTTTCATTGGTCGCTCTTCGATCTATTTGGTGACCGCTCCTCTTATGAGGATTCGGTCTCCTCTGAGGACTCCTTTGAGCTTCTACATGGAACCTGAGATCCAGAGCTTGAGACCGCAGCCGAACTCAAGTCGTCACCTGGAGCATATTGACTCCCGCTCAACTGAATTGACCCGCTCTCCTTATATCCTTTTTTTGTGGTCTCTCTTTCTTCACCACCTTCACTGGTCTCAGAAGCGGTGACATATGCTTCTTCGATCATCCTTGACATCTCTGGGAACAAGTCCTCAAACTCCGCCTCCTGAATTTCAGAAGACAGACCGTCGTGTTCTCATAACCGCAGAAATGTCATATAAGATGCACCCTTCATGTGCCTCAGCATCGCCTTTCGGATTGCACTCCTAGTGACCACTTGCGCAGACATATCAGATAGGATATCAGGCTCAATGGAGAAAATCTCTCTGGCATTGCGCTCGCCATACAGTGCGAAAGTGACCGCATTAGCGTGCTGAGATAGGTTCCGACTCCATAGTGGGAGAGCAGTGGACACCTTCACACTTTTCCCCTTCTCATTCCACTTGAGAAGGGGTTTTCCCTTGATGTCCTTCATTTTCTTGCAGAACCCAGTCAAAAGAAAGGGTTCGCTGGACGAATCGGACTCCTGCGTGGTCTCTTTCTTTGCCCTCTCGTGATCCTTCTTGAGTATCATCTTCCACTAAGTGGGGACCTCTTCCTTCGGTGGCACAGGTTTGACCGTTGGAACCTCCAAGACCACTGGAAAGGAAATGAAAGCGTTAGAATATACGAATAAAGGAGAATATTAATGAGACTGCAGGTATTTACTTACTTTCTTCAGGGGCAATCTCGTCGACCTCAGGCCAAAGGGCCAAATAGTAGTGAAGGTCAAGATGTTCGTCAGCCAGCGAGGGAAGAATTTCGATCTCTTTTTCTAAGATCGCTTTTGTCTTCCTAAAGACCGCCTCTTCTCGGCGTGTTGGTTGAGTCCTCAGACCGCCAAAGTCTCCTTCAAAGACCAGGAACCTTTCGGTCCCATATGAGATCTTATTGGGAAGGTTGAGGACTTTGATGTCATGGCAATAGAAATACATCAAGCCCTTGAACTCTTCTTTCTTCCTCCCCTCCTTGAGTGATTTCATTATGAATGTACATCGGAACAAGTCCATGGTAAACTTGACTCTCGCCGATCTCAACTAGCAGATGAAGGCAGACATGATAGTTGTGGAGTTCGACGGCAACTATCTGAGCATCACTCCAAAAACCTGTGGTTATAACTCGCTTCAAAAGTTAACCCAATGGTGGCAGGGCACCTGATCAAAAACCTGTGGTTTGGTTAGAGCACCTGATCAAAAGCTCCTTGGTGTGTGGACATCTGATCAAAAACCCCTTGGTGATAGGGCACCTGATCAAAAACCTAGTGGATCCTACCAAGTGTGGTAGAAGAGTAGACGTACCCAGGTTTATTGGGGAACTACTATAAAAATTCTTGTGTCGTCTGTGTGCTTGTCTATTTTCTGTGTGCTGTGCTATGCTGATTTGTTTTCTTTATTTAGTTTTTATAAATCACTCTGCTATACACATATATATAACACTATTTTAAATCCGCAATAAAATTAAGGGAAAAGTTTTTAATACTCTATTCCCCCCCCCCCCCCCCCTCTAGAGTACATCTAAGATCTAACCTCACTTTCAATTGGTATCAAAGCGTGGTTGATTATATCAATCACTTTCAACTGATATTCAATTGACTTTCAATTGGTATCAGAGGGTAGTTGATTTTATATACAGGCTAACACCTGAATCATAATGATCAATTAGATCTTAATTTATTTTAGAGTTTTCTTTTTGTTAAAAACTCATGGCACAGAACAAAGAATATTCTAGCACAAGACCTCCTATGTGCAATCTCAGTAAGTTTGCACTATGAAAGGCAAGGATTAGATTGTACATGAATTCTATTGACGAAGAAATTTTTAATGTTATTTTGATAGGACCCCCAACACCTACAGCAATAACTAGTGTTGAAGCCACAACTAACAACAATGCTGTTCCACCTCCTGAGTGGACTGAAGCCCAGAAAAAGCAAAGAAGTGCAGATGCCAAGGCAATGAACATTCTGGCATAAACAATGTCTGATGACATTTTTCAGAAAGTGGTGGAATGCACCTCAGCAAGAGAAATCTGGATCTCTCTCAACAATATGGTTGAAGGATCAGCTGATGAAAGAAGGGACAGAAGATCCCACCTTATTTCTCAATATGAGAATTTCAAAAAGGGAGAATCTAAGACAGTTGTTGATATGTACAACAGGCTCAGCCTCATAATCAATGAGTTGAAGACCTTGGACAAAGTGATCTCCATCACTGAGATCAATGATAAGATCCTTATGTGCTTTCCCTGCACATGGGACTCTAGGATCTTTCCAATCAAGGAAGCCAGAAGCCTTAATGAGATCTCAACTGAGAGATTGTTAGGCAAACTCAAATCCTATGAGCAACTTATCAAATCCAGGGAAGCTGAGCAATCTACTTCATCTCCAGCATCCAAGAAGGAGAGAAGCATAGCTTTTCAGAAGAAGAAGAAAAGGCTCCAAGAGATGAGGAGTTCATGAGCCTTCTAGCCAAAAGGTTCTACAAGATGGCTAAGAAGGACTTCAGAAAGAAAGACTCCAGATCAAGAGAAAAGCCAAGGTATGACAAGTCAAATCCTAATGAAATAATTTGTTATGGCTGCAGGAAACCTGGACACATTCTGCCAGACTGTCCAGAGAATCAGAAGAAGGAGAAGAGAAAAGAAAAGGAAGATAAAAGACACTCCAGCAAGTCTTCCTCCCACAAGCACAAACACAAAGGAAGAGGATTTGTAGCTGAAACCTGGAGTGAAACTGAGTCAGAATCTTCATCCAGTTCTTCTGATGATGAAGAAGAATCAAAGGAGAATGACCAATGCCTGATGGCCATTTATTACTCAAGCAGTGAGTCAGTAAGTCCATCTTCATCCAGCTCTTCTGATGATGAAGATGATGAAGAAGAAAAGAATTTCTGCATGATGGCTATCAATGCCTCAGCAAACAACTCAGATGAAGAAGAATCAGAATCAGAAGCTGACAATGATACAGATCAGGTAATATCTAATTTTGATTTCAATTCAAATGAATTCAAAGATGAATTCAAAGTTCTTTTCTTAGACTTAATAAAATCTGAGAAGGAAATAATCTCTCTCAGAAATAAGCTAGCTGAAATGGACAAATTAAGTGAAGATAATGTTATTCTTAAGAAAGAACTGGCTGCCCCTATAGAACATATCATTCTCATTGAGAATAAACTTTCTGAGGCTAAGAAATTTGAAGAATCCCTAAATGGGAGAAGCATCAAACTGATGGACATTACAAGCACAGTAAATGTAAGATTAAGTGGCAAACTAGGCTTGGGTGCATCATCAAGTGAACCACCTCTGATTAAGAAGAACATACTGTCTACACCTATAAAATTCATTTCTGCTAAGAGCAAAGAGGTTGTAGATGCAAATAAAAACATTTCAAGTAAGGCTGTTAAAAATAAAGGAATTCAGCAAAATTCGTCGAACGGAGCTCGACGAAATGAATTCACTTCGTCGAACGGAGCTCGACGAACTCTGAAGAAAGATTTCCTATATAGTCATTATTCGAACGGCTCTCGACAAAAGCACATCCATTCGTCGAACGACGATCGACGAACTCAGCCCAGTTCGTCGAACAAAAAATATACAGAAAATCTAAAAAATTCTTATTCTTCATATACTAACAATCCTTTCACTGAATGGATAATACCTCCAAGGAGATATCATCCACAAGGTTATAAGGACCAACCTGAAATATCTTTTATTTCAGATTTTTGTGGTAATACAAAAAGACCGAAGGTAGTCTTGGTCAAAAACAACTAGTTTATTTTTTCTGTTGTGCAGGTACACAGCTATCCAAGCAAGAATGAACAATGGTATTTGGATAGTAGTTGTTCAAAACACATGACAGGAAACAAGGCTAACCTGAACAACTACAAGGCAAAGCTTGGACCCAAGGTGATCTTTGGAGACTCCAACTGAGGACAAACCAAAGGCTACGGACAGATCAAAGTTGGAGCAGTGACCTTCAAAGAAGTTGCCTATGTCAGGGGTCTAAAGCACAACCTCATCAGCATAAGCCAGTTATGTGATGAAGGTTATCAGGTAACTTTCAATCATTCCTTATGTCTTATTACCAATAATAAAAATATTACTGTATTATCTGGCATTAGACATGGAAATATTTATTTAGTCAACTTTGACTCTGCCAATTCTGATATTTGCTTATTCAATTTTATAAGTAAAACAAATGAATCGTGGCATAAAAGGCTCGGACATATTAACCTTAGAACTATCTCTAAGCTTTCTAAGGACAATCTTGTTAGAGGATTACCTTCTGGTTCATACAAGAAGGAAGGACTCTACATGGTTTGTCAATTAGGTAAGCAAACTAGAAGTAGTTTTAAATCTTTATCCAAGAGTGATTCACATAGGATTTTATATTTGCTGCATTTGGACCTTTTTGGACCTACTGCAATACAAAGCCTAGGAGGGAAGCATTACTCTCTAGTTATTGTAGATGACTTCTCAAGATTCACTTGGGTGTTCTTTCTTAGGAACAAGTCTGACACCTTCAGTGTTCTGACAGACTTTCTCAGGTCCATCAAGATTGAGTACTCTACTGTAGTTGCATTGATCAGAAGTAATCACGGCACTGAGTTTGAGTCTCTTCTGATGAGAGAATTTTGTGGAAAAGAAGGGATCAGGCAGTGTTTCTCTGCTCCTAGAACTCCTCAACAAAATGGGGTAGCTGAAAGGAAAAATAGAACCCTTATTAAATCAGCAACTACATTGCTTACTGATGCTCACTTGCCACTCTCTTTTTGGGCAAAGGCATTAAACACAGCTAATTATGTGTTGAACAGAAGCCTGATACATAAACTTAAGGGCAAAACTCCCTATGAATTACTTAAGAATAAAAAGCCTAAGGTTAACTATTTTAAGATATTTGGATGTAAATGCTATGTGCACAACAATGATAAGAAGTATCTCAGGAAGTTTGAAGCAAAAGCTATCGAAGGCATATTCCTTGGATATTCTCTTTCTAGTAAAGCATACAGAGTTTACAACAAATCTACTCTTAAGAGACTAACATGTTGATTGAGGAGAGGAACACCACCTCTACCAAAAATATTTTGCAGGAACCAGCTCTATGTGAAGAGCTAAATGGACTAGATCTACATAAAGAAGAATCACTACTTCCATCAACTCAAAATCTTGAAGACAGTGAAGAAGAAGATCATCCAGATCTTGCTGCCAATTTTAATCAAGTGACAGCTGAACAAATTCCCCAAGTGGATACTATTGCTGAACCAACTCCAACTGTTGACCACATCACAGTTAGAGATCATCCAATATCACAAGTGATTGGTGATATTTCAGTAGGTGTTCAAACAAGGCATCAACTACACCAAAATCAGATACACACTTGTTTCCTATCACAAGTTGAACCTCAAACCATAAAAGATGCAGAACATGATCCAAATTAGATTCTTGCAATGCAAGAGGAGCTCAATCAATTTGAAAGGAACAAGGTTTGGGATTTGGTTCCAAGACCAAAGGGACATCCAGTTATTGGCACCAAATGGGTCTTCAGGAACAAGCTTGATGATCAAGGCAACATAGTCAGAAACAAAGCAAGATTGGTAGCCCAAAGATATTAACAGGAAGAAGGCATTGACTATGATCAGACCTTTGCTCCTATTGCAAGACTTGAAGCTATCAGGATTTTCCTTGCCTTTGCTGCATTCAAGAAATTCAAGGTATATCAGATGGATGTGAAGAGTGCATTTCTAAATGGAGACATCAAAGAAGAAATCTATGTGGAACAACCACCAGGTTTCATCTCTCCAACTCAATCCTCTTATGTATTTAAGCTTAATAAAGCTCTCTATGGTCTCAAACAAGCTCCCAGAGTATGGTTTGAGACCTTAGCTAGTTTTCTTTTAGAGAACAATTTATGTAGAGGCATGGTAGATAAAACCCTATTTTTCAGGATACATAAAAATCAAACTCTACTAGTTCAAATATATGTATATGATATTATTTTTGGATTTACTAATTCATATTTATGCAAAAGATTTTCTAATCTAATGCAATCTAAATTTGAAATGAGTAGTATGGGTGAACTATCATACTTCCTTGGTCTTCAAGTGAAGCAAACTCCAAATGGCATATTCATATCACAATCTAAGTATGCTAAGGAATTAGTGAAAAGGTTTGGTATGTCTGATGCTTCCACCATGAAAACACCCATGCCCTCAAATGTTGTTGTTGATACTGATGAATCAGGGAAACCTGTTGATCAGAAAGTATATAGAGCAATTGTTGGCTCATTACTTTATTTAACAGCAAGTAGGCCTGATATAATGTTTGCTACTTGTATTTGTGCTATGTTTCAAGTTAACCCCAAAGAATCTCACCTAATTTTATTAAAAAGAATTTTGAGATATATAAAGGGTTGTCCTAATCTAGGACTCTGGTATCCAGCAGCATCAGAATTTGAATTAACTGGATTCTCAGATTCTGATTATGCTGGGTGCTGAGTAGACAGGAAAAGCACATCAGGAACTTGCCAGTTTCTTGGTGATAGGCTTGTGTCTTGGTTTTGTAAGAAACAAACATCTGTGTCAACAACAATAGCTGAAGCTGAATACATAGCTGCAGGCAGTTGCTGCTCACAGATATTGTGGATACAAAATCAGCTCCTAGACTATGGTGTCAATCTAAATAATTCAATTATATTTTGTGACAATACTAGTGCAATATCTATAGCACAAAATCCAATTCTCCATAGTAGGAGTAAACACACAGAAGTTAGGCACCACTTTATCACAGATAATGTGGATAAAAATAAAATTTGCCTACAATTCATTTCTACTGATTTGCAAAGAGCTGATATTTTCACCAAGCCATTGGATGAAAAGAAACACATTTTCTTTATAAATCAGCTAGGTATGATAGATGGAGATTCAATCTGATAAAAATTAAGTTTTCTACTTACCCGATTTCTTCATCGAACTGAGATCGACGAAATCAAGTTTTTTGTCGAACGGAGATCGACGAAGTCATCAAGTTCGTCGAACCGAGATCGACGAAAACTCATTTTTCGTCGAACCCAGTTTTGATGAAGCTTTTATTTCTGATCTGCCATCATATCAAATTTTTTTTTATTTTACCTGAATGCCTACAGAAATTGCTTCTCTTTCCAGTTCCTTTGCACTTGATCTATATTTTATTTTGCAGGAACAGTAGCAATATAAAGATTGCATCCTTCCCTACCTCCTCAAAAGTCCCTTCTTCTAGGGGCCTAGCTCCAGGTCTTCCTGAAACTAGCCAGGGGGAGATGTATTGAAGAAGCTCCTTGTTGTCAAGGGGAGATACTTTCCTTTTTGACAGGGGGAGTTATTTATTTTCTGAAGATGCTCAAGCTTCAAGAGAAAATGCTGATGAAGAAGCATGCTTTCAGTTCTATGAAAAACTCCATATGATGCAATTTTTGCTTAGGGGGAGATGTTCTATGAACTAGGCAAGGGGAGAAAGCTGAAGAAGCTCCAGTCTCAGGGGGAGATGCTCTCAAGCTAACATATTTTATGAAAGAGGGAAATAATTTTGAACAAGCTTCATATGTTGCAATTTCAGATGCAGTGTTTGCAGCAGATTCAGAATACAACTTTTGATATAGAAGAAGCAACGGATACATATTTAGATTACGACAGATTTAGGAGAAGATGTTTTGACAAGATTCAAATTATGATTGGTAGCAAAGCACATTGAGAAATATTTGTTTTTGTGTGTTAAGAGCAGATTCAGTTCAGATCAACAATTCAGAAAGCTAAAATATAGCAAATACAGTTCAGACAATATCAGAATTCAGAATTCAGAAAGCAGAATTCAGAGAAAATCAAAGGTTCTGATTGTATGTTTTTATTAGTTTTATTTTCATTAAAATGTTTCAGAACTCAGAGTATCATATTTTTATATCTGATGAAATATTTAAAATATATCAGATATATATGCTCTGTTGTTCTGTTGTTATTTTTTGTTGTTTCAATTTTTGTCAATTAGTGTCCTAACCCAAATAGGGGGAGATTGTTGGAACAACCCTATTACTGATTTGGGCTAGGATCACTATCTGCTGACTAGGATCAAGTTGACCCCAATGTATAGTCAATGGGTCAAGAGTTTTGGCTGTTAGAACTCAAGAAATCATTCAGGTTCTGCGTTCGACGAACTCCACACTGCGTTCGACGAACGGCTTGCTCTCTGCGTTCGACGAATGGCTTACACTCTGCGTTCGACGAACGGCTTGCTCTCAGCAGTCGACGAAATTATTCAGGCTCAGCGGTCGACGATCTTATTCAGTCTCAGCGGTCGACGATTTTGCTCAGTTCAGCGGTCGACGAATTTGCTCGTTCGACGAACTCAGATATGCGTTCGAAGAATAAGTATCAGTTGTTTAGATCGACGAAAAGATCTTCTCAGCTCAACTAATTCAACTCTTCCAGACAGATTCATTTGAGGTCGACGAACTAAATATTGTGTTCGACGAAAATCTTGAGATCGACAAAATTTGTTAAGATCGACGAAAATTTCTCTACAGCTGATTTATTTCAGACAGATTATATTATTCATTCTCTGAACTCAGATCGTCTACAGCAACGGATCTATATTCCAAGACAAGATTTCTGCCTTACTTATTATATTCATTTCCATTCTCTTCCCAAGATTATAGCCGTTTGGCGGAAAAGGATATCATTAATTAAAAAGGAAAAGGAATTAAAGTCTTGCGTGCAGTTCCAAGGAAATATTAAATGCAGAATATTTTATTCCTTATATAGCTGATTCGAATTTCAAATCAGACATTTTTGAAAAAGAAAAAGGAAGAAGAACAGTTTTTATCACAGCACATCAGAGTTTTTCACGACATGATCAATACAGAACACATTACAGATTTTCTGTACAGGAAGAGAAAGAAAGAAAGTTACAGGAAGAGAAGAAATAAAAGAAAGCATTCACAGATCTTCTGCTTCCTCAATAGCAGCACTCATTCACTGAGAATATCATCAACTCTACTCACTCAGTCATCAGCTGCAAGATCAGATCTTCAAAAGAGCAACAATAATCTGAAGAATTTATTCTCTCAGATTCATCAGCTACAGGAAGATCAATTTCTTTCAAGAGAAAGCTCCATCCTCAACTGTCAAGCATTTCATATCAGACAGAGGAGCTTTACAACATCATCAAATCCACTAGAGTCTTCTCTCAGATTGTTGACAGAGAAGAACATTCAAACCCTTCTTATCCCCTCTTGTACAGGGTTATAACTATTAGAAGGGGAGTGCGGCGGTTAAACCCACCTCGCAAGGTATCCGGGCTGCCTTCCTTAAACCCCCAGCTAGGGCTGCAGCCCAACACGGCCCAACCCCTCTCCATCACTGTTCTCATGATGGCGGGTTGTTGACGGAGAGCCTCAAACTCCCGACCTTCATAAGAAGCTCTCCTAGCAGCCCTCATCACCGCGCAGTTAGACATATATAGAAACTGCGCGGCTAGACATATATACAGCCCGCGCACAAACACCATGAGCCCGCCTAGCGGGTATCACTGAGAAGACAGGATAGTTAAGCCGAAGCAAATACTGTCGGTCAAGATAGAGAACAAGCCGCGTGATTAAATAAGTTTAACGGCACGGCAATATTACCAAACCGCCACGAAGTCCGAGAGGCTAGACCGCGCGGCAACACCCCGGAAGCACCTGAGCAGAAGTGAAGAACCTGACTAGCTGAACTAGCTAGTCGCCAAAACAGACCGCGAGACCGCCCGGTCTCAGCGGCTATTGCGGTTAGCCATTGCTAGCCGCCCAGCACCCTTTACTTAACACTTCAAAATTTCAACACTCCCACTTGAAGTGGGAAGTGGAAACTAGCCCAAGTAAACCCCGCAACTGGGTAAACGGTCCCTTCGCCAGCAGCTTTGTGAAGATGTCCGCAACATTGTCCACACTACGAACATGCTCGACCATAAGATATCCCTCTAACACCTTCTCACGAATGAAATGGTGTTCAATCTCAATGTGATTGGTCCTCGCGTGACAGACTGGATTGTTCACCAGCTTGAGAACACTCTCATTATCCCTGCGTAGCATAGTGGGACCTCGAACCTCCTCATGAACATCCTCCACCAACCTCCTGAGCCAAACGGCTTCCTGGGCTGCCAAGGCCGAAGCCTTGTATTCCGCTTCTGTGGTAGATACAGACACTGAGTCCTGCTTCTTGCTGCACCAAGAGATAGCTGTGGGGCCCGCCATAAAGACATAACCAGACGTTGATCTCCAATCATCCACATCTCCCCATAATCAGCATTCATGTACCCATGCAACTCCAAGCTTGACCCTCTCCTATATAGGAGACCCAGATCAGAGGTCGACTTCACATACTTCAAAATTCCTTTTGCCGCCAGTAGATGAGGTTTCCATGGTTCCGCCATGTACCGACTCACCTTGCCAACTGCATATGCAATATCTGGCCTTGTGATCGTCAAGTAGATCAAGCTCCCAACTAGAGCTCGGAACACCAACGGATCAGATAAAACTCTCCCCTCGTCCTTCCGAAGTTTATGATGCTTTTCCAGAGGTATAGAGCTGCTCTTCCCTTCCACCATGCCGAATCATTGAACGATCCGCTCCGCATACCCAACCTGAGAAATGAGCACTCCGCTCTCCCGCCTCTGCACCTCGAGTCCAAGGAAATGGTGGAGCTCACCCAAATCCTTCATCTCAAATCTGATAGCAAGCTCGGTCCTTAGCCTTGCTACTGCCTCCTTTGAATTCCCGGTGACAATCATGTCATCCACGTACAGCAGAACAATAACCCGAAGCTCCCCCTCCTTCTTGACGAACAAGCTAGAATCAGAGTCTGAAGCAAAGAACACGCAGAATAGGAGATACTCTGCGATCTTTCCATACCACGCCCGAGTCGCTTGCTTCAACCCATACAGGGCTTTCTTCAGTTTGCAGACGAAGTCAGAAAAATCCTCCGAGATGAAGCCCGGTGGTTGGATCATGAAGATATCCTTGTCAATCTTGTCGTATAAGAAGGCATTCTTCACGTCGAGCTGCCAAATCTCCCATCCACAGAACGCCGCCATGGTAACAATAAATCAAACCGAAGTCATTTTCACCACTGGACTGAACGTCTCCTCGTAATCCTCTCCATACTGTTGTGAGAACCCGCCAGCCTTGTATCGCTCGATCGTGCCGTCAGCCTTCTTCTTGAGCTTATAAACCCACTTGCATGTCACAGGGGTAATGCCCTTGGGCCTGGGCACCCGAGACCAAGTCTCATTCTTTTTGAGGGCAGCCATCTCCTCCTTCATAGCTATGTCCCACTGCTTCACGCCTTTGTCCTTCTCAAAGCTCAACGGCTCCCGCTCATCCAGGGGGCCAGCAAAGAAACATGAGACAAAGCTCACCATGTTTCCTCCTGTGTAGCGATCCGGAGGTTTGATAGTCCTCTTCGACCTCCTAAGAGGTTGCTCCTGACTGACCACCTCCTCAACTGCCTCTTCTGTACTAGCTCCTCTTCCAGGCTTACTTGGAGCATCGCTCCCCCTGCTTTCAGAACCTGAAGCCTCCGCCTCTGAGCTAGACACAGCTGGAGCTCCTGGTGATGCAGGCAACTCCACTTGAAGATTTTACGCAGCCTTACCTTTTTCATCAACCCTGTTCTCTGGTAGTTCAACTCCTGAACTCCCCTTGTAGGAAGTTACCTCATCGAACACCACATCCCGAGATACAACAAATCTTCGCGTCTCCGGGTCCATGCACTTCTAGCCCTTCTTCCGATCATTATATCCCACGAAGACTAGCTTCCTTGCTTTTGCATCTAGCTTCGTCCGAGCACATCTGGAACGTGCACATAGCAGGTGGAACCAAACACCCGAAGGTGCGCCACGCTTGGCTTTTCCTTGAACATCATCTCATGCGGGGTCAACATGTTGATGGGATTGAGAGGCATCATGTTGATGACGTAGGCGGCACAAGACATTCCCTCCGCCCAGAAGGACCTTGGGATACTCTTGGCATGCAGCTAACACTTGCAGGTCTCCGTCAGATGACGGATCTTTCACTCTGCAACTCCATTTTGTTGTGGAGTATGCGCACAAGTAAGCTCCCTCCGGATGCCCGCCTTCCTGCAAAACTAGAGAACTCACCAGAGGTGAACTCCCCCCCCCCCCCCCCCCCCCCCCCCCCCCCCCCCCCCCCCGTTATCAGTTCTCAACTTCTTTATCCGCAGGCCTAGCCGACCCTCCACTAGCTCCTTGAACTCCACAAACTTGGCAAACGCCTCCGCCTTCTCTTTCAGGAAATGGGCCCAAACATATCTGGTGTAATCGTCGATCAACACCAGCATATACCTGCTGCCTCCGAGGCTTGAGGTAGCTGTTGGTCCCATCAAGTCACCGTGGATACACTCCAACGGCACACTACTCCTTGTCTGCGACTTATCAAATGGCAGTCGATGAGACTTGTTGAACTGACATCCCGCGCAAACATGACCGTCACCGTAGGAAGATAGACTAGGTAGGCCTTTAATTAGACCTTTTATCGCCATAGCCTTCAGCTTATCCATCCCTACATGCCCCAACCTCTCGTGCCAAATAACAACACTATCATTTGTCCTCATCTTGTCAACATAAGAACTTGTCGATAAAACGAACAAATCTTTTGCCCTTCTCCCGACATGAATGACATCGGCCTTTACCGCCTCAACATTTCGTAGAAACCTTACTTCTGTTGGACTGAACAGAACTTGATACCCAGAGTCTATAGCGTTGGTCACGAAGAAGAGATTTTTCCTCATTTCGGGCACATGATAGACACTCTTCAACGTTAGTGGCCCCCTATCACTGCCCAAGGAAACAACCCCCACCTTCTCGACAGTATGCACAGTATCATCAGCAGTTATGATAGCATCATTACCTGAGTAAGGCTGCGCTGAAGAAAGCTTCGACTCGTCCCCGGTGAGGTGATGACCACACCCCGAGTCCACGATCCAGTCCTCCTGATAGTTGATAGGAGTTGCAGCTCCGACAGAAGCCGAGAAGGCTCCTCCCCATCCTCCATCATTTGGCCTGGCCTCAGTTTCCTCCTTCCCTGCAGCAGCATGCCCTGGCTGAAGATTCACCCGACAATCCTTCCTGATGTGACCAAGCTTTCCACACTTAAAGCATTTGGGTTCTTCTCCCTTCTTCTTCCCTTCAGCCTTGGGAGCATGGACCCTCTCCTGTTGTCCAGAAGTTGAAGGCTCATTATCTCCAGCGGCCTTCTTCTTCTCAACCCATCTCTTCTTCTTCCCTGTGAAGAGTACCTCGCCTTCTCCCCCAGACACTGACACCCCCGCCATCTGCTTTGCCAGGCTCTCCTGCGACGCAAGCAGATTCTCCATCTCCAGCAAAGATGACTGATTTGCCCAACCCTGCATCGACGTCACAAAGGCCACATACTCCTTCTGCAAGCCGCGGATGATGCGTCTCTTCAGCTTCGCCTCAGAAATTGGCTCATCAGGATCTAGTGCTGAAATCTCAGTGCACAGGTTCTTCATCTTCAGGAAGAACGTAGAGATAGACAGATCTCCCAGCCAGGAACTATAGCCTCGCTACATTCTTCTTGTTAAACAGCCCATCCAGGGCTCTCCAAATCTCGGCAGCTGATCCACACCCTAAGATGTGATCGAATAGGTCAGGTGATGTTGCCCTTTTTAGAGTGAACTCTGCTTTCGCATTAATCCTCCTCCAATTCCTCACCTCATGACCATTATCCCCAACTGGGACAACTTCCTGCGTACTATCTCCTCCAACAACCTCCCAGAGGTCCTCGCCCAGAAGATAACTCTGCATGCACGACTTCCACTTCTTGAAGTTAGTCGACGTTAGCATCTCAATTCCAAGACCTCTTTCAAAACCTGCTTCCATGGCTCTACCACTGGTTCCTTCTTCACAAAGGCGATGGCAACTTTGAGTTGTTCACTGCTCTATCCACTCCAACCTCCCTCTGATACCATGTGAAATTTTTTGTAGATCTTGGAGTGAGCAGGAATCGTACAACTTAAAGTTATATCCAACAACCAGGAGCACATGAAATAAAACAATATTTATTGATAACAGCAGGAATCTTCATTACAGAGAGAGGTATACATGGCGAGACATGATTTCGACAGTACACAAAACCCAAAGGAAAAACACAATGCTGAAGAAAGATAACTGGCGGTCTGAACACAGAAGCCGCCAAACCGTCTGTCCCCTGCGACTTGCTGCCTTCACCTGAAACCGGCTATCAGCTGAGTCCGCCCGAACAGAATAGAACGAACAAGAACAACAGTAACTTGCGGCCTTCCAGAACTTGACCTCTGATCTCCCGACCTCCTGCACACTATTAGCTGCTACCCGCAGAACTGCTGCCAGACCGACTAGAAGAATAGCCGCAAGTCGCATTCCGCACAACCCGCAAAACCTGCAGAGATGAGATCTATCAGCAAAACCGCCCGGTTACAAAGATATTAACCGCAGCTTCCAGAAATGAGGACCGCTTACAGTTGGTTCGATAAATGAACAGTGCCATGGGGTCCTATTTATAGGCACGGGACAAGATCCAGTCACCGCCCATGTGATAGGGTCACCACCACAAAACCGCACGACTAGAGCAACTCGCGCGGCTAGCACCTCTGCCATAAATGATCACCGCAGGCTAGCCAGAAAAGAATTCATCAGATCGCCAATTTGAAGATCGCGCAACTAAGGCAAGAATGCCAAGTCGCCACCATCAGTATCCGCATATAGAGCTCGCGCGAACACCAATAGAAACTGCGTGGCTAGATAGATATACAGCTCGCGCACAAACACTATGAGCCCGCCTAGCGGGTATCACTGAGAAGACAGGACAGTTAAGCCGAAGCAAATACTGCCGGTCAAGATAGAGAACAAGTCGCGCGATTAAACAAGTTTAACCGCACGGCAACATTACCAAACCGCTATGCAGTCCGAGAGGCCAGACTGCGCGGCAACACCCCGGAAGCACCTGAGCAGAAGTGAAGAACCCGACTAGCTGAACTAGCTAGTCGCCAGAACAGACCACGAGACCGCCCGGTCTCAGCGGCTACTGCGGTTAGCCATTGCTAGTCGCCCAGCACCCTTTACTTAACACTTAAAAATTTCAACAAGAACTAGTCTCCACATTCGAAAGGGAGATGCAGCTAACCCTTACTTGACCCGAGCTAGAACCCCTGACCGGTTGCTAAGAATTGAAAGACCTTGCCCTATGAAGAACACCTGAGTCTAGAAATGGACCCCTTAAGCTGCTGCGTGGAGGTCCCACCACACACGAGAAGTTCAAAGAGAGCTTCCCCTCCCAAGCCAATGCTGAGCCTGGGAACCTTGGAGGGCACTAAGGACCACCTCACCGTCCACCTTCACTGACAGGGAGAGTGGGGGTAGTGCTTGCTCACAATACTCACGCGAGGGAGGGGGTACCAACATCCCTTCCCAAGGTGCCCATGGAGATGATCAAAGCGAACACCAGCTTCTCCAGGACGGGATACTTGAGCTCTGCCTTTTTCAGGACTCGACTAACGTAATAGATCGGCAGCTGCTTCTTCCCCTCCTCCCGGAGCAGGACCGAGCTTACTGCCTCGACTCCCACCCCTAGGTAAAGAAAGAGGTCTTCTCCTTCTCTCGGTCCCTGGAGCAAAGGAGCCCGCGTCAGCTATTCCTTCAACGCCCGAAAGGCCTTCTCGCATTCCGGTGTCCACTCAAACTTCTGACCCTGGCGCAGGGCTTTGAAGAAGGGAGATCACTTCTTCCCTGCTCTGGAGAGAAACCGGCTCAACCCTGCTAACTTCCCTGACAACTTTTGAATCTCTTTCGCACTCCTCGGCGACTCCAACTCCATGATGGCTTTGACCTTGTCCGGGTTGGTCTCGACCGCCACTGGGGTGAGTAGGTGACCTAGGAACTTTCCTCGACTTGCTCTGAAGACACATTTAAAAGGGTTGAGCCTCATCTTGAACCTTCGAAGGGTGGCGAAGGTCTCCCCCAAGTCCTGCAGATGAGATGCTACATCCCTACTTTTAACCATCAAGTCATTCACATAGACTTCCAGGTTGCGCCCCTACTGCTCCTTGAAGACTCGGTCCATCATCCTTTGGTAAGTTGCTCCAGCGTTCCTCAGCCCGGAAGGCATCATCTTATAACAGTAACATCTATCATTTGTGATGAAAGAAACATCCTTAACATCGGGCAGATGCATTCGGATTTGATGGTAGCCGGAGAACGCATCCAAGAAGCTCATCACCGGGAAGCCTACAGCTGAGTCTACCAACGCGTCAATCCGAGGCAGAGGATAATAATCCTTAGGACAGGCCTTGTTCAACAGGGAGAAGTTCACACACATTCTCCACTTCTCGTCTCCCTTCTTTACCATTACCACGTTAGAAACCCATCCTAGGTATTGGATTTCTTCCACGAACCCTGCCTCCAGCTGCTTCCCTACCTCCTCTCTGATTGGCCCGGCGAGGGTAGACGATACATTTCTCTTCTTCTAGCGAATGGGGCGGACGCTTGAGTCGAGGTTGAGGCGATGACATGCCACATTCGCATTGACACTTGGCATCTCTGTAGCACTCCACGCGAAGATGTCCACATTCTGCTGGACACATCTTCGGATCCTTTCTTGATCCTTCTCACTCAGCCTTCCGCTGATTCATATCTTCTACAGCCTTCCACTGCCGCTAACGACCTCTCTATCTTTTACCTCCTCTGCCACCTCCAACTTGGTCTGATCATCCGACACCTGATCTGCCTTCCCTGCTTCCTCTTCCCTTGTCAACGGCCGTGACATGTTGGAAGGAGGTGAGTTCCTTGGCTCTTCACTTCCACCCATGAGACTTGCTCAAGGCTTTCCGAACTAGCTACGTCCACACTCACTGCACCAGAATGTTGAAACTAGAGAACTGGTCTCGACGTTCGAAAGGGAGATGCAGCTAACCCTTACTTGACCCGAGCTAGAACCTCTGACTGGTTGTTAAGAACTGAAAGGCCTTGCCCTATGAAGAACACCTGAGTCCAGAAAACATACCTCTTAAGCTGCAGCGTGGAGGTCCCACCACACACCCGGAAGTTCAAAGAGAGCTTCCCCTCCCAAGCCAATGTTGAGCATGGGCACCTTGGAGGGCACTAAGGACCACCTCACTGTCCACCTTCACCGACAGGGGGAGGGGGGTAGTACTTGCTCACAATACTCACGCGAGGGAGGGGGTACCAACATCCCTTCCCAAAGTGCCCATGGGGGTCTATTTATAGACTTCCCAAAATTGGGCTGCGGATAGCCAAAATTCTGCTATCCGCAGCTCAATCACGAACCCGAACGACCAAAACAGGAGGAGGGCGAGCAGAGCTTGAGACGTCCACTCCCCCCCTTGCCGGGGGTCGGGAGAGTGGACCGAATGGTCCACTGCCTGGGCTTGGGCGAGTGGACCACTCGGTACACTCTCCTCAGGGGCGAGTGGACCCATGGTCCACTCCCCTGAGTGCCCGGGGCGAGTGGACCACAGGTCCACTCGCCCCTCACCCTGGGCGAGTGGACCATAGGTCCACTCGCCCGGGGCTTGGGCGAGTGGACCACTAGGTCCACTCGCCCAGGAAGTGGACTTCTGGTCCACTTCCTCCCCCCTGGGACTTCATCTTTGATCCCGACGGCCTCCAATTGGTCGATCTTCTGCGTCACGGTCACCCTCTCTACCACGACCTCATCTGCGTCGGGTCACACCGACTCAGAAAATATGAGGGTTGTACACTAATGAGTTTTTAGGGTTTTACTTAACTAAAAAGAAAGACAATTGCAAATTAACTAAGGTTTAGGTGATGGTTAAACGAATTAGTGCTCAATCTAAAATTACCTTCGAGTGAGAATAATCAAGAGAAGATAAAGATAAATCTAATTCATTTTAAGTAAACTACTTGACCATGGAGGTTCCCGAATCTTGAACAGCCTCTCTCGAGGGAAATGCCCAACTAAGTTTAGGAAAAATCAACCGAACTCTCGTTCTATAATCGATTACCTAAAACTTGCTTTACGCTGTGAACCACGCTATTGGATTTGACTCCAATCCGGGAGATTTACGTCATCCTCTCTCGAGGGGTGCATGCAACTCTCTTTACCCTTGAGTGATCGATTCATACTTTGAGCCTCTCGGCTAGCTAAGTATGAAAACCTAAGTGAAAATCATATATCGAAAATATGGTCTCACTAATAAAAAATCAAGAATAAATTAAGTGTTTACAAAAATGAAGAAAGAGAGCTAGAAGATCATAACTTGATTATCTCATCCTCGGATCATTTCGATCGAGCACTAATGAGAGTTAGTTAATCATAGTGGAGGGGGAAAAGAGAGAAAAGAAAGATTGCATGAAAAGAAAAATTAACTAAGGTAGAAAGAGAAGTAAAAAAAACAAGCCAAATTTTATTAAAACTATAAGCGATTACCAGCCTTAAGGAAGATTACAATGCTAGAAAAATAAAGATTACAAGCTTACATTAGATTATTGCATGAAAGAAAATTAGAACACTACTTGAAAGGAAGAGAGAGAGAGCATGAAAAAGAAAAACATGAAAATGGACACTAACAGCTCTAGCAGCACCTCCCTCTCTCCAAAATTCTGAACCCTAGACTCAAGGAGACCTCTGGAATTTATAGGAAAAATTTCCAAGTTACACGCCCTCGGTCACGCCCGTGACCAAGAGTGTATAATTACTGTTCTGCTCAGCTAGGACAGCTGCGTGGAGCTTTCGTGACGGCGCGGTGAAAGTCGGACATTACACGCCCATGACTTGGAGGTCACGGTCGTGTACTTGGGCGGCTTCATTAAATGCGGCGTGGGCGTGATTGGCGGCGCGGCGGGAGTCAGAGATCACGCGGGAGAGTCACGGCCGTGACTTGCTTGAACACGGATGTGACTGAAGTCAAATGTGCACGGCATCTCCACTTGGACACGACAACGGCTGGGAATGATCTTTATGTTGACACGCCCTCGGTCACGCCCATGACCGAGGGCGTGTAATGTAACACGGGCGTGACCTGGGGGAAATGTTCTCAAATCGTGCGACAGCAACTCTGGACGTGCATTAGGATTACACGCCCTTGGTCACGGGCGTGACCGAGGGGTGTAATGCAAATTTGACCAAATTGTCCCAAAAATCTGCAAAATTACAAAAAATGCTAAATTATGTTCAATTTCAAGAAAAGAACTATTTATAAGCTAATATTGACATGAAAAATAGAATTTCCTATTAACTAAATACTAAAATCTATAATAAAAATTCATATAAAACATATATATCACATCGACATCACTCTATCCCTCTTTCTCGACCTTCATCTTCTCGAATGCAACATTTGAGAATTTTTAATTTATAGATTTCTGCCAGGAGAGCAAGCATCTTGATGTCTTGCTCTCAGCGTTTTATTTCATCTATTTTTTTATGTATTGTTACGTTGTATGTTTCCTAGGAAGAGCTTGCCAACTATGTTGATAATGATCAAGCGGTAGTTGAAGCAGTGAGTAAGAAATACTGCTTCAAAGTTCATTGGAAATATCACCTACCATTCTCTTTTACGATTTTCTACCATATATGGTTTTAATTGTCGTGTTCTATATTGCAGAAATTGCAATTGTACTCGCCCATTCTGCGCGCAGCGAATCAATGGGCAGGCATTAATAATGTGGTGATTCCTCTTATTATGACCCAAATTACATAATCCTCATTATTTCATTACCTTAGATTCCTTGAGATTTAATTATGTTTTCATTCTTCTAATGCTCTAAACGGCTTTATTTTTAGATTAATCCATTTTCTGTTTCTTTGACCTTATCATGATCCCAGATAGTTACAACATCCGCATTTCAGAGAATTAACCTCCGTGGGAATCAATGTTAGTCAATTATTAACTTGTGGGGTGTATGATAAGCTGAGCTCATTTCATTAAATATGGATGACTTTCTTTTTTGTAGGTTGTCGAAGGGGATAGGCTTCATGGTGCCGCCAAGATAATTGAGTTGAATCACAATCCTGAATTGTTTGAGATTGGTACAAAAATCCAGCCATCTTCAGTGATTAGCGGAGAATTTGTTTTTTTATAATTAGAATTAATTTAACGCTTCAGTTTACTTTTAATCTCATGACAAAAAAACATTATGAGCATGGAGCCGGGGGAGGGGAGGCAAGGAGCTCAGAAAAGAATATATAACATTCACGAAGGACGTCCTCTCGGCGACATTAAATCTCCTTGGAAGAGCATAATCCCAATGCCTTGAAGGTACATAAAGAGTTTGTTTGGGAGGGCTTTTTAGCTCCTTTCCGTTTTCTAAAAAATGCCAGTGGGAAAAGCTACCGCGGAAAACTCTTTTTTCTCCTCTTTTTGAAAATTCACTTATGTCTTACTTTTCATCTTTTTCGAAAAGCACTTCCTCATCCCGATATAAGGTTAGCGCATTTTCCGCCCGAGCGCAATTTTTCTCCCGTGCGAATATTTTTCTGCCCGGGCGAGCATTTCTTCGCCCATGGGCGCATTTTAGGCCCGGACGCGAATTTTTCGCTCGGTCGTGTATTTTTCCCCGGTCGCACATTCTTCGCCCGTGAGCGCATTTTTTGCTCGGGCACATTTTTGGCCCGGGCGCGCATTTTTCGCGCTGGCCCGCATTTTTCGCCCAGGAGACCATTTTTCGCCCCAGCGCGCATTTTTCGCCCGGATTCGCATTTTTTTGCGAGGGCGCGCAATTTTCGCTGGGGAGCGAATTTTTCGCGCGCGAGAGAATTTTTTCGCGCGGGTGCGCATTTTTCGCCCGACGCACATTTTTCGCCCCGGGCGCGCATTTTTCGCATGTGCTCTCATTTTTCGCCGGTGCGCGCATTTTTCATCCGGGCGCACATTTTTCGTATGGGGAAGATTTGCATTTTTCGCCCCGGGTGCGCAATTTTCGCCCGTGCTGTCATTTTTCGCCCCGGGCACGCATTTTTCGTCCGGGCGCACATTTTTCGTATGGGGGCGCATTTTTCATCCGAGCGCGCATTTTTCGCCCGGACGCGCATTTTCGCCCGACGACCCATTTTTTCGCCCGGGCGCTCATTTCTCTCCCGGACGAGTATTTTTCACCTGGGCCCGCATTTTTCTCCGGAACGCCCATTTTTCGCCCGGGCACGCAATTTTCGCCCGAAGGCCCATTTTTCGCCCGGGCTCGCATTTTTTCGCCCAAACGCACATTTTTCGCCCGAACGCACATTTGTCGCCCGGGCGCACATTTTTCGCCCGGGCTCGCATTTTTTCGCCCGGGCGCGCATTTTTCCGCTCGGGCGCGCATTTTTCGCCCGAGCGCGCATTTTTTCGTCCGAGCGCGCATTTTTTGCCTAGACGCTCATTTTTCGCGCGAGCGCGCATTTTTCGTCCGGGGGAGAAGTTTTTGCCCGGGCACGCATTTTTTCGCCCGGGCGCTCTTTTTCTCCCGGGCGCGCATTTTTCCCGGGCGAAAAATGAGCGCCCGGACGAAAAAATGCGCGCCCGTGCGAAAAATGCGCTCCCGGGCCAAAAATGGGCATTCGGGCGAAAAATGTGCGCTCGGGCGAAAAATGCGCGCCAGACGAAAAATGCACGCACCGGCGAAAAATGAGAGCACGGGCAAAAAATGCACGCCCGGGGCAAAAAATGTGTACCCCTGAGAAAAATTCGCGCCCGGGCGAAATATGCGAGCCCGGGCGTAATATGCTCGCCCGGGCGAAAATTGCACTTCCGGGTAAAAAATTTGCGCTCGGAGGCTCATTTTTCCCCCGGGCGCTCATTTTTCTGCACGGGCGTGTATTTTTAATAAAAAAAAATCATCGCAACGGAGATTGGCAAACAGTTTATAAAGTGCTTCTCATTTTTGAAAATCTCTGCAAAAGGAATTCACCCAAACAGATCTCCTTTTGCAATAGACATTTTCGAAAAGCACCTTTTCCTACCATCCTTTTGCCACCACTCATTCTCCTTTCTGAAAAGCCCTCCCAAATAGGCCCAAAATGATTATTTAACAAACTTTTTTTAATCATGTTTAAGCCTGGGCGTTGTTGATAATGATGCCACTAATTCATTAATTAAGCACCGTTAGAAGTTACTGACATGTTTAATTTCGTTTTGCATAAAACTGCTCAGATAAAATTTTCATCAACCATGCATGATCAGCCCGAGCCCATTTCATGTTCACGATTGAAATTTTTGGATTGACTTTTTCACGACATAAAAATGGAAGGAGCGGCAAGGAGGAGGAAGAGAGGTCTCTATTATTTTAGGGTGATGTTATTTGTACACCGCAACTCGCTATTCACACACCATAAATCACTTTAAATTTTCATTTTTTTTAAACCTAAAACCTAATAATCGTACCCCATCTTTTCCAGTGTCGTTCCTCCCGTGATCTTCTTCACCGACCCACACCAATCGCTCGCATGGTGTTCCCTCCACCTGCCGCCTGCTGCACGCCGCCCGCCGCCCGCCACCTGTCGCCCGCCGAAATCCCTCGTCCTGCATAGCTGCAGCCGTCGTCATTGGTGCCACCATCCTTTTCTGATACAGCTCCGCCTTCGACTAGTCCCATGCAGCCGCCCTTGATCAGGCTCTCCTGGAAGTACGAATCTCCGCCGCTGTCCAGCTGCACTATCGCACCACCACCCCTGCCATCCACCACAGCACTCCCCCGGCTCCCTGTGCTCGGCATGTCGAGTATCGCCGTTGACGGTGGGAATGGCGGCCAATCAATGGCTTCATTTTCGATGTCTGAGCTCGGCTCCTCTCCGGCGACCATCAACTCCTTCTCCCGCAGCTTTTCTGTCAAGAAAATCACCTGCTGGAAGTGCCGAATGTTATATAGCTGGCGCGGTACTGTCCACATTACAACAAATTACATTTGGGAAGAATTGTTCATATTATGCACATGGACTCTGTTTGATCAACATCAAACTCATTAATCCATGGGCTACAAATGTCACAATATATTTTGAGAATCTAGTTAATGTTATTTCAAATGCTCATTTTAAGCTTATTTTAAAATTTCATACATTGGTATATAAATAGGTTGTTGGGGTACAAATATGATTTTGAGGTGTACAAATATCCATGGGCTATAAATAGCCATTTGTGGTGTACAAATAACATCACCCTTATTTTACAAGAGAGCACATTGTTTATTTAATTTTAGACGAAATTGAAGGAAGACTGAAATAAATTGAATTTAAATCATTAAAATAGAGTAAATAATTGCGAATATATAATTAATGTCGCCTCCATGACAAATGTCGCCCCCCACGACAAATGTCGCTTCACGACAAATGCCGCCCCCGCGACAAATATCGTTCTAACTATAAATGCCGCCTTGAATCAGGCCGGAGGCCTGTGCCTATCAATCGTGTGTGTGTGTGTGCGCGTGCATGAGTGAGTGCCTGCGTATCTATATATATTAAGAACGTTAACCTATAATATCAATCAATATAAATTAACAGTATAATAACATTTATATTAGTCAAAGTTATATTATATCTTAATTATTATTAATATATTTTAAAATTAATACAATTAAATGTTTTAAATATTATAATAGGTTATGTGATTGAATATTTAGTCTATAAATAATCTTCTAAAATATGATATTTTTTTGGGGAAAAGAATAAGGTTATTAATATATAATATATATCCATAAAACATGCAGAGGTGGTTTTGGCGTAAGAATAAATTGAGATTGACTTGGTTAGTGGCTATTATATATTAATATATTAATACACGAGCATCTTCGCACGGGCTATGCCCGTGCTCGATACTCTCGGGCGGCCTTCGGCCGCATCAATGCGGGCTTTGCCCGCAACCAAGCGGGCTTCGCCCGCTTGGAATTCAAGGCGGGCTTCGCCCGCCCCCTCGGCGTCGGCGGGCTTCGCCCGCCCCTCGCCGGTATTCGCCCGCTTGGCATGCAAGGCGGGGTTTTTTGCTCAGCTGTGTTGGGAAAAACTATCATCTTCATGAAATGTGTGGTTGACATGACATCGGTTATGACTGCCACAAAAACAAATAGCGTTGAACATTAAAGTGAATGAAGTTCCTTCGGTGAGGTAGGGCATTAAGGAACAAAAATTCATAATGTAGTTCATGACCGCAGTGTGGCAAACAGAGGCCAGGCAAGGTAAATAATTGACATTAATAATTTAATTCACATTTCTCATTTAAATGATTGACATCCTGATTTAATGGAGTTAGCAATGCCTTATTTTCAAGATAATCTGAACTGCCAAATTTTGATTCCAGCCAATTGTGAAGAAGGAATGTTGCATTACCTAAGATATGAGAGGAGCATAAAACCCCAAGTTTTTGTAATACAAAAATTTCTTCTTTGGAGGCTGCCCATTTTGATACGGTGAGTATTCGTGATTCTTTTTTCATGAATTTGATAGGATTTCAAAAGCAGCAAAAATTAATCAACCAACCAAACATATGTAATGAAGTTTTTACCCGTAATAATTATTAGGCATGTTACTGTAATATGAAATAAATCAACAAACATAGTATAAACCTTCGAAGCAGTGAGAAAATAGAATGCAATTTTTTCATAACATTTATATCATATTAAAGATGACTCAAAAACTAAAACAGGCAGCTAGAGATAATTCCATACAGCAAGCAACAGAAGGTGCATAAAATACACATACAATCTAATTAGATGAATCATTCAAGCCATAGTAGAATAAGAGAAGTGCAAACATGAGTACACATAAAATCTCAATTGCAGGAGGAATCTAAAGGCCCATTTACAACCTGGCCAATAACAACCATTACTATGACGTCTCCATATATGATAAATACTTGCGACCAAAAACAGTAAAACTAACGAACCATTTCGGACAAACAGCTCGACTAACAACCCGCACCCAATCCCAGGATCAGTCCATCGATCTATTCTTGGCCCAAGAATCAACCCTACAAAAGTTCAACTTAGATTATATGAATGCTAATGTGTGAAATAACAGAAATGCTAATCTTTCGCTCAACCCTTCAAACTGTACAAAAACAGCAGTATTAAAAACAAAAGTAGTGTGAGGGGGCTGGCATGATCGTCGCCGCCTCTGAAATAAAAGGCAACATTAATTCAGTGGAGATGCAAATAAAACATTTTGGTGCTTTGAAACTAATTCAATAGTTGAGCATCAGTCTCCCCCACCCCACCTAATGCAATCGAACATCTATCCTGAAGTTGCCAAGCTCAGCCAGATGAAGAAGTAATTAATGTTTGAGGTATATTAAGATCAAATAACCAGAAAAAATACCTCTTAGGTAGCCTTTTTTCTCATCAAATTCATGCATGCATGCGGCAATCCATGTCCCTGAAGGGGAGGGGAGCAGCCTTTATGGCTCTGAACTTCCCGACATTATTTAGGTGGTCGTGCTTCAGCATTTGTAGATGAGGTAGAAATACATATCAAACTACGGAAAGCACTCCTGCTATAAGTAGAATGGAGCATATATTAAAGATCCACTTTGAAGTGCAAAATGTTTGTAGAGTGCACAAATTTAAAATATTTCTTATGTAACATTAGCGATAGCAAACGAATGCTTGTGGGTAAGCACAAAGTCCTTCACATTGACAAACTGTGGGTGAACAATATGCAGAAATCTAGAAATATTAATGGTGTAATGGTTGATAGGTGGTGGTATGGTATTTTTAGAAAATGGATGAAAGAAACGTAGGCTTAGTTATACTCGTATTTCAAAATCGGATGCAAGGCGTCAAGTACTCCGTTTAAAAATCATCACTACTTATACTCTTATTTGAGTACCCGTACATGTAATGAGAGAAAAATTTAGTGAATCTATAGCATTACAACTGATAAAGCAATTGAGCAGAAAATCAATCCATCAACAATTTTCAAAACTTTGCATTCACAAATCAGAGGACAAAAGAATTAATATTTTTGCAAAAATAATTTTAATTTCAGATTTTTGAATCATTCAGGTGCAGTGCAGCGGATGTCGTAGCTGGAATAACCTGAGCGCAGCGGTTGTTTTGTTAGATAAGCAAGAGCTGAAATTAACTGGAGAGAAGAACTGTAGGATTCTGTGAATCACTGAGCACAATAAGCAATGGAAAAATCAGTAAGAAACATAAATACAAATCTGTAATGATTTAACACGAATTGTTGAGCAAAGAGGGATGTGAAGGTACCCGTGGCGAGAGACATAAGATTAACATTTGACTGAAAGCAGAGGTCTTTCAAATGTTCTGTGAAACCAGTGAAAACTATACGTGTGATGGCAAATGGAAGTATACATCAAAATGAATATTTTGTGAGGAATGGCTATGAACCTGAAGATGTGTTTTCCTGAGAAGTTCCTTGAAGACAACATTTTTGGTGTATGTGCCATGCTGAGAATGGACTGATCCTTTTTTAATTAGAAGTCTAGTACTTGATGAACACATTCCTCTCGATAAAGCCACATAAAGTTGACCGTGAGTAAAAACATGAGTGGGCAAGTAGATGCCAACTGTTCTCAAAGTCTGCCCTTGTGATTTACTGATTGTTAATGCAAAGCTAACCCGAATCGGAAATTGTTTCCGAGTAAGTTCAAAAGGCATCTTTGAATCTTCAGCATTTTTGAGAGGTATATGCGGAAGAAAGACCGTTTGTCCTTTATGTTCTCCTGTGAGAATTTCTGCTGCAATGATATTTCTTGTGAATTGACGACACAGAAGACGTGAACCATTGCATAGTCCTGTTGTGGGATTTAAATTTCGAAGTAGCATAACAGGTACGCCTTTCTTTGAAGTTAGTTTGTGCGGGGGGAGATTTCTTGGTGATAAACTATTCAAAAACTCTTGTGGGTATAAATTGTATCTGTCATCATTCACAGAGTCAAATGAATAGTATGTTACTTCTTCTCCTGGAAATAATGCAAGACATTTCTCATTTAAATGATTGACATCCTGATTTAATGGAGTTAGCAATGCCTTATTTTCAAGATAATCTGAACTGTGTATATGAGTATCGATATCGAAGAAGACTGAATTAATTAAGACATCTATGGAGTGATCCCCTTCCCAAGGAATAATCATAGCATCTGAGATTTTGATCATTTCATCTTCAACTGTAAGTTCGCAACCATCACCAACGCGCAGCAAGAAATTTGAGAAATGCTGATCAGTTGAGGCCCTCATATTTTCAGTTAAAGAAAGAACTCTTACGGTTGACCACAAAGGTGATTCGACGATGCTTGCACTGATAATTTATGACTTAGTTCCATTAACAACAACAGGTGCAATTTGGCGAAAATCTCCTCCCATTATTATAATTTTACCACCGAAAGGTTGGTCTATTCCAAGAACATCTCACATTGAGCGGTCAACTGCTTCAAATGCTTGTCTATGCGTCATTGGAGCTTCATCCCAAATTATCGCTGAGCAGCGCTGCAATAGTTTATGGATATCTGATTGTTTGCCAAAGTTACAATATGATGTAGGGTGTAAGGGAATTGGAATTTTGAATCGCAGATGCGCTGTCGTACCACCTGGAAGAAGAGTGGCTGCAATTCCAGATGAAGCTGTGGCTAAAATAATATGTCCATTTTCCGCATATTTGCAAGCAAACAACGATATAAAAATGTTTTACCAGTGCCTCCGGGTCCATCAACAAAGAAAATACAACTTTGTTTACACTGAATTGCTTCAGTGATGACATAAAATGCATATCTTTGGTAGACATTCAGTAATGCAAGTGAATTTAAGTCTGATTCTGATATAGCAATCGATACCTCATGTTCTATTAAACTGGAGTACTCGCCCATGTCGTCATAGACGAAACTGATTTGTGGGATATCAAAATCGGTGATTGTTTTATTATGTTGTTGAAGAATATAATTGATCTCATGAAGAAGTTTGTTTCTAACATATACATCGTTCATTGGTCATGGTCAGATGTAATCTTCAGTCATTGAAGCGTAGTTTTCGTTCCACAGTTCCCTGACATCCGTTGGTTGGCAATACATCAAAATAGTTGTGAAAAGAGTCCGTAGTGCCGAAGGCATTCTAAATTGGCGAGCTTCTTGTAAGCAATCTCGGATGTTGTTGTCTCTTTCAAGCAAACTGTATTGTTCAGCAGCTTCTTTGAAAGTGGAGTGGTAGATACCGCGTACTGTTAGAAGGTAATCAAATGATTTTGGTCCTCGAACATGATTTAGTAGAAGACGTAAATAAAATCTTTCTCCTTCTGTAGGGTAGACAGAGTAAATTAGTCCAATAACTTTCTGCTTCTTTCTTCTTTTAATCCATGTTCTTGAAGTGGAATTCCATCTATAGTGTTTAGGAAATTCTTTGTAAAGGTACTATTGTAGTTCTTGGTCATAATTGTACACATAGAAAAAGTCTGTGAGCATTGTCCTCGAATTGCGCTCATTTGACAGGACGGCAGTAATAGACTCATGTGTGTGAAATTGCAGTTGATGTTTGTTTGGCAAATGGACCTGTAAACGCACAACTGACGGATATATCCGAGTCATGTGAAACTTGAATAATTTCCAACATGCCTCCTGGGGACATATCCAGCGCCCGTTAACATATTGAGCAAGCTCGTTGTAATCTGGAAGTGGTTGTAGCTGAAATGAAATACAATCTGGACCTTTGTGAATGTATTTGTATAAGTATTTAATACTTTTAATACTACTGCATACTTCAACATTAATGTGATAATCATATTTTAATAAAAGCCATGGATTGTACGGAACAATCCAACGGTTGTCAACTGGAAAATCTCCGCTGCGTCTTAAAGCAACCGATCTGCCAGCATTCCGCCGTCGATAAATTGGGTAGGAGTCAGTTCCTTGAATTGTATGTTCGGCAAAAGATTTTGGATATCCTTTGTTACAATCACCATGTTTCATGCAAGGAGCATGGTGATTAATGTGACCGCATGGACCATGTACCATATGTTGTATTACTGCATTGTATAATTCTGGCTCGCTTGAAGTTGAAGGAATTTCAGCCCTAACAATCATGTCATAGTCGTCTGGAGTGTTTAGCATGTCATTTTCATCAAACATCACCAACATATGCACATGTGGCAAACCTCTCTTTTGAAATTCAATTACATGAACATGGCTGATTGTTTTGCCCAAGACATGTTTATGGAATATATCGTTTTTTAATTTCTCGTATTTAGCACGAAAAATTCGAGTAACTAAATCAGGCCGGTCTTGTGGAGTTTGACCTTGAAAAAGCTCATCAGTAATCTCTCGCCACGAAGAATTACAGGTCATTGTTAAAAATATATCTGGTCTTCCATAATGCTGCACAATCGACATTGCGTCTTGATACCTTTGATACATATCTCTTGGGCTTCCAACAAAGGATGATGGCAGTATAACACGTCGACCAATATTTGTTGGGAGAAAGTTGAAGAATGTAAAGTGAGCTCTTGAGAACATATATATTTTAAAAATATGTGGAAGCCAAATGTTATACCAGCATTGTTTTCTCCGGCGTTTAAACAGTCTTGCAATCCGTTGTAGAGTTCTGCGCGAATATTTTTTTGATTGTTTTTTATCCAACGCAATTTTTGCGTTTCAACTTTAATGTAATTGTCAATAACATATTGTTGTAACAAACGACATCCATGCAAAAGTAGTGATTGAACTGGAGAACGAATCTGCAAGATGAAATATTGAGTAAAAGAGGATGTGTGTGTACATATGTAACTAGTGCAAGAATGTGGTGAAATGAAGAACCTGGAGAACGTATGAGTAGTAGTCACAACAACTAACGTGACGGTTATTAAGTCCTCTATATTCAGCATACCAACCATATGTTCCGCAAGGGAGTAACAGTGGATATTGTAATGGATCATAATATCCAGTAAATTCTGGAACAGTTACCAAGTGACCCTCAGTACTTTGTACAACAATATTTCTTTCATTTGATTCCATATATTCTTCGGCACCAACAATTATAGCTGCAACCTGCGAAGCCGTTGGTAATGTGTATTGAAGTTCTGCAGACGATCGTTCTTTAATCAGCAACTTGCAATTTGGAATATCAGGTCGTCGGGCAATTTGGCGAAACATTGATACGAATGGGTTGTGTGTATTTAAGATGGATGTTATCTTTTCAAGTAATACGCGGTGCAAATCTTCATTTTCTTGCAGCCGATACTCAATTTCATGATCGTTATCATAAATAAATAACTGTAAATATCTTGGTCTTCTGTTTAGAGGAGGTAGTAAAGTTCCAATTCGATGATATAATGCACCATGAGCTCGAAATGTATAGATTCCTTGATGATTCGTCAGTAAAGCTTCATCTAATGTAACACCCATGGAGGTAAAAGCGAAAACATGGTTGTATGAGCGAACATTTTTTCTAAAACTTTGGCATTCGGCAGAGGTTTCAGTGAACATAGCAAGTAGATATGCTGGAGTTGGTATATCTGGAATAATTGTTCTTCCATTATTGCAACACATTGTTTGTGTTTCTCCGTCAAACAACTTTGCGCCGCAATAACGACAGATATAAGGCTGTTGGAGTTGTAAATATGTAATTTGTTGGATTATATGAGAGATTCGAGCTATATTATGGTATGGGGTCCGATAACTTCTACCGAAGTACTATGATTGTTCCTGTATGTGTTAGAATCCATGCTTTCATCATCTGTCGTGTCCAGTTGTTGAGGGTGGTTTGTAGCAGAGTCTGCAAGTTACAGTTGATGTTGAGATCACTAAATGACGTTGTTGTACATAAAGAGAAATATAGAGTGAACTTTGAGAACATGTGGTTGAATATTGATAGTGTGAATATACCTTCTGCAATTGTTGATTGATGTTGGTTCGAAGGCATGTCACATAAGGCATCGTTGATCACGACCCCATTTTCAGCGTATGAGGCTTTGACATTGAACGTAATGACAGAGAGAACTCAAACAAATTGGCATGAGAAGTTTAGAAAGTAATGACTGTGTGACTATACCTGGTGCAATTATCAATTGATGTTGGTTCGTGGGTGGAAATTGTGGTGGCAATGGTTCTACAAAATCGTGTGATGTTGAGCAAACATTTCGTGTCGATAATGTATCGGCTTGATTTGATGTTGCACCAGCGTAGGATGTGGCTCTGGACCGATGTAGGGATGAAGAATGTATGTCACATAAGGAATATCTATGCACGACCCCATTTTCCGCGCATGTTGCTTCAAGATTCAACAAATGGAGAGGAAAAACTCATATAAAATGACATGAGAAGTAGGATAAGTAAATTCCGAATGTGGTTATGAGATTACCCCATGCAATGTTCCCACGATTATGTTCAGTCATGGTGACTGGTGTTGTAGCAGTAGGGGTATGTTCGGCATTCGAATGATAGAATGTTCTTTCTTGAAATAGCAGAGGATGAGGTTGTTGTGGTAGTTGGCTCTGTGGTGTAGGCTCTGTTTGCAAAGCCATATCTATCGTCGATGGAGAAACAACAGCAGACAGGTCATGTTGCTCATGTAGCTCATGTTGCCTGCTTGCACGATGTTGTTCAGACATGCGTGCTCTCCTTGCTTGTGCGCTGTTTCTGTTTCGTGCTCGTTGTGTTGCTGTTGAAATTATTGAAGTGGAAGTGGAGGAGGCTTTTGGACCTGGGCGGTCTGGCGTGACCGCACGGTCTGGCGGTCTGACAATGGCAATCTGTTCTATTGGTCAGCTGCGGCTTCCGGGGTTGACCGCTGGTCTGGTCCAAGGGCTGCTGGAGGAGGAGGTCGTGCGGTCTGGCTGTGACCGCATGACGGCTGATCATCCTCAGGGTCTCGCGGTCTGTCTCTGACCGCGTGATAAGTTGTTCTCTTCAAGGACGTGCCGGTCTGGCGTGACCGCACGGGTTGGCTCTTGAATCTGGTCTGGTGGCTTTCCAGAGGGTTCTGAAGGAGTTCGCGGACTAAGTCATTCTTAGTCGCGAGGTCTCAGTTCGCGGTCTCAGGAGGAGACCAGGAGGGCGAGCTGGCTGTGTTTGCGGTCTCAGGCGAACACAGGTGGTGGGTGACTTCTAGGCGGTCTGGCGATCTCCGTGTGGAGTCGTGTTCAGACCAAGGGAGTAGCGATCTCCCGCGGTCTGGAGTGAAGTCGGCGCTCACCAAAATGAAGCAGGAGGGTTGCAGTGATCGCGCGGGTTGACCGGTAAGGTCGCGCGATCTGATGGGTGGTGACTCTATCTCATAGGGTGGTGACTGGATCAGGTCTCACGCCTATAAATAGGGAGCCACTGTTGCAACAAACAGAACACACCAAGTGTAAGCTGAGTTCGCATCTTTCTTGCGGTCTGTGTTTTCTGACCGGGCGGTCTCTGATCGATTTCTTCTTGTGCAGCTTCTGCGGATAGTGTGGGCAGCAGCGATCACCTCTTCCTCTGAAAGTGTTCGGGCAGTCTGCGGCTTGGAGTTGTGTTGCTGGAGTTTGGGAAGGTCAGGAGGTCGAAAGAAGGGAGCGGTCTGTGCAGCGGTTTGGTGGTGGTCTGAGATCGGCAGAGTGTTGCGGTCTAGCAACAGGAGGAGATCGCAAGGGAGATCGCGCGGTCTGTACAAGAGAGGTCGCGCGGGTTGTGCGGTCTGAAGTCCTTCAGTATTCTTCTCTGTATTGGTTCTGGAGTGTTGTGCTGACGAAATCATGTCTCGTCAAGCATGTCTTGCCCTGTAACTGAAGTTAGAAAATCAATAAAGATCAATTGTTTGCCCCAAATTGTTTCTGGTTGTTTTGGCTTGTAACTCTAGTTGTTATTCCTGCTTGCTCTCACAAGGTCCGGAAAAATTTCACATGGTATCAGAGCTAGGTTGGAGTGGTTAGAGCAGTGAATAACTTAGAGTAGCCATCGCCTTTGTGAAGAAGGAACCAGAGGGAAAACAATGGAAGGTGGTTTTGCAAGAGGTCTTGGGATTGATATGCTTACTTCGACCAACTTTAAGAAGTGGAGGTCATGTATGCAGAGCTATCTTCTAGGGGAGGACCTCTGGGAGGTTGTTGGAGGAGATGCAACTGAAGAGGTGAAGGCAACGGAAGCAGGTGATAATGGTCCGGCTGTGAGGGCGTGGAGAAAGACCAATGTTAAAGCCGAGTTCACCTTGAAGCGTGCCATTTCACCGGAACTATTTGATCACATCTTAGGGTGTGGATCAGCTGCCGAAATCTGGAGAGCCCTGGATGGGCTGTTTAACAAGAAGAATGTGGCGAGGCTACAGTTCTTGGAGAATGAGCTGGCAAGGTCGGCTCAGGGTGATCTTTCTATCTCAAACTTCTTTCTGAAGATGAAGAACCTCTGCGCTGAGATATCAGCACTGGATCCTGATGAGCCAATTTCTGAGGCGAAGCTGAAGAGGCACATCATCCGCGGCTTGCGGAAGGAATATGTGGCCTTTGTGACGTCGGTGCAGGGATGGGCAAATCAGCCGTCTCTGTTGGAGCTGGAGAACTTGCTTGCATCGCAAGAGAGTTTGGCAAGGCAGATGGCGGGGGTGTCAGTGACTGGGGGAGACGGCGAGGTGCTCTTCTCAGGGAAGAAGAAGAAGTGGGAGAAGAAGAAAAAGATCGCGGGAGGCTATGGGCCTTCAACTTCTGGGCAGCAGGAAAGGGGGTATGCTCCCAAGGCTGACGGGAAGAAGAAGGGGGAAGGTCCGAGATGCTTCAAGTGCGGGAAGGTTGGGCACTTCAAGAAGGAATGCCCAGTTGTTACTCAATCGGGGCATGTTGCTGGAAAGGTGGAAGTGGAGGCCAGGCACATTGATGGAGGATGGGGAGGAGCCTTCTCGGCTTCGGTTGAAGCCTCGGCTACTATCAACTATCAAGAAGACTGGATCGTGGACTCAGGGTGTGGTCATCACCTCACCGGAGATGAGTCGAAGCTTTCTTCAGCAGAGCCGTACACAGGTAACAATGCTATCATCACCGCTGATAATACTGTGCATGCAGTCGAGAAGGTGGGGGTTGTTTCTTTGGGCAGTGATAGAGGGCCACTTACCTTGAAGAGTGTCTATCATGTGCCCGGAATGAAGAAAAACCTCTTCTCCGTGACCAACGCGGTTGACGCTGGGTATCACGTTCTGTTCGGCCCGACAGAAGTGAAATTTCTGCGAAATATAGAGGCCGTAAAGGCCGAGGTCGTCCATGTCGGGAGACGGGCAAAGGACTTGTTTGTTTTATCAACAAGTTCCTACGTCGACAAGATGAAGACAAATGATGGTGCCGTGATATGGCATGAGAGGTTGGGGCATGTAGGAATGGACAAGCTGAAAGCTATGGCGGTGAGAGGTCTGGTCAAGGGCCTGCCAAGTCTGTCTTCCTACGGAGAAGGTCATGTTTGCGCAGGATGTCAGTTCGGTAAGTCTCATCGACTACCGTTTGACAAGTCGCAGACAAGGAGTAGTGTGCCGTTGGAGTGCATCCACGGTGACTTGATGGGACCTACTGCTACCCCAAGCCTCGGAGGCAGCAGGTATATGCTGGTGCTGATCGATGATTACACCAGATATGTCTGGGTTTATTTCCTGAAGGAGAAGGCGGAAGCGTTTGCCAAGTTTGTGGAGTTCAAGGAGCTCGTGGAAGGTCGGCTGGGACTGCGGGTGAAGAAGCTGAGGACTGACAACGGAGGGGAGTTCACCTCCAGTGAGTTCTCTACTTTTTGCAGGAAGGCGGGCATCCGGAGAGAGCTCACTTGTGCTCATACTCCACAACAGAACGGAATTGCAGAGCGGAAGATTCGTCATCTGACGGAGACCTGCAAGTGTTGGCTACATGCCAAGAGTATCCCAAAGTCCTTCTGGGCGGAGGGAATGTCTTATGCTGCTTACGTCATCAACAGGATGCCTCTGAGCCCCATCAACATGTTGACCCCGCATGAGATGATGTTCAAGGAGAAGCCAAGCGTGGCACACCTTCGGGTGTTCGGTTCCACCTGTTACGTGCACATCCCTGATGCTCTTCGGACAAAGCTAGAAGCGAAGGCTAGGAAGCTAGTCTTTGTGGGATACGATGAGAGGAAGAAAGGGTGGAAGTGCATGGACCCGGAGACGCGAAGATTTGTTGTATCTCGCGACGTCGTGTTCGATGAGGTGACATCTTACAAGGGGTCATCTGGTGTGGAGCTACCAGAAAGCAGGGTGGAAGTGCCGGAGAAAGCTGTGGAAAATCTTCAGGTGGAGCTACCTGTGTCACCAGGTGGTCCATCACCTTCTAGTTCTGAGACGGGGGCTTCTGGTTCAGGGAGCAGGGGGAGCAATGCTCCTAACACGTCTGGAAGAGGAGCTAGGGAAGAAGCAGCTGGAGATGAAGCGGTTCAGGGGAAGGAGCTGAGGAGATCGAAGCGATCTATCATTGCCCCTGATCGCTATACAGGAGGAAACGCAGTGAGCTTTGTCTCATGTTTCTTTGCTGGTCCCTTGGATGAGAGGGAGCCGTCGAGCTTTGAGAAGGCCCAAGGTGTGAAGGAGTGGGATGTTGCGATGCAAGAAGAGATGGCAGCTCTCGAGAAGAATGAGACCTGGTCTCTTGTGCCCAAGCCCAAGGGCATCACTCCTGTGACATGCAAGTGGGTTTACAAGCTGAAGAAGAAAGCTGACGGCAGTATCGAGCGTTACAAGGCTCGTCTTGTAGCTCGGGGGTTCTCGCAGCAATACGGTGAAGACTATGATGAGACATTCAGTCCGGTGGCAAAAATGACTTCAGTTCGTTTTATTATTGCCTTGGCGGCGTTCAGTGGATGGGAGATTTGGCAGCTCGACGTCAAGAACGCTTTCTTGTACGGCGAGATTGACAAGGACATCTTCATGGTCCAGCCACCAGGTTTTGTGTCTGAAGATTTTCCGGAGCGTGTCTGCAAGTTGAAGAAGGCCCTGTATGGGTTGAAGCAAGCGCCGAGGGCGTGGTATGGGAAGATCGCAGAATATCTCCTATTCTGTGGATTTGTTGCTTCAGACTCAGACTCGAGCTTGTTCGTCAAGAAGAGCGGGGAGCTTCAGGTCATCGTGCTGCTATACGTTGACGATATGATCGTAACGGGGAACTCGAAGAAGGAGGTAGCACAGCTTCGGGCCGAGCTGGCTATCAGGTTCGAGATGAAGGATCTTGGTGAGCTTCACCATTTTCTTGGACTTGAGGTGCAGAGGAAGGAAGGTGGAGTGCTGGTGACCCAAGCCGGATATGCGGAGCGGATCGTGGAGCGGTTCGGCATGAAGGAAGGGAAGTGCACTTCCACACCTCTGGAGAAGGCTATGAAGCTTCGGAAGGATGAGGGAAGGATCATGCAAGATCCGTTGGTGTTCCGAGCTCTGGTTGGGAGCTTAATCTATCTGACGATCACGAGGCCGGACATTGCATATGCAGTGGGCAGGGTGAGTCGGTTTATGGCGGAACCACGAGTACCTCATCTGCTAGCGGCCAAGAACATTCTGAAGTATGTCAAGGCGACCTCGGACATGGGTCTCCTATACAGGAGGGATGCGGGCTTCGAAGTGCATGGATACATGGATGCTGATTACGGGGGAGATTCGGATGATCGGAAGTCGACATCTGGATTCGTCTTCATGGCGGGCCCTACGGCTATATCATGGTGCAGCAAGAAGCAGGATTCCGTGTCAGTCTCTACCACGGAAGCGGAATACAAGGCTTCGGCCTTGGCAGCTCAGGAAGCCATCTGGCTTAGGAGGTTGGTGGGAGACGTCCATAAGGAGGTTCGGGAGCCGACTCTGCTACGCGGTGACAACGAGAGTGCTCTCAAACTGGTAACCAATCCAGTTTGTCACGCGAGGACCAAGCATATTGAGATCGAGCATCACTTCATACGGGAGAAGGTGCTGGAGGGATCTCTTTCGGTCGAGCATGTGCGGAGTGCGGACAATGTCGCAGACATCTTCACAAAGGCGCTGGCAAAGGGGCCGTTCACACGGCTAAGGGAGCTACTTGGGCTAGTTTCCACTTCCCACTTAAAGGGGGAGTGTTGAAATTATTGAAGTGGAAGTGGAGGAGGCTTTTGGACCTGGGCGGTCTGGCGTGACCGCACGGTCTGGCGGTCTGACAATGGCAATCTGTTCTATTGGTCAGCTGCGGCTTCCGGGGTTGACCGCTGGTCTGGTCCAAGGGCTGCTGGAGGAGGAGGTCGTGCGGTCTGGCTGTGACCGCATGACGGCTGATCATCCTCAGGGTCTCGCGGTCTGTCTCTGACCGCGTGATAAGTTGTTCTCTTCAAGGACGTGCCGGTCTGGCGTGACCGCACGGGTTGGCTCTTGAATCTGGTCTGGTGGCTTTCCAGAGGGTTCTGAAGGAGTTCGCGGACTAAGTCATTCTTAGTCGCGCGGTCTCAGTTCGCGGTCTCAGGAGGAGACCAGGAGGGCGAGCTGGCTGTGTTTGCGGTCTCAGGCGAACACAGGTGGTGGGTGACTTCTAGGCGGTCTGGCGATCTCCGTGTGGAGTCGTGTTCAGACCAAGGGAGTAGCGATCTCCCGCGGTCTGGAGTGAAGTCGGCGCTCACCAAAATGAAGCAGGAGGGTTGCAGTGATCGCGCGGGTTGACCGGTAAGGTCGCGTGATCTGATGGGTGGTGACTCTATCTCATTGGGTGGTGACTGGATCAGGTCTCACGCCTATAAATAGGGAGCCACTGTTGCAACAAACAGAACACACCAAGTGTAAGCTGAGTTCGCATCTTTCTTGCGGTCTGTGTTTTCTGACCGGGCGGTCTCTGATCGATTTCTTCTTGTGCAGCTTCTGCGGATAGTGTGGGCAGCAGCGATCACCTCTTCCTCTGAAAGTGTTCGGGCAGTCTGCGGCTTGGAGTTGTGTTGCTGGAGTTTGGGAAGGTCAGGAGGTCGAAAGAAGGGAGCGGTCTGTGCAGCGGTTTGGTGGTGGTCTGAGATCGGCAGAGTGTTGCGGTCTAGCAACAGGAGGAGATCGCAAGGGAGATCGCGCGGTCTGTACAAGAGAGGTCGCGCGGGTTGTGCGGTCTGAAGTCCTTCAGTATTCTTCTTTGTATTGGTTCTGGAGTGTTGTGCTGACGAAATCATGTCTCGTCAAGCATGTCTTGCCCTGTAACTGAAGTTAGAAAATCAATAAAGATCAATTGTTTGCCCCAAATTGTTTCTGGTTGTTTTGGCTTGTAACTCTAGTTGTTATTCCTGCTTGCTCTCACAAGGTCCGGAAAAATTTCACAGTTGCGCGCTGCTCTTCCGTCATTCGTGCTATCCTCGCCTGTGCATTGATTTGGTTTCGTGCTCGTTGTGTTGCACGTTGCTCTTCTGTCCTTTGCGCGCGCCATTGGCGCATACGATCTCGAGCATTTTCACGGTATATTTGACCGCGCTGGTCAGTCACCTGGGATATTCTCCCAGTATCATGGTCCACATCACAATCTGCATGTAGTAGAAGTTCTCCTTGCGCTCTTTCGCAACTCATTGTGATGTATATATCCTAATCAATAATAAAAAGAGTATATCCTATTCATTAATAAGGATGCTGAGAAGCATGAAGGAACAACAAAAGCATCATATATTATTCTCAATTGTTCAACATTCTTTTCAACCTACCTATTTTGTTAATAATGTAAACCATTGTTATTGAATACGTACTTGGTTTGACGCACTGAGTTAATTTTTCTTTGCAGTTCAAGATGTTTGTTGTGCAGTAAAAATCCCAAAATCTCAAAGCCCACAGTGAAGCCTTTGTCGCCACCGAAACCGCGAGGATGGAATCCAACTTCCTGTTAACAGTTCTGTAAGCATCGTAAATTTCCAACTTCCCAACCACTCACATACACAATGAATTTAGTAAATATGGAATTTGTACAAACAGCAAGGAGAGAAGGGCGAAGTACCTTAAAGGCTATATCTCATATGAAAAAAAAAATCTTTATAGTATAAGTCACAGTGCAATTGCATAGGTAGTAACATATTTCTTCATAATTAGCATATGATGAGAAAGCAGCAGCAAATGAAAACCTTAGAGAACAGCAGCAAGTATAAGTGACAGTGCAATTGCATAGGTATTAACATATTTCTTCATAATTAGCATATGATGACAAAGCAGCAGAAAATGAAAACCTCATAGAAGAACATCAAATAATCGCAGAGAAATGTAAGAGAGAAGGAGAACTCACAGTGGGGGGAGGAAGAAGCAGACGGACGATCTGCCCCCTTCCAGGCAGCGCAGAAACGACGAAGATATGTCCTGGTCCGTGCTAGCAGACCTTATAGTAGAAAGAAGAAGAGGCATAAGTGTGGCACCGCAGAAAATCAGAGCAACATAACCCAAATCAGCGGGGTTGACATCGGGAGGAGTGGCGATAGAAGATCAATCGAGGAGGAGGAGAAGAAAGGGATTGAGCCGTAGGACGCTTTTGTTCCGCAGAGAAATGCAGTCGGGAGAGAAAGAGAGAGATGGTGTCGATCGAGTGAGGAAGGAAATGGTAGAACAGCGGCGAGAGGAAGTCAGAGGGTGAGGAAATAGACGGACCGCGGCTCTCCGATTAAGAAATTGGACACAGAAAAGAAAAGGAAGCAGTAAACGCAATTAAAATCAAAGCAAATAGTACTTACCGGCGATGGCTGTCGACGGAGAGGAAGGAATAAATCGTCGGAGGCGAAAAAAGCAGAGCGGCGATAGAAAGCAAAGGGACCGACGGAGCGATCGAAGCAGAGCAGGGAGGAGAAGAAGAAATCGTGGAGCGGCGATGGAGTTGAAGTGGTAGCAATGAAGACATTAGGGCACGACACATGCCAAAATGGAAGCGGAAGCGGCGCCGAGAAGAACAGCGGTGAGATGCGGCTAGCAGCGTGGATGGCTTGAGGTGCGAATGATATTTGTCGCCTACCAAACGGCGACGGCAGACGCCCACACACCGACGACAGATGCCCGCAGCGAGCGCGCTGCTGCCCTCTGTATACTCGTAAAGCGGCGGGGGTAAAGTCGGGATGGCGTATGTAACCCGGTGACACCGGCACTGTAGCAACGAAGAATTGCCTTTTATTATTAGTATAGATTTGGAAATGGCGTGAATGGTAGCTAATGGAAAATGGCCACGTGGCTGCCTCTCCTCAATCCCCTATCCTATATATAATCCCCTCCTCTCATGCGTGAGTGTTAGAAGCGGTCACCTATTGCGATCTCTCTCTCTCTCCTTGTGCGGTCAAAAGGTTGCGGATAGGAGGACTTTGCGGACAACATCATTGCGATCTCCTCCATGGAGAAGTAGGTGGCAGTCTATTTTTTTAAAATTGCAGGGGAACAACTTAGCGGGAAGCTCCAGCAGTAGGCGGACAGAAGAAGCTAGCGGACAGAAGCAACCTTGCAGACAGCTCTCTCGAACAGCTTTGAAAAACTGCGGAAAGTACTTGCGACCACCAGCGATCAAGTGTTGTGGTCAGTCGGTTAGATCTGCGGTCAGGAGGATAGGTTTGTGAAACTCCTTTTGGCGAGCTCAAATGCGTGTTATAACACCTGTTATATGTTGTGTTGTGTTAAGTTGTAAAAGACAAGAAAAATTGTATTTACGTTGTAACCTCTTCTTGCTAAACATATATAAAAGTTGTTTGCTTCTTTATTCATGTTGTGTGTGCCCACTATTATCACTTCCAACAGTGGTATCAGAGCTAGGTTGCGAACCTTGGAAGAAACTCTGAAGAGGTGAAGAGCTCGTCGTGATGGAGATGGTAAATGCTATGTCGGGTAAAGTTCCCAAGTTAACGAAAATTAACTATGAGAACTGGAGCATTCAGATGAGAGTGCTTCTAGCATCAAAATAGTTGTGGGATATAGTGAATGGTTGCTATACAGAGCAAACTAATGAATAAGAGAAGGCGTTGACTAACTCCCAGATGATGACACTTAGAGAAGCAAGGAAAAGAGACAAGAAAGCTCTCTTCTTATTATACCAAGGGGTTGATAAAGTAATCTTTGAGAAGATCTCAGATGCCCGGACCTCAAAAGAAGCATGGGAGACCTTGCAACGCTCCATGCAAGGAGTTGACAAAGCAAAGAAGGTGGAACTGCAATCTCTCCGAGCTGAGTATGAAGTTATGAAGATGCAGAACTCTGAGATGGTGGGTGACTATGTAACTCGTCTGTGGACGATTGCAAATGAGATGAAACGCAATGGGGAGACGCTTGATGATGTAAAGCTCATGGAGAAACTTCTGCGATCAGTGACAAAAAGGTTCAACTACATAGTTGTGGCGATAGAAGAGTCGAAGGACTTGACTCATATGTCTATATATGAACTCATGGGCTCTCTGCAAAGCTCATGAATATCGCATGCTACAAGATGAAGGCAAGTGGCTTTGAGCAAGCACTGAAGACTCAACTGAATTTTGGAGAGAGCTCTGAAAGAGTAGGTGGCCGGGGAGGCTGAGGCTACCAAGGTAGAGGAAGAAGAGAAGGAAGAAATTAGAACTACCAGAGAGAGGTGGAGCAACCTCAAGCAAGAGGGCAAGAAAGAAGAGAAAGAGAAAGAGGTCAAGGAAGAGGTCGTGGTGGTATGGCCCAAGTCCAATGTTACAACTATAACCGATTTGGGCACATGAGTTATGACTGCAGAATTCCGAGGAGGACAGAGAAGGCCAACCATTATGCTGAAGCAAACAACACTCGTGGTGATCCAATGATGTTCTTGACCTATAAGGGAAATGAAGGAGGAAGGAATGAAGTCTGGTACTTGGATACAGGAGCAAGCAACCACATGTGTGGTGAGGAGTTGTTTACTGACCTCGAACCAAGTGGTAGTGAGGTTAGTTTTGGTAATGCTTTGAAGATTTTAGTAGAAGGAAAAAGGGTAATAGTGGTCACCTTGAATGGTGAGAAGGTGCACATCGGGGATGTCTTATATGTTCCTGGCTTGAAGAGTAACATTTTCAGCCCTGGGCAACTGGTGGAGAAAGGTTACTGCATCCAGTTGAAGGATGGAACGTTGGTCATGCGAAACCAATGAGGAAGAGAGGTGGTAAAGGTAAAGATGACAACGAATCATCTCTTTACGTTGAGGATGGATGCAGAGGAGACGACATGCCTAACAATAATTGAAGAAGAAGAAGAAGCTTGATTGTGGCATCACAGGATGACTGACTTAGGCTTCATTGGCCTGAAGCTTCTATCTCATTCTAAGATGGTGGAAGGTCTGCCTAAGATCTTACCACCACAGAAGATTTGTGAAACTCGTACAAAGGGAAAGCAGAAGTGACAGACGTTTGAAGGTGGCAAGTCTCGAAGAGCAAGAAGACATCTTAAACTGGTTCATTTGGACATTGCTGGTTCGTTTGATATTGCCTTAGTTGGCGGAAGCAAATACTACATCACTTTCATCAATGACTTCAGTCGGAAGTGTTGGGTATACTTCTTGAAGAAGAAGTTTGAGGCCCTTGACAAGTTCAAGGAGTTCAAGGCTTTGGCTGAAAAGCAGTCTGGGTAGTCTCTGAAAGTGCTCTGAACTGATCGAGGTGGGGAGTACACCTCAAAATTATTTGATATTTTTTGCAAGGAGCATGGAATTTCTCATCAGTTGACAGCAGCATACTCGTCTCAGCAGAACGGAGTCGCGAATAGAAAAAATTTGACAATTCTGAACATGACAAGAAGTATGGTGAAGGGCAATAAGTTGCCAAAGATGTTCTGGGCTGAGGCAGTACAATGTGTTGTTTACTTACTGAACAGATGTCCAACGAAGAGTGTGAAGTATAAGACTCCATATGAGGCATAGAGTGGATGAAAGTCAAGTGTTCAACACTTGAGAATTTTTGGGTGTGTAGCATATGCTCACATCCCTGACCAGAAGATGAGGAAGTTGGATGACTGATGAGTCCCAATTATATACACATTTATGGACTCATCTGGGCCGATTTTCTAGTCTTTGCACTTCACTTTAGACATGTTTTCATTCCTATTTAATACTCCATGCTAAGTGCACTTCTAGGCCCATTTTGGTGTTATTTCTTGTTCATCTTCGTTACTAGTTTTCATGCAGTGTTAAGTGCCACCTCCAGTGGCTAGACTGGTGTTGTATGCTGGAACAGGAGTCGTGCAGGTGTTCCCGGTACAATTTTGTACAGGAACACTGCGCACGATCACTGGCTCTATCGCACACGACCACTGGTCGTGCGCCACTGATCGTGCGCACTTAACGCCCATTTTATGAGTTCTGTCTTGCTTATCGCACGACCATTTACGATGGTGCGCACGACCACTGGTCGTGCGTCATTGGTCGTGCGAACATGTATTTTATAAATTTCTTTCATTTCAGGCTCTGCCCAAGCAGCGCGCACGATCGCAGAACTCCAGTGCGCACGAACACTGGTCGTGCGCCAATGACCGTGCGCAGTATTCAGTCCAGCGCCTATATATATGCCTGTTCCGCTTTTAGGGCGGGATCGAGCCGCCGGGAGCGCGAGCGGCAGTCCGTACGCCGACGATTTCCATTCCTGGACACCTCCACTTCACCTCCTACGCAAGGGGAAGTCCTCTCCAACCATTCCAAGCATTTCTCCATTGTGCGGGAGCATTCTCCACCATCCGCAAGCCCTCAAGCAGCTGTTTTTCCACTCCAGTTCGGTGAGAAGAAGAGGAATCCTGAGGTAGAAGACGACGGAACCACGTAGAGAGATCGTGACAGTTTCTCTACACCGGAAGCACAGTCCGCCCGAGCCCGGAGGTAGCTTGACAAACTACCATTCCGGCCGAGAACGGCCGCTAGTCTTCATCCATTGGTTATCTCTTTCCTCTCTCCTTCGTTGTAATCTTTGAATCTTTTAAACTTGAATATCATGATGTTTGGTTTAAATGAAATGAATGTTTCTTCTCTTTTCATCATTACTTGCTTGTGAATCGCTTCGCGTCCACTCATCCACTCACTCACTCACGCACTCAAGGTGTTCGATCCGCGTTAGCAAGAGCTAACGGCGTTTGTGAAGAGGTGTTTGCGACCCTCGCCTTCCCGCACTAGAGCACGCTCCATCCGCCTCACGAAGCACGGCATCGCGGCCGTTGCATCCATCTCGCCTTGCGAAGCGGTGCTTTCGACCCGCATTTCCTTCATTGTTGTTAAGAGTAGGAAAACCCAACCAAAACCCCCTTTTTGTGTGTTTATTTACGCTTGTGTAACAATAGTCACACAACACGATTCGTTTACCCAACCTGCATTCCTCAAGAGACCGACACTCGGGGATCCTATTCCCAAACTTTATTACTTGCGCGACCGGTGCACTTGCCGAAATATCGCATCAAGTTTTTGGCGCCGTTGCCGGGGAACACAGTCGTGTGAGTTTTCTGGAGAGGGAGAACCTGAGAGAGAAGCCCTTCCATTTGTAAATTGCATTTCTTTGTTTTATTTCTTTTTATTCCATTTTCCTGTTTTAATTAGGTTGCTTTAGTAATTTTTGTTAGGTGTAGTATTTTGCACAATAGCATTTTTATTTTGAATCGTATTATCTTCACACTATGTGGGCACATCTTAATTTCCGTTGTCGTTGGTGTGGAGCTACCTCCCACTCTAGTGATGAATGTCCTACGGAGAATAGTAGGCATAAGTCTTATAGCCCAGCATATGGAGCACCGACTTCGTCTGATACTCCATGTGGTGCGCGTAAGTCTTATGGCTACTCTGCTGAGCCTTTACCGTCTTACTTCTTTTCGGCTTCAGCACCCGCTGTGCCAAAGAAGCCCGCTAGGCAGTGCCGGTTTTGTCGGAGCACTGATCATGTCTTGAAGGACTGTGCCGAGTATCTTCGCCAATTGGACGAGGATGACGAGCCGGATATCCGGATCGTCCCAACTCCTAACTCTAGCGGCACACCTTCAACATCCGGTTTTGTGTCTTTGCCACCTTCACATCTTGAAGGGTATGGCGTTGACACAGTCACCAGATGTGTGGCCGATCTGGGCACCGACATTGCTGAGCCTATTCTCCCAGTGCATCCACCACCCCTAGTGGATTCGATTCTTTGTGAGGAATCGGTGCTCGACTTTTATCCGAGCACTACTCCTCCCCCTGTTGTGCATACTACTTTCGTCTCTGACGACATTGTTGAGGATGTGTCGCGGGATGAGGCTGGCGATTTATGTGTTATGCCTGCTCCTATGGAGGAGGACAACCTTCTAGGTGAAGAGGAGCTCTCCTCAACACCGGTGGAGGAAGTCCAAATCTTGGGCATGGCCACTGTCGATCCCGCTGAGCCTTGCGGCATTGATGACAATGCAAACATTATTTTACTTCCCCAACCTGATGGGAGTGAGACCGGGATCACTCCCCCGATTGATGTTTATTTATGTTCTTCGTCTTCTTTATTTCTTGATCCCCTTCCTTCATCTGAGTCTGTGCAGGTTGAATCTTCACAGGTACTTCAGGAGGACTTGTAGCTTTTTGTTCAAGTCAATGATGAGAGCATCCTTTCATGTGAGGATGATTACTCCCCCTCCGTTGAGGAAGCTCCACTCATTGCCTTCGCCTCCTGCTGTCTCCCTGTTGACGACACCTTGCTAGGCAAGGATGTGTTTGGTGAGTTGAGTGAGGATACCCCCCTCTCTTCTTATCTTCTGTTTCCTCTACCTGCGTTAAGTAGGTATTATCATTTGTGTAGAGGAGTAACTGTTCTGTCGCCGTATCGGTACCCGCTACCGACACGCGTATTAGAACAGTTACCTGTTCATTTTCACTATCATACGCCTATCAGTTAATATACATCTAAAACTCCTAAATAAATCCCGTTGGGGGGACATGTAGCCCAACAGTTATCTAGGATTAATCTTTTTCTTCGTATTTGCATTGTTCTCCTTTCTACCCTATTTTCTTACTTTAAATTAGTTTTTATTACGGCTGCGTTTGGCCCCTCATGCGCGGTGGACCCTGGAACGCTCATAAGGCGCAGTGGATTCAGTTTTCATGAAGAAGTTGGACGCCAGAAAATTTCCTTCGCGCACGATCGATGGTCGTGCGCATTATTTATCACGCACGATCATTGATCGTGCGATCGGCCCAGTTTCTTTATAAAAACCGGTTCACCCGAGCCCTGTGTGCGCGTCCTAGGTCTTCGCTTCCGTCATCCTCTCGCTACTGTTCGTGCGCCGTTTCCGCCTGGTGCTCGCCGATCGTGCGTCCTCCCTCCCTCCGGTGAGCCCATTTCGGTTCTTCCTCCTTCCCTTGCCCTAATCCCACCATGAGTTCCAGTACTCGCCATTTCGCTAAGTCCTACCACCGCTCTGGCCGTCCCTCTGCCTCTCCAACTCAGATCCTTACTCTAATGGCCACCTTCTCCAAGGATTCGCACACACGGCGATACAACTCACTGAAGGAGAAGCCATTTCTGTTCCAACGTTTAGTCGATTGGAACGAGCTTAATTCTATCGGCGGCAATGGCGAGTTGGGGGAGGCCGTCCGCCTTCGTTATTCATTTGATCACTGGAGCAGGGTGTTTGAGTGTGATGACCTCGGCTACCGGGAGCTCACATTGGAGTTTCTCGCAACATTCGAGTGGGAGTTGCTGCCCTGCGGCCTACGTCCAGGAAAATGTTCTTTCCGAATGATGGGGAGAGTCTTCACTCTTTCTCTGGCGGAGTTGGCGGTGAGCGCAGGTTTTTACACTGAGGCGGAGGCTGCTGCGATTGATTTTTCGAGTACGAGTATCTCCTTCCCTGACGACGTCACCCCGCGTGCCGCGTGGTGTGCTCTCACAGGTCGTGACGAAGAGTATGTTGCCAGGAAAAGCAAATCCACCTGGATTGTCGCGCCTGCTCTCCGATACCTGCAGCACGTTCTTAGTCATTCTCTTGTCGCCCGAGCTCTCAGTCAGAACGTCGTGGGGTGGCAAGATTTGACCTGCTTATATAGTATGGAATTCCGGCTGCCCTTGCATCTGGGCTACTTGCTCGCTTTCTTCTTCCATCACGAGGCCACCTACGGTCTCACTGGTGCCATTGGTGGTGCATATTATATCACTCGCATTGCAAAGGGATTGGGGGTTTGGAGTCAGCTGCCTCTGATGGTGCAGGTAACTGCGCCCTCCTTCATCACCAGGGCCACCATGGTGAGCTTTCATTTACTGCGGGTTGTGGGGAAGAAGAGTAGCAGGCATTTTGTGGTCGTGATGCCAAGTGATGCGCCTAGGGAGAGGCAAGTTGATGAGGAGCACGGAGAGCCGGCTGAGCCGCCGACCACTCATCGAGAGATAGCGCTCCTGCAGCCGCGGCGTCAGTCATCCAAGCAGGAGCGGAAACACAAGGAGGAGGGTAGTTCTTCACGAGCACCGGAGGTCCCAAGCTTCAACCAGCACCTCTCCGACTTGGAGGCGAATCAGTATTGGCTGACGGACTTCGTGTATCAGCAAGCCTTGCGGGGAGGACTGAATATACCCCCACCTCCTGGCCGTGCCGCATCTTCTTCCAGAGCTCCGCCGTCCGTCGTTGTTTTAGATAGTGACAGCGACGACGAGTGATTTTTCCACCCCGTATGCAGGCCAATCTCAGTCTTATCTTGTTCTTGCTGCTGTTTATTTTTTTTATGTCTCTTCGAGTCGTATGAGCTTACTTTATTTTGTTGTAATAATAACACTTTGATTCTGGATGCTCATCTGGGCATCGTTTTGTGAATTTTGTTTTCATATTTCATCCCTTCTGTTATGTGCGCATTTGCTTAATCTTATTCGCAGGAACTGGTTCACCTCCATGGGTGACAACCCAGACTTGGTGTTTTTGTTTCTCTAACTTGTTTCAATTCAGTTTTTATCTATTTTTGCTGCTTTTAGTTGTACCGTTTGCAGGTGTGCTTTGTACTTCGTGTTGGCGGATGCTGCGGATTGTGCACGAAATTATCGCCAATCCTCCAGTATGCTCAATTCTGAGCATTGGGTAACACTTCTCCCTCCTAGCTTTCAGTTTTGTGATGTAATGTGTAGATTAAGCCTGGGGGAGAGCATGTGTTATCCATTATGCGTACGAGTTGCACCGCATGCTAGAAGTGCTTATATTTTTCAGTACCATCATCATTATTCCACGCTTCATGCACCACTTCACCCACATGAGCTCGCGCTTTCCTATTTGTATTGTTTCCAAATAAACTATTTTGGTTAGGAATGTGAATTGGGGTGTTAGCTTAGGAATTACTATTTGGAGTGCGATGTTGATTCGAGCAGTGTTCTAGTCGCACCTGCATGCTGCAGTAGCATTTGAGTAAAACTAGATTATTTCTATGCGTTTAATTTATGATTAGTATTTTTTGCGTAGTTTTCGATTTGTTATACTCAAATGGTGAATGTGAACGAAATTGGTGATAACCCGGTGTTGTGTGTGTACGAGCACTAACTGTGTGTTGCTCGAGTCGGGAGGAAGGTTTACCTTTCTCGTGGGCTAAGAACTTGCCCCAAGCGACTCTCGAAGCATGGACGAGAGCGACTCGTCGAGTTAAACGTGATGTAGGCCACCTTTTGGCTAGTTTGAGCCTTGTCGTCCCATGTCCTTTTCGCTCACCCTTGCAAGCCAAAATTGTGTCTACCACTCTTTTGTTCAGCTCCTCTTCATCCACCAAATCCCGAAGCTTATCCTACGCCCGCAAACAAATTGCTGTTTAACTGCGCTCATAATTCTCAATTTGTTGTGATGTTTGGAACTTGTGCGTGTGAAGAAAAACATGTTTTATTTTGCTGAATTTGAACCAACCGGAGGATAAGTAAAAGAAGAAAAGTATGTTGTAAAAAGAAAAAAAATCTGAAAAAGAAATATGTCGTAAAGAAATCCATCCGTGCTAAATAGAAAATCTGTTGGTAATTGTGAAGTAGGCCGTGTGCACACCTAGTTCTGTCTTAAGTCTGGGGGTGTGTCACACGAGCATTGTTTTTGGTTTTGTGTGGTGCAGCGTTCCGTTAGCTCACTTGGGTTGCGTAGCCATCGTGTTTAAATTTGAATATCATACCGCAACCTAAGCCCCAATATAATCCTAAATGCCCTATTGATTTGACTTGTGAGTTTGCTAACGCCGTGGAGAGAGTGTGACCGGGCGAGCGTATGGTTCACGACGTTGATGGATTTCAGCGGAGTTATTCCTAAACCCCGACCTTGTGTAACACCCGCCTTAGTGTCTTGTTACTTTCACACCGGGCATGATCGTTCGAATTCTTCATAATTCACCAACTGAGTATAACTAAATCTCTACATACGCTCTAATACTTTCGTAAATTAGTTAGCATAATTAGAATCTCTTTTTACTAAATTTCTATTTGCATGCTTTTGTTACTTCGCATTGTACTCCTTTGTGTAATTTTCTTTGTTAACTACCATTTTCACACTCCGCCGAATTCGTTTGCTCGGGACGCGCAAATAGGTAAGTCTGGGGGTGTGATGAGTCCCAATTATATACACATTTATGGACTCATCTGGGCCGATTTTTTAGTCTTTGCACTTCACTTTAGACATGTTTTCATTCCTATTTAATACTCCATGCTAAGTGCACTTCTAGGCCCGTTTTGGTGTTATTTCTTGTTCATCTTCGTTACTAGTTTTCATGCAGTGTTAAGTGCCACCTTCAGTGGCTAGACTGGTGTTGTATGCTGGAACAGGAGTCGTGCAGGTGTTCCCGGTACAATTTTGTACAGGAACACTGCGCACGATCACTGGCTCTATCGCGCACGACCACTGGTTGTGCGCCACTGATCGTGCGCACTTAACGCCCATTTTATGAGTTCTGTCTTGCTTATCGCACGACCATTTACGATGGTGCGCACGACCACTGGTCGTGCGCCATTGGTCGTGCGAACATGTATTTTATAAATTTCTTTCATTTCAGGCTCCGGCCAAGCAGCGCGCACGATCGCAAAACTCCAGTGCGCACGACCACTGGTCGTGCGCCATTGACCGTGCCCAGTATTCAGTCCAGCGCCTATATATATGCCTGTTCCGCTTTTAGGGCGGGATCGAGCCGCCGGGAGCGCGAGCGGCAGTCCGTACGCCGGCGATTTCCATTCCTGGACACCTCCACTTCACCTCCTACGCAAGGGGAAGTCCTCTCCAACCATTCCAAGCATTTCTCCATTGTCCGGGAGCATTCTCCACCATCCGCAAGCCCTCAAGCAGCTGTTTTTCCACTCCAGTCCGGTGAGAAGAAGAGGAATCCTGAGGTAGAAGACCACGGAACCACGTAGAGAGATCGTGACAGTTTCTCTACACCGGAAGCACAGTCCGCCCGAGCCCGGAGGTAGCTTGACAAACTACCATTCCGGCCGTGAACGACCGCTAGTCTTCATCCATTGGTTATCTCTTTCCTCTCTCCTTCGTTGTAATCTTTGAATCTTTTAAACTTGAATATCATGATGTTTGGTTTAAATGAAATGAATGTTTCTTCTCTTTTCATCATTACTTGCTTGTGAATCGCTTCGCCTCCACTCATCCACTCACTCACTCACGCACTCAAGGTGTTCGATCCGCGTTAGCAAGAGCTAACAGCGTTTGTGAAGAGGTGTTTGCGACCCTCGCCTTCCCGCACTAGAGCACGCTCCATCCGCCTCACGAAGCACGGCATCGCGGCCGTTGCATCCATCTCGCCTTGCGAAGCGGTGCTTTCGACCCGCATTTCCTTCATTGTTGTTAAGAGTAGGAAAACTCAACCAAAAACCCCTTTTTGTGTGTTTGTTTACGCTTGTGTAACAATAGTCACACAACACGATTCGTTTACCCAACCTGCATTCCTCAAGAGACCGACACTCGGGGATCCTATTCCCAAACTTTATTACTTGCGCGACCGGTGCACTTGCCGAAATATCGCATCAATGACAAGAGCGAGAAGTGTATAATTATTGGCTACACTCCAATGGGCAAGGCTTACAAGTTATACAATCCTGTGACGAAGAAGGCGATCGTCTCGAGAGATTTCTTGTTTGAAGAAGATAGTTGTTGGAGATGAGATGAGAAGGAGAAAAATGTCAAAGGGATGTTCTTTGATGATGATGATGATAAAGGTGGTCATGAAGCTGAAGCTGAGGATGGGGAAGATGAACAACCATCACCACCGAGCAGAGATTCAAAGGGAGTCTCTACCCCTTACTCTAGTGAAGCAAGCACTAGCAGGAGCAGTTCTGAGCGACCTCAACCTAGGATGAGAAGGTTAGAAGAGATCTATGAGGAGACGGAGCCGACACATACTAACTTTTCTTTATATTATCTCTTAGCAGATTGTGAGCCATACTCATATGAAGAAGCTGCTCAGGAGAAGACCTGGAGAAAGACAATTGATGAAGAGATGACATCCATCAAGAAAATGATATTTAGGAGTTGGTCACTTTGCCAGCAGGTCACAAACCCATAAGAGTGAAGTGGGTGTATCGAGTGAAGACAAAAAAAGAAGGAGAAGTGGAGAAGCATAAGGCAAGACTCGTTGCGAAAGGCTACAAACAAGTCCAAGGTGTGGACTACGACAAGGTGTTTGCACCCGTAGCTCAGATTGACACTATCAGACTGATCATCGCACAAACAACTCAGTATAAGTGGAAGATCTGTGAGATAGATGTCAAGTTCGCATTTCTGAATGGTTATCTGGAGGAAGAGGTGTATGTCCAGTAGCCACCTGGATATGAAGTGAAAGGTCAAGAGAAGAAAGTTTACAAACTGAAGAAGGCATTGTACTGGTTGAAGCAAGCGCCTCATGTGTGGAATGAAAGAATTGATGCATACTTTCAAAAGAATGGGTACATGAAGATCCCGTATGAGTATGCACTCTACACGAAGGCGGAGAAGAATGAAGATATCATGGTCGTGTGTATGTACGTGGACGACATGATATTCACTGACATCAATCCTCTGATGTTTGAAGAGTTCAAGAAAATAATGAAGAAGGAGTTCGAGATGACTGATCTGGGCGAACTCACTTACTTATTTGGCATAGATGTGCATCTGAAGAAGGATGAGATCTTCATCTCGCAGAAGAAGTATGAGGAGGAGATACTGAAGAAGTTCCGGATGGAGAATAGCAAGGCTATCTCCACTCCGGCAGATCCGGGAGTGAAGCTGAGGAAGGACTCGAAGGATGAAGCAGTTGACTCTACGATGTTCAAGAGTCTAGTTGGAAGTCTACGCTGCCTGACTTTCACTAGACCTGATATTATGTATGATGTTAGAGTTGTCAGGAGATACATGGAGGAGCCGAAGCAAGATCACTTCACTGCAGCGAAGAGGATCTTAAGATATGTGAACGACATGAGAGATCATGATTTGTTGTATTCTACTGCTGAAGAGTTGAAGCTGGTCGGGTACTCCGACAGTGATTACAGAGGAGATGTGAATGACCGGAAGAGCACTTTCCGGGTATGCATTTCATGTGTGAATAGTTGTGTTCTCATAGAGTTCGAAGAAGCAGGCAATGATTGCTCTGTCTACCCGTGAAGCTGAGTACATCGCTGCGGTGGCCTGTACATGTCAGGCCATTTGGTTGAGAAATCTCTTGCAGGAGTTGCATCATCCACGAGATGTTTTTGTGACAGTGTATGTTAACAATATGTCTGCGATTCAGCTAGCGAAGAATCCAGTGCTACATGGGCGCAACAAGCACTTTGAGACAAAGTATCACTTTCTTTGTGAGCATGTGCAGCAGAAGGTGGTGGAGTTGGTATACTGCCCCACAGGTGAGCAGATTGCAAACATCTTCACAAATGCATTGAAGACAGAGACATTCCTGAAGTGCAAGAGCAAACTCGGCATGTGTTGCCGTGTTTGAGGGGGAGATTGTTGGCAGAAAGAATAATATAATTAATATGTATATTAATAAGCGGTCCCTTATTACGATCTCTCTCTCTCTCTCTCTCTCTCTCTCTCTCTCCTCGTGCGGTCAAAAGGTTGCGGATAGGAGCACTTTGCGGACATCATTGCGATCGCCTCCATGACGAAGTAGGTGACAACCTATTTTCTTAAAGTTGCAGGCGAACAACAACTTAGTGGGAAGCTCCAGCAGTAGGCGGACAGAAGAAGCTAGCGCACAGAAGCCACCTTGCGGACAACTCTCTCAAACAACTTTGAAAAACTGCGGAAAGTACTTGCGACCACCAGCGATCAAGTGTTGCGGTCAGTTGGTTAGATCTGCAGTCAGGAGGATAGGTTTGCGAAACTCCTCTTGGCGAGCTCAAGTGCGTGTTGTAACACTTGTTATATGTTGTGTTGTGTTGAGTTGTAAAAGACAAGAAAAGCTGTATTGACGTTGTAACCTCTTCTTGGTAAATATATATAAAAGTTGTTTGCTTCTTTATTCGTGCTGTGTGTGCCCACTGTTATCGCTTCCAACAAGATTAACACAAATTATCTTCTTTCTCTCTAAGCTCTCATATTTCTCCCTCTATTTTTATAGTTATTCTACGTTTACTTCATTCATTGGAAGTTCAAGTGCTCTGTACTTCTTCGATATCTGCGCACATTGGAGTTTCGAGATCCTGTTGAGTTATCATGGAGAATTGTGCATCGGATGAAAACCCTGCCGGATAGTGGTGCAATTTTTTTTATGACAGTAATCACACGCTTTACCCAGACTCAATTTCTTACTCTAATAATTTACATAATTTTATTTCATATCATTTTAATTATTATTTGATTTCATTCTGAAAATTCTATAAAAATACATTTTTATTATTTATTTCTAAATTTATTTTTTTAAAAAAATTTATCACATAATAAGCAAATAATTTTTAACCAAATAAATAAATGTAAAAATCAGTATAAGTAAAATAAATTAATATAAATGTAAGAGATAAATTAAAAAAATAAAAAGCATTAAAAACATGGAGAAATAAAGATTAAAAAGAATTTCGCTGTAGAGAGAGAGAGAGAGAGAGAGAGGCGCCGAGGAGAGTCTGAACACGAAACTGCCATATTGAGCTGGAAATTATGAACCGGGACCCATGCTCCAGCTGGGTGAATTTTTTTTCTTACACTCGACCCATCGTGCTCATGGTGCGGGGAATATTTTGCCAGGCCAATCTACAATCGGGACCACCAGCCAAATTCCTTTAAAAAAACAGCAGCCGCGCGCTAGATTGGACGGATGGCGGCCAGTCCCCGAACCATGAGCATTGTCCCTTTTCTCCCTCCACTGGTGATTCACAGTAAAAAACAGTTCGTAATAAAGCTCATCTGGCGTGCGCTTCTGGATTTGCGGAGAATAAGCACGTGGGTAAACGCTAAAGAGAGCGTGAATGAATGGGATTCCACTACTTCCGATTTCCGAAATCCATGAGACAGATTTCACTATATAAACCCCTTAATTATCAGGCCTTCTGGGAATTCTTATTATCAAGACGCCTATCACAGTTCTTCATCTCTACATACTCTCTCTTTCTCTCTAACTCCACCTCCCTCTCCCTTCTCTCTCTCTCTTTCTCTCTCTCTCTCTCTCTCTAAATCAGAGTCTCTCTCTCTCTCTCAATAAGAGTCTCTCTCTCTCTCATTAGGATATAGTCATGAGATTTGCTGGATGTCTTTTCTTCTTCGTGCTACTTACTTTCCAAGCATGGGCACAAATTCAAGAACATGACTTCCGCGTAAGTAATTTTAATTGCTAGTATTCAACATTTTTATATATAGTATTAGTATGTTAACGAGATTCTGAAACTTTACGGTACACACACTTCCCAATACTTTGCAATACAATCAGTCTAGGAAAGGTAGACTTTTTTTTTTTTAATTTCCAAAGCTGCACCTCTTCATAACTGTCCCTAATAAGTCAACGCATTCTTGGTCTTCAAGCATCTTTGCTACGGTGCTTTAGAACACCAACTTCACCGTTACGTTACGCATATTTGGCACGGCAACAATTGCAACCGTCCTGCGGTAAAAACAAAATCTAATTTTGAACCTTAACGAAGAAGCAGTTTTAGGAAAAGGTCGAGCGTTTATGAATCACAACCACTACAACCGCGCCTGACTGTAAGTGATTAACATGTTGATGATGGCCGGACATATACACCAATAACTTCTGCCAACTTTCACTTGCCCTTATCAATTACGTGTATCAAGTCATAAATTGTTTACTTTAAGATAATATAAATGTTGAATAATGACCCTATTGATTGCATACATAAACTAATGGGCTACTTATTGAGGATAATAAACATGTTTTAGAAAGGAATAAATTCAATTTTGGTCATTCGTCTATACAATTTATAAACCCAGCCTCCCTGTTATATAATACCAATAAACTTTCTTAAATCTGTTGGGGGCATATATGCATGCATAAGAGAGGGAGGCTGAGAGATTATTGTTGAGAATATAATCTAGAGCTAAACAACCACACTCGATCGTGTCATAAATATGATTTTTAAGTACAACATTTTTTTGTTAGCTTCTAGGAATCCTAATGGTTTCTTCTACAATCACATATTGATTATACTAATTTGTTGCAGATCCAAGAGACTTCATACACTCGTCTTTGCAGCACAAAAAAAATTCTTACAGTCAACGGACAGTTTCCGGGGCCAACACTATATGCTCGGAATGGAGACACCGTCATTGTTAGGGTTCATAACCAAGCTGATTACAACATCACCATTCATTGGTATGATTAAAAAAAAGGTTTTTATCCTGCTATATAATATGTTCTCTGATGTGAGGTAAATAATCTTGGTAGGCATGGAGTAGACCAGCATAGAAACCCGTGGTCCGATGGACCGGAGTACATCACGCAATGCCCAATACAACCCGGCGCTAACTTTACCTACAGGCTCTCGCTCACCGAGAAAGAAGGCACCATCTGGTGGCACGCCCACAGCGACTGGGATCGAGCAACTGTCCACGGCGCCATCATCGTGCACCCGAGAATTGGCACCAACTTTCCTTATCCCAAACCATATAAGGAGATTCCGATAATATTAGGTACGTATTGCATAATTAGCTTTTGGAAGATTGGTTTATACAGACAATAATTTGAAAGTTTATCTACTAACTTTGCTTATTTATGCGTCAAAAGGCGAGTGGTGGAAGGCGAACGTGAGCGAAGTCATTGCCGAAGCTCTACAGACCGGAGCGGACCCCAATATCTCTGATGCCTACACCATCAACGGCCAGCCTGGAGATCTGTATCCATGTTCGAAAGCAAGGACATTCATCGCCAAAGTAGAGTATGGAAGGACCTACCTTCTCAGAGTTCTTAACGCTGCGATCAACAATGAGCTCTTCTTTGCCATAGCTGGTCACCAGCTAACTTTGGTCGGCACCGACGCTAGCTACACAAAACCATACACGACTGATTTTATCATGATAACTCCGGGTCAAACTATGGATCTTCTACTCAAGGCAAATGCTAGAAAAGGCGGTCGCTACTACTTAGCAGCCAGCCCTTACTCGGCAGCGGTCGGCGTCTCTTTCGACAACACCACCACCACAGCCATTCTCGAGTACGTTTCTCGCAGTCGCGTCAGTTCAAGGAAGGCACCGACTTTCCCTTCCCTTCCAGCCTTTAATGACACCAATGCAGCCACTAATTTCACCGCTGGTTTGCGTTCACTGGCAAGCAAAGGCCATCCGGTCGACGTCCCGCAAGCTATAACCGAGCGTATCATCATCACCGTGGCAGTCAACCTTCTCACATGCGACCCAGGGAGGACCTGCGGCGGCCCGAACGGTGATCGACTTTCTGCTAGCCTAAACAACATAAGTTTCGCCACACCGACAATCGACGTATTGGATGCCTACTATAGGAATATAAGTGGGGTGTTTGGGACGTCGTTCCCCAGCGAGCCTCCGTTGAAGTACAACTTCACCGGCGATAATCTACCTGGTTTTCTTTTGTTTCCGAGGAGGGCGGCGGAGGTGAGGGTTGTCAAGTACAACACAAGCTTGGAGATTGTGTTCCAGGGGACAAACCTTCTCGCCGGAGAGAACCATCCCATGCACCTCCACGGTTTCAACTTCTATGTGGTGGGAAGGGGTTTTGGGAATTTTGACAAGCAAAAGGATCCCTCAACGTACAACCTTGTTGACCCTCCTTATCAAAATACCGTCGGAGTTCCGAAGAACGGTTGGGCCGCCATCCGGTTCAGGGCTCAGAATCCAGGTAATTTCATACACTAACCTTTTTAATATTTGCTGATTAAATCCTTGCACCATTACAAAAATTAGATTGATTTTTATACATTTTCAATAATATTTATTTATATATTTTAAAAAAGTATAATAAATTTGACCTCATAGTTGGGAATTTGACGGAGATCCTCTCTATTTGATACCTCAAATGAAAGTTTATTAATCCAATGATGTATAGTTTTTTAATTAAAATAAAAATAAAATACATAAAATCCCCCGTTATTTCCCTTACGCAGAAACATACTAGATCTGATGTTAGAGGGAATGACTACTTAAAGTATCTCTAGCATATTATTAAATACCTTAACAACCCAATTTAAACATATCATTTCATTCAATCAGTCAGACTTGTGAAGGAACGAGAAATTACTCAATTGACCCCCAGTAAAAGTTAAAATACATTTCCCACTCACCGTCACACGGGATCTCAGATTTGAACCGAAGGAAAATAATTGTATCTGGAATTTACAATGCACGAGCAGTTTGATAAGGGGGAAATCTCATTGGCTTGGGTGATAGTATTCTTGTTGCTCGTCCTATCGATGAACGGATCCCTGTCTTGCTTGGTGTCATCGTCGCCGTGACTTCGCACTTGAAAAGGGTAGTGATGTAAGTACTCTCGCACTGAGCACGGCCGAGTTTTCTCTCTTGTCTGACTGTTCATATTGTTATAAATTTTATGTTCAATAACTTATAAATTTAATAACTTATAAATTTTATAACAACCAAACCTCATTGCACAAATATTTTGTTCGACAGCTATTGTATTTGTTTTGGAAAACAACTAAAATTATAAAATTATATATGCCATGATTACATTATTAGAGTACTTATACTATTCTTGAATTTTTTGCCTTGGCCTCTAGCGAGTGCGATCAATTTTTCTTCGTTATATATGCATTAGGATATAAATTTTTCTTCGGTATATATATACTAGCATCTTCGAACGGGCTACGCCCGTTCTCGATGCGTCGTTGCGGGCTTCGCCCGTAACCAAGCGGGCTTCGCCCGCTTGGCATTCAAGCGGGTTGCGCCCGCATTCGGGCGGGCTGCGCCCGCATCTGTCGTGGGGGTGATATTGGACGTGGGGGCGACATTAGTCGTGCGGGCGACATTCATCGTGGGGGCGACCCTCGTCGTGGGGGCGACCCTCGTCGTGGGGGCGATCCTCGTCGACCCTCGTCGTGGGGGCGACCTTCGTCGTGGGGGCGACATTCGTCGTGGGGGCGATATTTATCGTGGAGGGCGACATTTGTCTGAACTTGAGCTTTACAATTTATTGCACCAAAAATGAACTTTTTATAATAAACAGAAGGAAAGAATTTTCGGAAAGAAAGTAAAATTGGTTTCCCTCTTTTTCCTTGTATCGTGGAGGAGTTCGTCGAGGTCGGACGCTTCCCTCTTTTTCCTTGTATCGCTGCTGGTTTGCAATTTTTTCCTGGATCGCGGATGAAGAGGAATGAAGAGGAGTCTGGAGAAGAAGGATGTCGCGTGGAGAATATTGCGATTGGGAGCCGGCTAGAAGGGACTGCGGGAAATTTTTGTTGAAACTCCTGAAACCATTTCATACTTCGCCTCCAAATTCTAATCAATAACTTAAAAAACAAAAAAAAAATCCTTTCAAAATTCAAACGGAGCCCTTCCTGGAACTTGCATTGATGATGGATTGTCAATTTTTTCAACTAACAGCTGGAAGCTCACATTGAGAAATGAAAAAAAATGACAGATTGTCCTATTCGAATAGGACTGGAGAAATGAGTTGATTTGGACAGGTAATTAAATGCACGGTAATAATTTTGTAGGTAAGCGCAGCGGCGGGAATAGTAAAATTACCATGAAACACCACTATTCAAATTTTTTTGAAATCTGCAAGATAAAAATTCAGTCATTAAATATTAAAAGTAGGGGCATAATAAGCATTATGAATGTTGCACCAAAGCATGTTTTTCCTTTATAGAATAGTATAGATATATGCATTATGATATAAATTTATATATATCTTTATTATATAAGTGAATATAATATTCTTTGTGCTCTTTTTGTGCTTTTATTTTTCACCGTTGAATCTTTCACATGTTTTATCTGAAACATCTTTAATATAAAAAAATAAAAATAAATTTTTCAGGAGAAAGAGAAGGAAAAAAATAATCTTTTTAAGTATATACGTATTTTTTTATACAAAATAAATATTGTAATATTGATGTATATTTTTTTACGGTAATTTCAAGTATTCATATATATATGTTGCGGGCGCAGCCCGCAGACGCATCGAGCACGGGCGAAACTCATGCTGAGGCGGGCGAAGACCTCCGGAATGCGGCCGAAGGCTGCCTGACAGCATCGTGCTTGGGGCGGGCAAAGCCCGCCCGACAACATCGCGCTGGAGGCGGGCAAAGCCCGTCCGACAGCATCGCGTCTGGGTGGGCGAAGCCCGCCGTCGCCGGCCGGGTGCTGTCACACTTGGCCGTAGGGGCGGAGCTTTCTGTCTGGCACTCGTGTGTGTGTGTATATATATAAGTGTATGCATGTGTATGTCTATGTGTAAGTATGTATAGGATAAAAATTAAATCTTTCAAATTAATTTTAAATTAATTCCTAAAATTTCAGTTGTGTCAAAATAGTCTTTGAATTTCTAGTTTAAGAATCTTTTTTAACTATTGAATTGCACTCAAAATAAAATCGTTGGCAAAAAAATATAAAAATGAACAACTTAAAAACTTAGGGACCAAATTAACCTTAGGCTTGGCAGTCGGCAATGCAGTTTGCGATCGTTGATTGCCAAAATGGACAAGTGATCACAGATCTCCAATGAAGAATAAGACCACATCTATACAATAACACGACTGAAATAGGAAAAAAGGTTATTTCAGATATCTGTATCACACTCGCCATGAACAACAGCCCAATTAGGCAATAACTACTTTATTTAATAATAAAATATATAATAACTTTTCAATTAAAAATATATATATATATATATGTGATATGATGACCTACGCGAGCCACGTCATGCACGTGCACTGGCCACTCTGATTAGAAAATGAATAAAGTAAGATCTGCAAAGATCTGTTCTCTTACTCTACTCATGACAAGCCATATTCATTACAAAGGATAGCGATTCGCTCTTTTGGGCTCAAATGAGCTGTATCTATTTAATTCTGATTTTCAATATTAAAATACATATAATATTAATAAATAATAATAGCCTCACATATTTTAGTTTGCCCATTGGATGAAGTTTCTTCAAAAGGGCAGTCTATTTGATTTAGGCTAAAATATGATTTCAGTCTCTAAGGTTTGAAACCTTTAAGAAATTAGTCCCAAAACTTTAAACTTTATGATTTTGGTCCCTAAGATTTAATACCTTTAAGATTTTAGTCCCTAACTCTATTAAACTATTATCTCTAATGGAAATAAATGCTTAAGTGGTAATTAAATGTTGATTAGGTGAGATTCCTCCGAAAAAAGTTCACATGCAATTAAGCTCCATACCCAACAAATCATTTCATGGTTTCGTTGAGATTATCTGAAAACACCGAAAAACCAGCGGAGATACCCATGGGTCTTCTTCTGGGGACGGATGGTGTGTGCAGGACGGCCGGGAAGTGACTTCCGATAAGGGAGGAATAGGCAAAAGTGGAGAAGCAGAGCAAGTAATTCGTCTTGATGCTGCTGTAGATGATCCCTCTTTCACACGTGGGGCTGCCGATGGTTACATTGGAGAAGGATGGGTCTCCGGCGGTGCGAGCTTTCTTCGGGCTGGATGTTTTCTGAAAGATGAAGTTTTTGAACCTGAGAGCTCCCATGGCTTTCGCTACTCATAGTTTAGAAGATATCCAGAAGATTACAGATATCAAAATAAAAATGGAAACACCAGAAAAAACTAGGTAGAAACAGAATGGGAAGAAGCGAGGAAGCAGAAACTGAGAAATGGAAGGGCTACTTTTGACTGAAAAACTAACTTTTATTTTTCGGAGTAATCACTCCTAATCAACATTTAATTACCACTTAAACATGTATTTTCTTTAGAGAAACGATTTAATAGAGCTAGGGACTAAAATCTTAAAGATATTAAATCTGTGGGACCAAAATCCTAAAGTTTAAAGCTTTGGGACTGATTTCTTAAAGGTCTCAAACCTTAGGGACTGAAATCATACTTTAGCTTGTAATATTAAATGTTGATTGGTGAGAATTATGTTTTAAGTTCCATTTGGTCATTTTTGTCTCAGGAGTTTGGTTCATGCACTGCCATCTGGATCGACATCTCAGCTGGGGAATGGACACGGTGTTCATAGTTAGGAATGGCAACAGCTCCGGTGAGAAGATACTGCCCCCACCGCCGGACATGCCTCCATGTTGAAATAGTTTCTTGATTTCTACGCTTGTTAGAAGTAGATGATACATGTGACAATCAAATATTACATATATAATGCATTAGTTTAACTGTCTGTGCGTGAGTCCCTAAGATTCTTTTTTCTTATGGTTGTGTCACATGTTTAATTATGGGCCCTTAATTATTTGTTTTTTTAATAATATTTATGTATGATTGACAGCTGCTCTTTGCGTCAATAAACTGTACTGTTTTAAATTATTGAAATGATATGTTTGGGAACACTGTATTTGGACAATCAAGCAGACATCATGATCCCACCATCTTATGAATGATTATTTTTTTGTGCGCTCGGCGTATATGGAATATGGTGCTCGGGATGCATCTGCGCCGTCCATCAAGTTGTGTTTTTGTTTGATGGACGACGCGGATGCATCCTGCGCACCATGCTCATATACACGAGCACTCCAAGGGCGTAGGATGCGATGTGTATTGAGTAGGACACCTCAAAAAAAATCTAGATGGGAATATGGAGGGGCCAGGACTTAACATTAACTAATTTCTCATTAGGTTGATGTCGTTTATATATATCACGAGCGCACCTCTGACCTTTTATTTTCGAGGAGAACTCTTCTTCTAGATATGTTAGTGGTTGTGATGCATCCACGCACTCGGCCGCTACGGACCCACTTATTCGAGTTATATTCCTCTTTAAGGCAAGTATGCATATTATATTTTAATATTGTCTTTTACACGAGATATTATTTTAGGGTGGTTATATTTGCAGGCCCTATATGGATATTTGCAGCCCATTTTTTACGAGTTATTACGCGCCTTTTGAAAGTACTCTTTGTTAGGTGCATTTTTAGGAAAAGTGTTCAACATGAAAGTTGTAGATCTCGTCGAAATCTACAACTTTGATGTTGAACACTTTTCCTAAAAATGCATCTAACATTGCGTATTTTCAAAAGGCGCGAGACTATTGTGAAATTTTTCGCGCCTTTTGAAAATACGCAATGTTAGGTGCATTTTTAGGAAAAGTGTTCAACATCAAAGTTGTAGATTTCGACCAGATCTACAACTTTCATGTTGAACACTTTTCCTAAAAATGCACCTAACAAAGAGTATTTTCAAAAGGCGCGTAATAACTCGTAAAAATTGGGCTGCAAATATCCATATAGGGCCTGCAAATATAATTACCCTTATTTTATTACAATTGATAATATGTCAATATTGTGCTCTATGTTCAATGGTTGAGATAGAAATCCATGTGCTCATGCTGGACGGCTGATTTGCATTCTTCGAGAATGTTTTGGCAATCTTTAATTGATTTAGTTATTATACAGATCTTCAACTTCTCTTTGATGGAACAACAGATCTTCAACTTGTCTTGACTTAAATTGTGTTAGTTGTTGCTACTGGTTTGATCTTTAGTGGAGATAAATTAAGCTATAAATCTATATATTTATTGGTTCACGCAGCTTCCTTAAAGGGGGTGTGGGGGGATAACATTTATTAGAAAAACTATTACTTTTTTTTCAAATAAAATTTAGATAATAATAGACATGCACATAGGAAACTAAAGATTTATATCATCATTAATACCAAAAAAAATCTTCATCATTTAAATCTTAATTTCAATACATGCAAAGATTTTGATCTTTCAACACAAAGATAGTAAAACGATAGAAATGACAATCATTGGTTTTTTTTATACCAGTTGGCCCTAGCTAATCCACCCTGGTTTAGCCTTAAGCCTCTCCTCCCAGGAGACCTTCCTAAATCTATCTTAAGACATAGTCACTACACACAAGATGAATTCCTCTTCCTAGACCTGCCATGATCTAGTCATCACGCTAGAGGCGATTTCCCACGATTACAAAGATACTCACTTAAACTCAAATCCAAAAGAGAAAATGCATGAGTGAAATCAAGATAAGTGTTGTAGAAACTCCCCTATATCAGATGTCAAAGAAAGAGGAAGAAAGCTCACTCGAGATAGTCATCATTCTTCACAAGCCCTTCTCTAGATTGATCCTTAAATCTTCAATCTGTTGGATCTTACGGCGCCCTTAGAGGGGGGGGGGGGGGGGGGGGGGTGAATAATGGAATACAAATTTTTTTATAATTTTATGGAAATTACTAAATTGTTTAAAGTAATATTAGAACACAAAATAACAGTTTAGCTAAAGGAAGAAAATATCATAATTTGCAAGTTTAGGATTTAGAAACAAGTGCTAAATTGTTATATGATGAAATAGATTAAGATAAACAATTTAGACAAAGTGATTTGAATTGAAAGCTTTGTAACCAATATTTTAGAGATAACGCCAAAAGTGAGAAATCAAGTAAACACAAATAGAGACATGATTGTATTTATATAAAAATGGTGTTTACATAAATTTGATTTCTATATCGCTAGAAATTGGAGGCGTACAAATGAAAATATCTTTTCCTTTTCTATACCGACTCGTATCCCCACGAACCGGTTGGCTTTAGCCAATCCTTCCCCGGATATGGCCTCAAGCCGCTCTAGCCAATCCTTCCCCGGATATGGCCTCGAGCCCCCTAGATCTAATCACCTAGAACTAGTCGCCAACACAAGGTGAATTTCCCCCTAAGTCCTACCCAGACCTAGTCGCCAACACAAGGCGAATTAACTAAACGGTTACAAAGAAAGTATGAAGTGAATGAAAGATAAAGATAACAATAGTAAAAACTCCCTATATGAGATTTCTGAAAATGAGGATGAAGGATCGATGTAGTATAAGCGAGGTCGAAGCGATCGTCCTTCGGATGTAGCGTGACGTAGTCCTCCTTCAGAATTCTCCTTAAGCTTTTTGTGGGAGATCCATCTTCGGCAGCATAACAACACTGGAATTTGTGGCACAAGCAACCTCTCTGGGATGGATGATCAAAATGATCGAAGTTGGCTTCAATTTATAGACCTTGGAGCTAGCGCCTGCGGTAGTACTTAGCGCCTGCGGTATCGTTCGTGTGGAGCGGTTGCGAAACCGTCGGCGGCGTGGCGCTGTGCACGAACTGGAGATAGCGCCTGGTGGTAGCGATAACGCTGGCGGTAGCGAAAACTGTCGGTGGCGTGGCAGAACGAACTTTCGTCGGTCAGAGCTTCAAGTTCGTCGAACGGACATTTCGTCGAACGGAGCCAAATTTGTCGAACGGAATTTCGTCGAACGCAGCTTCAATTTCGTCGGACGGCTAGCGCCTGGCGGTAGCGTTAGCGCTGGCGGTAGCGCTGCTCCTTTCAAAAGTTTGATTCCATGCTGCCTTCTACCTGTGGAGTATTGCACCTATAGTTCCTGCACACTATAAACACACTACAAGCAATATGAAATACAATATGGGATTTGTTATTCTCAAACAAAGGGATGTGACACACATGTCCAACAATCTCCCCCTTTTGATAATAACAAATCCTCTAAGAAATCAACAATATGTTTATAGATAAGATAAGCAAGATAAAAGTGCAACTATAGTAAATGATAAGCATGATAATGTGCATACTCCCCCTATCTTAATGCTCCCCCTACATAAATGCAATTTATGTGTTACTCCCCCTAAATGATAGATTTCATGAATTAGTCTCCCCTTATTTATCTATATTTCTCATATATAGATTTCTTCAATTAATCTCCCCCTTTTGGTATTATCAAAATAAGGTGGGGGTGAGGGTAGTAAGGAGACATTTCTTTTAAATGATAAAGCATGATCGAGCTTTTGTAACAATGATAAAGATTTTAGGCATAGTATATATAAGAGATTTCAAATAAAAAGATAAGAGTTGTAAACAAGCGGAAAATTATAGAAAACATCTTTTTGTAAGCATGAAGAGCATAAGTAAGAATGTGAGTTTTAGTTCAAAATTGAAAGATGTTTTAACCTTTTTGAAATCTCAAAGTTTTTCATAAAAATACCAAGCATGAAATGAACATATCAAAGAGATATTATACTACAATGTTACTTAATTTAAAGTTCAAGAGATACCTAAACATTGTAGAGATCATGCTAGGTTATCTAGTGCATTTTTATATAAAGAGTAGTATAGATAAAGCATTAGAATCCAATACTCATGAGAAGAAGTGTTATGAAAGATAATGATGTGCACATAAGTGTATTTTGAGCAATGTTAACAATGGATTTAAATCATCAAAATACAAGACATATGTATAGTAAAGTGCATAATAAAACACAAGTAAATTACTTTCACACACTTTTAATGCACATAATTTTTTTTTAACAAAGTGGTGTAATAACTAAGGTTTGCACAAGACACTTTACTATTCTTTCCAAGGTACTCAACCTCACAATGCTTATGAAGACTTATCAGGAGGTTCAAGTAGTGCTTGGTGGTGTAACACCCTGCCAGTACGAATAATATAACAGTAGGTCCGGCCGGGACCCCACGCCATACTAACCACACTAGCTAGGAGTTAAAAGGTGATAAACAGAAAGAAACTACAACAGAGTATACTAAACACTAGCGGAAGCATAAAGATTTAACATTTCAATTAGAATTGTCCACTATCGTAGGAATGAAACCATGAAATAGAGTTATGGCCTTAAGGCCTTACATTTAACAAATGTACTAAAACTCCAAAACATATATCGGCACGCAGGCCGACAATACATGAGAAAGCTAAAAAGGGAGGCTGGCCTTCAAGGGCCAACTCAGCAAAAGGGGCCACCGCCCGCTATTTCCCGCTAGGCTCACCTGCACCTGCATAAGAACATTCCACCAAGCGGTGGCAAACAAAGTAATGGTCAGCACAGCTGACCAAATTATAACGACCCCACCCCTTTCCCGGGGTGGCGGAGATTCTACCCTGCAAGCAAGCCATACTAGCACAAGTACTAAAATAAAGAAAGTGCAACTACACAAGGTGAGGTTTCAAGCACATTCAATCTTCTAGGTTGAGCATCAAAAAGGAGGGAACCTAGGTATGCACATGATGTTAGTTGGGTTCACCCGAAGGTTCCCCACAACCGCCTAAACAACCGCATGAGGCTAACAACATCAATTCCACAAACACTCCACCGTAAGGGCCATCGCCTTAGGTGGGAAAAAGAGCTTTTGGTCGGTCTAGGTAAAACACCTTCCACGACCTCTCCCATGATCGCACGACTTACATGAGGTAGGGACCTCTTGCCGATCTGCATGGAAACGGGTTCGGTTTAGCTTTGCCCGTGCTCTAATCATCGCGATCTATCGCACGACGTGGGTACGGCTTCGCCTCGGCCCGTAAGGTTTAGCACTTTCAAGTGCTACACAAATATAAGCTACGCACCTAATCCCTTCACAAGGATCTAGGCTTCACAAATACTCAAATAAGGGAGCTATAATACGCTCCGCATCAATTTCGTGGTGAAGGTTTGCCTTCATCCAATCTCAAAGCATGGGGCTTTCGTTAGGATCTTCACAAGACGCCTACACTTAAATCCCGCACTACCATAGACGATTTCACGGAGTCATTCTCCGGTACGCATTCTAGGCTTAACCTAAATGCAACGTCGCAATCCAAGCATCACCGATTCGGGATCACGGCCACGAATAGGCTTCACACAAAATGCCTAAATCCGCACGACTACCGGATTTTCTACATGCAATAAGCCGGGGACGAACACAATCGACCCGGAGTTCCGAAGAACTTGAGGGAATCCTACACTTCACCCATTTGGTGAAAGGGATCCCTCATGCAAGCATAGAGAAATGAAGGAGAGGACAAAAGACAAGTCCAAACAATGGGATAAGGAATCGTTACCCTAGGAGCGTTCTTTTTCGCCATGGATCCGAGATTCTAGACGGAGGGAAATGACCGCACCGGGCTGCACTCTCCAGATCTGGAAACGGCTCGCTAAACGGAGCTCCGGAGCTCCGTCAATGGCGGAATCTCCCTTCTTCTTCCTTGCCTCCTTCTTCTTCCTCTAGGTTTGGAGAGAGAAAAGCCTCAAAAGAATGAGGGTTAATCTCCTCTCACAAGCCCTAAGACCCTCCAGCAACTAATCCTAGCCATTGGATCGAATTCCAAAGGATTTGGACGGCCGGATCGTCTCCTCCGCTCAAAATCGCGGAGCAGATAAACAGCGCGCACGATCACTGGTCATGCGTGAAGAGGAGAATGGTCGTGCGATAAGCCGAGACAGCACTCCGATTCCTTACGGGTTACGCACGATCATTGGCGCACGATCACTGGTCGTGCGCGAAGAGGACAATGGTCGTGCGCATTGACCTGATGTGGAATTTTTAGCCTATCCCGAGCGCAGCACTACCACTCCGCCTACCTCGCTGAACTACGATCTTTGGGGTGTTACAGGTGGAGTTATATTTGTCTACATATATAATTTTTTTTGTTCACATTTGTGAGACAACATTCTCCGAATACACTTGTTTTGCAAACCAAAATTTTTAACTTAACCACTTTTCTAAATTTCAATAAGTGCAATTCAAATGCAGTGTAGTCAATAAACTTATGCAAGTTTTAATTCATTGTACAAATACAATACACAAGCAAGCATTTTTAGATTTAGACACACATGTTGATTACCAAAATAAGTGAGTGAAATGTATCATTATCAATCATAAAACATTTACTCATACTTAGAGGCATGCTAAGCTTGGTTCTACACATATTTCAATACAATTGATGCACTTTAAATAGATATATCAAAGCATGATAAGCAAAACAATGTTCATAGTAATTTGAAGGAATACGTTTTAACATTGTAAATAATTCTAAATAGAATTCATACATGCTTGATATTGGCAATAATGATCATACAGTTTTTTTTGTTTTATCATTTTTTAAATCAATTAAAAAATAGAAAATCACAAAAACATATTTTTGTCATTTTTAAATTTTGAATTTTTGTAGTTGATTTTTCATAATATGAATAAAACACAAATATCAAAAAAACTTATTTTTGTATTTTTGAATTTTTGTAGTTGATTTTTCATAATATGAATAAAAAAGAAAACCATAAAACATATTTTTGTATTTTTGAATTTTGAACTTTTATAGTTGATTTTTTATAATTCAAATAAAACAAAAATAAAATAGACAGAAACACAAAAATGAATTTGCACAAATAAACTAACATATTTTTGTTGATTTTTAGAAATTTTAAAAAACAAAAAAATCACACGCCTACGCTAGCGCCGGCGCTATCGCTAGCGCTGGAAACAGTACATTATTTTTTGAGAATTTCAAAAATTTGATTTTTGATATTTATTAAGTGTCCTTAGATTAGTCTTATGCAGAAATTTTGTAATTTTTGGAGATGTTTTGATTGCTCAAATTTGCATAAAACTTTAGCTTTTTCAAATACATGTGTTTAGAAAAAATTTAAGTACAAAAATAAATAAATTATGCAAAACACAAGAGGACATAATTTGAACAACCCAAAATATGCATGATTTAAGTGATAAGTAAATAAAATGATCATGCAAAGAGTAATATAAGTATGTCCTAAGATTAAAGACTACCCCAACTAAATGTCTACATCCTAGCCCCGTACTAAGTGACGGATGGGCATGAGGAGCTGCACACATGCCGTAGGTTGGGGTGTTATGATGGGGACCATCCCTTCAGCCCCTCTCTTTTGCCCACCCCAGATGATGAAGACCCCTACACCGAGCCTCATTTGGTAGGGGATGTTGCTGATGAAGACCCCCACATCCACTTGGTTGGGGATAGTGATGATACTGCTGCTGGCCTAATGATCTTGATGGAGGTCGTTGATCCCGGTCATAGAGAGTTCGTGGATTGGGATGGTCGTTGCCGCAAGTTCGAAGACACGTCGTTTCTTCGCCTTCGTCGCGACGTTCTACGCCAACGCCGCGACGTTCTTCGCCAACGCCGCTACACATTTTGCACGACGTCCGCCGTCACCATTTTAAATAAAATATATAATTATAAATTAAATAATTATAATTATATAATTTATCACTTATCATTTCAAACAATTTCTATTTTTAGCAATTTCAATTTAAGTATGTTTTATTTAAAGCAATTGTATTTTTATTATGATGGCTGCATATAACCATCATAATATTTGTTTCTATTTTCATGCAGTTAACTTTTGGTAATATTTTTTATTTTATGGAGGAGATTGAGTGGTGTAAGGCTATATATAGCCATGCTTGTTGTTGATTTGAAGAGATGAATAAGAATTTGAAAAGCTAAAAAAATCAATTGTGATTTTTTTCCTCCCCCCCTAGGCAAATTTCGGCCATCCCTCTTCCTCTTCCTCTTCCTCTTCTTGGCCACCGGCCACCTTCTCCCCCTCCCTCCTCTCTAGCTTTTTCCCTCTCCTTCTTGTGGCCGCCCCCTCCTCGTGGAAATCCGCCCACCCTTTTCCCTTTCTCTTCCGTTTCTCCCTCTACATTCTCTCACGCATCAAGGCGGTCTTGGGCTTGTTCGTAGCGGCGGGATTTGAAGGCGACGGTGCACATCTTCAAGGACTCCCCTCCGACGACCACCTCCGTGAATAACGTAGGACTTTCTACAACCCGGATTTACTATTCCGGGAGGGTAATGCTTTCTACCTCTTGAGCGATTCTTCAATAGTTATTTGTGGTGGATAGGAATTGTGACGAATTTTCCGACATTGATTTTTTTTTCGCGATCCTTCTCATTTGTGATAGTAGAACGATCTTGAATTATTTTTACTCGACGAGGAGTGACGATTCTCTTTTGCCTTTGTTGGGGAAGATCCTCCTATTTCCGGAGTTTTGCTTTCGGAGGATCTTCTTGTGGTAATCTTTGCGTGATAGTTGTGAAGGACTCATCCGTAGGTGGCTGCGTTTGTTCATCCGATTAGGTGTTATTTAGAAACGATCTCGCGACCCAATCGATCGCGCAAGTGAAAGCGTCCCGAACACCCAAGCCTACATCAATTTGGTATCAGAGCTAGGTTCGTGTCAATTTCTAAATTGATACATTCCTTGGGATTTTTGTAGAACGACGACACTCATAATCTTCACACGATTTTGTGCTCAAAAAATTAAAAAAATAAAATAAAATTTCGCCGGTCTGCGAATAGCGGTCTAAAATTATCATTTTTTTTCCGAAATTCAAAATTTTTTTTTTCTAGATATTCTACTTATTATTTTCTACAAGAAAATCAAAAAAATTATTTTAATTACATTAGTTATTAAGCGAGAATAAAATTATTTTTCGTAAAATTTTAGTTTGTCTAGAAGTTCTGGTCTGCGTTTAGCGTCCTAAATCTGTTATTTTCCAGCAAAAAAAAAAAAAAAAAATTAATCTTAATTGATACCATCGTAATTTGTTTCTTACCGTAGGACGCCGACATATAATTAATCTTGCACGATTCCTTTCCAAAACAACCAAATCTTAATTAATCTTGCACGGTTACTTTCCAAAAACAATTCAAATTCAAAATTCGAAATTTTGGAATTCAAAATTCAAATTCAAAATTCAAAATTTTGAAATTCAAAATTCAAAAATCAAAATTTTGAAATTCAAAATTCAAATTTCTGAAATTCAAAATTCAAATTCAAAATTCATATTTTTGAAATTCAAAATTCAAATTCAAAATTCATATTTTTGAAATTCAAAATTCAAATTTTTGAAAATTCAAAATTCAAATTCTTGAAAATTCAAAATTCAAAATTTTGAAATTCAAATTCAAAATTCAAATTTTTGAAAATTCAAAATTCAAACTCAAAATTCAAATTTTTGAAATTCAAAATTCAAATTCAAAATTCAAATTTTTGAAATTCAAAATTCAAATTTCTGGAATTTTCGGATTGGTCTGCATTTAGTAAAAACCTCAGAATTTTAAAACTTGCAAAAAAACCTGAAAATTTTTCTGTAGCTTCCTGCTCTTATTTCCAACAACATTAAAACAGAAATTTTTTCGATTCGACCACATTTGGTAGGCCTGAAAATTAGAGACATTATAATTTTGTCCGTGTCAGCACATGAACTTTCACTAGTAATGACTACTAGGCTGAATCCGGGGTATCCCCCGGCACTCTCACGAATAACTGCACCATCGGCTAATTTAATGGAGTTAGGTAAGGGTCAGAATGACGCTGTGAAGGTGATTAGGCTCAGCCGCGACCCGAAACACCGATTTCGAGCAAATTTTAAACATGGTGAGAAGTGGTGCAGGCTCGTGGTGGATAGTGTTTGCCATACAAATGCTATCACGGAGAATGCAGTATCTAGGATGTTGGTGACCACTGCGCCACATCCTTTCCCTTATCGTCTCGTATGTCCGGATGAGAGCACTATCTTAGTGTCCAGGCGATGTTTGGTGCCCCTCACCATCCAAGCCTATTCTGAGCTCATTTGGTGTGACGTCCTTCCTATGAAGGACTTCCATATTTTGCTGGGACGCCCGTGGCTCGCTAGCCATGACGTTAGTTATGACGCCCAGAATAACACCCTAGACTTTACACATGGGGGTCAAATAACATATCTTAGGTCCAGCCCGCCCAGGAAGCCCAAAGTCCCATCTGGAGATGCTCGCGACACGGTTGAGTCGACACCACCCGGTGCAGACACACTTGTGGATTTCGACACGGTCAGTCAAAATCAGCCCTTAGTTTGTGTTAGCCACTCTGAGGCAAACACACCGAGTTTGAGTATGGGGCCAGAGCCCGACCCTGTTAGTCCCAGCCTGCTCATAGACATTGTCCCAGTTGAGGCACCCTCAACTGACTTAGTGCCTGAAATTGATGATGCCCCGATTAGTCAACCTCTACTTGATCCCGTTAGCCTTAGGGAGCCTTCTGTTGGCCACCCCGAGGACATTCAGGAGGTTGAGGAAAATTCGGAAAATGGGCTGAGTAAATCTGATGCTGATGGTGAGACGGTTGAGGAGATAGGGCGAGCCTTATTGACTCCTCACATTTTTGATGGTGGGATTAGGGCTCGTGCGTTTCCTGTGTCATTTAGTGGGGAAGACAAATGGTCCAATCCATTATCTGTGGGTAGTAGCTGTGTGGGCACATTCTCTGCACTAGTGGACCCTAGGCTAGTGTTAGTGCCCCCGCTGAACCTTCACCCATTTAAGGTTGCTTGGGTTTCCCCTACTTCAGCCCCGATATGGAAGTATGGCATGGAGCCCATTACCGCCGCGGGGCGGGTTGAGTGGTTTCGTTGGATTGTCTTTCCCATGCTAGCTGATCTTAATTGTTGGGATCGCCCTAGGATGAACCTGAATTTAATTTCATATAATGAATTAGTAGGTGTTTCAAGAGGTCTTAATCCTCCCAAACATGATGAATTGGTGCTAGCCGACCCATCTGGGTCCATTCACTTTGTAGTCACCGCACCCATTGGAGAATCCCGCAATAAGGAAGACTCGGTTTTAGTAGATCATTCCCCTGGACAGTTGCCAATTGGCAACTTAGACGGCAATGTCAGTATTGTCTCCACTATTCGTCGAATAGTTGTCGTTCTAGAATGTTTTGCTTTACATTTGAGAGTTTTTGCTGAGAGGGGCCCAAACCCCATTTTCAATGACTCGAAATATTTTTCACTCTTTCTAGCTCCACTGCATCTAGCTCCCCCTTCGTCCCCCTCCACAAAAATTTCTATTGGGTTGTTAGGTGAGTGGGGTAGCATGTTGTTCACTCTCATGGTGATCTCCGGAGGTAAGATGTCTTTTGATATTGTAGCACTTTCCCCTTCTTTTTCATATGCTATGATCAAGGTCCCCGGGGCCAACTTTTTGCTTGACAGGTTGCCACAGGTTGAGGACTCGTTTGGGCCATGCTGGGCCCTTTGCTGCTTCCTGCCCCCATGGCCGAATGGGCCACCTTCATGGCCCGCTCCCTCGGATGTACTCCTCCAGGTTGCTGCTCTGCCACGCCGGCTCCTTCGAGCCCACTCATCGGTGATGAGTGTTTTTGAGTGGGGAAGGATTGATGGGGACCATCCCTTCAGCCCCTCTCTTTTGCCCACCCCAGATGATGAAGACCCCTACACCGAGCCTCATTTGGTAGGGGATGTTGCTGATGAAGACCCCCACATCCACTTGGTTGGGGATAGTGATGATACTGCTGCTGGCCTAATGATCTTGATGGAGGTCGTTGATCCCCGTCATAGAGAGTTCGTGGATTGGGATGGTCGTTGCCGCAAGTTCGAAGACACGTCGTTTCTTCGCCTTCGTCGCGACGTTCTACGCCAACGCCGCGACGTTCTTAGCCAACGCCGCTACACATTTTGCACGACGTCCGCCGTCACCATTTTAAATAAAATATATAATTATAAATTAAATAATTATAATTATATAATTTATCACTTATCATTTCAAAGAATTTCTATTTTTAGCAATTTCAATTTAAGTATGTTTTATTTAAAGCAATTGTATTTTTATTATGATGGCTGCATATAACCATCATAATATTTGTTTCTATTTTCATGCAGTTAACTTTTGGTAATATTTTTTATTTTATGGAGGAGATTGAGTGGTGTAAGGCTATATATTGCCATGCTTGTTGTTGATTTGAAGAGATGAATAAGAATTTGAAAAGCTAAAAAAATCAATTGTGATTTTTTTCCTCCCCCCCTAGGCAAATTTCGGCCATCCCTCTTCCTCTTCCTCTTCCTCTTCTTGGCCGCCGGCCACCTTCTCCCCCTCCCTCCTCTCTAGCTTTTTCCCTCTCCTTCTTGTGGCCGCCCCCTCCTCGTGGAAATCCGCCCACCCTTCTCCCTTTCTCTTCCGTTTCTCCCTCTACATTCTCTCACGCATCAAGACGGTCTTGGGCTTGTTCGTAGCGGCGGGATTTGAAGGCGATGGTGCACATCTTCAAGTACTCCCCTCCGGCGACCACCTCCGTGAATAACGTAGGACTTTCTACAACCCAGATCTACTATTCTGGGAGGGTAACGCTTTCTACCTCTTGAGCGATTTTTCAATAGTTATTTGTGGTGGATAGGAATTGTGACGAATTTTCCGACATTGATTTTTTTTTTCGCGATCCTTCTCATTTGTGATAGTAGAACGATCTTGAATTATTTTTACTCGACGAGGAGTGACGATTCTCTTTTGCCTTTGTTGGGGAAGATCCTCCTATTTTCGGAGTTTTGCTTTCGGAGGATCTTCTTGTTATAATCTTTGCGTGATAGTTGTGAAGGACTCATCCGTAGGTGGCTACGTTTGTTCATCCGATTAGGTGTTATTTAGAAACGATCTCGCGACCCAATCGATCGCGCAAGTGAAAGCGTCCCGAACACCCAAGCCTACATCATGTTAGTCCCATATGAACACACTAGAGAACACTCAACCTAGCACTCTTTCCCCCCAATGCCTCGCAAGGCCCCACTGGAACCCTCCCCAGTGCCTCGCAACGCATCCTATTTTTCCAATAATTATAATCTGACCCAGTAAATAGAGGTGGTCTACTAATTCCCTGACCCTTAGAAAAAGCGAGATCAAAAGACGCCATTATTCCTGGTTTTTAAACCGTTTGGAATAACCTGCCTCTGTTACCACTTGTTGGATCTTACGACGCCCTTAGAGGGGGGGGGGGGGGGGTGAATAAGGGAATAAAATTCTTTTTATAAATTTTAAGATAATTACTAAGTTGTTTTGATTAATAGGAAATAATGATGACAATTTTGTAATAATAATTTTGCAATAATGAAATTTTACGCTAATTGAGAGAAATCAAATAAACACAAATATAATCATGATTGCATTATATAAAAAGGGTGTTTACAAAATTTGATTTCAATATCGCTAGAAATCGGAGGCGTACAAAAGTGAATTTCTTTTCCTTTTCTATACCGACTTGTATCCCCACAAACCGGTTGGCTTTAGTCTATCCTTCCCCGGATAAGGCCTCAAGCCGCTCTAGCCAATCTTTCCCTGGATATGTCCTCGAGCCCCCAAGATCTTGTTGGGTTTTTCTAGAACCATACATCACATGCAGGCGCAACGAAAATGAAGAGAAACAACCCAAAAAGACTTGGATCGACCATGAATATTGAATCAAGAAGTAAATCAAAACTAGGTATGAAATTACCTTTGCAGAGTTGGATCCAATCCAACCTAGATGCTCCAAGAAGAAGAGTCCTGTCATCGGCTATGCGAGTCCTCACGTAGAATAATGTCTACGTCTCTACAGTGATCCACACGAGCCGGGAGAAGAACGACTGCACCATGCACTTCCACGAACTGCTAGGTTCGCTCCAGGAAGAGCAATCACGACGACGATCGCCGGAGAGGAGGTCGGCGGAGGCGAACTGGGCGGCGGAACACTTTCCGTCTAGGGTTCGAGCGGAAGCGGAACACTTCCGTCGGCTAAACCTTTCGTCCGTAATGAGAACCCTAAAAGAAGATCTATTTATACCCAAAGCATAAACATGCTTCTAGAACAATCGCTATCCGCAGACCACACAGCAGAATTGGGGTTTCTGTTACAATTCGTCGGGATTTCACGAATCAGCATTCGTCGAGTTTACACGGGACAATCCGACGAATTCCGACGAATCCAATCAGACGACAACATTTGCCGAGTTAAGGATCTCTGTAACAATTTGTCGAGTTTCCACGGAACGATCCGACGAATTCTGACGAATCCGATCAGACGGCAACATTTACCGAGTTAAGGGACTCTGTAATAATTCATCGAGTTTCCACGGAACCATCCGACGACTTCCGACGAATCCGACGAATCATATCCGACGAATTCCGACAGCAACATTTGCTGGACTTCCCCCATTATATATGGTGATTGGTAACCTTTACCAACACAGTCAATCTTCCAACTTCTCCACATGCTCTTATGTGCGACCCTGCAGGCTCATATCGCGTTGGCAGTGACATTACATGTTTGACCACTTCTAGATCACAATGGTAACTCCAACAGTCTCCCACTTGATCTTGAAAGTATCAAACAAAAACCTCACAAACAATGAGCGGCATCTAGCAATGCATCATTGCTCCCCAAGCAATAAGAGTTCATAACTCATAAGCCTTTATGACCAATGTTCCAGCGTTGTCTTTGTCCCTTTGTCCCTTACATCCGGAAAGAACTAGAGGCATGGACCGTGTCACCCTCATAATAGCTCAATCCAAGTTTCTTGATCTAGAACGGACTTCCAGAGAATGGTGAGCTCAATATCATATATTGACTCAACCAAGCATGGCCATGCATTTCTCAGTCCAATTCCATCAAGGGGCCCATGGATGCAACTCCTGTTATATAGGAGGACAAATCCCATATCTGCTCACACCCAAACACCCAAATGATTCGTAACGTACCCAACGACCACCCTTATCATCAACCTTCTTCAAGGAAGACTTTAGATGACATCAAAGCACGCTCTTCCTCACTCGATGAATGCTGTGACTTCAGGTCAAAGGACCACAACACCATTGTCAAATGAGACCTACTTGTGACACTTTTAAGTAACAATCCACAAAGTAGTCTCAGATTGGGTCTGTCCAGTACAACTTGTTCACTAACAAGTACCCACGTGATGACTTGATATCACAATATCATGACCTGTGAGAACCGGTCATCAGTCAACACACATGCTAGTCTTAATGTATCATCATCACCCTTAGCTTCTACGATGATACCTCGACCAGGGACCTTTTAAGAATGAAGCTTCGAGATCATAGGCTCTCACATTCAAGTCACGTACTTGATGTCCTATGGAAGCGAACATTCTAAGGGTATTTATCACGAATTTTATTCTATTATATAGAAACAGTATATCGTAATAAAAGAACTTGCCATTAATTGTAAAAGGAAATAATTGGTACACAATTCATCATATGAATAAATATTAAACAGCCAACAGAATATATATTTTACATGCAGCCCACAAGACTCCCACTAGAGCTGATCACTCAGGTATCGTATACCCATTGATCTAGTATGACCATCATGCTTTCTCTGCGCGAGAGGCTTTGTCAGTGGATCTGCAATATTCTCCTCAGTCGGCACTCTGCAAATGTTCACATCTCCTCGTTCGACGATCTCACGAATAAAATGGAACTGCTGAAGTATGTGCTTGGAGCGCTGATGGGATCTAGGTTCCTTAGATTGTGCAATTGCACCATTGTTATCACAGTAGAGAACTACGGGACCAACAATGCTAGGAACTACATCTAGCTCGCCGATGAATTTCCTAATCCATACAGCCTCCTTCGCTGTATTTGCCGCAGCGATATACTCGGCCTCAGTTGTAGAATCAGCAACTGTGTCTTGCTTGGAACTCTTCCAGCTCACAGCTCCTCCATTCAGGCAAAACACAAACCCTGACTGAGACTTCGAATCATCCCTATCAGTTTGGAAGCTGGCATCCGTGTAACCACTTACAACGAGCTCTTCCTTTCCACCATACACCAAGAATACATCCTTAGTCCTTCTCAAGTACTTCAGGATATTCTTTACGGCTATCCAGTGACATTCACCGGGATCAGACTGATACCTGCTAGTCATGCTCAAAGCAAAAGAGACATCGGGTCGAGTACATAACATTGCATACATGATTGATCCAATTGCCGAAGCATATGGAATCAACTTCATGCGGTCCTTATCTTTACAAGATTTTGGACACTGGTCCTTCGAGAGATTTACACCATGAGACATGGGCAAAAATCCTTTCTTGGACTCAAGCATGTTGAACCGCTTCAACACCTTCTCAATGTACGTACTCTGGGTCAAACCCAGCAACTTCTTCGATCTATCTCTATAGATCTTAATACCGAGTATGTAAGTCGCTTCACCCAAGTCCTTCATAGAAAAGCAGATCCCTAGGTTGTTCTTAACAACTTTCAGGGTAGGTATGTCATTCCCGATCAACAGTATGTCATCTACAAACAATATCAGGAAGACAACAATGCTCCCACTGATTCGCTTGTAAACACACGGTTCATCTTCATTCTTGACAAAACCAAACGCTTTGATCTTCTCATCAAAATGAAGATTCCAACTTCTAGAGGCTTGTTTCAATCCATAGATGGACCTATTCAGCTTGCATATTTTAGTGGCTTCATTTGTGGATACAAAACCCTCAGGTTGTGTCATGTACACTTCCTCAAGGAGGTTTTCATTTAGGAAAGCCGTTTTGACATCCATCTGCCAGATCTCGTAGTCATAATATGCAGCAATAGCAAGCAATATCCTAATGGACTTTACCATGGCAACAGAGGAAAAAGTCTCATCATAGTCAACACCATGAATTTGCTTGAAACCCTTAGCCACCAGTCGCCCTTTGAATGTCTGTACATTCCCATCCATGCCGGTCTTCTTTTTGAAGACCCACTTGCACCCTATGGGTCGTACCCCTTCAGGTGGTTCCACCAAGTTCCAAACTTGGTTTGTATACATGGAGTCCATTTCAGATTTCATAGCCTCAAGCCATTTGTCGGAGTCCGGTCCATTCATATCCTCTTGGTAGGTCGCTGGTTCATCATCATGATCCATAAGCAACACATTACCTATTTGAGACACGAGAAGTCCATATCTCTCAGGCTCAAATCTTGGTCTACCAGATCTACGTAGGACTTGTGTCTCTTGAGCAGGTTCTCTAGCTACAACATCTTGTAGTCCTGGCTCAGAATCCAACTCTGGTTCATTCACTACTTGTGGTTCTTGAACTTCTTCAAGTTCTACCTTTTGCGTCTTTCTTGATAAGAACTCTTTCTCCAAGAAGACACCCGTCCTTGCGACAAACACTTTGCCCTCAGACGGTAGGTAAAAGTAATATCCTTTCATTTCCTTAGGATATCCCACCAGATAACACTTATCTGATTTGGGTTCCAGCTTGTCAGGCATTTGACGTCGTACGTATGCCTCACAGCCCCAAATTTTAATGAATGACATACTAGGACGCTTCCCAGTCCATATCTCATATGGTGTCTTTAGAACTGTTTTCGTTGGAGCGCGATTCAGTGTTATTGCAGCAGTCTCTAAAGCAAAACCCCAAAAGGAAACAGGCAAGTCTGCATGACTCATCATCGACCGTACCATGTCTAACAGAATATGATTTCTCCTCTGAGACACACCATTATGCTGCGGTGTCCTAGGTGGAGTGAGCTGTGATACAATACCACACTCTTTCAGATGATCACGGAACTCATGACTCAGGTATTCGCCACCTCGATCAGATCGGAGTGCTTTAACCTTTTTACCCAATTGGTTCTCCACTTCATTCTTAAACTCTTTGAACTTTTCGAAAGTTTCGGATTTGCACTTCATAAGATACACATATCCGTATCTACTGAAATCATCAGTAAATGTAACGAAGTAGAAATACCCACCTCTAGCCATAGAACTCATGGGTCCGCATACATCACTATGTACAACACCCAAGAGATCCTCAGCCCTCTCAGTATAACCAGTGAAAGGGGCTTTAGTCATCTTGCCTAACAAACAAGACTCGCATCGCTCGAATGATTCATAATCAAATGAGTCCAATAGTCCATCTTTATGGAGCTTGGATATGCGCTTCTCGTTTATATGGCCCAAATGACAATGCCAGAGATTTGTAGGATTTGAGTCATTTGTTCTTAGTCTTTTATTATTATCTACATTATAGATCGGATGGTCTAGGTTCAAAACATAAAGACCATTAAACAATTGAGCTACAACATAACAAACATCATTCTTAAATATAGAACAACAATTGTTCTTAATTATAAAAGAAAATCCAATCATGTCTAAGCATGAAATGGATATAATGTTTCTAGTTATGGCCGGAACATAATAACAATTATTAAGTTCTATTACAAGCCCACTGGGCAAAGAAAGACGGTAAACCCCTACGGCTACAGCAGCAACTCTTGCTCCATTGCCGACGCGCAGGTCCACCTCTCCTTTACTCAGCAATCTCCTCCTTCCCAGTTCCTGCACATTTGTACAAATGTGAGAACCACATCCGGTATCCAATACCCAAGATGAAGGAGCAGAAAAGTTTATCTCTATAACGTAAATATTCGAAGCGGAAGTCATACCTCCCTTCATTTTCTGCAGACCGTCAATGTACGAAGGACAATTCCTCCTCCAATGACCAGCCTTGCCACAGTGGTGGCATTTCCCTTCCTTCACGGTGCTCTTCTTTTTCAGCGCAGAAGATTTGGGCTCAAGATGTGACTTAGGTCCCACCTTCGTCTTCTTGAAGCCCTTTGCCTTACCCTTGCCTTTATGTACCATCAATATGGGACTAGCAGGCTTGGCCTTCTTCATGTTTATCTCGGCAGTTCGCAACATGCCTAGGAGCTCGGGCAGTGTCTTGTTTATTTCATTCATGTTGTAGTTCAAGACAAACTGCTCATAACTATCCGGCAACGATTGCAGGATAAGATCCGTGGCCAACTCTTGACCCAGAGGAAAACCCAGTCTCTCCAGGTTCTCTATATACCCAATCATCTTGAGTACGTGAGTACCAACCGAGTCTCGAGCTCCCATTTTGCACTGAAATAATGCCTTCGTGACATCGAACCTCTCTTGACGAGCTTGCCCTTGAAACATTTTCTTTAGGTGCTCGTCAATCTCCTTGCACCCCATGTTCTCGTGTTGCTTCTGAAGCTCAGAGTTCATGGTGGCAAGCATAAGGCACTCGATGTCTAAGGCGTCATCGGTATACTTCTTATAAGCATCCTTATCAACACGGGACGAGTTCCCGGTCGGCACCTCGGGGGCTTCTTCTTCCAAGACGTAGAGCTTTCGCTCTTGCCTGAGAATAATTCTCAGGTTCCTATACCAGTCCATATAGTTCGTCCCATTCAGCTTGTCCTTCTCAAGGATAGCTCTCGGGGACAAGGTGGAATGTGAACCACTTGCCATGGAATTCTACAAGAATTCATGCAGAATTTAATCAGTACCTTAATTTCAAAATACAATTTATTTTAATTTGGACTTCAATTAAATACTCCCACTATTTTATTCAAATTGATAGCCCTCACTATTAATTCGGAGAGTCCATGCGAGCTACTCTCTTAGTGGACAAGATCCGTATTTCACCAACACCACGAGTCCGCTTTGGCGTTCCTCTCATAATGCGGTTATTTAGGTAGGCAACGCTTGCCAATTGCATCCTCATGCAACTCTTGTATGGTTGGTGAATAACTCCTTATTCGCATCCATCATATGGTGCATGCCAACCCTATGCCTCTAGGCACTCAACCTTTGAGGTCACCTAGTTAAGTTAGACCCGATGTCGACAGTGGGATATCACAATTATCCGCTCGCACCCTTACCAAGATAGATTAATGCACCTTGCTTTGGCAAGCCCACACTTCATCGATCGAGGAAGGAAGAGTGTCATCCATCGGAAGGCATCCGAACACTTAATATTTGATGAAGGGATTTTAATTTTAAATAATAGGTTAACACTTAACCATGATCAACATTTGATCAAAGTGCACACCCACAGAAAAACAAGCTTTCTAAAATCCACATGCATCCCTTATGTGCACAACATAAGACTATCAACCTTTGATAGACGAAAGGGCTAAATCTGGACCATTTAGAACTCTTCCAAATCTTCAGATTTACATGCATTGGACAAAGGCAAAGGCAACTCGACTTAAAGCAGTAGACAGGCTCGTCTCTCATTGTTGGATTCAAAATCCAAAACAATACAAGGGTTCATTAACCACTTGAGGGACGGTTACTGCTAAGGAGATAACAATTTCTAACAATTAGAAATAACCACGAAATCCCAGACGTTCCTGGCGGGGTTCCAAGGGGCCGCGCCCCTGGCGGGGTCTTAGGGGCAGAGCCCCTAACGGGGTCCAAGGGGCAGCGCCCCTGGCGGTGGTTTTATATTTGCCCTTTCGTCTAGAAACCACCACCAGAAACCACACAAAATCACATCAAATGTGATATTCCAAGAAGAAATCTTGACATTTAGAACGCTTCCAAATACCTAGATTTGCACGTACTGGAATAACCTAACTTCTGAAACAACATTCATGATCCGAACCTACCTCTGATACCACTGTTGGGTTTTTCTAGAACCATACATCACATGCAGGCGCAGCGGAAATGAAGAGAAACAACCCAAAAATACTTGGATCGACCATGAATATTGAATCAAGAAGTAAATCAAAACTAGATATGAAATTACCTTTGCGGAGTTGGATCCAATCCAACCTAGATGCTCCAAGAAGAAGAGTCCTGTCGTCGGCTATGCGAGTCCTCACGTAGAATAATGTCTACGTCTCTACAGTGATCCACACGAGCCGGGAGAAGAACGACTGCACCATGCACTTCCACGAACTGCTAGGTTCGCTCCAGGAAGAGCAATCACGACGACGATCGTCGGAGAGGAGGTCGGCGGAGGCGAACTGGGCGGCGGAACCCTTTCCGTCTAGGGTTCGAGCGGAAGCGGAACACTTCAGTCGGCTAAACCTTTCGTCCGTAATGAGAACCCTAAAAGAAGATCTATTTATACCCAAAGCATAAACAGGCTTCTAGAACAATCGCTATCCGCAGACCACACAGCAGAATTGGGGTTTCTGTTACAATTCGTCGGGATTTCACGAATCAGCATTCGTCGAGTTTACACGGGACAATCCGACGAATTCTGATGAATCCAATCAGACGACAACATTTGCCGAGTTAAGGATCTCTGTAACAATTCGTCGAGTTTCCACGGAACGATCCGACGAATTCCGACGAATCCGATCAGACGGCAACATTTGTCGAGTTAAGGGACTCTGTAATAATTCATCGAGTTTCCACGGAACCATCCGACGACTTCCGATGAATCCGACGAATCATATCCGACGAATTCCGACAGCAACATTTGCTGGACTTCCCCCATTCTATATGGTGATTGGTAACCTTTACCAACACAGTCAATCTTCCAACTTCTCCACATGCTCTTATGTGCGACCCTGCAGGCTCATATCGCGTTGGCAGTGACATTACATGTTTGACCACTTCTAGATCACAATGGTAACTCCAACAGATCTAATCACCTAGAACTAGTCGCTAACACTAGGCGAACTTCCCCCTAAGTCCTACCCATACCTAATCGCCAACACAAGGCAAATTAACTACAAGATACAAATAAAGAAGTGAACAAGCAAACTCCCTCTTGAGATTTCTGGAGATGAGGATGAAGGATCGCTGAAGCACAAGCGAGGCCGAAGCGATCGTTCTTCGGATGCAGCGTGATGGCTTCCTTCTCCAGAATTTTTTCTTTGGCTTTGAGTGGGAGATGATGTTTTGGCAGAGTAGCAGCACGAGAGTTTGGGCACAAGTAATGTCTCTGGAAGATCTAAATGATCGAAGTTGGCTTCAATTTATAGACCTTGGAGCTAGCGCCTGCGGTAGTACTTAGCGCCTGCGGTATCGTTCGTGTGGAGCGGTTGCGAAACCGTCGGCGGCGTGTCGCTGTGCACAAACTGGAGATAGCGCCTGGCGGTAGCGATTGCGCCGGCGGTAGCGAAAACTGTCGGTGGCGTGGCAGAACGAACTTTCGTCGGTCAGAGCTTCAAGTTCGTCGAGCGGACATTTCGTCGAACGGAGCCAAATTCGTCGAACGGAATTTCTTCGAACGCAGCTTCAATTTTGTCGGACGGCTAGCACCTGGCGGTAGCGTTAGCGCCGGCGGTAGCGCTGCTCCTTTCAAAAGTTTGATTCCATGCTGCCTTCTACCTGTGGAGTATTGCACCTATAGTTCCTGCACACTATAAACACACTACAAGCAATATCAAATACAATATGGGATTTGTTATTCTCAAACAAAGGGATGTGACACACATGTCCAACACAATCTTCCTTTAAATCACATGGAGTGGAGTGCTTGACAACTCTCAAATGGTTAGGGCAACCTCTCCTTTGAAAAATCTCGTGTTCTCTTATATTAATCCCGAGTAAATAAGATGATATTCAGGTTCTCTGGGAGCTACAACCAGGAAGTAACTATTACAGTCAAGAGGCAATATTGGATTTCGAATACGTTGCGCTAATTTTGATCATGCTCACGATGGAGGTATCCATATGTAGTTCGAGCTAGCGCTGCACGATAACTGCTATCGTGGGGGCGATAGTAAAATTTGAATAACATGCACTCCTTCCCCCTATACGTCATTGAGTTTCCTTATGATGCTTAGCGCTAGTGCCGAGTGATAGCCAATACCATCAGGCTGTATTGTACTTCAGAATGCATTGCCCAAAACTCCATATTATTAGTGATGGTGTTAGTGACTACCATAAGGAGGTAGTGAGATTTCTTGACGACCGTCCAGGTTGCCTCATATCCGTCCAAGGACTGTTCCAGGTGCTCATTTGACCTACTGTCACTGGGCACACGGTAGTCAACGGTTGGCGGTAGCATCTTTTGTGAAATTTCTTTAGACAGCCACAAAAATCTCCTAATCTAGTTTCAACAGCAAGTCAACATAGATCGAGTACTACTATGGGGTGGTACCAGTTACCGCTGGGAGTAGGTGTAACATTCCATTTCCTACTAGACCCCTTAACTTCAATTAGGGTGAGACATGTGGTGAGTGAGGTGAGTTTGGGTTAGGTAGTGACCATATGATACATTGAGTTGGGAGAACTCATATGTGGTCCCCATAGGATACATGTCAACTTAGGTCAAAACAAGCCCAAATTGAACTCATACTTATAAATTGACCCCACCACCATGTCCCTAGCCCCAAAGGAGACTTAGATGACCAAAATCTCCATCAAGTGGTCAACCAATTTGGACAAATTGACCAAAGTCAAAGTTAAGTCAATATAGCCCAATTCAACTCAATAGGGTTCAATTTATACTCATATGGCCAAATTGACCCTACCACTAGATGGTAAACCCTAAAGGAGTAATATGGACCCAAAAGCCCCATCATGGGGTCATCAATTGGTCCAATTTGATAAAAGTCAAACTTAGGTCAACATAAGCCAATCCTTCCCCAATAGGCTCAATTGACCCCAAAACATGAAATTGACCTCACCCCTAGTATTAGAAAAACATAAGGGACACAATTGACCCAAAACCCCATCACGAGGTCATCAATTGACCCAATTTGACTAAAGTCATACTTTCCCCAATTTGGTCAAAATCACACCTATTGGCTAAATTAGCCTAATTAGGGCACCACCATGACCCAACCAACATTGGTTGGTGTCAATGGACTCAAGGTAAACAAACTGGACCAGTCAACCCACCTAATTGACCAAGTCAACCCTAGGGTCAACCATAGTCAAATAAACCTTAATTAGGAAATTTAAAAGCCCAAATCAAAATAAATTGGGCTAAGGCCTTACCCAAAGCCCATCCAGCAGGCCCATGAGACAAATGACCCTCTAAACCACTCTGAATTTGAATGGAGGAGTTTCATGGAGGGCAAAAAAGGGAAATTCCCCATTTTGGAGAAGAAAGAGGAGGATTTCATGGGGTGCTTGCCATATGACGCCTCCTCATTCCCAAAGGCAGCCAATACATTCCCCATGCATTGGGACTGACTTCTTTTTTTTCCAGCTTGCTGCCATGAAGGAGAAGCCTCCAAAATGCCATGGCCGCCCCCCCTAATGGAGAAATCCTATATACACTCTCCCTCAGCCCAAGCCAGCTCTTTTAGCACCTTCCCCACCTTACAAGGAGTCGAGCCAGCCATCTGGAGGCAATCTTCAGCTGCCAGATCGAGAATTGGAGCTAGCTCGCCGGAGACCACTGCCACCATGTTGCACCGCTACAACACACGCCGCCAAGCCCCCACACTAGTCCGTTTCTCCTCCCCTCCCTTCGTGCTAGCATCTAGATCAAATTAGGAGAGAAATCGGTCTCAATTGAGTCCGATCCCATGTGAGATAGGGGGAGAATTCTCGAGCTTTTCATCTAGATCGGGATCATCGAAGACGGCTTCCCCGACAGTCGTGTCGCCGCCTGGCGATAGCCACCACCTCAACGGAGGTGGTGGAGGTGGTGACCGGCAGTGGTGGCCAGTGGGTGGCCCGAAAAAGGGAAATCAAACTCCTCCAGCTCGGGCAGATCTGGGCCCTTGGCTGGAGGAGGAAGACGAAATAACAACCATCAATTTTCTGCAGGATAGCTATGGGCAGACCATATTTGATTAAATGTTGAATTTGTCACATTTATATAGCTATTTGAACTCAATATTTAGGCCACCTAATGTCTGTTTTATGAAAACATTCCAGGGATAAAAGTTGTAGATCTAGATGCCTATTTTATTTAGGGACTTGAATCAGCTTACTGTAGGACTCTATAGACAAATTTTGGTGGGACTTGTCCTAGGGTAGGGCAGAAATTAAAATATGCATCTCTTAGATGCTAAGTCCAATGGAGATGAAATTTGGCCCATGCATGCATATGTCCTATTACTATCATGTGCCCAAAAATCAGATTTTTAGGAGAACATTTCTCCATGGTTTTGTTCACTATTTAATTTATTATATTAATGATATTTATAGAGTTGGGTGACTCCAACTAACCCCAAATTTGGGTGACATGCCTATTAGGTCACTATCTGACCCTAGTTAAAATTAGAGAGCAATTGGACCACTTCATGTTGGGTTAATCCACTTGTTGCATGGTATGTGTGATATGGGGTGCCAATAGCCAAAAAGGGGGATTTGGCATTTTGGCACCCTTGGCTTGATCTTAGCATCTGATATTTTGGCCACACCTTTCTCATGATATCACAGCTCACGTCAGTAAAAATTAGGATTTTTGAGTGTTAAAATCCTAATTAAGTGACTAATTTAAATTATGCCCCTTTATGTATTAATGAAATATTTGTAGTTAAAGTCTTGTAAAAAATTGTACAACTCTGGGAAAACACTTATATTATCAATTTGGGCCTCCGAAATATTTTTGTAGAATTTTCCTTTGATCATTTCTTGATTATCATCAAAATTGTGATTTGTCACATTTCTAAATTTTGATATTTTAATAAGGAAATAGAGTTTAAAAATTCTGAAACTCTGGAAGAACATTTGTAATACAATTCCAAACCTCTGGGAATTTTAGTAGAATTATTGGAAGTCTTATACATGGGAAAATTCCTTATATTCAATTTGTCACACTGAAAGTGCACAATGTGCCTCTGAGAATCCTCTAGAGGGGGGGGGGGGGGAGGGTGAATAGAGATTTAAATTTATTTCTATCCTAACCGTGAAAATAATAAAATAAACTAAGGATTTATTTACAACAAGATCATAGGCAGAATAAAAATGGTGCAAGAAATAAAGTGCAAAATAAAAAGAACTTGGGACAGCATAGAAAAGCAATCTAGAAGACACCAAGATTTTTATAGAGGTTCTGGTTACTCCCCTTTTCTACCACCTGGTAGGGATGCACCACTATGCCTGAGTCTTTTGGTAAGGAGACTCTTAGAACTACTGATCTTTTGACAAGGAGATCATGAGCCACCAGATCTTTTGATAAGGAGATCTTGAACCACCAGATCTTTTGATAAGGAGATCTTGAACCACTGAATCCTTCGGAAGAGGGATTCTCAAAACTCTTTTACAGGGAATGAGAAGGAGAAAGAAAGAAGGGGGAGAAGAGGAAGAATTCTATTTTCAGAATCCTTATGTAGGCTGTATGAAGAACATCTTCTTAAATCTTTCACTGGATCTGCTCTTGATTAACACCTATTTATGATAATGATGTATTGTAGGAGCTATTGATGTCAGATCCTTTCTGTTTCTTCTTTCTGATTGAACTCTTAGTTGCTATGTGATTATGATGATGAGCAGCCTTGTTCTGTTCTGTTCTGAGAGAGAACGAGAGCATCAGTTGTTTCTTCTCTATGTGTGCTCTATTAGGGTTCCTGAGGGAGAAGAAGAAGAGGAGAAAAACAATAGAACAATATTGTCGATTGTGTTGAGTGTTCTTCCCTTCTCTTTCTTCTCTTGCCTTTTATTGTCCGCATTTAGATTTTGAATTTCTTTCACTTTCTAGTAAGACCTGGAAAGGTATTCTGCTTTCGACACTCTCTTTCTTTCCTTCTCTAATTCCCGACCCGTTCAACAACATTAAGCATGTTTCCAAGAAAGCTTTTTGTCCTCTTTTAGTTCTTCTTTCTATTTGAAGCAATTAATGAGCCGTTGGAGAACGATCTTGAGAGAGACTATATTCGACGTAGCGTCGAGTTCTCTTCCTCTCTTATCGAAGCACCTTTGAGTTCTTGTAGGAGCAGCTTCGAATTCATCCTTGCTCTGATTGAACTATGCTAGTCGACGTTGCATCGATACCTTATCGACATAACCGTCGAGTTGATGACATGGCTCTGAACTTCATTATCTGCGTCGAGATGAAGTCGACGTTGCGTCGACTTTAAATGGCTTTGACAGATACTTCCTTCTGCTCTGAATTGAAATAGAAGCTGCGTCGATTTCTCAAGATACTTCGACAATTCCATGGCCTCTACGCCGATATCTATTCGACGTAATGTCGACTTGAATTACTTTGACAGAAGGGTGAACTACTTGGACTTCTAGTCAGAGTAGCGTCGACAATAACTTGACGTTGCGTCGAATTCTATTCGACGCAAATTTTAATTTGCTCAAATTTTTCTTCTCTTGATTTTGGTCTCGACACCTGATGAATAGTAAAATATATGTATTTTTAGTATAATTATTAGTATAATTTTAATTAATATTGTAAATTTTCTATGTAAATTAATAAATAAATTGCTTCTTTTCATTATTTCCTTACTAACTTAGTTTTATTTTTGTTTTTGCAGATTTTGGCAATTTTTATCAAGTCACGCCCCTGAGTCACGCCCGTGACCCAAGGTCGTGTAATTTTAAAACGCCAACTTCTCAATCTGCGTTCGACGAAAGGTAAGCTGAGTTCGACGAAAATCGAGCTGCGTTCGACGAAAGCTCTCCAATCTGCGTTCGACGAAAGCTCTCCAAGCTGCGTTCGACGAAAATCGATCTACGTTCGACGAAAGCTCTCCAAGCTGCGTTCGACGAAAATCGAGCTGCATTTGACGAAAGCTCTCCAAGCTGCGTTCGACGAAAGCTATCCAAACTATGTTCGACGAAAGCGCTCTGTCCTGTGTTCGATGAAAGCGCTCTGCCCTGTGTTCGAAGAAAGCGCTCTGCCCTACGTTCGACGAAAGTGCTCTGCCCTGCGTTCGACGAAAGCGCTCTGCCTTGCGTTCGACGAAAGTGCTCTGCCCTGTGATCGACGAAACTGAGCTGCGTTCGACGAAACCGAGCTGCGCTCGACGAAACCTGAGCTGCGTTCGACGAACTCTCTATCCAAGCGTTCGACGAATCCACCGCCAGCCCCAAAGTCACGCCCATGCTGCTGATAAACTGCCGCCCACTGTCATGGCTGTGACACTGCAGGTCACGCCCGTGTGCAGCCATGTTTGATGGCCAAACCTTACAAAAGACGGCGGATGCGACCCCTAAAGCACACGCAAATGTCACGCCCTAAGTCACGGCCGTGACACACAAGACACGCCCGTGTCCTAGGGTGTGTAAAAATATAATTTTGCATTTAAATAGAGGGGCTCAGCTGAAGTAAATTTCATCCAAAATTTTGAGTGTTGTAATGTTATTTTGAGTTCTTTTGAGTGATTGTGAGTTTTCTTTATGCAATTAAGTTTATGTTCGTTTATAATTTTCGCCTTTTAGAAATAAAATGTTGTTTTCTCATTTGGATCATTTTCCTTTTTATTTATGTTAGTGTGTGTGTATGAGAACAGTTTTATTGCTTTCATAACTTAGTTTATTGCTTTCATAATTTAGGTTTATTGCTTTAATAAAAATAGTTTATCGCTTTCTTTAACGCTTTATTTATCGCTTTCGTTTAAACGCTTTCTTTCGATTCAGTCTTTTTATTACAAGTAGAGTGCGTGAGTTTATGAGATAGTGTTTTTCTTTTTTGTAACTTAGCTTTATTTCAGTCTTTATATAATGTTATATACCACCCCCATCTTGAATAAGAGGCTAATTTCCTTTAGCACTTGTTTAAGTCGGTTGGGACGGATATTATTTCTGCACTTTTATATGTCTTTTATTTCTATACCACCCCCATCTTGAATAAGAGGCTAATTTCCTTTAGCGCTTGTTTAAGACGGTTGGGACGGATACTATTACTGCTTTTATATAAGTCTTTTTATTTCCCTTTTTATCCGCTAAAATTATTAAACATGTATTTTCTTAATTATGCCGTCTCCATTCCGATGAGTGTCTAATTTCCTTTAGCGCACGATGTCGAAGAGCATTGGGACACAAAAATAGTTTTTCTAAAAATAAAACATCTCTTTCTAAAATAATTAACGCTTAAGGTTTACCCGAGAATAACGTTGAGTGGAGCCACATAATCGATGTATGGTTTTCATTTCCGTCTCCGTACACTAGTTAGACGAGAGGCTCGTGCGTACGGACTGATCACTCACGGGTAAAGAGAAGTGCGCTCTACCCTCGAGAGAGGATGAGGTAAGTCTCCCGAATTCGAAGTAAAAAGCCAATAGCGGGGTTCACAACATAAAGCGAGTATTAAGAAGATTCGATGGTCGAAAATTCATAATCTCAGGTGGGCGTACCCTCGAGAGAGGAGCGTTCATAATTATGGAACCTCTATGACCAAGCCATTTTAATGTTTAAAAAAAAGTCATCTCTTTTACTTCTAAAAAAGACTATTTTAGTCTCAAGGTAATTCGACATCGGGTGCTATTATTATCATCGTTTAGAACTCTAGTTATACGCTTATTATCGTTCGCTTTTAAAAACCCACATTAAAAACTTATTCCGATAAAATAATAGTTCGTTCCTCAAAGTAACATAATCAACACGATCCGCGGAAATATACGACCTCGATATTTTCTAAAATAAAATATCCTGTATTACTCACGATAAAGTATACTTGCCTTTATTATATGATTAATTTGGATTAAAATTTAAACAAACACTTTTCAAATTCGAAACTTGCAAAACTCTCCTTTGCTATTTTAAAAATCAATAGAATTCGGCGTTGTAGTCGGGGTGTAATCGTCAATATTTCGAAAGCAGAAAGAGATCGTTACTTCTATCTTTCGATAGGATAACGATTAATTTCTCAAAGTAGGAGTACTTGCGAGACTCTTCGAAAACACCTGCCTAACTCTAATCTCGTCAAATAAAGGTTAACCAAAACAAAGAAAAAGAAGCAATCCGAAGAAATCATCAACACCCTAGGTTGAGTGTGACATCCTAAGACGTCTAATGACTAGATTACCCTCACTATACAATGGGTAATTCAATCCTAAGAGATAAAATAACTTTTAGGTAATTTGTTAAGTTAAATCAAAGAGTTTTTTCCCAACAATCTCCCCATATTTATCTTAACAAATTTTACAAATTGATTAAAGTGCTTTTACACATTTCTTTTATATAATCAAGAAAACATTCAAGACAATATACATAAGAAAATAACAGACTGAAAAACACAGACCATATCATTCAATTGAAAAGGAATATATAAGTCTCCATAGCTGTTTTTCAGGAAGAATAGCTTGTTACAAAATACCCGAGCTTCATTACTCCTTCTCAGGAGTTCTTCTTTTCCTGCAAAACACTTTTGTGACAACTTTCCTTGGGGCAATCTGCAAAGGCTCATCATCATCCTCAGTAGTAATGTCTTTAGGAAGCTCCCTCTGAGATTGTGCACTTATTCCAGCTTCCTGGGCAGCTTCCTGAGCTATCTGAGCTACTTCATCCATTAGATCTTCATTCTGAGGCTCACTCTGAACTGCTGCTATGCTTACAGCTGCCATTTATAAATCCAAGTCCCTTTGAACATCTGGGGCAGGCTCCCCCTGATTTGCTGGAAGCTCCCCCTGATTTGGAGGCTCCTCGTGGTTCTGTGCACCTTGGAAGGTGATCACTTTGTCAGGAGCATGAGCATCACCTATACCCTGTTCACTCAAATCTAGAATAGGTCTTTCTTCCTCCAATAAGTTCTCCCACTTCTTAACCTTGCTGGCTAGAGAGGTTAAGAATTCCTTTGTAACCATGGAGGAAGATATTAAATCCTTTAGGCTCTGGAGAGTTCTTTTAAAAGTTAATAGCTCAGCCTCCATTTGTGAATATTTTCTGTCAAAGCTTCTTGCCTGAGAAGCCACCTGGTCTGCAAAGGTGTATGAAGCAAGAGGCACAACTTTGGAGATGACCTGCTCAAGGTCAACTGGGGGAATATGAGATGTAGAAGGGGGATGTGATGGAGAAACATCTTCTTGGATAGGGGAGAGAGGATGAAAAATATCAGAAGAGAAATGAGTTGATGGTGGAGGAGGTGGAGCAAGATGATGAAAGTGACAATTGAGTTCTTATTTATCTGTTAAAACTCTTGTTTAAGTTTGCTTTCAAAATAAGTGATATATATAAATATATATAGATGAGTTTGCTGAGTAATAAACACAAATAGTAGAAGTGCATAGAAATAAACACAGCACAGGAAATAAAACAAACAAATAAGATGCAATCCAGATGACACAGAGAAATATAGTAGTTCCCCAAAACCCGAGTACATCTACTCTTCAACCCAATGGTAGGAATCCACTAGGAGAGTTGATCAGGTGCCCTCACACCAAGGTGTTTTTGATCAGGTGTCCACACACCAATGGAGGTCGGATCAGGTGCCCAATTCACCTATAAGCTTTTGATCAGGTGCTTATAAACCAAGCTGCAGGTTTTTGCTAAGGTGGCCTGTCACCGGGAGTAAACTTTTGAAGAGAGTTTTAACCCTTTACGAGATGGGAGGAATAAATAAAGAAAATAGAAAACAGATGTTGTTCTTCTCTTTTGCTGAGAAGACTCTTGATGAATATGTTGAAGAGAGCTCCCCCTGTCCGATGTAGTTTGATGACAGCTTGTGGAGGCTCCTTCTCTTGGTTCCAAATCCTCTGTTCTTCTTCTTGCAGTTTTGGATCCCTGAGCAAATGATAGTGTTTGATGTCTCAGGTTGAATGCGATCTGCAAGGAGTTAGGCAAAAAGAAGATATAATAATATATTAGATCCGATCTTCTTTTTGCTCCTCTGTTTCTCTTCTTCTCTTTCTTCTTTCTTCCTGTACAACAATATAACAATGTTCTGTTCTATTCTTCCTGGCTATTCTGTCGAGAGATAACAGCTATACATATATGATATATATTCTGCTGTAATATATTCTGCTGTAATATATTCTGCTGTATTGTATATCAGTTTGAATCCTTGCTGACAGAAGAGGAATATAATAAATATATCTTTCATTTCCCAGATCCTTGAGAAGATAACTTGCCGTATTTGGCTTGCTGCAACGGCTACAACATTTAATACTTTTGCCAACGACTATATTAATTAATACTTGCAAGCTGTAAGGTCAGATCAACAATATATATATAGAAATATAGAAATATTACTTTAATAAAGTCTGACAGCATAATATAATAAGAAATGAAATTCTGCATAAATTTCGTCGAGCTGAGCTCCACTTTCGTCGAGCTCAAACATTTGATTCGTCGACCTCATTATTAATATTACTGTTTTTGAATATCTGTTGGATTTCGTCGACCGTCGTTCGTCATTCGTCAACCTCTGTTCCACGTTCGTCGACCGCAGCTTTCCTTGCTATAATCTGTCGAGCGCTGCTGTAATAAGATCTGTTCGCCGATCGTCGTTCGACGAATGCCGAGCGCCGTTCGACGAATGTCGAACGCAGCTAACTATATGAAATATTTTATTTCTCTTATATTATTTTATATTAATTTCTCTTATAATATTTTCTCTTATATTAATTAGCCTATTATATATATATATATTTCTTAGTATATTATTTATATATATATTATTCTTTTCTGCCTATTAATATATTTCTTTTTCAGCCTTCTTTCTTAATGAGATATTTAATCTAAGTTGTAAGATATATTATGATATATACTTAGACACTAAAGGTGGATCCTAACTCAAATCAAAACTAAGGTTCCAACAATCTCCCCCTATTTGAGTTGGGATCCTAATCCAAATAAACTAGGTTCTAACAATCTCCCCCTATTTGGTTTAGGATTCCTAAGCATAAAAAGTCTTGAGTTGCTTAAGGGTTTAGAGATTATTTATTTTTCTTTTGAAAAATTAAGCAATTCTGATTTCCTAAATCTTGATTTAAGTAGGAATTTTAATAAGATGAATTGCTGGCTGTTTAACAGATTCTAAGAATTTTTATAATCAGAAAGACAATATCTGATAGCTTCTTTCTATAGAATCCCCTTAATCAGAAGAGACTCACACTCAGAGCTCTGATCATTTCTGATCCATGCTACTTGAGTAGAATGCTCAAACTGATTTTGGAGAAAAAATCTATAAGAAGATGAAGTCTATCTGACATTGCTTTGAAAATAGATAAATTCCAAAGAATCATTAAAACTGCTGTTTAATTTAAATTTAAGTAAAAATATTAAAAGTTTAAAAAATTGCCTTATAGATAAATATTTTGGCCTTTTTATCTCATTGAAATACAATTTTGAAAGTTTATTTTTATTTTGCCGAACATAAGAAATTTCTTTTTCTTTAAATTTCTGTTTAAAGTTATCAGCTATAATTAACTTGTTTTCTAAACAGATAATTTGTTTTTCTGATGTTTTCAAATTTTCTTTAATTTTATCAGAAATTACTTTGTTTATTATTAGCTTTTTACTTATTCTGTTTTCAGAAATTTTTAAACCTGCACAAGGTGAGTTGAAAACAGCTGTAAAATCAGAGGTAGAAATAAAATGTGAAGTTACCTCTATTACCTTTCCTTCATCAAATTCTGCATCCGATTCAGATTCTGATATGTAATCTGAACCATATATTGCCAACATACAAAAGGCTTTGGCTTTTTGTTCTTCCTTGTTTTCTTCTTCAATTAGAGTAACTGATGGTTCTGCATAAAAAATAATGTTAGTGGAAGAGGAAGAAGATGGTTCATTTACCATCCTTGAGAGGGAGTTCCAAATGCTCCTTGCTGAAGTGCAATCAGCCACTTTAAGAAGAATGTCATCAGACATTGATTTAGCCAATATCTCCATGGCTATGGCATCAGCACTGATCAACTTTTCTTGATCATCTGTTGAAGATGTTGAAGATGAAGTTCCTGTCAACATGGAATTATAAATATCTTCATCTATGGCATTCATATATAGCTTAATTCTAACTTGCCATAAGTTAAATCTATCCAAATTACAAAAAGGTGGATCTGAAATAGAAAAATCTGAATATGACATTTGGAAAACCTTTTTACAACAAAACAAAATAAGAACTAAGGTGATCTTTGTGATTTCAGGTGTTAGCCTGTGTGAAAAATCAACCTACCTTTGATACCAATTGAAAGGAGCAATTGATATCCTATGATGAGGGTGATTGATAAAATCAACCTGCTTTGATACCAATTGAAAATGATAATTGAGTTCTTATTTATCTGTTAAAACTCTTGTTTAAGTTTGCTTTCAAAATAAGTGATATATATAAATATATATATAGATGAGTTTGCTGAGTAATAAACACAAACAGTAGAAGTGCATAGAAATAAACATAGCACAGGAAATAAAACAAACAAACAAGAAGCAATCCAGATGACACAGAGAAATATAGTAGTTCCCCAAAACCCGGGTACATCTACTCTTCTACCCACTGGTAGGAATCCACTAGGAGAGTTGATTAGGTGCCCTCACACCAAGGTGTTTTTGATCAGGTGTCCACACACCAATGGAGGTTTGATCAGGTGCCCAATTCACCTATAAGCTTTTGAATAGGTGCTTATAAACCAAGCTGCAGGTTTTTGCTAAGGTGGCCTGTCACCGGGAGTAAACAGTTTTAACCCTTTACAAGATGGGTGGAATAAATAAAGAAAACAGAAAACAGATGTTGTTCTTCTCTTTTGCTGAGAAGACTCTTGATGAATATGTTGAAGAGAGCTCCCCCTGTCTGATGTAGTTTGATGACAGCTTGTGAAGGCTCCTTCTCATGGTTCCAAATCCTCTGTTCTTCTTCTTGTAGTTTTGGATCCCTGAGCAAATGATAGTGTTTGATGTCTCAGGTTGAATGTGATCTGCAAGAAGGAGTTAGGCAAAAAGAAGATATAATAATATATTAGATCTGATCTTCTTTTTGCTCCTCTGTTTCTCTTCTTCTCTTTCTTCTTTCTTCCTGTACAACAATATAACAATGTTCTGTTCTATTCTTCCTGGCTATTCTGTCGAGAGATAACATCTATATATATGATATATATTCTGCTGTAATATATTCTGCTGTATTGTATATCTGTTTGAATCCTTGCTGACAGAACAGGAATATAATAAATATATCTTTCATTTCCCAGATCCTTGAGAAGATAACTTGCCGTATTTGGCTTGCTGCAACGGCTACAACATTTAATACATTTGCCAACGGCTATATTAATTAATACTTGCAAGCTGTAAGGTCAGATCAACAATATATGTATATATAGAAATATATAAATATTACTTTAATAAAGTCTGACAGCATAATATAATAAGAAATGAAATTCTGCATAAATTCCGTCGAGCTGAGCTCCACTTTCGTCGAGCTCAAACATTTGATTCATCGACCTCATTATTAATATTATGTTTCTGAATATCTGTTGGATTTCGTCGACCGCCGTTCGTCATTCATCGACCTCTGTTCCACGTTCGTCGACCGCAGCTTTCCTTGCTATAATCTGTCGAGCGCTGCTGTAATAAGATCTGTTCGCCGATCGCCGTTCGATGAATGCCGAGCGCCGTTCGACGAATGCCGAGCGCCGTTCGACGAATGTCGAATGCAGCTAACTATATGAAATATTTTATTTCTCTTATATTATTTTATATTAATTTCTCTTATAATATTTTCTCTTATATTATTTTCTCTTATATTAATTAGCCTATTATTATATATATATATTTCTTAGTATATTATTTATATATATATTATTCTTTTCTGCCAATTAATATATTTCTTTTTCAGCCTTCTTTCTTAATGAGATATCTAATCTAAGTTGTAAGATATATTATGATATATACTTAGACACTAAAGGTGGATCCTAACTCAAATCAAAACTAAGGTTCCAACAGATGATAATCTGGAGTGACAGTGGATGGTAGTTGATGGGATAATTGAGGAGATGGCTCAGGGGTTGAAGTGAATGGTAAGAAATGACGGATTTGTTGTTGTTGCTGTTGCTGAGGAGAATGGTGAGCTGGAACATCATCCTGATGAAGGTCTGGAATAGTGTCCAGAGGAGGGAAATTATCCCTTGGAGGTGAAGAAGGGGCTTGACCAGGCTTTAAGATTCTCCTGGTCCACTTTGAAAAGATTCCTATGTTGATTCTTTTCCCTGGTGTAATTGGCACTCCCTTTTGTTGGATCGGTAGGCGCCCTTAGAGGGTGGGGGGGGGGGGGGGGTAAATAAGGGTTTTAAAAACTTATACTTATATTTTGAATATCTTGAAATAATAAGAGATTAAGATGGTGAGAAATCAAACAAACTAAGTGAAATAAAGTAGAGACATGTTTTATTAATATGAAATATGGGTTTACAAAAATTGATTTCTATAACGTTAGAAATGGTTGGCGAATAATAATAAACTCTTTTTATTTTCTATCCCGACTCATATACCCATGAACCGGTGGTTCTAGCCTATCCTTCCCTGGATACGACCTCAAGCCGCTCTAGCCAATCCTTCCCTGGATATGGCCTCGAGCACCCCCTAGACCTAACCTAGATCTAGTCGCCAACACGAGACGAATTTCTGCCCTAAGTCCTACCCAGACCTAGTCACCAACACGAGGCGAATTCTCTAACGATTTACAAAAGATATGAAATGATAATAATTAAAACTCCCTCTTGAAGAACTTCTGAAGTTGGAGACAAAGATCCATTGCAGAATAAGCGTTGTTTGAAGCGGATGTCGTTTGGATCCAGCGTGTTGAGGTCCTCCTTCAAAAATTCGCAGAGCTTTGGTGGGAGATCAACTTTTGGCCAAATTAGGCTCTGGAATTCTAGCACTCAACCTCTCTCTCTGATAGTTGTTTAAAACGAGAGAAGAGGGGTCCAATTTATAGCCTTAGCGCTAGCGCCTGCGCTACCGCTACCGCCGTCGCTATCCCATATTAGGACATATTCTGTACGTGAGAATATTCAATCCGAGGAAACATTTCCGCCTTGCCTCTTGTGTTCCGCGCTATCGCCCGCGCTATCCACTACCGCCTAGCGCTAGCGCCTTATAATGTGCTCCCGGAATTGCGCTAATCATCGCTAGCGCTGGGCGCTAGGTGCTACCACCAGTGCTAGTGGGCATGTTGGATTTATTGGCTCAATTTTGGGGGAAACCTTCTTTTGTTATCCTTGAGTCATATGAACTTTTTTTCCTGCACACATAAACACACAAGATCAAATACACATAGGATTTATTATTCTCAAATCTAGGAGATGCGGAAGACCATGTTCCAACAAACTCCCCCTTTTGATATTAACAAATCCATTAATGATAATCAAAGCATTAGTATATAATCATGATGAAACCTACTTATGTGTGTGAGAGAGTGATGACTTAGGATAGTTATCAATTTTAGTATTTAGAATAGCTCCCCTTAAATACATGCTCCCCATAAGTGAATGCTCCCATAATATGTAAGCTATCATCTTAATTAATCATGTTAGTTTTCCATTTTGATAACGAATTTTATTTATCATGTTAGTTCTCCCCCTTTTGTTATTAGCAAAAGTGGGTAAGGAAGCAAAACACATAAAAAATTGATAATAAGATAAAGACATGATCGAGCTTTTAGAGAGAAGGAAATGATGAGTTTTAGAATAATTTTTATAGAAATAAATCAAAGTTTTTTAGCATAAGTAAGTTCATAGAAATAAATCAGAGTTTTTAGTTTTAAGAGGAATAATTTAACATTTACCATGCAAGTATACCATTTGGCTAAAAAATTATGAGTTGGTGTAACACCCCAAAACTTTCTATGAGAATTGGTCAAGAGGGTATAACCGAATTCGCCTAAAAGGATATAGCCGAATTCGACTAATGGGTATAACCGAATTCGTCTAATCCAAATAGCCGAATTATTCTATGTATTAGCCGAATTCATCGAATGGTTATAGCCGAAGTAGTCTAATGGCTTTAGCCGAATTCGTCTAATGGCTTTAGCCGAATTCGTCTAATGGGTATAGCCAAATTTGCCATTTTGTCGAGTACGGGCAGAAAGCTGTATTTTCGCCTGTTTCGGTTTTTACGAGTTTTAACAGAAATTTCTAAGTCCTTGTGACTTTAGATCTTGACGTAAACCAAATCGGACGGCTAGGGTTAATTCAAAATTGTTTAAAAAGGCCTGGGGAGATGAAAATAGGTTCATTCGTAACTTTACACTCTCTCTCCGAGCCGACGAAAGCTGCGAGCGCGAGGAAGAACGAGGAGGTATCTTCCACCATTGAAGGAGCTTTGGAGCTCCGAATCGCGAGCTGTCTTCAGATCTGGAAAGTGTAGGCCGTTGCGAAACTTTCTATCCGAGTGAAATCGCTGATCTATGGTAAAGAAGAAAGCTCCAAGGGTAACGATTCTTTCTCCCGGTCGTTGGACCTGTTCTTGTCCTCTCATTCCCTTTTCTATGCTTGCATGAGAAATCCCTTTCACCAAATGGGTGAAGTGTAGGATTTCCTCTAGTTCTTCGGAACTCCGGGTCGATTGTGTTCGTCCCTGGCATATTGCATTTAGAAATCCAGTAGTCGTGCAGATTTAGGCATTTTGTGTGAAGCCTATTCGTGGCCATGAGCCTGGATCGGTGATGCTTGGATTGCGACGTTGCATTTAGGTTAAGCCTAGAATGTGTGCCGGAGAATGCCTCCATGGGAACTTCTATTATGTTGTGGGATTTGAGTTTTAGGTGCCTTTTGAGAGCCTAATGAAAGCCCCTTGCTTGGGTGGCAAACCTTCGCCACTAAATTTGAAGAGGAGTGGTCTTGGATCTCCTCCTTGGTTGTTATTTGCGAAGTCTAAGTCCGTGTGAAAAGATTAGATGCGTAGCTTAAATTTTGTGGGCACTTGATGTGCTAAACCCTTACGGGCCGAGGGGAAGCCGTACCCGCGTCGTATGATAGATTGCGACGATTAGAGCACTGACAAAGATGTACCGAACCCATTTCCATGCCGATTGGTGAGAGGTCCAAACCTCATGTAAGCCGTGTGATCATGGGAGAGGTCGTGGAAGGTGTCTTACCTAGACCGACCAAAAGCTCTTTTTCCCCACCTAAGGCTATGTCCTTAGGGTGGAGTGTTTGTGATGAATTGATGTTATGTTAGCCTCATGTGGTTGCTTAGGAGGTTGTGGGGAACCTTCGGGTGAACCCAACCAACTGTTGGATCTTACGGCGCCCTTAGAGGGGGGGGGGGGGGTGAATAAGGGAATAAAATTCTTTTTATAATTTTTAAGATAATTACTAAGTTGTTTATGATTAATAGGAAATAAGATGACAATTTAGTAATAACAATTTTGCAAAAATAAAATTTATGCCAATTGAGAGAAATCAAATAAACACAAATGGAAATATGATTGCATTATATAATAAAGGTGTTTACAAAATTTGATTTCAATAACACCTTTTCTATTTTTGTAGCGATATTGAAATCAATTTTTATAATCATGTCTCTTTTGTGTTTACTTTGATTTCTCTCAATTGGCGTAAAATTTCATTATTGCAAATTGTTATTACTAAATTGTCATTATTATTTCCTATTAATCAAAACAACTTAGTAATTATCTTAAAATTTATAAAAAGAATTTTATTCCCTTATTCACCCCCCTCTAAGGGCGCCGTAAGATCCAACACCAACATCATGTGCATGCCTAGGTTCCCTTTTTTTGACGCTCAACCTAGAAGATTGATTGTGCTTGAAACCTCAACCTGTGTAGTTTGCACTTTCCTTATATTTTTACATGTTGCTAGTACGACTTGATTGCAGGGAAGAAGCTCCGCAACCCCGAGAAAGGGGTGGGGTCGTTATAATTTGGTTAGCTGTGCTGACCATTGCTTTATTTTCCACCTCTTGGTGGAATGTTCTTATGCAGGAGCAGGTGAGCCTAGCGGGAAATAGCGGGCGGTGGTCCTTTGCTGAGTTGGCCCTCGAAGGCCAGCCTCTTTTTTGCTTTTCATGTTTTGCTGGCCTACGCGCCGTTGTATGCTTGAGTTTAGTACATTAGGTAAATGTAAGGCCATAAGGCCGTAACTCTATTTATTTCATTCCTAGGATGGTGGACAATTCTAAATGATGTTTAAATCAAATGCTTCCGCTTACGCTTTATATGCTCTCGTATAGTTGTTGTTCTTTTCTGCTTATCACCTTTTAAATGCCTAGCTAGTGTATATAGTATGGCGTGGGGTCCTGGCCAGACCTACTGTTATATTATTTGTACTGGCAGGGTGCTACCATTTGGTATCGGACTTAGGGCGTCGATCCATAGTTTAGCGAATTCGGGACGAATTCCTTTTAAGGGGTGGTGTGCACGGGATGTGCATTCACCTAAAACGTTAAAAACTAATAAGAATGTCCACTTAGGAATGGAAAAACATACTTGTTTGCGGAACCTGAGCGTTCCATGATTATTGTTTGCTATGTTTTCGGTCACTAAATTGTGTCTTGCACGATTATAGGTGACTAGGAGTGCTGCGGGGTAGTCTCGACCCCGTAACACCGCTAAATGTAGTGCGTCGGCTGAAGTAACCAAGCATGAAAGAAGGATATCAAAAATGAACTACTAAAATGTTAATGTGATTCACAAATTCAAAACATACCAAACATTGTAGAGAGCATGCTAGATTATCTAGTGCATTTTATAGATACAGAGAGTATAGAATTTTAGCATTAGGATCCAATACTTATGAGAAGAAGTGTTATGAAAGATAATGATGTGCACATAAGTGTATTTTGAAGAGAGTAAACAAATGTTCTAATAAAAAATACAAGACATATGTAAAGTAAAGTGCACAATAAAACACAAATAATTTTACTTCCACACCCATTAAAGCACATAGAAAAGAATAAGTGGTGTAAAGAAAGTTTATGGTTTGCACAAGATACTTTACTATTCTTTCCAAGGTGCTCAACCTCACAATGCTCATTAAGATTTATCAGGAGGTTCAAGTAGTGCTTGGTGGAGTTATCTTTGTTATTTATTTTATTCATTTTCTTGTTTTGTACAAAGTTCTCTGAATACACTTGTTTTGCAAACCAATGAAATTTTGAAAGTACAACCACTTTTCTTAATTTTAAGAGTGCAAAAATAAAAGTAGTGTAAGAAGATACTTGTGCAAATTTAATTTATTGTACAATTATAATATACAAGCAAGCATTCTTAGATTAAGAGCATATCTAGACTTTGCCAAAAATAAGTGAGTGATTAAAGATCATTATCAAACATAAAACATTTACTCATACTTAGATGCATGCTAAGCTTAGTTCTACACAACACTTTTTTCAATACAATTTATGCACATGTGGTTAGATATATCAAAGCATGATAAAAACAATGTTCAAAGTAGTTTGAAAAGATAAATTGTAATATTGTAGAAGTTCTAAATTATAGATTAAATCATGCTTGATTTTCACAATAAAGTCCATACAGTTTTTTGATAATTTTTATGTTTTATATTTTTGTATTTGATTTTTGCATTTAGAAATAGAATTTAAGCAAATGAAAAAAGAAAAGGAGTAACAGAATTTATTTTTGTAATTTAGCTTTTGTATTTTTTTGTTTTAAGTTTTCAAAAAATCAATTCAAAATAGAACTGCAAAATTATGTAATACATATAATAGAGCATAATTTTAGGTATTTTATAAAATTTTAAAAATACATAAAAACATAAAGGTGCGCTAGCGCTAGCGCGGGAAGCAGTACACGATTTTTTAGGATTTTAAAAAATTTAATTTTTGATATTGGTTAAGTGTCCAAAGTTTAGCTTTATGCAAAAATTTCAGAGGATTTGAAGATGTTTAGATATGAAAAAATTGCATAAAACAATTGCGTTTTAAGAATGCATTTTAACCCAAAAGATCTAGGACACCTAATTCAAGTCATAATAATTGAAATCTTGCATCGGGTAGAGGTTTAGTGAATATGTCAGCAAGTTGGGAGTCCGTACCAATGAAACTTACTTTTACATGCTCTTTCTTAATATGATCTCTAATGAAATGATGGCGAACATCTATGTGTTTGGATCTAGAGTGGTATACGAGATTATTTGTAAGGTCTATGACACTTTTATTGTCACGTTTAAGATCAATGTTTTTGAGATGAAAACCAAAATCCTCTAGAGTTTGGCTCATCCACAACGCTTGTGCACAACAACTACCAAGTGCGATATATTCGGCCTCCGTGGTGGAGAGTGCAACCGAAGATTGTTTCCTACTAGATCATGCAACTAATGAGGGTCCTAAAAAGTGACAAGTACCGCTAGTGCTTTTTTGATCTAGTGAACAACCGACGTAATCCGAATCGGAATAGCTGTGAAGTGTAAATGAATCATTATGTGGGTACCATAATCCTAATTTAGATGGCCCTAATAGATAATGAAAAATACGTTTTACCGCTTTTAAATGAGATTCTTTTGGATTGACTTGAAAGTGAGCACATAGACATACGACAAACATTATATCTGGTCTAGATGCACTTAAATAAAGAAGAGATCCTATCATTCCTCTATATAAAGTTTGATCAATTGAAATTCCAGATTCATCTTTTCCTAGTTTTAAAGAAGCACTCATAGGAGTAGAAGCTTGTTTAAGGTTTTCAAATCCAAATCGTTTAAGCATATCGTGAACATATTTTGTTTGGCAAATAAAGATACCATCATTTCGTTGTGAAATTTGAAAACCAAGAAAATTCGATAGTTCTCCTACAAGACTCATTTCAAATTCATTTTTCATTACTAAGACTACTTCATTACACAACTCTTCATTAGTGGCTCTAAAAATTATATCATCAACATATATTTGTAAGATAATTAAATCATTATTATTATGCTTAATGAAGAGTGTGTTGTCGGCACTTCCCATAACATAACCGTGCTTTAATAAAAATGATATAAGTCTATCATACCATGTACGGGGCACTTGCTTTAAATCATAAAATTCTTTTTCTAATTTATAAACATGATTTGGAAATTTTTTGTTTATAAAACTGGGGGGTTGTTCTACATATACTTCTTCTCTTATAAACCCGTTTAAGAAAACACTTTTAATATCCATTTGAAATAATTTTATCCTTTGAAAACTTACAAATTCTAAAAATATTCATATAGATTCTAAGCGAGCAACGGGTGCAAAAGTTTCTTCAAAATATACCCCCTCGATTTGAGAAAAGCATTGAGCGACTAAGCGAGCTTTATTTCTTATAATCCTAGATTCACCATCTAATTCATTTTTTAAGATCCATTTTACACCAACAACAGGATGATTAGATGGATGTTCTACTAGGTTCCAGACTTTATTTCTTTCAAATTGATGTAACTCTTCATTCATAGCCAAAAACCAAAATTCATCATTTAAAGCGGTGGAAATGTTTTTAGGTTCAATTTCAGAAACAAAGCAAATATTTTAAAATGTTTCATGAAGAAAAGATCGAGTTCTTACCCCAATAGATGGTTCCCCAATGACTAGCTCTTTTGGATGATTTTTTGAGAAGTTCAAGACACTTGGGGGCACATATTCATCTTCCTTAGCCTTCTCCTCCTCTTCTGTGGAAGGTTCCTCTTCGTCGTGCTCCAAAGATGGCAAAGGTTCATCATTTGTACCTGTTGGAAGTCTTTCTACACAAGGAATAAATTCATCAAATTTTACATTAATAGACTCTTCAACCTTACTCGTTCTTTTGTTAAATATTCTATAGGATTTACTAGTTGAAGAGTATCCAAGAAATATTCCTTCATCACATTTTTCATCAAATTTTCCTAAAAAATCTTTTGTATTTAGAATAAAACGTTTACAACCAAATACTTTAAAATATGACACGTTAGGTTTCTTTTGATAATATAGTTCATATGGTGTGAGATTTAAAGATGGATGCAGCATGACTTTATTCATTACATAACATGATGTACTTACGGCTTCGGATCAAAAGGACTTAGGTAATTTATATTCAGTTAGCATAGTACGTGCGAGTTCTTGGATTGTCCTATTCTTTCTTTCTACAACACCATTTTGTTGAGGTGTGCATGAGCGAAGAACTCATGCTTAATACCTAACATTTCACAAAAAGATTTAAAATTTTCATTTTCAAATTCTCCTCCATGATCTGAGCGAATGCATTTTATTTTTAAATCTAGTTTATTTTGAATACGAGTACATAATTTTGAGAATTCACAAAACACATCAAATTTGGAAGAGAGAAATTAAGTCTAACAATATCTAGAGAAATCATCTATTAGAACGGAAGTATATATTCTACCACCAAGACTTGCAGTGCTAACGGGACCAAAGAGATCCATATGAATTAATTGCAATAGTTTTGAAGTAGAAATTTCATTTTACTTTTAAAAGATGATTTTGTAAATTTTCCTTTTTGACATGGAGAACATAGTGAAGATAAATTTCCATTCAATTTAGGCAATCCTCTAATCAATTCCTTTTTGGCTAGTTTTAAAATGAGCTTTGTACTAGCGTGACCTAAACGTCTATGCCATAATTCTAACTCATCATTTTTAGTTATAAAATATTTTATAGATGATTTGGAAAGATCATGAAACAAAACTATATGAACGTTGTGAATTCTAGGTGCAGTTAGTAAAACATCTTTTGAGTTAGGATTAAATATATTGCAAAGATTTGTGGATGATTCAAATAATACATCTAATCCTTTATCACACAATTGACTAATAGATATTAAGTTATGTTTAATCCTTTTACATAAAGAACATTAGAGATGAGAAAGGATTCGTTACCCACTGTACCTACTCCCATGATCCTTCCTTTACCATTATCTCCAAACGTTACGATCCCTCCTTTCTTCTTTTCTAGGCTAAGGAACTTTGCTTTGTTGCCCGTCATGTGCTTGGAGCAGCCTGAGTCCAAGTACCACACGTCCTCCATTTCCTTAGCCTTCCTGCAAATCTAGAAAGAAGATGAGAGTAAAGATCCGGATACCCAAGAGGTACCACCCATAGAGTAAGTGGATTTATTAGGTACCCAGATTTATTTTAAAGATCGTTGTTTTATATTCCTGCAAGAGCTAGACGTGCGTCCAAATTTAAGACAATTTGCACATGAGATAAAGGGGGTTGAAACCCTTTTATGAATTTCTACATTGCTCTTGCTGGATGATGTTTGAACTTTAGAAAAAACAAGAGTTTTTTTAACCGTTGAGCTACGACCGACGTTAGTGGCTAGCGCCGGGCGGTAGGGATCACTTTGATATCCGAGCCCAAACTTTCCAGAAGCATAACTTGTTGGATCGGTAGGCGCCCTTAGGGGGGGGGGGGGCGGTGAATAAGGGTTTTACAAACTTTAGTGATATTTTGAAAAGCTTTGTAATAATGCAAGACAAAGAAAATAAGAAGTCAAGTAAAACAATTGAAATAAGGTAGAGACATGCTTTATTAATATCAAAAACGATTTTATAAAAATTGACTTCTATAACGCTAGAAATCGGTGGCAATGAATAGTAAACTCTTTTTGTTTTCTATCCTGACTCGCATCCCCACGAACTGGTGGCCCTAGCCTATCCTCCCCGGATTTGGCCTCAAGCCACTCTAGCCAACCCTTCACCGGATGTGGCCTCGAGCACCCCCTAGACCTAGCCTAGATCTAGTCGCCAACACAAGGTGAGTTTCCCCCTAAGTCCTACCCAGACCTAGTCGCCAACACGAGGCGATTTCACTAACCATTTAAAAGAAGAATATGAAATAAAAATAAGTAAAAACTCCCTTCTGAAGTTGGAGGCGAAGATCCGCTGTAGAATAAGCGTTGTAGAAGCGGACTTCGTTTGGATCTGGCATGATGAGATTCTCCTTCAGAAGTTTGCAGAACTTTGGTAGGACATCAACTTTCGGCCAAGATAGCCTCTGGAATTCTAGCACTCTATCTCTCTCTGATATCTCTCTGATGTGTGTGTGAAATGAGAGAAGAGACGTCCTTTTTATAGCCTCAGCGCTAGCGCCTGCGCTAGAGGTACTGCCGGCGCTAGCGGTACCGTCGACGCTATCCCATATTAGGACACATTTTGCGCGACAGAATCTTCAATCCGAGGAAATAACTCTCCCTTGCCTACTATGCTCCTCGCTATCGCACGCGCTATCGGATATCGCCTGACGCTATCTCCTTCTATAAGTTCTCCCGGCAATTGCGCTTCGAGCCAATATTTCGTCGAACAGGAATTCGTCAAACGCTGCTAAGAGTTCGTCGAGCAAAGCTTCGTCGAACGCCTTGGTGAGAGTTTCGTCGATCGCCGCTAACAGTTCGTGGAATGGCAGCTAGCGCCTGCGCTAGTACTACCGCCAGTGCTAGTAGATGTTTTGGATTTGTTGGCTCAACTTTGGGGGCACCCTTCTTAAGTAATCCTTGAGTCATGTGGACTTTGTTATCCTGCACACTTAAACACACAAGATCAAATACACATAGGATTTGTTATTCTCAAACCTAGGAGATACGGAAGACCATGTTCCAACAAACTCCCCCTTTTGATAATAACAAATCCATTAATGATAAATCAGAGCATTAATATATAAGCATGAAGAAACATACTTGTGTGTGTGTGAGAGTGATGACTTAAGATAATTTTAGCATTTAGCATTTAGAATTGCTCCCCCTAAATACATGCTCCCCCTAAGTGAATGCTCTCCTAATATGTAAGCTATCATCTTAATTAAGCATTATATTTTGATAGCAGATTAATATTTATCATGTTAGTTCTCCCCCTTTTATTATTAGCAAAAGCGGGTAAGGAAACACCACTAAAAAGTTGCTAAGAAGATAAAAGCATGATCGAGCTTGTAGAGAAGGAAATGATAAGGAGTTTTAGAATACTTTTCATTTAAATAGATCAGAGTTTGGGTGTCTCAATATTTTCATAAATCAGAGTTTGTAGCATAACCAAATACAAGGTAAATGTAAAGTTGCGGAAGACTTAAAAAAATATAAGCAAACATCTTTGTACGACATGATAATTCAAAAAAAATTTATAGGAGTTTAATTTTATAAAGAAGATGTTTTGTAAACATTTTAAAATCAATAATAAATTAACCAAGCATGAAATAATGTTATCAGAAAGATAGTATTACAATGTTATGTTAATTCATAATTTCAAATCATACTAAACATTGTAGAAAGCATGCTAGGTTATCTAGTGCATTTCATAAATAAAGAATAATATAGAATTAGCATTAGGATCCAATACTCATGAGAAGAAGTGTTATGGAAGATAATGATGTGCACAAAAGTGTATTTTTGAGTAGAGTAAACACATGTTTTAATCAAAAAGACAAGTAATATGTAAAGCAAGAGCACAATAAAACACAAATAATTTTACTTCCACAAACTTCAATGCACAAAAAAATGTACAACTACTAAGGTGCTTTGCACACACAATGCTCATTAAGACTTATCAGGGTGCAAAGTAGTGCTTGGGGGATCACATAATTTTATTCTTCAAGATTGATTTTTATTGTGATCTGGTGTACTTAAGAATAAGTGGTTTTTATTTTGAAAGAAAGTTATGGTTTGCACAAGATACTTTACTATTCTTTCCAAGGTGCTCAACCTCACAATGCTTATTAAGACTTATCAGGAGGTTCAAGTAGTGCTTGGTGGAGTTATCTTTGTCACTTTATTTTATGATTTTTGTTTTGTACAAAGTTCTCCGAATACACTTGTTTTGCAAACCAATATAATTTATGAGAAAGATAACCACTTTTCTTACCTTTTTAAAAGTGCAAATAAAGGAGTGTAGGTAAGATACTTGTGCAATTTTAATTCATTGTACTAATACAAAACATACACAAGCACTCTTAGATTAAACACATATGTAGACAATGGCAAAATAAGTGAGTGAATAAAGATCATTATCAAACATAAAATATTTACTCATACTTAGAGGCATGCTAAGCTTAGTTCTACACAACTTTTAAAAGATACTTGATGCACATATTAATAGATATATCAAAGCATGAAGAAAACAATGTTCAAAGAGTTTAAAAAGATAAATTTCGACATTATAGAAGTTCTAAATGATAGATCAAATCATGCTTGATTTTCATTGGAAAATCCATACAAATTTTTTTGTTTTAATGTTTTATATTTTTGTATTGGATTATTGCAAAAAATAAACTTTAAACAAATGGCAAAAAAAAAAAAGGCAAAGACATAATTTTTTTTGTTGTAATTTGGCTTTTGTATTTGTGTATTTGATTTTCACATAAAAGATAGACTTTTTAAGCAAAAAGTAAGACATATTTTTTGTAATTTTGGTTTTTGTAATTTTGTATTTGTTTTTTGCATAAAAAAGAGACAAGGCAAAACATATTTTTGAAATTTGTCTTTTGTATTTTTGTATTTGATTTTTCAAAAATAAAATAGAATCAGAAGTGCAAACATAAATAGTACATATAGATTAATATAGTTTTAGGGATTTTTCAAAATTTTAAAAATACAGAAAAATGAATAAGTACGCTAGCGCCGACGTTAGCGCTAGCACGGGAAACAGTACACGATTTTTTATGATTTTGAAATTTTTGATTTCTGATCTTGATTAAGTGTCCCAATAGTAGTTTCATGCTGAAATCTCAGATTTTTAGGAGATGTTTTCGATGGTTAAAACTTGCAAAAATAGTGTTTTGTGAATGTGCTTTAACACGAAAGATCTAGGACACCTAACTGAAGTCGTCATAATCGAAATCTTGCATCGGGAAGAGGTTTAGTAAATATGTCAGCGAGTTGAGAGTCCGTGCCAATGAAACTTACTTTTACACGCTCTTTCTTAATGTGATCCCTAATGAAATGATGACGAACATCAATGTGTTTGGATCTAGAATGGTGTACGGGATTATATGTGAGGTCTATAGCACTTTTGTTGTCACATTTAAGATCAATGTTTTTAAGATGAAATCCAAAATCCTCTAGTGTTTGACTCATCCATAATGCTTGTGCACAACAACTACCAAGTGCGATATATTCGGCCTCCGTGGTGGAGAGTGCAACCGAAGATTGTTTCCGACTAGACCAAGCTACTAAAGAGGGTCCTAGAAAGTAACAAGTACCGCTAGTGCTTTTTCGATCTAGTGAACACCCGATGTAGTTCGAATCAGAATAGCCGTGGAGTGTGAATGAATCATTGTGTGGGTACCATAATCCTAATTTAGATGACCCTAATAGATAACGAAAAATACGTTTTACCGCTTTTAAATGAGATTCTTTTGGATTGGCTTGAAAGAGAGCACATAAACATACGACAAACATTATATCTGGTCTAGATGCACTTAAGTAAAGAAGAGATCCTATCATTCCTCTATATAGCGTTTGATCAATTGAAATTCTGGATTCATCTTTTCCTAGTTTTAAGGAAGCACTCATAGGAGTAGAAGCTTGTTTGAGATTTTCAAATCCAAATCGTTTAAGCATATCGTGAACATATTTTGTTTGACAAATAAAGATACCATCAGTTTGTTGTGAGATTTGAAAACCAAGAAAATATGATAGTTCTCCTACAAGACTCATTTCAAATTCATTTTTCATTACTAAGACTATTTCATTACACAACTCTTCATTAGTGGCTCCAAAAATGATATCATCAACATATATTTGTAAAATAATTAGATCGTTATTATTATGCTTAATGAAGAGTGTGTTGTCGGCACTTCCCATAACATAACCGTGCTTTAAAAAAAATGATGTAAGTCGGTCATACCATGCACGGGGCGCTTGTTTCAAACCATTAAGCGCTTTTTCTAATTTGTAAACATGATTAGGGAATTTTTCATTTATGAATCCGGAGGGTTGTTCTACATAAACTTCTTCTTTTATAAACCCGTTTAAAAATGCACTTTTAACATCCATTTGAAATAATTTTATTCTTTTAAAACTCGCAAATGCCAAAAATGTTCGTATAGATTCTAAGCGTGCAACGGGTGCAAAAGTTTCTTCAAAATCTACCCCCTCGATTTGAGAATAACCTTGAGCAACTAAGCGTGCTTTATTTCTTATAATCCTAGATTCACCATCAAATTTATTTTTAAAGATCCATTTTACGCCGATAATTGGATGATTAGATGGTCTATCTACAAGTTTCCAAACTTTATTTCTTTCAAATTGTCCTAACTCTTCATTCATAGCCAAAAACCAAAATTCATCATTTAAAGCGGTGGAAACATTTTTAGGTTCGATTTCGGAAACAAAGCAAATATTTGAAAACGTTTCATGAAGAGAGGATCGAGTTCTTACCCCAGTAGAAGGTTCCCCAATGACTAGCTCTTTTGGATGATTTTTTGAGAAGTTCAACATGCTTGGAGGTACATATTCAACTTCATTGAACTTCTCCTCCTCTTCTTTGGACGGTTCCTCTTCGTCGTGCTCCAAAGATGGCAAAGGTTCATCATTTGTACCTGCAGAAAGCTTCTCTGCACATGGAATAAACTCATTAAATTTAACATTAATAGACTCTTCAACCTTACTCGATCTTTTATTAAATATTCTATAGGCTTTACTGGTTGAAGAATATCCAAGAATTATTCCTTCATCACATTTCTCATCAAATTTTCCTAAAGAATCTTTTGTATTAAGAATAAAACATTTACATCCAAATACTTTAAAATATGATACGTTAGGTTTCTTTTGAAAATATAGTTCATACGGTGTGAGATTTAGTGATGGGCGAAGCATAACTCTATTCATTACATAGCATGATGTGCTTACGGCTTCGACCCAAAAGACAGGTAATTTATATTCAGATAACATGGTGCGTGCTAGTTCTTGGATTGTCCTATTTTTCCGTTCTACAACACCGTTTTGTTGAGGTGTGCGTGGAGCGGAGAACTTGTGCTTAATACCTAACATTTCACAAAAGGACTTAAAATTTTCATTTTCAAATTCACCTCCATGATCTGAGCGAATGCATTTTATTTTTAGATCTAGTTTATTTTGAATACGAGTGCATAATTTTGAGAATTCGCAAAACGCATCAGATTTGGAAGATAGAAATAAAGTCCAGCAATATCTAGAGAAATCATCTATTAGAACGAAAGTGTATATTTTACCACCCAGACTTGCGGTGTTAACAGGACCAAAGAGATCCATATGAATTAATTGTAGTGGTTTTGAAGTAAAAATTTCGTTTTTGCTTTTAAAAGATGATTTCGTAAATTTTCCTTTTTGACATGGAGAACATAGCGAAGATAAATTTCCATTCAACTTAGGCAATCCTCTAATCAATTCCCTTTTTGCTAGTTTTAAAATGAGCTTTGAACTAGCGTGACCTAAACGTCCATGCCATAGTTCTAATTCATCATTTTTGGTTATAAAATATTTTATAGATGATTTTGAAAGATCATGAAACGAAACTATGTAAACATTGTGAATTTTAGGTGCAGTTAGTAACACATCTTTTGATTAAGGATTAACTATTTTGCAAAGATTAGTGGATGATTCAAATAATACGTCTGATCCTTTATCACATAGTTGGCTTATAGATATTAAGTTATGTTTTAATCCTTTTACATAAAGAACATTTGAGATAAGAAAAGATTCGTTACCCACTGTACCACTCCCATGATCCTTCCTTTACCGTTATCACCAAACATTACGATCCCTCCTTTCTTCTTTTCTAGGCTAAGGAATTTTGCTTTGTTGCCCGTCATGTGCTTGGAGCAGCCTGAGTCCAAGTACCACACGTCCTCCGTTTCCTTAGCCTTCCTGCAAATTTAGAGAGAAGATGAGAGTAAAGATCCGATACCCAAGAGGTACCACCCATAGAGTAAGTGGATTTCTTAGGTACCCAGATTTGTTTTAATAATCGTTGTTTTATATTCTTGTAAGAGCTAGACGTGTGTCCAAACTTAAGACAATTAACACACGAAATAAAGGGGGTTGAAACCCTTTTCTGAGTTTCTACGTTGCTGTTGCAAGATGATGTTTGAACATTAGAAAAAACAGAAGATTTTTTATCAGTTGAGCTACCGCCGGTGTTAGTGGCTAGCGCTGGGCGGTAGGGTTCATTTTTATATCCGACCCCAAATTTTGCAGAACCATAACATTGGTTTCCCAAAATCATATCCAGGGATTTTTGACCAATCCCGAATTTTTTATGGCTATATTGAGGTCATGATTTTGTTTTTTAAGAAAAGTATTTTCTTGTACAATCAAAACACATTTATTTTCAAATCCCTTTTTATTATTTTCAATTTGTAAAAGAGAGGTTTTTAGTTTTCTCTCTAAGTCCCCCTTTTCTTTTGCATTAGTTTTGTTTTGTGCAAGGGCCTTAGAAAGAGAAACTTCAAGTTCTTTTGTCTTAAATAAAGAGTGTTCACACTCTTGACATGAAACCTTTCTCTTTTCAAGGGAAATCAATTTTTTGTGAGCATATGATTTTCTTTGATAATAGCTCCATTTTCACGATTTAATATAATATTATCTTTTATACTTTGATCATAGGATTTGCAAGTCACAACAAATTCATCATAGAGTTCTTCAAAAGTAGGAGGAATTACCTCAGTGTCGCTAAGAACACTGGTGTCGTCATCGTTGCTTTTTGCCATTAAGCATAAGTTTGCTTCCTCCTCGCTACTTGACTCAGACTCATTTGACTCTTCAGAGGAAGAATCATCCCAAGTTGCGGCTTTCAGTACTTTCTTCTTCTCTTTTGCTTTGTGTTGTTCTTTTTGCTCCTTTTGATACTTTGGGCACTGGCTCCGAATGTGCCCGGTCTTTCTGCAGTGGTAGCACTCTGGTGGTGGTCTTTCTTCTTCATCTTCGCTTCCTTTTTCTTTCCTTGATGAAGAGGAAGATCCCTTTCGTCGAGTATCCTTTTGGAAGTATTTGCGGAATGTGTTCCTTCTTTCCGGATTCCTGATGAACTTCCTGAAGTTCTTCACCAGGAGACCTTCTTCATCTTCATCATCATCTTCGATGCTCTCCTTCTTTGACTTTAGTGCTAGCGCCTTTTTCTTTAGCTCTTTGTTGTATTCATCGTGTTGAATCTGGAGTTCTACTTCATGGGTTTTAAGATTCCCAATAAGGTTCTCGATCTGGAGCGTTCTTAGGTTGTGCGACTTCGAGATGGCTGTCACCTTTGGATTAAACCTTGGAGGTAAGGAACGAATAATTTTCCTCACCAAGTCCCCGTCTGAGTAGGTCTTTCCAAGTGCCTTTGAAGCGTTGACGATCTTGGTGAAGCGGGTGTACATCGAGTTAATGTCCTCTTCGGTATCCATCCTGAATTTTTCATATTCAGATTCCAGTTGGAATAGCTTTGCATCTTTCACCTGCGATGTACCTTCATGAGTTACTTCCAATTGATTCCAAATATCATAAGTAGTTGTGCATGCAGAAATTCTATTAAACTCAGTCCTATTTAAAGCGCAATATAAAACGTTCATTGCTTTAGCATTATTTTTACACCTTAGTTTATCATTATCGTCCCATTTATCTTTTGGTTTTGCTAGTGTCGCCTTTCCCACTACAGTTGTAGGAGGAGAGTACTGAACTTCCACCATGTTCCATACTTCAACATCCATGGTCATAAGAAAACACATCATTCGATTTTTCCAGTGGTTAAAATCTGACCTAATAAAGAGAGGTGGTCGACTAATCCCTTGACCCTCAGGAAAAGCGAGATCATGAGATGCCATTATTCCCGGTTGTTAAGCCGATTTGGAATAACCTAGCTCTGATACCACTTGTTGGATCGGTAGGCGCCCTTAGAGGGGGGGGGGGGGTGAATAAGGGTTTTAAAAACTTTAGTGATATTTTGAAAAGCTTTGTAATAATGCAAGACAAAGACAATAAGAAGTCAAGTAAAATAATTGAAATAAGGTAGAGACATGCTTTATTAATATCAAAAATGGTTTTACAAAAATTGACTTCTATAACGCTAGAAATCGGTGGCGATGAATAGTAAATTCTTTTTGTTTTCTATCCCGACTCGCATCCCCACGAACCGGTGGCCCTAGCCTATCCTCCCCGGATTCGGCCTCAAGCCGCTCTAGCCAACCCTTCCCCGGATGTGGCCTCGAGCACCCCTAGACCTAGCCTAGATCTAGTCGCCAACACGAGGTGAGTTTCCCCCTAAGTCCTACCCAGACCTAGTCGCCAACACGAGGCGATTTCACTAACCGTTTACAAGAAGAATATGAAATGAAAATAAATAAAAACTCCCTTCTGAAGTTGGAGGCGAAGATCCGCTGTAGAATAAGCGTTGTAGAAGCGGACTTCATTTGGATCCGGCGTGATGAGATTCTCCTTCAGAAGTTTGCAGAACTTTGGTAGGACATCAACTTTCGGCCAAGATAGCCTCTGGAATTCTAGCACTCTATCTCTCTCTGATGTGTGTGTGAAACGAGAGAAGAGACGTCCTTTTTATAGCCTCAGCGCTAGCGCCTGCGCTAGCCGTACCGCCGACACTATCCCATATTAGGACACATTCTGCGCGACAGAATCTTCAATCTGAGGAAACAATTCTCCCTTGCCTACTGTGCTCCTCGCTATCGCCTGCACTATCGGATATCGCCTGGCGCTATCTCCTTCTATAAGTTCTTCCGGCAATTGCGCTTCGAGCCAATATTTTGTCGAACAGGAATTTATCGAACGCCGCTAAGAGTTCGTCGAGCAAAGTTTCGTCGAGCGAAGTTTCGTCGAACGCCGTGGTGAGAGTTTCGTCGAGCGCCGCTAACAGTTCGTCGAACGGCAGCTAGCGCCTGCGCTAGTACTACCGCCAACGCTAGTAGATGTTTTGGATTTGTTGGCTCAACTTTGGGGGCACCCTTCTTATGTAATCCTTGAGTCATGTGGACTTTGTTATCCTGCACACTTAAACACACAAGATCAAATACACATAAGATTTGTTATTCTCAAACCTAGGAGATGTGGAAGACCATGTTCCAACAACTTTGGCTTACCAAAATCATATCCAGGGATTTTTGACCTATCCTGAATTTTTATGGCCATATTGAGGCCATGATTTTGTTTTTTAAGAGATGTATTTTCTTGTACAATCATAACACATTTATTTTCAAAGCCCTTTTTGTTATTTTCAATTTGTAAGAGAGAGGTTTTTAGTTTTCTCTCTAATTCTCCCTTTTCTTTTGCAATAGTTTTGATTTGTGAGAGGGCCTTAGAAAGAGAAACTTCAAGTTCTTTTGCCTTACATAAGGAGTGCTCACACTCTTGACATGAAACCTTTCTCTTTTCAAAGGAAATTAATTTATTAGTAAGCTTATGATTTTCTTTGATGATAGATTCATTTTCACGATTTAAAATAATTTTATCTTTTACACTTTTATCATAGGCTTTGCAAGTTTGAACAAATTCATCATAGAGTTCTTCGAAGGTGGGAGGAGTTACCTCAGTGTCGCTAAGAACACTGGTGTCGTCATCGTTGCCTTTTGCCATTAAACATAAGTTTGCTTCCTCCTCGCTACTTGACTCAGATCTGCTTGATTCTTCAGAGGAAGAATCATCCCAAGTTGCGGCTTTCAATACTTTTTTTCTCCTTCACTTTATATCGATCTTTTTGTTCCTTTTGATACTTCGAGCACTGGATCAGAATGTGCCCGGTCTTTCTGCAGTGGTAGCACTCCGGTGGTGGTCTTTCTTCTTCGTCTTCACTTCCTCTTTCTTTCTTTGATGTGGAGGAAGACCCTTTTCGCCGAGCATCTTTTTGGAAGAACTTCTGGAAGGTGTTCCTTCTTTCCGGATTTCTAATGGACTTCCTGAAGTTTTTCACCAGGAGATCTTCTTCATCTTCATCATCATCTTCGATGCTCTCCTTTTTTGACTTTAGTGCCAGCACCTTTTTCTTTGGCTCCTTGTTGTATTTATCATGTTGAATTTGAATTTCTACCTCACGGGGTTTGAGATTCCTAATAAGGTTCTCGATATGGAGCGTTCTTAGGTTGTGTGACGCCGAGATGGCCGTCACCTTCGGATTGAACCTTGGAGGTAGAGAGCGAAGAATTTTTCTGACCAATTCCCCGTCTGAGTTGATCTTTCCAAGTGCTTTTGAAGCATTGACGATCTTGGTGAAGTGTGTATACATCGAGTTGATATCCTCTTCGGCATCCATCCTGAATTTTTCATATTCCGATTCCAGTTGGAATAGCTTTGCATCGTTTACCTGTGATGTACCTTCATGAGTAACTTCCAATTGATTCCAAATATCATAAGCAGTTATACCTGATGAAATTCTATTAAATTCAGTTCTATTTAAAGCGCAATATAAAGCGTTCATCGCCTTAGCATTATTTTTGCATCTTAGTTAATCGTTATCATCCCATTTATCTTTAGGTTTTAGTAACGTAGCCTCTCCTACTATAGTTGTAGGAGGAGAGTACCAAACTTCTGCCAAGTTCCATACTTCTACATCCATGGTCATAAGAAAACACATCATTCGATTTTTCCAGTAGTTAAAATCTGACCCAGAAAAGAGAGGTGGTCGACTAACACCCTGACCCTCTGGAAAAGCGAGATCATGAGACGCCATTATTCCCGGTTGTTAAGCCAATTGGAATAAAACCGCTCTGATAACACTTGTTGGATCGGTAGGCGCCCTTAGAGGGGGGTGAATAAGGGTTTTAAAAACTTATACTTATATTTTGAATATCTTGAAATAATAATAGATTAAGATGGTGAGAAATCAAACAAACTAAGTGAAATAAAGTAGTGACATGTTTTATTAACATGAAATATGGGTTTACAAAAATTGATTTCTATAACGCCAGAAATTGGTGGAGAATAATAATAAACTCTTTTTGTTTTCTATCCCGACTCGCATCCCCACAAACCGGTGGCCCTAGCCTATCCTTCCCTGGATACGGCCTCAAGCCGCTCTAGCCAATCCTTCCTCGGATATGGCCTCGAGCACCCCCTAGACCTAACCTAGATCTAGTCGCCAACACGAGGCGAATTTCTGCCCTAAGTCCTACCCAGACCTAGTCGCCAACACGAGGTGAATTCTCTAACGGTTTACAAAAGATATGAAATGATAATAATAAAAACTCCCTCTTGAAGAACTTCTGAAGTTGAAGACGAAGATCCGCTGTAGAATAAGCATTGTTTGAAGTGGACATCATTTGGATCTGGCGTGATGAGGTCCTCCTTCAGAAATTCCCAGAGCTTTGGTGGGAGATCAACTTTCGGCCAAATCAGGCTCTGGAATTCTAGCACTCAACCTCTCTCTCTGATAGTTGTTTAAAACGAGAGAAGAGGGGTCCAATTTATAGCCTTAGCGCTAGCGCCTACGCTACTATTACCACCGACGCTATCCCATATTAGGACATATTCTGCGTGGGAGAATCTTCAATCTGAGGAAACATTTCTGCCTTGCCTCTTGTGCTCCACGCTACCGCCCGCGCTATCCGCTACTGCCTGGCGCTAGCGCCATCTAAACGTGCTCCCAGAATTGCGCTAATCATTGCTAGGCTGGGCGCTAGGTGCTACCGCCGGTGCTAGTGGGCATGTTAAATTTATTGGCTCAATTTTGGGGCAACCTTCTTATGTTATCCTTGAGTCATATGAACTTTGTTTCCTACACACTTAAACACACAAGATCAAATACACATATGATTTATTATTCTCAAATCTAGGAGACGCGGAAGACCATGTACCAACACCTTTGACCTGCACACTGCTGGTTAGTGGTGGAGAAATACTTGGCTCGTAATTCTCATATATGCATTTTCCTTATGAGAGTACTTGTGCCCAATCATTTTCAAGAGACACCTTTGTTGGGTTCAGCGTTCCTTCACTTGACCCGTAGCGCCTTTCCTACTTCCTTAAAGAAAAATTAGCTCCCTTCCCATTAGTCCGGGCTTTTGGGAGAGTTGGTTGCGCTTGATCATACAAGTGGTATCAAAGCAGGTTGCGGGTTCGAGGCCGGGGGGGGGGGGGGGGGGGGGGCGCTGATTAAATCCTGAAATTTCTCTACCTGTGTGGGTCCCGGCGGGTCAGGCGACCGCGACCATGTGAAAAGCCACTTCTGAACCATGTGGTGCGCCACCTATGAGCCATGCGAAGCACCTCTGAGCTTGCGGGCCGTGCTGGACGTTGGGGGGGGGGGGGATTGTTGGGTCCAACGTTCCTTCACCTGACCCGTAGTGCCATTCCTACTTCCTTAAAGAAAAAGTAGCGCCCTTCCCATTGGTCCGGGCTTTTGGGAGAGTTGGTTGCGCTTGATCCTACAACCTTCCCCAATTTATCTTTTTATTAAGGACCAGAACTCCCATTATTTGTAGCTGCTGCTTTGGTATTGCATCATGAGTAGAGATTTTGCAAAGCAACACTTTTCCCACAATGTCAATAAGAAATTTGTATTCTTCACCCAAATTAATCTTCTTGAGATTGATTTCTTTCTCCTTTCTGAACTGCATAATCTCTAGAGCTTTCTTGGTCTCTCCCCCTGTCATCTCATCGGAGTCACTCCCAGTTGGAAGATCAAAAGTCTGACTCAGCAGCTCCACTATGATGAGAATGTCTGTCTCAGAAACTTTCCCATTAAGGGAGCCATCATCTCCTATCTGTACAGACTCCTTAAACTCTGTTAGTTCTATATCAAGTATCTTGCTCCTGGTGGATATCAGTTTGGTCAAGCCAGCATCCTGAAACAAGCCCAGGATGGCTTTGAAGCTGTCGGCCACTGCGCTGAAAGAGTCAATATCCACATCGAATCCAGAATTAATCTTAGGAGGGGCCATTGAGTGATGGTACCTGCAAAACACATGGAGAAAATGAGAGAGAGAGGGGCACGTGAGAGCTGGAGAACAAGAGAGCAAGAGAGCAAGAGAAGGAAAATTCGAAAGCGTAAATGTTTCGACGCAGTAATTTCTTAAAAGCAGATGAATCGCCGCAACTTAGGGTTTAGGTCGACGCACCGTCGATAGAATATATTGGCGCGCAAAGCTGTGTCGAGATTTCCTTCAAGAAGTAATTCTGTGCCACTGTTATATTGACGTTGCGTCGACTAGTACTCGACGTAACTTTGAGACTGTTCAGCAGACCTTAAGTTGACGTAGTCCTGTCGATTTTCAATTGATGTAACTTCAAATTTATTCAACGTTCAATAAGTCCACATATGCGTCAATATGAGCTTGACGATGTGTCGAGTATTATTTGAATTGTCCACTTTGAGTGCTTCTTGATGCTGGTGTTGAGTAAAAGTCGATGGTACGTCGACTTCTATTCAATGCACCTCTGATTGAACATATCTATTTCGTTTGAAAATTCTTACTGTTTTTTTCCCAGCAATTATATTTATTGAAAATAGATTATAATATAATTTAATAAACATTAAGGATGATTCAAGGCAAAAATTACTCCCTTGTATGAATTTTGTTTCTTATTCAAGACCTACATCATTCCTCCCTCTCCATTTTCTCCTGAGTGGAACCCTACCTGACCCTGCACAAGTAGTTTAAACAATAGAAAGAACCCAGGTTACCTTGGGCCCTTTGCTTTTACCATTGTAGGGTTCAATGAAGGAATAGAAGGGTCTTTCATGACACCCTTCTGGATGATAAGGAATGGGTTTCCCAAACCTATTATTTTGATACTTGTAATGAGTGTAAAATGTATCTAAATAAAGAAGATCAACAGAATGTTTTATTATTCTAGGTTTTGCTTTAGCCTTTGGGTTGTTGTTATTTGACCTCTCTACATTGTTCTTACCTAGGGGTCTTTCTTTCCTATTCAAATTTACTTGATTAGGTTTATCTATCTTATCTGGATGACTATTAACCTTACCTTTGGACGATGCACTCTTCTCACTTGGTTGGTACTCACTAGGTCTAGCAAATGACACTGGATTTTACCAGGCAGGTTTCCTAGGTGCTTCTGTGCTAGTGGAAGGCTCTGCTCCTAACCCTAGGTGATTAAATCTCATAGAGAGATTTTCAGTGATGTCTTTGAGCTTCTGACTCCTCCCATTGAGTGAGTCCTCAAAGGCCTTTGCCTTTGCTAGCTCTTCTTTTAAGTTTATGTTTTCTTCTCTAAGTTTAATCAAACTAACTCTTTATTATTAATTTCATTTGTTAGGTTTTGATTTATTAGGTGCATTTTATCTTTCTTAAGGTTTTCTAATTCAGATCTAGCTATGTCTAATTCCTTTTCTACCCTAAGATGATCAATGCAGAAATCTTTAAAACAGGTTTTAAAATCTTCTGAGCTAAAATCAAATTCATCAAAAATAGATACCTGATCATCTTCACCATCTGATGACATCCCTAGTGCCATAATGCAGGCTGCTTCTACTACTGCTTCATCATCTGATCATCTTCACCATCTGATGACATCCCTAGTGCCATAATGCAGGCTGCTTCTACTGCTGCTTCATCATCACTTTCAGATGATGAGGAGCTTAATTCTGCTTTAGAATTATTCCAGGTTTCAACAATGAAACACTTGGCTTTCTTCTTGTCCTTTCCTCTGAAGGACTTCTTCTTCTTCACTTTGTTGTTGCTTCTTTCCCTTTACTCTTGTGGGCACTCAGGAGCAATGTGCCCTGGTTTGTTGCAAGTGAAGCAGATAATCTCCTTCTTTGGAGTTTTATCATACCTGGGCCTTGAGTACCTTTCTCTTCTCCTTGAGTCTTCAGTCTTGACCCAGTTCTTGAATCTCCTTGCTAGGAGATTGAACATCTCATCTTCAGGATTAGAGGGCTTTCCTTCAGTAGCTTTCAGAGCAAGGCTCATTTGGATAGGAGCTGAAGTAGTTTCCCTTTCTTCTGATTCAGCCCTATTCTTCAGTAACATCTCATAAGCCTTAAGCTTTCCTAGCAAAGCTTTAGTAGAGATTTCTCTGTGGCACCTGGACTCTCTGATTGCCCAGATTCTGGAATCCCATTAGCTAGGGAAGCACATGAGGATTTTATCATTAATTTCAGTCAAGGATATCTCCTTGTCTAAGCCTCTGAGCTTATTAATGATAATGCTGAATCTGTCATACATATCAACAATAGATTCTTCAGCTTTCTTTTGAAAGTTCTCATACTGGATATGAGAATTGACTTTCTGTCCTTTCTTTCATCATCACTTCCACCATTATGGTGAGTGAGTCCTAGATTTCTTCTGCTGATTGGCATTCAGCAACCTTCTGGAAAATGTCATCTGACATTGTTGGTACCAGAATATTCATGGCCTTGGTATCACATGCCTTGACCTTCTTCTCAGCATCTGTCCATTCCTTTCTTGGGATAGCCTCAGTTGTTGAGGATTCTCCTACCTTTTGTCTGACTGGAGCTTGAGGACCTGTGAGAAGAACATTATAGATGTCTTCATCAATGGAGTTCATATAAAGTGTTATTCTGGCCTTCCAGAGTGTGAACTTATTTAAGTTACACACTGGGTGTGGAAGCATAATCCTTAATACTTATTTTCTTTATAAAATCTATTTGCAATAAAGAAATAAGAGCAGGAGGTCTTTTTGATCAAGGTGTTAACCTTTTAATGATCAACCTAGCTTTGATACCAATTGAAAGTGCACAGTGTGCCTCTGAGAATCCTCTAGAGGGGGTGAATAGAGATTTAAATTTATTTCTCTCCTAGCTGTGAAAACAATAAAATAAACTAAGGATTTATGTACAACAAGATCACATGCAGAATAAAAATGGTGCAGGAAATAAAGTGCAAAATAAAAAGAACTCGGGACAGCACAGAAAAGCAATCTAGAAGACACCATTATTTTTATAGAGGTTCCCCAAAATGTGGGTACTCCCCTCTTCTACCACCTGGTAGGGATGCACCATTGTGCCTGAGTCTTTTGGTAAGGAGACTCTTAGAACCACTGATCTTTTGACAAGGAGATCATGAACCACCAGATCTTTTGATAAGGAGATCTAGAACCACTGAATCCTTTGGAAGAGGGATTCTCAAAACTCTTTTACAGGGAATGAGAAGGAGAAAGAAAGAAGGGGGAGAAGAGGAAAAATTCTATTTTCAGAATTCTTATATAGGCTGTATGAAGAACAACTTCTTGAATCTTTCATTGGATCTGCTCTTAATTAACTCCTGCTTATGATACTGATGTATTGCAAGAGCTATTGATGTCAGATCCTTTCTATGTCTTCTTTCTGATTGAACTCTTGGCTGCGATGAGATTGTGATGACGAGCAACCTTTTTCTGTTCTGTTCTGAGAGAGAAGAAGAGCAGTAGTTGTTTGTTCTCTATGTGTGCTCTATTACGGTTCCTGAGGGAGAAGAAGAAGAGGAGGAAAACAATAGAATAGTATTGTCGATTGTGTTGAGTGTTCTTCCCTTCTCTTTCTTCTCTTGCCTTTTATTGTCCACATTCAGATTTTGAATTTCTTTCCCTTTCTAGTAAGACCTGAAAAGGTATTCTGCTTTCGACACTCTCTTTCTTTCCTTCTTTAATTCCTGACCCGTTCACAAACATTAAGCATGTTTCCAAGAAAGCTTTTTGTCCTCTTTTAGTTCTTCTTTCTATTTGAGGCAATTAATGAGCCGTTGGAGAACGGTCTTGAGAGAGGTGGGCCATGAGAGAGGGTCCAAAATGACAGCTGAAAAGGTTTTCCTTTTCAGACTGTATTCGACTTAGCGTCGAGTTCTCTTCATCTCTTATCAACGCACCTTTGAGTTCTTGTAGGAGCAACTTCGAATCATCCTTGCTCTGATTGAACTCTGCTAGTCGACGTTGCGTCGATACCTTATTGACGTAACCATCGAGTTGATGACATGACTCTGAACTTCATTATCTGTGTCTAGATGAAGTCGACGTTGCGTCGACTTTAGATGGCTTTGACAGATACTTCATTCTGCTCTGAATTGAAGTAGAAGTTGCGTAGAATTCTCAAGATACTTCGACAGGTCCATGGCCTCTACGTCGATATCTATTCGACGTAATGATGAGTTGAATTACTTCGACAGATGGGTGAACTACTTGGACTTCTAGTCAGAGTAGCATCGACAATAACTTGATGTTGCGTCAAATTCTATTCGACGCAAATGATAATTTGCACAAATTTTGCTTCTTTTGATTTTGGTCTTGACACCCTAGGTTGAGTGTGACATCCTAAGACGTCTAATGACCAGATTACCCTCACTATACAACGGGTAATTCAATCCTAAGTGATAAAATCACTTTTAGGTAATTTGTTAAGTTAAATCAAAGAGGTTTTTCTCAACACACACATTTGAGTTTATAAAATATTCATGGTGTAAACTCTGTGGAAAATTCTAAAATTCTGGCTAGGATGTTTTAAGGTCATTACACTACTATGGTAAATTTCTCAGAATTTTTGGATGGGACAAATTAGTACTTGCTGTTTAAAGTTATACATTCACCCATTTTATTTTATTTGAAAATTATGATTGCAAATTCTCTGGAAAATGGTGAAACTTGGGAAATCATGTTATTTTGCCATTTAATACCTCTGAAAATTTTATTGGCAAGTTTGGAATTACTGACATAGTACTTCCTTTGTAAATAGATATATGCCCAATGATTAATGAATTTTTAAATGAGGCCAAATCAATTGGAAATGTAACAAAACTCTGGACACTTCTTGATTTATATATTATGAACCTATGGTATGAATTGTAGCTCAATTGGACAGGTTATTGTTAAGGTTGCATCATAGGGGTCAAAACTATTTCAATTTCTTTGGTCTGCGAATAGTTGAAAACTAATATAGTGATTAGACCAGCAAAATCACTTATGAATGTAATAAAACTTGGGACATAGTAGTATTATATCATTTATATCAGCCCCTAGAAGTTATGGATTTTTCGGAGAACATTCATACTATAGTTAAGAAATAATTCAGAATCATGTCACACATAACACAAGGTATGAAAGGGAATCTATTACCTTAGAAAAACCATGATACTCAGTCGACATGTTATAATATTCATGGGAAGTCATTAGTGTAGGTTTGAGAACATTTTGACAAAAATATAAGATTTACACCACACCCAGAGTATTAGAGATCTTATGAGTTGAGCATCGTTCAAAAGAACGTTTGCCAAAAGGTAGACATAAAATAAGTTTCATAAATCATCTAAGTAGTAAGAGTAATGATGTGAGTGAGTCCATGGGAAAGGTGTAGCCACCAAGAAAAATAATTGTCCTGGAAAGGGGGATTTGGGCTTCAGCCCATCGTATTTCCTAGTACCACCGCGAACCCTTCACTGGGTAGACCACGGGAAGTCCAAGATTCACCTTAAACTTCTAAGTATAGTAATAATTAGACAAGAGTAGACTAATTAAGTGAATAAGAAATATGATAAGCCTCATCCCGAGTTAAGGGATGGACCGGTTTAGGACGACTTAGTCCTGCGAGATGGAGGCTCGGATGGTTGTTATATCAGGACAGGTTGGTCCTGCGAGTTGGAGGTTCGGGTCAAGATAATTAACATGTGCATAAAAACAAATTAGTGATGGGTCTTCGGTACTGTGCCAATCATCACACCGATGGAAGTACGTTGACTTATGCGGGTGTGAAGGTTTGAGGGGCCAGTAGGTTGTTTATGCTGCGGTCTAGAGGACAATCCACGAAAACGCATACCCGACCTTAAAAACAGGTGAGTTCCAACAAAGAGTACGCAAGACTCTAGAGTGCACCTAGGACGTGTACGGAGTCATACGAAGGGTCTAGGCCTGGTAGTTTGTATACTAGCCTAATAAGTGGAGGCACCAGCTCTACTGCTGCCGCAGCCACAATGGTGGTACCAGAGAGCGTAGCTAACTCCAAAAAATGGGAACGAAAGGTCTATGATCACAAAGTCGTGTGAGTGAGTTGCACTTGTATGAATAATACTGTAGCATACATATCATAGCATTCAAAAACTTTAGAACATTATTTGTAGATCCATATCATATAAATTAGTACAGACTCTTTTATATGATAAGTTATTATTCTGGAAACCTTAAGATAAAAGTTTGTATGGACATTCATATAAGTTAAGGTACTCATGTGATGATAGTATAGTTATACTTGTTTACTTTACTTATGACGCACTGCTTTACTTTACTTCTTTTATTGTTTCACTATTCTTTACCTGCTTATACTGCTAGCATATATCTACTTTTATACATTTATGCTGCTAGTGTAGATCTACTTTTAAACATATATATTGCTAGCATAGATTCCCTTGTCATTTGTTTGTTATCATTCTGCTTTGTTGTCCTCCGCTTCCTTCCTCCCGCTCGGTACCTAGGAGTCGCGGGGGGAGGCGAGGACAAAATGGCTTAATCTTTATGACTAACAGTCGATTGTAACCGTAGGAGTCTGAGAGTGGAGGTTTAGTTCTTATTTATCTGTTAAAACTCTTGTTTAAGTTTGCTTTCAAAATAAATGATATATATATAAATATATAGTGTGCTGTTTTCTGATTGAGTAATGAATCTAAACAGTTAAAGTGCAAATAAAACACAGCACAGGTAAAGAAGTAAAACAAAGCAAACAAGAATCAAACAATCATCCAGATGACACAAGATGTATAGTAGTTCCCCTCAACTGGGTACATCTACTCTTCTACCCACTGGTAGGAATCCACTGTGAGGTTGTTGTTAAGGTGTCCTCTCACCAGGTGAGCTGTTGATAAGGTGCTCTAACCAAACTACAGGTTTTTGCTAAGGTGCCCTGTCACCGAGAGTTAACTTTTGAAGGGAGTTATAACCCTGTACAAGAGAGGTGAAGGAATAAAAAGGGAAAGAGAAAGTTTTGTTGTTCTTCTCTGTATAAGCAGACTCTTGAAGATCCTGTTGTGGTGTTGAATGGATCTGAATATTATGTTGAAGAGCTCCCCCTATCTGATATAGATTGATGACAGTTCTGGAGATCTCTTCTCTTGATTGCACACGGCTTCTTTCCTCTATGCAGTGGTGATCCTGAGCAAATGGTTGTGATTGTTGTCTCAGGATGTATGTAATCTGCAGGAAAGTATTAGCAAAGAAGGGAATAAATTTGCTCTATGTTTCTGTCGTATATACTCCTTCTTGTCCCTGTTAAAGATAATAATCTTTTTTCTTCTGTATCTTCTCTTTTTTATAATCTGAGAACCCTTGCTCTTAATTTGAATTCTTCTCTCGGGAAGAAGGAAAGAGCTTAGGTCTCCATCAATGATTTGACTCTTCGAGAAGATAACCTGCCGTTTCTGTTCATTAAAGCTGATCTGCAACGGCTATAGTATTTATTGATTTGCAATGGCTAAGTTAAATATATAAAGAAAGAAAGCAGAATAATATAATATTTGTCGAGCTCTGGATAGAATTTGTCGAGCGCTGGTCGACATTTGTCGAGCGCCTTGTGCTGAGCAATTGTCTTCACTTGTCGACCGCTGAGACTGGCTGGATTTTGTCGAGCGCCGTTCGCTATTTGTCGAACGCTGAGACAGGCTGACTGGTGAGCGGTTAATGAAATGACAGATCCGTCTAACGCCGTTCGACAAATGTCGAGCTCCGTTCGACGAAATCAGAGAATAAATATTTTTGTGTATTTTATTTTCTCCGATTCGATCACATTATATTTAATTGAAATTACCTTGAAGAGATTTAAGTCATTAGATAGATTTGAAAGTTTGACCCTAACTCAAATCAAACCCAAGGTTCCAACAGAGTCCGAGGAGCTGGAGCACCAGCCTGACCAGCCGGACAAGGTGGCAGGACCTGAGGAGCAGATGCCGCACACTACTTCAACTAGGAGACAGGTGCTTGTGGATTAGAGTATATTTTGCTTCCGCTTGGAGATATTATGAGAGAGAGTGATTGTACCATTATTTACATTTTGCATATGTACTAGGCATAAGCCCCCACTCTATCTTTATACTCATGCTGGACTATTTCTATTTCACTTTATAGCATTCTGTGATTGTGGACTTATTCACTTTTATATGTTCTTCTATTCTCAATTGGCCTAAAGGTTTGAATGATCGTACTAGCCGGCAGGATCTGCGTCATGCGGTAACGACTAACCTGTGAGTTGGCGTCATCCGTTAGGCGGCAGTCCTGGGCATAAGACCCCGGTAACCCTCTTATATAGTAAGGGGGAGGGGGGGGGGGGGGGGGGGGTCTTACAAACTGGTATCACTTGAAAAAAATGATCATAAGAGATAAAAGTCTACAACACTAGGCCACCCTGCTCGAGCTTTAGTTTGCAGAAAAACTAAGCAGCGGAAGCAATGGTGTGCCCATGTGTAAAAATCACATTAAATAGTCCATTTAGGCATTGAGTTAGGCCAATCCTAATACAACCTTACTTTTTTGTAGCCCCCACAATTTGCTGGCCCACAGGATGCTATCCCTCCCCCTCTGACTGCTACCCCTTTTCAGCAGACGAAGTTAGGGCAAACTCTGATGGCCATTCTGGATGCCTTCAGAGCTTAGCAGGCTCTGACCTCACAATCAAACCTCGGATCAAACTGGTTAATTTCCTTCAAGAGTCTGTCTCCTTCGATGTAGCATGGAACAGAGAATGCAGTGAAGACGAAGGAGTGACTTCACTCCATTCAGGAAATGCTAGCGGACATCAGCTGCCCAGTCAATAGGGCAGTTTCCTTAGCGACGTCTGCTTTGGATGCACATGCCAAGGGATGGTGGAAGTCATTGTTGGACTCCACATATGCACACCAGGAGCTTTTAGACATTTCATGGGACGAGTTCAACGATGCATTCTTGGAGCATTTTGTATCTACTTTGGATAAGGATGAGTTGGAAGAGAGGTTCTTGAACCTCCGACAGGGGACCCGGTCAGTGAATGAGTACCAGAGGGAGTTCTCCCACCTAGTTAGATTTGCGGGGATACTTGATTTGGATGACAGGAAGTATGCCAAGAGGTTCTATCAGGGTCTCAGGGACCCACTGAGGCAGGATTTGCTTTTCATATCACATGACACGTCTACCCAGATCATCGAGATGGCCAAGAAGCTGGAGGCAGACCACGTGATGGTGCAAAGCAGGTGGAAGAGACCGACCGATGGATCACACTTTGGCAAGAGCAACAGAGGCCCGCAACGGGGCAAAGTGATGAGCCATAGGAGGGGTGGGGGACGTCCTCATCCTAACTTCAGACCAGAGCAGCAGCCTCCTGCAGTGATGGCTCCTCCACAACTACGGATCTAGGAGCCGGAGAGGTAGGATGATCGGGGTCGCCAGCCGGTGATATATTACGGGTGCCACCAGCCGGGGCATATCAGAGCTAACTGCCTTCAGCAGTTTCATCCACCTCCTCCTCCACCTCCAGCAGCCCCTCCAGCATAGCAGGGCCGAGGCCGAGGATGAGGTTGGGGTCGAGGACCTCACGGTAGAGGCCGACGGCCGGAGCAGATGTATGCACTGGATTTCACAAAACCCTAGAACCCTGAGGAGGTCATCACATGTAATTTAGTGTTTTCCTTATAATTACTTAGTACCTTGCAAAATCTTAGCTTTTATTAACTTATGACCCAAACAACAAAAAATCACCCTGGTATAGTACTTGTCTACGAGAAACCCGCATATACCTTGTTCGATAAGGGTGCCTTGCACTCATTCCTCTCAGAGGAATTCATAGACGATCTGGATCAAGTGCAACACTTTGAAGGTATGCATAGGAAGGTTCGACGTTCGGACGGGTCAGAGATAGTATCGTGCACCAAGTTCAACATGAATGTAGAGATTGGAGAAAAGCTATTCGAAGCACCGACGACACTTTTGAAGATGAAAGATTTTGATCTGATCTTGGGCATGAACTGGCTGCATTGGAACCATGCTAAGATCGCCTGCCCGACAAAGAAAATTGTACCAAGGCATGAAGACTCTAAAGTAGTGATCGAAGATATTAGACCCCCTCCCGTCTTTTATTATCATCTATTCAGGTTGTCAAAGCCCATGAGCAGGGAGATGAGGTGTATATGATCTGCTTCGAGATGGCGGAGACGAAGGCCTCCAAAACAGATATTCCAGTAGTTAGGGATTTCTCCGACGTGTTTCCAGAGAAATTACCCGAACTACCCCCATCCAGAGATATGAATTTCTGGATCCAGTTGGTGCCAGGAGCGAGGCCGGTGTATCGGGCACCGTACATGATGGCACGCACTGAAGGAGCTAGCGGAGTTCAGGACCCAGCTTCAGGATCTTATGGATTCGGGATTTGTCAGGCCGAGTTCATCGTCGTGGGGAGCCCCAGTATTATTTGAGAAGAAGAAGGATGGGTCACCGCGGCTCTGCATTGATTATCGAGAGCTGAACTAGCTGACAGTGTGGAACACATATCCGTTACCACGGATCAATGAGTTATTTGACCAGTTGCAGGGAGCCTTCTGGTTCTCCAAGATCAATTTGAGATCTGGGTACTACCAGTTGCGGATTCAAGAGGAGGACATTCCGAAGACGGCCTTTAGTTCCCACTATGGGTTATACGAGTTCACGGTGATGCCCTTCGGGCTCATGAATGATCCCTCAGCATTCATGAGCTTGATGAACAGTGTATCGAGCCCTACCTGGATAGATTCGTCATAGTATTTATTGATGATATCTTGATCTACTCCAGGCCGAAGGAGGAGCACACCCAACATTTGGATCAGGTCTTGGGCAAGTTGCGACAACACCAGATGTATGCAAAATTCTTGAAGTGTCAATTTTGGCTACAGGAGGCAGCATTCTTAGGACACCTTATCAGTGGGGACGGGTTAGCAGTGGACCCGACCAAGGTGCAAATAGTGAGAGATTGGCCGCAACCAAAGTCGGCCTCGGATGTCCACAGCTTCCTGGGATTAACAGGATATTATCGCAAGTTTGTACAGGGGTTCTCGAGAATTGCACTTCCCCTCATGACCATGATGAGGAAGAATGCTGCTTTCATTTGGACAGAGAGGTGCGAGGCGGCATTTCAGGAGTTGAAGGACCGACTCACCTCATCCCCTATCTTGTCCTTCCACCTGGGAAGGAAGGATTTCAGATTTACCCGGTGCACGACCTAGGTGGCATTTTAGATTTCAGGAGTCGAAGGCTGAGTTCTCATGCAGCATGGCCATGCGATCGCGTATGCTTCAAGGCAGCTAAAGAAGCATGAGCAAAACTACCCGGTGCATGACCTAGAGCTCGGGGCAGTAGTCTTTGCTTTGAAAATCTGGAGGCACAATCTGTATGGGGTTCATTGTTGTTGGAACATGCTTTCCGCATCTCTTGGTTTGACAATAACAAATCCTATTGTATTTGATCATACTTGCATTGTGTTTATTGTGTGCAGGATCTTCAACATTCAATCCCCAAAGGAGTGTGAAAAAGAAAGACGTCGAAGCGACATCAGGATGATTCTCTGTTGATACCGCGGCGCGGTAACACTACCGCTGGCGCTAGTGGTTCGACGAAATGAGATGCGCTCGACGAAATGGTGTTCGACGAAAGTAAATGTCGTTCGATGAACTGGCGTTCGACGAAATTGAGTCCGACGAAATGAAAATAGCGTTCGACGAAAATAGATTCCGTTCGACGAAAATGCCGTTCGACGAAAAGGCGTTCGACGAAAGTAGATGTCGTTCGATGAACTAGAGTTTGACGAAATAAGATGCGTTCGACGAGAAGAGATGTGCTCTTCCGCGGAGCGCTAGCACTACCGCTGGCGCTAGCGAATCAGATGCCGTTCGACAAAATGGAGTTCGACAAAAGAAGATGCCATTCGACGAACTAGCGTTCGACGAAAATGGCATTCGACGAAATGGCGTTTGACGAAGATTGCGTTCAACGAAATAGTGTTCGACGAAAATAGATGTCGTTCGACGAAAATTGATGCCAGGCGTTGCTACCGCGGAGCGTTAGAACTACCGCTGGCGCTAGCATAAATGGAAACAATTGACCGGAAGGAAATAGTGGAGAAAAAGAAATGATTGGCGGGATGCATATTTAGCGTGCTCTACCGCGGCGCGGCATGTCTACCGCCCGGCGATAGCTTTTGGAATCCTCCCATCTGCATGTGATTGAGGAGCAAATATGGAAGGAGATATTGGCTGAAGGAAGGTTATCTAGCTATCGCAGAGCGTTAGCGTTACCGCGGCGCGCTAGTCGGAGCTCAAAGTTTGGCGCTCAAAAGTTGCCTAAGTTTTCACGATCCGTGTGCTTGATCATTGCCTAATGTGGCTACCGCGGGGCGGTAGTACTACCGCAGGCGGTAGAGGCTGATTCTATTTAAAGACGCGCGCTTCCTCCATTGTTGCTGGCTGTTACAGAACAAATTGAAGCCATATATTCAGAGCACTCATGAGAGCCTTCCCCAAGCAGCCCGAAGAACTCCGTCAACGTTCGTGAACGCAAAGAGCTTGAAGACCGATCCGATCACATCTACATCGACATCAAGTTCTTCTTTTGAGGGAGTTTTTAGTTTGTGTTTTGTTTTAGTTTCTAATTGTAACCTTTATATCTTTTGTTCGGTAGAGGAACTCGCCACACGACGACTAGGGCCTTACGAGGACTAGGGGAAATTCACCTCGCGTTGGCGACTAGGTTTTATGGGGCTTAGGGAGGAATTCGCCACACGACGACTAGTCTAGGGAGTAGATCTAGGTGGTGCTCGAGGCCTTTTGGGGAGAGAAAGGCTAGAGCGGCTTGAGGCCTTATCTGGGGAGAGATAGGCTAAAGCCAACCGGTCCTTGGGAGAAGGGTCGGTATAGAAAACCAAAAGAGTTTTAATTGGTCGCCTCTTTCCAAGCGTCATTGGGAAAAGTTTTTGTAATCACATTTATTTCAATTTAATGTTAATGAAAATATGTTTGTTTCTTCATCTCTGATTCGTGCTCTATGATTTTCATTGTTCTAACCTAAAAATATTTTCACTATCGCTAACGCCGAGCTGTAACTCTACCGCTGGCGGTAGCAACAGAGAATTAATTTCTCTAAATAATCTCGAAAATCTTAAAACCCTTATTCACCCCCTCTCTAAGGGCGCCTACAGATCCAACAAGTGGTATCAGAGCCAGGTTATTCCACATCGGCTTAACAACCAGGAATAATGGAGTCTCTTGATCATGATCTCGCTTCTACTAGTGGGGAGAATTCTTATGATGAAAAATCACTAGCACCACCTTTATTCGAAGGGAAAAATTATAAAAGGTTGAAAAATTTAATGGAAAAATTTCTCAAGTCCTTAGGCATAGATGTTTGGAACATTACTATTGAAAAGCCACCTAGCGTATTAAATAGAAATGAAATGTTTTTAAATGCAAAATCTATGAATAGTATATTTTGTGCGTTAGACCAAAATATTTTCAAACTTATTTATAGTTTACCTACCGCTTATGAGATTTGGAATTTTCTTGAAAGAACTTATGATTCTCCTTCTGTAGGTATGGAACAAACACAAGAATTGGAGAACATACAAGATTGCACACATATTCAAGAAAGCTACTCAAATGATGGATCCATAGAATGCTCATCAAGTGGAAAGGATGATGGAAACTCTTGTTTGAAAGAGGAAGATGAAGAAGACAAAGGAACAACATGTTCAAATCTTGCCCCATCCACAAGCGCTGTAATGAAATCAAAATCTCTTATTGTATGTAATTCTATTTCTACATCACAATTGCTTCAAACTACAAAGCACAAAATTAAGAAATTAAAAAATGCTAATAAACATTTGCGCTTAGAAAATAAAAATTTAAAGGCAAAAATTAATGAAGAATCAAATTCTAATTTATCTAGTTCTATCCATGACTCCTTAATTGAAAACATTACACCTTATGTAGAATATAATGAATTAAAAGAAAAACCCAAGAAACTTGAAAATGAGTTTATTTTTGTAAAAGAACAAAATGAAAGATTATGTTTAGAAAATTCATCTTTGAAAAATGATTGTGCTAAGTGTAAAGACTATAAAATTGAAATTAAAGAGATGGATGAAACATTTGATGAATATAGAAATAACTATCAAAATCATATTGATTCAATTGTTTCCACTCTTAAAAATATCATAATCGCTTATAATAAAGCTAGACATAATTTAAAGATCAAGAATGATGAACTACAATAAAAAAATCAACTTGCTTATGAAAATTGTAAATACAAATTCACAATATCAAACTATATCTAAAAACAAGTTGAATATGAATATGAACATCTTAACTAAGTTTAATAATGGGAGTAAGGAACATAAATGATTTGTAAATCGAAATCAAAATCACCATTATTTACAAAATCAGGTTTCTCCCAACCAAAAATTAAATGCAAACAAATTTCCTTCAAATTATAAATTCAAAAATCATTTTTATCCAAATATTTAAGTAAATGATTATGGAAATTTGAAAACTAAAAATAATGTTTGTCCAAGGTATGAATGGAGACCCATACTTAAGAATGACGCACTAATGTCAAAAGAAAGTGTCCATCCATCCTTGCCTCCCCAAAAGTCAACACATTATATTTGGGTACCCAAAGGAACCATCCCACTTGGTCCCCTTTGGATACCTAAATCTCTTATTCATTAGGTATCACCAAGTGCATGGAGTAGAATATTTTCAAAATAATATATACAATTTTCTACTTCATGATATGCTTTAATGTCTTTTTAAATTTTCTCTTTTTTTATTTATTTTAAGCTATCATGTCATGGTCATCTAATATATTGTTGGAAACATGATTTGATCTCTTACAGATTAATGAGATTATAAATCAAATTGATCAAATTTCAAAGTCATATTTTATTGTGATGACCTATCTATCTTTCTTAAATTCATTTCTTATATCATCTTTATAAATTAGATACTCAACTAGCTATAAAATATTACAAAAAATAATAATAAAAGGATTGATTATGAATAGTGTGTCATGAATCCTTTTTATGCAAAACCAAAGATCAATAAATTCAAGTAATAAATGCAATGATATTATTTCAAAACTTTATTTTTGTGACCTTTGTCTTTGATGTGATTGTATTATGTCTAAAGATTGCATGTACATTTTTTTCTTTGACTATAGAATAAATCTTACTCATATAAAGGTTCATTATTTCATTCTAGGTCCTAAGAAAATCAAATTGAAATTCCTCTTTGTGTAGATGCAATACTAGAATCTATCAAATTGATCTATATCATTATGACTTTGCACCAAATCTCATTATCTCAGCATCACTTCCTAGTATAAGTTTTCTTTTGGTGCTCATAATAGATATATCATTTAAATGTCATGCTAAATCAAAAGGTAGAAAAACTACGTGAGTCTAAAATTTTTAACAATAAAATTCAAACAACATCATAGTTTATAAATCAATTGCTAAGACTTGAATTAAGTGTCCTAGACCTCTCGGGTTAAGTAAAATACGAAAACCAATCGTTCATGCAAACTTATACTACGTAGACATCTCATAAAATTCTGAAATTTCTGCATGAACCTACCATTGGTACACTTAATCAAGACCAACAATCAAAATTTTCAAAATATCAAAAAATCGTGTGCTGTATTCGCGCTAGCGCTAGCTCGAGGCTCTGATTTTCTGTCTTCTTTAAATTTCCAAAAATCAACAAAAATATGTATTTCTATATTTCCTACTTATTTTTGCTTTACTGCATTTCATTAATTTTAGAAAAATTAAAATTCAAAATTACAGAAACATTTTTTTGAGTATTTGTCTTTTTGTACAAACAAAAACAAAATCAAATACAAAAATATAAAATCATTTTTATATCAAAAAATTGTATGGACTCTATTGTAAACATCAAGCATGATTTCTTCTATCATTTAAGACCTTCTACAATGTTGTGATTCATATTTTCAAACTACCTTAAACATTGTCTTTATCATGCTTTGATACTTCTAAACACATGTGTATAATTTATATTGTAAAAGTTGTGTTGAACCAAGCTTAGCGTGCCTCTAAGTATGAGCAAATGTTTTATGTTTGATAATGATATTTATTCACTCACTTATTTTGGCATTGTCAACATATGTTTATAATCTAAGAATGCTTGTGTATGTTCTGTAATAGTACAATGAATTAAAATTGCAAAAGTATCTTACCTACACTACCTTTATTTGCACTTTTAAAAGTTAAGAAAAGTGGTTATGTTTTCATAAATTATATTGGTTTGCAAATGTAACACCTCCCCTACAATGACTATATAATATAAGTTCGGCCGGGACCCCACAACATATAATCGCCACAGCTTTAGTATTAAAAAGTAATATAAATCTAACCATCTCAAAACTCAGAACCAACACAACGGAAACAATAAAAAAATAAACCCCAGAAAATGTCCACATCTACATAAGAGTACTACGGCCTTAAGGCCTTACAAAACTCCTACTCAAGTCAAAATAGAGCATATAAAGGTCCAAAAGATCATCACAATCCTAAGCTACCTCGGCATGCAAGCCGGAACAGGTAAAGACATCAAATCAATCAAGAAAGCATGAAAAGAGCACTTCATGAAGCTTAGGCCTTTCTGGCCGGCGAGCTATGTCCAACCTGCGATCCTTGCCCTGCATCCAAATCACAAAGAGCGGTAAACGAGGGTTAGCTTTGGCTGACCAACAATGGTGTAACAACACCCCTCCTCTCGGCCGTCCTAGCGGACCCTGGGGAACTACATCACCCTGCAAGTCAGCACTTTGTATGCAAATGTAAAAAGTAGCAATAACATAAACATGACAGGCATGAGTGTCACAAGCATCATCCACATTTCTATGTTGAGCAATAAAAGTAGGGGGATCTAGCAATGCATCATGTATACAAACCTGGGTTTCACCAAAGGCACCCTATCGCGTGTATGCTTCTAACATAACAACACACATCAATATTTCATAACAAACCAAGGGTACTTATCATTACCCCACAGGCGTGCAAGCCCAAGGTCAAGAACTCCACTGAGACCACACCCCTTACATGGCTCATCTTGCCAACGGGCGCATTAGCATACTTGTTCTCGCCTCAAACACTAAACCAAAAGCCAAGAACTCCACTGGGACCTCACCCCTTACATGACTCATCTCGCCAACGGGCGCACCAGTATACTTGTTCCTGTCAGTTAGCCCAGAAGGGGGCTTGTCTTGCCGAGACACTCTCTCCACATGAATCCAAGCATTCACGGGCTATCCAGCCGACCACAAAGACAAACCACGCCTTCACATACACATCACAATTTCCCTTTTCAAACCAACGTTCATTCTCACACGAACATAAGGGCACACATACGAAGTTTTCGTCGTCATCAGATTTCTAGCAAAATCCCTAAAATGCACGTTAAGCAACATCACCGAATCGGACCATCGGTCACGATTTTGGCTTCACACAGAATGCCCAACCCACTAACGGAGCGGATCTCTAGTGCAAAATCATGTCGGGGACAGACTCAATCAACCCGATGGTTCTTCTTGAACCGAGGCGACCCAAACCACTCTCATTTGAGAGATCTGGTGCCATAAATTTCAGAAAAAGGAAAGTAAAAGCATAGATGCCATGCACACATCCTAAAACCGGGAGGAGAGATGTCGTTACCCTAAGAGTTCTCTTCCTCACCATGGATCGGTTGAAGGCACGAATAGAAAGAAGCACCTTCTAGTCCTCTCCACGGATCTGGTCTCGGATCTGCGAACGGAGCTCCGGTGCTCCAACAATGGCGGATCTAGCCTTCTTCTTCCTCCAAACCCTTCCTCTCTTCTACGCCTCCAAAAGCACAAAGGATTTCCCCAAAAGAGAAAAGAACTTCTCTTCCCTAAATTAGACCTTAGGACACACTTATCTGGACCGTAGGATCAAGATCCAAAAAGATTGGACGTCCAGGAAATGCTACTTACGGAATAGGTTTCGTCAGCTAACGCCGGCATTAGCGCCCGCGCTAGATCTTCGTCGAACTCTCCGTCGAACTCCGTTCGACGAACTCCCTTTGTTGAACTCTTCGTCGAACTCCGTTCGACGAACTCCCTTTGTTGAACTCTTCGTCGAACTCCGTTCGACGAACGACCTTCGTCGAACTCCGTTCGACGAACTCCCTTCGTCAAACTTCAGCGTCAAACTTCGTTTGATGAACTCCCTTCGACGAATGAAGCCAACTCAACGTCTCAGTGGATCCGAGCTCTCTTCGTCGAACTCCCTTCGTCGAACTCCGTTCGATGAACGAAACCAACTCAACGTTCCAGCGGTTCCGAACCCTCTTCGTCGAACTCTGTTCGACGTGTAAACCCCCCCTCCCGGAACACTAAACACGGCCGAGGGGAGTCTTATGCCCAGGACAGCCGCCTTGCGGAGGTGCCAACACACGAGCTAGCCTCCCCCACAAGACGCCTACCCTGCCGGCCGAACCAACCGAACAGCGCCAACCCATCAATAAAGTAAAAGCAAGAAGCCATAATTAAATCCACATATGCAAGGGTCACAAAACTACGAGACAGGAAGCTCCTGTACTATATCAGAGTGACAAAAGAAACGCCTCAAGGGCTACATCTCAAACTGTGCTCACATATGTCACCGACGGTAGTGAGGGTATCGTGTCCTCCGACTCTGTCGTCCTGGCCTGGCTAATCTCCTCCAGCACCGTGCGCTGCTGCTCCAGGGTGCGCTCCTAAAATGTTGGACGTAGCAACCATTAGTCATAAAGACTAAGTGGCTTCACATCCGCTCCCCCATCGACTCTAAGGCACCGGGTGGTAGGAAAGGAAGAAAAGCTGCAATATAAGCAATAATATACAAGCAGATGACAGGAATGGTTGTTCATATATGCCAGTTGTATAAGTACCCAAGTACTTGCAATAATTCTAACTAACAGGTACATAAATAACAGTGGATACATAAGCACGTACTAGTAACAAGGAAGCATGAGCAGAGTATCGCAGAACCGAATTGAACTTAACTTATAAGGATGCCCATATAAGCTTATAAGTTAAGGATCTGAACACGAAGGTAACTCATCATATAAAGGTGCCCATATAAGTTTATATGATGAAGATCCAATGCGGTGCAATGTAATGATTATGAAGGATGAATGCAGTGCAATGATTATGAAGGATGAATGCAATGCAATGATTATGATATGATGACTTACCCATGCATAATTGTTATGTCGACATAGACCTTTAGTTCTCGCTTTTTGAGGGGTAGCTAACCGCCCAGGCATCTCCCGTCATGGCTAGACGGAGACAGTGGAACGAGATCCTCCACTACTAGGAGGGTATGAACACCACCAGTCCTAGGCCTCTTTACGCCTCGACGCTAAGAACACACAGCAGAGACCCTGCGTACTGCTCGCACCATGCTGAGCCTTCAAGGACACAGAAGGGGACTTGGGTAGGTAAGCACCAAGAGTCCAACCCAACCGGTCTAGAGTCTAACTGCGGCTTCTGTCGGTGTCACGACTAGCAAGCCCGTAGACCCACCACAAGTAATCCTCCAACCAGGATCCATACAACACCAGGTGTAAGCCAAGAAACCCATGTGCTTCCCATGCACAACCCGACTCCTATGAAATCCCCCGTGTTATCTCATAATAATTACCTTGAATATTTCCCCAATTTCAAGCCTTGTCTATATTTACTAATGTTATTTGCAACACAACAAATTTATAGGAAGAGACTAACAAAATTACCGTAAATATAAATCTAACATTCAAAATTCTGATTGGGGGTGGTCTCAATACCATTAGGCACATGTCCACCAAATTTGTACGAACATCCGATAAGTAATTTGAGAGAAATCCAAACAACATTATAAATTTTAAGCGTATATCGCTGTTTACCGAAACTGGATTTCTGGGAGTTACGCACAACCACCAATAACGTGCCACCCCATTTTGAAAAGCTCTTTTCGAGGTCTACAACTTTTATGTTGAGCCCTCAGCCCAGATCCAGTCACATCATGGCTAGAAGTGGGTTTGAACCCTGTTGTGGGAACCAGGACAGAATCTGTCCAGCACATATCCTATAAATTGCCTAAACTCAGCATTTTCGATTTGACATATAGGGAGCTACAGGGTTCTCCAGAAAACGTGCAACCACAATTCGGAAAGGACTTTCGGAGGGCTACAACATTTATGTTGAGACCAAGGCCTGGATCCAGCTGGAACATACCTAAAATTAGGCTTTAACTCAGCTGCATGACTAGAAACAGCCCAGGTTTGGTCTGCAGATAATAATCTGCACAAATCTTAAAGTGCATCTAACAACTGCTGTTCATTTTCTTCCTCCAGCCGAATCTACCACTTTCCACAAATCTTATTTCCTCCAATACTCCCTCATGAGGCCGCCGATTTTCACAAAATAACTCCTTTGCCCTCGCATCGAAGAAAGGAGTTAATCAAAGGCATTTTCGCGGCGAACGACATCCTAAAGCAAAACCCTAGCGTGGCCTCTTCCTACGAATCACCATAAACTCACCAAACCAAGCTCTTTTGAGCTCGATGTCTCTCCTAGTTTTATCTAGAGATCTAGCACCAAGGGAGAGGGGTCGGAAGTCACCTGATTTCCGGCCGACGATCGCGGTTGTCTCCTCCGCAGCATGGCGGCAGTTGGCCAAGCTCAAATCCTTCTCCAAGCTTTGATCCTTCAAAGCTCCTTGGATAAAACCCTTAAGGTGGGGGAAGGATATGAAGAAGAAGAAGAAGAAATGAGCCAGAGAAAATAATGGCTCGGCCCCTTTTTGGTGAAGAATGAGGCTAATAGCTTAAAGAAAAGAGATAGTGGAATTTGATTTGACAAGCATTTACGACAACAACTCCCCTTGCAATTAAGCCTTTACTGGAAGGCAGCAGAAAAGCCACACAGGACCCACACTTTCGTCGAACGTGACGGCTACAACTTCACCGACCGACGATCGACTGCCCCTTTGACGTTCGTCGAATGGTGGCAATTTCGTCGATCGCCGAACGGATACAGTTTCATCGACCGACGATCGACTACCCCTTCGACGTTCGTCGAACGACGACAATTTTGTCGATCGCCGAATGGCTACAGATTCATCGACCGACGATCGACTGCCCCTTCAACGTTCGTCGAACGGCGACAATTTCGTCGATCGACGAATGGCCGCCCCTTCGACGTTCGTCGAACGGAAGCAGCAGAGGCAAACAAACGGGATGTTACAAATCCAATAAACAAAAAAATTAATTTCGTCCCCGAAATTTTGAGTTTGGGCTACGGTATCGAAACAAAGTATGACAAACTAGTTTAGGTCATACATGGGGAAAATAATCCCGGGTAACGCTGCTGCATAAGGTCCATCGGCTCCCAAGTGTATTCCTCCCGTCCATGATTGGACCACATAACTTTCTCCAATGGAACACTCTTTCTCCACAGCACTCTGGTCTCGGTGTCTGCTATCTGCATAGGCTCCAGCCGGATAGACCTGTCGGTCTCCACAGGACCAGACGTAGTTACAACATGTTGATCAGGGCGAAGCAAGGCCCTCCGAAGGGAGGACACATGGAAAATGTCCTGTAAATTCTCCAACTCTGACGGTAACATCAACCGATAAGCTAAGGGGCCAATCCGCTCCAGGATGGTATAAGGCCCCATATAACGAGGGCTGAGCTTCTTCCTTCCCCGAACCCGAGACACACCGTGCATCGGCCTGATCTTCAAGAACACCTTGTCTCCAACATGGAATTCCACTGCCCTGTGCTTTTTGTCATAATATTTTTCCTGTCGGCTCTGCGCTTCAAGCATGCAGTCTCAAATCAGTCTGACCATTTCATCGGTATCATCGATGAATTTCACCCCTAACACCTTCGAGTCCTCATCTTGGACCCATGACAAAGGTGTCTTGCACCTCCTCCCATATAATGACACATAAGGAGCCATGCTGATGCTTGCCTGATGACTGTTATTATAAGAGAACTCTACTAAGGGCAGAAGTCTCTCCCACGGCTCACCTCGATCCAAAACACAAAGGCGCAATAAATCTTCTAGGGTCCTGATCGTCCGCTCTGACTGGCCATCCGTCTGAGGGTGGAAGGCCATGCTAAAAGTCAAACGTGAGCCCAAATAAGCTTGCACTGCTTTCCACTCCTTGGAGGTGAAGCGACCGTCACAGTCCGAAACAATAGTTTTGGGCACTCCATGATAGCGAACAAACTGCTCGACGAAGAGTCTCACCAACACGTCAACATGTGTATCCTTCCTCATCAGCATAAACCTCGCGACCTTCGTCATACGTTCCACGACCACCCATACAGAGTCATTCCCGGAGCGGGAACGAGGTAGCCCGTGAACGAAATCCATGGATATATCTTCAAACTTCCACTCGGGAATGGACAACGGCTGCAACAACCCAGCCGGGCTTCTACACTCTGCCTTTACCTTCTAGCACGCCTCCTAGTGAGTGACAAAATAGGTGACTTCCCGCTTCATCCTTGGCCAAAACATCATCCTCCGCAAATCGGTATACATCTTGACAATCCCGGGATGCACCAAATATTTTGTGCAGTGAGCCTCCTTCATTATGTCTTCTCGAATCCCTCCTCCTGCGGGTATGTATAACCTGCCATGGAAATGAACAAGATCCTCCTGCATGGTGTACTCCCCCGCAGTTCCAGCTTCCACTGCTCGAAGTATAGATTCTAGGGCAACATCCTTCCTTTGCTCGGCTCGGATGCGATCTAGAATATCACAAACTATGCTCATCGTGGCCAGGTACTCGGCGAAAACCTCTAGATTGGCTCTAGACACGAGCGTGATCTGCATCTCCTCGAGCATCCTTACCAACTCCATGTCCATCAGCCGTGAATCTGGACTGGATGTTCTCCTGCTCACTGCATCGACCACCGAGTTTGCCTTCCCTGGGTGATAGTTTAGCGTGTAATCATAGTCGCTCAAAAACTCAATCCACCGTCGCTGCCTTAAATTTAGATCCTTCTGGGTGTGTATATACTTTAAGTTTTTGTGATCGGTGAATATCTCACAGTGAACACCATATAAATAATGCCTCCAAATCTTCAAGGCAAAAATCACTGCACTTAGCTCCAGATCATGCACCGGATAATTCACTTCATGCTTCTTAAGCTGCCTTGAATCATAAGCAATCACGTGCCCGTGTTGCATGAGTACATCCCCATCCCATGAAAAGATGCATCTGTGTAAACCTGAAATCCTTCCAACCCAGATGGAAGAGCAAGGATCGGGGCAGAGGTGAGGCGATCCTTCAGCTCCTGAAATGCGGCCTCACACTTAGGTGACCACGCGAATGGCACCTCCTTCTTGGTCAGCGCAGTGAGTGGAAGAGCGATCTTCGACAACCCCTCGACAAACTTGCAGTAGTACCCGACAAGTCCCAAAAAACTGCGCACATCTACTGCTGACTTCAAAGGCTGCCATTCCTTCACTGCACGAACCTTAGTAGGGTCCACGACCAATCCAGCCCCACTGATGACATGACCCAAGAAGGCAACCTTCCGGAGCCAGAACTCGCACTTGCCGAACTTGGCGAACAACTGATGCTCCCTCAGCTTCGCTAACACCAACTCCAGATACGTCCTATGGTCCAATATCAACTTTGAATAAACCAGGATGTCGTCGATGAATACAATCACGAAGTCATCCAGATAAGGATCAAACACCGTATTTATCAGGCTCATGAATGTAGAGGGGAAATTAGTGAGCCAAAAAGGCATAACTGTAAACTCATATAACCCATACCTCGAGCTGAAAGCAGTCTTCTGGATGTCCTCCTCCTGAATCCTTAACTGATAATAACCACAGCGCAAGTCGAGCTTGGAGTACCACTATTCTCCTTCCAACTGATCAAAGAGCTCGTCGATTCGCGGCAGGGGATTAGTGTTCTGGACCGTCAGCCTATTGAGCTCCTGATAATCTACACACAAGCGGAGCGAACCGTCCTTCTTTACGAATAGAACCGGGGCTCCCCAGGGTGACGAACTAGGGCGAACGAACCCTGAGTCCACCAACTCTTGTAATTGTACTCGGAACTCTGCTAGCTCCTTAGGTGCCATTTTATACGGGGCCCGAGAAATAGGCTTAGCACCGGTGCTAGCTTAATCTGGAAGTCTACCTCCCTAGGCGGGGGTAATCCGGGTAGTTTTTCAAGGAAAACATCAGGAAAATCCCGAACTACCGGTACATCCTTCATATCAGCCCCGATCTCCTTCATCTCAAAACAGATCATGAACACCTCATCGCCTTGCTCGTGAGACTTTACAACCTGTACAGAGGACAACAAGTTCCGAGATACGAATCTTATACCTTGAATTACCACCTCCGAGTCGTCATGCCTCAGCGTGATCCGCTTTGCCACACAGTCGATCTTCACGTGATTCCAATGCAACCATGTCACGCCTAAGATTAGATCAAAGTCTGGCATCCACAATACTGTTGCCGGTGTCTCAAATTGCTTCCCACCGATGGATATTACCATGCTGCACTTGGCGGTAGATAGTATCTCTGAGCCATCCAGAAGGCGCACCCTCCTGGGGCTCCCTCGAAACACTGCACCACACCCAGTTCACTCACAAACTCTTCCGATACAAACGAATGAGTGGCACCCATATTGAAAAGAGTAAGGGCAGGCTTACAACAAATAAGCACGGTACCTGGGGTTTTAAATCATGCACACTTAAGCATAATAGTTATGAAAAGACGAAACTAAATGCATGATTACCTATGATGACCTCCTGCGGGTCTCGTTCCTGAGTTAGATCCAAAGCGTATACCTGCTCCTGAGCAGGCCTGGGGTTCCTACCCTGCTGACCTTGACCTCGACCTCGACCTCTACCCCGCTGCGCCACCGGGGGAGCCATGTGGGCGATTCAGAGCATTTCCTTGCAGCTGCGGGAAGTAGGCCCGAATGTGACCGAGCTGGTGGCAATAGTAGCAAACTCCGGCACCTCTTTGCGGCTGAGGCGCTTGATTTTGATGCGGTGGGGGCAATGGAAGCAGCTGTGCTGGCTGCTCTATCCTGAAGTTTGGGAGAAAACGCCAACCATATCTCCTCCGGTCTCCGCCTCTGTCCCTGGTGTTCTGCCTCCTCCTAAAGCTGGGCCCTGCCTCCATCACGCCCTCTGCAGGCCTCTTTCCCTTATCCTGGACCCCTAAATGGCCCGCCTCCAAATTTTGTGCCGTCTCTATAATCTGTGCGAGGCTCAAATCGACGACAAAGAGAAGAGCCTGCCTCAGGGGATCTCGCAATCCCTTGTAGAACCGCTTCACGAACCCGCGATCATCTAGATCATAAGAGTATGCAAATCTTGCCAAGTGCTGAAATTCCCGTTGATACTCCACGACTGTACTAGATCCCTGCTTCAGCTGCAGGAACCTCTCCTTGAGTTCATCTCGAGCTGTAGGAGAGACGAAATGCTCAAGGAACACGTCTGCAAACTCGTCCCAGCTTATGTCAAGATGGTTATGCCCTTCAAAGGTGGAGCCCATCAAAGACTTCCACCACCTCTTCGCATGTAGATCCAAGGCCGTGACCGCCAACGTGACTGCCATATTGCCTGAGCATCGTATCCCTTCCAGTAACTCCTTCACTGTGTCCAACCATTCCTCCGTCTGAACTGCGGACTACGTCCCGTGATAGGTGGGAGGGGAGAGAGCATGGAAGGTGCTTAACCAATTTGAGTTCGGAGCCTGCGGCTGCACCGACAACTACTGAGACCTGAAGGCATCCAGGATTGCCGTCAGTGTCTGGCCCAACTCTGATTGTTGAAAAGGAGTAGGTACATGAGGCACGGGATCGCCCGTCGCTGGTTCTGAACGTACCAGAATATTCATGCAAGGTAGATTTTTGGGTTAGGTTGGCTACTTGAAAGAAGATAGTAGACCTACTTAATGCGAAATACACATGGGCACACCACCGCTTCCGCTCATTCAGTGTGTCCTCAAACTGAAGAGGTGAGAGGGTGCACCATGCGGGAATGGACTTCTTTATCTCAGGATCGTTGCAATCTGATACCATTTGTAAGACCCCCCCTCCCGGAACACTAAACACGGCCGAGGGGAGTCTTATGCCCAGGATAGCTGCCTTGCGGAGGTGCCAGCACACGAGCTAGCCTCCCCCACAAGACGCCTACCCTGCCGGCCGAACCAACTGAACAGTGCGAACCCATTAATAATGTAAAAGCAAGAAGCCATAATTAAATCCACATAAGCAAGGGTCACAAAACGACGAGACAGGAAGCTCCTATACTATATCAGAGTGACAAAAGAAACGTCTCAAGGGCTATATCTCAAACTGTGCTCCCATCTGTCACCGACGGTAGTGAGGGTATCGTGGCCTCCAGCTCTGTCGTCCTGTCCTGGCTAATCTCCTCCAGCGCCGTGCGCTACTGCTCAAGGGTGCGCTCCTAAAAAGTGGGACGTAGCAACCGTTAGTCATAAAGACTAAGTGGCTTCACATCCGCTCCCCCGACGACTCCAAGGCACCGAGTAGTAGGAAAGGAAGAAAAGCTGCAATATAAGCAATAATATACAAGCAGGTGACAAGAATGGTTGTTCATATATGACAGTTGTATAAGTACCCAAATACTTGTAATAACTCTAATTAACAGGTACACAAATAATAGTGGATATATAAGCAAGTACTAGAAAGAAGGAAACATGAACAGAGTATCACAGAACCGAATTGAACTTAACTTATAAGGATGCCCATACAAGCATATAAGTTAAGGATCTGAACATGAAGGTAATTCATCATATAAAGGTGCCCATATAAGTTTATATGATGAGGATCCAATGCGGTGCAATGCAATGATTATGAAGAATGAATGCAATGCAATGATTATGAAGGGTGAATGCAATGCAATGATTATGATATGATGACTTACCCATGCATAATTGCTATGTCGACAAAGACCTTTAGTTCTCGCTTTTTTAGGGGTAGCTAACTGCTCAGGCATCTCCCGTCGTGGCCAGACGGAGACAGTGGAATGAGCTCCTCCACTACTAGGAGGGTATGAACACCACCAGTCCTAGGCCTCTGTACGCCTCAACGCTAAGAACACATAGCGGAGACCCTGCGTACTGCTCGCACCATGCTGAGCCTTCAAGGACACATAAGGGAACTTGGGTAGGTAAGCACCAAGAGTCCAACCCAACCGGTCTAGAGTCTAACTGCCGGCTTCTGTCGGTGTCACAACTAGCAAGCCCGTAGACCCGCCACAAGTAATCCTCCAACCAGGATCCATACACCACCAGGTGTAAGCCATGCAACCCATGTGCTTCCTGATGATTTCGTTTGGACTGCTTCTTTTGTTTTATAAATAAAAGATAACCTTTGTATTATGAGTTTAGAATTGGCGGATGTTTTCGAAGAGTCTTGCAAGTACTCCTACTTTGAGAAATTAACCATTATCCTATTGAAGGATAGAAGTAACGGTCTTTTTCTTCTTTCGGAGTATTGACAATTACGCCTCGGCTACAACGCCGATTTCTATTGAATTGAAAAGTAGAAAAGGAGAGTTTTGCACTAAATGGGTTTGGAAAGCTGTATTTGAATTCTTAGTCCAAATTAATCATTTGATAAAGGCAAGTATACCTTATCGCAAGTAATACAGGATATTTTTTTTTAAAATATCGGGATCGTATATTTCCGCGGGTCGTGTTGATTATGCTACTTCGAGGAACGAACTATTATTTTATCGGAATAATATTTTTAGTTGGTTTAACAAAAATTCTAAGTGATAAAATGCGAAAGACGATAATAAGCGATTAACTAGAGTTCTAAGCGATGAGAAATATAGCGCGCGACGTCGAATTACCTTGAGACGAAAATAGATTTTTTTCGTAGAATTAAAAGTGATGATTTTTCAAAATATTAAGATGACTTGACCGTGGAGGTTCCATAATTATGAACGCTCCTCTCTCGAGGGTACGCCCACCTGAGATTATGAATATTCGACCGAACTCTCGTTCTACAATCGAATGTTCTTAATACTCGCTTTATGTTGTGAACCCCGCTATTGGGTTTTTATTTCCAATTCGGGAGAATTACCTCGTCCTCTCTCGAGGGTAGAGCGCACTTCTCTTTACCCGTGAGCGATCAATCCGTACGCACGAGCCTCTCGGCTAACTAGGTACGAAAACGGAAATGAAAACCACACATCGATTATGTGGCTCCACTCAACGTGATTCTCGGGTAAACCTTAAGCGTTAATTATTTTAGAAAGAGATGTTTTAATTTTATAGAAAAACTATTTTTGTGTCCCAATGCTCTTCGACGTCGTGTGCTAAAGGAAATTAGCCACTCATCGGAATGGAGACGGCATTGTCGGTTGAAAAATACATTTTTAATGATTAAAGCAGATATAAGCGGATAAAAAGGAAATGAAAAGACTTATATAAAAAACAGTAATAGTATCCGTCGCAACCACCTTAAACAAGCGCTAAAAAGTTCTTAGCCTCTTATTCAAGAAGGGGGTGGTATAGAAATGAAAAGACTTATAAAGGTGCAGAAATAATATCCGTCCCAACCACCTTAAACAAGCGCTAAAAAGTTCTTAGCCTCTTATTCAAGAAGGGGGTGGTATAGAAATGAAAAGACTTATAAGAGTGCAGAAATAATATCCGTCCCAACCGACTTAAATAAATGCTAAAGTTAATTAGCCTCTTATTCAAGATGGGGGTGGTATATAGCAGTTATATGAAAACTGAAATAAAACTAAGTTACAAAAAAAGAAAAATGTAATCTCATACACGCACACACTCAAAAAAAAAACTGAAAAGAAAGCGTTTAAAATGAAAGTGATAACATAAAGCGAAAAAGAAAACGATAAAACTATTTTATGAAAGCTTGTAAATCTAAGCTATGAAAACAGTAAACCTAGATTATGAAAGCAATAAACCTAACTATAAAAGCAATAAAACTAAATTATGAAAGCAATAAAGCTAAACTCATACACGCACACACGCTAACATTAATAAAAAGGAAGATGATCCAAATGAGAAAAACAACATTTTATTTCTAAAAGGCGAAAATTACAAACGAACATAACTTAATTGCATAAAGAAAACTCGCATTCACTCAAAGAACTCAGAAAAACATTACAAAGCACTCAAAATTTGGATGAAAAATACTTCAGCCGAGCCCCTCTATTTATAGGGAAAATTTGAGTTTTACACGCCCTAGGTCACGGGCGTGACTTGAATGTCACGGCCGTGACTTAGGGCGTGACATTTGCTCGGCTGTATTCGCCGCCTTCTGGAAGGTCTGGCCGTCAAACATGGCTGCACACGGGCATGACTTGGTATGTCACGGGCGTGACTTGGTGAGTCACGGGCGTGACTATGGGTGGCTGATGCCGGCAGCATGGGCGCGGCTTCGAGACGTGACGTGCTGGCGGCTCACGGGCGTGACTCTTCTGGAACACGGGCGTGACTTGTAGAGTCACGGGCGTGACTTGGTCAACTGGAGTGAGCTGGAAAGGAATTCGTCGGGCGTAGAGCTTTAAATTGACACGCCCTTGGTCACGGGCGTGACCGAGGGCGTGACTTGAGCGATTTGTCGGGATTTGATCTGAATTGAGCCGTCCCGTTGATATTTGGTCTTTAAAATTACACGCCCTTGGTCACGGGCGTGTCTGAGGGCGTGACCTGGGAAAATTTTGCAAAAAAATGCAAAAACAAAAATAAAACTAAGTTAGAAACCAGAAATAATAAAGAAGCAATTTATTCATTAATTTACATAGAAAATTCACAATATTAATCAAAACTATACTAATAATTATACTAAAAATACATATATTTTATTACTTATCAAATACCCCCATACTTAAGTTTTTGCTATTCCAGAGCAAAAGTAAGAGAGATCTATACGGGATTAACATAAGTTTTAATTTTTGGCTATCGTTTTATTTTAATCATAAGAGACTGAAAAATAAAAATTCGGAGTAATAAGAGTTAAGTCCTAAATTATGCAAATGATTTAAGTAGAAAGAAATATCCTGGCCAAAAGACTTCTTAATTAACCAAATAGCAAACAAAATTGCAATCATTGGTAAACGAGATTAGATCGAAATTATAATAACCTTTGTTTAAAGAAACATGAAGGAAAAATATAAGTTACTAATTATGCTCTCAAATGATTTTTTGAATTAAAACTAGAAACAATAATTTGGTTAAGGGAAAAGGGGGGGGGGGGGGGGGGGGTAAAAAGCCTTGGCAAATAGAAGAGTACTTGAATTAGGGGTGATGAATTTTATCATCTCACCCCTCTTATACAGTTTCCTTTGACTCCCATCGTTGGTGTACGAGGGAAAATTGACCTTTTTAATTAACCCAATGCCTGTGTTTACGGAATTTTTAATTCCCATTGACATAGGATTTCTTTTAACAAATATTGGGTGCCTATGTTTACGGAATTTTTGTATTCCCATTGACATAAGATCTTTTTTTGCCATGCTAAATTGGTGTATACAAGGGGTTTTCAAGAGAAATTTTGCCATGCTAAATTGGTGTATACAAGTGGTTTTCAAGAGAAATTCTAGAATAATAAAAAAAATTTTGAGAGCAACCTTAGTAAGTTGAATATTCCTAGATTCCTGAAGACATAAAGTAGGGATAATTGCAGTCTAAAGTTGTTTTGCCAACATAATACACATGTCTCTATTTTAGCTAGTAGAAGTAGTGCTTGATAACAAAGCCTCTATTTAAATTAAAAACATAAGATATTCTTTAAAACTTAACCCCGAACGTTTAAATCTATCGATCTTAGATAAACAAACAAATAGTAAAACTAGCGATTATGAAAATCCACAAACATATACTCTCGAAACTAAATGCTTAAAGAATAAAAGTAAAGTAGGGTTTATTATTTTTGGAGCTTTTTCTTTTTTTTTGTTTTTGTTGTTTTTTTTTCAACTACAAAAAATACATATTTTTTTTTTGAAGTAACGGTCTTCATTCTATGTTTTTTTTTGTTTTTTTTTGTTTTTTTTTTGTTTTGCAGTCTAAAGTTGTTTTGTTTTTTTGTTTTTGTTGTTTTTTTTGCAGTCTAAATTTTTAGCTCTTTTTTTTTGTTTTTTTTTTTGAAATGAAAACGGTAAATACACCCCCATACTTAAAACCCAACATTATCCCCAATGTTGTAATGTAAGTATGAAGAAGAGAAAATAACAATGCAATATATACAAAAGGAAAAAGGAAGCAAAAAGGCTTCCGTGAATTAAAGCTGGCGGGGTCGGAAGAAACCCTGCAAAAACAGAGAAAAAGCATAATAAAAATATTAGATAAATATGGGGTGCCTCCCACGAGCGCTTTGTTTACCGTCGCGTAGCTTGACGCATTTGGCGTGGTGAGATTATAAATTGGGGAGGGTTAAAGATTCCGTGTGTCCGTCCACCGGATCGCCCGCAAGATATAGTTTTAAACGGTGGCCGTTGACTTTAAAATCGCCTTTTTCGGGGTGAGAGATAAGAACGGTCCCATACGGCCAAACCTCTTTGACTGCAAAGGGGCCGAACCAGCGGGATTTGAGCTTACCCGGAAAAAGACGAAGACGTGAATTATAAAGAAGGACAAGATCGCCCGACGCGAAAGTTTTTGGAAATTTAATTTTTCGATCGTGGTAGAACTTAGAACGCTCCTTATAAAATTTATTACTCTCATAAGCGTTTGCACGCCATTCATCGAGTTCATTGAGTTGGAATTTCCTATTCTCGGAGGCTAAGTTCGAATCGAGATTTAAAAATTTTAAGGCCCAAAAAGCGCGGTGTTCTAACTCTACTGGTAAATGGCACGCTTTGCCGTAGACTAATCGATAGGGCGTACAACCGATAGCGGTCTTGTATGCCGTACGATATGCCCACAACGCGTCGTCGAGTTTTGAGGACCAATCCTTCCTATTTAAAGAGACGGTTTTTTCCAGAATGCGTTTTATCTCGCGATTTACTACCTCTACTTGGCCGCTCGTTTGGGGGTGATAGGCGGTGGCGAGCTTATGCGTGACGCCGTACTTAGATAAAATTTTTGAAAATTGGGCATTGCAGAAGTGCGTGCCCCTATCACTTACTATTGCACGGGGCGTGCCAAAACGAGAAAATAATTTTTTTAGAAAATGGATGACGACTCGCGCATCATTGGTGGGCAGAGTTTGTGCTTCCGCCCATCTAGATACGTAGTCGACCGCCACTAAAATATAGCGATTATTAAAAGAAGGAGGTAGGGGGCCTACAAAGTCTATGCCCCACAAATCGAAAATTTCGCATTCTAAATAAAATTTTTGGGGCATCTCGTCACGACGAGAGATGTTACCCGACCGCTGGCAACTATCGCACATACTCACAAAGGTGTGAGCATCCTTAAAGAGAGTGGGCCAATAAAAGCCTGACTCTAATGCTTTCCGCGCGGTCCGGTTGGCTTGATAATGCCCTCCAGCCGGCCCCGCATGGCAGTGTCGCAATATTTGCGCACCCTCCTCGCTTAAAACACATCTTCGTATCACTTGGTCTGCGCAGACGCGAAAGAGAAAGGGGTCCTCCCAAAAGTAGTTTTTCAAGCCAGAGAAGAATTTCTTCTTCTGCTGAGTAGAAAAATCTTTTGGAAGGACCCGCGCGACTAAATAGTTCGCGTAATCTGCGAACCAAGGGGTAGAAGAAGTTTTTGTATTATTTATGATTAAAAGGCGCTCCTCAGGAAATCGATCGTCTATTTCGGGTTCGATGAGCGCTTCTGCGACGGGGTGTTCTAAACGTGAGAGGTGGTCGGCTGCTAAATTTTCAGCTCCCTTCTTATCCCGGATCTCTAAGTCAAATTCCTGTAAAAGGAGGATCCATCGAAGTAAGCGAGGCTTAGCATCAACTTTGGCCAAAAGATATTTTAAGGCGGAGTGATCAGTGAAAACGATTACGTGTGAAAGCGTTACGTAGGGTCGGAATTTATCAAAAGCAAAGATGACGGCGAGAAGTTCCTTTTCCGTTGTGGTGTAGTTAGCCTGTGCGGCATTGAGTGTGCGAGAAGCGTAATATATTGGATGAAAATATTTATTTACGCGTTGGCCTAAGACAGCTCCTACTGCGATATCGCTCGCGTCGCACATAATCTCAAACGGAAGAGACCAATCTGGCGCCACCAGAATTGGAGAATTGATAAGTTGCTTTTTTATAAAATCAAACGCCTCTACGCAGGCCGTGTCAAAAATGAATGGGGAATCCTTTTCCAGGAGGTGAGTTAGCGGTTTGGTTATTTTTGAAAAATCTTGAATAAACCGCCGATAAAAACCTGCGTGGCCAAGAAAACTTCTAATTGATTTGACGTTCGAAGGAACAGGAAGTTGTTCAATTATAGCGACTTTGGCCCTATCGACCTCCATCCCCTTGGAAGAAATTTTATGGCCGAGGACTAAGCCCTCTCGGACCATGAAGTTGCATTTCTCCCAGTTCAAGACTAAGTTCGTCTCCTCGCACCGTTGGAGGACTCTATCTAAATTTTTTAGACAATTTTTAAAAGAGTCTCCAAAGACGGAGAAGTCATCCATGAAGACTTCCATTATGTCTTCTACTAGCTCGCCAAATATTGCCAGCATACATCTTTGGAATGTAGCTGGCGCGTTACAGAGGCCAAACGGCATCCTTCGATATGCGAAGGTGCCGAAAGGGCAAGTAAAAGTCGTTTTTTCTTGGTCCTCGGGTGAAATAGGGATTTGGAAAAATCCCGAGAGACCATCAAGGAAGCAATAAAAAGGGTGACCGGAGAGACGCTCTAAGATTTGATCAATAAACGGTAACGGAAAGTGGTCTTTTCTGGTGGCATCATTTAGTTTTCTGTAGTCGATGCACACCCTCCAACCCGTAACAGTACGAGTTGGGATTAATTCGTTATTCGTGTTCTCCACGACCGTTATACCGCCTTTTTTAGGGACGACTTGTACGGGGCTTACCCACGTACTGTCGGAAATAGGATAGATAATCCCCGCGTCGAGGAGTTTAATAATTTCAGTCTTGACGACATCCCGCATGTTCGGGTTAAGTCGCCATTGAGGCTGAATTGTTTTGCGGGGGTTTTCTTCGAGAAAAATTTTGTGGGAGCAGAATGAGGGGTTAATTCCCCTGATATCAGAAATTTGCCATGCAATTGCACGGCGATGTTTAGATAAAACTTCAACCAATTCGGATGTTTCCGAATCAGTTAAAGTAGAAGATATTATAACCGGAAGTTTTAAGTTCGCGGCTAGAAAAGCATATTTTAAATGGTCGGGGAGTTGCTTAAGCTCCAAGACCGGAGGTTCTTCATAGGAAGTGGAGATTTTTAAATCTTTCGAATCGAAAGGCTCGAAAGGCAAATATGGCGGTAATTCTTCTAAAGGAGCTTGATTCGCCAGATCCGAATCGTCTATCATTAAGGATAGCAATTCTGAAAGAGAAGAACACTCGTCCACAAACGCGGATTCCAAATTGAAACAGGAATCATCATTCGATTGTGAGTTCCGCATGGAGGGGTTGATATGTAAAGTAATTTCGTCGTCTCCAACTCGAAGGAGGAGGCGACCGTTACTGACATCGATTAACGCACGGGAGGTTGCGAGAAAGGGGAGACCGAGGATGATGGGTACCTCGACGTCCTCCTCTATGTCCAGGATGACAAAGTCTACCGGGAAGATAAACTTGTCAACCTTGACCAGAACATCCTCCGCTACCCCGATTGGGTACTTTACCGAGCGATCCGCGAGTTGGATGCTCATTTTTGTTGGACTTGGGATGCCTAAATTGAGTTTTTTGAAAAGAGAAAAAGGCATCAAATTGATGCTGGCGCCTAAGTCCGCAAGAGCGTACTTTATTAACATATTGCCAAAGAGACACGGGATGGAGAACCGTCCCGGGTCGTTCAGTTTTGGTGGCAATTTGTTAAGGAGAACAGCCGAACATTCCGCATTAAGGGAAACACGCGAAACATCCTCGAGTCACTTTTTATTAGAAAGCAACTCCTTAAGATATTTCGCATATTTCGGCATTTGGGAGAGTGCCTCGCAGAAGGGGACGTTTATTTGAATTTGTTTTAAAATACGCAAAATTTTTTGATAATTTTCGTCCTCCTTCTCTTTATTAATTTTAGACGGGTAAGGAATTCGAGGACTCGAAACATTCGGCGCAACCGGAGAATCCGGAACAATTAGAATCGAGGAAGAGGGTGGAGGGGTCGGAGGCGAAATGCATACCTTAGGCTCAACCCGCAATGGGGAGACGACCTCCTTGCCGCTTCGAAGGGTTATAGCGTTGGCATTTTCCCTGGGGTTGTATTCCCTGGTAGAGCTCCGTATGGCCGCTCGGAGACCATCTTTGCAAGTTGTCCAACCTGGTTTTCCAAGTTTTTAATCGATCCGGTAAGATTCCGGATATTTGAATCGTTGGACGCGATGTATTTAGACAAAACATCTTCGAGCGGCGAAGGTTTTGGAGGAGGAGGCTGGAATCCCTGCAGAAATCCTTGCGGAAATCCTTGAGGATTCATATGTGGGGGCCTCTGAGCATTGTTAGGATTGCTCCAGGAGAAATTAGGGTGGCTCCTCCAACCCGGATTATAATTATTACTATACGGGTTGTTATTAGGGTTGAAGGGGGCCTAACCGGATTACCGAGGTAATCCACCGATTCTTCGATTACGTTATTATTATTATTATTAGTCCAAGCGGGAGTGGAGGAGGAAACAGTCATCTCCGCCACCTGCTTACTTAGCCGCTCTACCTGTGAGGCTAAGAAAGTAGTGGCGTCCACTTCAAAAAGACCAGCCGGTTTAGTAGGACGTGACCTTGGCACGTTCCATTGGTACGCGTTCATGGCCATTTCGTCGATCAGAGCTTGAGCGGTCTCCGGGGTTTTGTTGTTTAACGTTCCCCCGGAAGCCGCATCAATCATCTGCCGCGTAGAAAAATTTAAACCATTATAAAACGTCTGGACCTGTAGCCAAGTTGGTAGCGCGTGATGAGGACACCTACGCAAATATTCTTTAAAACGCTCCCAAGTCTCATAAAGAGACTCAGAATCGAATTGTACAAAGGATGTGATATCCGTGCGTAGTTTTGCGGTTTTTGACGGAGGAAAATACTTAGTTAAGAAAAATTCCATCAATTGGGCCCACGTGGTTATGGACCCTCTCGGAAGAGAAGTCAACCACGATTTGGCCTTTGACCGTAGCGAAAATGGAAATAAGCGTAAACGAATGGCGTCATCAGTGACGCCATTAATTTTAAAGGTGTCGCATATTTCTAAAAAGTTTAAAAGGTGCTGATTTGGGTCCTCATCTGGCAAACCGTCGAACTGAATCGACTGTTGTACCATTTGAATTATGCTGGATTTTATTTCGAAAATATTATTATTAACTGTCGGGCGAGTAATACTGGATCCTGTATCTTCCAAATTCGGCCGGGCATAATATGCCATGGTCCGGGCCGGGGCCGCATTTGGAATTGGATCGCCCATATTTACAGTATCTCCGATTGACTCTTCGGGGGTTTCGAGTAAGTTTTGATCACGAGATCGGATGCGCTCACGAAGAGTGCGCTCGATTTCGGGGTCAAAAGGAATAGTCGAATCGTCCGACGAGTTTCCTCGGGTCATATACTAAAAGCAATATTTTTGGATTTTCTGTTTTATTGTTATTATTTTTTTTAAATATAAGTTTTTATATTTATATTTTTTTATATTACTTTTTGTAACCCTTTTTTTTGTGCTTTTTTTATTTATTTATTTTTTTTAGTAAAAATATATAGATAAGGAATAAAATTAATAGCAGTTCCTACTTTCAAATAACAACACAAAGTTCCCCGGCAACGGCGCCAAAAACTTGATGATTTCGTTTGGACTGCTTCTTTTGTTTTATAAATAAAAGATAACCTTTGTATTAAGAGTTTAGAATTGGCGGATGTTTTCGAAGAGTCTTGCAAGTACTCCTACTTTGAGAAATTAACCGTTATCCTATTGAAGGATAGAAGTAACGGTCTTTTTCTTCTTTCGGAGTATTGACAATTACGCCTCGGCTACAACGCCGATTTCTATTGAATTGAAAAGTAGAAAAGGAGAGTTTTGCACTAAATGGGTTTGGAAAGCTGTATTTGAATTCTTAGTCCAAATTAATCATTTGATAAAGGCAAGTATACCTTATCGCAAGTAATACAGGATTTTTTTTTTAAAATATCGGGATCGTATATTTCCGCGGGTCGTGTTGATTATGCTACTTCGAGGAACGAACTATTATTTTATCGGAATAATATTTTTAGTTGGTTTAACAAAAATTCTAAGTGATAAAATGCGAAAGACGATAATAAGTGATTAACTAGAGTTCTAAGCGATGAGAAATATAGCGCGCGACGTCGAATTACCTTGAGACGAAAATAGATTTTTTTCGTAAAGTGATGATTTTTCAAAATATTAAGATGACTTGACCGTGGAGGTTCCATAATTATGAACGCTCCTCTCTCGAGGGTACGCCCACCTGAGATTATGAATATTCGACCGAACTCTCGTTCTACAATCGAATGTTCTTAATACTCGCTTTATGTTGTGAACCCCGCTATTGGGTTTTTATTTCCAATTCGGGAGAATTACCTCGTCCTCTCTCGAGGGTAGAGCGCACTTCTCTTTACCCGTGAGCGATCAATCCGTACGCACGAGCCTCTTGGCTAACTAGGTACGAAAACGGAAATGAAAACCACACATCGATTATGTGGCTCCACTCAACGTGATTCTCGGGTAAACCTTAAGCGTTAATTATTTTAGAAAGAGATGTTTTAATTTTATAGAAAACCTATTTTTGTGTCCCAATGCTCTTCGACGTCGTGTGCTAAAGGAAATTAGCCACTCATCGGAATGGAGACGGCATTGTCGGTTGAAAAATACATTTTTAATGATTAAAGCAGATATAAGCGGATAAAAAGGAAATGAAAAGACTTATATAAAAAACAGTAATAGTATCCGTCCCAACCACCTTAAACAAGCGCTAAAAAGTTCTTAGCCTCTTATTCAAGAAGGGGGTGGTATAGAAATGAAAAGACTTATAAAGGTGCAGAAATAATATCCGTCCCAACCACCTTAAACAAGCGCTAAAAAGTTCTTAGCCTCTTATTCAAGAAGGGGGTGGTATAGAAATGAAAAGACTTATAAGGGTGCAGAAATAATATCCGTCCCAACCGACTTAAATAAATGCTAAAGTTAATTAGCCTCTTATTCAAGATGGGGGTGGTATATAGCAGTTATATGAAAACTGAAATAAAACTAAGTTACAAAAAAAGAAAAATGTAATCTCATACACGCACACACTAAAAAAAAAACTGAAAAGAAAGCGTTTAAAATGAAAGTGATAACATAAAGCGAAAAAGAAAACGATAAAACTATTTTATGAAAGCTTGTAAATCTAAGCTATGAAAACAGTAAACCTAGATTATGAAAGCAATAAACCTAACTATAAAAGCAATAAAACTAAATTATGAAAGCAATAAAGCTAAACTCATACACGCACACACGCTAACATTAATAAAAAGGAAGATGATCCAAATGAGAAAAACAACATTTTATTTCTAAAAGGCGAAAATTACAAACGAACATAACTTAGTTGCATAAAGAAAACTCGCATTCACTCAAAGAACTCAAAAAAACATTACAAAGCACTCAAAATTTGGATGAAAAATACTTCAGCCGAGCCCCTCTATTTATAGGGAAAATTTGAGTTTTACACGCCCTAGGTCACGGGCGTGACTTGAATGTCACGGCCGTGACTTGAATGTCACGGCCGTGACTTAGGGCGTGACATTTGCTCGGCTGTATTCGCCGCCTTCTGGAAGGTCTGGCCGTCAAACATGGCTGCACACGGGCGTGACTTGGTATGTCACGGGCGTGACTTGGTGAGTCACGGGCGTGACTATGGGTGGCTGATGTCGACAGCATGGGCGCGGCTTCGAGACGTGACGCGCTGGCGGCTCACGGGCGTGACTCTTCTGGAACACGGGCGTGACTTGTAGAGTCACGGGCGTGACTTGGTCAACTGGAGTGAGCTGGAAAGGAATTCGTCGGGCGCAGAGCTTTAAATTGACACGCCCTTGGTCACGGGCGTGACCGAGGGCGTGACTTGAGCGATTTGTCGGGATTTGATCTGAATTGAGCCGTCCCGTTGATATTTGGTCTTTAAAATTACACGCCCTTGGTCACGGGCGTGTCTGAAGGCGTGACCTGGGAAAATTTTGCAAAAAAATGCAAAAACAAAAATAAAACTAAGTTAGAAACCAGAAATAATAAAGAAGCAATTTATTCATTAATTTACATAGAAAATTCACAATATTAATCAAAACTATACTAATAATTATACTAAAAATACATATATTTTATTACTTATCACTTCCCATGTACAACCCGACTCCTTTAAAATCCCCCGTGTTATCTCATAATCATTACCTTGAATATTTCCCCAATTTCATGCCTTGTCTATATTTACCAATGTTATTTGCAACATAACAAATTTATAGGAAGAGACTGTTGGATCGGTAGGTGCCCTTATGGGGGGGGGGGTGAATAAGGGTTTTAAAAACTTATAATATATTTTGAATAACTTTGAAAAAAACTTTGATTATTAAACTAGAGAAGATCAAGACAAATCAAGTGAAGTAAAAGTAAAGACATGATTTTATTAATTTGAGAAGCATGATTACAAAACTTGATCTCTTATCGAAGCTAGAAATCAAAGCTAATAGAAAGACTCCTTTTGTTTTCTATACCGACTCGTATCCCCACGAACCGGTTGGCTTTAGCCGATCCTTCCTCGGATACGTCCTCAAGCCGCTCTAGCCAACCCTTCCCCGGATATGGCCTCGAGCACCCCCTAGACCTACACCCGAGACCTAGTCGCCAACACGAGGCGAATTTTTGCCCTAAGTCCTACCCAGACCTAGTCGCCAACACGAGGCGAATTCACTAAACGTTTACAGAAAAGATATGAAATGAAAAGATAATAATATAAAACTCCCTCTATATGGATCTCTTGGAGAAGTAGACGAAGACGCAGAGTATGATCGTTGTCGATGCAGTCTTTCGTCTCGGTGATGACGCGTGTTGAAATCTTCTCCATGGATCTCCTTTAGTCTTTATGGATTTGTGGGAGTATATCTCTGAACCTTCCTCTCTTTGTTGTGGCATGAAGCTCTGGAATTATGGATCTCTAGAGGCTTAAGAAGACGGATCCAAGGGGTCCTTTTTATAGCCTTGGAGCTAGCGCCTGCGCTATCGCTACCGCTGGCGCTATCCCATATAAAGTAATATTTTGCGCGCGAGATTCTTTAATCCGTGGCAACTCTGCTGAGATTCCTCTTGTGTTTCGTGCTACCGCCAGCGCTATCGGCTACCACCAGCGCTATCCCATATTAGGACACATTCTGCGTGGTAGAATCTTCAATCCGAGGAAACAATTCCTCCTTCCCAACTGAGTGCGTCGCTACCGCCTGCGCTATCGGCTACCGCCAGGCGTTATCCCCTTCCATATGTGCTCCCGGAATTGCACTATCATCGCTAGTGCCAGGCGCTACGTGCTGCTGCCAGCGCTAGTGGGAGTCCTGTCTTCTGTTTTCATTCGTCGAAATTCGTCGGGAGTTCTCGAGAACATTCGACGAATTGACTTAGCCGCACAATTTCTTCTTCAAACTAGAAATTTGGCTTCTGTCTGGATTCGTCGATATTCGTCGGGAGTTCACGAGAACATTTGACGAATAGACTTAGCCGCTAACAGTTTGTCGAACGACAGCTAGCGCCTGCGCTAGTGCTACCGCCAGCGCTAGTGGAAGATTTGGATTTGATGGCTCAACTTTGGGGGCAACCTTCTAATGTAATCCTTGAGTCATGTGGACTTTGTTATCCTGCACACTTAAACACACAAGATCAAATACACATAGGTTTTGTTATTCTCAAACCTAGGAAATGCGGAAGACCATGTTCCAACAAACTCCCCCTTTTGATAATAACAAAACCATTAATGATAAATCAGAGCATTAATATATATAAGCATGAAGAAACATACTTGTGTGTGTGTGAGAGTGATGACTTAGGATAATGAACGATTTTAGCATTTAGAATTGCTCCCCCTAAATACATGCTCCCCCTAAGTGAATGCTCTCCTAATATGTAAGCTATCATCTTAATTAAGCATTATTGTTTGATAGTAGATTAATATTTATCATGTTAGTTCTCCCCCTTTTGTTATTAGCAAAAGCGGGTAAGGAGACATCACTTAAAAATTGATAATAAGATAAAGGCATGATCGAGCTTATAGAGAGAAGGAAATAATAAGGAGTTTTTGAGTAATTTTTATAGATCAGAGTTTTAGCTTAAAGAGGTAATGATTTCTAAATAACCAATCTACCCAGACAATATATCTACACCCTAGCCCCGTACTAAGTGACGGATGGGCATGAGGAGCTGCAAACATGCCGTAGGTTGGGGTGTTAGTCCCATATGCAAACACTAGACACAACTTAACCTAGCACTCTTTCCCCCCAGTGCCTCGCAAGGCCCCACTGGAACCCTCCCTGGTTAAGGACAAGACATGACTAGAGATAAAGGTTATCTAATGTCTACAACCCTACGCCCCCGCTATGGTGAGAAATGAAGTCAAGGATAATAATTATTGGAAACATTTAAGCTTTTTAAATCTAATGACATAGCCTATGGATTTTTATACTTTTATTTGAATTTATGAAAACATTCACATAGCTATTTTGAAGTCCATTCACAAATCAGAATTTTAGCATTACAATATTTTCATAGAAATAAATCAGAGTTTTTAGCAAAAAAAAATATTCATGTGTAGAGTAACCAATATAAAATCTACCAAGCAAGTCTACCATTTGTTGAAAGAAAGGAATTTTGGTATTTAAGACTTTGATATAAGCATGAGAGCGCAAGGTAGAAATATATGGTGAAGATGCGGAAGACTTATAGAAATACAAGAAACATCTTATTGTAATGATGATCCATAAAAAGATATATGAGTTAAATTTCAAAAAGATGTTTTTGTAAATCATTTTTTAATTAAAATCTTTAAGTTTGATAATAAAGTAACCAAGCATGAAATGGTGTTATCAAAAAGAGATTACTACAATGTTACTTTAATTCACAATTTCAAAACATACCAAACATTGTAGAAATCATGCTAGGTTATCTAGTGCATTTCATAAGTAAAGAGTAGTATAGAATTTGCATTAGGATCTAATACTCACGAGAAGAAGTGTTATGGAAGATAATGATGTGCACAAAAGTGTATTTTGAATAGAGTAAACAAATGTTTTAATCAAAAATACAAGTAATATGTAAAGTAAAGAGCACAATAAAACACAAATAATCTTACGTCCAGACACTTCAATGCACAAAAAAATGTACAACTACCAAGGTGCTTTGCACACACAATGCTCATTAAGACTTATCAGGGTGCAAAGTAGTGCTTGGGGGATCACCTATTTTATTTTATTTTAATATTGAAACTGGTGATCCAGTGTACTTAAGAGTAAGTGTTTTTTATTTTGAAAGAAAGATATGGTTTGCACAAGAAACTTTACTATTCTTTCCAAGGTGCTCAACCTCACAATGCTTATTAAGACTTATCAGGAGGTTCAAGTAGTGCTTGGTGGAGTTATCTTTGTCACATTATTTTATGATTTTTGTTTTGTACAAAGTTCTCCGAATACACTTGTTTTGCAAACCAATATAATTTATGAAAAACATAACCACTTTTCTTAACTTTTAAAATTGCAAATAAAGGAGTGTAGGTAAGATACTTGTGCAATTTTAATTCATTGTACTAATACAAAACATACACAAGCATTCTTAGGTTAAGCACATATGTAGACAATACCAAAACTAAGTGAGTGAATAAATATCATTATCAAACATAAAATATTTACTCATACTTAGAGGCATGCTACGCATAGTTCTACACAACTTTCAATATAATTGATGCACATATTAATAGATATATCAAAGCATGATGAAAACAATGTTCAAAGTAGTTTGAAAAGATAAATTGTAACATTATAGAAGTTCTAAATAATAGATTAAATCATGCTTGATTTTCAATGAAGTCCATACAATATTATTTTTTGATATTTTTGAAGAATAATTTTTATTTAAAGTTTGAACTCATAAAATTGATCTTGGACTTCCCGAGGACTACCTTGTGAGAGGTTCTCCGAATACTAGGTGATATGATGGGATGATAGCCCAAATCACCCTTTCCCAAGATACAAGTAAGAAGTTAAGTTCAAAAATAACAATTTTTGATAAATTTTTTTGTTTTATATTTTTGTATTTGATTTTTGCTTTTAGAAATAGAATTTAAACAAATGACAAAACACAAAGGCAAAACATATAATATTTTTGTAATTTGGCTTTTGTATTCTTGTATTTGATTTTTCAAAAATATAATAAAAGCAAAAAATGCAGAAATGAATAGTACACATAGATTAATATATTTTTAGGGATTTTTCAAAATTTTATAAATACAGAAAAATGAATAAGTACGCTAGCGCCGGCGTTACCGCTAGCGCGGGAAACAGTACACGATTTTTAATGATTTTGAAATTTTTAATTGTTGATCTTGATTAAGTGTCATAATAGTAGTTTCATGCTGAAATTTCAGATTTTTAGGAAATGTCTAGATAGTGCAAATTTCATGAAACATTAGCGATTTTGTATATGACTTTACCAACTAAACTTTGTAAGTGATATATTTCATTATATCTCCATTTTAATATTTCAAGGCTTATATTTACCAATGTAGTTTGAAAATGATATGAAATGTAAGCATGAGAGGTCATGAATGAACAAATCAAATATGCATGATTTTAGAGATTAACAATAATGTTCATGCACAATCATACCATGGATAAGCCCTAGATGAGAATACCCAGCCTGTATATCTTGGTAAATAAATAAAGCCTAACATAGACACAAATATTCTTTTAGGTGGCAATGTTAGAATGATAAGTTTGAGATTAATGTTATACCAAGGTTTGATAGTGTTTTAACTTATCGACCTAGAATAAAGTGACGATTCTGTTTGATTTGATATCAAGATGATTCAAAGGTCTAAACTAGAAATAAATCACAATACACACATAATACACCAACCATGGTAAAATAATTATAATTTCAATTATCATCATATAATTCATATAGATGTGATAGAAGTAGTTATTTTTAGAAGATATTTGATGTGAGTTATGATATATGATTTTAGAGAATTTTAGCAACGGACATCTATAGATCATGGTGGTGTGAGTGACATCAATATTCATTATGAAGATAAATTCTTTCAATACATTTTAGTGATTTTCTTTTAATTAAGAATTTTGAATATATATATATGTGATTTTTGATGGGTGAACAATAGTGATGGTTTAGATCTTGTTTGGCATCAAGAAGTGAACATAATATAATTTTTTGTTGCGAACAAAGATAACCATATTGGAAGTTGAGCTTTTATTTAGATCTTAAATTTTCATTTAGATCAAGTTATTTCACTAAACCACTTGTTGGTGAAGGCTAAGAATCTTAATAGCCTAATAACCGGATTTAATTTGAAATATCTTATAACAAATTTAGAGTTTGATTCATATGGATAATATAAGATATTTAGAAGCAATAAATATAAGAATAAAAGATAGGTCATCAAAATAAAATATGATTTTGAATTTTGATCAATTTGATTTTATAAACAAATTAAGCTTTTAAGAGATAAAATCATATTTTCAATATTGTATAGGATGACCATGACATGATAGTTTAAAAGAAAACAAAAAGAAAAAAATAGAAAAGACATTAAAGCACATCATGAAGTAGAAATTTGTATATTTCAATTTGTAAGGTTTCTACTTCATACATTTGATGACACTAGTAGATGAGAGATTTGGGTATCCAAAAGGAACCAAGTGTAACGGTTCCTTTAGGTACCCAAATATAGCGTGATAGTTTTTGGGGAGACAAAGATGAATGAATTCATTCAAGTGGAGTTAATGTTTCATTTTTTATTTTGGGTCTCCATTCATATTTTGATTTAATATTATGCATCAAATTTCCATATCCATTAAACTTAGGTTTAAAATAATAATCACTTTTGAAATTATATTTCATAGGAAATTTGTGCACATTTGAATTTAATTTGGGAGATATATAATGAGGGTTAGAGTTTATTATGCTTTTATGATTAACTATTCTACTAGGTGCATGTTTAATAGATTTTATAATACTAGTAGAAGTCTTACACACTTTAGACGATAAACTAGAAATAAAAGATTTTTTATTACTTGTAAAATTTTCCATAAATAGATTTAATGATTCTAATTTATTAAATAAAATATTATATTCATTTACTAATTTTTCATTATGCTCTTTTGAAATTAACAGTTCTTTTTCAAAATCCTTGAGTTTTTCTTTAATATTATAACAATCAAAACAAGGCTTTGAAATTTCAATTAAAGAGCATGATGGAGATTCAGTCACATCATTTTTGAATTCTACATTTACATTTGCCTTCAAAGTTTTATATTCTAAACGTAGTTTTGCATTAGCCCTTTTTAATTTCTTAATCTTACGTTTAGTAATTTGTAGCAATTGTAGCGTAGAAATTGAATTGCAAATGATAAGGGATTTTGATTTCCTTACAGTGCTATTGGAAGAGGCAAGGTTTGAACTAATAGTTCCTTTGACATCCTTTTGGCACTCCTCTTCCATTGATGCCATATCATCATCCCTTTCGCTTGATGTGACTTCCATGGATCCATCATGTGTGGAGCTTTCTTGAATACCTGTGCAGGCTTGCATATTCTCCGGTTCTTGTGATTATTCCATACCTACAGAAGGAGAATCATAAGTTATTTCAAGAAAATTCCACATCTCGTATGCAGTAGGAAAAGTATGAATGAGTTTGGAAATATTATGATCTAACACACAAAATAGACTATTCATAGATTTTGCATTTAAAACATTTCGTTTTTATTTAATACGCTAGGTGGTTTTTTCATAGTAATATTCCAAACTTTTACATCTAAAGCTTTAAGAAAATTTTCCATTAATATTTTCCATCCTTTAAAATTTCTTCCTTCAAATAGAGGTGGTGCTAGTGATTTTCCTTCTTCATAAAAATTTACCCCACTAGTAGAAGCGAGATCATGAGACGCCATTATTCCCGGTTGTTAAGCCGATTTGGAATAACCTGGCTCTGATACCACTTGTTGGATCGGTAGGCGCCCTTAGAGGGGGGGGGGGGGGTGAATGAGGGTTTTAAAAACTTATAATATATTTTGAATAACTTTAAAAAAAACTTTGATTATTAAACTAGAGAAGATCAAGACAAATCAAGTGAAGTAAAAGTAAAGACATGATTTTATTAATTTGAGAAGCATGATTACAAAACTTGATCTCTTATCGAAGCTAGAAATCAAAGCTAATAGAAAGACTCATTTTGTTTTCTATACCAACTCGTATCCCCACGAACCGGTTGGCTTTAGCCGATCCTTCCCCGGATACGGCCTCAAGCTGCTCTAGCCAACCCTTCCCCGGATATGGCCTCGAGCACCCCCTAGACCTACACCCGAGACCTAGTCGCCAACACGAGGCAAATTTCTGCCCTAAGTCCTACCCAGACCTAGTCGCCAACACGAGGCGAATTCACTAAACGTTTACAGAAAAGATATGAAATGAAAAGATAATAATATAAAACTCCCTCTATATGGATCTCTTGGAGAAGTTGACGAAGACGCAGAGTATGATCGTAGTCGATGCGGTCTTTCGTCACGGTGATGACGCGTGTTAAAATCTTCTCCACGGATCTCCTTTAGTCTTTATGGATTTGTGGGAGTATATCTCTGAACCTTCCTCTCTCTGTTGTGGCACGAAGCTCTGGAATTCTGGATCTTTAGAGGCTTAAGAAGACGGATCCAAGGGGTCCTTTTTATAGCCTTGGAGCTAGCGCCTGCGCTATCGCTACCGCTGGCGCTATCCCATATTAAGTAATATTTTGCGCGCGAGAATCTTTAATCCGTGGCAACTCTGCTGAGATTCCTCTTGTGTTCCACGCTACCGCCAGCGCTATCCCATATTCGGACACATTCTGCGCGGCAGAATCTTCAATCCGAGGAAACAATTACTCCTTGCCAACTGTGTGCGTCGCTACTGCCTGCGCTATCGGCTACCGCCATGCGTTATATCCTTCCATATGTGCTCCCGGAATTGCGCTATCATCGCTAGCGCCAGGCGCTACGTGCTACCGCCAGCGCTAGTGGGAGTACTGTCTTCTGTTTTCATTCGTCGGAATTCGTCGGGAGTTCTCGAGAACATTCGACGAATTGACTTAGCCGCACAATTTCTTCTTCAAACTAGAAATTTGGCTTCTGTCTGGATTCGTCGATATTCATCGGGAGTTCACGAGAACATTCGACGAATAGACTTAGCCGCTAACAGTTCGTCGAACGACAGCTAGCGCCTGCGCTAGTGCTACCGCCAACGCTAGTGGAAGATTTGGATTTGATGGCTCAACTTTGGGGGCAACCTTCTTATGTAATCCTTGAGTCATGTGGACTTTGTTATCCTGCACACTTAAACACACAAGAACAAATACACATAGGTTTTGTTATTCTCAAACCTAGGAGATGCGGAAGACCATGTTCCAACAGAGACTAACAAAATTACCGTAAATATAAATCTAACATTCAAAATTCTGATTGGGGGTGGTCTCAATACCATTAGGAATATGTCCACCAAATTTTTACGAACATCCGATAAGTAATTTGAGAGAAATCCAAACAACATTATAAATTTTACGCGTATATCGCTGTTTACCGAAACTGAATTTCTGGGAGTTACGCACCACCACCAATAACGTGCCACCCCATTTTGAAAAGCTCTTTTTGAGGGCTACAACTTTTATGTTGAGCCATCAGCCAAGATCCAGTCACATCATGGCTAGAAATGGGTTTGAACCCTGCTGTGGGAACCAGGACAGAATCTGTCCAGCACATATCCTATAAATTGCCTAAACTCAGCATTTTCGATTTGACATATAGGGAGCTACAGGGTTCTCCAGAAAACGTGCAACCACAATTCAGAAAGGTCTTTTCGAGGGCTACAACGTTTATGTTGAGACCAAGGCCAGGATCCAGTTGGAACATACATAAAATTAGGCTTGAACTCAGCTGCATGACTAGAAACAACCCAGGTTTGCCTGAAGATAATAATCTGCACAAATCTTAAAGTGCATCTAACAGCTGCTGTTGCTTTCTTCCTCTAGCCGAATCTAACACTTTCCACAAATCTTATTTCCTCCAATACTCCCTCATGAGGCCGCCGATTTTCACGAAATCAACTCCTTTGCCCTTGCATCGAAGAAAGGAGTTAATCGAAGGCATTTTCGTGGCGAACGACACCCTAAAGTGAACTCCCTAGCGTGGCCTCTTCCTACGAATTTCCATAAACTCACCAAACCAAGCTCTTTTGAGCTCGATGTCTCTCCTAGTTTTATCTAGAGATCTAACACCAAGGGAGAGGCGTCAGAAGTCACCTGATTTCCGGCCGACGATCGCGGTTGTCTCCTCCGCGGCATGGCGGCAGTTGGCCAAGCTCAAATCCTTCTCCAAGCTTTGCTCCTTCAAAGCTCCTTGGATAAAACCCTTAAGGTGGGGGGAAGGAGATGAAGAAGAAGAAGAAATGAGCCAGAGAAAATAATGTGTCGGCCCCTTTTTGGTGAAGAATGAGGCTAATGGCTTAAAGAAAAGAGATAGTGGGATTTGATTTGACAAGCATTTACGACAACGACTCTGCATGCAATTAAGCCTGTACTGGAAGGCAGCAGAAAGCCCACGCAGGACCCGCACTTTCGTCGAACGGGACGGCTACAACTTCACCGACCGACGATCGACTGCCCCTTCGACGTTCGTCGAACGTCGGCAATTTCGTCGATCGCCGAACGGCTACTGATTCGTCGACCGACGATCGACTGCCAATTCGACGTTCATCGAACGGCAGCAATTTCGTCAATCACCGAACGACTACAGATTCGTCGAACGACAATCGACTACCCCTTCGACGTTCGTCGAACGGCGGCAATTTCGTCGATCGATGAACGGCTTCCCCTTCGACGTTCGTCGAACGAACGCATCAGAGACAAACAAACGGGATGTTACACGATGAACTCCCTTCGACTAACACAATCACAAAATGGCTACAGCTAACGCCTGCGTTAACACCTAACGCCGGCGCTAGTTCCTAGATACAGAAAACCTGGGGTGTTACAAATCCACCCCTCTTAAAAGAATTTCATCCTCTAAATTTAAAACGTTAACGAAAGCATAACTAACACACATACCTGAAACGAACAGTTCCATAAAGTCATCCCGCATTGTCTGCTCTCGCTCCCATGAGAACTCATCTCATCCGCAATTATCCCAACGCACTTTCACCAGCTTGACCTCTTTGTTCCACAATCGCCGGATTTCAGAAACCTCCACGCAAACTGGACGAACTATCGTCCTCAGATCTTCGGTTACAGGAACTGTCGAAGACCCAACCACGTCCTCCAACTCCACCAATACTTTCCTCAGCACCGAAACATGAAATACATCATGTAATCCGCTTAGCTCTACGGACAACGCCAACCGATAGGCTGCTTCGCGTATGCGCTCTGTAACCTTAAACAGACCCAAATATCTTGAACTCAATTTCTTGAGTCGTCGAATTCGTGAAACGCCTTTGAACGACTTAATCTTCAAGTAGACCATGTCGCCACCGCAAACTCCACATTTCTGTGGCGCGCATTAAAATACTTTGCCTGCCAATCCTGAGCAACCTTCATGCGCTTCTGGATCATTCGCACCAACTCATAAGCGTCTGCCACCACTTCTTTTCCTAACAACTGGGTGTCTCCCGCCTCTATCCAAGACATCGGCGTTCGACACTGCCTTCCATACAAAGCCTCGTATGGCGTCATTTTGATACTCGCCTGAAAACTATTGTTGTAGGCAAACTCCACCATGAAGAGGTGGTCTTCCCAACTTTTACCGAAATCGAGAGCACACATTCTCAACATGTCCTCCATCGTACGATTCGTTCTCTCCGTTTGGCCATCGGTCTGCGGATGGAACGCAGTACTAAACTTCAATTTTGTGCCCAAACTTCGCTGCACTAACCTACAGTCCTTGAACGTGAAATGTCCATCGCGATCACTAATGATGCTCATTAGAATTCCGTGCAACCGCACAATGTTTTGAACATAAAGCTCCACGAGCTTCTCCACGCTATCGTCCTTCCGATTTGGAATGAAGTGGGCTGCCTTGGTCAGGCGATCCACAATCACCCAAATCGCATCGTTACCTTTCCACGATCGAGGTAAACCATGCACAAAATCCATGGAGATGTCGTCGAATTTCCACTCGGGGATAGGAAGAGGTTTCAAGAATCTGCCCGGCCTTTGGCATTCTGCTTTCACTAAGGCGCGCGACTGACACCAGCTTACATACAAAGCTACATCCCGCTTCATCCTAGGCCACCAAAAGGATTTCTTCAAATCCAAGTACATCTTTGTACTTCCTGGAAGAATGGAGTACTTCGTGAAGTGAGCCTCAAACATCAACTCCTCACGGAGCTTGCCAAAACGAGTGATAAACACCCTTCCATTTCTCTTTAAATGTCCACCGACCATCTCCAACGCACTGCCTTCGCTTTGCCGACCTTCCAATGCCAATCGCTGACACTCTTCGCCTGCACTGGTTGCCTCTCGAATTCGATCTACTAGATCACACCACATCTTGATCCAGTTCAGCCGAGATGCGCTGGACTCACCCTTAGCCACACACACAATGCCAAGAGAGTCAAACTCTCGCACCAACCGCTTGTCATGCGCTTCCATCAAATTTCCTTGCCCAGAGTACTTCCTACTCAAGGCGTAAGCCACCACCCTGGCCTTGCCTGGCGTATACTGAATCGCTACATCGTAGTCCCCAAGGAACTCGACCCACCTACACTGCCTCATATTAAGATCTTTCTGATCTAAAAGATACCTCAAGCTTTTGTGGTCCGTGAAGATTTCAACCTTCGCACCATACACGTAGTGCCTCCACAACTTCAACGCAAAAATTACCGCCGCCAACTCCAAGTCGTGGACGGGGTAATTTCTCTCATGAGGCTTTAGCTGCCTCGACCCATAAGCTATCACGTGGCCATGCTGCACAAGCACGCAACCCAAACCGCATCCTGACACGTCGCTGAAGATTTGGAATCCCTCGGTCCCACTAGGAAGACTTAGGATTGGAGCAGGCATCAATCTTTCCTTCAAGGTATCGAACGCACGGTCACACTCCAGCGTCCACACAAACTTCTGGTCCTTACGGGTAAGAGTGGTGAGGGGCAAAGCCATCCGCGAAAAGTTCTCAACGAACCTTCTGTAATAACCGGCTAGTCCATGGAAACTCCGGACTTCCGCCACGGTTCTTAGTACATGCCAATCTCTAATGGCTTCAATCTTCGCAGGATCCACTGCCACCCCATCTCCACGAATCACGTGGCCCAAGAATGTCACTTTCCCGATCCAGAACTCGCACTTCAAGAACTTCGCATAAAGCTTGTTCTCCCTTAATGTCTGCAACACTATTCTCAGATAAGACTCAAGTTCCGCCTTTGACTTCGAATACACTAAGATGTCGTCAATGAACACCACCATGAACGAATCCAGGTATTGTCAAAACACTCGGTTCATTAAATCCATGAATACCTATGGCACGTTCGTCAAACCGAACGACATCACCGAGAACTCAAAGTGACCATATCTCGTCCCAAATGCCGTCTTGGGAATATCCTCTTCTCGAATCCTCAACTGACAGTAACCCGACTTCAAGTCCAACTTGGAGTACACCGTCGACCCCACCAGCTGATCGAACAAATCATCGATTCGCGGAATCGGGTACTTATTCTTGATGGTCAACTTATTCAACTATCGATAGTCTATGCACAGCTGCATACTACCATCCTTATTCTTAACGAACAACACCGGCGCACTCCATGGTGAGGAGCTGGGCTTAATGTACCCCTGCTTGAGCAACTCTTGCAACTGTACCTTTAACTCAGCAGTTCCTTCGGTGCCATCCTAAACGGAGGACGCGACACAAACCTCACATCCGACACCAACTCAATTGAAAAGTCGATTTTTCACGCCGAGGAGGCGCTCCTGGAAGCTCCTCAGGGAACACATCCTCAAATTCCTCTACCACTGGCACTTCTCCGATCGCCAACTTTGTGGAGTGAGTCTCCAACAAATCGACAAATGCCTCACCTCCTTGATTCACCGCACACACCATTTGCACGGTAGAAATCAGGGAGCAGGCCACTCCGCATAGGCCCTCGAACATGACCTTCGCTCTTCTTTCACTTCTTAAGGTCACCACCTTCAACAGGCAGTCAATACTAGCTCGTTGCTCTCCAAGCCAGTCCATCCCCAGGATGATGTCAAATTTGGCTAGTGGTAGAATTGCTGCTACCAAATCGAAATCACAGTAGCAAATCCTCAGCACAATGCGTCCTTTTCTTCCAGTGGTCATGTAGGACCCATTCGGCATGCGCACACTAAGCTCCGACTCTACCTCGACAGTCTCAACACTGATCCTCTGGGTAAAGCTTTCCGCGAGAAAAGAGTGTGACGCTCCCGTGTCGAACAACACTCTAGAGGGATAGCCAGAAACTAGCACGAAGCCTAACACGTATATAACAAATATGAAAGGTCGCAAAAAGGGTAAAATTATTAAACGAAACTCCGAACTTTCGTACCTGTCACCACGTCAGGTTGACGAATCGCTTCCTGCTGCCCAAGGTTGTATGCTCTAGGCTGCACAGGAGGAAAACGAGAAGCACTGGACTCCGCCACCTTCCCTTTCTCCCTAACACTAGGATCAGAATGCTCCGACTGCTCCTGCCTCCGCTCTGGCTCAACTCCACTCTCGAAATAGACCCGAGCTATGTGGCCCACTTTGCCACACTTGTAGCATGTCAAAGGCCCCTTGGAACGGAACTCTCCAGAAACCGCGCCGCTCCTCTCGCCAGTCCTAAAAGGATGGGGCTTTTTCTTCCACCAACTTTTCTCAGACTTCCCCTGAGACTGAGATGGATTACTTTCTCCCTGCTTTGCCGCCAAACCCTTGCGGCGCTGGGTTCGCTCCATATCATTCTCCAAAGTTCGAGCAACTTCAAATAACTCATTGAACCACGCATTCTTTAAGGCTATAAGACGTTGCCTTAAATTCTCTCTCAGACCCTGATAGAAGAGATTATCCCTCTCCTCATCGTCTACCATGGTCGTTCCCGCGTAACGACCCAACCGATTAAACTCCTGCAGGTACTCATCTACCGTCTTCTCGTGCTGCACCAAGTGCAAGAACTGCCACTGAAGGGCTAACCTCGCCGAAGAGGGGATATAGCGCTTTAGGAAGGCATTCCCGAACTCATCCATGGACGGGGCACGTCCAGGGAAATGACGCCCGCTATGATTCACCCACCACAGCTTGGCGTTGCCTTCTAACATAAACGCTGCGAACTGGGACTGCTTGTCCTCTGGGGTCTCTGCCGCTTTCAGGAGTTCCTAAATTCTCGCTAACCAATCCTCGGCGTCCGTCAGAGTGCCAACTCATTTGAACGTCGAAGGATGGAAACTCAGATAGTACTTCATCTGACCATCTCCTTGCCCAACCGCTCTCTCGGCTAACGGCTCTACCTGCCTTACTCCCACCTCCGGCGTCACAGTGACCGGAGTAACATGAGTCGCATCATGCACAACAGGCATCACAATCTGCGGCATCGCCGCAGCTTGAGCCCCCACCATCGCCTCTGCAAGCATACGACAAAAGTCTGCCGGGGACACACCCATATTCACAAGGGCTGGGGCCGTTGCACTGCTTGCCGATGGCTCCTCTTGACGCCTCGACGTCCCCGCATCATCGCCACCATCCTAGCATAAGCAAGGAAAAACGAATCAGACTCTATTCGCAAGACTCGAACGGAAGGACACTCATGGTCCCGCAAAGTACTCCTATGTGGACAACCTCTTAAAGCGATCCGTAACACACTAAACCTCAACAAGAATGCTAACCTATCTCTGATACCAAATTGTAACACCTCCCCTGCAATGAATATATAATATAGGTCCGGCCGGGACCCCACAGCATATAATCGCCACAGCTTTAGTATTAAAAAGTGATATAGATCTAACCATCTCAAAACTCAGAACCAACACAGCAAAAACAATAAAAAAATAAACCACAGAAGTTGTCCACATCTACATAAGAGTACAACAGCCTTAAGGCCTAACAAAACTCCTACTCAAGTCAAAACAGAGAATATAAAGGACCAACAGATCATCACAATCCTAAGCTACTTCGGCATGCAAGCCGAAATAGGTAAAGACATCAAATCAAACAAGAAAGCATGAAAAGAGCACTTCATGAAGCTTAGGACTTTCTGGCCGGCGAGCTAGGTCCAGCCTGTGATCCTTGCCCTGCATCCAAATCACAGAGAGCGGTAAACGAGGGTCAGCTTTGGCTGACCAACAACAGTGTAACAACACCCCTCCTCCCGGCCGTCCTAGCGGACCCCGGGGAACTACCCCACCCTGCAAGTCAGGACTTCGTATGCAAATGTAATAAATCAGTAATAACATAAACATGATAAGCTTGAGCATCACAAGAATCATCCACATTTCTATGTTGAGCAATAAAAGTAGGGGGATCTACCAATGCAGCATGTATGCAAACCTAAGTTTCACCCAAGGCACCCTATGGCGTGTATGCTTCTAACATAACAACACACATTAACATTTCATAACAAACCAAGGGTACTTGTCATTCCCCCACGGGCGTGAAAGCCCAAGGCCAAGAACTCCACTGAGACCTCACCCCTTACATGGCTCATCTTGCCAACGGGCACATTAACATATTTGTTCTCGCCTCAAACACTAAACCAAAAGCCAAGAACTATACTGGGACCTCACCCCTTACATGTCTCATCTTGCCAACGGGCGCACCAACATACTTGTTCCTATCAGTTAGCCCAGAAGGGGACTTGTCTTGCCTGGACACTCTCCCCACATGAATCCAAGCATTCATGGGCTAGCCAGCCGACCACAAAGACAAACCACGCCTTCACATACACATCACAATTTCCCTTTTCAAACCAACGTTCATTCTCACATGAACATATGGGCACACATACGACGTTTTCACCGTCATCGGATTTCTAGCAAAATCCTTAAAATGCACGTTAAGCAACATCACTGAATCGGACCACCGGTCACGATTTTGGCTTCACACAAAATGCCTAATCCACTAACGGAGCAGATCTGTAGTGCAGAATCATGTCGGGGATGGACTCAATCAACCCGATGGTTCTTCTTGGACCAAGGCGACCCAAACCACTCTCATTTCAGAGATCTGGTGCCATAAATTTCAGAAAAAGGAAAGTAAAAGCATAGATGCCATGCACACATCCTAAAACATGGAGGAGAGATGTCGTTACCCTAAGAGCTCTCTTCCTCGCCATGGATCGGTTGAAAGGAACGGATAGAAAGAAGCGCCTTCTACCCCTCTCCACGGATCTGGTCTCGGATCGGCGAACGGAGCTCCGGTGCTCCAACAATGGCGGATCTAGCCTTCTTCTTCCTCCAAACCCTTCCTCTCTTCTACGCCTCCAAAAGCACAAAGGATTTCCCCAAAAGAGAAAAGAACTTCTCTGCCCTAAATAAGACCTTAGGACGCACTTATCTGGACCATTGAATTAAGATCCAAAAAGATTGGACGTCCAGGAAACGCTACTTACGGAACAGGTTCCATCATCTAACGCCGTCGTCAGCGCCCGCAGTAGATCTTCGTTGAACTCTCCGTCGAACTCTGTTCGACGAACTCCCTTCTTCGAACACTTCATCGAACTCCGTTCGACGAATGCCCTTCGTCGAACTCCATTCGATGAACTCCCTTCGTCGAACTCTGGCGTCGAACTCCGTTCGACGAATTCCCTTTGACGAACGAAGCCAACTCAACGTCTCAGCGGATCCGAGCTCTCTTCGTCGAACTCCCTTCGTCGAACTCCATTCGACGAATGAAACCAACTCAACGTCCCAGCGGTTCCGAACTCTCTTCGTCGAACTCCGTTTGACGAACTCCCTTCGACTAACACAATCGCAAAAGGGCTGCAGCTAACACCTGTGTTAACACCTAACGCCGGTGCTAGCTCCCAGATACATAAAACCTGGGGTGTTACAGCAAAACAAGTTTATACAGAGAACTTTGTACAAAACAAAAAATCATAAAATAAAGTGACAAAGATATCTCCACCAAGCACTACTTGAACCTCCTAATAAGTCTTAATAAGTGTTGTGAGGTTGAGCACCTTGGAAAGAATAGTAAAGTGTCTTGTTCAAACCTTATCTTTCTTTCAAAAAAAAAAACCACTTACTCTCAAGTACACCGGATCAGTAGTTTCAATATTAAAATAAAATAAAATATGTGATCCCCCAAGCACTACTTTGCACCCTGATAAGTCTTAATGAGCATTGTGTGTGCAAAGCACCTTGGTAGTTGTACATCTTTTTGTGCATTGAAGTGTGTGGAAGTAAAATTATTTGTGCTTTATTGTGCTCTTTACTTTACATATTTCTTGTATTTTTGATTACAACATTTGTTTACTCTATTCAAAATACGCTTATGTGCACATCATTATCTTCCATAACACTTCTTCTCATGAGTATTGGATTCTAATGCTAATTCTATACTACTCTTTCTTTATGAAATGCACCATATAACCTAGCATGCTCTCTACAATGTTTTGTATGTTTTGAATTTGTGAATTAATATAACGTTGTAGTAATTTCCTTTTGAAAACATTATTTCATGCTTGGTTACTTTATTGTCAAAATTAAAGATTTTAAATGAAAAAAGATTTACAAAAACATCTTCATTGTTGAAATTTAGCTCATATATCTTCTTATGAATCGTCATGTTTATAAAAAGATATTTTCTTGTATTTCTATAAGTCTTCCGCATCATCACCGCATATTTTTACCGTGCGCTTTCATGCTTATATCAAATCTTAAATATCAAAATTCCTTTTTCAACAAATGGTAGACTTGCTTGGTAGAATTTATATTGGTTATTCTAACACATATATCACTTTTGTGCTAAAAACTCTGATCTATTTCAATGAAAATTTTTATGCTAAAAATACTCCTCCAACATGTGAAATATTGCTTATAAAAACATCCTCTTATTATTGAAATCATTTTTTTAATTGCTAAAAGGATGTATTCTTTATTCCCAAATGTTAAGTCTTCCACAATAACTCTGATTCATTAATGGATTTAAAAAAATAGCTATGTGAGTTGTTTGTTCTAAAAAAAATTCAAATAAAAAAATAAATCCATAGGCTATGTACCTATCATTAGATTTAAAATGCTTAATGTTTCCAATAAGTATTATCCTATGATTACATATCTCACCATAGCGGGGGCATATGGTTGTAGACATTAGATTACCTGACCTCTAAGTCATGTCTTGTCCTTAACCGGGGAGGGTTCCAGTGGGGCCTTGCGAGGCACTGGGGAGGAAAGAGGGCTAGGTTGAGTTTTGTCTAGTGTTTGCATATGGGACTAACACCTCATCCTACGGCATGTATGTAGCTCCTCATGCCCATCCGTCACTTAGTACGGGGCTAGGGTATAGACATATTGTTTGGGTAGATTGGTAACTTGGAAATCATTACCTTTTTCATGCTTAAAACTTTTATATAAAGGGGAAGAACTAACATGATAATATTACTTGGCAAATATTATATTGTTTCATCTTTAAGCTAAAAACTCTAATATATTTCTATGAAATTACTTATGCTAAGAACTCTGATTTATTTCTATGAAGATTATTCTAAAAACTCCTTATCATTTCCTTCTCTCTCAAAGCTCGATCATGCCTTTATCTTATTATCAAAACATTCATGTGTTTTGCTTAACTCATATGTATACTTTTATCAAAAACACTATTTTGTACACATCATTATCACCTGTAAGCCTTCTACTCATGAGAATTGGAGTCTATTGCATATCTACATGTATTATGTAAATTCTTAAGTAAATGCACTAGATAGCTTTCCATGATCAATACAATTTATAAGTGTACTTGATTTCTCAATTAAAGACATTGTATTCTTCTATCGTGACTTGATATGTTGTATCATGCTTACATGTTTTTTTCCGCTACGCCATGTGTACTCTTTATTGCTTACCTTTCAAAACAATTGTATGGTTATGTTGTAACTGAAATCATTTTGTGTACTTAAATTGCTACAACATATATTTTTTGTCTAAAACTCTTAATCATTTACTATGCTTCACCATTCCTATATAGATGTTCACTTCAAGAATATATTTCTTCATGCTTTCCACCTCTTTACTACTTGTACGCTCTATCATGAATACGTTTTCCCAACAAGTGGTTTCTTTATGACAATTTCTTCATATTTTTTTCACTCCTATATATTGTATTTTTACTAAGCATTTATCTCTTTATCATGTTCATTCCCTCTCTACACATTTATTGCACACATTCCTGTTTGACTTTCTCTTCCCCCTCTTTTGATAATATCAAAAGGGGGAGAATGAATTTGAAAGAAATTCACATGTTTGGGGAAGTCAAGTTCATAGGAAGTTTTGTTGTAGGGGGAGCATTCACTTAGGGGGAGCATTCATTTAGGGGGAGCATATGCACATGTCTTAAATTTCATGCTTATCCTTTTTAATAAACACAATTCCTATCTTTTGAACTATTTCTTTCTAAAGGGATTTGTTATTATCAAAAGAGGGAGTTTGTTGGAACATGCTTTCCACATCTCTTGGTTTAATAATAACAAATCCTATTGTATTTGATCATACTTGCATTGTGTTTATAGTGTGCAGTATCTTCAACATTCAATCCCCAAAGGAGTGTGAAAAAGAAAGACGTCGAAGCGACATCATGATGATTCTCTGTTGATACCGCGACGCGGTAACACTACTACTGGCGCTAGTGGTTCGACGAAATGAGATGCGCTCGATGAAATGGTGTTCGACGAAAGTAGATGTCGTTCGACGAACTGACATTCGACGAAATTGAGTTCGACGAAATGAAAACTGCGTTCGACAAAAATAGATGCCGTTCGACGAAATGGTGTTCGACGAAAGAAGATGCCGTTCGACGAACTGGCGTTCGACGAAATGAGATGCGTTTGACAAAAAGAGATGTGCTCTACCGCAGAGCGTTAACACTACCGCTGACGCTAGCGAATCAGATGCCGTTCGACGAAATGGAGTTCGATGAAAGAAGATGCCGTTCGACGAACTGGCATTCGACGAAAATGACGTTCGACGAAATGGTGTTCGACGAAGATGGCGTTTAACGAAATAGTGTTCACCGAAAATAGATGTCGTTCGTCGAAAATTGATGCCAGGCATTGCTACCGCGGAGCGTTAGAATTACCGCTGGCGCTAGCATAAATGGAAACAATTGACGGGAAGTAAACATTGGAGAAAAAGGAATGATTGGCGGGATGCATATTTAGCGTGCTCTACCGCGGCGCGACATGTCTACCGCCCGGCGGTAGCTTTTGGAATCCTCCCTTCTGCATGTGATTGAGGAGAAAATATGGAAGGAGATATTGGCTGAAGGAAGGTTATCTCGCTATCATGGAGCATTAGCGTTTCCGCGGTGCGCTAGTCGGAGCTCAAAGTTTGGCGCTCAAAAGTTGCCTAAGTTGCCACGATCTGTGTGCTTGATCATTTGCCTAATGTGGCTACCGCGGGGCGGTAGTACTTCCGCAGGCGGTAGTGGCTGATTCTATTTAAAGACATGCGCTTCCTCCATTGTTGCTGGCTATTACAGAATGAATTGAAGCCATATATTCAGAGCACTCGTGAGAGCCTTCCCCAAGCAGCCTGAAGAACTCCGTCAACGTTCGTGAACGCAAAGAACTTGAAGACCAATCCGATCGCATCTACATCGACATCAAGTTATTCTTTTGAGGAAGTTTTTAGTTTGTGTTTTGTTTTAGTTTCTAATTGTAACCTTTATATCTTTTGTTCGGTAGAGGATCTCGCCACACGGAGACTAGGGCCTGCGGGGACTAGGGGGAAATTCGCCTCGCTTTGGCGACTAGGTCTTGTGGGGCTTAGGGAGGAATTCGCCACACGGCGACTAGGTCTAGGGAGTAGATCTAGGGGGTGCTCGAGGCCTTTCGGGGGAGAGAAAAGCTAGAGCAGCTTGAGGCCTTATCTGGGGAGAGATAGGTTAAAGCCAACCGGTCCTTGGGAGAAGGGTCGGTATAGAAAACCAAAAGAGTTTTCATTGGTTGCCTCTTTCCAAGCGTCATTGGGAAAAGTTTTTGTAATCATATTTATTTCAATTTAATGTTAATGAAAATATGTTTGTTTCTTCATCTCTGATTCGTGCTCTATGATTTTCATTGTTCTAACCTAAAAGTATTTTCACTGTCGCTAAAGCCGAGCGGTAACTCTACCGCTGGCGGTAGTAACAGAGAATTAATTTCTCTAACTAATCTCAAAAATCTTAAAAACCTTATTCACCCCCCCTCTAAGGGCGCCTATAGATCCAACAATTGTGAGATCTTCTCTGATCACAAGAACCTCAAATACATCGACAACAACAAGGATCTGAACCTATGACAGCGGAGGTGGCTAGAGTTCTTATGTGGCTACGATTACACCATGCACTATCATCCGGAAAAGGCGAACACCGTAGTAGATGTATTGAGCAGGAGGGCTGACACTTCTGGACCGAAGCCCCGGATGATGTCCATGGAGCTAGTGAGGATGCCAGAGGACATGCAGATCACCTTGGTTTCCAAGGTAGAACCCGATGTCTACATGGAGTACTTAGCCTCTCTAAGCATCACCTGTGATATACGAGATCGCATCAGGACACAACAGAGGCACGATTCAGCCTTGGAGCCTGTATTCAGAGCCCTGGAAGGGGGCAAGATAAAGGATTATTCACTGTGAGACTTGCCAGCAAGTAAAGGTGGAATGCAAGAGCCCAGGAGGACTTCTACAGCCATTGCTGGTACCCGAGTGGAAGTTCGAGCACATAGCCATAGATTTTTAACACGGATTGCCTCACTCCCACTCTGGGCACGATTCTATTTGGGTGATAGTGGATAGATTGACCAAGGTGGTACACCTCATACCGGTCAGGAAAGATGCTCCAGTCACAGTTTTAGTGAGGTTATTTGTGGAACAGTTCGCCAGGTACCATGATGTACCCAAGATGATTGTCTCAGATCACGACGGTCGGTTCACTTCTAGGTAATGGAAGGCGGTACAGACATACTTAGGATCTCAGCTCACATTCAGCACCGCTTTCCATCCACAGACTGACTGAGCGTACGATCTGGACTATGGAGGAACTGCTGCGCTTGTGCATCTTGGATACGGGGAAGCACTGGGAGAGACTGTTGCCCCTGTTTGAGTTTCATACAACAACCGCCAAGCGAGCATTAGAATGGCACTGTATGAGGCTTTATATAGTAGGAAGTGTCAGACACCGCTTTATTGGGTTCAGGATGAGGATCAGAATGCACTCAGATCGGAGTATATTGAGGACACAGACGCTCTAGTTTGGATGATCAGGGATAGGATGCTGGAGGCTCAGAGTAGGCATGCCAAATATTACGATGCGAGGCATCAAAAAGTGGAGTTCCAAGTGTGAGACAAGGTTTTTATTTGAAGATACGTCTAGTGCATGGTGTCTCACTAGTGCGAGGACACAAGAAGCTCAGCCCTCGATTTATGGGACCCTATAGGATCCTGGAGCGGATCAGCCCCTTGGCTTATAGGCTGGAGCTGCCATTGGAGTTGGCAAATTTGCACGATGTTTTTCATGTCTCTTCCCTACGGAGAGCTCTACTGAGGCCGGAGCAGCACATCACTTCCACCTCAGGCCCGATAGAGTCCGATAGATAAGTACGTCTGGAGTAGTCTGGGTTGACGATACATCAGTCTGAGTCCCGTGGAAGAAGAAGGCCCCCTTAGTCAAGGTGTTGTGGTCCAAACATGGACGAGAGGAGCTCACATGGGAGCCTATGGATACATACAACAACAGTACCTGAGACTCTTCACTCCAGGTACAACCTAAACCTTCTCAAGAGCTTACTTAATTACCTTGTGTAAAGAACCCCGTAGACCCGAACATAAATTTCAGGGATGAAATAATTCTTTTGTTTATTGGATTTGTAACATCCCATTTTCTACTAAACCCCTTAACTTCAATTAGGGTGAGACATGTGGTGAGTGAGGTGAGTTTGGGCTAGGTAGTGACCATATGATACATTGAGTTGGGAGAACTCATATGTGGTCCCCATAGGATATAGGTCAACTTAGGTCAAAACAAACCCAAATTGAACTCATACTTGTAAATTGACCCCACCACCATGTCCCTATCCCCAAAGGAGACTTAAATGATTCAAATCCCCATCAATATGTCAACCAATTTGGACAAATGGACCAAAGTCAAAGTTAAGTCAATATAGCCCTATTCAACTAAATATGGTTAAATTTATACTCATATGGCCAAATTGACCCTACCACTAGATGGTAAACCATTAAAGGAGTACTATGGACCCAAAACCCCTATCATGGGGTCATCAATTGGTCCAATTTGACAAAAGTCAAACTTAGGTCAACTTAAGCCAATTCTTCACCAATAGGCTCAATTGACCCCCAAAACATGAAATTGAGCTCACCCCTAGTATTAGAACAACATAAGGGAACAATTGACCCCAAAAAACCCATCACGAGGTCATCAATTGACCCAATTTAACTAAAGTCAAACTTTCCCCAATTTGGTCAAAATCACACCTATTGGCTAAATATGCCTAATTAGGGAACCATCATCACCCAACCAATATTGGGTGGTGTCAATGGACTCAAGTTAAACACATTGGACCAGTCAACCCACCCAATTGACCAAGTCAACCCAAGGGTCAACCATGGTCAAATAAACCATAATTAGGAAATTTAAAAGCCCAAATCAAAATCAATTGGGCTAAGGCCTTACCCAAAGCCCATCCAACATTCCCATGAGACAAATGAACCCCTAAACCCCTATGAATTTGAATGGAGGAATTTCATGGAGGGCAAAAAGGGAAAATCCCCATTTTGGAGAAGAAAGAGGAGGATTTCATGGGGTGTTTGCCACATGACACCTCCTCATTCCCAAAGGCAGCCAATACATTCCCCATGTGAAAGTTCACAGTGTGCCTCTGAGTATTCTATAAAGGGGGTGGGGGGTGAATAGAGATTTAAATTTTTTTACCCTAACTGTGTATACAATAAAACAATACTAAGTATTATGCACTGAACAAAACCAACACAGAATAAATAAGTGGTGTAAATATAAAATAGAAAGAAAACAGTAAGCTATAAGTGGGACAACACAGAAAATACAAAGCACAGACACAAGGATATTTATAGAGGTTCCCCAAAATTTGGGTAGTCCTCTCTTCTACATCCCTGGTAGGATTGCACAACCTGTGCCTGAGTCTTTTGATAAGGAGACTCCCACAGATCTTTTGATAAGGAGATCTTGAACCACTGAGTCTTTTGGTAAGGAGATTCTTAGAACCAAAGATCTTTTGATAGGGAGATCTTGAACCACTGAATCCTTTGGAAGAGGGATTCTTAAAACTCTGTAACAGTTTATGGAGATAGTATGAAGAAATTGAGAGGGAGAAGGTAAGAATTCTGTTCAAAGAATTCTATAGAAGCTTTGATGTTGCTTCTGTCGTTCTTTCACTTGATCTGAAATGATGAACCCTTGCTTATGACAGTGATGATTTGCAAGGGTTGTTTTGCTTGACCCTTTTCTCTCAACACTTGTTGTAGTTCTGCTGCTGTATAATGATGAAGAAGAAGCAACAGTGTATATTCTTGTGCAGAGAGAGAGAGCGAGAGAGAGAGAGAGAGAGAGAGAGAGAGAGAGAGAGCACTTGTGTATGTATGTATTTTAGGGTTTGAGAGGGAAGGAGATGAAGACCCTATTCGACATCCAGAACAATGTGATAACTGTATTGTTCTTTTCTTCTTTTCTTTTTGCATACATATTGTGTATGATTGAGTTTTAAAAAATCTTTCTTCTTTTGGCTTGTCCTGAAAAGGATTTCCTCTTACCCACCTAATTTCCTTTCTCCTTTTGTTCTCGACCCATAAATTCATTTTGAATACCTTCCAAAAGTAATTTGTTGTGTCCTGGAAAGCTTCATTATATTCTTGGCAACAAACGAACCATTGGAGAACTGTCTCTAGCCTGGTGGTCCATCTGAAAAGGTCCCAAAAAGACAGCTGAAAAAGCTTCCTTTTTCTGACTGTATTCGATGCTACGTCGACTTCATCAATCTTCATGTCGACGCACCTCTGTGTTCTTATTGACGTAGCTTCAAACTTCTTAGCTTTGGCTGAACTCAGATGTCGACGTTACATCGATTACTTATCGACGTGTCCATCGAGTTGAAGCCTTGAACTTGAGCTTTTTATTTCTGCGTCGAATTTTAGCCGAAGTTGTGCCGACTTCTGAGATGGCTTCCACAAGCTCTTCCTTCTGCGTCGAGTCTCTTTCGACGTTGCGTCGACTTGACTTTATACTTTGACAGATTGAACAAGTTGCTCCGACTTCTAGTCAGAGTTACGTCGATATCCAGTCAAAGTTGCATCGACTTCTATTCGATGCAAGTCTTATCTTAACTAGTTTTGTGATTGCTTTGACTTGGCCCTGACACTCTAAGTTGACTGTGACATCCTAAGACATCTACCGACTAGATTACCCTTACTATAAAATGTGTGTTATATAACCTAATAGATGAAATCACTTTAAATAATTTGTTAGATAAATTACAAGGGTTTTCCCAACAATCTCCTCCTATTTATCATAACAAATTTTACAAGATAAAGTGATTTAAACCATGTTTTGACAAAAACTCATAATATAAACAATTATACATGCACAATAGAGATTAAAGATATGGTAAACTAAGCAACATCTGATTGATATACGTGAATATTTATTAGAGATAGTTACCCCAAAAAAGGATCTACTTTCTATTTTTGAGAAAGGTAGATATGGTCTCATTGATCTTTCTGAATTTTCTTTCTACATATTTGAAATTTGCAGGAGTGGCCTTCTCTGGGTTCTTCTGTATTTTATCATGTTCTTTGAAGAGCTTTTCCAGATCAGTTTCAGCATCAGGATAGACCTCATTCAGCTTTAGCCCCTGACCATAGATTTTAGCAGATAACAAATTTATTTATTCTAAGTCCAACTCTTCTAAATCAGGGTCTGGTACAATGAGCATTGATTGTGGATTATAAGAAGTTGGAGCTGCCCTGAATTCAATCTTCCTTTTCTTTTGAGATGTCTGTTCTGCTTTATCTATATCACATCCAAGACCCCTTCTGTGAAGTTGCCCTTTATTCTCCAGAATTTTGGCTTGAGGATTTTTGGCAGCATACTTTGTAAGGTCAAAGAGTGTGGTTGGAATTTGGATTGCCTCCTTCAATTGTTTTTTTTCCACAGAATCCTTGCCCTTCTTTAGTCTTTCAATGAACAACCTCCTCTTTGCTTCTATCTGTCTTTGAGAGGCCTCATACTCATAAGTATCCATTTCCCTGATTTTATTTAGGTCTTCATTAAGTGTTGGATTAGTGTATGTTGTCATTCTATTCTCTGGAATTTCAATCCTCTCATAGGTCTCAATGTAGGATTTGTCTTTCTTGAATTGTTTCCTCTATTCTTTTGTATACTTTTCCTAGATTGGTAGCTTTCCTCTGTTCCCTCTCCCTCTTACTTTGTATGGAGGTCTTCCTCTGAAGATTGGTGCTGGAAGAGTTGGAGTGGGTGTTGGGGTAGGATCAATAGGAGGTAAAGCTAGAGGTGAAGGGGGTGGTGCATTTACAAGGACCTGATCAGCCACCTTGACTAGAGAAGGTGTTGTTGTAGATTCTTCAGAAGAGACCCTGATTTTTTGTAGATTAGGAATGGATGGATCAGTACCCTCATTGAACTCTCGCAGAGTTTTCAGATAAGCCTAATCATCTGAGAATAGAGGAATCTCTAGAGCAATCTCCCCCTGAATCGATGACTCCCCCTGTGTTGAAGGCTGAGTACTTGGAGGAGATAACTCCCCCTGTGTTACTGACTGATCAGACAGTATAAGGAGCTTAGAGGTAATGGCTGGCTCTCCTTCAGATTCAAAAGATAGAGGGAGAGCTGTAGTGTATACCGAGTCTTGAGGTGGCTGAATGCTGATACATCTCTCCCCCTGCTTTATATCATTGAACAAAGATATAAAGACTTCGGCAGGCACAACCGACAATCTCATCTCTACATCAAAAGCCTTGATTTCAGAGGTGAGGTCTCGCAATCTTCTGTGTTGGGCGCATAGCTTGCGATAGTAATCCCTTGAGAAGCCAAGATAAAGAGCACTGAATTGAGATAACAGTGTTTCGAGGGCAAGATCAACTGCTTCAATAACATCTCTTTGATTCGAAGGAGATGGCATTGAGATCCTGCGGGTACCTATAAGGAAACAGAAAGAGAGAAGTAGAGGAGAAAATGGAGGAGAGTGAAAGGGAGAGAAGTTGAAAAAGCACAATTGAGTCAAAAGCCTGAGTTGCTAGGAGTAGAGGAGTCATCGCAACTTAGGGTTATATTCGAAGGGACGTTGAGAAGAAATGAATTCAGCGCACCAAAATATGTTAATGTCGCTTCTGTGCACCCTTGGCACAGTCAACGTAACGTCGAAAATAATTTGATGTGGCTCCGAATATTGTTCAGCGACCATGATGTGGACGTGAGCTTCAAAATATATTCGATGCCACGTCGAGTGCTATTCAACGGAACTATCCCAATCTTCTCTTGAAGTTAACGTCGAATAGAAGTCGATGGTGCGTCGATTCTTATTCGACGCAGCTCTGATGTAACAATTTTTGTGAATTTTTTTGCTATTTTTCCCAGCAATACCTTTCTATGGAATATAAGTTTGAATACATAATATAGTGGGAGTGTCCTAGAGAGCTCAATCAATCATTCCCAGTGCATTGATGAAGAACTTGTGCTTACTTTCATCAAGTGTCTTAATGAAAATGTCAGCCCTTTGAATATAGTGGAGATGTATTGAAGTTTAATCTTACCTTTCTCAACATTGTCCCTGAGAAAGTGGTGCCTTATCTCTATGTTCTTAGTTTTGCTGTGGAGAACAGGATTGGAAGCTATAGAAATAGCACTAGAACTGCCACAGAATATTGTGGAATTAATAAGAGAAAAGTTATAATCTAACAACTGATTTTGCATCCACAGTATTTGTGAGCAGCAGCTCCCTGCAGCTATATACTCAGCTTCAGCTGTAGAAGTGGAGACCGTGGCTTTCTTCTTGCTAAACCATGAGATCAGTCTAGCACCCAGGAACTGACATGTTCCCAAGGTGCCTTTTCATTCCAGCCTGCATCCAGCATAGTCTGTATCTGAATAACTAACTAATTCAAATCCAGATTCAGCTGGATACCACAAGCCAAGTTCAGGTACCCTTTAGAAATCTGAGTATTCCTTTTGTAGAACTCATATGAGATTCCTTTGGGTCAATCTGAAACCTAGCACAAATACATGTAGCAAACATTATATCAGGTCTGCTAGCTGTTAAGTAGAGAAGAGAGCCAATGGATGCTCTGTAAGTCTTTTGATCAAAGGACTTACCCTTTTCATTTATATCTAAAACATCATTAGTAGCCGTGAGGGTTTTCATAACAGAGGCATTTTCCATCCCAAACCTCTTGATGAGTTCTCTGGTATACTTGGATTGAGATACGAAAATGCCATCTGCATTCTGTCTTACTTAAAGACCAAGGAAATATGATAGTTCCCCCATGCTAGTCATTTCAAATCTTGACTGCGTTAGGTAAGCAAACCTTTTATAGAGAGATTGATATGTTGACCCAAACATAATGTCATCTACATATATTTGTACTAGCAAAAGCTGCTTCTTATGTGCTCTTGTGAAGAGTGTTTTATCCACTTTCCCTCTTTCAAAGGAGTGTTCCAGAAGGAAAGTGGATAAGGTCTCATACCAAGCTCTTGGAGCTTGCTTGAGGTCATACAGTGCTTTATCTAACCTATACACAAATGAGGGAAAAGTTGGATTGACAAAACCTGGAGGCTGCTCCAAAAAACTTCTTCCTGAAGAGTTACATTTAGGAATTCACTCTTCACATCCATCTGATAGGCATTGATCTTCATGTGAGCTGCATATGCCAGGAACATTCTGATGGCCTCCATCCTTGCTACTGGAGCAAATGACTGGTTGAAGTCAATTCCCTCCTCTTGTCTGTATCCATGGGCCACAAGTCTGGTGTTATTCCTGATTATGACTCATGTTGAATCCATTTTGTTTTTGAATACCCATTTGATGCCAATGACTGGGTAATTCTTTAGTCTTTCAACCAATGTCCAGACCTTATTCCTCTCAAACTGTGTTAGCTCTTCTTGCATAGCATATATCCAGTGAGGATCATTGTCTGCTTCTTCAAACTTCTTGGGTTCATACTGAGAGAGGAAGCATTGTAACATTATTTCACTTGTGAGTTGTTTCCTTGTCTTGACCCCAACTGTCAAATCTCCTGTAACTTTTTGATAACTCTATTTTTATGTTAGTTTTTAGTTAGTTTTTAATTTAATAATCAATCAATATTTGTCTTAATTATTAAAATATTCTCCTTAAATTATTTATTTTTTCTTTTCAGGTAAATCAGGGCTGCTGATGGCATTTTTGGGCTCACTGTTTTAACCAGAAGAAAATTTGTGGCTGTTTTGAAAATTGTCAAGTACACACCCCCTAGTCACGGGCGTGACCTCAGCAACGGGCCATGACCATTGAGAACGCCAGAACCAAGTCCACATCAGTGTAATATTACACGCCACCTAGTCACGGGCGTGAACAGGGGGCGTGACTTATGACACGGGCCATGACTCTCCTGCCATGCTGGAATCATGCCACGTCAGATTATTATTACACGCCCCGCTGTCATGGGCGTGACCTCCTCTAAACTGCCAAATTAACTCCAGCTCAAGCCGTTTCCCGCTGTTTGCAGATCAAGCTAAGAAACGCCTAGGTCACGGGCATGACTTAGGGGTGTGACCAACAGATTTATGAAGTTTGGCGGAATTTCACCCAAACGTTCCCGGGTATTCAAGACAGCGTTTCCGTACCTTACACACCCCAGGTCACGGGCGTGACCTAGGTGTTGGATCGGTCGGCGCCCTTAGAGGGGGGGGGGGGGGTGAATAAGGGTTTTCAAAAACTTAAGATTATATTTAAAAAAAACTTTAAAATATTGCAAGATTAATACAATGAGAAATCAAGTAAAACAATAATGAAGAGACATGCTTTATTAATATCAAATAATGTTTTACAAAACTTGATTTCTATGACGCTGGAAATCGGAGGCGACTAATAAAAATTCTTTTTCGTTTTCTATACCGACTCGTATCCCCACAAACCGGTTGGCTTTAGCCGATCTCTCCCCAGATACGGCCTCAAGCCGCTCTAGCCAATCTATCCCTAGAAAGGCCTTGAGCACCCCCTAGACCTAGCCTAGATCTAGTCGCCAACACGAGGCGAATTTCAGCCCTAAGTCCTACCCTAGACCTAGTCGCCAACACGAGGCGATTTCACTACCGATTTCAGAAAAGATGTGAAATAAAAAGACAATAATATAAAAACTCGCTCTATGTAGATCTCTTGGAGAAGTAGACGAAGACGCAGAGTGTGATCATAGTCGATGCGGTCTTTCGTCATGAAGATGAAGCGTGTTGAAATCTTCTCCACGGATCTCCTTATCGCTTTATGGATTTGTGGGAGTATCTCTTCGAACTCTCCTCTATGCTGTGGCACGAGGCTCTGGAATTTGAGATCTCTAGAGGATGATAAAGACGGAGCCAAAGTGTCCATTTTATAGCCTTAGCGCTACCACCGGCGCTAGCGCTACCGCTGACGCTAGCCCAGATTAAGTAATGTTTTACGCGGCAGGATCTTCAATCTGTGGCAACATTTTGCTCTATGCCACTTGTGCGCCACGCTACCGCCATCGCTAGTAGCTACCGCCAGCGCTATCCCTGATTAAGTAACATTTTGCGCGGTAGGATCTTCAATCTGTGGCAACAATTTGCCCTTGCCAACTGTGCTCCTCGCTATCGCCTGCGCTATCGGATATCGCCTGACGCTATCTCCTTCTATAAGTTCTCCCGGCAATTGCGCTTTGAGCCAATATTTCGTCGAACAAGATTTCGTCGAACGCCGCTAAGATTTCGTCGAACGCCATGATGAGAATTTCGTCGAGCGCCGCTAACAGTTCATCGAACGGTAGCTAGCGCCTGCGCTAGTACTACCGCCAACGCTAGTAGATGTTTTGGATTTGTTGGCTCAAATTTGGGGGCAACCATCTTATATAATCCTTGAGTCATGTGAACTTTGTTATCCTGCACACTTAAACACACAAGATCAAATACACATAGGATTTGTTATTCTCAAACCTAGGAGATGCGAAAGACCATGTTCCAACAAACTCCCCCTTTTGATAATAACAAATCCATTAATGATAAATCAGAGCATTAATATATAAGCATGAAGAAACATACTTGTGTGTGTGAGAGAGTGATGACTTAGGATAATTTTAGCATTTTGCATTTAGAATTGCTCCCCCTAAATACATGCTCCCCCTAAGTGAATGATCCCCTAATATGTAAGCTATCATCTTAATTTGTCATGTTGGGTTTTTGATAGAGGGTTATATTTATCATGTTAGTTCTCCCCCTTTGTTATTAGCAAAAGTGGGTAGGGAAACAAAGCACCAAAGGATTTGTAAATAGAAGAGAAGGCGTGATCGAGCTTTTTAAGTAAATGATAAGGAGTTTTAGAATTGTTTTCATTTAAATAGTTCAGAGTTATAAGCATTATAAAATTTTTCATAGAAGGAAATCAGAGTTTTTAGCATAAAAAAGTAATGATTTTCCCTTTATATAAAAGTTTTAAGCATAAAAATAAGGATTTCCAAATAACCAATCTACCCAGACAATATGTCTACACCCTAGCCCCGTACTAAGTGACGGATGGGCATGAGGAGCTGCAAACATGCCGTTGGTTGGGGTGTTAGTCCCATATGCAAACACTAGACACAACTTAACCTATCACTCTCTCCCCAGTGCCTCGCAAGGCCCCACTGGAACCCTCCCCGGTTAAGGACAAGACATGACTAAAGATAAGTTTATCTAATGTCTACAACCCAACGCCCCCGCTATGGTGAGATATGAAGTCACGGATAATAGTTTTTTGAAACATGAAGCTTTTAAATCTAATGGGAAGAATCATAATTGAATTTTTGAAATAAAACTTACTTAGCTATATTGAAATTCATGAATGTATTAGAGTTTGAGCATTGTGGAAGATTTCGAAAAAGAAACACCATAATACTAAATAGAAGTTTAAGTTAAAAAAGAGATGTTTTTGAGTTTCAAAACTAACTTTATAAAGATAAGAGTTGAAGCATTTTGGAAGAAAGAAACAACATCCTTTTAGCAATGTTTCACTTGTTGGAAGAGCGTTTAGCATACACGTTTATATTGAAATAAATCAGAATTTGTTACTATAAGAATGATATGCATGTTAGAACAACCAATATAAATTCTACCAAGCAAGTCTACCACTTGTTTTTAAGAAAAAATTGAGATTTAAGACTTGATATAAGCATGAAAGTGCAATGTAAAAGTTATATGGCGATGATGCGGAAGACTTGTAGAAATACATGAAACATCTTATTGTAATCAAGAACAATCCATAAAAAGATATATGAGTTTAATTTCAAAAAGAAGATGTTTATGTAAATCATGTTTCAATGAAAAACTTTTATGGTTGACAAAAATAACCAAGCATGAAATAATATTATCACAAAGAGATTACTACAATGTTATTTCAATTCACAATTTCAAATCATACCAAACATTATAGAAAACATGCTAGGTTATCTAGTGCATTTCATAAATAAAAGGTAATATAGAATTAGCATTAGGATCCAATACTCATGAGAAGAAGTGTTATGGAAGATAATGATGTGAACATAAGTGTATTTTTGAGTAATGTAAACAAATGTTTTAATCTAAAATACAAGATATATGTAAAGAACGAGCACAATAAAAAGTAATAAAACGCAAACAAGATTACTTCCACACACTTTAATGCACAATAAAAAGTACAACTACCAAGGTGCTCTGCACACACAATGCTCATTAAGACTTATCAGGGTGCAAAGTAGTGCTTGGGGGATCACATATTTTATTTTGAATTTTGAGACTAGTGATCCGGTGTACTTAAGAGTAAGTGGTTTTTCTTATTTTTGAAAGAAAGATTTGATTTGCATAAGACACTTTACTATTCTTTCCAAGGTGCTCAACCTCACAATGCTTATTAAGACTTATCAGGAGGTTCAAGTAGTGCTTGGTGGAGTTGTCTTTGTCATTTATTTTATAATTTTGTTTTGTACAAAGTTCTCCGAATACACTTGTTTTGCAAATCAATAGAATTTATGAAAAACATAACCACTTTTCTTAATTTTTAAGAGTGAAAAATAAGGAGTGTAGGTAGGATACTCGTGCAATTTTAATCCATTGTACTAATACAAAAACATACACAAGTATTCTTAGATTAAACACATATGTAGACAATGCCAAAAAGGGTGAGTGAATAAATATCATTATCAAACATAAAACATTTACTCATACTTAGAGGCATGCTAAACTTAGTTCTACACAATCTTTAAAATATAATTGATGCACATATTAATAGATATATCAAAGCATGATGAAAACAATGTTCAACGTAGTTTGAAAAGATAAATTGCAACATTGTAGAATTTCTAAATAATAGATTAAATCATGCTTGATTTTTCACAAAAATCATACTATTTTTTTGATAGTTTTAAAGTTTTATATTTTTGTATTTGATTTTAGCAAATGAAAGCATATTTTTGTAATTTTTGCTTTTGTAATTTTTATATTTGATTTTCGCATAAAGATGAACTTGAAAAAGATTTTTTGTAATTTGGTTTTTGTAGTTTTGTATTTGATTTTTCAAAAAATAAAGAAAAACAGAAGTTCAAAACTAAGTAGAAAATACAGATTTATATATTTTTAGGGATTTTTCAAATTTTAAAAAATATAGAAAATCGAACATAGACGCTAGTGCCTGCGGTAGCGCTAGCGCGGGAGACAGTGAACAATTTTTTAGGATTTTGGAAATTTTAATTTTGGATCTTGATTAAGTGTCATAATAGTAGTTTCATACTGAAATTTTAGATTTGTAGGAAATGTCTAGATAGTGCAAATTTCATGAAACATTAGCGATTTTGTATATGACTTTACCAACTAAACTTTGTAAGTGATATATTTCATTATATCTCCATTTTAATATTTTAAGGCTTATATTTACCAATGTAGTTTGAAAATGATATGAAATGTAAGCATGAGAGGTCATGAATGAACAAATCAAATATGCATGATTTTAGAGATTAACAATAATGTTCATGCACAATCATACCATGGATAAGCCCTAGATGAGAATACCCAGCCTGTATATCTTGGTAAACAAATAAAGCCTAACATAGACACAAATATTCTTGTGGCGACAATGTTAGTATAATAAGTTTGAGATTAATGTTATACCAAGGTTTGTTGATACAATGTTTCAAATTATAGATCTAGAATGGAGTGACAATTTTATTTGATTTGATATCAAGATGATTCAAAGGTCTAAACTAGAAATAAATCGCAATATACACCAACTATTATAATATCAATTGTCATCAGTTAATATATCAATTATAATTCACATAAATGTGATAGAAATAATTATTTTTAGAAGACTTTTGATAGGATTTATGATGTTGGAGAATTTTAGCAAAGGGCATCAATAGATCATAGTGGTGTTTGAGAATTCTATATTCATTATGAAGATAAATTCTTTCAATATATTTTAGTGATTTTCCTTTAATTAAGAATTTTGATTTAGATCTTGAATTTTCTTTTAGATCAAGTTATTTCACTAAACCACTTGTTGGTGAAGGCTAAGAATCTTAATAGCCAAATAACCGGATTTAATTTGAAATATCTTATAACAAATTTAGAGTTTGATTCATATGGATAATATAAGATATTTAGAAGCAATGAATATAAGAATAAAAGATAGGTCATCAAAATAAAATATGATTTTGAATTTTGATCAATTTGATTTTATGAATACATTAAGCTTTTAAGAGATAAAATCATATTTTTAATACTGTATAGGATGACCATGACATGATAGTTCAAAAGAAATAGGAAAACAAGAAAAATTAAAAGACATGAAGGCATATCATGAAGTAGAACTTTATATATTTCATTTTGAAAGGATTCTACTTCATGCAATTGATGATACCTAATGAATAAGAAATTTAGGTATCCAAAGGGGACCAAGTGTGGTGGTTCCTTTGGGTACCCAAATATATCCTGTATGTTTGTGGGTAGTTAGTGATGAATGGGTCCTTTCATGTGAAGTTAATGTTTCATCTTTGGTTTTGGGCCTCCATTCAAACTGTGGTTTAATATTATTATTATGAGTCAAATTTTATTGTGATAATCTTTATCTTTAGGATTATAATTGTAGTGATTATAGAAAGCATTTTTCATAGGAAATTTGTGAAGTTTTATGTTGGGAGAAGTTTGATGATAATAATAATTGTACTTTGGAATTTCATTTTTAATTTGTTGATGTCTTTTATTTCCATTGCTTGATTTATTAATATTTTGAGAATTTATATTTAACTTGCTTTTAGATATATCTTGGTATTGTGAATAAGTGTTTTTCTTTATGATTTCCTTGAGCAAGTTGATTTTAGCATTTAATTCATCATTCTTAGTTTGTAAATTGTGTCTGGCTTTATTGTAAGCGATTGTGCTATTTTTAAGAGTGGTAGCAATTGATTCAATATGTTTTTCATATTCATCCCTATATTCATCAAATGTTTCGTCCATTTCTTTAATTTCAATCTCATAGTTTTTACATTTATCACAATCATTCTTTGACGATGAATTTTCTAAACATAATTTTTCATTATGTTCTTTCACACAAATAATTTCTTTTTCAAGTTCTTTGACTTTTTCTTCAATATTATTACAATCAAAACAAGATTTTGTATTTTCAAGTAAAAAACAAGATGATGAAGACACATCACAATTTGATTCATTAGCCTTTAGCCTCTTATTTCTAAACGTAAATTTTTATTAGCAATTTTCAAATTTTTGATCTTTCGTTTAGCAATTTTTAATATGTTGAAACTAGATATAGAGGTTATTACACAAGACGAAGATTTAGTCTTTCTTACAACGCTTTTGGAGGAGGCAAAATATGAGCATGAAGTTCCTTCATCATCTTTTAGTCCTTCCTCGATCACAGATGAGTTTTCATCTTCTTTTGATGTATTGTTCTCTTTCTCTATTTCCATATTCTCCATGGCTTTGCTCCGAGAGAGATCTTCTTGAATGATAATGGATGCTTGTATGTTCTTTTCCTCCTGTGTTTGTTCCACACCTGCGAGAGGAAGATCATATATTTCTTCAAGAAAGTGCCATATTTTGTATGCACTAGAAAAGCAATATATGAATTTGAAAATTTCATTAGATAGTGCACAAAATAGATAGTGTTTGACTTTGGCATTTAGCTGACGTTCTTTTTTATTTGATTCATCCGCAGGTCTTATAATTGCTAAGTTCCATACTTTGATGTCTAAAGTTTTAATAAATTTTGCAATTAAGATTTTCCATCCTTTATAATTTGTTCCTTCAAACAAGGGTGGTTTATGTGATATTTCATCTTCACAGAAATTTGCCCCACTAGTTGAAGTGAGATCATGAGACGCCATTATTCCCGGTTGTTAAGCCGATTGGAATAACCTAGCTCTGATACCACTTGTTGGATCGGTCGGCGCCCTTAGAGGGGGGGGGGGGGTGAATAAGGGTTTTCAAAAACTTAAGATTATATTTAAAAAAAAACTTTGAAATATTGCAAGATTAATACAATGAGAAATCAAGTAAAACAATAATGAAGAGACATGCTTTATTAATATCAATAATGTTTTACAAAACTTGATTTCTATGACGCTGGAAATCGGAGGCGACTAATAAAAATTCTTTTTCGTTTTCTATACCGACTCGTATCCCCACGAACCGGTTGGCTTTAACCGATCTCTCCCCAGATACGGCCTCAAGCCGCTCTAGCCAATCTATCCCCAAAAAGGCCTTGAGCACCCCCTAGACCTAGCCTCGATCTAGTCGCCAACACGAGGCAAATTTCAGCCCTAAGTCCTACCCCAGACCTAGTCACCAACACGAGGCGATTTCACTACCGATTTCAGAAAAGATGTGAAATAAAAAGACAATAATATAAAAATTCCCTCTATGTAGATCTCTTGGAGAAGTAGACGAAGACGCAGAGTATGATCGTAGTCGATGCGGTCTTTCGTCACGATGATGAAGCGTGTTGAAATTTTCTCCACGGATCTCCTTATGGCTTTATGGATTTGTGGGAGTATCTCTTCGAACTCTCCTCTATGCTGTGGCACGAGGCTCTGGAATTTGAGATCTCTAGAGGATGATAAAGACGGAGCCAAAGTGTCCATTTTATAGCCTCAGCGCTACCGCCGGCGCTAGCCCGAATTAAGTAATGTTTTGCGCGGCAGGATCTTCAATCCGTGGCAACATTTTGCTCTATGCCTCTTGTGCGCCACGCTACCGCCAGCGCTAGTAGCTACCGCCGGCGCTATCCCTGATTAAGTAACATTTCGCGCGGCATGATCTTCAATCTGTGGCAACAATTTGCCCTTGCTAACTGTGCTCCTCGCTATCGCCTGCGCTATCGGATATCGCCTGGCGCTATCGGATATCGCCTGGCGCTATCGGATATCGCCCGGCGCTATCTCCTTCTATAAGTTCTCCCGACAATTGCGCTTCGAGCCAATATTTTGTCGAACAAGATTTCGTCGAACGCCGCTAAGATTTCGTCGAGCAAAGTTTCGTCGAACGCCATGATGAGAATTTCGTCGAGCACCATTAACAGTTCGTCGAACGGCAGCTAGCGCCTGCGCTAGTACTACCGCCAGCGCTAGTAGATGTTTTGGATTTGTTGGCTCAACTTTGGGGGCAACCATCTTATGTAATCCTTGAGTCATGTGAACTTTGTTATCCTGCACACTTAAACACACAAGATCAAATACACATAGGATTTGTTATTCTCAAACCTAGGAGATGCGGAAGACCATGTTCCAACACTAGGGGCGTGTCTCCCCAACATTTTCAACTATAAATTGCTTCCTTGTCCAGATGTTAGGGAGGAGGATTTTGGAGTCCAATTTCTATAATTCTGCACTGTTTCATTGTAATTCTCATTTTTATTTGTTGCTTTTAAATTTCGTTTCAAGTTATAGTTCACGTTCAAGTATTTTCAATTCAAGTACATTTATTTTACCACCCATGTCTCTCTCATTTGCCATATGTATTTTCCTCATCATGATGAGTAGCTAAATTCCAATTAGCACTTGATCATGATGAACTTTGGAATAAAATAAAGTTTGCTTTGTTCTTATAAAAATTAGCAAGCTCTCTATATTATTTCACTTCGATTTATCTTTGATTATAATTGCTTCGAATTCATATGTCGTGAATATGTTTCTTGATCTAAGATTCGTATGCTAGTGATCGAGAGATCCATGCGAACGAGGAGATCACTCAAAGATAAAAAGAGTTTCATGCACTCCTCGAGAGAGGGTGTTGTAAATCTTTCGGACTGGAATTAAATTCAGTAGAGGGGTTCACCGCCTAAAGCAAGCTTAGGGGTTTCGACTGGCCGAGGGGTCTTAATCGATCAACCTAAGGTTAGTTGATAGTTCTCTCGATAGAGGTTCTATCATACTTTGGGAACCTCCACGGTCGAAGTAAATAATTTAGAAGTTTGCAGTTTAATCATTTAATAAGTTTATTTTTGTCCAAAGGGATTCTAGATCAAGTGCTAGCTCTCTAATCATCAATTTTCTCTTTAGTCCAAGTCGTCTATTTACTTTACTTTTCAAACCAAAAATTTTTGTTAGATAAAATAACAGCTCTACTTTGTGAGTACAAGTACTCGACAGCCCCGAGTCTAATATGACACTTGATCCTATACTTTAAAATGATAGGTATACTTGCCTTATCGGGTTATTGTTGGAATTGCGCTTGAGCAAAACAATAAAGAAAATCATCCATCAATTTTTTGGCGCCATTGCCGGGGACTATTTTGTGTCGATATTTTGAAAGCAAAGTTCTGTTAATTTTATTATTTTTATTTTACAGCTTAAAATTTTACTTTAAAATTTTATAATTAAAATTTCTTGCGAAAGGGCCGTGCTGAGTTCTTATCCCCCAAGACCGCCTAGTACCTTGCAAACCCGTCATTGGGTAGTCCTTGGAAAATCTGGGAAATTTTATTTTATAAATTTTTTAAGCTTTTTCTCTTTCTTTTTGGTGTATGACCCGAAGGAATCTGTCAGATCTTCTTGAATTGGATCCGGAAATCGAGCAAACCATTCGGCAACGCTTAAGATTCCAACGACCAAATTCTCAAGATCCGATTGAGGAATCCGTAGGCGACACTTCTTTTCCATATACAATTTCTTCTTCTTCTTCTTCTTCTTCTTCTTCTCCCTCCTCCTCTTCTTCTTCTAATATGGGTGATCCAAATCAGGATGCGGCTGCAGAACGGACTATGTCCTATTATGCCCGACCTAACCTGGACGATTCCCCTTCTAGTATTGTTCGACCTGCTATAGCGAACAATAATTTTGAATTGAAGTCGAACATCATTCAAATGGTACAACAATATGTGCAATTTGATGGGCTTCAAGATGATGATCCCAAAATATGCGATACTTTCAAAATTAACGGGGTATCCGATGATGCAATAAGGCTTCGACTTTTTCCTTTCACCTTGCACAATAAGGCTAAGCAGTGGCTCAATTCTCTTCCAAGAGGATCTATCACCACATGGGCTCAAATGACGGAACAATTTCTTACGAAATATTTTCCGCCCGTTAAATCGACCCAATTGCGTAAGGATATCATTTCTTTCTCCCAAGTTGAATCAGAAACACTTTATGATACTTGGGAGCAGTTTAAGGAATATTTGCGCCAATGCCCCCCATCATGCAATCCCTGATTGGTTGCAAATTCAGACATTCTATAATGGCCTAAATCCCCAAATGCGTCAAATGATTGACTCTACCGCCGGTGGTACCTTGAATAACAAAACACCAGCAGGCACGCAAGAGCTTTTAGAGGGTATGGCCATGAATACGTATCAGTGGAGTACACCTCGGTCGCGCCCAAATAAACCGGCCGGGATATATGAAGTTGATACGATTTCAAATTTATCTGTCCAGGTTGAGCTTTTAAATAGAAAAATAGAAGAGATGGCTGCTTCCTTTTCTACACCTACCTGGGGATCCCCCTCCACAATTACCGAACATGTGGATTACATGGGTAATCCGAATCGGGCAACCTTTAATATGGGAAACACTCATTATGGTAACATATATCACCCAGGTTTTAGGAATCACCCAAATTTCTCTTGGAGTAATCCAGGGAATGCGACACAACCACACAACACAATTCTACCTGGTTTTCCTCCACCACTAGCTGCAAAAGCTCCCTCTATTGAGGAAGTTTTCACCAAATATGCAGCAACTAACGATGCAAATATCTGGAATCTTACCGGATCTGTTCGCAATTTGTAGAATCAAATTGGGCAAATTGCAAAGATGCTCTTCGATCGACAACATGGAGCACTACCGGGCAATAAGGAGCCCAACCCAAACGAGCAAGCAAAGGCTATCACATTACGAAATGGAAAGGAGGTAACTACCCCTGCAAAATTGGTTGAACAAGAGGTAACAATTTCTCCATCTTCTCCTCCTCCTCAAATTCTAACGCAAAATAAAATTAAGGAATTTCAACCACCAGTTCCCTATCCGTCTAAATTAAAGAAAGATTGAATGGATGAGCATTACGAAAATTTTTTAGACATGCTTAAATAGATTCATATTAATCTACCGTTTTGCGAAGCCATCGCACAAATGCCGAATTATGCTAAATACCTAAAGGATCTTTTATCCAATAAAAAGAAACTTGAGAATATTTCTACCGTTCAATTGAACGCGGAATGCTCGACAGTTTTACTTAATAAATTGCCTAAGAAATTAACTGATCAGGGTAGTTTCTCAATTCCATATTTATTTGGCAATTTCTTGGTAAAACATGCGTTGGCTGATCTAGGCGCCTCTATAAATTTGATGCCTTATTCTCTTTTCCAAAAATTGGGTTTAGGAGAGCCTAATCCTACAAGAATGAGCATCCAATTGGCGGATCGTTCCATAAAATACCCAATGGGTATTATCGAGGATGTGCTTGTCAAGGTTGATAAATTTATCTTCCCGGTAGATTTTGTCATCCTTAACATCGAAGAGGACACTGAGGTACCACTCATTCTCGGTCGCCCTTTCCTTGCCACCTCGCACGCCATAATTGATGTTAGTAACGGTAAACTTCTCCTTAGAGTCGGAGATGAAGAAGTTACCTTTGCTATCAATTCTTCTATAAAAAATACGCTCTCAAATGATGACTCTTGTTTTTTCTTGGAGGCTTCACCTGATGAAGACTCCGTTTTATTTTCTGAACATATTTCACCGTCATCTTTTTATGATGAAGACTTTGAAAATCTCGATCTTATTTCTCATGAAATTATTGACGACACGATCACTCACGCACCTATTTTTGAAATTTTAGAATAGGTAGTGATCGATTAAAAACTTCTTATTAAGAACCTCCCGTGCTAGAATTAAAACAATTGCCTGATCATTTAGAATATTTATTTCTAGCAGAGGATTCTAAGCTTCCCGTAATTGTGTCGGCATTTCTGACCGATGAAGAAAAATTAAAATTATTAAATGTTTTAAAACTTCATCGCCGCGCAATTGCGTGGAAAATTTCGGATTTAAAAGGGATTAACCCCTCCTTTTGTACGCATAAGATTTTATTAGAAGAAAATTCACGTAAATCTATTCAACCTCAACGTCGCCTAAATCCTAATATGAAGGAGGTGGTTAAGGCGGAGGTAATCAAATTATTAGATGCGGGCATCATCTATCCGATTTCGGATAGCTCTTGGGTCAGTCCGGTCCAAGTGGTGCCAAAGAAAGGAGGATTAACGGTAGTGCCAAACGATAAAAATGAATTAATCCCAACTAGAACCATTACCAGATGGTGGGTTTGTATTGATTATCACAAATTAAATGATGCAACCCGTAAGGATCATTTCCCTTTACCGTTCATCGACCAAATCCTTGAACGACTATCCAGACATTCGTTTTATTGTTTTCTTGACGGTCTCTCGGGGTATTTCCAAATCCCAATTGCACCCAAAGACCAAGAGAATACAACCTTCACTTGTCCGTTTGGCACTGTTGAAACCAGAGAACTGGCCTCGACGTTCGAAAGGGAGATACAGCTAACCCTTACTTGAACTGAGTGAGACCCTCGACCAGTCACTAAGAACCAAAGAACCTTGCCCTTGGAGAACACCTAAGTCCACAAACGGACCCCTTAAAGAGCAGCGTGGATGTCCCACCACATACCCGAAAGCTCACAAGAAACTTCCCCTCCCAAGCCAATGCTGAGCCTGGGCACCTTGGAGGGCACTAAGGATCACCTCACCGTCCACCTTCAATGACAGGGGGAGGGGAGGAGTAGTGCTTGCTCACACGCGAGGGGAGGCGGCGGGGGGGGGGGGGTACCAACATCCCTTCCCAAGGTGCCCATGGGGGCCTATTTATAGACTTCCCAAAAATTTGGCTGCGGATAGCCAAAAATCCACTATCCGCAGACCAACAACCAACCCGAACGACCGAAAAATGAGGGGGGGGGGGTGCGAGTGGAGCTCGAAATGTCCACTCCCCCCCCCTTGCCGGGGGTGGGTGAGTGGACCAAGGTACACCACCCGAATTGGGCGAGTGGACCTCAAGGTTTACTCAGCTAACCGGGCGAGTGGACCATAGGTCCACTCGCCCAGTTGCCCGGGGAGAGTGGACCTATGGTCCACTCGCCTGGAGCCTTGGGCGAGTGGACCTAGGGTCCGCTCGCCCAAGTAGGAAGTGCGTCCCCCCGGGTTTTCTCTTTCTCGGTCCTTAACGATCTCTAATGGTTGGGTTTGATGCGTCGCGATCACCTTTTCCGTCACGACCTTATCCGTGTCGGGTCACACCAACTCAGAAAATATGAGGGTTGTACATAATCCTCGCTCTTTTCGAGCTTGCCTTAAGCTCGGAATGAAAGTTCAACCCAATTATTTGACGAGTAGGTGGGACCCTTGAGTGACCCACAAAGGGCCCAGCCAATGGGATGCTCCTGCCGAGTTTTTCGACTGAACCTAACTTTGGGCAGAACACGAACCTTTCTGAAAGTGGAGGTTAAATCTTAATTTTACTCTAGAGGTGGGTGATTAGAGTATTAAAAACTTTTCCCTTATAGTTTTGTTGCAGAATTAAAAAATAGTGATATATATAAGTGTATAGCAGAGTGATTAATAAAAAACTGAATGTAAACAATTCAACACAGCACAACAACACAGAAAATCACAAGGACAGAGACACAAAGATTTTTATAGTAGTTCCCCAATAAACTTGGGCACGTCTACTGTTCTACCACACTTGGTAGGATCCACTAGGTTTTTGATCAGGTGCACTATCACCAAGGGGTTTTTGATCAGGTGTCCACACACCACAGAGCTTTTGATCAGGTGCTCAAAACCAATAGGATTTTTTGATCAGGCGTCTTGCCACCAAAAGGTAAACTTTTGAAGGGAGTTTTAACCCTGTACAAGATGGGATAGAGAGGGGTTTAGATATTCTTCTCTGTCAACAATCTGAGAGAAGACTCTAGTGGATGATGATGTAAAGCTCCCCCTGTCTGATTGAAATTATTGACAGCTTGAGGATGGAGCTTTCTCTTGAATGAAATATCTTCCTTGATAAGCTGATGAATCTGAGAGACTGATGTTCCTCAGATTATTGTTGCTCTATAGAAGATTTGAACTTGCAGCAGAAAGACTGAGAAATTGATCATGAAGATGTTCTCAGAGAATGAGATGCTGCTTGAGGAAGATGAACTTTTCTTTTTCTTTTTGAATGATTTTTCTTGACAAAAGCTCTGATATTTTCTATCTCTGTGTGTCTGTCTGTCTTCTTTCTGAGATGTTCTATTGTTAGAGAGAAGATGACTGATTTTGAAAATTAAATCTCTCTGAATAGGAATAGAATAAATTTGCAATAAATCTTTTCTTGGAACTTCCACTGATTCAGCCAATCTTAATTCCTTTCCTCTTTAATAATAAATGATATCCTTTTCCAAGAAATGTCAACGACTATAATCTTTAAATAATAAAGGAAATATATTATCCTTACTTATCTGATGTAATAGATCTGTTGCTGTAGTCGATCTGAGTTCAGAGAATGAAATGATATGATCTGTCTGAAACTTTCTGAACTTAAATAAGAATTCTTCGACCTGAGTAAAATTTGTCGATCTCAATAAATTTCGTCGAATGCAGATTCGTCGACCGCTGATCTGAGCAAAATCATCGACCGCTGAGACGGGATCGTCGACCGCTGAGATGGATGGATTTTGTCGACCGCTAAGACTGGAGCAAGACATTCGTCGAACGCAGAGAGATGGCCGTTCGTCGAACGCAGAGAATAGTTTGTCGAACCCAGTGTTGAGTTCGTCGAACGCAGAAACTTAAGAGAAATTCTAAGTTCTAGCTATCTAACCAGCCTTAAACTATGACCCTTAAACTATACAATGGGGGTCAACTTGATCCTTGTCAACACATAGTAATCCTAGCCCAAATAAGTAATAGGGTTGTTACAACAATCTCCCCCTATTTGGGTTAGGATACTATTTGACAAATTTCAAATAATAAACAGCAGAAAAACAGCAGAGCATAAAATATATCTGATAGAATGAGAAACCATTTCAGCAGATAAAATAAGGGGTGCTCTGAGTTTGACAATATTACAATAAAATAGAAATGTCAACAAAAAAAAAATAGAGCAAAACCTTTTACTTCTTTGTTGATGGAGGCTTGAAGATGATTTTTCTGTTTAGGTTTTCAGATTCTTTCTTACTCATGTACAGATCCTGAGCTCCCAGAATGGTTTGAGATTTGGCATGAGGAACCACTGCTTCTGGATGCTTCTCTAAGTGTTCTTCAGCATTGAATACAATTTTGGATTTGTATTTTTCAAATTCTTTCTTTCTGTAATATGACATGGTTGTATATTGAGAGAAATCTTTGCCTTCAGCTTTAGCTTTATTAATCTTGGCTATTGCAACAGATTCTTGGAATCTTGCCATTTGTACTGTCCTTTCTTCTTAAGGATTGGGAAAAGAAGGGCTGCACTCTGAAATATTATCTTGAACCAAAGATAGATTTTGAGGATTTTTATTTCTGTGAGTTGAGCCATCAGAAATATGAAGTTTATATTCTGAAGAAACAAACCTTGAAGAGCCTGAGGGAGGTCTTGAAGACTTAGAACTTTGAGAACCACTTAAACTAGCTGGTCTCTTGGACTGCTGGGAGGAGTATCTTGGAGAGGAAGAAGAGAACTTAGCTGATCCAGCTATACCCGCTGCTGGAGGAGGAGGAGGATGGTTATACTTGACAGGTTTGTCAGAGTAGTAACCAGTCTTCTTCATTTTCTTTCTCCTGTTTGCTTCATTCCTTGAGATCCTCATCCAAGCTGGAAAGTCCTTAGTGAGAGTGATGTTATGCAGAATATAATGTGGAATGTCATTGTTTGGATTGGGAGGCTTAGGAGCAGCCTTTGACTTGAGCTTAGCTTTTCTCTTCTTAGATGATCTGTCATCAGAATCATCAGAACCATTGTCATCATCATCATAATCAAAAGATTGAGGTAAGTCATATAAATCATCAATAGCTTTTAGAGCTTTATCAACAATTTTCTTAGCATCAGCAACTTGATCAGCATCAACATCTTGTTCAGCATCCATTTCATCAAAGTCTGGGATTGGAGAATCATCATATACAAATGTTGGAGGTGAATTCACCACAACAACTTCTTCTGCTACTGTCAAGGATTCAACTGACTGAATAGAATTTTGAACTAGAGCTTGAACATGAGCTTCAAAGCTTTTCATAATTTCTTTCAAGGTATCTTTACTCACTGGAGCAGTGTATGGTATAATTGCTTTTGAGCAAACTTTAAAATCAGGCAAACTATTATTGAATACTGTACTGAAACGGGAAAGCAATGAAAGAATATCTATAGAGGGATGAATAGATATATTAGTCATTTCTTTTAATGAAGGAATAACTGTATCTGCTGATAACTCTATCATTTCTGTATCTGCTTCAATCAAAACTGCTTCAATCAAAACTGCTTCTGAACTGCCTTCTGCAATTGCTGGAGCTTCTTCACTAGATATCTCCCCCTACCTGGTTTCAGAAATTCCTGAATCCAGGCCCCTAGAAGAAGGGACAAATGAGGAGGGTGAAGGAAAGGAAGCTATTTTGGCAGAAAGATCAGCAATAGCTTGAAGAATTAGAGAAAGTTTTGCATCTAGTAGATCATTTAGCCTTGGAGCAATGTGATGATAAATCTGATCAGCAACAGATTTAAAATCAACATATAGAAGATCTGGATTGGAGATAGAAGAGGATGGGATTGGGTATGGGAAAGCAATGTTGGTAGCATGAGCTATGGGTGGATGAGAGTGGATAGGGCAATGAGGGTTGATAGGTGGTTGTGAGTGAAAAGATGATTGAGGTTGATGAGTAGGAGAGTGAGGGATAGATGACTGAGCTTCAACACGGATGGGGGACTGAGGTGGAGAGATATCTTGATGGATAATGGGTGATTGAGGAAGGGTTGGTGATTGAGAATCAATTTGAATGGGAGACAGTGTTTCATCAAGATGAGTAATGGTAGCATCTGGAATGAAAGAAGATGAGGGCTCATCAGATTGAGTTGTCTGAATGAGGGGAGAAGATGGCAATGAGGAAGGGAAGTTTACGGGAGAGTTTGGAGGTGGGATGACTTCAGAGGGAATGATTTGTGGAGGTGGGAGAGGAGGAGAAGAATCAACTGGAGGAGCTTCTGGAAGGGTTAGGGGAGTGACTGAGTTAGTCCTGGTATCTTCAGAAGCTTGCCTGGGGGCATCTGCCCTAGAGTTATTCTTGGGAATTACCCTTTCCCATCTACCAAACAAGGCTGATGTTAGCCTTTTGCTGGCATTAATAAAGATCTTTGGAGAGACCAGAAGATCTGGATGCCTTTCCTGAAGGACAATCCCCAAAACTCTGCCATAGGGAACACTATCCTTGCTCACTTTCTTCCTGATTGATTCAAACAGAATCAATCCCCAGTTGATTTGTTTCCTTTCAACTAAGGGCACCATCACAAGGAATTGGTGCCTGGTGATGTAATCATGAGCAGAGGTCTTAACCAACAAGACCTTTCCAACAACATCTGCTAAGAACTTGTATTCAATAGACAGATTCTTCTTCAGAAGGTGATTAGGGTTTCCAGAGGAGTGACCCATTTTAACTAAAGCTTCCTCAAATTCACCAGAAGATATATCCAAATCTTCATTTCCATTCACAAAACCAAAAACTTCAGATAATACTTCTGGGGTTAGAGTAACCTAATTTCCTGCTATTGTTCCTGATAATGCATCATTCTCTGGCTTTACTGTATAAGCCCATTCCTTAGTTTCATCCACTGGTAGTTTGATTCTGGTGGTCATCATCTTCTTCAGTTGTTGTTCTTCAAACAAGTGAAGAATATCTAGAAAAAACTTGGTCAGAATGCTCGAAAGATTTGAAATCAATGTCGAATCCTGCATCGAACTTCATTGATGAAAGCACTGCTTGTGAAATCGCCATTTGTACCTGCAAAAGAGAGCGATCAAGTGCAAAGGGAACTGGAGGGAAAAAGAAAATTCTGTAGGCGCAAGAATAAAATAAGATGAAAACTTTGATTATATAGAGAGATCGGAGAAGGGCGCACACTTTCGTAGAGCGGGGTTCGACTAAACCTAATAGAATCAGAAGTCGAAAAGACTTAGGGCTTCGTCTGACTGCGTTCGACGAAAAAATAATTTTCGTCGATCTCATTTCGACGATCGCGCTTGTCTTTGTCGATCCTGACTTATTAAGTATCGTCGATCTTCGTTCGACGAAAGATAGCATTTCGTCGTTCTCCGTTCGACGAAATGAGGGGATAAATAGAAAATTTAATTTTTATCATATTGAATCTCCATCTATCATTCCCAACTGATTTATAAAGAAAATATGTTTCTTTTCATCCAAGGGTTTGGTAAAAATATCAGCTCTTTGCAAATCAGTAGAGATGAATTGTAGGGAAATTTTATTTTTATCCACATTATCTCTGATAAAGTGGTGCCTAATTTCTATGTGTTTAGTCCTACTATGGAGAACTGGATTTTGTGCTATAGATATTGCACTAGTATTGTCACAAAATATAATTAAATTATTTAAGAGTTCACCATAGTCTAGGAGCTGATTTTGTATCCACAATATCTGTGAGCAGCAACTGCCTACAGCTATATATTCAGCCTCAGCTGTTGATGTAGACACATATGTTTGTTTCTTACAAAACCAAGACACAAACCTATCACTAAGAAACTGGCAAGTTCCTGATGTGCTTTTCTTGTCTACTCTGCATCCAGCATAATCTGAATCTGAGTATCCAGTTAATTCAAATTTAGATGCTGTTGGATACCAAAGTCCTAGATTAGGGCAACCCTTTATATATCTCAAAATTCTGTTTAATAAAACTAGATGAGATTCTTTGGGGTTAACTTGAAACCTAGCACAAATACAAGTAGCAAACATTATATCTGGCATACTTGCTGTTAAATAAAGTAGTGAGCCAACAATTGCTCTATATACTTTCTGATCAACAGGTTTCCCTGATTCATCAGCATCAACAACAGCATTAGAGGGCATGAGTGTTTTCATGGTGGAAGCATCAGACATACCAAACCTTTTCACTAATTCCTTAGCATACTTGGATTGTGATATGAATATGCCATTGGGAGTTTGCTTCACTTGAAGACCAAGGAAGTATGATAATTCACCCATACTACTCATTTCAAATTTAGATTGCATTAGATTAGAAAATCTTTTGCATAAATTTGAATCAGTAGAGCCAAAGATAATATCATCTACATATATTTGAACTAGTAGAGTTTGATTTTTATGTATTCTGAAAAATAGGGTTTTATCTACTATGCCTCTACAGAACTTGTTTTCCAAAAGAAAATTAGCTAAAGTCTCATACCATGCTCTGGGAGCTTGTTTGAGACCATAGAGAGCTTTATTAAGCTTAAATACATAGGAGGAGTGAGTTGGAGAGATGAAACCTGGTGGTTGTTCCACATAGACTTCTTCTTTAATGTCTCCATTGAGAAATGCACTCTTTACATCCATTTGATAAACCTTGAACTTCTTGTATGCAACAAATGCAAGGAAGATCCTGATTGCTTCTAACCTTACAATAGGAGCAAAGGTCTGATCATAGTCAATGCCTTCTTCCTGTGAATATCCTTGAGCTACCAATCTTGCTTTGTTTCTGACTATATTGCCTTGATCATCAAGCTTATTCCTGAAGACCCATTTGGTGCCAATAACTGGATGGCCTTTTGGTCTTGGAACCAAATCCCAAACCTTGTTCCTTTCAAATTGGTTGAGCTCCTCTTGCATTGCAAGAATCCAATTTGGATCTTGTTCTGCATCTTTTATGGTTTGAGGTTCAACTTGTGATAGGAAACATGTGTGCATCTGATTTTGATGTAGTTGATGTCTTGTTTGAACACCTGCTGAAATATCACCAATCACTTGTGATATTGGATGATCTCTAACTGTGATGTGGTCAACTGTTGGAGTTGGTTCAACAATCGTATCCACTTGGGGAATTTGTTCAGCTGTCACTTGATTAAAACTGGCAGCATGATCTAGATGATCTTCTTCTTCACTGTCTTCAAGATTTTGTGTTGATGGAAGTAAAGATTCTTCTTTCTGTAGATTTAATCTATTTAGCTCTTCACATAGAGCTGGTACCTCAAAAATATTATTGGTAGAGGTTGTGTTCCTCTCCTCAATTAACATGTTAGTCTCATCAAAGGATACATGCATGAACTCTTTTATCTTAAGAGTAGATTTGTTGTAAACTCTATATGCCTTACTAGAAAGAGAATATCCAAGGAAAATGGATTCAGCAGCTTTTGCTTCAAACTTCCTGAGATACTTCTTATCATTGTTGTGCACAGAGCATTTACATCCAAATATCTTAAAATAGTTAACCTTAGGCCTTTTATTCTTAAGTAATTCATAGGGAGTCTTGCCCTTAAGCTTATGTATAAGGCTTCTAGTCAACACATAATTAGCTGTGCTCACTGCCTCTGCCCAAAAAGAGAGTGGCAAGTTTGCATCAGCAAGTAATGTAGTTGTTGATTCAATAAGGGTTCTATTTTTCCTTTCAACTACCCCATTTTGTTGAGGAGTTCTAGGAGCAGAGAAACATTGCCCGATCCCTTCTTTTCCACAGAATTCTCCCATTAGAAGAGACTCAAACTCAGTGCCATGATCACTTCTGATCAATGAAACTATAGTAGAGTACTCACTCTTAATGGACCTGAGAAAGTCTGTCAGAACATTGAAGGTGTCAGACTTATTCCTAAGAAAGAACACCCAAGTGAATCTTGAGAAGTCATCTACAATCACTAAAGAGTAATGCTTCCCTCCTAAGCATTGTATAACAGTAGGTCCAAAAAGGTCCAAGTGCAATAAATACAAAATCCTAGGTGAATCACTCTTGGATAAAGACTTAAAACTACTTCTAGTTTGCTTACCTAATTGACAAGCCCTGCAAAGTCTTTCCTTCTTGTATGAACCAGAAGGCAGTCCTCTAACATAATTGTCCTTAGAGAGATTAGATATAGTTCTAAGGTTAATATGTCCAAGCCTTTTATGGCATAATTCATTAGTTTTACTTATAGAATTGAATAAGCAAATATCAGAATTGGCAGGGTCAAAATTGACTAAATAAATATTTCCATGTCTAATATCAGATAATACAGTAATATTTTTATTATTGGTAATAAGACATAAGGAATGATTGAAAGTTACCTAATAACCTTCATCACATAACTGGCTTATGCTAATGAGGTTGTGCTTCAGACCCTTGACATAGGCTACTTCCTTGAAGGTCACTACTCCAACCTTGATCTGACCTTAGCCTTTGGTTTGTCCACAGTTGGAGTCTCCAAAGATCACCTTGGGTCCAAGCTTTGCCTTATAGTTGTTCAGGTTGGCCTTGTTTTCTGTCATATGCTTTGAGCATCCACTATCCAAATACAACTGTTCATTCTTTCTTGGATAGCTGTGTACCTGTAAGACAGAAAAAATAAACTAGTTGTTTTTGACCCAGACTACCTTGGGTCCTTTTGTATTACCACAAAATTCTGAATAAAAGGACATTTCAGGCTGGTCCTTATAACCTTTAGGATGATATCTCCTTGGAGGTATTATCCATTCAGTGAAAGGATTGTAAGTATGTGAAGAAAAAGAATTCTGCAAATTTTTTGTATATCTTCTATTCGACGAACTGGGCTGAGTTCGGCGATCGCCGTTCGGCGAAGGAATGTGCATTCGTCGAGCGCCATCGAATAATGACTATACAGAAAGTCTATCTTCAAAGTTCGTCGATCTCCGTTTGACGAATTCATCTGATTTCGTCCAGCTTCGTTCGATGAATTCTGCTGAATTCCCTTATTCTTGACAGCCTTGCTTGAAATGTTTTTATTTTCATCTACAACCTCTTTGCTTTTAACAGAAATGAATTTTATAGGTGTAGAGAGCATGTTCTTCTTAATTAGAGGTGGTTCACTTGATGATGCACCCAAGCCTATTTTGCCATTTAATCTGGCATTAACTGTGCTTGTAATGTCCATCAGTTTGATGCTTCTCCCATTTAGGGATTCTTCAAATTTCTTGGCCTCAGAAAGTTTATTCTCAATGAGAATAATTTGTTCTCTAGAGGTAGCCAAATCTTTCTTAAGATTAGCATTTTCTTCACTTATTTTGTTCATTTCAGCTAGCTTATGTCTGAGTGAGATTATTTCTTTCTCAGATTTTATTAAGTCTAAGCAAAGAACCATGAATTCAACTTTGAATTCAACTGAAGTAAAATCAAAATTAGATATTACCTGATCTGCATCATTGTCAGCTTCATCTTCTGATTCTTCTTCTTCTGAATTGTTTGCTGAGGCATTGATAGCAATCATGCAGAAGTTCTTCTCTTCTTCATCATCTTCATTATCAGAAGAGCTGGATGAAGATGCACTTGCTGACTCACTGTTTGAGTCATAAATTGCCATCAGGCACTGATCATTCTCCTTTGATTCTTCTTCATCATCAGATAAACTTGATGATGATTCTGATTCAGTGTCACTCCAAGTTTCTGCTACAAATCCTCTTCCCTTGTGTTTGTGCTTGTGAGAGGAAGATTTGCTGGAGTGCTTCTTGTCTTCCTTTTCTTTTCTCTTCTCCTTCTTCTGATTTTCTGGACAGTCTGACAGAATGTGTCCAGGTTTCCTACAACCATAACAAATGATTTCTTTAGGATTTGACTTATCATACCTTGACTTTTCTCTTGATCTGGAGTCCTTCTTTCTGAAATCCTTCTTGGCCATCTTGTAGAACCTTTTGGCTAGAAGGCTCATGAACTCCTCATCTCTTGGAGCCTTTTCTTCTTCTTCTTCAGTAGCTTGGAAAGCTATATTCCTCTCCTTCTTGGATCCTGAAGATGAAGTTGATTGTTCAGCTTCTCTGGTTTTGATAAGCTGCTCATAGGACTTGAGTTTGCCTAACAAGCTCTCAGTTGAGATCTCATTAAGGCTTCTGGCTTCCTTGATTGGCCAGATCCTAGAGTCCCATGTGCTGGGGAAGCACATAAGGATCTTATCATTTATCTCAGTGATAGAGATCACTTTGTCCAAGGTCTTCAGCTCATTGATTTCGAGGCTGAGCCTATTGTACATATCAACAACTGTTTCAGATTCTCCCTTTTTGAAATTCTCATATTGAGAAATGAGGTGGGATCTTCTGTCCTTTCTTTCATCAGCAGATCCTTCAACCATATTGTTGAGTGAGATCCATATTTCTCTTGCTGAGGTGCATTCCACTACTTTCTGAAAAATGTCATCAGACATTGTTTGAGCCAGAATGTTCATGGCTTTTGCATCAACACTTCTTTGCATCTTCTGAGCTTCAGTCCACTCAGGTGGTGGAACAACATTGTTGTTAGTTGTGGTGTCAACACTAGTTGTTGCTGTGGGAGCTGGAGGTCCTATCAAACTCACATTGAAGATATCCTCATCAATAGAGTTCATGTACAACCTAATCCTTGCTTTCCATAGTGCAAACTTACTGAGATTGCACATAGGAGGTCTTATGCTAGAATATTCTTTGTTTTGTGCCATGAGTTTTTAAGAAAATAAAACTCTAAGATAAATTAAGATCTAATTAATCTTTATGATTCAGGTGTTAGCCTGTAAAAATCAACCTCCCTCTGATACCAATTGAAAGTGGATGTTACATCTTATTATTAATCTAGAGGGGGGGGGGGGGGGGGGTGAATAGAGTATTAAAAACTTTTCCCTTAGTTTTATTGCGGAATTAAAAAATAGTGATATATATAAGTGTATAGCAGAGTGATTAATAAAAAACTGAATGTAAACAAATCAGCACAACTCATCAACACAAAAATTCACAAGCACAGAGACACGAGGATTTTTATAGTAGTTCCCCAATAAACCTGGGTACGTCTACTCTTCTACCACACTTGGTAGGATCCACTAGGTTTTTGATCAGGTGCCTTATCACCAAGGAGTTTTTGATCAGGTGTCCACACACCACAGAGATTTTGATCAGGTGCTCAAAACAAACAGGTTTTTTTGATCATGTGTCTTGCCACCAAAAGGTAAACTTTTGAAGGGAGTTTTAACCCTGTACAAGATGGGATAGAGAGGGGTTTAGATGTTCTTCTCTGTCAACAATCTGAGAGAATACTCTAGTGGATGATGATGTAAAGCTCCCCCTGTCTGATTGAAATTATTGACAGCTTGAGGATGGAGCTTTCTCTTGAATGAAATATCTTCCTTGATAAGCTGATGAATCTGAGAGACTGATGTTCCTCAGATTATTGTTGCTCTATAGAAGATTTGAACTTGCAGCAGAAAGACTGAGAAATTGATCTTGAAGATGTTCTCAGAGAATGAGATGCTGCTTGAGGAAGATGAACTTTTCTTTTTCTTTTTGAATGATTTTTCTTGACAGAAGCTCTGATATTTTCTATCTCTGTGTGTCTGTCTGTCTTCTTTCTGAGATGTTCTATTGTTAGAGAGAAGACGACTGATTTTGAAAATCAAATCTCTCTGAATAGGAATAGAATACATCTGCAATAAATCTTTTCTTGGAACTTCCACTGATTCAGCCAATCTTAATTCCTTTCCTCTTTAATAATAAATGATATCCTTTTCCAAGAAATGTCAACGGCTATAATCTTTAAATAATAACGGAAATATATTATCCTTACTTATCTGATGTAATAGATCCGTTGCTGTAGTCTATCTGAGTTCAGAGAATGAAATGATATGATTTGTCTGAAACTTTCTGAACTTAAATAAGAATTCTTCGACCTGAGTAAAATTCATCGATCTCAATAAATTTCGTCAAACGCAAATTCGTCGACCGCTGATCTGAGCAAAATTGTCGACCGCTAAGATGGGATCGTCGACCGCTGAGACGGCTGGGTTTTGTCGACCGCTCAGACTGGAGCAAGACGTTCGTCGAACACAGAGAGATGGCCATTCGTCGAACGCGGAGAACAGTTCGTCGAACCCAGTGACGTCGAACGCAGAAACTTAAGAGAAATCCTAAGTTCTAGCTATCTAATCAGCCTAAAACTAGGACCCTTAAACTATACAATGGCGGTCAACTTTATCCTAGTCAACACATAGTAATCCTAGCCCAAATCAGTAATAGGGTTGTTCCAACACTTTCTCCACTTAGCAACCCTCCTATGATCCGAGCCCAACTGGAGGTGGAGAAAGCTCAACACCTTAGGTCGAATTGAACTTGCCCTTAGGTGGAGGAAAACTCAACACCTCTAGTCGAGCCGAGCTCGACTTGAGGTGAAAGGAAAACCTTTCTCCACTTAGCAACCCTCCTATGAGCCGAGCTCAACTGGAGGTGGAGAAATCTCAACACCTTAGTTCGAATTGAACTTGACCTGAGGTGGAGAAAAAACTCAACACCTTTGGTCGAGCTAAACTCGACCTGAGGTGGAAGGCGGGAACTCCATACCTGCCCGGGAGCCGAGCTCACCAGGTGGGGGAGGGAACTCCACACCTACCAGGGAGCTGAGCTCTCCTGGAGGGTGAGGAAACTCCACACCTACCAGGGAGCCAAGCTCACCTGGAGGGGAGGGAACTCCTCACCTACCAGGGAGCCGAGCTCTCCTAGAGGGGGGAGGAAACTCCACACCTACCAGGGAGCCGAGCTCACCTGGAGGGGGAGGGAACTTCACACCTACCAGGGAGCCGAGCTCACCTAGAGGGGGAGGGAACTCCACACCTACCAGAGAGCCGAGCTCACCTGGAGGGGGAGGGAACTCCACACCTACCAGGGAGCTGAACTATTCTGGAGGGGGAGGGAACTCCGCACCTACCAGGGAGTCGAGCTCACCTGGAGGGGGAGGGAGCTCCAGGGAGCCGAGCACACCTGGAGGGGGAGGGAACTCCACACCTACCAGGGAGCCGGGCTCACATGGAGGGGGAGGGAACTCCACACTTAGCAGGGAGCCGAGCTCACTTGGAGGGGGAGGGAACTCCATACCTACCAGGGAGCCGAGCTCACCTGGAGTGGGAGGGAACTCCATACCTACCAGGGAGGCGAGCTCTCCTGGAGGGGGAGGGAACTCCACACCTACCAGGGAGCCGAGCTCACCTAGAGGGGGAGGGAACTCCACACCTACCAGGGAGCCGAGCTCACCTGGAGGGGGAGGGAACTCCACACCTACCAGGGAGCCGAGCTCACCTGGAGGGGGAGAGAACTCCACACCTACCAGGGAGCCGAGCTCACTTGGAGGGGGAGGGAACTCCACACCTACCAGGGAGCCGAGCTCACCTGGAGGGGGAGGGAACTCCACACCTACCAGGGAGCCGAGCTCACCTGGAGGGGGAGGGAACTCCACACCTACCAGGGAGCCGAACTCACCTGGAGGGGAAGGGAACTCCACACCTACCAGGGAGCCAAGCTCTCCTGGAGTGGGAGGGAACTCCACACCTACCAGGGAGCCGAGCTCACCTGGAGGTGGAGGTAACTCCACACCTACCAGGGAGCCAAGCTCACCTGGAGGGGGAGGGAACTCCACACCTACCAGGGAGCTGAGCTCAACTGGAGGGGGGAAGGAACTCCACACCTACTAGGGAGCCGAGCTCTCATAGAGGGGAGGGAACTCCACACCTACTAAGGAACCGAACTCTCTTGGGGGGGGGGGGGTGGGAACTAACAATTTCCTGAACCATCCGATGATGGAGAACAGTCCACGTCCCAGGTGCTTACCCTCACCGAGAGACGGAAGGATTAAACCATCTTACCAAACCAACTAGGGGCAGAGGACCAGTCCACGTCCTAGGTGCTTACCTTCACCTAGAGGCGGAGGAACTCAACCATCTTATCAAACCAACTGGTGGCATAGAACCAGTCCACGTCTTAGGTACTTACCTTCACCTAGAGGCAGAGGAACTCCACCATATTATCAAAGCAACTGAGGCAGAGATCCAGTCCACATCCTAGGTGCTTAGCTTACCTGGAGGTAGAGGAATTCAACACCTTTTCGAACCAATTGGGGGCGGAGTAGACGTCCACATCCTAGGGGCTTAGCTTGCCTGGAGGGAGAGGAACCCAACACCTTCCCAAACTAGTTGGGGGTGGAGTACCCATCCACGTCCTAGGGGCCTAGCTTACCTGGAGGCAGATGAACTCAACACTTTTTCAAACCAACTGGGGGTGGAATACCCATCCACGTCCTAAGGGCCTTGTTGGAACAACCCTTTTACTGTTTTGGGCTAGGATCACTATGTACTGATTAGGATCACTTGACCCCATTGTATAGTTTAAGGGTCAAGTCTTTAGGCTGATAAACTAGCTAGAACTTAAGATTAATCTAAGGTTTTCAGCGTTCGACAAATGACTAGCAGCGCTCGACAAATGGCATTTGGCGTTCGACAAATGTCTAGTATCGTTCGACAAACTGTTCTAAGCAGACTGAAGTATTACAGCCAGTTACAGCACTCGACATTCACTGATCAGCGTTCGACGAATGACTAGCAGCGCTCGACAGATGGCTCCCAGCGTTCGACAGTTTTTATTAACAGCGCTCGACAGTTTTCTAGCTAATGTTCGACATATTCTGGACAGCGCTCGACAGATGGCTCCCAGCGTTCGACAGTTTTCTAGCCAGTGTTCGACATATTCTGGACAACGCTCGACAGATGACTCCCAGCGTTCGACAGATCATTTATTGAATTCCAGATTTATTATCAGTTACATTCTATTCTGTCCTAACAGCAAAACGACGACTATAACGGATCTATTCAATATCTTTGGACATATTCTGATAGATAAGGAAGGATATTTAAACTCAATTAATATATTCCTTTCCTTCCTTTTTCCCAGACAGGAATAGCCGTTGACATTTAATGAAAAGGAATCTTTTCACGACCAAGGAACAAAAGGACCTGGCAGAGTCGTTTGAGCCTTGTTGTTATTTCCAAGAATGTCAACAGAATTCAAATACAAAGGATATATATATATAGACAAAAAGAAGAAGAAAGACAGACATATATACAAGTAGTAAGATTTTTCTCTAAAAACAAAAAAAGGAAAGGAAGGAGTTTTTTTTCTCTCTTCGACAAGCAGCACAAAAACCTCTGAGAACATCATCCCCAAGAGCATTCACTCAGAATCTGCTGCAAAGATAGATCTTCTAAAAAGAGTAACAAACAATCTGAAGAACCTATTCTTCCAGATCAATCTGCTACAGGAGATCTTGGTTTTTCAAGAGAAAGCTTCTCCATCTTCTGTCAAATAATTCAATCAGACAGGGGGATCTTTACAACAACATCTACTAGAATCTTCTCTCAGCATCTTGACAGAGAAGAACACTACAAACTCTTTCTTACCTCTCTTGTACAGGGTTATAACTCCCTTCAAAAGTTAATCTCGGTGACAGGGCACCTTAGCAAAAACCTGCACCTTAGTTAGAGCACCTTATCAACAGCTCACCTGGTGTGTGGACACCTTATCAAAATCACCTGGTGTGAGGGCACCTTATCAACAACCTCCTAGTGGATTCCTACCAAGGGTGGTAGAAGAGTAGACGTACCCAGATTTTTGGGGAACTACTATAGCTCCTTGTGTCTTCTGTGGTTAATTATTCTTTGTGCTTGTGCTGTTTGATTTCTTTCATTTACCTTTTCTGTTTATTTAATTCTCACACTAATTACACTTATATATATAACACTATTTTAATTCCGCTATAAAACTAAAGAAAAATTTTTAATACTCTATTCACCCCCCCCCCCCCCCCCCCCCCCCCCCCCCTTTAGAGTAATTTAAGATCTGACCTCCACTTTCAATTGGTATCAGAGCTAGGTTGATTCTTTACATACTAACATCTGAATCACAAAGATCAACCAGATCTTAATTTGTCTAGAGCTCCTTTATTCAAGAATTTTATATCATTCAAAACTCATGGCACAAAACAAGGAATATTCTAGCACAAGACCTCCCATGTGCAATCTCAATAAGTTTGCACTATGGAAAGCAAGGATTAGGCTTTATATGAACTCTATTGATGAGGAGATTTTCAATGTTATTCTTACAGGACCTCCAGTACCTACAGCAACAACCAGCACTACTGCGGCAACAGACAACACTGCTGTTCCACCTCCTGAGTGGACTGAGGCTCAGAAGAAGCAAAGAAATGCAGATGCAAAAGCCATGAACATTCTGGCCTTAACTATGTCAGATGACATATTCCAGAAAGTAGTTGAGTGCACCTCAGCAAAAGAAATCTGGGAATCACTCAACAACATGGTGGCAGGCTCAGCAGATGAAAGGAAAGATAGAAGATCCCACCTGATCTCTCAATATGAGAACTTCAAGAAGGGAGAATCAGAAAATGTTGCTGATATGTACAATAGGATCAGCCTCATAATAAATGAGCTGAAGTCTCTGGACAAAGTGATCTCACTCACAGAGATCAATGACAAAATTCTCATGTGCTTTCCCAGCACATGGGACTCCAGAATCTGGCCAATCAAAGAAGCCAGAAGCCTAAATGAGATCACCACTGAAGCCTTGTTGGGCAAGCTCAAATCTTATGAGCAGCTTGTCAAGAGTAGGGAAGTTGAAGAATCTACTTCATCCCCAACACTCAAGAAGGAGAAAAGCATAGCCTTCAAAGCTGCAGCAGAAGAAGGACTAACTCCTAACAAAGAGGAGTTGATGAGCTTCATAGCCAAAGGATTCTATAATATGGCTAAGAAAGATTTCAAGAAGAAGTCATCCAGAAGCTATGACAAGCCAAGGTATGACAAAAATCATTCTAATGAAATTATATGTTTTGGTTGCAGGAAGCCAGGACATATTGCTCCTGAATGTCCAGAAAATCAAAACAAAAAGGACAGAAAGGAGAGAAAAAGAGAAAAGGAAGAAAAGAAAAGTTCCAGCAAATCTTCCTCCCACTCACACAAAAATAAGGGAAGAGGATTTGTAGCAACATCCTGGAGTGAAACAGAATCTGAATCAGAATCCTCATCTGGTTCTTCTGATGAAGAAGAAACAAAAGAAAATAGCCAATGTCTAATGGCAATTTATGACTCAGACTGTGAGTCACAATCTGAATCTTCATCAAGCTCCAATGATGATGAAGAAGAAAAGAACTTCTGCATGATGGCAATCAATGCCTCAGCTAGCAAATCTGATGAAGAAAATTCAGAATCAGAAGAAGAAAATGATGCAGATCAGGTAATGTCTGATTTTGATTTTACTTCAGATGAATTCAAAGCTGAATTCAAAGTCCTTTGCTCAGATCTACTCAACTCTGAGAAAGAAATAATCTCACTCAGATGTAAGTTAGCTGAAATGAAAAAGATGGGTGAAGAAAATGCAAATCTTAAGAAAGAATTGGCTGCCTCCAGAGAACACATTATTCTCATTGAGAATAAACTTTCTGAGGCCAAGAAATTTGAAGAATCCCTAAATGAGAGAAGTATCAAACTGATGGACATCACAAGCACAGTCAATGCTAGACTTAATAATAGCAAGCTGGGCTTGGGTGCCTCATCAAGTGAACCATCTCTGATTAAGAGAAATATCCTCTCCTCACCTATAAAATTTATTTCTGCTCAAGGCAAAGAAGCTGTAAAAAGAGATAAAGATATTTCAAGCAAGTCTGTTAAGGATAAAAGAATTCAAAAGAATTCGTCAAACGAAGATCGACAAAAAGGTTCAAATTTGTCGAATGGAGCTCGACGAAATCTGAAAACAGATTTTCAGTATAGTTATCAGATGAACAATAGTCGACCAATTTATCCAAATTTGTCGAACAGATACTATGCAGAAAATACTAGAAATCTCACTTCCAAACAAACTAAAAATCCTTTCACTGAATGGATAATACCTCCAAGGAGATATCATCCACAAGGCTATAAGAGCCAGCCTGAAATGTCATTTATCTCTGAATTTTGTGGTAACACAAAAGGACCCAAGGTAGTCTGGGTCAAAAACAACTAGTTTATGTTTTTGTCTTTGCAGGTACTTGGCCATCCAAGATTAAATCAAAAATGGTACTTGGATAGTGGCTGCTCAAAGCACATGACAGGAAACAAGGCCAATCTAAAAAATTACAAGGCACAGCTTGGACCCAAAGTGATCTTTGGAGACTCCAACTATGGTCAAACCAAAGGCTTTGGTCAAATCAAGGTTGGAGCAATAACATTCAAAGAAGTCACCTATGTGAAGGGTCTGAAGCATAACCTCATCAGCATAAGTCAGTTATGTGATGAAGGTTATCAGGTAACCTTTAATAAATCAGAATGTATTATCAAGTCATTTGATAATGTCATTGTTTTATCAGGTATTAGACAGGGTAATATATATTTAGTAAATTTCAATTCCTCTAAATCAGAAATTTGCCTGTTTAATGAGCTAAGCAAACCTAGTGAACTATGGCATAAAAGATTAGGACATGTAAATCTCAGAACAATTGCCAAGCTATCTAAAGATAATCTAGTTAGAGGTTTACCATCAGGATCATATAAGAAAGAAGGTTTATGTAGGGCATGCCAGCTAGGAAAGCAAACCAAAAACAGTTTTAAATCCTTATCTAAAAGTGATTCACCTAGAATCTTATTCTTGCTACATATGGACCTTGTTGGACCTATAGCAATAAAGAGTTTAGGAGGGAAGTCTTACACTCTAGTTATTGTAGATGACTTCTCTAGATTCACTTGGGTATTCTTTTTGAGAGAAAAGTCAGATAACTTTAAAGTTCTTACAGACTTTCTTAAGAGCATACAGATTGAATACTCTACTGTAGTTGCATTGATCAGAAGTGATCATGGCACTGAGTTTGAGTCTCTTCTTACGCAAGAATTCTGTGAGAAGGAAGGTATCAGGCATTGCTTCTCAGCTCCTAGAACTCCTCAACAGAATGGGGTAGTTGAAAGGAAAAATAAAACCCTAATTGAATCAGCAAGAACATTGCTTGCAGATGCTAATTTGCCACTATCTTTTTGGGCAGAAGCTGTTAGCACAGCAAACTATGTTCTGAATAGAAGTTTGATACACAAACTTAAGGGTAAAACTCCCTATGAATTACTTAAAAGGAAGAAACCTAAAGTTGACTATTTCAGAACTTTTGGTTGCAGGTGTTTTGTTCACAACAATGATAAGAAATATCTTAGAAAATTTGAACCAAAATCTGAAGAAGGAATTTTCTTAGGATATTCAATAGTTAGCAAAGCATATAGGGTATTTAACAAGTCCTCTCTTAAGATAGAAGAGTCCATGCATGTTTCCTTTGATGAAACTAACATGTTTTACAAGGAGAAGAACTCTTCTACCAAGAATGCTTTGCAGGTACCAGCTCTATGTGAAGAGCTTGATGGGCTAAATCTACAGTCAGGAGATTCAATGCAACCATTAGCTCAAAATCTTGAAGATAGTGAAGAAGAAGATCATTCAGATCTTATTGATTATCAGAATCAAGCAACAACAGAACATCCTCCACAGGATACAGTTACTAAACAAAATTCCCAAATAAATATCACTGCAGAATTAACTCCAACTGTTGACCACATCACAGTTAGAGATCACCCAATTTCACAAGTGATTGGTGATATTTCAGCAGGTGTTTAGACAAGACATCAACTGTATCAAAATCAGATGCATACTTGCTTTCTATCACAAGTTGAACCTCAAACCATAAAAGATGCAGAACAAGATCCAAATTGGATTCTTGCAATGCAAGAGGAACTCAACCAATTTGAAAGAAACAAAGTTTGGGATTTGGTTCCAAGACCAAGAGGCCATCCAGTCATTGGCACCAAGTGGGTCTTCAGGAACAAACTTGATGATCAAGGAAATATTGTGAGAAATAAAGCAAGACTTGTAGCTCAAGGATACTCACAGGAAGAAGGCATAGACTATGATCAAACATTTGCACCTGTGGCAAGACTTGAAGCCATCAGAATATTTTTAGCATTTGCTGCATACAAACAATTTAAGGTATATCAAATGGATGTAAAAAGTGCATTCCAAAATGGAGATATCAAAGAAGAAGTTTATGTGGAACAACCACCAGGTTTTATCTCTCCAACTCACTCTTCTTATGTATTCAAGCTTAATAAAGCTCTCTATGGTCTCAAACAAGCTCCCAGGGCATGGTATGAGACCTTAGCAAATTTTCTACTGGAAAACAAGTTCTGTAGAGGCTTAGTAGATAAAACCTTATTTTTCAGAATACATAAAAATCAAACACTGCTAGTTGAAATATATGTAGATGATATTATTTTTGGATCTACTGATTCAAATTTATGCAATAAGTTCTCTAAACTTATGCAATCTAAATTTGAAATGAGTAGCATGGGTGAATTATCATACTTCCTTGGTCTTCAAGTGAAGCAAACCACATCAGGAATTTTCATTTCCCAATCCAAGTATGCTAAGGAATTAGTAAAAAGGTTTGGAATGTCTGATTCCTCTCCCATGAAAACACCCATGGCCTCTAATGCTGTCATTAATGCTGATGAATTAGGGAAACCTGTTGATCAGAAAAAGTATAGAGCAATTGTTGGCTCATTACTATATTTGACAGCTAGTAGGCCTGATATAATGTTTGCTACCTGTATTTGTGCTAGGTTTCAAGTTAAACCTAAAGAATCTCATCTATCTTTATTAAAAAGAATTTTAAGATATATAAAGGGTTGTCCTAATCTAGGTCTCTGGTATCCAACAACATCTGAATTTGAATTAACTGGATTCTCAGACTAAGATTATGCTGGATGCAGAGTAGACAGAAAAAGCACATCAGGAACTTGTCAGTTTCTTGGTGATAGGCTTGTGTCTTGGTTTTGTAAGAAGCAAACAACTGTGTCCACATCAACAGCTGAGGCAGAATATATTGCTGCAGGCAGTTGCTGCTCACAGATTCTGTGGATACAAAATCAACTTCTAGACTATGGCATCAACTTAAATCAATCAATCATATTTTGTGACAATACTAGTGCAATAGCTATAGCACAAAATCCAGTTCTCCATAGTAGGACTAAACACATAGAAATAAGGCACCACTTTATCAGAGATAATGTGGATAAAAATAAAATTTGCCTACAGTTCATCTCCACTGATTTACAAAGAGCAGATATTTTCACCAAACCTCTGGATGAAAAGAAACACATCTTCTTTATGAATCAACTGGGAATGATAGATGGAGACTCAATCTGTTGAAAATTATACGTTCTATCTAACCCAATTTTCGTCGAACGAAGAACGACAATTTTTTTTTTGTCGAACGATGGTCGACGAAAACCTACATCTTCAGAGTCAGTGAAGAAAATCCCGGTTGTCGAACGGCGCTCGACGAAAAAGATATTTTTTTTCTGTCCGACAAAACTTTAAATTCGGTTCGACTTCAGAATTAATTAGGTTTTGCCGAACAGCGCTCCTCGAATTTTCCTCCCTATTTTCTCGACTATATAACACCTATTTTACTTCATTCTAAGTTCGCGCCTACAGAAATCGTTTTCCTTCAGTTCCCTATTGCACTTGATCTTTCTCTTCTCTTGCAGGAACATTGGCGATTCCTCAGGCCTCTCTGCACCCAATGAAGTTTGACGCAGGTTTTGACATTGACATGGACTCGTTTGCACAGTCAGACCAAATCTTCAAGGATATTCTTCAAATGCTGGATGAACAACAACTAAGGAAATTTCTAAGCACCAGGCAGAAGATAGCTGTTGCAGAGATAAAAGAATGGGTTTTCACTGCAAAACCAGTCGATGAAAGCTTGTCGGGAACAATCGCAGGTCATCATGTCTCTCTCTCTCCCACCATCCTTACTGAAATCTTTGGTCTTGCAAACTGTGAAGATGAATTAGACATAAGCTCAAATGAATTTGATGAAGCTTTAGTCAAAATGGGCCATTTGACTGGAAACCCTAGCCACATTCTGAAAAAGAATATGTCTCAGAACTACAAGTTCTTAGCAGATATTGTTGGGAAAGTCCTGCTGGGCAAGACTTCTGGACATGACTATATCAGTAGGCACCAATTTCTATTAATGGTGGCCTTAATGGAGAAGAAGAAAGTCAACTGGGGATCAATCCTTTTTGACCTAATTAAAAGGAAAAATTCTACAGAGAATGTATGCTTTGGAAGAATCTTAGGAATCTTCTTGCAGGAAAGGCATCCAGAACTTTTGGTGTCACCAAAAGTAACAATAAATGCCAGCAAGAGGTTGACCTCAGCACTCTTTGCTAAATGGGATAGAATAATTCCCAAGAAGAATACAGGAGCTGAGGCCTCCAGAAAAAGGAAAGCTTCTGAGGACACACAGACTAATCAAGTCACTCCCTCTACACCTCTAGAAGATCCTTCCTCAGTTCCTCCTCCCTCTCATATCCTCTCTCCTCCTGCTCAACAATCTCCTACTCATTCTTCATCCCCTCCTTCAACTGCAATATCACTCATCAATGATATTCAAATCTTAACCGACCACATCAGTGATGCTCGACCTCCACCACTATCTTCAGAACCACTACCTACCACACCTCCCTCTCCAATACACAATGAATATCACTCACCTATACATTCTCCTAGTCCTCCATCCAGACATTCATACACATACCACCAACATCAGTAATATCATTCCTTCAATATCCTCTCCATCCACATCACAACCATTCACTTGCCATCCACCCGATTATTCATCCCTCAACCTCTCCTCTATTGCTGATCAAGTCTTTGATCTTATCCTTCCTAAAATAAGCTAGCTCCTGGATGCAAAACTTGCTCCAGTTATTCAGGCACTTTCTTCTTTATCTTCTAGGATAGCCTCTCTTCCCTCCTCCACTGCTGTCCCTTCTACTAGGGGCCTAGATTCAGGCTGTCCTGAAGTTAGGCAGGGGGAGATGTTCTATGAAGAAGCTCCAGCAATAGAAGGAATTCCAGAAGATGATACAGAAGTTACAATTTTTGATACAGATACACAAGTTATAGAAGTAATAAATACTATATGCATTCATCCATCCTGTGATCTATATAGCTTATTATCAAAATTTGATGTCACATATACTTCAAGAGTATCACCAAAGGTATACATAGAGGATCTATCAAAGGCTCTGATTTGCCTTCCTCTGAAAACTCATTCTGACATCATACAAAATTACATATCCTCTATTCCTTCATCCACTGTTCAAGACAGTCCAATACAGGATCATTCTACAGAATATGAAGATGATCTTGCAGAATTCCTTGATGATTCACCAGCCCCACAAATTACTTCTTCACCTCTAATTCCTGTATGGAATGAAGAACCAATGCCAAGCTTTGATGAAATCTGGAGAGAAGCAGATGCAGAGTTTGACAAAGCTGAAGAAGAAAGATTAAAGGCTCGTGAAGCAATCAAGAGAATTGATGACTTATACAATAAGCCAATCTCATCTTCTGACTCTGAAGATGATGATGACACCAGTAATTCTGATGATACACTCTCAAAGAAAAGAAAGAAAAGAACAGCTAAGTCAAAGGCTGCTCCCAAGCCCCCAAATCCAAATAATGACATTCCTTTGTACATTTTGTATAATGTTCCTCTTGATGAGAAAACTCCCCACTGGATGAAGTACTCCAGAAATGAGAACAATAGGAGGAAGAAATTCAAGAAGACTGGCTACATTTCTGACAAATCAGTCAAGTACAATCATCCTCCTCCTCCTCCTCCTCCAGCAGCTGGTGCAACAGGATCAGCAGGTGTATCATCCTCCTCTCAGAAGCCAAGCTCTCAACATTCAAGGAGACCTGGTAGTTCTAGTGGTTCTCAAATCTCTAGATCAACCAGTGCTCCTTCCTCTAAGAAATCAGCTTCAATCTATCAAGGAAGTCAAAACTTCTCTTCCTCTCAAATATCTTCAGAATACAAATTTCACATTTCTGATGGATCTTTTCACAGAGATAGAGTACCTCAAAAGGTCACTCAAGACAAAAATGATTCAGAAGATATTTATTACTTTCCAGATCCAGAAGAAGAGAAAATTTGTCAGATGGCAAGACTGAAAGAAACAGTTGCATTTGCACGGATTAAAAAGGCTAAAGCAGAAGGCAAAGACTTCTCAAGTTTCTCAACCATGTCAGAATACAGAAGAAAAGAACTGGAAAAATACAAAACAATTACAGCATTCAATACTGAGGAATATATTGATATGCACCCAGAAGCATTTATCCCTCATGTCAAAGAACAGAAAATCATTGGTGCTCAAGATCTGTTTATCAGCAAAAAGAAATCAGAAGACCCCAACAGAAAAATCATATTCAAGCCATCTTCTCAGGACAAAAAGCCTTAAATAAATTGCTTGGTTATGATTGTAAAGTTTCTGAACTCAGAGCACTTATTTTTATCTGATGATCTATTTTTTTTTGGATATATTTCATCATTGCTCTGTTTTGCTGCATCTATTTGATTTCTTGTTAAAAAGTATCATAACCCAAATAGGGGGAGATTGTTGGAACAACCCTTTTACTGTTTTGGGCTAGGATCACTATGTACTGATTATGATCACTTGACCCCATTGTATAGTTTAAGGGTCAAGTCTTTAGGCTGATAAACTAACTAGAACTTAAGATTAATCTAAGGTTTTCAGCGTTCGACGAATGACTAGCAGCGCTCGACAAATGGCATGTGGCGTTCGACAAATGTCTAGTATCGTTCGACAAACTGTTCTAAGCAGACTGAAGTATTACAGCCAGTTACAACACTCGACATTCACTGATCAGCGTTCGACGAATGACTAGCAGCGCTCGATAGATGGCTCCCAGCGTTCGACAGTTTTTATTAACAACGCTCGACAATTTTCTAGCTAGTGTTCGACATATTCTGGACAGCGCTCGACAGATGGCTCCCAGCGTTCGACAGTTTCTAGCCAGCGTTCGACATATTCTGGACAGCGCTCGACAGATGACTCCCAGCGTTCGACAGATCATTTATTGAATTCCAGATTTATTATCAGTTACATTCTATTCTGTCCTAACAGCAAAACGACGACTATAACAGATCTATTCAATATCTTTGGACATATTCTGACAGATAAGGAAGGATATTTAAACTCAATTAATATATTCCTTTCCTTCCTTTTTCCCAGACAGGAATAACCGTTGACATTTAATGAAAAGGAATCTTTTCACGACCAAGGAACAAAAGGACCTGGCAGAGTCGTTTGAGCCTTGTTGTTATTTCCAAGAATGTCAACAGAATTCAAATACAAAGGATATATATATAGACAAAAAGAAGAAGAAAGACAGACATATATACAAGTAGTAAGACTTTTCTCTAAAAAAAAAGGAAAGGAAGGAGTTTTTTTTTTCTCTCTTCGACAAGCAGCACAAAAACCTCTGAGAACATCATCCCCAAGAGCATTCACTCAGAATCTGCTGCAAAGATAGATCTTCTAAAAAGAGCAACAAACAATCTGAAGAACCTATTCTTCCAGATCAATCTGCTACAGGAGATCTTGGTTTTTCAAGAGAAAGCTTCTCCATCTTCTATCAAATAATTCAATCAGACAGGGGGAGCTTTACAACAACATCTACTAGAATCTTCTCTCAGCATCTTGACAGAGAAGAACACTACAAACTCTTTCTTACCTCTCTTGTATTGGGTTATAACTCCCTTCAAAAGTTAATCTCGGTGACAAGGCAACTTAGGAAAAACCTGCACCTTGGTTAGAGCACCTTATCAACAGCTCACCTGGTGTGTGGAAACCTTATCAAAATCACCTGGTGTGAGGGCACCTTATCAACAACCTCCTAGTGGATTCCTACCAAGGGTGGTAGAAGAGTAGACATACCCAGATTTTTGGGGAACTACTATAGCTCCTTGTGTCTTCTGTGGTTAATTATTCTTTGTGCTTGTGCTGTTTGATTTCTTTCATTTACCCTTTCTATTTATTTAATTCTCACACTAATTACACTTATATATATAACACTATTTTAATTCCACTATAAAACTAAAGAAAAATTTTTAATACTCTATTCACCCCCCCCCCTCTAGAGTAATTTAAGATCTGACCTCCACTTTCAGGCCTATCTTTCCTCGAGGCGGAGGAGCTCATCATCTTTCCAAGTCACTTAGTTAAGTAGCGAGTCTACCCGATGAGTCTCCCATCTGCCGGCATGACTGAGCCCGGAGAATGGTCTCTAGTCGGGGATCTTACCAGATGGGAGCGGAGTATCCATCCACGTCCTAGGTGCTTACCTTCACCTGGAGGCGGAGGAATTCAACACCTTACCCAAGCCACTTAGCATGTGGCAAGTTGACCAGATGAGTCTCCCATCTGTCGGCATGACTGAGCCCGGAGAATGGTCTCTAGTCGTGGATTTTACCAATCATTGGACCCGATGAGTCTCCCATCTGCCGGCATGACTGAGCCCGGAGAATGGTCTCTAGTAGGGGATTTTACCAATCAGTCAACCCGATGAGTCTCCCATCTGCCGGCATGATTGAACCCGGAGAATGGTCTCTAGTCGGGGATTTTACCAATCAGTCGACCCGATGAGTCTCCCAACTGCCGGCATGACTGAGCCTGGAGAATGGTCTCTAGTCGGGGATTTTACCAATTGGGGGTGGAGTACCCATCTGCATCCTAGGTGCTTACCTTCACCTGGAGGCAGAGGAACCCAACACCTTCCCAAGACACTCCGCATGTGGGAAGTCGACCCGATGAGTCTCCCATCTGCCGGCATCACTGAGCTCGGAGAATGGTCTCTAGTCAGGGATTTTACTAAATGGGAGCGGAGTACCCATCCACGTCCTAGGTGCTTACCTTCACCTGGAGGCAGAGGAACTCAACACCTACCCCAAGCCACTTAGTTAAGGCATTACCTGAAACCTCTTCATTCATCATCGAGGAGCTACCTGCTTATTACAATGCACCCCTCTGGGCCTACTTGGTCACATTCACCTCGACCATCTCCTTCAGTACTTCCCCCATCTTCTTCGTCTTCTTATTCCTTTTCTTTCTCCTGGTCCTTCCTGCTTCGCTTGTCAACCTGGAGGCGGAGGACTTGTTCCTAAAATTGATCTGTATAGCTTCCCTGCATCTCTCCATACTTCTGTTGAATCTGGAACAGGGACTCCGCACCCTTCCTGGTGAGACAGAGGCATCCTCCCTGCCCCCTCACTCGGGGCAGCTGGCCCCAGGAGAGCTGTTGAAGAGCGCTTGCGCTTGGAGGCTCAAGCCTTCCTCTGAGGCTGGCCCCTTCCCTTGCCAACACGCTTGCTCTATCTCCATCAAAGACGGCGAGGCAAGCACAGGTGTTGGCGATGCCGAGCACTCGCCCTGAGGGGGAGTGTGAACCGCAAGACTTCCTGGATTGACTTCTTGAACTCCTTGAAGTCACCTTTCTTCATGCACTCGCCGGCAGGGGTGTGTCCCCCAGCTCATTGCTTCCAGCCATGAGACTTGCCCACTGCTTTCCGAACTAGCTGCTTCCACGCTCACCGCACCAGAATGTTGAAACCAGAGAACTGGTCTCGATGTTCGAAAGGGAGATGCAGCTAACCCTTACTTGACCTGAGAGAGACCCTCGACCAGTCACTTAGAACTAAAGAACCTTGCCCTTGGAGAACACTTAAGTCCACAAACGGACCCCTTAAGCTGCAGCGTGGAGGTCCCACCACATACCCGGAAGCTCACAAGGAACTTCCCCTCCCAAGCCAATGCTGAGCCTGGGCACCTTGGAGGGCACTAAGGATCACCTCACCGTCCACCTTCAATGACAGTGGGAGGGGAGGGGTAGTGCATGCTCACACGCGAGGGAGGGTGGGGAGGGGTACCAACATCCCTTCCCAAGGTGCCCATGGGGGTCTATTTATAGACTTCCCCAAAATTGGGCTGCGGATAGCCAAAAATCCACTATCCGCAGACCAACAACCAACCCGAACAATCGAAAAATGAGGGGGGGGGGGGGGGGGGGGGGGGGGGGGGGGCGAGTGGAGCTCGAGATGTCCACTCCCCCTTGCCGGGGGTCAGGTGAGTGGACCAAGGTCCACCACCCGAATTCGGCGAGTGGACCTATGGTCCACTCGCCCAGGTGCCCGGGGGGAGTGGACCTATGGTCCACTCGCCCACATGCCTGGGGCGAGTGGACCATAGGTCCACTCGCTCATACTTCGGGCGAGTGGACCTATGGTCCACTCGTCCCTTCCCTCAGGCGAGTGGACCTTAGGTCCACTCTCCCGGAGCCTTGGGCGAGTGGACCTAGGATCCGCTCGCCCAAGTAGGAAGTGCTTCGCCCCCGAGTTTTCTCTTTCTTGGTCTTTAACGATCTCTGATGGTTGGGTTCGCTGCGTCGCGATCACCTTTTCCGTCACGACCTTATCCGTGTCGGGTCACACAGACTCAGAAAATATGAGGGTTGTATAGGCACCTTCGCCTATTGAAGGATGCCATTTGGTCTATGTAATGTGCCGACTACATTCCAAAGGTGTATGCCAGCAATTTTTGACGAACTAGTGGAGGATATATTATGGAAGTTTTTATGGATGATTCTCCGTTTTCGGAGATTCATTTGATTTATGTTTGACTAACCTTTCCCGCGTTCTCCAAAGATGTGAGGACACAAACTTAGTATTAAATTCGTAGAAGTGCCATTTTATGGTACGGGAAGGTTTGGTTTTCGGCCATAAAATATCTAGTAAGGGTATAGAGGTGGATAAAGCTAAAATTGAAACAATAGAAAAATTACCTCCCCCATCAAATATTAAGGCCGCACGTAGTTTTCTTGGGCATGTCGGTTTTTATCGCCGGTTTATAAAAGATTTTTCTAAAATAGCCAAGCCCCTCACTCACCTATTAGAAAAAGATGCGCCATTTATTTTTGATGAAAATTGTTTGCATTCTTTTTCTATTTTTAAAGAAAAATTAATAAACACGCCGATTATGATAGCTCCCAATTGAGATCTTCCTTTTGAGATCATGTGCGATGCTAGTAGTTTTGCCGTTGGTGCAGTCTTGGGACAACGCATAAATAAAAATTTTCATCCTATATATTATGCGAGCAAGACACTTACCGACGCACAAGAAAATTACACAACCACCGAGAAAGAGCTCTTAGCCGTGATTTTTGCTTTTGATAAATTTCGTTCCTATCTTACTTTATCTAAAGTAATTGTTTTTACTGATCACTCGGCTTTACGTTATTTGCTAACAAAAACGGATGCCAAGCCAAGGTTGATTAGGTCGATCTTACTCTTACAAGAATTTGATTTGGAGATCCGGGACCAAAAGGGAGCGAAAAATTTGGCGGCGGATCATCTTTCTCGGTTGGAGAATCCCAATTCGGAGGAGCTCATAGAGGAAGAAATTAATGATACTTTCCCCGAGGAATGCCTCCTCGTTATTCATAAGGTAATAGATCTCCCTACCCTTGGTTCGCTGATTTCGCAAACTACCTTGTTGCGAGATTTCTCCCAAAAGATTTTTCTTATCAAGAAAAGAAGAAATTCTTTTCCTATTTGAAAAATTATTTTTGGGAGGATCCGTTCCTTTTTCGAGTTTGTGCGGACCAAGTGGTGCGGAGGTGTGTATCTCACAAGGAGGGTGCTCAAATTATAAAGCATTGCCACGAGGGACCCGCCGATGGACATTATATAGCAAATCAGACGGCGCAGAAGGTACTTGAAGCGGGCTTCTATTGGCCGAGCATCTTCAAAGATGCTCACCACATGTAAGTCATTGTGAATAATTCCAACGCTCAGGTAATATCTCTCGCCTTGATGAAATGCCTTTAAAATCTATTTTAGAAATTGAGGTTTTTGATTTATGGGGGATCGATTTTGTCGCCCCGCTACCAGTTTCTTTTGGAAATTGATATATTTTGGTAGCGGTCGATTACGTGTCTAGGTGGGCGGAGGCGCAAGCCCTTCCCACCAATGATGCCCGAGTCGTGACCAAATTTCTCAAAAAACTCTTTTCACGATTTGGAGCACCGCGGGCGATAATTAGCGATAGGGGAACTTATTTTTGTAACTCCAATTCACTAAAGTTTTATTTAAATATGGCGTTACACATAAGATGGCCACCCCCTATCACCCTCAAATAAGTGGCCAAGTAGAAGTGGTTAACCGTGAATTAAAACAAATTTTAGAAAAAATAGTTTCCACCAATAGGAAGGATTGGTCGCTTAAACTCGATGATGCTTTATGGGCCTATCGGACTGCGTACAAGACCGCCATCAGTTTTACGCCGTATCGATTGTTCTGTGGGAAAGCATGTCATTTACCGGTCGAGCTTGAGCATCGCGCCTTTTGGGCGCTTGAATTTCTTAATCTAGATAATAATGTTTCTTCCGAGCTCTGCAAGTTCCAACTTAACTAGCTCGATGAGTGGCGTTCCTTTGCCTACGATAGTAATAAATTATACAAGGAGCGCACTAAATTTTATCATGACAAGAAACTTAGGCATCCTAAAGTTTTTCGACCGGGAGACCAAGTTCTCCTCTATAACTCGCGTTTACGTCTTTTTCCGGGAAAACATAAGTCTTGTTGGTCCGGCCCCTTTATCGTCAAAGAGGTTTGGCCCTACGGGACCGTTTCAATAATGCATCCCAAAAAAGGTGAATTTAAAGTGAATGAGCACCGGTTGAAATTATTTTTCTCCGGCGATAATCTTCATGAGCACCGGGAGGAGATTCTCCTTCCAAACACCTAAACCGGCGTGCCATCATGGTCGAGCTCAACGACCGTAACCAAAGCTCTCTTGGGAGGCAACCCATGTTTTTATTTTATTTTATTTTTCTTTTGATTAATTTTTTTTTCTAAAAATTTCTTTTATTTAAGTATTTATATTTTTGTTTTAAAAAAAACAAAAAAATTTGTTATTATTTTAATTATTCTATTTTGAGGTTTTTTGCAGGCTTGGAGGAGATTTGTGAAATAACGGGCGCTCATACGTACATGAAACTTGGCTCTGCAAGTCGGTATTTTATGTTTTTATTTTTACTATCGTGTTTTTATGTTTTGTTGTACAAAAAATACAAAAAAAAAATAAAAAAATGAAAAAAATCTCTTATACGCCCCTGATGCACGGGCGTGACCTACGGGTCACGGGCGTGTCTAGGTGGCGTGGCCTGTCTGGAAGTTGGTTTCGGATGATGAGCCCTTTTTTGAATGAGGCGGGTCCGTCTCCCGCCCTTGTCACAGGCGTGACAATTCCACTATCACGGGCGTGCCCGGGACGGAACTCTTCCATCTCGGTTCAGCTGTATTTTTCTGAGTCACGCCCGTGACCTGATATTACACTCCCCAAAAACATGGGCGTGACCTTTGGTGGGTCCCATTCCGTAAGATAAGATCCTCGGATTCCTTCCAGCTACACGCCCCAGAGTCACGGGCGTGACCCTAGGGCGTGTTTCTCTTTTCCATCTCCCGGCAGTCTCCCTCACGAGCTTGCACTTTTTTGTCATTATTATTACACGCCCCCTAGTCACGGGCGTGACAGGGGGCGTGACTTTTTTCCCTATTTAAAGGTTTCTTCTTCTCTTTTCTTCTACACCACTCCTCCTTTCTCTTGTCTATTTCTTTCTCCCCTTGAGCCAAAATTCTCACAATGCCTCGCCATCACTCTCGTTACACCGCCTCCTCCTCAGAGCACCCTGCGGATCCTGCCGCGGCATAGGCTATGCTTATTTTTGATAACCCCACCCAACAAGAACGACGCCACCGTTTGGCCGCCAAACCCTTTGGCGTCTTCCATATTCTGGACTGGCATCCTTGCAGCCTTCGGCACCGCGGATTTGGTGAGAAACTTTCTATCCACCCCTGGATGGACTGCTCTTTTCTCCATCTCCGAGGCCACTTACTTCGAACTCATTATTGAGTTCTTAGCCTCTTTTGAGTTCCGGTGGGTTGGGAATGATGACGTCATCGCCTTTCGATTGGGCGGTGCTTTGCATCATCTTTCAATCCGTCAACTCAATATTCTTATGGGTTTTTGCGATGAGGCATTTTCTCTTTCTCCTGCCTACGCCGATCTTTGTGCTGACTTCCCCACCGACTTCAATCTTCTCCAATTTTGGTTGTAAATCAGCGACGATATCTCCCCTTACACTCCCAAACGATCCAAAGGTAGCCACCTCATCTCTCCCACCTTTCGTATTCTCCACAACCTCCTTACCTTCACTCTCACCGGCCGCGAAGACAGCCATGGTGTAGTTACTATGCGGGATTTACTATGTCTATATAGTATGTACCATCGGGTACCACTTAACCTCGGCCAGTTGCTCGCTATCTTCCTTTGACATCAGGCCGAAAATGCGAGGTTGGGAGCTGTCCACGGCGGGCACTTCATCACCTATCTCGCCAAGCAGCTGGGGGTCTGAGATTCTCTTCCGCAGATGTGCTCCGTTCAGATGCTGATTTCCATCCAGTTTCAGAATCTCCAAGCCCTAGGCTTAGCTCGACAACGCGATGGTGAGTACGAGGCTATGCCACCGATGGTTGGCGGTGGAGATTTTGATCTCGATAGGATCTACAGGGTGCTACTCATTCACCACCCCCATCGCCACCGCAGTCTTCCCCGACGACTGGTTCTTTGACTTATTGGGATCGTCAGTTCAGGTCTCTCCGTAATCAGCTAGAGCAGATGGAGACCCATTTTGATGCTCAGTTTGCACATTTTGATAGTCGATTTACCGCACTTGAGCAGCGTCAGGATTCTTCGATGGATCGCATTTTGAGGGAGTTTGGGATTTTGCGGACTCACTATCCACCGAGCAGGGATGGCAGTGATGAGGATTAGGCCTCTTTTGTTTTATCTTTTGTATCTGTATCTGTCTTTATATTTTTCCTGCTTTCATGTCTCTTTATCTTTTTATAAAAAAAGTATAAAAATTGTGTGTTTTGCTTCATCAGGACTACTTGGTGCGGATTTGGCTCCACTCAGGGAAGTTTCTTCTCTCTTTACTTACTTGTTTTTCCTAGATTTACAACATTGGGAACATTGTTTTCGTTTAAGTATGGGGGGAGAGTATTTCACACCAAGTTTACTGCTGGGCAACACCCGAAAATATAATTTTAAAGAAAAATTAAATAAAAATTTTTTAAGGAAAATTTTTATCTTATAGAAATTTAAAGAAAATATTAAATATTAAAGAAAATTTTTATCTTATTTTATGTTGGGAATCAATATCTGTATATTTACTCATATGCAAAATTCTTAGTAGATTTGCTTTTGCATAGTGTTGTAGGGAATTTTTATACTTCATTTGATTTTGAAATTTGGAGTAAAATTATTGACTCATGTAGTGTTCCTAGTTAAGCGCACGTGTTTGTAGGATCTCATGTCGAATTAACTACTCAGCATACAATTAGATTTATGTTTTTCTAACTGCGTGAAAATAATTTTTGTTTAACTTTTACTTTGAAACCAATAGAATCCAAAAAATAATTTAAGTGAGTATGTAGAAGCTTACTAAAGAATTATTACGCAATTTGAACTGAAGGGTATTCTTTCTTGATGTCTGGAACTTGCCCTCTAGCGACTCTCAAAACATTTGCATAAGTTAAATTCATTCGTATGAATATGATATAGGCATTTCATTATCCCGTTTGAGCTTTTGCACCCGCACCTAACATTCTATCTTTTTAAGCCACTTTGAGCCTTTTACATTACTTTTTGTTTCAGCTCCACCAAGCTCTTCACCAAGGCCCAAAAAGCAACCTAATCACACACCTAAGTCTATGCTCGAAATTAGTTATTTGAAAAGATTTTGTGAGTGTTAGTTGTCTTTTATTATTTTGGTGGACATTTTTTTTATGAAAAAAAAAATGATGATATAAAAAAAATCAAATGAATAAAAAAGAAAGAAAGAAAAAAGAAAGAAAGAAAGAAAAAAAGAAAAAAAAAGATTGGGAATTGGCTATATTCTTACAATGTTATGACTGCTTAGATTATTTTGTGCGAGCTCACTTTTGGTTTGGGTGTGACTAGCCGTCATGTTTATCTTGTTTGTTCTCACCAAAAAAAACCTAAGCCCACTTTTCAACCTAATTAAGTCCTATTGATTCATGCTTATGAGTTAAACTAGTGTCGTGGCGAGAGTGTGAAAGGGCAAGCCCATGGCCATCGTCATTGATGGATTTCTTTGGAGGCTATCCCGACATTTGATTTTGCGTAATATTGATCTTAGTAAGCACGCTACCCGCTCCCCAAATAACATTTTAGGATTTAGCGGATTTTCAATTTAAAAGTAAGACCAATATGTTGTAACACATTATTGAAAATTATAAGCTAATCTATATGCTGAATAGTTTTTTCTACTAGGATTTCTACACGCTTAGGCGTAAGACTTCACGTTTTTACTCCTTAGGTTCAAATTTCAATTCTAGTATTTAAATTTTTCTACACCTATGAAAAGTTGTTTGCTCGGGACTAGCAAACGGGTAAGTATGGGGGTATTTGATAACTCTATTTTTATCTTAGTTTTTAGTTAGTTTTTAATTTAATAATCAATCAATATTTGTCTTAATTATTAAAATATTCTCCTTAATTTATTTATTTTTCCTTTTCAGGTAAATCTGGGCTGCTGATAGCATTTTTGGGCTCACTGTTTTAACCAGAAGAAAATTTGTGGCTGTTTTGAAAAATTGTCAAGTACACACCCCCTAGTCACGGGCGTGACCTAGGGGCGTGACCTCAGCCATGGGCCATGACCGTTGAGAACACCTGAACCAAGTCCACGTAAGTTTAATATTACACGCCCCCTAGTCACGGGCATGAACAGGGGGCGTGACTTATGACACAGGCCGTGACTCTCTTGCCGTGCTGTAATCATGCCACGTCGGATTATTATTACACGCCCCGCTGTCACGGGCGTGGCCATTGGGCGTTACCTCCTATAAACCGCCAAATTAACTCTAGCTCAAGCCGTTTCCCGCCGTTTGCAGATCAAGCCAAGACACTCCTAGGTCACGGGCGTGACCTAGGGGCGTGACCAACAAATTTATGAAGTTTGGCGATTTTTCTCCCGAACGTTCCCGGGTATTCAAGACAGCGTTTCTGTACCTTACACGCCCTAGGTCATGGGCGTGACCTAGGTGCGTGTCTCCCCAACATTTTCAACTATAAATAGCTGCCTTGTCCAGATGCCAGGGAGGAGAATTTTGGAGTCCAATTTCTATAGTTCTGCACTGTTTCATTGTAATTCTCATTTCTATTTATTGCTTTTAAATTTCATTTCAAGTTAGTTCAAGTATTTTCAATTCAAGTACTTTTCTTTTACCACCTATGTCTCTCTCATTTGCCATATGTATTTTCCTCATCATGATGAGTAGCTAAATTCCAATTAGCACTTGATCATGATGAACTTTGGAATAAAATAAACTTTGCTTTGTTCTTATAAAAATTAGCAAGCTCTCAATATTATTTCGCTTCGATTTATCTTTGATTCTAATTGCTTCGAATTCATATGTCGCGAATGTGTTTCTCGATCTAAGATCCATATGCTAGTGATCGAGAGATGCATGCGAATGAGGAGATCACCCAAAGATAAAAAGGGTTTCATGCACTCCTCGAGAGAGGGTGTTATAAATCTTCCGGACTAGAATCAAATCCAGTAGAGGGGTAAACCGCCTAAAGCAAGCTTAGGGGTTTCGACTGGCCGAGGGGTCTTAATCAATCAACCTAAGGTTAGTTGATAGTTCTCTCGAGAGAGGTTCTATCATACTTTGGGAACCTCCATGGTCGAAGTAAGTAATTTAGAAGTTTGCAGTTTAATCATTTAAGAAGTTTATTTTAGTCCAAAGGGATTCTAGATCAAGTGCTAGCTCTCTAATCATCAATTTTCTCTTTAGTCCAAGTCGTCTATTTACTTTACTTTTCAGACCAAAAATTTGCGTTAGATAAAATAACAGCTCTACTTTGTGAGTACAAGTACTCGACAACCCCGAGTCTAATACGACACTTGATCCTATACTTTAAAACGATAGGTATATTTGCCTTATCGGTTTATTGTTGGAATTGCGCTTCAGCAAAACAATACAGAAAATTATCCATCACTTGTGTTGTAGGATGATTCTTTAGGGTCATCCTTGATTTGGTTGAGTTATCTAGGAGATTCTCTTCTTCCTGAAGTACACTGCTATAGGCGGTAGCAAGACTGCCACACGAAACGGCAGTGCACCGATCGTTCAAGTAATATAAATTGTGGGAGTGATCCCCAAGTATCAAATCTCAATGGAACACACAGTAAGGTGGAGTTTACTTTCAAGGAAGGATTTGAGATAGAAGTCCTTTAGGTCTGATGGATTGCAGAACGCTTGGATTGGATTGCGGAAAATAAAATAAAATACCTAAACTACTCCTATGCAAGCCACTATGCGTTGCTTCACCAGGTGGATGGAAACTATGCAGGCCACTATGCACTGCTTCACTAGGCGGATGGGCGAGAAGGCAAGCGGATGGAGTGGTTCACACTCGCGGAAAGATTTGAGGGCCGTTAGCACCTCTTGGCTAGGCAGATGGATTATACTGGCCGTTAGCACCGCTTCGCTGCGCGGATGGACGAGAAGGCTTGCAGATGAAGTGAGTCGCACTGGCGGAATGAGGGTCGCAAGCACCTCATCACAAAGCTCACACCTAGCAATTACTAGTGTAGCAAACCCAAACACTCACACCACAATTACCACAAGAGCTCACCTTAAGCACTCATACAAGAATAATAACATTGCATAACAATGAAATGAAGATTAAATCAAATGTAGAGTGCAAAGATCATCAAATAAAGAAGATTACACTAACAATAATATTCCAAGAGGAGTAAAATGCAAGAGATACAACCAAATTCAGAGGGTTGTTGTAGATTCACGGTAGGAATCATCGGGGCATCAATTCGCGTCCTAGCTCGGTCCCAACTATAGTCCGGGGTAGAGGAGGGTTGTCACTTCCTCCCAATGGATCCGTCTTTTCTAGTAAACTACAATCCGACCACGTCCGATGCGAAGAACTCCTAGCTTAGCGATGAAGATGAGTGTAGAATCCTCTCCTCGAAGCACTTGGATGATGTGAGGTGGCCTTGGGAAAAAGGTGGAGGAAGAGTGGAAGAAAATTGACCTGGAGCACCCCTTGCGGCGGAAAAAGGCAGAACTGTACGGTTTCTTTAAAACCTACAAATCACAGCTTAAATAGAAAAAGTGCAGAATTTTGTTCATGCACGACCGTGCGTTTTAGAAACGCACGACCGTGAGTGAACAAAATAAAACATAATAATTTTTTAGACAAAAGAGGAGCTCGTGCATTTTACTCACGCACGGTCGAAGCCGACCGTGCATAAAAATGCACGACCAAATCCAGAATGCTATTTTGGGTCATACGTGAATGCGCATGGTCGGAGTGATTGTGAGTCAGGAAAACGCACGACCGTGCGATTCATACAGACATGAAATCTGGGAATATTGGATGATCTACCCACCTGCACAACACCAAATTGCAATCACACAGCTGGGAATACCCTTCCAACTCAATCCAAATAAAGAAAAATGGTTGGGGACCACCATGTGCTTTCTCCCAACAAACATAGTGCGCAATTGCACACCAAAACGGGCCCAAAAAGTGCACTTTGTGAAGAACTATGTTCAAGTGAAATATAAGCAATAATGAACTAAAAGTGAAGTGCTTATGCATGAAAACTAGCCCAGATAAGTCCGAAAAACACTATATAAATTAGACTCATCACAGTGGGAGCATCATACTCATTCACTAGAATGATCTTAGTGGATGCCAGCTCAGGTGTTGTAATTTGCTCTTCATCTGCTGCAGAATCTTCATCTGAATCAGTGTCAATTTTCTATTTTCCTTTGTCTTGACACACTGATTTATGATCCATGATGCTTAACCTTTTAACTTAATCTTCTAGCTGATCTTTTTCCTGTAGAACAGTGCTGGTGGAAGTTTCCTTCCCCTTATAAAACATGTTAGCTTCATCAAACACTACATGCACAGACTCCTCAATTTTGAGAGAGCTTTTATTATAGCACCTATAGGCCTTGCATGATGAAGAATATCCCAAGAATATCCCATCATTAGCCTTCTTGTCAAATTTGGCAAGATGACTTTTCCCATTGTTGAGGATAAAGCAAGTAAAACCAAAAATCCTAAAGTAAGTGACTATACGTGCATTTCCCTTCAATAACTCATATGGAGTCTTCAATTTAGTCTTGTGGATGAGACTTCTATTCAGAACATAATTAGCAGTATTCACTGCCTTAGCCTAGAAGGACTTTGGCAAGTTGGATTAAGCCAATAATGTCCATCCTGATTCAATTAGGGTTCTATTTTTCTTTTCAGCCACCCCATTTTGTTTGGGGGTTCTGGGAGATGAAAAGCTTTGTCTTATCCCTTCATCCTCACAGAATCTATACTTTAACTAATTCTCAAACTTAGTCCCATGATCACTTCAGATCACAAGAACATGAGTGTTGAATTCAGATTGAATCTGTCTGATGAATCTTGAGAGGATCTTGAAGGTGTCTGACTTAGCTTTTAGAAAGAACACCCAGCTGAACCTATAAAAGTCATCAACAATGACTAAAGTATAGGACTTACCTGTTAAGATCTGAGTGGAGATAGGACCAAAAAGGTCCATGTGCAACATGAATATGATTCTGCGGGAATCATTCTTACTAATTGGTTTGAATGATTCTTTGATCTGCTTTCCTAGTTGGCAGGTTCTACAGGGATGGTCTTTATTGAACTTACCTGTTGGTAAGCCCCTTACTAGGTTAAGCTTGGAGAGTTTGGCAATGGTTTTAAGTTAAGGTGACTAAGTCTCCTATGCCACAACTCACTGTTTTCTAACTGGGAGTTAAACATGCAGACTCTGACTTTGTATACTCAAAGTCTACAACATAGACCTTACCTTTCCTAAGACCTGTCAATACTATTTGGTCAGTTCTAGAACTAATTATGTGACACAAAGACTCAGTGAATACAACTTTGTATTCACCATCACACAGCTGTCTAATACTAATTAGATTATGTTGAAGTCCTTCAACATAAGATACCTTAGAAAAAGAGACTTCCCCAATCCTGAGCAAACCATATCGTTTGGTTTGACAAGGGTGGGAATTCCCAAAAATTACCTTAGGCCGTTCCTTGACCTTGAAGTTTTCCAGCAGTTCTTTTGCTCCAGTCATATGCATGGAGCATCCACTGTCCAGATACCAATGCTGGTTTGTGGTTAAACAGTCTCCCTTCTGCACATGAAATCAAACATTAGTATAGACCCTCACCTGCTGGGGTCTCTTTCTTCTATCATCATATATAGTTATGAAAGAATGAGATGGTCTTTCAGTATAACCCTTAAGGTGAAGAAGTGATGCATTATTATGCCAACAATGTTTGGCTATATGCCCAAATTTAGAACAGCAGAAACATCTAGGAATAAAGGTAGAGATTGTTTTATATGTTTGATATATTTTTGCAGGAAACATGCGTCGAGAAGAAATCGACGCATCTTTAGAGTTGCATCGAATGTAATTTGACGTGTCTGCATAGTTTTGTCGAAAATAGTTCGATGCATAGTTTTGGTTGCGTCGAATATGATTCAATGCACCCTCATAATTGCTTCGAATTGATGTCGACGCATAAGCTGAACTCCGTCGAGTTGCATTCAACGCATCTCCAAAATTGCGTCGAGTTCTATTCGAAGTATGTGCCTTTTTATTTAGATTTTTATTATTTTTATTTGGCTTATCTAAGGGGTGTTTGCCTAAAATCCCTGGTTGATTAGTAATGTTTACCCTATAAAATATGGTGAGTTTATTAGGGTTGTTGTTATGATCTTCACATAATTCTAAAATGTTATTAGATCTAGAACTAAATAATGCTATAGGATTTTCCCATGCAAGTTTGCTAGGGATTGGTGTGCTAGTGAATGGTAGTTATTCTAGATCAAGATGATTAAATCTCTTGGAGAGATTTTGTTAGATATCCTTAAGCTTTTGACTCCTTCCATTGAGGGAGTCCTCAAACGCTTTTGCCTTTGTGAGTTCTTTCTTTAAGTCAGAATTTTCATCATCTAATATATGTATTTCTTTTTCTTTCTTGAACAATTGATCTCTCAGCTCATAGTTGACTGAGTATAGATTATCTTTCCTAAGGTTTTCTAGTTTTGTTCTGATTATTGTAAGTTCCTTTTGGCTATTTATATAATCTTGACAGAATTCTTTAAAAAAATCTTTAAAATCTTTTGAAGAAAATTCAAAACCATCGAAGATTGTTAACTCATTCTCAGAAGTGTAGTCTTCCAGAGCCATTAAGCAGGCTTCTTCAGGTCCACACTCTTCATCATCATCAGACGAGGAGGATCTTGATTCAGAGTCTGAATCACTCCAGGTTTCAGCAATGAAACATTTCCCTCCTTTCTTATCCTTCCTCCTGAAGGATTTCTTCACATGCTCCTTCCTCTGCTTATTTCTCTTGTTCTTCTCCTCCTCAGGACATTCAGTGGCAAAGTGTCCTGGTTTTCTACAAGAGAAGCAGATAATCTCATGTTTAGGAGTTTTGTCATACCTTGGCTTGCTTGAACCCCTCTCTTTCCTTCTGGAGTCCTCTGTCCTGACCCATCTCTTGAATCTTTTAGCCAAGAGATTAAACATATCTTCTTCAGTGGTGGAGGACTTTGATTCAGCAGTCTTTAATGCAAGAGTCCTTTCTTTAGGAGTTGATATTCTCTCCTGGGCTTCTAACTCAGCCCTGCTTTTCAGTAGAAGCTCATAGGACTTGAGCTTCCTTAACAGAGCATCAATTGATATCTCTCTAAGGCATCTTGAATCTCTAATGGCCCAGATTCTAGAGTCCCATATGCTTGAGAAGCACATGAGGAGCTTGTCTTTAATTTCTATTCGAGAAATTTCTTTGTCAAGCCCTCTTAGCTCATTTATGATGAAGTTGAATCTGTCATACATTTCTAATATGCTTTCATCAGCCTTTTTCTTGAAGTTCTCATATTGGGATATGAGAAGTGACTTCTTGTCTTTTCTTTCATCAGAGCTGCCTTCAACTAATCTGGAGAGAGATTTCCAGATTTCTTTGGCAGAGTTGCATTCAGCAACTTTTTGAAATATGTCATCTGACATAGTTAAGACCAGGATATTCACGGCCTTGGCATCACATACCTTGACCTTTTTCTCAGCATCAGTCCATTATGCTCCGGGGACTGTAGCTTGTGTAACTTTTCCACTAGCATCTTTCTTTATTGGGACTGGGGGACCTGTAAGGATGACATTAAAAACTTCTTCATCAAAAGAGTTCATTTAGAGTTTTATTCTGGCCTTCTAGAGTGTAAACTTATTCAGATTACACATTGGAGGTCTTGTTGATGCATAATCCTTAGAACTCATTTTATTAAATTTTTTTAATTGATTTTAAAATAAATAAATGAGAGTAAGACATCTTTTGATCAAGGTGTTAACCTTTTAATGATCAACCTCCCTCTGATACCAATTGAAAGTGCACAGTGTGCCTCTGAGAATTCTATAGGGGGGGGGGGGGTGTGAATAGAGAATTAAATATTTTTACCCGAACTATGCATACATTAAAACAATACCAAGTATTATGCACTGAACAAAATGAACACATAATAAATAAGTGCTGTAAATATAAAAAAGAAAGAAAATAGTAAGCTATAAGTGGGACAACACAGAAAATGCAAAGCACAGACACAAGGATTTTTATAGAAGTTCCCCAAAATGTGGGTAGTCCTCTCTTATACCTCCCTGGTAGGATTGCATAATCTGCACCTGAGTCTTTTGATAAGGAGACTCTTAGAACCACAAATCTTTTGATAAGGAGATCTTGAACCACTGAGTCTTTTGGTAAGGAGACTCTTAGAACCAAAGATCTTTTGATAAGGAGATCTTGAACCACAAAATCCTTTGGAAGAGGGATTCTTAAAACTCTTTTACAGTTTATTGAAATAGTAAGAAGAAAGTGAGAGGGAGAAGGTAAGAATTTTGTTCTCAGAATTTTTCAGAAGCTCTAATGCTGCTTTTGTCTTTCTTTTACTGGATCTGAAATGATGAACCCTTGCTTATGATAGTGATGATTTGCAAGGGTTGTTTTGCTCGATCCTTTTCTCTCAGGACTTGTTGTAGTTCTGCTGCTGAATAATGATGAAGAAGAAGCAACAATGTATATTCCTGTACAGAGAGAGAGAGCACTTCTATATGTCTGTCTTTTAGGGTTTGAGAGGGAAGAAGATGAAGACCCTATTCGACAGCCAAAATAATATGATAACTAGATTGTTCTTTTCTTCTCCTCTTTTTGCATACTTATTGTATATGATTGAGTTTTCAAAAATCTTTCTTCTTTTGGCTTGTCTTGAAAAGGATTTCCTCTTACCCACCTAATTTCCTTTCTCCTTTTGTTCTCGACCCGTCCATTCATTTTGAATACCTTCCAAAAAAAGTAACTTACTATGTCCTGGAAAGCTTCATTCAATTCTTGGCAATATGCGAGTCGTTGGAAAACTGTCTCTGGCCTGGTGGTCCTTCTGAAAAGGTCCCAAAAGGATAGCTAAAAAAGCATCCTTTTTCTGACTGTATTCGACGCTGCGTCTACTTCATCTATCTTCATTTCGACGCACCTCTGAGTTCTTATCGATGTAGCTTTGAACTTCTTCTTAGCTTTGGCTGAACTCAGATATCGACATTATGTCGATTCCTTATCGACGTGTCCGTCGAGTTGAAGCCTTGGACTTGAGCTTTTTATTTCTGTATCGAATTGTAGTCGAAGTTGCGTCGACTTCTGAGATGGCTTCAATAAGCTCTTCCTTCCACGTCAAGTTTCTTTCGACATTGCATCAACTTGACTTTATACTTTGACAGACTAAACAAGTTGCTCCGACTTTTAGTCAGAGTTACATCGATATCCAATAGAAGTTGTGTCAACTTCTATTCGACGCAAGTCTTATCTTAACTAGTTTTGTACATGATTGCATTGACTTGGCCCTGACACTCTAAGTTGAGTGTGACATATTAAGACAACTACTGACCAGATTACCCTTACTATACAATGTGGGTAATATAACCTAATAGATGAAATCACTTTAAGTAATTTGTTAGATAAATTACAAGGGTTTTTCCTAACACCATGCATTAGGACTGGCTTCCCCTTTATTGCCAGCCTGCTGCCATGAAGGAGAAGCCTCCAAAATGCCATGACTGAACACCCTAATGGAGAAATCCTATATACACTTTCCCTCAGCGCAATCCAGCTCTTTCATCACCTTCCCCACCTCACAAGGAGTCGAGCCAGCCATCTGGAGGCAAGCTTCAACTACCGGATCGAGAATTTGAGCTAGCTCGCCAGAGACTGCCGCCACCATATCGCACCGCTACAACACATGCCTCCAAGCCCCCACACAGGTCCATTTCTCCTCCCCTCCCTCTTTGATAGCATCTAGATCAAATTGGGAAAGAAATTGGGCTCAATTGAGCCTGATCCCATGTGAGATAGGGGGAGAATTCCTGATCTTTTCTTCTAGCTTGGGATCGCCGGAGACGGCTTCTCCGGCGGCCATGTCGCCGCCTGACGATAGCCGCCACCTCAACGGAGGTGGTGGGCGGCAGTGGTGGCTGGGAAAAGGGAGATCAAACTCCTCCAGCTCGGGCAGATATGGGTCCTTGGCAGGAGGAGGAAGCAAAATCACAACTATCAATTTCTTGCTGGATGGCTATAGGCAGACCATATTTGATTAAATGTTGAATTTGTCACATTTATGTTGTTATTTGAACTCACTATTTTAGGAAAATTTTCCAGGGATAAAAGTTGTAGATCGGGATGTCTATTTTAATTAGGGACTTGAATTAGCTCATTTGGAGCATTGTAGGACTCTGTAGACCAATTTTAGTGGGACTGGTCCTAGGTTAGGGCAGAAATTAAAATATGCATATCTATTAGATGCTAAGTCCAATGGAGATGAAATTTGGCCCATGCGTGCATATGCCCTATTACTATCATGTGCCCAAAAATCATATTTTTAGGAGAACATTTCTCCATGGTTTTGTTCACTATTTAATTTATTAATTTAATGATATTATGGAGTTGGGTAACTCCAAATAATCCCAAATTTGGGTGACATGCCTATTAGGTCACTCTCTGACCCTAGTTAAAATTTGAGAGCAATTGGACTACTACATGTTGGGTTAATCCACTTGCATGTCTTTGCTTGGTATGTGATATGGGGTGCCAATAGCCAAAAAGGGGGATTTGTCATTTTTGGCACCCTTGGTTTGGTCTTAGCCTCTGATATTTTGGCTACAACTTTCTCATGATATAATAGATCACTTTAGTAAAAATTAGGATTTTTGAGTGTTAAAATCCTAATTAAATGACTAATTTAAATTATGCCCCCTTTATGTATTAATGAAATATTTGTAGTTAAAGTCTTTTAGAAAATAGTGAAACTCTGGGAAAACACTTGTATTATCAATTTGGGCCTTTGAAATATTTTTGTAGAATTTTCCAGTGATCATTTCTTGATTATTATCAAAATTGTGATTTGTCACATTTCTGAATTTTTGATATTTTAATAAGGAAAGAGAGTTTGAAAAATCTGAAACTCTGGAAGAACATTTGTAATACAATTCCAAACCTCTGGGAATTTTAGTAGAATTATTGGAAGTCTTATACATGAGAAAATTCCATATATTCAGTTTTTCACACATTTGAGTTTATAAAATATTCATGGTGTAAACTCTCTGGAAAATTTTGAAATTCTGGCTAGGATGTTTTAAGGTCATTACAATACTATGGTAATGTTCTCATAATTTTTGGATGAGTCAAATTAGTACTTGCTGTTTAAAGTTACACATTCACCTCTTTTATTTTATTTGAAAATTATGATTGCAAATTCTCTGGAAAATGGTGAAACTTTGGAAATCATGTTATTTTTCCATTTAATACCTCTAGAAATTTTATTGGTAAGTTTGAAATTACTGGCATGGTACTTCCTTTGTAAATAGATATATGACCAATGATTAATGAATTTTTAATTGAGGTCAAATTAATTGGAAATGTAACAAAACTCCGGACACTTATTGATTTATCCATTATGAACCTATGTTATGAATTGTACCTCAATTGGACATGTTATAGTTAAGGTTGCATCATAGGGGTCAAAACTAGTTCAATTTCCTTTGGTCTGCGAATAGTATAAAACTGATATAGTGATTAGACCAGCAAAATCACTTATGGATGTAATAAAACTTGGGACATAGCAGTATTATATCATTTATATCATCCTCTAGAAATTATGGATTTTTCGGAGAACATTCGTACTATAGTTAAGAAATAATTCAGAATCATGTCACACATAACACAAGGTATGAAAGGGCATCTACTACCTTAGAAAAACCATGATACTCAGTCGGCATGTTATAATATTCATGGTAAGTCATTAGTGTGGGTTTGAGAACATTTTGACAAAAATATAAGATTTACACCACACCTAGAGTATCACAGATCTTATGAGTTGAGTATCGTTCAAAAGAACATTTGCCAAAAGGTAGATATAGAATAAGTTTCATAAATCATATAAGTAGTAAGAGTAATGATGTGAGTGAGTTCGTGGGAAAGGGGTAGCCACCAATAAAAGTAATTGTCCTGGAAAGGGGGATTTGGGCTTCAGCCCATCGTATTCCCTAGTACCGCTGCTAGCCCTTCAATGGGTAGACCTTGGGAAGTCCAGGATTCACCTTAAACTTCTAAGTACAATAATAATTAGACAAGAGTAGCCTAATTAAGTGAACAATAAATATGATAAGTCTCATCCCGAGTTAAGGGATGGAATGGTTCAGGATGGCTTAGTCCCGCGAGCTGGAGGCTCGAATGGTTGTTATATTAGGACGGGTTGGTCGTGCGAGTTGGAGGCTTGGGTCGTGATAATTTGCCTGTGCATAGAAACAAATTAGTGGCGGGTCTTCGGTAATGAGACAGTCGTCACACCGATGACAGTACGCCGAGTTAGGCGGGTGTGAGAGTTTGAGGGGCCAGTAGGTTGTTTATGCTGCGGTTTTGAGGACACTCCCCGAAAACGCACACCTGATATTAAAGACTGGTGGGTCCCAACAAAGAGTACACAAGACTCTAGAGTGCACCTAGGACGTGTACAGAGGCGTACGAAGGGTCTAGGCCTGGTAGTGTGTATACTAGACTAGGAATGGAATCACCCGCTCCACTGCATCCGTAGCCATAACTGTGGTACCAGAGAGTGTAGCTAACTCCAAAAATTGGGAACGAAAGGTCTGTGATCACAGAGTCGTGTAGGTGAGTTGTAGTTGTATGAATCATACCATAGCATACATATCATAACATTCGTAAATATTAGAACATTATTTGTAGATCCTTATCATATAAATTAGTATGGGCTCTTTTATATGATAATTTATTATTCTGCAAACCTTAACTTATAAGTTTGTATGGGCATTCATATAAGTTAAGGTACTCATGCGATGGTAGTATAGTTACACTCGTTTACTTTACCTACGTCGCACTGCTTTACTTTTCTTACTTCTTTTATTGCCCCGCTATTATTTACCTGCTTATACTGCTAGCGTAGATCTACTTTTATATATTTATACTACTAGTGTAGATCTACTTTAAACATATATATTGCTAGCGTAGATTCCCTTGTCATCTATTTGTTATCATTTTGCTTTGTTGTCCTTCACTTCCTTCCTCCCGCTCGGTACCTAGGAGTCGCATGGGGGGAGGCGAGGACTAAATGACCAAGTCTTTATGACTAACGCTCGGTTGTGACCGTAGGAGTCCGAGGAGCTGGAGCACTAGCAAGACCATCCAGACGAGGTGGCAGGACCTGAGGAGCAGATGCCACACACTACTACTACTAGGAGACATGTGCTGTTGGATTAGAGTATATTTTACTTCCGCTTGGAGATGTTATGAGAGAGAGTGATTGTACCATTATTTACAATTTTGATATGTACCAGACATAAACCCTCACTCTATCTTTGTACTCATGCTGGACTATTTCTATTTCACTTTATAACATTCTGTGATTGTGAACTTATTCACTTATATATGTTCTTCTATTCTCAATTGGCCAAAATGTTTGAATGATCGTACTAGCCGACAGGATCGACGTCATGCGGTGATGACTAACCCATGAGTTGGTGTCATCCGTAAGGCGGCAGTTTTGTGCATAAGACCCGAGTAACCCTCCTAGTAAGGGGGAGGGGGGGGGGGGTCTTATAGTAGGTGCATATTTTTGGACTTTGTTGTTTTATTTCAGCCTATCTTGTTCCTTATCATTCATTACTTGTATTATCTATTATTCCTGAATCTACACAATAAGAAATACTTGCAAATATTGATTAGATACTTATCAGGATTTATTATTCTCAAACTAACAGAGTGTCGAACCATGTTCTAACAAACTCTCCATTTTGATATTAACAAATCTCTATGATTGGGAAATAAATAGTGCTTATAAAAGTAGTGTTCATAGTGATATTGCAAGTGTCTGATAAACTTGAAGATTAAGTAGGGTATGCAATATATACTTAGCACACATGAATGACCAATAAAATAACCTATGTACTCCCCATAATTGATTGCTCTCCCTAAAATATTGATCTCCCAATAAGTCTGATATTTCACAGTCACATTATTCTCTCCCACTTTGTTATTATCAACAGTTCTCTCTCACATTGTTATTATCAAAAGCAAGTTATCACAATTGTAGAGTAAAAATCATTAATGGATAATCATGATAGTGCATGTAAGATCATAGAAGATAATCATGAAACCATAATGGAGAAACCACAAAGGACTAAATGATAATTAGGATATGCATAATATAGACAAAAATAAATATAAGAAACACATGGAGTAATTAAGACAGAAAATGTTGAAAAATAATAGTTAGAACATTAAATTTTGCAAAGTTAAAAATAGACAAATTAATGACTGTAAAGCCATGAGATTAAAACTGCAATCTTACAAAATTTGAAAGATAAATGTAGAAATAATATATAGATCATGCCACACAACCCAATACTTTAGATATAATGTAAAAAATGTTCGATGAAACCAGTGGCTGATGCAAAAATTTTTCTTTGTGTGGTCCGTGTATAAAAAAATTCAAAAAAATAAAACGCCAAATATAAAAAATATGACTACATTATATTAATGGCATTAAATATTGATTGATAATATATGGTTATTTAATTTTCTATATTTCAATGAATTAACAAAAAATAATAAGCTAGCTTTTAAGACAACATAATTGGGCATTGATTAAAATAATGAATTTTGAGAATAAAGTTTGTTATTCACCATAACACTTTAGAATACAATAATCAATTATTCATGTTGCGGGCCACTCGACGCTCTTATAGACCGGTCAGAATGAACCGTCTCAGCTTGAGAGTAAGTCAAGCGCGCAAATAGTCACAGAGAAGACTAACACCTGACAAGAAGACTTTAAACGAGGAAAACCAGAAAAGGGTGAAAAATCATGGGGGCCGGATCAGTGCTGACCAAATTGTACTATTTCACCGAGAGTTATAGCTGGGAGTGTAGAGAAGAATGAGAAAGAGAAAATCTTCAAGTCCCGATGAACGAGTCTTCAAGGGGGAAGTAGATCTTTGAGGGCCGAAGGAGATCTTCGAGGCGCCTTCGAAGGAGATCTTTGAAGGGGAAGGAGATCTTCGAAGGCCGAAAGAGATCTTCGAGTCTGGAAGGAGATCTTTGAAGGATTTTTTTAATGCCGAAGGAGAACTCTTAAGGATCTTCGAAGGAGCTCTCTTTGGTGCTGAAGGCAAGGTATCCTCAAATGAGGGCTCTTAGCTCATTTTATAGTTTTTGACAAAGGAGGCTCGGTAATTGCGACGTTGTAACCAACATAATCACCAGACGGGCGAATTAGATTTCTTGATATGGAGCACAAAAATCTCCATTTTTGTAGATATGACGTGTAACACCTCCCTTGTAACGACCATATAATATGGGTCCGTCTGATATAATCGCCACAACTTTGGTATTATAAAATGATATAAGAACTTCTACCAAGCTTATAACATAGGCCATAAATAATGGAAATAGTAAATAGACTCAGAAGCTGTTCACAACTACATAGGAGTACCTTGGCCTTAAGACCTTACATTGCCCATATTCAAATCAGCATCCAAAACATCACAAAACATCAAAATGTAATAGCACTCCTAGGCTACCTAGGCATGCAAGCTGGAATAAGAAAACATAAACATAAGCATGCAGGCAAGCAGGAGGAGGTACACTTCATGAGACTTAGGCCATTTTGGCCGGCGAGCTAGCTCTAGCTTACGATCCTTGCCCTGCAACCATCACAGAAGACATGTTATAACATGGGTCAGTCAGGGCTGACCACCAAACTACGTAACGACTATAACATCCCACAAACAAATAGACCCCTAGGTGAGATTTTTGTCATGACTAGGTCATGACAATGCTCTGGGATGATCAAGGATGCCCTAAGAGACTAAGGAAAAAGGTAAAGTCACCTTGGACTACAAATAGTAAATTCTAGTTACCAAACCTAGGGTTGGAGTCCTAGGTATCAAGTTGACCAACTAACTCTACCATGACACCTTAAACCTTTAGGGAGACCCTTGGGTCACAAAGGACCCATTGCGGTCAACTCAATTGATCAATTTGACCAAAGTCAACCCTAGCTCCAAATAAGTCAAACCACCCTATTTAGGGTCAATTAGGGTTCAATTGGCCCAATTGACTTTCCCCAAGTCCATCTACCCACTAAGGGAGGCCAATGGGTCAAAATTGACCCATTGGGCCCAACCAATTTGACCAAAGTCAACACTTGGTCAATATTGCCCAAATTGGGATAATCAAGCCCAAAGCTCAGTCCCTTTATGCTAAGCCCAATTTCAATGGCCCAAATGATTAGTTACCATTGAAATTGCATGTAATTCCATCCAATTTCTAGAGGGGTGACTAGGAGAGAATATTGGGAGTTTCCCCAATTTGAAGAGAGAGAAAGTGACCATTCAAGGTGAATTCATGTCATTCAAGGCAAATTGACCCTCCATTCTCTCCTAATTGATGAGAATTCATTCCCTCTATTAGTTATGAGGAGTTTTTTGATGATTTCATACGAAGGGGAGGTGAATTTCATGGGAGTTTCACATGGCCGAAATTTACCATTAAGGGCCATTAATGACATTCAACTTTGTAACCCCCTCTCCCTCAATTGAGTCCTTTATCACCTTAAGAGGTTCGAGGGAAGTGAAACCCCCATCTTTCCAGAGAATTTTGTGCTAGGAGATCGCCATGGCCCCCAAAGCTTCTCAAGCATCCATGGTGAACCAACGATCGGCAAGCAAACAACCACCTCACAGGTCCGATCCCCTCCTCCTCCCATAGTGCATAGATCACAATCTATTTGGGGCTTGATTCTAGACAAATCAGGGTCGAATCAATCTTCCAAAAGGGCTCATTTTCTATCTCTTTGCCCCTGCTAGAAATCCCCCTTCCGGCCACCTCCGACCGACAAATCACCGCGAATCACCGGCCACCACCTCAACGTATGTGGTGGAGGCAATATCCGACCGGGAGGAAGCATGGGTGGCCAGCAAATCAACTCCAAAAGTCACCCAGGATGGGCTGTTGGGCCCGTCAAATTGCTGTGGACGATGACTCATAGCTGTCAGATCTGGCGCGATCTGCTAATTGCAGGCCACAATGAATTAACATATATATATATATATATATATATATATATATATATATATATATATATATATATACGAGCAGTCGTGCACGGGGGACCCCGTGAGGGGCGATGACATTCGGCGAGGGCGGCGACATTGGTCGTGGGCGACGACATTGGTCATGGGGGGCGACATTGGTCATGCGACGACATTTGTCGTGGGGGTGACATTGGTCGTGGGCGGCGACATTCATCGTGGGCGGCGACGTTGGTGGTGGGGGGTGACATTGGTCATGCAACGACATTGGTCCGGCGACGACATTGGTTGGGGCAGCAACATTGATCGAGATGACGACATTGATCGTGGGCAACGACATTGATTGGGTGGTGACATTGATCAGGGGCTGCGGAATATGCTAAAACCTTGCATATTTTCATGATAATATCAAAAGAATAACATTCCTGGGAATTTTGCTTCAGCTCAATATGCAACCAAACTTTGTATTATATGTAATGATCTTCCTATTAATCCATTAATCAACGTTAAGCTGAAACCGTGCAGATCATTTTATTTGTACTTAACATAGTATCATGCTTTAGTATTTATGAGTTCAAATTTTGAAATGAAAATGAGAATAATTAACTTATCCATGAACCTCAGATTTGTATATAAGATTGAAATTAGTAGTACTGAAAATCACAACTGGATGAGATGTTAAACATTCAGTTAACTGGAAAAACACAATAGGAAACATTTGAAAATCACAACTGGAAAATCACTATAGGAATGGATAATCAATAACCAATTGTAGTCGATGAAAAATATATATGCACTACTCACTTGTGAAAATATAGGGAGAAGTAAAAAAAATCTTGATTAACAACACTTGATTAAAAAAATTACAAAATAAATTCTTAGGAGAAGCACACAGAGAACTCCAATCCTAAAAGAGGGAGCAATTTTATTTACAGAGGAAAACATAAACCAAACTATCCACCGTAAAATCTCTCCTCTTCAAATCCACCTTATTGAGGAACCACAACAATGACTGAACAGAATTCATCCGACCATGGAAGGCTACAGCCGAGAAGCCCAAGTTACTGTGGTTGAAGAAAGGAAAAGCAAGCAATCTTGTCATGTTCACACCTCTTGCCCAAGCAGTTGAAGCCATGTCCACCTTCCTGTGCAAAGCAAGGAGAAGCAAAGAGTTCCGGCAAAGAAATAAGAAGTAGGAACCTAGGCTTCCGTTGCATCCCCCTACACACTCGATCAAAGCCTCACCCCTGCGATCTGCCCCTTGCTTCTTCGCCGACTTTGAACTCCTTCCCAATATACATTCCAAATCAGCCAAATAATATTTTGCAGAATTCAAAGCCCTAGACCTGAAGAAGTAGAAGATCTATCCAGATAAAAAAATTGAAACGGCGACAACGAAGAAGAGAGAAAGCCAAAAAACATCGTAGATAGTGATCTTTCATGCCCTAGATGGCGGAATGCGCAAGATACCATGAGCGTTGTGCGATGGCAGCGGTTGGGAAGAGCGAGCGAACCTACGGGAGAGAAAGAGGGAGAAAAATCCTTTTCTGGTTTGGGGATAAGGGCAGCGGGTAGGAAGGCGGAAGATGATGTTTGCCAGGGGCGGTTGTAACGGGTTTATCATATGGGGGCTCTCTCGAGATGTGGCGGCAACTCCTATCAGCGGGTAGCAGTCAAGAAACACAGGAGGGAGTGCTGCTTTCGGTGGGTTGCAGTCGAGGAACAAAGAAGCGGCGTGGGAGGAGACTTGCCATGTGGGAAGGAACCTGCAGGCTTCGTCAACTTCGGTGAAAATGATGAAAATGCCAGATTTTGAACCAAATATAATGTTAAAATCAAAATGACCAAAAAAATATACATAAAGATGTTAAAATAAAAAGTGGACATGGGAAGAAAAATATTATTATCTATATAGAACTTACTTTGACATAATCTACATATCCAGGACAATCTACATAAGCATAATGTCTTTATTAGTTTCATAATTCACAGGAGCCTGTGAAATCAAGTCAAATAGTGGCTATGATGATTCCTCTGGCTTTCTCCTCAGGAGCCTTGTCAATCTCATCGAACACAACAACTTTAGCTTTTCCTTGAGTAGCTATATGAAGAAGAAAGCAAATATTTAAAGAACAAAGTAAAAATGCAGGGACGATTTCTGAAGAAGAAAGCTATATGGACGATTTCCGAAGAAGCAAATATATGAAGAAGAAAGCTATATGGACGATTTCTGAAGAAGAAATTAAAAATGCGAATGTATATAAAGAAAGCAATTATATAAAGAACATATTATGCAAATATATAAAGAACATATTATATAAAGAACCTAATATTCTTAACTTTAACTAATCTTTAATAATTGGAAGTGGTCACATTATGTAAGTTTCGCCAAATGAGGAGATAGTTGATATTACTACACTCAGCAGTGGTTTGTTAATGTCTAAAAATAAACTGCACTATCTCGCTCTGCCGCTTCTCCGCTCTGCTTTCTATCACAGCATTCGGCTTCGCCGTCACCAATGGAGGCAATAGATAGCCCTGCAGTGAGTGCATCCCAATTGCTGGTGGTCCCTGGCAGCACACAATTGCATCCCTTGTAGTTCAGATGTAGTACAACTGTAGCGCAGTTGCAGGAATTCAGTTGGGATGTTGTTCATCTGCAGGACTGCAGCCTCAGTTCATCTGGAGGAATGCAGTTGAAAGCTGAGAATGTTGTTACCAATTTAGAGAAAGAATACTGAAAATATGGTTTCAGGAAAAAAACTATCATTAAAGGTTTTGAAAATGTGAGATTTTTGCTTGTAAGAAAGGGTTTGAAAACATGAGAATTTTAAACGTAGAACATTAAAAAAAATAGAAAACTATATATGGATGAGTAGATTATTGATACAAATAATACCTAAATATAGAAAGATGATTGAATGAAAACAAATTAAAGCCTTCAAAAAAGATTGATTTAATTAAGAAGATGAGTAGATTATTGATACAAATAAAGCCAAAATATAGAAAGATGATTGAATGAAAACAAATTAAATCCTTCAAAAAAGGTTGATTTAATTAAGTAGCTCATAATGTGCATCCATTTTGACATTTCATAGAAGAAGATGGCAAGCAAAAATATAATTGCAGGGATGGAAATCGTAATAACAATAGTAATCTTAATTTCAATCAGGCATTGCAAAGAATGTTCTTCGGAAGATATGAAATCCCTAAATTCGATAAAATAAAACCATACAGAGCTTGTTAAAATGCATAGTTAATGCGAAGCATAGAATCAATTTTATCCTTATCACTCAAAAAATAGAACCATACAGAACTTGTTAATAAAACCATATCTGATTATTAAGCCAACAATACAAAGCGGATATGATTAAATAACTGTGAATAAAATCATATCTGATCATTAATCTAACAAAAACAAAGCACGATACAACCACACGTAATCTGTGATCATAATTGGAGCACAAAACAACCATATTTTGTAGCACGTATATTAAGCTACATATTCTGGAGCAATTAGAATAATCTAAAAATTCTGAGAATATATCCAGCTACAGTTATGGAAAATTATGCTAAAATTTGAACACTAAGCTATAAATTTAGTGGCCTCATGGATTAGAGAACCCTACAAACTCGAGCTAGAACTTTAAATCCCTCGAGTAACTTCAGCTTCTCATTTTCATAACTATCCATACATTTTGTTTTCTGCATGAGGCATATGCCCTGGAAATTATGATTTCTTTCTACCACAAAGAACACCATTTGGCACACTCCTGCTTCTGTTCAATGTCAAACTTTTCTCCAATATAATCCAGTCATTTTCAAACAGAAAAGAGAAGAAAGGGGTTGTTGTTACTACATTTAATTTTTATGACAACATTTAAGAATAGAAAATGATATTTGAAAGAACATAATCAGTTTAGAAAAATCAGAGAAAATATTATGATGCAGAGGAAAGAGATTTAAGATGAAGAGGAAAATCTTGTGAGAATAATAGAATTAATAACAACATTTTTGTAGAAAAATCTGGAAAAGAAAAATTAAGATAAGAAGAAAGACAATTACCAAGAAAAATTCCCATCTGGAAGAGCCTCTGGATGAGAAGAATGCCTGAAGAAGATAAAAACCCGTAGGTAGTCGGATAGTTGAGTTCTATTTCAGGGGCTTGTGGAGGAAACATTCGGTGGTCTGAAGTTGAGATCTGGGAGCAGGTTTTGATCGGCGAGGAATCTGAGCGTGAAGGGGAGATTGTTAGGTCTATAATGCGAGAAGGTTTCGATTGAGGAGAAATCTGAAATTTAAATTACCTCAAGCTTTAGAACCCTTTTGAAATCCTTCACTGGAACTGAAGTAGATCAGCGATGAAGGAGGAGGAAACCTAAAAGCATGTTCTGACTTCTCGTTGGAGGCGAAAGCTAAAAGCAAGATATGACTTCTCGATGGAGACGATATGTATCAGGTTCTATGAAGAAGATGAATAGTACATCAAAAAAAATAATATAACCTAAGTGGCCGATGAACCTACTGTAGAACCTGAGCGCTCCTTTAAAGAGAGGTGGAACCGCCGAGGAGCAGCCTGGAGGAGGACTTAGAGGAGGCGAGGCTCTGCCGAGGAGTAAGAGGTCGAGGAGGAGCCGCTGAGAAGCCTCCAAGGAGCTGCAGAGGAGGCTCTGTGGAGGAGGAGCCCGATACCTCTGAGAAGTTCTGCCATTAGGCTCCGCCGAGGAGTCTACGAAAAATTGGGGCTTCCTCCTCTCAGAGCTTTGGAGTATTCGAAGCTCAGCCGAGGAGGAAGCCCCAATTTTTTTGTAGATCAGCGATGAAGGAGGAGGAAACCTAAAAGCTTGTTCTGACTTCTCGTTGGAGGCGAAAGCTAAAAGCAAGATATGACTTCTCGTTGGAGACGATATGTATCAGGTTCTATGAAGAAGATGAATAGTACATCGAAAAAAATGATATAACCTAAGTGGTCGATGAACCTGCTGTAGAACCTGAGCGCTCCTTTAAAGAGAGGTGGAACCTCCGAGGAGCAGCTTGGAGGAGGACTTAGAGGAGGCGAGCCTCTGCTGAGGTGTAAGAGGTCGAGGAGGAGCCGCTGAGAAGCCTTCGAGGAGCTGCAGAGGAGGCTCTGTGGAGGAGGAGCCCGATACCTCTGAGAAGTTCTGCCATTAGGCTCCGCCGAGGAGTCTACGAAAAATTGGGGCTTCCTCCTCTCAGAGCTTTGGAGTATTCGAAGCTCAGCCGAGGAGGAAGCCCCAATTTTTTTGTAGACGAGGCGTGTACAGACCTATTCGGCGGGCAGTACATAAATGGTGCGTAGCAGTGGTTTTTGGGGATGATACAAAATGACGAAGACAGCGGGAAAACCAAGTGGGAAAACCAAATGACGAAAAAACATGGGATTTTGAAATAATAAGAGTTTTTTTTAGGGTATTTTGGGTATTCGAAAGTTTCACCATGGCTACTTTGCTCTTCCCTTATATAATAAAGATATATTAATGCAATAAGGCACATATTATACAGTGGATGGTTTTATTTATTAAAAATACTTAGTGTCCTCAACTGAAAAGGTAGTCAACATAAAATATGTTGCCCTTGGTGTCTATTTTATTTTAAAATTTGTTTCACTCAATTTGGACAACTGGATCTCCCTCAGTACCCTTTTTGGTGCAAGGTGTCCCTAGGGATAACTAGAAATAGATTTGAGTGCCCCATTAATCCACTTAGTCAAATGACCTAAAAATCTGACCATTGTCTAGTCTAGCTATGACCCACATCATATCCAAAAATTAGTATTTTTGGAGATGTTTTTTTATAATTTTTGTAATTATTTAATAATACACACATGGCTTAAATATAGGTCTTGTGGACCTCAATATCCTCCCAATATTTGGTGGATGGTTTGTTGGAGTATTATATTGTCATGGTTAAATTATTAGCCCATTTGAGCTCGAATTGATTAGGTAAACTAATGCTCAATCTTAGTCACCTAGGGAAAGTTAACCTTGGTTTATTCAAAAGTGCACTTAGTGGTTTTAGGTGACTTTCCCTCAACAAAAAGAGGTGAAACTCTGGTCACAACGTTTTTATCAAATAATACACCTTCTCAAGTAATTTTAGAGGGTTTTGGGTTAGTGTGCATGAGAAACCTAGTTCAAACCCTAGGGTTACATTTTGGGGTTAATGAAGGATATGAGGACACATCACCTTGGATGGGCTTGAAACTTTGCAGATTGTTTCATAAGGTGAGTAAACACCCTGGATAATTTTATTGGAATTTTTAGAGTTATTATCACCCACTGAATATTTAATATTTAAATTGGTAACTTTCATTTCAAGTGCAAAACATATGGTTATATCTTTTATTAAAGTTATGAAACTTGGACAGTGAACTTTTAATGATGCAATGAGTCTCAGGAAATGTTATTATAATTTTTTGATAAGGTAATTTCGTAGTTCCTTCATAATGTGCCAAAATTCAATTTCCATGATTTAAATTAATTATGTGGCTTTCAGATTTTATAAAAATGTGAAATTTAGCCAGAGAGTTTCTAGGTTAATGTTAAAGCTCTGGTAATTTTTTTACATTTAATGGATAAATATTTTTGGTAGTTCCTTGATTCCTTCACATTGTGCCTAGATTCAATTATAATGAAATAAATAAATTGAGTGGTTATCTGACTTTAGAAAAATGTGAATATTGGTCAGAGAGCCCCCACGGTGAAGATGGCCCTCTGGAAAATTTATGGTATTTTTTTGGATGAATCTTTTCAGTACTTTGTCCATACAATTGTAAAATGTAGCATTTGTAATCTATTTAATTTATATGGGCCCTTAATCTTGAAAAATAGTCAAACTCAGTTGGAGGACATTTTAGGCCCATTAGAAACTCTAAAAAATTAATTCATGACCTTTGGGCATGTGGAAGTTGAAGTTCCTTCACAAATTTGGGTTATGCCAAAATTATTCATTTAATGATTTCCATCGAATTAATTAGGGAGAAAAATATAAATTACTGATATTGCATCATATTAGTCCATAAATAATCTCCATATACATAATTTATCATAAGGATACCTTGGAGTCATGTGGGACATTCATAATTATAAATTTTCCCCTTGGGATTGAAGTGGTCTGCGTATAGATAAACATGAGTTTGGTTGTTTTAGGTCTTTTCATGATTCCTTGGGTAGGGTTGATTCAGTGAGAGGTTATGTAGGTCAACTCCATGATGTAAGGAGCAAAAGTCCCTTCAAGTCCCCCCTAGTTGTGGGTGTGAGAGGTATACACTTATGTGGTGGGTTGGTGTTCAAGAGGACATTAATACCACCGGTAAATCTTAATCCATCTTAGTACTCTAGAGAAACATTTGAGAGTGATATTGGGTAGTCACCAATAAAATTAAGTGTCTTGTGAAAGGGAGGTTTGGGGTGCCATCCCATCGTACCTCCTAATACCGCTGCGAGCCCTCACATGGTAGACCTCAGAAAGTCCAAGACTAACCCCTAAACTGATAGGGCATATAACAAGAAAGATTAATCTAATAATAAGAGAGTCAAGCAAACCCCCCCCCCCCCCCCCCCCCCCCCCACACCCCCCCCCCCCCCCCCCCCGCACACATATAATAGGAAGATAGTTTTGGTTGGTCTAGTCCTGCGAACAGTGATCTCGGTGTGAGTTTAATAAGGAAAGGTGATGCAAGTTATGGCTTGGTGTTTGTTGAAATGGATCGGTTAGTCCAGTGAGCCGGTGGTTCGGGAGTGCAATTGTAGCATATGTGCTTGTGCATATAAGTGGTGGGTCATCGGTATTGGGCAGTCATTCACACCGACGTCAGTACATTGGCTCGGCAAGTGTGAGTATTCACTTAGCCAAGAAAAGACTGGTGTTTTACAGCATTAGTAAAAGATGATCTGTAGCACCTGGTTTGGTGTACCGAGTAGTACGTAAGGTCTAGGTTAGGTAATGTGAATATCGTCCTAGTATGGGCCTTGCAAAACATTTAACCCTCGTATAAATTATTGAGGGATCTTTTATGCGATGGGCCTTGCAAAATGGCCCCTTAACTTATCAGGTTTTATGAGCATTCTTATTAGTTAAGGTTACCTTTCTCTGTGATGGCTCCTTTATTGTCATTTCTATACTGCTTCTTTATTGCTCTTTTACTGCACTTATTTGCTGCTCAGTACCTTTCAGTTCTTACATTGTAGAATTGCTAGTATAACTTTACATTCCTTATACAATCTATGAGAGTGAGGGACACAACCTTCTGCTTGTACTTCTGCTTTGACGTCCTCCTCTTAATTCCTCTCGCTCGATGCCTAGGAGTCACCGAGGGAGGGGTGGGGGATTGGTTTAGTCTTTTGACTAACAGTCGGTTGTGACCAAACACCATAGGGGCTCCAAATTGGAGACAGGGAGCTACCCAGGGAGATCCCGCGCAACCAGAATACGATGCAGGAGGAGGTGAGCCAACCTAGCTCGGGAGCAGCTTTTGCGACCATGGGATCCGTGAGTTTTTAGTTTTTTTACTTCCGCGAGCGATCTGTAGTGAGGACCCTGTGTACTAGGCAGGAGCCCTTTTATTTTCAGTATTTCTTATCGCGGACTATTTTATCATATTATATATATATCACCTTGTGATGTGGACTTCATCTTATATTATTCTACTCTATTTCTTCGTGATGTATGGTTGGCCTGGATGTGAATTTGTCTGCAGAATCGACGTCTTATAGTGGTGACCTTCCCGAGAGTTGGTGTCACTACAAGGTGGCGGTTCTGGGCATAAGACCCGGTGGAAATGCAAAAAAAGGGGTCTTACAACAACACCCCCTCCTCCCGACCATCCTAGCGGACCCAAAGGAACTACATCACCCTATAAATCAACACTTATTATGCAAATGTAAATAAGCATAAATAATATAGAAACTAGCATATAAAGAAGTCACAAGTATCAATCATGTTTCTATGTTGAGTAGGTTAATGAAAGGGCCCTACATATGTAGCATGTCTGTAAACCCGGGTTTCACTCAAGGCACCCTATGACGTGTATGATTTGATTCTAACACATCAACACACATCATCATTTTACATCAATCAACACAACTTGTGTGTAATATCCCACAAACAACTAGACCCCAAGGAGGGTTTTTGTCATGACTAGGTCATGATAAAGCACTAGGAAGACCAAAAGGACCATAAGAACCCAGGTAAGTAGGTGAAATCACCTTGAACTGCAAATAACAATTTCTGGTTACATATTCCAGGGTGTGACTTTTGTGCCTCAAATTGACTACCTGACCCCACCATGACACCTATAACTTGATAAGGAGTCCCTTGGGTCACCTAGGCCCATTGGGGCCAACGAAAGTGGTCAAGTTGACCAAAGTCAACTCTAACCCTAGATAGGTCAAAATAGCCCGTTAAGGACCAATTGGTTTCCAATTGGTCAAATTGACCTCACCCAAATATTCCTAACCCTTAGGGAGCCTATGGGATCACAAAGGACCCATTGGGGTCAACCCACGTGGTCAATTTGACCAAAGTCAATCCTAACCCCAAATAAGTCAAACCACCCTATTTAGGGTCAATTAGGGTTCAATTGGCCTAATTGACTTTCCCCAAGTCCCCCTACCCACTAAGGGAGATCAATGGGTCAACATTGACCCATTGGTCCCAATCACTTTCACCAATTTGACCAAAGTCAACACTTGGTCAATATTGCCCAAATTGGGCTAATCAAGCACAAATCTCAATCCCTTTGGGCTAATCCCAATTTAAATGACCCAAATGATTAGTAATCACTGAAATTACATGGAATTCCACTCAATTTTTGGAGAAGGTGACTAGGAGAGAGAAAATGGAAGTTTCCCCCAATTTAAAGAAAGAGAAAAGAGGGCATTCTTGGTCTTGAATGTAGTTGGCCCCTCAATTCTCCACCAATTGATGGGCATTCATTTCCCCTTTCAGTTACAAGGAGTTTTTTGATGTTTCCATGCCTTGGGGAGCTCAATTTTATAGAAATTAGGCATGGCCGAAATTCACTATTAATGGAATCCAAAATGTAACCCCCCTCACCCTCAATTGAGTCCTTTAACTCCTTTAGAGGTCGGAGAGGAGTGAAACCCCCAAGTTTTCAGCAAGGATCATGCAATGGAAGCAGAAGAAGGCATGATCCCCAAAGCTCCTCAGGCATCCATGGAGAATCGACGATCGGCAAGCCAATCAGCCACCTCACAGGTCCGATCCCCTCCTCCTCCCTTAGTGCATTGATAACAATCTATTTGGGGCTTGATTCGAGCCAAATCAGGCTCTAATCAAGCTCCAAAAATGCTCGTTTTTGAGCTCTTTGCCCCTGCTAGATATCCCCTTCTGGCCACCTCCGGGCGGCAAACCACAATGAATCGGCAACCACCACCTCGACGAAGGTGGTGGTGGCAATTGCCGGCCGGGAGGAAGCATGGGTGGCCGACAAATCAACTCCATTGGTCACCCAGGACTGGCTGTCAGGGACTGTCAATTTGCCGGGGATGATTACTCACAACCGCCGGATCTAGCGCGATCTGATAATCGCAGACCAAATGAATTAATATACTTGCTTTAATATAATATGTCACATGTTATGCTGTGAATGTTTTTATTTATTAAAAATACTTAGTGAGCTTTACTGAAAAGTGGTCAACATAAAATATGTTGCTCTTGGTGTCTATTTTATTTTAAAATTAGTGATACGCTAGATTTTAACTTTTTAGAAAAGCTCTTTCTTTCTTTGGGTTTTAACCTTAGGCGGACGTTTTCGAAGAGTCCCGCGAGTAATTCTACTTCGAGGAATTACCCGTTATCCTATCGAAAGATAGAAGTAACGGCCTTTTCCTCTTTCGAAATATCGAGGATTACTCTTTGGCCGCGTCGCCAAAGGCTAAGTAGAAAGGATTTGAAAGGCTTATGTTTGAAATGAAAGTTGAAAGCTTTTTGAATATGTTGTTGCAACAATTTTGTGAGTTGTTTGCAACAATTCTTTAAGAGATCGTTTTAAAACTTCTTTTGCCTTGAGCTAGTTCCAACAACCAAAGAGTTGTTGCAACAATTTTTTAAGTGGTTAAAAGAGAGTTTTAAAAATTGCTTTGGAGAGAAAGCTTTTGGGTTTATATAATTATCCGGACTAAAATCAATAAAGGCAAGTGGACCTTATCGATAGTAGTATAGGATATTTCTTTTGAAATATCAAGGTCGTATTTTTCCATGGTCGTATCGATTATTTCTACTTCTTAGGAGCGCGCTATTATTTTATCGAAAAGAGTTTTGAATTGATTTTTATAATTTTATAGAAAAACTAATGACAAAAATTAAGGTTGGCGTGCGTTTAACGATAATTGCGATAAAAAGCGAGAAAGCACGAAAACGTTAATTTAGAAAGTAGTTTTGCTTAGATTTTTTTTAGAGTTTTATAAAGCGATAATGATAACTACGGCGATTTTAAGTGATTGAGCGGTTAGCGGAATTAGCAAAAAGCAATTATATTAAAAACAAAAGACGCACTAATTGAAAACGCACACACTCTACAAAATTAAAATGAAAGCGGTAAATTGCAGAAATTAAAGAAATGCAATCCCTACCCAAATAGGTAGAGGGGAAATAAATGCGTGAGCGAGTCCTATCCAAATAGATAGGCGGGAAATAAATGCGTGACAAGTCCTATCCAAATGGATAGGCGGGAAATAAATGCGTGACAAGTCCTATCCAAATGGATAGGCGGGAAATAAATGCGTGACAAGTCCTATCCAAATGGATAGGCGGGAAATAAATACGTGACAGAAATAAAAGCTATTGAATTACAAAAAAGACGCAAAATTTATCCTCCTACACACACACACCCTTACTTGAAATGAAATCTAAGTTAAAAGAAAACAAAAATCTATACTCATACACTCACACACCCTTACTAAAAATGAAATCTAAGTTAAAATAAAACAAAATCTATACTAGAACACACACACACACTTACTTTAATAAAAACTACAAAAGCACTAAAGACTAAAAAGAAAAATTAAAATACAAAAAAGAGAAAAATTAACCTAAACTCATACACTCACACACACAAATTATGAAACCATCTAAAAAATTACAAAAAAGCTAAAAACATGAAAATTAGCCTCATACACACACACACCCAAATTAAAATGGACAACTAATTATAATAACAAAAATTACAAAAACTAAAAAAAAGAGAAAGAAAGAAGAAAAAAGAGAGAACACACACACACACACTTTAACCAAAACAAAGATAAGAGAATTACAAAGAAGCAAATCTATTTTATTTCCAACTTAAAAGAGGTTACAAAACAAGAGAGAGAAAATGAAAAAAGAGAGCTAAAACATGAAAACAGCAAAAATTGGTCCACAATCTTAAGAAAAGGTCTCAAAATTCTGAACCCTTAGACTCAGCTGAATCTGGCTATTTATAGGAAAAATTTTGGAATTACACGCCCTCGGACACGGGCGTGTCTGAGGGCGTGACACGGCTTGGGGTGCGAATAGCCAGAACAGCTGGATCCAGGCATGCATCTGGAAGGCTTGACCGGCGACTTTGGAAGTACACGGGCGTGACCATCGTACACGGCCTAGGTCACGGGCGTGACCTAGGTCGGCTGGCTGGAGCTTGAACTGGGCGTGACACCTGGCGTGTCCTTTGTTCTTCTGGAAGGAATTGAGGGTCACGGGCGTGTCTGAAATGTCACGGCCGTGACTTTGACTTTTTGGATGAAATGCTTCAAGTGGACGGAATCTGGGATGGATATCCAACACGGGCGTGACTATGTACACGGCCTCGGTCACGGGTGTGACCGAGGGCGTGACTTGATGTTTGAGGTGGAAAAAGAACAGAGAGAAGAAAATGTTAGGGATTAGTGAACACGCCCTTGGACACGGGCGTGACCAAGGGCGTGACTTAACAAAATTACAGAAACTTTACAAAATGAAAATAAAACTAAGTTAAAAACAAAAATAACAAAAACAAACATTTTATTCATTAACTTACATATATTATTTACAAATCTAATTAAAATTATACTAAAAATTATATAGAAAAATGCGTATATTTACTATTCATCAAACACCCCCATACTTAAGCTTTTGCTATTCCAGAGCAAAAGTAAGGGATTCCTATAAGACGTTTAATAAAATTTTTAATTTACTAAAGTTTTTATTAAATCAAAAGTAAGATCGAAATAAATTTAGGGTATTTAAAGAGGTAAGTCCAAAACTATGAAAGTAATTTAAAAAGAGCGAAAAATTTTTAGCGAGACTTCTAAAGTTAGCTAAATAGCGTCGATTATTGCAGTCTTTGGTACCATTTAATTAGAATGAAATTATATAAAACTTTAACCTTTTTTAAGAAAGTTTTTTAAGAATAAATAAAGCCTACTAATTATGCTCTCCCAAACATTTTTAAATTAAAATCTAGGTACAATTTTATTGGCTAAGGGGTAGGGGAAAAAGGTAGCCTTGGCAAAAAGAAGAGTGCTTGGATTTAGGGGTGATGGATTGTATCCTCTCACCCCACCTTTTTGGTAGCTTTGCTAAGATTCCCAGCGTTGGTTTACGCGGGATAATTGAAATCTTTTCTAAACTTAACCCAATGCCCGTGTTTACGGAATTATTAATTTTTTATTCCCATTGACACGGGATTTCTTTTAACAATATTGGGTGCCTGTGTTTACGGAATCTCTTTATTCCCATTGACACAGGATTTCTTTTAAAACTCCTACTTTTATTATTTTTATGCCAAGCTGAGGGGTGTTTATAAGGGGGGTTTCAAGAGAAATTCTAGATTAATAAAAAAGATTTTTGAGAGCAAGTTTAGTAGATTAAAAACATTCCCAAAGTTTCACAAGTTTAGAGTTAGAATAATTGAATCTAAAGATGGTTTGCCAATATAATACAAAAAGGAATCTATTTAGGGTAAACCCGAGGTAGTGCTAAAAATTCTGTTCTCAAATTAAATTAAGATCGCAAGATTTTCTTTACTACTGAAAATTCCTCGATTTAAAATTTTCAAACTATGAAATAAATAAAATTGTTTTAGCAAATCAAAAATAATGAAAAATGCTTAAAGATAAAACTAACCTAGCCTTGGAAATAACAAAAAGCTAAGTAGGGGATTTATTTTATTTTTGGGTTTTTTAATAAGTTTTTCAAATATTTTTTTTTTTGAAGTTTTTAAGATATGATATTTTTGGGATTTTTGATTTTCTTTATAACAAAATGCATATATAAATACTAAAAAAAACAAAGAAAGAAGAAAATTAAGAAAAGTAAAAATACATACAAAATATTTTTGATTTTTTCTAAAAAAAATTTTTCATCATATATATTTTTTTTAATTTTGTTAAAAATATGTACAATAATAAAAAGGGAAAAAAGAGAAAAGAGAGAATGAAAAACATTTTTGGTGTTATGACAAAATGAATTTTGTTATAACAAATTTTTAAGTACATTTTTCATCATTTTTTTTGGATTTTGATTTATTATTATAAATAAGGATTTTTATATACAAATAAAAGACATAAACATAAAACATATATAAAAATTTTTTTTGTATTTACATATTAAATTGTTTTTACAAAAAGAAAAAAAAGGAAAAGAGGGACAAAGATGTTGCAACATAATTTTCTTATGTCATAACAAATTTTGTTATGTTATAACAAATAAGTTTTATGTTGTAACAAATTTTTCATATAAATTTTTTTTGGTTTTTTTCTAATATGGGAGGGGCAAAAATAATTACGAAAAGAGGGAAAACACGCCCCCATACTTAAAGCCAACATTGTCCTCAATGTTGAAGTTAAGTGTGAGGAACAAAAATATTTACAAAAAAAGTGAAGATTTAATTACAAGATAGAAAAAATATATACAAGAATAGTTACAAATAAAAAGGAACTCCACGAATATATACAAAATTGTTTTTTGGTTTGTTTTAGTTTTCCGAAATGTACAAAACGCGAATAAAATATGTATAAAAGAAGTTAAAAGTATATATGTGATCATATTTTTTTTTGGGTATGATAAAAATAAATTTTTATCATCATTTTTATTTTATTATTTATGTTATATTATACTTTTTTTTTTGGTTTTAATTTTGAAATATGCATGTTTTAAAATATATCAAAATTTTAAGAAAGATAAAATAAAGTAAATAAAGAAAAAGCTTTAAGATAAAAAGCAAGGAAGAAATAAGAGAAATAAAAAGGTAAAAGCAACGGGGTTTTCTCGTTTTGAAATATCGACAAAAATCCCCTCTCGGGTCTGTCGAGTAATCCTACTTTGAGAAACTTCCTATTGTCCTATCTTAAAATTCCCAAAATTCTTTTTGATTTTTGTTTTAAAGTTTTTGCATTATTTTATTTTGTTTTATGTTTCCTTTTTTAAAAAAGAATGATAATTTAAAATATGCATAGTTATTAATAATATTTTTCATTTTGTTTTATTATAATTATTTATTATTATTATTAATTATATTTTTGTTTAAGTTTTTTAAGTTTTTTTTTTTTTTTTTGAAATGAAAATTTATTTCATCATCATTTTTTTTTGTAAATAAGAACAATAAAAGAGCGTAATTGGATAAATATGGGGGTGCCTCCCACGAGCGCTTTGTTTACCGTCTCGGAGCTTGACGCGTTGGCGGGGTACAATCTTTTTAGAGGTGGGGGAGGGGTATGGAATTTAGCTTCCCTCCCAGTTGATCCCCTGCGTGGTAGAGTTTTAGTCGGTGACCGTTAACTTTTAAGTCGCCTTTTTCCGGGTGGGTGATAAGGACGGCCCCGTATGGCCAAACCTCTTTCACTTGAAAGGGGCTGGACCAGCGGGATTTTAGTTTCCCCGGAAAAAGACGAAGACGCGAATTATATAGGAGGACGAGATCGCCCGACGCAAATGATTTTGGAAATTTAATTTTTCGGTCGTGGTAAAATTTCGAGCGTTCCTTATAAAATTTATTACTCTCGTAGGCGTTCGCACGCCATTCATCGAGTTCGTTTAATTGGAATTTCCGGTTTTCGGCGGTTAAATTATGATCGAGATTTAAAAGTTTTAACGCCCAAAAAGCGCGGTGCTCTAATTCTACGGGCAAATGGCACGCCTTGCCGTAGACTAATCGATAAGGCGTACAACCGATTGCGGTCTTGTATGCCGTACGATATGCCCACAACGCGTCGTCTAATTTAATCGCCCAATCCTTCGTATTTATTGAAATGGTTTTTTCTAATATGCGTTTAATTTCTCGATTTACTACCTCCACTTGGCCGCTCGTTTGGGGGTGATAGGCGGTGGCGAGCTTATGCGTAACGCCATATTTGGTTAATGTTTTTGCAAACTGGGCGTTGCAAAAGTGCGTACCCCTATCACTAACTATCGCACGGGGCGTACCGAATCGAGAAAATAAATTTTTAAGAAATTTGACGACGACATCGTTGGTGGGGAGAGCTTGCGCTTCCGCTCACCTAGATACGTAGTCGACCGCCACTAAAATGTAGCGATTTGTATATGAAGGAGGTAGGGGGCCTATGAAATCTATGCCCCATAAATCAAAAATCTCGCATTCTAAATAAAAATTTTGGGGCATCTCGTCGCGACGAGAGATGTTACCCGACCGTTGACAGCTATCGCATGCGCTCACAAAAGTGTGAGCGTCTTTGAAGAGAGCGGGCCAATAAAAGCCCGCCTCCAGCGCCTTCTGCGCGGTCCGGTTGGCTTGATAATGCCCCCCGGTCGGCCCTTCGTGGCAGTGCTGCAAAATTTGCACACCCTCCTCGCTCGAAACGCATCTCCGCACGACTTGGTCCGCGCAGACGCGAAATAAGAAAGGGTCCTCCCAAAAGTAATTTTTCAAATCAGAAAAGAATTTCTTCTTTTGCTGTTTTGAAAAGTCTTTCGGGAGCACCCGCGCAACTAAATAGTTGGCGTAGTCTGCGAACCAAGGCGAGGGAGAAGTTTTTAAATTATTTAAAACTAAAAGACGCTCCTCGGGAAATCGATCATCGATTTCCGGTTCGAAGAGCATTCCGCGATTGGGTGTTCTAAACGAGAAAGGTGGTCGGCCGCTAAATTTTTGGCCCCCTTCTTATCCCGGATCTCTAAATCGAATCTTGTAATAGGAGGATCCATCGAAGAAGGCAGGGCTTAGCGTCCATTTTTTCTAATAAATATTTAAGTGCGGAGTGGTCGGTAAATATTATAATTTTAGAAAGCGTGACGTAAGGCCTAAACTTATCTATGGCGAAGACGACGGCAAGGAGTTCCTTTTCCGTTGTCTTGTAATTAGCCTGTGCGGCCGTGAGCGTGCAGGACGCGTAGTAGATAGGATGAAAATATTTATTTACGCGTTGGCCTAATACGGCCCCTACCGCTATATCGCTCGTGTCGCACATAATCTCAAACGGAAGGGTCCAATCGGGCGCCACCAGAATGGGAGAATGGATAAGTTTATTTTTTATGGCAGTGAATGCCTCTACGCACGCGCTATCAAAAATGAATGGAGATTCTTTCTCCAGGAGGTGGGTTAGCGGTTTTGTTATTTTGGAAAAATTTTGAATAAACCGCCTATAGAAACCCGCGTGGCCAAGAAAACTACAAATTGATTTTATATTTGAGGGCGCGAGGAGTTTTTCAATTATTTCGACCTTGGCCTTGTCGACCTCCATCCCTCTTTCAGAAATTTTGTGGCCGAGAACTAAGCCTTCTCGAACCATGAAATTACACTTTTCCCAGTTTAAAACCAGGTTCGTGTCTTCGCATCGTTGGAGGACTCGATCTAAATTTTGGAGGCAGTTTTGGAAGGAGCTTCCAAAAACCGAGAAGTCATCCATAAAGACTTCCATAATATCCTCTACGAGTTCTCCAAATATCGCTAGCATACATCGTTGAAATGTAGCTGGCGCGTTGCAGAGGCCGAATGGCATCCTTCGATACGCGAAGGTACCGAAGGGGCACGTAAAGGTTGTTTTCTCCTGATCTTCGGGGGAGATTGGAATTTGTAAAAATCCTGATAGACCGTCGTGAAAACAATAATAAGGATGACCCGATAGTCGCTCCAAAATTTGATCGATAAACGGTAACGGAAAGTGGTCTTTGCGGGTGGCATCATTTAATTTTCGGTAATCGATGCACACCCTCCAACCCGTAACAGTACGGGTTGGAATTAATTAGTTATGTTGATTTGCCACTACCGTTAGACCGCCCTTTTTAGGCACGACATGAATGGGACTAACCCACGTGTTGTCGGATATAGGGTAGATAATCCCCGCATCCATTAATTTTATTACTTCAGCCTTAACGACCTCCCGCATATTTGGGTTTAGTCGCCGCTGAGGCTGGATGGTTTTGCGGGAATTATCTTCTAAGAAGATTTTGTGCGTGCAAAAAGAGGGATTTATCCCCCTAATATCGGAAATCTGCCATGCAATTGCATGGCGATGCGTGGACAAAACTTTAACTAATTCGGAGGTTTCCGAATCGGTTAAAGAAGACGAAATAATAACCGGGAGTTTTAAGTCCACGGCGAGAAAAGCGTATTTTAAATGGTCGGGGAGTGGCTTAAGCTCCAAGACCGGGGGTTCTTCGTAAGAAGTTGTTATTTTTAAACCTTTAGAATTAAAAGATTCGAAAGGCGAATCTGGCGGTAGCTCGTCCAAAGGGGCGAGGTCCGCCAAATCCGGATCGTCTAAAGTTAAAGCGAGTAATTCTGCAAGCGAAGAACATTCATCCTCGAACGCAGATTCTAAGTGAAAGCAGGAATCATCGTTCGATAAAGAATTTCGCATCGAGGGATTAATAAGAAGGGTAACTTCGTCGTCCCCTACACGAAGGAGGAGGCGACCGTTACTCACATCAATTAATGCGCGGGAGGTCGCGAGGAAAGGGCGACCGAGGATAATTGGCACCTCGGCGTCCTCCTCGATGTCGAGGATGACGAAGTCTACCGGGAAGATAAACTTGTCAACCTTGACCAGAACGTCCTCCACTACCCCGATAGGATATTTTATCGAGCGATCCGCGAGTTGGATGCTCATTTTTGTTGGGGCGGGAACACCTAAATCTAGTTTTTTAAAGAGGGAGAAGGGCATCAAATTGATGCTCGCTCCCAGGTACGCTAGGGCGTACTTTATTAATAAATTGCTGAATAGGCACGGGATGGAAAACCTTCCCGGATCGTTTAGCTTAGGCGGTAATTTATTAAGTAGGACCGCCGAGCATTCCGCATTTAAGGAAACACGCGAAATACCCTCGAGCTTCTTTTTATTAGAAAGGAGATCCTTAAGGATTTCGCATATTTCGGCATTTGTGAGAGTGCCTCGCAGAAGGGGACGTTAATTTGAATTTGTTTAAATATTTGTAAAAACTTTTTGTAATGTTCGTCCTCCTTCTCTTTATTAAATTTTGCGGGGTACGGAATTCGCGGGCTCGAGACGCCTGGCCCTAATATTTTTTCCGTATCTACTAAAATAAAAGACGAGGGTGCAGGGGTCGGAGGCGAAACAGTTACCTGATGCTCAACCCGCAATGGGGAGTCGACCTCCTTGCCGCTGCGTAAGGTAATGGCGTGGGCATTTTCACGCGGGTTCTGCTCCGAGTTCCCAGGTAGTGCTCCAAGTGGCCGCTCGGAGACCATTTTTGCAAGCTGTCCAACCTGCATTTCTAAATTTTTTAGCGATCCGGTTATATTCCGGATATTTGCGTCGTTGGAAGCCATGTATTTTGCAAAAATCTCCTCGAGCGGAGAAGGTTTTGGAGGAGGAGGTGCAAAACCCTGCTGAAATCCTTGGGGATATCCATGCAGAAATCCTTGCGGGATCGCAGGTGGAGGGCGTTGCACATTATTAAGGTTACTCCAGGAGAAGTTCGGGTGGCTCCTCCAACCCGGGTTATAGTTATTACTATATGAGTTGAAGGGCGCCCGCACTTGATTGCCCACGTAATCCACCGATTCCTCGCTTAAATTATTGTTATTATTAATATTATTATTAAAATTATTATTATTAAGAAGATTATTAAAATTATTATTATTATTATTATTATTATTATTATTATTAGGATTATTAAAATTATTATTATTATTATTATTATTAGGATTATTAGCCCAAGCGGGAGTGGAGGAGCAAGCAGTCATCTCCGCCACTTGCTTACTTAGCCGCTCTACCTGCGAGGCTAAGTGAGTAGTGGCATCCACTTCGAAAATACCAGCCGGTTTAGGAGGACGCGACCTTGGCACGTTCCATTGGTACGCGTTCATGGCCATTTCTTCGATCAGAGCTTGAGCGGCCTCCGGGGTTTTGTTGTTTAACGTTCCCCCGGCGGCTACGTCGATCATCTGTCTCGTTGAGAAATTCAAGCCGTTATAGAATGTTTGTACCTGAAGCCAAGTTGGTAGCGCGTGATGAGAACACCTACGCAAATATTCTGTAAAACGTTCCCAAGTCTCGTAGACAGACTCAGAATCGAATTGAATGAAGGATGCGATATCGGTGCGTAATTTAGCGGTTTTTGACAGAGGAAAATATTTAGTTAGAAAATTCTCCGTCAATTCGGCCCACGTGGTTATGGACCCTCTCGGAAGAGAAGTCAACCACGATTTCGCCTTTGTCCGCAGGGAAAAGAGAAATAAGCGCAAGCGAATGGCGTCATCGCTGACGCCATTAATCTTGAAGGTGTCGCAAATTTCTAAAAAATTATTAAGGTGTTGGTTTGGGTCCTCATCTGGCGAACCGTCGAACTGAATCGACTGTTGTACCATTTGAATTATACTGGATTTGATTTCGAAATTATTATTAGCTACCGCGGGGCGGGTGATGCTCGATCATGTATCCTCTAAATTTGGCCTAGCATAATAGGCCATGGTCCGCTGTGGGTCCGCATTTAGATTAGGATCGCCCATCACGCCTAAATGTATATCGCCGACAGATTCTTCGGGATCTATTTGTAGATTTTGATTACGAGATCGGCGGCGCTCGAGAAGCGTGCGCTCGATTTCGGGATCAAAAGGTAAAATTGGATTATCCGAAGATTCTCCTCGGGTCATACACTATTCTTTAATTAATTAAATTTTTTTTTTTGGAAGAAAGAGTTTTCTTGTTTTTCTTTTTATAGATTTGTTTTTTTTTGATGTTTTTGTTTTGGAAATATTTTTACAAGGAAGAAAAAGAAGGAAAGAAAGAAAGAGGGGGAAAATATATATATATATATATATATATATATTTTTTTTATTTTTTATTTTTATTTTTATTTTATTTTCGTAAGTAGAAAATATCGCTATATATATATTTTTTTGGGTAATTTTTAAGGTTTTGTTTTGTTTGGTTTTATATGAATATATATACGTATGTTTGTAAATATATATACAAAAGGTTTATAATTGCAAAAGGTTTTAAACTTTGCAAATATGTGTTTATAAGAGGGAAAGTAAAAAAAGAAAAGAGATATATCAATATTTTTTGAAGATTTAGGATTTTCCTTTTTCTTAGATAGGTTTTTTTTTTCTTAATTAATTTTTTTGTTTTTAAGATGAAAGTAAAATATATAATTGATAGAGAGGTGAAATATAAGATAAAATTAATAGCGTTTCCTATTTCAAAATAACGATACAAGTCCCCGGCAACGGCGCCATAAACTTGATACGCTAGATTTTAACTTTTTAGAAAAGCTCTTTCTTTCTTTGGGTTTTAATCTTAGGCGGACGTTTTCGAAGAGTCCCGCGAGTAATTCTACTTCGAGGAATTACCCTTTATCCTATCGAAAGATAGAAGTAACAGCCTTTTCCTCTTTCGAAATATCGAGGATTACTCTTTGGCCGCGTCGCCAAAGGCTAAGTAGAAAGGATTTGAAAGGCTTATGTTTGAAATAAAAGTTGAAAGCTTTTTGAATATGTTGTTGCAACAATTTTGTGAGTTGTTTGCAACAATTCTTTAAGAGATCGTTTTAAAACTTCTTTTGTCTTGAGCTAGTTCCAACAACCAAAGAGTTGTTGCAACAATTTTTTAAGTGGTTAAAAGAGAGTTTTAAAAATTGCTTTGGAGAGAAAGCTTTTGGGTTTATATAATTATCCGGACTAAAATCAATAAAGGCAAGTGGACCTTATCGATAGTAGTATAGGATATTTCTTTTGAAATATCAAGGTCGTATTTTTCCAAGGTCGTATCGATTATTTCTACTTCTTAGGAGCACGCTATTATTTTATCGAAAAGAGTTTTGAATTGATTTTTATAATTTTATAGAAAAACTAATGACAAAAATTAAGGTTGGCGTGCGTTTAACGATAATTGCGATAAAAAGCGAGAAAGCACGAAAACGTTAATTTAGAAAGTAGTTTTGCTTAGATTTTTTTTAGAGTTTTATAAAGCGATAATGATAACTACGGCGATTTTAAGTGATTGAGCGGTTAGCGGAATTAGCAAAAAGCAATTATATTAAAAACAAAAGACGCACTAATTGAAAACGCACACACTCTACAAAATTAAAATGAAAGCGGTAAATTGCAGAAATTAAAGAAATGCAATCCCTACCCAAATAGGTAGAGGGGAAATAAATGCGTGAGCGAGTCCTATCCAAATAGATAGGCGGGAAATAAATGCGTGACAAGTCCTATCCAAATGGATAGGCGGGAAATAAATGCATGACAAGTCCTATCCAAATGGATAGGAGGGAAATAAATGCGTGACAAGTCCTATCCAAATGGATAGGTGGGAAATAAATGCGTGACAGAAATAAAAGCTATTGAATTACAAAAAAGGCGCAAAATTTATCCTCCTACACACACACACCCTTACTTGAAATGAAATCTAAGTTAAAAGAAAACAAAAATCTATACACATACACTCACACACCCTTACTAAAAATGAAATCTAAGTTAAAATAAAACAAAATCTATACTAGAACACACACACACACACACTTACTTTAATAAAAACTACAAAAGCACTAAAGACTAAAAAGAAAAATTAAAATACAAAAAAGAGAAAAATTAACCTAAACTCATACACTCACACACACAAATTATGAAACCATCTAGAAAATTACAAAAAAGCTAAAAACATGAAAATTAGCCTCATACACACACACACCCAAATTAAAATGGACAACTAATTATAATAACAAAAATTACAAAAACTAAAAAAAAGAGAAAGAAAGAAGAAAAAAGAGAGAACACACACACACACTTTAACCAAAACAAAGATAAGAGAATTACAAAGAAGCAAATCTATTTTATTTCCAACTTAAAAGAGGTTACAAAACAAGAGAGAGAAAATGCAAAAAGAGAGCTAAAACATGAAAATAGCAAAAATTGGTCCACAATCTTAAGAAAAGGTCTCAAAATTCTGAACCCTTAGACTCAGCTGAATCTGGCTATTTATAGGAAAAATTTTGGAATTACACGCCCTCGGACACGGGCGTGTCTGAGGGCGTGACACGGCTTGGGGTGCGAATAGCCAGAACAGCTGGATCCAGGCAGGCATCTGGAAGGCTTGACCGGCGACGTTGGAAGTACACGGGCGTGACCATCATACACGGCCTAGGTCACGGGCGTGACCTAGGTCGGCTGGCTGGAGCTTGAACTGGGCGTGACACCTGGCGTGTCCTTTGTTCTTCTGGAAGGAATTGAGGGTCACGGGCGTGTCTGAAATGTCACGGCCGTGACTTTGACTTTTTGGATGAAATGCTTCAAGTGGCTGGAATCTGGGATGGATATCCAACACGGGCGTGACTATGTACACGGCCTCGGTCACGGGTGTGACCGAGGGCGTGACTTGATGTTTGAGGTGGAAAAAGAACAGAGAGAAGAAAATGTTAGGGATTAGTGAACACGTCCTTGGACACGGGCGTGACTTAACAAAATTACAGAAACTTTACAAAATGAAAATAAAACTAAGTTAAAAACAAAAATAACAAAAACAAACATTTTATTCATTAATTTACATATATTATTTACAAATCTAATTAAAATTATACTAAAAATTATATAGAAAAATGCGTATATTTACTATTCATCAATTAGTTTCACTCAATTTGGCCCACTTGGTCTCCCTCAACACCCTTTTTGGCGCAAGGTGTCCCTAGGGCTAACAAGGAATGTATTTGAGTGACCCTATTAATTCACTCAGTCAAATGGCCTAAAATTTGACCATAGGCCAGCCTAACCATGACACACATCATATCCAAAAATCAGTATTTTTGGAGATGATTTTTCTATAGTTTTTCTATTAATTTAATAATTCATACATGGCTTAAATATAGGATCTATGAATGTCAAAATCCTCCAAATCTTTGGTGGATGGTTTGTTGAAATATTATATGGTCATGGTTAAACTATCAGCCCATTTTGGCTTGATTTAATTGGGTAAACTAGTGCTCAATCTTGGTCATCTAAGGAAGGTCAACCCTTGTTTATTCAAAAGTGCACTTAGTGGGTTTATGTGGCCATCCCTCAACCAAATGTGATGAAACTTTGTTCACCCCTTTTTATTACATAAAACACCCCCACAAGTAAGTGTAGACGGTTTAGGGTTGGAATACTGAGAAAACCTAGATCAACCCTTAGGGTTGCATATTTTGGTTGATGAAGGGAATGGAGTCAAATCTCCATGGTTGGGCTTGAAACTTTGTAGATAGTTTCATAGGGTGAATAAACACCCTGGGTAATTTAGTTGGAGTTCTTAGAGTTGTTGTCACTCACTGAATATTTAATATTTTATTTGGTAACTTCTAATTCAAGTGCAAAATGTATAGTCATATGTTCTAGAAAAGATATGAAACATTGATAGTGAACTTTTCATGATGCAATAAGTCTCTAGAAATTTTATTATAATTTTTGGATAAGGTAATTTGTTAGTTCCATCATAATGTGCCAAAAGTCAATTTCGCCGATTTAAATTAATTATGTGGCTCAATGATTTTAGAAAATGTGAAATTTTGCCAGAGAGTTTTTAGTTTCATAGTAGAGCTCTGGTAATTTTATTACATTTGTTGGATAATTATTTTTGGTATTTCCTTCATATTGTGCCTAGATTCAACTATAATGAAATAAATTAATAGTGTGGTTATCTAACTTTATAAAAGTGTGAATCTTGGTTAGAGAGCCTCTAGGGTGAATACAATTCTCTAGAAAATTTATTGTAATTTTTGGATGTATATTTTTAGCACTTTGTTCATACAATTGTTAAATATAGCATTTGTAATTTATTTAATTTATATAGGCTCTTAATCTTGAAAAATAGTTAAAATCAATTGGAGGACATTTTAGGCCCATTAGAACCCCTAGAAATTTATTCATGTCATTTGGGTAGTAGGACGTGGAAGTCTCTTCACAAATCTGGATTATGTCATTATTATTCATTTAATGGTTTTCATGAAATTAATTAGGGAGAAAAATATGATTTACTAATTTTCCATAAATAATCTCTGGATAATAATTGGTCATAGGGATACCTTGGAGTCATATGGGACATTCATAAATGATAAACTTTCCCTTTAGGATTGAAGTGGTCTGCGAATAGCCAAAAAGAGTTTGGTGGTCTAGGGTCCTTTCATGATTCCTTGGGTAGGGATGACTTAGTGAGAGGTTATGTAGGTCAACTCTGTGGTGGTAGGGGCAAAAGTCCCTTTAAGACCTCCCCTAGTCATGGGTTTGAGTTGTATACTCTTAGTATGGAGTGTTGGTGTTCAAGAGAACATTAATACTTCCAGTGAACCTCTTAATCCACTATAGGTCTGTAGAGTAACATAAGAGAGTGATGTTGGGTAGTCACCAATAAAATTAAGTATCTTATGAAAGGGAGGTTTGGGGTGTCATCCCATCGTACCTCCTAGTACCGCTGCGAGCTCTTCACAGGGTAGACCACGGGATGTCCAAGACTAACCTTAAACTGATAGGGCATACAATAAGAAAAATTAATCTAATAATAAGAGATCAAGCGCACATGTGCACACACATACACACACACACACACCCCATATAATGAGAAGATTGTTTTGGTTGGTCTAGTCCTGCGAGCAGTGGGCTCGGTGTGAGTTTAATGAGGAAAGGTGATGCAAGCTGTGGCTTGGTGTTTGTTGAAATGGATTGGTTAGTCTAGTGAGCCAATGGATCGGGAGTTCAATTGTAGCATATGTGCTTGTGCATATAAGTGGTGGATCATCGTTATTGGGTAGTCGTTCACACCAACGTCAGTATGTTGGCTCGGCAAGTGTGAGTATTCACTTAGCCATGAAAAGACTAGTGGTTTCCAGTATTAGTATAAGAGGCTCCATAGCCCCCAGCTTGGTGTACTGAGTAGTATGTAAGGTCTAGGTTAGGTAGTGTGGATACCAGCCTAAGAGTGGGGTGGCTCAACCCACTGCCTTCGTTTGCCACTACAAGAGGTACCTGGGAGTTTAACTAACTCCAAATCGGGGAAATAAAGGCCTGTGCGCGCAGAGTCATGTGGGTGAGTTGCACTAGTGTGAAACATATCATTAAACCTTGCATATTATTTCATATTATTCATAAAATTGCATAAAACCTGTACCCCCATCGTATAAATTATTATGGGGTCTTTTATATGATGGGCCTTGCAAAACGACCCCTTAACATATAGTTTGTATGAGTATTCTCATAATTTAAGGTTACCTTTCCTGTGATGATAGTTAGTCGCTTATTATAATTTTTTTACTTATTCTTTATTGTCATTTCAATACTGTTTCTTTATTGCTCTTTTACTGCACTTATTTGCTGCTCAAATAGTAGAATTGCTAGTATAGCTTTACATTCAGTATACAATCTATGTGAGTGAGGGCCACCGCCATCTACTTGTACTTCTGCTTTGATGTCCTCCTCTTCATTCCTCGCGCTCGATGTCTAGGAGTCACCGGTGGAGGGGTGGGGGATTTTCTTAGTCTTTTGACTATCGGTTGGTTGTGAACAAACACCACAGGGGCTCCAAATTGGAGATAGGAAGCTGCCCCGTGAGATCCCGAGCAACCAGAATACGATGCAGGAGGAGGTGAGTGTTTAGTACTTATAACTTCCACGAGAGATCTGTAGCGAGGACCATATGTACTGGGTAGGAGCCCTTTTATTTGAGTATTTCTTATCGTTGACTATTTTGTGATATTTTATATACATCACCTTGTGATGTGGACTTCATCTTATATTATTCTACTCTATTTCTCTGTGATGTTTGGTTGTCCTGGATGTGAATTTGTCGGCAGAATCGTCGTCTTATAGTGACGACCTTCCCGAGAGTTGGTGTCACTGCAAGACGACGGTTCTGGGCATAAGACCCAGTGGAAATGCAAAAAAGGGGTCTTACACTGGGTATTTTCATTACTCCAATGACATACCCGCCGAATCTGAGAACTCTAGCTTAGACTCCACTCACACATGGATCACTACACCATCAGGCTTGTCCATAAGCTTAGACATTCTCATCAGTTCCTCAAATCCAACACAACCGATGAGACCTCGCCCATAAGTGGATCACTACACCATCGTGCTCGTCCATTAGATTCACCAAAACCATCACAATAGGTTTCAACCAAAAGGGGCTTGTCTTGTCGGGGCACCCTCCACACGTGAATCACAACATCACGTGGATAACCAGCTGACCACAAAGACGAAGCCACACCTTAACATACAAGTGGACACCACATTCCACCGAGCATTCAACACAGAAATTTTCCCTCCCTAAGCTAACCTTCATTCTCACTCAAAAAATAAGGGCATCACAATGACGTCTTCGCGACATTCAGATTTCTAATAAAAATCCCTAAAATGCACATCAAGAAACATTACCGAATCGTACCACCGATCATGATTTCGGCTTCACCCATAATGTCTAATCCACTAACGGAGCAGATCTCTAATGCAAATAATGCCCGGGATGGACTCCATCGACCCGACGGTTCATCTTGAACAAAGGCAACCCGAACCCCTCTCATTTGAGAGATCAGATGCCAAATATGCATAACAAGAAATGCATAAATCAAAGGGATGTCATGCACGCATCCTAAGACTGGGAGGAAGAGGGTTGTTACCTTATGAAATCTCTTCTTTGCCATGGAGATCTTGAATAGTATGGATGGAAATGTGCACCTTCAAGCCCTCTCTGCGATGCCAGTCTTGGATTGTCGAATAGATCTTTGATGCTCCAACAATGGCAGATCTAGGTCATCTTCTCACTTCGAACACTCCCACTCAACCTACCTGTGAAGTGCCAAAAGAATTGATAATGAGAGGGGAGAACTCCTCTGCCCTATTTAAGGGTTCACATGCGTAAGAATCAGAGCCATTGGATCAAGTTTCCAGAAGATCGGGCACCTACACAACATCTATTTATAGATCTAGTTTCGCCAGCTACCGCCCGGCTCTAGATAAACTAGCACACCGCGCTAGCTCCAGCTCTGGAACACTCTCAGCCCTAAGTCGGCTTGAGCAGTGCTCCTCTCGATGACATGACAATCATCTAGCCTATACACCTACCACCAACGGTATCACTGCCGCTCAGTGCTACCTATCGATGACACACTTCACATCAGCATGCTTCTCGACGACACATCCCATGTCATTTAAACAAAGGAACCACACTACTGCATTGCGCTATAGATAATGCTCTACGTTATCTTTTTGACGAAAAACTTCATGCTGACACGCTTCTTGATGACACAACCTATGTCATCGGGATAAGGCAAAATTCTACCGTCGGTGGTAACTCCTACCGCAAGCTTCCTGCTACCTCTTATAATGACTTTCTAATTCCCAATCAAGTAAAAATGGGGTGTTACAACTCCACCCCCCTTAAAAGAATTTCATCCCGAAGTTAGATTATCCACTGAGTTAAAACATACCTGACGCAAAAAAGTTCCGGGAAGCCTTCCCGCATCGCTTGCTCGCGATCCCAAGAGAATTGGTCTTGCCCGCGATTGTTCCAATGCACTTTCACGAGCTTGAATTCCTTATTCCACAACTGCCAAATTTTGGAATCCTCCATGCATACAAGACAAAATATCATCCTTAAATCTTCTGCTACCAGCACTGTCGCTGGCTTGATCACTTCTCTTGGCCCCACCAGATCTTTTCTCAACACCGAGATGTGGAAAACATTATGCAGTCCACATAGCTCTACGTACAATGCCAACCGATAAGCTGCTTTGCCTACGCTCTCCGTAATCTTGAACGATCCCAAACACCTTGGACTCAACTTCTTGAATCACGAAAATCTCGAAACGCCTTTGAACGGCTTGATATTGAAGTAGACCATATCGCCCATCGTAAACTCCACATTCCTATGGCGCACATTAAAATACTTTGTCTGCTGATTCTGAGCAACCTTTGTGCACTCCTGGATCATATACACCAACTCACAAGCATCCGTCACAACCTCTTTTCCCAAAAGCTGGGTGTCTCCCACCTCTATCCAAGACATCGACATTCGACATCGCCTACCATACAACACTTCGTATAGTGCCATCTAGATGCTCCCCTGGAAACTATTATTACAGGCAAACTCCACCTTAAAAAGGTGGTCTTCCCATCTCTTGCCAAAATCGAGAGCACACATTCTCAACATATCCTATAAGGTACGATTCATCCTCTCCGTTTGACCATCAGTTTGCGGATGGAACACTGTACCTAACTTAAGCTTTGTGTCCAAACTCTTCTGCATTAACCTCCAGTCCTTGGACGTGAACCACCCATCTCGATCACTGACAATGCTCTTTGGAATCCCATGGAACCACACAATGTTGTGAATATACAATTCCACAAGCTACACTATCCTCCTTCCGATTTGGAATGAAGTGAGCAACCATGGTTAGGCGATCCACTATCACCCAAATTGCATCATTACCTTGCTGTGACCGAGGCAAATCATGCAGAAAATCCATGGAGATTTCATCGAATTTCCACTCGGGGATAGGAAGGGGCTTCAAGAACCCACCCGACCTTTGACACTCAGCTTTTACTAAGGGACAATTCTGACATCAACTTACGTACAAAGCTACATCCTGCTTTATCCCAAGCCACCAAAAGGATTCTTCAAATCCAAGTACATCTTTATACTTCCTGGATGAATGGATTATTTCTTAAAGTGTGCCTCAAACATCAACTCCTCACAGAGCTTGCCAAAATGCGGTACACACACCCTTCCTTTCTTCTTCAAGATTCCGCCGACTATCTCCAAGGCACCACCTTGGCCTTGCTGAGCTTCCGCCACTAATGGTTGGATCTCTTCATCTACACTGGTTGCCTATCAAATCCAATCTACTAAATTACACTGCATCTCGATCCAATTTAACTGAGCTGTGCTAGACTCACCTCTAGCCACACAAGCAATGTCAAGAGACTCAATGTCTCGCACCAACTGCTCATCATGCGCTTTAAACAAATTCCCTTACACGGAATACTTTCTACTCAAAGCGTCGACCACAATATTGGCCTTGCCTAGCTTGTATTGAATCACCACGCTGTAGTCCCCATAAAATCGACCTACCTACGCTGCCGCATATTTAGATCTTCTTGATCCGGAGATACTTCAGGCATTTATGGTCCGAGAAGATCTCAACCTTCGCACCATACACATAGTGCTGACACAACTTTAATGCAAATATTAATGCTGCCAACTCCAAATCATGGATGGGTTAATTCCTCTCATTGGGCTTCAACTTCCTCGACCCATAAGAAATTACATTGTCGTGCTGCACCTACACACAACCTCAACCACAACCCGACATATCGCTCAAGATTTATAACCCTGTGGTCCCACTGGGAAACGTAGAATCAGAGCAGACATGAACCTTTCCATCAGGGTTTCAAACGCATGGGCACACTTTCCCGTCCACACAAACCTTTTATCTTTGTGAGTAAGAGAGCTGAGGGGAAATGCTATCCGCGAAAAGTTCTCAATGAACCTTTTATATTAACTGGCTAGTCCAAGGAAACTCCTGACTTCCACCACGGTTCTCAATACAGACCAATATCTAATGACTTCGATCTTCATTGTATCCACCGCCACCCCATCTCCACTGATCACATTTCCTAAGAACGCCACCTTCTCAATCCAGTACTCATACTTTGAGAACTTAGCATAAAGCCGGTTCTCCCTCAGAATCTGCAAGACCACTCTCAAGTGAGTCTCATGCTCCGTCTTTGACTTCGAATACACTAGAATATCATTAATGAATACCACCATGAATGAATCCAGGTATTGCCGAAATATTTTGTTCATCAGATCCATGAACACAGATGGTGCGTTCGTTTAACCGAATGGCATCACTGAGAACTCGAAGTATCCATCCTCATCCCAAAGGCTATCTTTGGAATGTCCTCTTCTTGAATCCTTAACTGGTAATATCCCGACTTCAAGTCTAACTCGGAGTACACCGCTGACCCTACCAACTGGTCGAATAGATCATCGATTCGCGGAATCAGATACTTTTTCTTAACGGCCAACTTATTCAACTCACGGTAGTCTATGCACAACCACATACTACCATCTTTTTTCTTTACGAACAACACTGACGCGCTCCACGACAAAGAGTTAGCCTAATGTACCCCTGCTCCAGCAACGCTTGCAACTAAACCTTGAGCTCAGCCATTTCCTTTGGTGCCATCCTAAACGGAGGATGCAATATCGGCTTTACACATGGTACCAATTCTATTGTAAAGTCAATTTTCACGCTTAGGAGGTGCTCTTGGAAGCTCCTCGGGGAACACATCTTTGAACTCTTCCACCACTGGCACTTCTCTGATTGCCAACTTCATGGAGTGAGTCTCCAACAAAGCTACAAATGCCCCACCTCCGTGGTTCACCACACAAAGCAATATTTACACGGCTGAAACTAGGGAGCAAGCCACTCCAACTAGGACCTCAAACTTGACCTCCACTCTACCTTCACTCATCAGGGTCACCACCTTCAACATGCAGTCAATACTGGCTCGTTGCTCTGCAAGCCACTCCATCCCCAAGATAACGTTGAACTCTGCTAGTGGTAGAATTGTTGCTACCAACTCAAAGTCAAAATCACCTATTCTCAAAATAACGTGTCCTTTCCTTCAGGTGGTCATGAAAGACCCAATCGGCATGCGCACGCTAAGCTCCACCTCCTCAACGATGGTCTCAACACCGATTCTCTAGATAAAGCTTTCTGCAAAAAAAAATGTTGGAACATGGTCTTTGATATTGTATTTGATATTGTGTGTTTAAGTGTGCAGGAAATCAAAGTCCTCATGACTCAAGGATGGAGCAGGTTTTCAGGAGAAAAGAAATTTTTGCTAAGTCCATTCGTCGAGATGTCTCGTGAAGTTCCGATGAATCTCGACGAATTCAGACAGAAGCCAAATTTCTAGTTTGAAGAAGAAATTTCTGCGGCTAAGTCTATTCATCGAATGTTCTCATGAACTCCCGACGAATATCGACGAACGCAGACAAAAGTCAAAAAGGCAGACTTGTGAAGGAAATTGTGCGGCTAAGTCAATTCGTCGAATGTTCTTGAGAACTCCCGACGAATTCCGACGAATGAAAACAGAAGACAGTACTCCCACTAGCTATGGCGGTAGCACGTAGCGCCTGGCGCTAGCGATGATAGTGCAATTCCGGGAGCACATATGGAAGGAGATAACGCCTGGCGGTAGGCTGTAGCGACGCACATGTTTGGCAAGAAGGAATTGTTTCCTCGGATTGAAGATTCTGCCGCGCAGAATGTGTCCTAAAATGGGATAGCGCTGGCGGTAGCCGATAGCGCTGGCGGTAGCGCGGAACACAAGAGGAATCTCAGCAGAGTTGCCACGGATTAAAGATTCTCGCGCGCAAAATATTACTTAATATGGGATAGCGCCGGCGGTAGCACTAGCGCAGGCGCTAGCGCTAAGTCTATAAAAAGGACATCTTGGCTCCGACTTCCCAAGCCTCTAGAGATCCAGAATTCCAGAGCTTCATGCCACAACATAGAGAGGGAGTTTCAGAGAGATACTCCCACAAATCCATAAAGACTAAAGGATATCCGTGGAGAAGATTTCAACACGCGTCATCATCGTGACGAAAGACCGCATCGACTACGATCATAATCTGCGTCTTCGTCTAATTCTCCAAGAGATCCACATAGAGGGAGTTTTACATTATTGTCTTTTATCTCACATCTTTTCTGTAATCGTTTAGTAAATTCGCCTCGTGTTGGCGACTAGGTCTGGGTAGGACTTAGGGCTGAAATTCACCTCATGTTGACGACTAGGTCTCGGGTGTAGGTCTAGGGGGTGCTCGAGGCCATATCCGGGGAAGGGTTGGCTAGAGCGGCTTGAGGCCGTATCCGGGGAAGGATCGGCTAAAGCCAACCGGTTCGTGGGGATATGAGTCGGTATAGAAAACAAAAAGAGTCTTTCTATTAGCTTTGATTTCTAGCTTCAATAAGAGATCAAGTTTTGTAATCATGCTTCTCAAGTTAATAAAATCATGTCTTTACTTTTACTTCACTTGATATGTCTTGATCTTCTTTAGTTTAATAATCAAAGTTTTCTTTTTCTAAAATATTCAAAATATATTATAAGTTTTTAAAACCCTTATTTACCCCCCCTCTAAGGGCGCCTACCGATCCAACAAGTGGTATCAGAGCTAGGTTATTCCAATCGGCTTAACAACTAGGAATAATGGCGTCTCATGATCTCGCTTCTACTAGTGGGGTAAATTTTTATGAAGAAGGAAAATCACTAGCACCACCTTTATTTGAAGGAAGAAATTTTAAAGGATGGAAAATATTAATGGAAAATTTTCTTAAAGCTTTAGATGAAAAAGTTTGGAATATTACTATTAAAAAGCCACCTAGCGTATTAAATAAAAACGAAATGGTTTTAAATGCAAAATCTATGAATAGTCTATTTTGTGCGTTAGATCATAATATTTCCAAACTCATTCATACTTTTCCTACTGCATACGAGATGTGGAATTTTCTTTTGTTAACTTATGATCTTCCTCTTGCAGGTATGGAACAAACACAGGAAGAGAAGGACATACAAGCATCCACCGTTATTCAAGAAGATCTCTCTCATAGCAAAACCGTGGAGATCATGGAAATCAACTTAGAAAAAGAAAGCAATACATTAAGAGAAAAAGAAGATGAAAATGCATCAATGGAAGAGGAGTGCCAAAAGGATGTCAAAGGAACTATTTGTTCAAATCTTGCCTCTTCTGATTGCACTGTAAGGAAATCAAATTCTCTTATTGTTTGTAATTCTATTTCTACTTTACAATTACTACAAATTACTAAGCGCAAAATTAAGAAATTGAAAAATGCAAATTGCAAATTGCGCTTAGAAAATAAAAGGTTAAAAGCAAAAGTTAAAATGGAATCAAATGCTAATTCATCTAGTCTTACCCATGTCTCTTTGAATGAAACTATTGCACCTTGTTTAGAATTTGATAATTTAAAAGAAAAATGCAAGGAACTTGAAAAGAAACTTCTTTCTATAAAAGAACAAAATAAAAAATTATGTTTAGAAAATTCATCTTTGGAAAATGATTGTGCTAAGTGTAAAGAATATAAAATTGAAATTAAAGAGATGGATGAAACATTTGATGAATATAGAAATAACTATCAAGATCATATAGATTCAATTGTTTCAACTCTTAAAAATAGCACAATCGCTTATAATAAAGCTAGACATAATTTAAAGATTAAGAATGATGAATTAAAATCAAAAATCAACTTGCTTATGAAAATTGTAAATACAAATTCACAATATCAAACTATGTCTAAAAACAAGTTGAATATGAATATGAACATCTTAACTAAGTTTAATAATGGGAGTAAGGAACATAAAGGATTTGTTAATCAAAATCAAAATCACCACTATTTACAAAATTATGTATCTCCTAAAGTAAATTCAAATATGCAAAAATTTCCTATGAAAAATGATTTCAAAAGTCGTCATTATTTTAAGCCTAATTTTAATAAGTATGGAAATTTAATGCAAAATTATAATATTAAACCTAAGTATGAGTGGAGACCCAAAATTAAAAATGAAAAATTTACTCCACTTGAAAGGGTCCATTCGTACTTGTCTCCCCAAAAGCCATCTCGCTATATTTGGGTACCCAAAGGAACCATCCCACATGGTCCCCTTTGGATACCTAAAACACTTATTCATTTGGTATCATCAATTGCATGAAGTAGAATCCTTTCAAAATGAAATATACAAAGTTCTACTACATGATATGCTTTCATGTCTTTTAATTTTTCTTGTTTTCCTATTTCTTTTGAACTATCATGTCATGGTCATCCTATACAGTATTAAAAAATATGATTTTATCTCTTAAAAGCTTAATATGTTTATAAAATCAAATTGATCAAAATTCAAAATCATATTTTATTTTGATGACCTATCCTTTATTCTTATATTCATTGCTTCTAAATATCTTATATTATCCATATGAATCAAACTCTAAATTTGCTATAAGATATTTCAAATTAAATCCGGTTATTAGGCTATTAAGATTCTTAGCCTTCACCAACAAGTGATTTAGTGAAATAACTTGATCTAAAAGAAAATTCAAGATCTAAATAAAAGCTCAACTTTCAATATGGTTGTCATTGTTCACAACAAAAAATTATATTGTGTTCACTCCTTGATGTTAAACATGATCTAAAACCATCAATATTGTTCACCTATCAAAAATCACATATATATATTCAAAATTCTTAATTAAAGGAAAATCACTAAAATGTATTGAAAGAATTTATCTTCATAATGAATATTGAATTCACAAACACCACTATGATTATTGATATCCTTTGCTAAAATTCTCTACCATCATAAGTCATATCAAAAGTCTTCTAAAAATAATTATTTCTATCACATTTATGTGAATTATAATTGATATATTAACTAATGACAATTGATATTATTATGGTTGGTGTATATTGTGATTTATTTCTAGTTTAGACCTTTGAATCATCTTGATATCAAATCAAACAGAATCGTCACTCCATTCTAGGTCTATAAGTTAAAACACTATCAAACCTTGGTATAACATTAATCTCAAACTTATCATTCTAACATTGCCACCTAAAAGAATATTTGTGTCTATGTTAGGCTTTATTTGTTTACCAAGATATACAGGCTGGGTATTCTCATCTAGGGCTTATCCATGGTATGATTATGCATGAACATTATTTTTAATCTCTAAAATCATGCACATTTGACTTGTTCATTCTTGTCCAATCATGCTTACATTTCCTATCATTTTCAAACTACATTGGTAAATATAAGCCTTAAAATATTAATATGGAGATATAGTGAAATATATCACTTGCAAAGTTTAGTTGGTAAAGTCATATACAAAATCGCTAATGTTTCATGAAATTTGCACTATCTAGACATTTCCTAAAAATCTGAAATTTCAGCATGAAACTACTATTATGACACTTAATCAAGATCAACAATTAAAAATTTCAAAATCATAAAAAATCGTGTACTGTTTCCCGCGCTAGCGCTAGCGTACTTATTCATTTTTCTGTCTTTTTAAAATTCTGAAAATCCCTAAAAATATATTAATCTATGTGTACTATTCATTTTTGCACTTTTGCTTTTGTTACATTTTTGAAAAATCAAATACAAAAATACAAAAGCCAAATTACAAAAAATTATATGTTTTGCCTTTGTGTTTTTTTGTCATTTGTTTAAATTCTATTTCTAAAAGTAAAAATCAAATACAAAAATATAAAACAAAAAATTATCAATTGTTATGTTTGAACTTAACTTTTTACTTGTATCTTGCGAAAGGGTGATTTGGGCTATCATCCCATCATATCACCAAGTACTGGGCGAACCTCTCACAAGGTAGTCCTTAGGAAGTCCAAGATCAATCTTATGAGTTCAAACTTTAAATACTGTATGGACATCATTGAGAAAATCAAGCATGATTTAATCTATTATTTAGAACTTCTATAATGTTGCAATTTATCTTTTGAAACTACTTTGAACATTGCTTTCATCATGCTTTGATATATCTATTAATATGTGCATCAATTATTGTGAAAAAGTTGTGTAGAACTATGCGTATCATGCCTCTAAGTATGAGTAATGTTTTATGTTTGATAATGATCGCTATTCACTCACTTATTTTGGCATTGTCTACTTATGTGTTTAATCTAAGAATGCTTGTGTATGTTTTCTAATAGTACAATGAATTAAAATTGCACAAGAATCTTACCTACACAACCTTTAATTGCACTTTTAAAAGTTAAGAAAAGTGGTTATCTTTTTCATAAATTATATTGGTTTGCAAAACAAGTGTATTCAGAGAACTTTGTACAAAACAACAATCATAAAATAAAGTGACAAAGATAACTCCACCAAGCACTACTTGAACCTCGTGATAAGTCTTAATAAGCATTGTGAGGGTGAGCACCTTGGAAAGAATAGTAAAGTTTCTTGTGGAAACCATATCTTTCTTTCAAAATAAAAACCACTTACTCTTAAGTACACTGGATCACCAGTTTCAATATTAAAATAAAATAAAATATGTGATCCCCCAAGCACTACTTTGCATCCTGATAAGTCTTAATGAGCATTGTGTGTGCAAAGCACCTTGGTAGTTGTACTTTTTGTTTGTGCATTAAAGTGTGTGGAAGTAAAATTATTTGTGTTTTATTGTGCTTTTTACTTTACATATTACTTGTATTTTTGATTAAAACATTTGTTTACTCTATTCAAAATACACTTTTGTGCACATCATTATCTTCCATAACACTTCTTCTCATGAGTATTGGATCCTAATGCAAATTCTATACTACTCTTTATTTATGAAATGCACTAGATAACCTAGCATGCAATATACAATGTTTGGTATGATTTGAAATTATGAATTAAAATAACATTGTAGTAATCTTTTTTTTGATAACATTATTTCATGCTTGGTTACATTATTGAAGATTTTAATTGAACAATGATTTACAAAAACATCTTCTTTATGACATTTAACTCATATATCTTTTTATGGATCATCATTACAATAAGATGTTTCTTGTATTTCTATAAGTCTTCCGCATCATCACCATATATTTCTACCTTGCGCTCTCATGCTTATATCAAAGTCTTAACAACCAAAATTCCTTCTTTCAACAAATGGTAGACTTGCCTGGTAGATTTTATATTGGTTACTCTAAACATGAATATTTTCTTTTTTGCTGAAAACTCTGATTTATTTCTATGAAAATATTGTAATTCTGATTTGTGAATGGATTTCAAAATAGATATGTGAGTATTTTCATAAATTCAAATAAAAATATAAATCCATAGGCTATGTCATTAGATTTAAAAAGCTTAAATTTTTCCAATAATTATTATCCATGACTTCATTTCTCACCATAGCGGGGGCGTAGGGTTATAGACATTAGATAACCTTTATCTCTAGTCATGTCTTGTCCTTAACCGGGGAGGGTTCCAGTGGGGCCTTGCGAGGCACTGAGGGGAAAGAGTGCTAGGTTGAGTTGTGTCTAGTGTTTGCATATGGGACTAACACCCCAACCTACGGCATGTATGCAGCTCCTCATGCCCATCCGTCACTTAGTACCAGGCTAGGGTGTAGACATATTGTCTGGGTAGTTTAGTTACTTGGAAATCATTATATTTTGGTTATACTACAAACTCTGATTTATGAAAATGTTATAATACTCAAACTCTGATCTATTTAAATAAAAAGTATTCTTTTAACTCCTTCTCATTTCATTCTCTACAAGCTCGATCATGCTTTTATCTAATTATCAACTTTTAAGAGGTGTCTCCTTACCCGCTTTTGCTAATAACAAAAGTGGGAGAACTAACATGATAAATATTAATCTGCTATCAAACTATAATGCTTAATTAAGATGATAGCTTACATATTAGGAGAGCATTCACTTAGGGGGAGCATGTATTTAGGGGGAGCAATTCTAAATGCTAAAATCAATAATTATCCTAGGTCATCACTCTCACACACACAAATATAGTTTCATCATGCTTATTTATTAATGCTCTGATTTATCATTAATGGATTTCCAATATAGTTTCAACATGGTCTTCCACATCTCCTAGGTTTGAGAATAACAAATCCTATGTGTATTTGTTCTTGTGTGTTTAAGTGTGCAGGAAATCAAAGTCCACATGACTCAAGGATGGAGCAGGTTTTCAGGAGAAAAGAAATTTTTGCTAAGTCAATTCGTCGAGATGTCTCGTGAAGTTTCGATGAATCTTGACGAATCCAGACAGAAGCCAAATTTCTAGTTTGAAGAAGAAATTTCTGCGGCTAAATCTATTCGTTGAATGTTCTCATGAACTCCCGACGAGTATCGACGAACGCAGACAGAAGTCAAAAAGGCAGACTTGTGAAGGAAATTGTGCGGCTAAGTCAATTCGTCGAATGTTCTCAAGAACTCCGGACGAATTCCAACGAATGAAAACAGAAGACAGTACTCCCACTAGCGCTGGTGGTAGCACGTAGCGCCTGGTGATAGCGATGATAGCGCAATTCTGGGAGCACATATGAAAGGAGATAACGCCTGGCGGTAGGAGATAGCGCAGGCGGTAGCGATGCACATGTTTGGCAAGAAGGAATTGTTTCCTCGGATTGAAGATTCTGCCGCGCAGAATGTGTCCTAATATGGGATAGCGCTGGCGGTAGCCGGTAGCGCTGGCGGTAGCGTGGAACACAAGAGTAATCTCAGCAGAGTTACCACGGATTAAAGATTCTCGCGCGCAAAATATTACTTAATATGGGATAGCGCCGGCGGTAGCACTAGCGCAGGCGCTAGCGCTAAGTCTATAAAAAGGACATCTTGGCTCCGACTTCCCAAGCCTCTAGAGATCCAGAATTCCAGAGCTTCGTGCCACAACATAGAGAGAAAGTTTCAGAGAGATACTGCCACAAATCCATAAAGACTAAAGGAGATCCGTGGAGAAGATTTCAACACGCATCATCATCGTGACGAAAGACCGCATCGACTACGATGATACTCTGCGTCTTCGTCTACTTCTCCAAGAGATCCACCTAGAGGGAGTTTTACATTATTGTCTTTTTATCTCACATATTTTCTGTTATCGTTTAGTAAATTTGCCTCGTGTTGGCGACTAGGTCTGGGTACGACTTAGGGCTGAAATTTGCCTCGTGTTGGCGACTAGGTCTCGGGTGTATGTCTAGGGGGTGCTCGAGGACATATCTGGGGAAGGGTTTGCTAGAGCGGCTTGATGCCGTATCCGGGGAAGTATCGGCTAAAGCCAACCGGTTCGTGGGGATACGAGTCGGTATAGAAAACAAAAAGAGTCTTTCTATTAGCTTTGATTTCTAGCTTCGATAAGAGATCAAGTTTTGTAATCATGCTTCTCAAGTTAATAAAATCATGTCTTTACTTTTACTTCACTTGATATGTCTTGATCTTCTTTAGTTTAATAATCAAAGTTTTTCTTTTTCTAAAATATTCAAAATATATTATAAGTTTTTAAAACCCTTATTCACCCCCCCCCCCTCTAAGGGCGCCTACCGATCCAACAGAAAAGAGTGTGACACACCACTTTTTGTTAGGAACCTTATCTACAATGTTCCTGATTTGAAGAAGTCCTTAAGTCAAAGTTAAATACACTTTGTATTTGACACATTTGCTTTTGAATATTACTTTTAGGCACTAGACAGTGCAAGCCTAACATAGGGCTAAACTTAGTGTCATCAGACATAGTTTTGTCAATGTAATCTTTCACTGTGCAAAACACTATGTCGACCTATGATCTAGACTATATTAGACTTGCCACTAACTCATTATCATCTGGAATAAAGGTCTAACAAGTGAGCTAAATCAAAGGATTTGAGTTTAGAAGATTAGAAATTCTCTAAGTCAAATATAGTCTTAGAGAGCCTAAATGTCATCGAGTAAAGGTCTCGACATCTTCTTGAAGACATTAATCTCCAAGACGATATCATCTTGATGACTCTCAACTACACACATATTGTCTTGTCTAGAAGAAGAATGCCTATCTATAAATATCGTCTTGGTAATATACTTTCCAAGAAAATATCATCTTGACAAGGCTTATTTGCATTCATATCGTCTTGGAAGTACACAATAGATATCTGGAAGCACCTATATTAAGGAAGAATTTGCCGAAGACATTTATCGTCAAGGTGATTTAAAATATCATCGAGGTCACTTAAAATGTCATCATGGAACCAACACAACATTTCATAAGTATCAAGACAGATTCTGTAAGATCCCCTCCCCCTTACTAGGAGGGTTACCTGGGTCTTATGCCCAGAACCACCGCCTTACAAATGACACCAACTCACAGTTCTTGACGCACGGTCAATTACGGTCGTGCATTCATGATGCCCAGCAAAATGGAGCCTCAGAGTTTACTCGTGCGTTTTGACGCACGGGCGGGTTAGCCCGTGCGTGAGTAAAACACACGAGCGCATTCCTTCTTCTCCTGCACACCTGCTGCGCTTAAGTATCGCATGGTCCATGCACGGTCGTGCATTCGACCGTGCGTGACCAAATTTCTGATGTTTTCCTACAAAAGCTGCAGCTTCAACCTAAATCGAGAGAGTTCCGTACACGCCGTACAGCAGCGCCGATTTCGCCATCTCCACTAGGGTTTCGTCCCTTTGGCCTCCTCCTTCATCCTAGAGCTTCAAGGGAGATCTAGCTTCCATTACCATCAAGCAAGGGGAAGTTTGCAACCTTTACCAGATCGTGAGACGAAGAAGACGGGCTCATTGGAGAGTCGTGACAGCTCTCTCTACCCCGGACGTAGTTGCGGACCGAGCTTGGACGCGGATTGACAACCCAGCGATTCCAACCGTGAATCTACAACGAGCCTTCGGATTCGGTCAATTTCTTGCCTTGTTCTTCTCTTATTGATGTGTATGTAGTTAGATCTAAATATTATGATGAAGTGGCACTTAAACTAGTTTGTATTTCTATATATTTCATGTCTATGTGAAATGCTTTATTATTTGAGTTGCTTGAGGTGCGCCCCATTCCATCCTCCATCCCGCCGTCACGTTCGTGTGCCGCACTAGCAATTGCTAGTGGCGTGCTTGTTGAAGAGGTGCTTGCGACCCTCATTACGTTTGCCTACTCGTCCATCCGCCCTTCCGAAGTAGCGCGCTCAAGGCCTACGTAGTCTCCATCCCGCCTAGCGAAGCTTTGCACAGCGGCATTGCATAGGAGTAGTTGTAATATTTTTCTCTTTATTTTCCACAAATCAAATCCCCCGTTTCCGCAATCCATCCGACCTAAAGGACTTCAATCTCAAGTCCTTCCTCGATAGATAGCTCCACCATACTGTGTTCCTTTGAGATCGATACTTGGGGATTCATTCCCATTTTATATTACTTGAACGATCGGTACACTGCCGTTTCGTGCCGCAATCTTGCTACCGCCTATACGGTGTGCTAAGATTTGTGCATTAATGAGTTTGATATTTCTTTATATATGGTAAAGATAAATATAAATATACATATATATACATATATATATACATACATATATATACATACATATATATATACATACATGAAAGTATTTAGTTGCTACCTAAATCACCTAGACGGGGTGGTGAATAGGTGAGTTCTATGGCTTTTAAGCGGAATTAAAATCTAGAAAGAAAAACACACAAAAAAAGAACACACACAAACACAAAGATTTATAGTGGTTCCCCGGAATGGGTACGTCTACTTTCCTGCCTCACCTATCTAGCACGCCCGTCTAGACTAGGCTACTTCACTAATCTCAGATTAAAAATAATCTTACAACTCGGAGTATACAACTCCTACAAACTCGAAGAACAACCTCTCCTACAAACACTCGGAGAACAAACTCTCCTACAAACCCGATCCTCTAAACTAGGATCTACAAGAACTCAGAAGATAAACTTCCTACAAAATGTGTAAAAGGATTTTACAAAAACTTAAGATTGAAAGTCAATCTCTTAGAATCTCAAAAAGATTCAAATTCTTCAAATCTGGGAAAAATAGATCTTCTTCTTTCTTGAATGAGATGAAAGTTAGAACTTGAACGGGGAAGAAGAAATCTTTGACTTGTACAACTTAATCTGAAAGCTAATTGAGACAACAAGATCTATAAGGCACTTGAATGAATCTGAACTCTGTGATCTTGTTGAATTGAATCTTGGAGAAGAATCATGAAAAAAACTTGTCAGTTGCAGAAAAGCTTCTTTGCGAGAATGAGAGTGGCCGACGGGGATTACGATCTTTCTTTTTAAAAATGAGCACGATTAAGGTTTATTGAAATGTCCTTTAAGTATTTATAGGTCCTTCTCAAACGGCTATAAACGAGACATAAGGAACAAGCTCCACGTGTACTGTACATGGAAGAAACCCTAAAAAGGAAAAATTGGCGGCGAATTGAAGAAAACACGCTCTGTCAGCATTCGTCGAATGAGCTCGTGGAATTAGATATTTCTCGACGAATTCACTTATGACTCGACGAAAAGGACTTAACAAAAAAAGCTGAGACGGGGAAGAAAGAGTTCTAAGTCCACTCGAGAATTTCACGAGAGTACTCAATGAATTTATCGAGTGTTCACGAGAAATCTTCAGACCGCTCGACGAACTCATCGAGTGTTCTCGAGTGAACAAAACTTTACTCGACGAGAAATATTTGTCAATTTTCTCTGAGAGCTCTTGAGTAAATTCAACGAATAACTAAGTTTTCACGAGATGTCTCGACGAATTCAATTTGATTTCTCAGGAGCACTCGACGAAAAAGACTTAGACAAAAATTCTTCCAATCCTAAATACTGCAACTACTTCAACTTCTCTTCTCCAAAGTGTTTGAATATGAAGTAAAACCCAATAGAGAGATTTCACATGAGTCAACACCTTGGTCTACACAATGAGGAACTATATTACATAGGCCTGTGTTTTATGACTCATTGAAACCTGACATTGGTTTGTACTTTGCAAATAATATCATGCAAATACATAACTAAGATGCCACATCAGATACAATATCAATTCATCTTAGTTCAAGTGACACTTCTTCAAATCAAGGTTATTGTGGCTACAATACCCAATATTCTCCCCCTATTTGAAGAAGTCAGAACCCTGCCCACTAAGGTGAATTGCACAAATAATAATCATAAACATAAATAAATAGCATGACATAAAGAAATTAACAATATGAATTAAAACACCACAACATTAATAGATATATAAATGTTTACAGGATTTCAACACAGGCACAACACACATCTAAGGCATTTTAGCCTTCCCCTCCTTGCTTTTCTTTAGCTGCCTGACAAAGTATGCTTTTGGCTTTGGGTAGTATCTTGGAGGAGGTGGAGGCGCATTTGGATTATTGTACCCATGATTGATGAGTAGTTTATATACTCATCCTTTAGTATAGTTTTAATATATTTTTAATATGAAATTATATAATTTATATGATTTATTTCGTAAAAATTATTCCTTTTTTCGATTTCATTAACTAACTTAAGCTGATTTTATGTTTTTAGGTTTTCTAGGCATTTTGAGCAAAAATTGCAAGTACAAGCCCAAGGTCACGGGCATGACCAAGGGAGTGACAGCCAAAGATGTGTTCTAAACCTGATTCCGCCACCCCGGGCTCATTCTGTGAAGATTCGCCAAGTACACGCCCCAAGTCACGGGCGTGACCAAGGGAGAGACCTAGTGTCACGGCCGCGACCCGCCTCCAGCAGCTACAACGCAATGCCACATCATTTAAAGTTACACGCCCTCGGTCAAGGGCTTGACCGAGGGCATGACATCAAGTCACAGGTGTGAACTGTGAAATTTTTCGTAGATCTAGGAGTGAGCAGGAATTGTACAACTCAAAGTTACACCCAACAACCAGAAGCACATGAAGAAAAGTAATCTTTATTGATAACAGTAGAAATCTTCATTACAGAGCGAGGTATACATGACGAGACATGATTTCGCCAGTACACAAAACCAAAAGGAAAAAAACAATGCTGAAGAAAGATAACTGGCAGTCTGAACACAGAAGCCGCCTAACTGCGAGGCCTAGGTGTACGCGCGACTAGAAAAGGCGACCGCGCGAACAGACTGCCAGCGACTTGAACAACACCACTGAAGCCGCGACGTCCCGAACTCCACTGATTCTCCCGAACTCCAGCAACCCACACTGCAAGCCGCGAGACCGCTCAGACACTTTAGAAGAAGAGGTGACCGCTGCTGTCCGCACTATCCGCAGAAGCTGCACAAAGGAAATTCAATCAGCAAACCGGGCCGTCACAAAAACAGAGACCGCAAGCTCTAGGTGCGAGATCAGCTTACACTTGGTGCGATTGATTTTGCTGCTACAGTGACTCCTATTTATAGGTGTGCAACCAGATCCAGCCACCACCCTATGGAATAGAGTCACCGCCCTGACCGTGCGACCAAGACTAGTCAACCCGCGCGGTCAGCAGAAGATCGCTCTGCGCTTTGTGATCTCGCTGACTTCAAGCCTGACCAGGAGATCGCCACTCCTCCAAGAAGCCGCGCGATCATGACAACCCGCACGGTCATGACGCCCACCACCCGTGTTCGCCTATACAAGACCTCCTCCAGAGACCGCGAACACAGCCAAGTCGACTAAGGCAACAGCCCACCAAGTCGACCAACACCAGTGTCCGCATACATCAGCAGACCGCCAAGGGACCAGCTTAAGCGAACACAAAAGGGAGACCGCACGACTAAGAAAAATTTAGTCGTCACGCACCATCAAGAACCCAGACAGTCACCAGATCGGACTGTCGGATACCAAAAACAACAACCCTGTGCGGTCAACAGCATAACCCACACAGTACAGAAACAGCTCGCCCTACGGTCTCACAAACCAGACCGCGCGGCCTCACCTCAGCAGCCTTGGACAAAGAGAGAATGGCGGTCAGACCGAATAACCTGCGGCTAGACAGAATAGATCTGACCGTAGAGGAGACCGCAAGATCGCGCGGTTAGACCAGACCGCGCAGTCTCCTCCCAAACCGCCAACTTCACACTTCAACATTTTTAACACTCCCCCTTGAAGTGGGAAGTTGAAAACAGCCCAAGTAAACTCCTCAGCCGAGTGAACGGCCCCCTCGCCAGTGCCTTTGTGAATATGTCAGCAATGTTGTCCATACTCCGAACATGCTCGACCGAAAGAGACCCCTCCCGCACCTTCTCACGAATTAAATGATGCTCGATCTCGATATGTTTGGTCCTCGCGTGACACACTGGATTAGTAACCAGTTTGACTGCACTCTCATTATCGTCGTGGAGCAGAATCGGACCCCGAATCTCCTTATGGATGTCTCCCACCAACCTCATAAGCCAGATGGCTTCTTGAGCTGCCAAGACCAAAGCCTTGTATTCTGCTTCCGTGGTAGAGACAGACACGGAATCCTGCTTCTTGCTGCACCATGATATAACCATAGGGCCCGCCATGAAGATGAATCTAGATGTCGACATCCGATCATCCGAACCTCCCCCGTAATCAGCATCCATGTACCCATGCACCTCGAAGCCCGCATCCCTCCTGTATAGGAGACCCATATCCGAAGTCGCATTGACATACTTCAAAATATTCTTGGCCACTAGTAGATGAGGCATCTGTGGTTCCGCCATATAACGACTCATCCTGCCAACTGCATACTCAATATCCGGCCTAGTGATCGTCAGATAAATCAAGCTCCCAACCAGAGCCCGTAATACAATCGAATGTTCCAGAATCATCCCCTCATCCTTCCGAAGTTTCATGGCCTTCTCTAGAGGTGTAGAAATGCATTTACCTTCCTTCGTGCCGAATCGCTCCTCGATTCACTCTACATATCCATCCTGGGAGACCAGCACTCCACTTTCCTTCCTCTGCACTTCGAGCCGAAGGAAATGGTGAAGTTCACCCAAGTCCTTCATCTCAAATCTGATAGATAGCTCAACCCGAAGCTTTGCTACCTCCTCCTTCGAATTCCCCATCACGATCATATCGTCGATGTAAAGCAGCACAATGACTTGAAGCTCCCCATTCTTCTTGACAAACAAGCTTGAGTCAGAGCCTGAAGCACCGAATCCATAGAATAGGAGATATTTTACAATCTTCCCGTACCACGCCCTTGGCGCTTTCTTAAACCCATACAGGGCCTTCTTCAGCTTACAGACATAGTCTGGAAAATCTTCAGATATGAAGCCTGGCGGCTGGACCATGAAGATATCTTTGTCAATCTTGTCGTACAAGAAAGCATTCTTTACATCGAGTTGCCAAATCTCCCACCCATAAAATGTCGCCAAGGCAATGATGAACCGAACTGAAGTTATCTTCGCCACCGGATTAAATGTCTCTTCATAATCTTCACCGAATTGCTGCGAGAATCCACGAGCCATAAGGCGAGCCTTGTATCGCTCGATAATGCCGTCTGCCTTCTTCTTGAGCTTATAGACCCATTTGCATGTCACAGGGGTGATACCCTTGGGCCTGGGCACCAAAGACCAAGTCCCATTCTTCTCAAGAGCTATCATCTCTTCTTCCATAGCCGAATCCCATTGTTTCACGCCTTTGGCCTTTTCAAAGCTCACTGGTTCCCGCTCATCCAGGGGACCAGCGAAGAAACACGAGACAAAGCTCACCATGTTTCCTCATGTATAGCGATCATGGGCAATGATTGTTCGCTTCGATCTCCTCAACACCTTCCCCTGACTCGCATTATCCTCAGTTGCTTCTTCCCTAGCTCCCCTTCCAGACATACTAGGAGCATCGCTCCCCCTGCTTCCTGATCCAGAAGCCTCCTTCTCAGAACTAGAAATGGATGGACCACCTGGTGACATAGACAGCTCCACCTGAAGATTTTCCACAGCTCTTTCCGGCTCCTCCACCCTGCTTTCTGGTAACTCAACACCAAAACTTACCTTGTATGACGTCACCTTCTCAAACACGATGTCGCGAGATTCAACAAATCTCCGTGTCTCTGGGTCCAGGCACTTCCAGCCCTTCTTTCGATCATCATATCCCACAAAGACTAGCTTCCATGCTTTTGCATCTAGCTTCATCCGAAGCGCATCTGGAACGTGCACATAGCAGGTGGAACCAAACACCCGAAGGTGCACCATACTTGGATTTTCCTTGAACATCATCTCATGAGGGGTCAACATGTTGATAGGAGTGAGAGGCATCCTATTGATGACGTAGGCGGCACAAGACATTCCCTCCGCCCAGAAGGACCTTGGGATACTCTTGGCATGCAGCCAACACTTGCAGGTCTCCGTCAGATGATGGATCTTCCGCTCTGCAACTCCATTTTGTTGCGGAGTATGCGCACAAGTAAGCTCCCTCTGGATGCCCGCCTTCCTGCAAAAACTAGAGAACTCACCATAGGTGAACTCCCCCCCGTTATCAGTTCTCAACTTCTGTATCCGTAGGCCTAGCCGACCCTCCACTAGCTCTTTGAACTCCACAAACTTGGCAAATGCCTCCGCCTTATCCTTCAGGAAATAGACCCAGACATATCTGGTGTAATCGTCGATCAACACCAACATATACTTGCTGCCTCCGAGGCTTGGGGTAGCAGTCGGTCCCATCAAGTCACCCTGGATACACTCCAACGACACACTACTCCTTGTCTGTGACTTATCAAACGGCAGTCGATGAGACTTGCCGAACTGACATCCCGCGCAAACATGACCTTCACCGTAGGAAGATAGACTAGGCAGGCCCTTGACTAGACCTTTTATCGCCATAGCCTTCAGCTTATCCATCCCTACATGCCCCAACCTCTCGTGCCATATAACGGCACTATCATTTGTCCTCATCTTGTCCAAATAAGAACTTGTCGATAAAACGAACAAGTCTTTTGCCCTTCTTCCGACATGAATGACATCAGCCTTTACCGCCTCAATATTTCGTAGAAATCTCACTTCTGTTGGACCGAACAGAACGTGATTACTAACGTCTACAACGTTGGTCACAGAGAAGAGGTTTTTCCTCATTCCGGGCACATGATAGACACTCTTCAATGTTAGTAGCCCCCTATCACTGCCTAAGGAAACAACCCCCACCTTCTCGACAGTATGCACAGTATCATCATCAGTTATGATAGCATCATTACCTGAGTAAGGCTGCGCTGAAAATAGCTTTGACTCATCCCAGGTGAGGTGATGACCATACCCCGAGTCCACGATCCTGTCCTCCTGATAGTTGATAGGACCCGCAGCTCCGACAGAAGCCGAGAAGGCTCCTCCCCATCCTCCATCATTTTGCTTGGCCTCAGTTTGCTCCTTCCCTGCAGAAGTATGCCCTGGCTGGAGATTCACCCGGCAGTCCTTCCTGATGTGACCAAGCTTTCCGCACCTGAAACATTTGGGTCCTTCTCCCTTCTTCTTCCCTTCAACCTTGGGAGCATAGCCCCTCTCCTGCTGTCCAGAAGTTCAAGTCCCATTGCCTCAAGCGATTTTCTTCTTCTTATCCCATTTCTTCTTCTTCTTCCCTGTGAAGAGAACCTCGCCTTCTCCCCCAGACACTAACACCCCCACCATCTGCCTTGCTAGGATCTCCTACGACGCAAGCAGATTATCCAGCTCCAGCAGATACAGCTGATTTGCCCAACCCTGCACCGATGTCACAAAGGCCACATACTCCTTCCGCAAGCTGTGGATGACATGTCTCTTCAGCTTCGCCTCAGAAATTGGCTCATCCAGATCCAGTGCTGAAATCTCAGCGCACAGGTTCTTCATCTTCAGGAAGAACGTAGAAATAGACAGATATCCCAGAGCCGACCTATCCAGCTTATTTTCCAGGAACTGTTGCATCGCTACATTCTTCTTGTTAAATAGCCCATCCAGGGCTCTCCAGATCTCGGCAGCTGATCCACACCGTAATATGTGATCGAATAGGTCAGGTGATATTGCCCTTTTTAGAGTGAACTCTGCTTTCGGAATAATCCTCCTCCAATTTCTCACCTCATGACCATTATCCCCAGCTAGGACAACTTCCTGCGTACAATCTCTTCCAACAACCTCCCAGAGGTCCTCGCCCAGAAGATAACTCTGCATGCACGACTTCCACTTCTTAAAGTTAGTCAACGTGAACATCTTAATTCCAAGACCTCTTGCAAAACCTGCTTCCATGGCTCTACCACTAGTTCCTTCTTCACAAAGGCGATGGAAACTTTGAGTTGTTCACTACTCTATCCACTCCAACCTCGCTCTGATACCATGTGAAATTTTTTGTAGATCTAGGAGTGAGCAGGAATTGTACAACTCAAAGTTACAGACAACAACCAGAAGCACATGAAGCAAAGAAATCTTTATTGATAACAGTAGAAATCTTCATTACAGAGCGAGGTATACATGGCGAGACATGATTTCGCTAGTACACAAAACCAAAAGGAAAAAAAAACAATGCTGAAGAAAGATATTTGGCGGTCTGAACACAGAAGCCACCTAACCGCACGGCCAGGGTGTTCGCGCGACTAGAAAAGGAGACCGCACGAACACACTTCCTATGACTTGAACAACACCACTGAAGTCGTGACCTCCCGAACTCCACTGATTCTCCCGAACTCCAGCAACCCACACTGCAAGCCACGAGACCGCACGGACACTTTAGAAGAAGAGGTGACCGCTGCTGTTCGCACTATCCGCAGAAGCTGCACAAAGGAAATTCAATCAGCAAACCGGGCGGACACAAAAAACAGAGACCGCAAGCTCTAGGCGCGAGATCAGCTTACACTTGGTGCGATTGATTTTGCTGCTACAGTGACTCCTATTTAGAGCCGTGCGACCAGATCCAGTCACCACCCTATGAGATAGAGTCACTGCCCTGACCGCGCGACCAAGATTAGTCAACCCGCACGGTCAGCAAAAGATCGCTCTGCGCTTTGTGAGCTCGCCGACTTCAAGCCTGACCAGGAGATCGCCACTCTTCCAAGAAGCCGCGCGATCTTGACAACCCGTACGGTCATGAAGCCCACCACCTATGTTCGCCTATACAAGACCTCCTCCAGAGACCGCGAAGACAGCCAAGTCGACTAAGGCAACAACCCACCAAGTCGACCAACACCAGTGTCTGCATACATCAGCAGACCGCCAAGGGACCAGCTTATGCGAACACAAAAGGGAGACCGCATGACTAAGAAACCCTTAGTCGGCGCGCACCATTAATAACCCGGATAGTCACCAGACCGGACTGCCGGATACCAAAAACAACAACCCTGTGCGGTCAATAGCATAACCCGCACAGTACAGAAAAAGCTCGTCACGCGGGCTCACGAACCAGACCGCGCAGCCTCACCTCGGCAACCTTGGACAAAGAGAGAATGGCGGTCAGACCGAATAACCTGCGGATAGACCGAATAGATCAGACCGCAGAGGAGACCGCAAGATCGCGTGGTTAGACCAGACTATTGAACATGTGTGTCACATCCCTTTGTTTGAGAATAACAAATCCCAAATTGTATTTGATCTTGCTTGTCGTGTTTTTATAGTGTGCAAGAACTATAGGTGCCATACTCCACAGGTAGAAAACAGCTGAATTCAAAAATCTGGAAGAATGTGCTACCGCTAGCGCTACCGCCAGGCGCTAGCTGAGGTTCTGTTCGACGAACTTCGAGCTGCGTTCGACGAAATCTTCGTTCGACAAAAATTTCCGTTCGACGAACTTCGAGCTGCGTTCGACAAAATTTTTGTTCGACAAAAATTTCCGTTCGACGAACTTCGAGCTCCGTTCGACGAACTTCGAGCTCCGTTCGACGAACTTCGAGCTCCGTTCGACGAAAATTTCGTTCGACAAAAGTTTGTTCTGCCACGCCGCCGACGGTTTCTCGAACGCTACCGCCAGCGCTAGCGCTACCACCTGGCGCTATCTCAAGTTCGTGCACAGTGCCACGCCGCCGACGGTTTTCGCAACCGCTCCACACGAACGCTACCGTAGGCGCTAGGAGCTACCGCAGGCGCTATCGTCAAGTTCTATAAAATGATGGGCTCTCTCTCGTTTTGAGCCAGTGCTTCCAGGGAGATTACTTGTGCCATATTTCCAGAGCTGATACTCTACCGATAGTTCATCTCCCACTCAAATTCAAAGAGGATTTCTGGAGAAGGAAGCCACCACGCTGCATTCGAAGAATGATCGCTTCAACCTCTCTTATGCTACAGCGATCCTTCATCCTCAACTTCAGAGATCTCATATAGGGAGTTTCATTATTGTTAATTTTATTTTCATTCCATATTCTATTGTAATCATTTAGTTAATTCTCCTTGTGTTGGCGACTAGGTCTGGGTAGGACTTAGGGGAAATTCGCCTTGTGTTGGCGACTAGTTCTAGGTGATTTGATCTAGGGGGCTCGAGGCCATATCTGGGGAAGGATTGGCTAGAGCGGCTTGAGGCCTTATCCGGGGAAGGATTGGCTAAAGCCAACCGGTTTGTGGGGATACAAGTCGGTATAGAAAAGGAACAGAAATTTACATTTGTACGCCTCCGATTTCTAGCGATATAGAAATCAAATTTATGTAAACACTTTTTCCATATAATATAATCATGTCTTTTTTGTGTTTACTTGATTTCTAGCATTTGGCATAACTTTTAGAATTGCAAATTACAATTGTTTTCCTTCTTTAAGATAAATTGTTATTTTGTTCTAAGTTTCTCTAAATAATTTAGTAAAAAGTAACAAAGAATTTTATTCCCTTATTCACCCCCCCCCCTCTAAGGGCGCTGTAAGATCCAACAAGTGGTATCAGAGCCAGGTTATTCCAAATGGTTTAAAAATCAAGAATAATGACGTCTCGTGATCTCGCTTCTACTAGTGGGGGAAACTTTCTTATAAATGAAAATTTTTTGGCACCACATTTATTTGAAGGCAAAAATTATAAACGGTGGAAAATTTTAATGAAATCTTTTTTTAACTCATATGATATCAAAATTTGGAATACGGCAATTATAAGACCAGCGGATGAATCAAATAAATTGGAATGTCATTTAAATGTGATGGCTATGAATACTTTATTTTGTGCTTTATCAAAAGATATTTCCAAATTGATTTATTGTTTTACTAATGCTTACAAAGTTTGGAAATTTCTTGATGAAATGTTTGATCTTCCGTGTATAGGTTTGGAGCATGCATAACATTTGGAAAACATTCAAATTGGCACAAGCAATCAAGAAAGAATCTCTCAGGATGAAACCATGGAGAGCACATCAAGTGGAAGAGAAGAAGAAATGTTGTCTTTGGAAGAGGAGTGCCAAAAAGATGTTAAAGGAACTTTATGTTCAAATCTTGCCTCTCTCGATAGCAATGTAAGTAAATCAAATTCTTCTATCTTTGTGACTAATTCTATTTCCACATTACATATGCTACAAGTTGCTAAACGTAAAATTAAGAAATTGAAAATTACAAATGATAAATTACGTTTAGAAAATAAAAGGTTAAAAGCTTATGTTAATGTAGAATCTAATTATGATGTGGCTTCTCCGTCTTGCTCTTTAGTTGAAATTCCTACTCCTTGTTTTGATTGCAATCTATTAAAAGAAAAATTCAAGGATATTGAAAAAGGGCTCTTAGTTTCTAAAAAGCATAATGAAAAATTGATAATTAAAAATGATGCTTTAACTTGTAAGTTAAGACAATTAAAATCTTTTATTGAAAAGTTCTAATTTCTAGTAATGACTTTCACCATAAGATTTTGAATAACAAAGATAAATTAACTTACAAAATCATTTCTAAAAAGGACCATTTTCATACATCACCTCAAAAGGAGTTTAGTTTCAAAAAGAATTTTGACCGTCACAAAATTCTTAAGAGTCACTATTATAAGTCTTAATATATTTTCAATCATTACTCAAATTTAAAAACTCCTTTTCATGAAAATCAAACTACAAAATATTATCCTTCATATTATAAGAGTATGTCTATAAGAAAGAGTGGAAATGAAAATCATCAAAATAATAATCAATCTTTTAAAACATATTTTAACCCACTCTTTCAACAATCACTTCTAAGGAAAGAATCACTCTTATAAACTTTCAAAGAATCTATATAATAAAATTATGATGATTATCAACATCAAGCTATTTTGAAAAATAATTTGAATAAACATAAATCTCAAATGAATTATTTTTCAAACAACTATCATCACAAAAAGATGTCATATAATCATTATATGGATTTAAGTGATAAACAACCAATGTATGAATGGAGACCCATAAAGAAAAATGACATATCATCTTTACTTGAAAAAGCCCATTCATCATTATCTTCCCAAAAGCCACCACGATGTATTTGGGTACCCAAAGGAACCATCCCACTTGGTCCCCTTTGGATACCTAAATCTCTTATTCATTAGTATCCTATCATTTGCATGAAGTAGAAACAAATAAAAATGAAATATCACTACTATACTTCATGATATGCTTATTGTCACTTTTCTATTTGTTTATTTTTTATTTTTGAACAAACATGCTATGATCACTTTATATATCATGAAATATGACTTTCATATATTAAGCCTAATATTTATCAAATCAAATTTGAATTAAAATTGAACATTAAGTCATATATTTTTCAAAGTGATCTATCTCTCATCTTTGATTGTTCTTTATCCTTTTAAATCCTTTACCCTTAATTGTCTTGAATTATCATTAGAAATTGAATATTGAAATTATTATCAAGACTATTGAAACTATTTTAAAGATTGGATTTAAATGGTTTATTAAAGGGCTTAAACTAAAAACTAAAATGCGCAACATTTTTTGATTCTATATTTGTTTGCTGCATATGATAGCCCTTATAATGAAGAACATTTTCTAGAAAAATTGAAAACAAAATTTCATTTAAACGCCTGTTTAATCTTTCAAAAATGCGAATTTACGATCAAAACTTCAAACATCCATATCTTTTGATCCGCTCGCCTGATTTTCGCGTTTAATATATTTTCAAAAAGAGCACAAAAATCTTCATCCAACGGCGAACTAGGCTTGCTCATTTGAGTTCGTTTGGTGTTGTCAATTTGCCCAAATTTCAACTCCATTTTAAAAAGCTATCTTAGTTTGCTTGATTCAGAAATTTCTGTGTTTATGGATTTTTCATCACATGATATCCTTAGTATAACTGTTTCATATATTAATTTAGATATTATGTGTGTGATGTGTGTCACCATTGTTTGCATGCAATTTAGACCTTAGAATCATCTTGTATCATTAAAATCAAAAGTTTAATCATTTCATTCTAGGTCTAAAGTAAATTAATTTGAAAACTTCTCATATTACATGCAACATTATTTCCATTAATCCTATGTAATAACATTGCATTCAAACTCATCATCCTAGCATCACTTCTTGGTCTATGCTTATATATTTATGTTAGGTATACTATTTACAATGTTATTCAAATTTCATGATATCTATATGTTTTTGAAATTATAATAGAATACCAAAATTCCAAACAAACACATAGTTTATGGATTAATCATTAGAATATATATGAATATTGTATCATAAATAATATATTATCATGCAAAACCAAAGATCAATAGATTCAATTATTGAATGCAAATTTTATTATAAATTTCAAAACTTTATATATGTGATCGTTGTCTTTAATATGATTGCATGATCATCATTTCCTGGACTTACAAATCAAACATGCATATTCAAAAGAAAATTACCAAATCATATTGTCATAAGTCTAAAAGAATTAGAACTTACATACATCTTGATGATCTAACATATATTCTATGCAAAATTCTCTATAATCATAATTCATAATTCATGTTCTATCAAGAAATATCTCAAATCAATGATGTCTATCACTTAGGAATTATGAATCTTATGATAAAAAAAAGAATAATGTTTTCTTTACATTATTTGATGTATTGATTTGCTTTGCTAGTGATTGCATGTACTCTCATATTTGAGACTCTAGAATCAACTTTGTAATGAAAGTATAAATCAAACTTAATCATCACTCTATTCTAGATCTATACTTTGAAACTCTATTTTGGAATACATGAAACATTAATATTAATCTTATAACATGACATTAAACCCAAAACTCATCATACTAGCTTTATCACTTATTGAATATTAGTAATTTTGCTAGTTATCTCATATCGTCATCTCATAAATGTAGAAAAACTATGCGGCTTTATATAACTCATCACATTAAACAAAACCCATAGTTTATAAATCAACCCATAGTTTAAAAGCATAGGTTGTCCAAGGATTATTCACCTATGACTTCATATCTCATAATAACGGGGGCGTAGGGTTGTATGTATTAGAGACCTAACGTCTAAGTCATGTCTTGTCCTTAAACGGGGAGGGTTCCAGTGGGGCCTTATGAGGCACTGGGGGAAAGAGTGCTAGGTTGAGCGTTCTCTAGTGTGTGCATATGGGATTAACACGCCAACCTACGGCATGTGTGCAGCTCCTCATGCCCATCCGTCACTTAGTACGGGGCTAGGGTGTAGACATTTAGTCGGGGTAATCTTTAATCTTAGGACATACTTATATTACTCTTTGCATGATCATTTTATTTACTTATCACTTAAATCATGCATATTTTGGGTTGTTTAATAAAAAAATGTCCTCTTGTGTCTTCATAATTTATCTTTTCATGATTAAATGGTTTTGCAAAACACAAGAATTTGAAAAGCCAAAGTTTCATGCAAATTTGATCCACCTAGAGATCTCCAAAAATTCTGATATTTCAGCATGGAACTACTCTAAGGACACTTAATCAAAATCAAAAATTAGATTTTTAAAATTCTCAAAAAATCAAGTACTGTTTGTCGCGCTAGCACTAGCGCCGGCGCTAGCGTGGGTTTGTGATTTTTCTGTTTCTTAAATTTCTAAAAATCAACAAAAATATGTTAGTTTATATGTACAAAATTATTTTTGGTGTTTCTGTCTATTTTATTTTTGTTTTATTTGCATTATGAAAAATCAACTACAAAAATTTAAAATTAAAAAATACAAAAATATGTTTGTGTGATTTTTTCTATTTTTATTTCTTTAAAAAATGATAAAACTACAAAAAAAATTGTATGAGCTTTATTGCCAGTATCAAACATGTATGAATTCTATTATTTAGAATTATTTACAATGTTAAAATTTATTCCTTGAAATTACTATGAATATTTTTTTGTTTATCATGCTTTGCTATATCTATTTAAAGTGCATTAATTGTATTGAAAAAATGTGTAGAACCAAGCTTAGCATGCCTCTAAGTATGAGTAAATGTTTTATGACTGATAATGATACATTTCACTCACTTATTTTGGTAATCAACATGTGTGTTTAAATCTAAAATGCTTGCTTGTGTATTGTATTTGTACAATGAATTAAAACTTGCATAAGTTTATTGCCTACACTACATTTGAATTGCACTTATAAAATTTAGAAAAGTGGTTAAGTTAAAAATTTGGGGTTTGCAAAACAAGTGTATTCGGAGAATGTTGTCTCAAAAATGTGAACAAAAAAAATTATATATGTAGACAAATATAACTCCACCAAGCACTACTTGAACCTCCTGATAAGTCTTCATAAGCATTGTGAGGTTGAGCACCTTGGAAAGAATAGTAAAGTGTCTTGTGCAAAGCTTGGTTATTACACCACTTTGTTAAAAATTATGTGCATTAAAAGTGTGTGAAAGTAATTTACTTGTGTTTTATTGTGCACTTTACTTTACATATGTTTTGTATTTTGTTGATTTAAATCAATTGTTAACATTGCCCAAAATACACTTATGTGCACATCATTATCTTTCATAACACTTCTTCTCATGAGTATTGGATTCTAATGCTTTATCTATACTACTCTTTATATAAGAAATTCACTAGATAACCTAACATGATCTCTACAATGTTTTGGTATCTCTTGAACTTAAAATTAAGTAACATTGTAGTATAATCTTTCTTTGATATATTCATTTCATGCTTGGTATCTTTATGAAAGACTTTGAGATTTCAAAAAGATTAAAACATCTTTCAATTTTGAACCAAAACTCATATTTTTACTTATGCTTTTCATGCTTACAAAAAGATGTTTCTTATAATCTTCCGCTTGCGTACAACTCTTATCTTTTTATTTTGAAATCTCTTATATATACTATGCTTAAAATCTTTATCATTATCTATATTACAAAAGATCGATCATGCTTTATCATTTATAAGAATTGCCTCCTTACTACCCTCACCCCACCTTCTTTTGATAATACCAAAAGGGGGAGATTAATTAAAGAAATCTATATTGGAGTAATATAGAAGATTAAGGGGAGAATAATTCATGTAATCTATCATTTAGGGGGAGTAAAACATAAATTGCATTTATGTAGGGGGAGCATTAAGATAGGGGGAGTATGCACATTATCATGCTTATCATATAAATATGCATAGAAAAGGAAAGAGAGGACCAAAACACGTCCTAAGACTGGGAGGAAGGATTGTTACCCTTCCTAGTCTCTTCGGGGCAATGAATTCGAGATTTCAATCGGATGGAAAGAACCGCACCGGGCTGTCCTCCATGGATCTGAAAATGTCTTGCGATTTGGAGCTTCGGAGCTCCATCAATGGCGGAAAATGTCTTCTTCTTCTTCTACCTTGGCTCTCAGATTTCTCAAGTTTGGAGAGAGTTTAAAGTCAATAATAGACCTAAAGTTCACTCTCAAGCATTTTTTAAATTATTTCGAAAATATACTAGCTGTCAGATTCACATTCCATAGAGATTAAAACAGTTTTAGACTCAAGATTCGACGTCAACTTTTGTCAAAATCAAAACAAGTAAAGTCATCGCTCAGTCTACATTCGTTGAGTCCTTCTGACAATTCATCGAGACAATAGTTTTCATCGAGATGTTTCGACGATTCGTCGAGAAATTTTGACGATTCGCCGAGACCACTCTAGACCCTTCAACGATTTGTTGAAACTAAACCACAACAAGTGCTCGTCGATACTTTGAAACCATTCGACGATTCGTCGAGATCATTCGACAGTTCATCGAGAGTACTCAGTAATATTCGCTGAATAAGTACTGTTTCATCGAGACTACTCAAGACCCCCATCAAAGAGAAAGAGTTGCAACAATTCTGAGGCGAAGAGGCATCACTCAAGCTAGAAGTATGAGAAGAGCCTCTTTGCAAAGAAGGAGAAGACCATGAGTGACAATGACTCAAGATCTTCTAAGTCTGATGAAGAAGAAGCCTATGTTGGGCTGACTGCACTGACAAAAGAAATGGAACAAACTATTGTCAGGATAAGAATCAGAGCTCCACTATCACTATCTGATAGTGACACTGAAGAAAGTCATGATAATTGTGGTCTCGTGGCTATGTCTGAAGGGGAAGATCAGGATGACTCCCATCCTGATGAGGTAAAAGTCAAAATTTCATTGTCAATATTTGACTCTGAGACTGAAGTTGAGTCAGAGGCAGTTCATCATCCAATAATGATGATGACTCTAAATCATAGAATAAGTTTGATGAGATGGTTGAGAACTATAGTGCTCTCCTTGAGCCATTGAAGAAAAGCAAAAAAGCTTTCTAAGAAACAGGCTGAGGAGATTGAGCGCATCTCAAACCCATGAAATCTCAACTTGATGAGAAGCTAGATACGATCTATCAGATGAACTCTAAGATAATTGATTTTAAGAAAATAACTGATTATCAAGATGATCTATTGGTTCAAAAATAAAGGACCATCAAGAAGTTGGAAGGAGAGCTCCTCAATGAGAGGAAGCTTGTGGTTAAATTTTCTAAGTCACAGAGTATTCTTCCAATAATTGACAGTTTCTCAGCACCATATAGAAGTGGTGTAGTATATGAGAGAAAGGGAGGAGAGAAAGTATATGCCAAGGGAATTGCACCAATTCAACCAACCATCTTTCAAAAAGTTCTACTAGCCTCAAATAACAATGACCAAGATAGTGTCTATGGACACTAGAAAAATGAGTGCGCCACAAGCGAAGAACGATCGCTTCAACTTTGCTTATGCTACATCGATCCTTCATCCTCAACTTCAGAGATCTCATATAGGGAGTTTCATTATTGTTAATTTTATTTTCATTCCATATTCTATTGTAATCATTTAGTTAATTCGCCTTGTGTTGGCGACTAGGTCTGGGTAGGACTTAGGGGGAAATTCACATTGTGTTGAAGCCTATTTAATGCCAGCTCCACTAGAACTTTAGGGATGGATTTTAGAGGCTCAACCCTTCATTTCTTGCTTTGTTTTCATGTTTTAGTATTTCTTGTAGTTCTCTTTCTATCTTGCAATTGTACTTTCAATTCAATAGTTTATATTTTTCATTTCAATAGCGTGTAATCCTTTTCTTTTGCAATCAATAAAATAGTCTTTTCTCCTCCTTATCCTATTCTCAATTTCATTATGTACTCTATTATTTTCATCGATTCCTCCATCTCCATGAGTAGCTAAATCTCTATTAGTACTCGATCAAGATGATCCATGGAATAATACTCATCATGAATTAATTTAGATCTTCTTATTCTCTTCTTCAAAATGCTTAAGATTTATCCTTAGTTTGATTGAAGTGAGATTATATTTTCGATATATAATTCTCTTTCATGTTTTCGTAATTTAGTAGTCGAGAGACTCATAATTCGAATTGATCACTTAAGGATAAAGAGAGTTGATTGAAACCCTTGAGAAAGGATGACATAAATCTCCCAGATTGGAGTCAAATCCAATAGAGGGGTGATGATTTATATTCGGATTGTCTTCTTTTTTATGGTTTGCGCAACCTTCATATGATGAGATTAGAATTAGGTTGGTGTTTTGAAGAATTTAGCAAGTACTTCTACTTTGAGAAATTAACTGTTATCCTATCGAAAGATAGAAGTAACGTTCTTTTCTTCTTTCGAAGTATTGACGATTATACCCCGACTACAATGCCGAATTCTATTGATTTTTTAAAATAGAAAAGGAGAGTTGTGCACTAAACTGGTGAAAAGCTTTTGTTTAAATTTTAATCCAAACTAATCATTTGATAAAGGCAAGTTTACCTTTTCTAAATGGTGACTTGGTGTGGAAAATACTTCGGTCTCTCCCTCCGAAGTTCAATCCAAAGGTGACCACTATTTCTGAATCACATCATCTAAGAAGGCTCCAATTTGAGAGCCTCATTGGGAACCTCAAAACCCATGAGGTTGAACTCAAAATCCAAGAAGAAGAATACAACAAAGTGCCAAAGAAGATAGCCTTGCCACTAAAGTCAATGAATGAGGGCGACAATGACAAGGAGAGCTTTTTGTGAAAAATTTCACAAAGTTTATGAAGAATTCGGAAAGAAGGAACGCATTCCGTAAGTGTTTTTGAAAAGGTTCATCATCTAAAAGTGAGAAAAAGGAGAAATCAAGCGACGACAATGAGCGGCCTCCACCAGAGTGCTTCCATTGCAGGAAGACCAGGCATATACGAAGCTAGTGCCCAAAATACCTAAAAGAGCAAAATGAAATGCGTCGCAATGGTAAAGAAAAGAAGAAGGTTCTTAAGGCTGCAACTTGGGATGACTCCTCATCTGAAAGCTCAAGCGGGTCTACTTCAAGAGACGGTGATGAGGCAAATTTGTGCCTCATTGGTAGAAGCCATGAATCTTTGGATGACGATTGCAGTGTCCAAAGCCACATGGAGCTACTTCCTACTACTTATGATGATCTTTATATTGAATATATGAAAGCATGAAATTATTTTAATAAGAGTCTAAAATATCTTGATCTTTTAAAAACCAAAAATAAAATTCTTTTAAAACAAAATCAAAAGATAAATAAGGAAGTGAAATCACTCGAAAAAAAGATAGGGTCTTGCCAAAAAAATGATAATTACTTGGGAAGTTAAAAGAACTAGAAAATGATCTTTCTAAGGCTCTCTCAAATAATGTATCTCTTACAAAACAAAAGGGAGACTTGGAAAGAAGTTTACAAACCTCTCTTTCTCAAATTGAAGATGGAAAGAAATTTTTTGCAAATAGGTGTGAAAACCTAATAAAAGAAAACACTCTCTAAAAAGCCCGGATCCATGATTTAAATATAGCCACTGAAAATTTTGGGGTTGGCCAAAAGACTCTAGATATGATTCTGGCAAACCAAAGGCATGGAAGTGCTAAATATGGGCTTGGGTATGGATCTGGAAGCTACCGCCCGATGGTACCTCTTAACGCTGGGGGTAGTAACATATTAAATAAATCATTTAAAAAACCTATACTGTTTTCTTCTAGTTCCCCATCTTGCAGCAATAGTCCACAGAAAAATTTGAGAAAGGTCTCAACCCCTTTTGTGTCTCGTTCTAAGTGCTTTCACTTTGGACACACCATGGACTCTTGTAGGATGAAGGGACGATGTACGTTCAAGCAAATTTTGGTGCCTAAGGTTTCCACCTACTCTATGTGAGCAACCTCTTGGGTATCCGGATCTTTACTCTCATCTTCTTTTTAGGTATGTTGGCAGGCTAAGGAAAAGGAGGACATGTGGTACTTGGACTCGGGATGCTCCAAACACATGACAGGCGATAAAGGAAAGTTCCTTAGCCTCACAAAAAAGAAAGGTGGAATGGTTACATTTGGTGACAATGGAAAGGGAAGAATCTTAGACATCGGTACAATGGGTAACAATTTTTTCTCTATTACACATGTCTTATATGTTGAAGTCTTAAAACATAACCTAATCTCTATTAGTCAACTGTGTGATAAAGGTCTTAATATTTTATTTGAGTCTTCTCCAAACTTGTGTAAAATTCTTGATCCTAAAATTAATGATATTGTACTCACTGCACCAAGAACTCACAATGTCTATTTGATTGCCTTTCATGATCTTTCACGCGCATCATTAAAATGTCTAATCTCAAAAAATGATGATCTTGAATTATCGCATAGGCTTCTTGGTCACTCTAGCACCAAGTTGATTTTAAAACTGTCAAAAAATAAAATAATAAGAGGTTTACTAATGCTTAATGGAAACTTATCCTCATTATGCTCGCCATGCCAAAAAGTAAAATTTTCTAAAACTTCATTCAAAAAAACAACTAAAATGTCTACCACTAGACCTCTTCAACTAATTCACATGGACCTATTTGGACCAATTAGCATGTGTAGTCTAGGAGGTAGAAAGTATACCTTTGTGTTGATTAACAATTATTCTAGATTTATATGGACTTTATTTATTACCTCCAAATCAGATGCGTTTTTTGAATTTACAAAATTATGTAATCGCATTCAAAATGAGTTAGATTTAAAAATAAAATGCATCCTCTCGGATCATGTAGGGGAATTTGAAAATGAAAACTTCAGTACTTTCTGTAATAATCTAGGCATCAAACACAAATTTTCTGCTCCACGCACCCCCAACAAAATGGTGTGGTGGAGAGGAAAAATAGAACCCTTCAAGAACTTGCACGCACTATGCTATCCGAGTACAGCTTGCCTAGATCTTTTTGGGCCGAAGCGGTAAATACTTCATGTTATGTAATAAATCGAGTCATGCTTTGCCCGATTCTAAAATTAACACCTTGTGAACTATATTATCAAAAGAAACCAAATGTATCTTACTTTCATGTTTTTGGGTGTAAATGTTATATTTTAAAAACCAAAAATGCATTAGTAAAATTTGATGAAAAATGTGATGAAGGAATTTTTCTTGGATACTCTTCCACTAGTAAAGCAAATAGGATATATAATAAAAAGTCTAAAAAGGTGGAAGATTTTGTTCATGTTAGATTTGATGAACTTGTTCCGTGTGTAGATTCTACTATTGCAGGACAAAAGAGGAACCTCTTTCACCCTTGGAGGATGAGGAAAATGATCCACTTGGAGTTGATAAAGAAATAGAGGAGACGGTGCAAGAAAATATTATACCTCCAAGCGTACTAAGATTTACAAAAGATCATCCAAGGGAGCTCATCATTGGAGAACCGTCAAGAGGAGTAATGACACGCTCTTCAATTCATGAATCCTTTTCAAATTTATGGTTTGTTTCTGAAATTGAACCCAAAACGTTTCTACCAATTTAAATTAGGAGTTTTGTTTTATTGCTATGAATGAAGAAAATCAATTTGAACGAAATATGGTTTGGAAGTTAGTAAAAAGACCATCTAATCACACGATTATTGGTGTAAAATGGATATTTAAAAATAAATTGGATGGCGATTCTAGAATCACTAGGAACAAGGCAAGACTTGTAGCACAAGGATACTCACAAATCGAGGGGGTAGATTTTGATGAAACATTTGCACCCGTTGCTCGCCTAGAATCTATCAGAATCTTTCTTGCTTTTGCGAGTTATAAGAAGTTTAAATTATTTCAAATGGATGTAAAAAGTGCCTTCTTAAACGGGATAATTAAAGAAGAAGTCTATGTTGAACAACCCCCCGGTTTTATTGATGAAAAATTTCCTAATCATGTATATTGGTTAGAAAAAGAGCTTTACTGTTTAAATTAAGCGTCTCGTGATTGGTATGAATGCTTAACATATATTTTTATTGAAACACGATTATAAAATGGGTAGTGTCGATAACACACTCTTTATTAAGCATATAAATAATGATTTAATCATTTACAAATTTATGTTGATGACATTATCTTTGGAGCCACTAATGAAGAGTTATGTAATGAAGTAGTACAAGTAATGCAAAATGAATTTGAGATGAGCTTAGTTGGAGAACTCACATATTTCTTAGGTTTTCAAATCACACAAAGAAATGATGGAATCTTTATTTGTCAAACCAAGTATATACATGATATGCTAAAACATTATGGATTTGAAAATTTAAAACTAGCTAGTACACCAATGAGCGCATCACTAAAATTAGGAAAAGATGCAGTCGGAATATCAATTGATCAAACCTTGTATAGAGGAATGATTGGATCTTTATTGTATTTAAGTACTTCTAGACCAGACATTACATTTGTCGTATGTTTATGCGTTAGATTTCAAGCTAAACCAAAAGAATCGCATTTAAAAGCAATAAAACGAATTTTTAGATATTTAATCGGAACATCTATATTAGGTTTATGGTATCCAAACAGTGATTCTTTTGGGAATATTACCCTCAATGTTCCCTTGCTTTGAAGAGACATCACACTCAATGTTAAGTACATATTGTATTTGACAAACCCTCTTTTGTATAATGTATATGCAGGGTTAGGTTATTCCTATCATTGGAATAGTTCTGTGGTTTTATTGTCAAAATTGTTGAGGTGACAACATGGTCTCAGCTGAACCGCTGAGATGCAGCCAGAGCCGCTGAGAAGGAGTCTGCCTAAGCTGAGCTGCATTTAGATAGAAACCACTGAGAAGACTAACTATCGCAGCGGATCTGCTGAGACGAAGACAGCTTAGCCACTGAGACTGAAGCCTGTCTCAGCCCAACCACTGAGACAGATTCATATTTGAATAAAGGCCTGGCGGGATCTACTTTTGGCACAAGTGGGTGGAAAGCAAAGATAACATTTTTATTTCTGTCCATGCTGTGACAGGGAACTCCTCAGAGTCATTGCAGATTGGAGGGAGTATAAAAGAAGATGTTAGGGCATTATAGAAGATGTGAAAAATATTCTGAAAGAAATCTACTGTGCTATTGACGGCTTCCACAGTTATCTCAGCCTACTTCCTGCTACCAGCAATCATCTGAGATAAGTTAGTTCTTCCTGATTCAACCTAGAAGAACAAGTAGATCTTTCTTCATTTACAGAACAAGAAGATCAGATAGAAGCAAGGACGGAAGATACTGCCATTCAGCCCTGCTTCAAGATAGCAATTAATGTAAATCAACAACATAAGACCAACACTGAAGGACATATCTTTACAGTCCTCTGTTGTAAGCAAACATTATAACCTATGTAAGAACATTATTGTTCTGAGTGTGTAGGGCCTTGTGCATGAGTTTGTAGGGTTGTTGAGCCTAATTTTGTAGGGTTGTTAAGCCTGAGTTTGTAGGGTTGTTGAGCCTGAGTTTGTAGGGTTGTTGAGCCTAAGCTTGTAGCACTGTACTCCCAGTTTGAGGTGTAGGATCTTTGTGGAGATCTGAGGTAGGGCTTCTTGATAGGCCTGAGGTAGGAAATCAGGTGGATTTCTGAGTTGTAGGAGTTGGAGCACTCTGAGTGGTAGGGTTGTTGAGCCCGAGGTAGGGTTTGGAGCAAACCTTAGAGATCCTGAGGGATCTGAGTTGTAAGCTCTTGGAGCTGAGTTTTGGAGGAGGTTGCCTTGTCTAACACACTGTTAGAAAGTTGTAGGGGGAAATTGGACTACCCATAGACACACTATCTTAGGGAACCACTATAAACAGCTGTGTGTTTTCTGTGTTGTGCATTTACTTTATATAATCTCTAACAACAGCTAGTTGTAACTAAGAAAATTCAAAGAAACCTATTCACCCCCCCCCCCCCCCACCCCCCTTAGGTGAATTAGACTACTACCTAGTAAATTATCGAGTGGTATCATAGGAAGGTTGGTCAATAAGGACTTAACAGTTTGACCAGATCTTACAAGAAGTAGTCAAGTCTTAATCCAATGGCTGCCACTGGAGGTTAGAAGGATATGAGATCTATGAAGTTGACCATATGCAGGAAGGAGAATTTTGGCATATGGAAGCAAAGGGTGAGGCTGTTCATGGAATCCTCAGACCCTAGGATATACATCACTGTCAAGGAGGTTCCTTTTGTCTTCACAAAGCCCTCCACTATAGATCCAACAAAGCAAGTGTCCAAGTCATATGTTGAAATGACAAAGGATGAGATTGCACTTGCTACCATGGACAAGAGAGCGCAAAATATAATAGTAAATGCAATTGATGATTCCACCTTCCAGAACTTGGTGCACTATGAGACAACCAAGGATATGTGGGATACACTTATTGTGTATATTGAAGGTACATATGAAGTGAAGGATTATAGGAAATCCCTCCTTAATCAGGAATATGAATCCTTCAGGCAACAAAGCTTGGAAAGCATAGCTGATTGCTATGAGAGGTTCTTCAGAGTGGTGAATGAGCTGAGGACATATGGAAGGGTATTTAGTCATTATGAGTTGAATGACAAATTCCTAAGATCTTTAACTAGAGATTGGGATACAAAGATCTGTGTCATCAGAGAAGTGGCAGAGCTGGGTGAGACTCCTCCCCATACACTATTTGGAAAGCTGCTCTCCTATAAGATACAGCTATCTGCAAGGAAGGAGGAGGACACATCCACCAGGCCTCAAGCAAGGAAGAGAGTTGTGGCTCTCAAAGCTGAAAGCTCTTAGAAGAGCAAAGAAAGAAAGCCATCTCCACCAAGAAGGGCTGCTGACTCTGAAAATTCTGAGCCCAGCACATCTGATAGCAACTCATCAGATGAGGAGTTTGCTTCCTTCTCAAGACACTTCAAGAATCTAATGAGGAGGAAGCAGTGGAAGAACAAACCTTCCTCCTCCTCACATCCCAAGAAGAAACACTTTAGATCAGAAAGGTAGCACCCCAAGGGTGATAGGTATGACCCTAAACATGTTAAACATATTTCAAATAATATTATATGTTATTGTTGTAGCAAGCCTGGACATGTCATAGCTGACTGTCCAGTCAAGAGAAAGGAAAGAGGTGATAAGAAGCCTCATCACCAAAAGGGGAGGAAAGATGAAAAATTCTTTCTAGCAAAGAAGGAGAAAAGCTGGAGTGAATTTGAGTCTTCATCCTCAGACTCTAAAGAAGAAGAGGAAGCCTACATTGGACTATTTGCAGCTGGAGAGGATGAAGATTATCCAGTTGCTAAGGTTGGCATCAGGGCCCCTCTGTCACATTTAGATAGTGACATTGAAGAGGATGAAGATGACAAAGAATGCAATGGCTTAATGGTCATGTCTGATGATGAAGAAAATCAGGATCATCCTAATAAAGTATCAACTCCTCTCCTTCTCTCTTCTGATTATGAGTCAGTTCTAGAATCTCAAGCATGCTCATCTAATAATGAAAGTGGTTCAAAATCTAAAGTGGATGTCAATCAATTGATTGACAAGTATGGTGTTCTTTTGGAAGCTCTGAAAAAGAGCAAGAAGCAAGCTCAAGAAATTGCTTCCCTTAAGCAGGCAAAGCCTGATTGCACTGAGTCATCTACCCACATGGCTCAGATGAGTAGAGAAATAAGTCAGCTGAAGGGAATTACAATATTCCAATTAAGCACCATTAGCCAAAAGAACAAGGTCATCAAGGACCTTGAGGAGAAGCTTCTCAAAGAGAAGAGCTTGGTGGCTCAATTCTCCAAACTCAAATCCATATTGCCCATTATTGACACCTTCTCCTCCCAAACTAATAGGAGAGGGCTAGGTTTCAATAAGGTGGCAGTAGGTGCGGAGAATGGAGGAAAGGGCCAGGCTAAAGCTAAGCCTCATACCACCTTTCAGAAGATGTTGCTTCCCTCCAACAGGTATGACCAGAACAACATGTATGGTCACTAGAAGAATGGAAGTTCCTATAGGAAGGAAAATACTCCTTACTATAGCAGAAGAAAGGGCATGGTGAATGAGTGCTTTGAAAGCTCCCCATGAAGAAATTCAAATGGCCCATCCTGGACCATTTGTATTTGGTACATCAACCCCATTATTCAAGGATAAGGAAGCTAGTTCTTCTAAAACCCACTTAGCAAAATACATGGCTGCTGTCAAACCTATAATCAAGTCCAACTGCATAGTTTCTGATGCCATCAACTCTTGCTTAGCTGCCAAGCTAACACCAACTGCTGTCACTCAGATAAAGTCTGCTAAGACTAATTATAGACAGTCAACCAGGCAGGTTATTGCTAATAGGAATAGGAAGAATGCAACTACATTCTCCTCTGAACATAAGCATTTTGATGCCCCTTCCACCTCAAAGAATGTTCAGAAAAGAAGGTACAACATCCATGAATGTTGGTGTTGTGGTAAAGTGAGACACTTTGTCATAGATTGTTGGCACAACACAAGTGTGCATAATGTTGGATCTGTAGGCTCCCTTAGGGGGGGGTGAATAAGGGTTTTAAAACTTTTGTTATATTTTTAATGACTTGAAATAATAAGAGATCAAAATAGTGCAAAACCAAAACAAATCAAGTGAAATAAAATAGAGACATGATTTTATTAATATGAAATGTAGGATTACAAAAATTGATTTCTTATGACGCTAGAAATCGAAGGCGAATTATAAAAAGTATTTTTCGTTTTCTATCCCAACTCGTATCCCCATGAACCGGTGGCTTTAGCCTATCCTTCCCCGGATACGGCCTCAAGCCGCTCTAGCCAATCCTTCCCCGGATATGGCCTCGAGCACCCCCTAGAACAAACCTAGATCTAGTCGCCAACACGATGTGAATTCCTCCCTAAGTCCTACCCATACCTAGTCACCAACACGAGGCAAATTTACTATAAGATTACAATAATAAAGAGATAAAAATAACAACAACAATATAAAAATGACCTCTTGAAGAACTTCTAAAGTTGGAGACGAAAGACCGCTGTAGAATAAGCGTGGTTGAAGCGATCATCGGTCAGATGTGGCGCAAAGAAATCCTCCTTCAGAAACTCACGAAACTTTTGGTGGGAGATCAAATCTCAGCAGTATAAGGCTCTGGAATTTTGGCACTAGAACTCTCTCTTGAATGTGTGCTGAAAATGAGAGAAGATGGCTCCTTTTATAGGAGAGCGAGCTAGCGTCGTTAGGACTACCATCAGCGATATCCTGAATTAGGAAATATTCTCCATGTGCGCATCTTTCATTCCAAGGAAACCATGCCGAAATTCCACTTGTGCGTCGAGATAGCACCTACGCTAGCCGTTATCGCTGGCGCTAGCACCTTCTATAACTGCCTCCCAAAATTGACTAATTAGGGCTAGCGCCTGCACTAGTGGCTAGCGCTGGTGCTAGTGGCTAGCACTGATGCTAGTGAGCATGCTGGAATTTTGGCTTCAAACTTGGGGGGCAACCTTCTTATGTTATCCTTGAGTCATATGACATTGTTTCCTGCACACTTAAACACACAAGATCAAATACACATAGGATTTGTTATTCTCAAACCTAGGAGATGCGAAAGACCATGTTCTAACAAACTCCCTCTATTGATAATAACAAATCCATTAATGATAATTCAGAGCATTAATACATAAAGCATGATAAAACCTACTTGTGTGTGTGAGAGTGATGACATAGGGTAATTGTCGATTTTGGTATTTAGAATTGCTCCCCCTTTGTGAATGCTCCCCTTATATGTAAGCTATCTTCTTAAGAATTAATCATGTTTAGTTCTTCCCCATTTGATAGCGGTTTTTATTTATCATGTTAGTTCTCCCCATTTTGTTATTAGCAGAAGTGGGTTAAGGTAGCAAGAGACATAAAAAGAGGTTTTTGAGTAAAATATAAGGCATGATCGAGCTTTTAGAGGAAATGAAATGATTATTAGTTTTTAGCATAAAAATTTTATAGTAATAGATCAGAGTTCTTAACATAAAGATAATAAGCATGTTAGACCAACTTAATGTAAACTTTACCAAGCAAGTCTACCATTTGTTGAAGAAAAAAGGAATTTTGAGATTCAAGTGATGGTAAGACTTGAAATAAGCATGAAAGCGCAAGGTAAAAGTTATTAGGTAATATTGCGGAAGAATTATAGAAATACAAGAAACATCTTTTTGTAAGCATGATGATTCATAAGAGAAAGTATGAGTTAAATTCCAAAATAGGAAGATGTTTTTGTAAGTCATTGTTCTTTTAAAATCTTTAAGGTTTACAACAAAGTAATCAAGCATGAAATAATGATATCAAAAAGAGATTACTACAATTTTATTTTAATTCACAAATTCAATACATACCAAACATTATAGAGAGCATGCTAGGTTATCTAGTGCATTTATATATAAAGAGTAGTATAGAATTAGCATTAGGATCCAATACTCATGAGAAGAAGTGCATGTTATGGAAGATAATGATGTGCACATAAGTGTATTTTGAAGAAAGTAAACAAATGATTTAATCAAGAAATACAAGGCATATGGAGAGTAAAGTGCACAATAAAACACAAATAATTTTACTTCCACACACTTCAATGCACAAAAAGAAAAGTATAGCAACCAAGGTGTTCTGCACACACAATGCTCATTAAAACTTATCAGGCTGCAAAGTAGTGCTTAGGGGATCGCACAATTTATTTTTCAATGTTGATATTTTTGTGATTCGGTGTGCTTATTAATAAGTGGTGTAAAGAAAGAACTAAGGTTTGTACAAGACACTTTACTATTTTTTCCAAGGTGCTCAACCTCACAATGCTCATTAAGACTTATCAGGAGGTTCAAGTAGTGATTGGTGGAGTTATCTTTGTCAATTTATTTCATAATTTTTTTGTTTTGTACAAAGATATCCGAATACACTTGTTTTGTAAACTAATTTAATTTTGAAAGCAAAATCACTTTTCTTAATTTATAAGAGTGCAAATAAAAGTAGTGTATGTAAGATACTTTTACAAATTTAATTCATTGTACAATTACAAAACACAAGCAAGCATTCTTAGACTAAAAGCACATGTAGACTTTGCCAAAATAAGTGAGTGAATAAATATCATTATCAACCATACAACATTTACTCATACTTAGAGGCATGCTAAGCTTGATTCTACATAAAACTTTTTCAATACAATTGATGCACATGTTATTAGATATATCAAAGCATGATAAAAAATAATGTTCAAAGTAGTGTGAAAAGATGAATTTCAACATTGTAGAAGGCCTAAATGATAGATTAAACCATGCTCGATATTAACAATAAGTCCATACTGTTTTTTTTTATATTTTGAAAGGAAATTTTGTTTTAAATTTGAACTCTTATAATTGATCATGGATTTCTCGAGGTCTATCCTGTGAGGGGTTCACACCGATACTAGGAGATGTGATTGGGTGACATTCCAAATCTCTCTTTCGCAAGGTACATGTAAATAGAAAAAGTTAAGTTCAAATCCAAACAAGGTTGAAGCTTTTTTAAGATTTTCATGAAGCACTCATGGGTGTAGAAGCTTGTTTAAGATTTTCAAATCCAAAACATTTAAGCATATCATGAACATATTTTGTTTGGCAAAAAAAATACCATCATTTCGTTGTGAAATTTGATAACCAAGAAAATAAGAGAGTTCTCCTACAAGGCTCATTTCAAATTCATTTTTCATTACTAAGACTACTTCATTACACAAATCTTCATTAGTGGCACCAAAAATTATATCATCAACATATATTTGTAAAATAATTAAATCATTATTATAATGCTTAATGAAAAGTGTGTTGTCAGCACTTCCCATGACATAACCGTGTTTTAATAAAAACTGATTTCCTAGTGAAATCAACCCAATTTCCACCTAACATAAATCAAGACAAAGGTTCATGAAATCACATAACCGTGCCTATGTAACAAAATCACATAAAACCTAATTTCCTAGTGAAATCAAACCAAAGGTTCGTGAAATTCTCCAAGGGATATTACCTCATAACCCTAAGTGTATGCTTTAAGTTTCATGAGAATTGACCAAGGGAATACCCTTCAATTCTCAAAACATTATTGCTTAAGTACCTTATTGATCACCTTTAAACACCTAGATTTTTGGCATGTGAATTTCATTCACATACAAGAGTCCAATTGGGCTCAAACTTTAACTAGGGCATATTCATGGCCTTATTATCATGACATCCCAGTTTTTGTTCAAAATGAGTAGGTTTGACCCAAAAATTTTGATCTATAAATTTGTGCTATTAGCACACCAAGACTTTCCACCTAACATAAAAAGCTGGATTCCCACCAATGCTTGAATCCATCTGGTCTCAAATTTCAACCAGAGGTTCATAGGGGCCTACCTCATCACCCATCAAAATTTGGGCTCATTTGGTGTGATCTAAACATGTTGACACACAAACATGTTTTATCAAATATTTATAAAAACCGCGGGGAAATGTTTTCCAAAAATATTCATTTTTGTTCAGAGGGTGTATTTGGGTATAATATACCTATGCTTAAAATTTCAGACTTATTCACCCATTAATTGGAGAGATATACTCAAAATACTCTATGTGCTATAAGCACACCATTTCATATACTAGACAAAACTTGCATGTTGAAAATATCAACTTGCATAGCTCCAAATGGTCCAAAATTTTGTTCGGGGACTTTTATTGTCCTAATTGATCTTCCAGAGAAGATTTGATGGATTTTGAGTTCATAAAACTTAGAAATCAACACATGCATGGGTTATTAAATATTTTCTAAAACTATAGAAAAATATAGTCTAAAAATTCTCATTTTTGGACAGGAGGTGGATATAAGGTATATTCATGCATGCCCCAAATTTTAGCCTCATACCTTCAACCATTTAAAAGTTATTTAAATAATATGGTTTGTCCCCTCCTATGGACCAGTCCCACTAAAACTATCCTACAGTGAGCTGTATGGAACCAAATCAAGTGATTCAAAGTCCTATGAAAAGTAGACATCAAGGGCTACAATGTTTATCTTTGGCACTTTTTCCTAAAATAGCCTCTAAGGACCTCAAAAATGAGTTTTAATTGTCTGTATAAAATGTGATAGATTGTATGAAATGATATATTATCATTTGGCCTGCCTGTAGCTGATTTTGCATGAATCTGGAAGCAGATCCGACAAAAACTGGTTGTCTTCTTCCTCTAGCCAATGGTTAAGATGTCCAAAACTTCAAACTTTGATTTCTCCCTCTTGGGACCATCATTTTACATGAAATTAAGGGCATTAGTTTGCTCTTGAGTAGAGGAAGAGGTATGAGTCATTTTTAAAACGAATGGTGGCCGAAATCCTAGCTTTTAACATGGCTCATTCTCCATTTCGGCCATGGATCTTTTTGAAATCAAAACCTCAATTGAGGCTCGATTTCCATCACCTAAAGATCTAGGATACTAGCACAAAGGGAGAGGAGGAGAAACCAGACCTTGTTTGGGCTTGAGGTTGAGGGATTCTCAGATTTGCCATTGTCGACCACACTCCTTGAACTCCTTGTCAATCTCTCAATTCTCCACCAAATGCTTCACTTCCAGGCTTGATTTCGACTACGTTCCACCTTTTGAAGCTAATGTAGGGTTCAATGTGGAGGATGGTGGAGGTTTTAAGGGAGTGCCATGAATGGGGATTTTGTCCAAGGCAAAAATCCATGAAATTCCTTGCCACATGGCATGGGAGTGGATGGAATTCTGCAGGAAACTCCATGTGGAGTTGAGGTGCTGATGAGTCCCATTTTTATACACATTTTTGGACTCATCTGGGCCGGTATTTTAGTCAAAGCACTACATTTTAGATCCATGATCACTCATATTTGTTCTCTATACTTCATTCCATCCTAAGTGCACTTTTAGGCCCTTCTTGGTATGCTTTTGTGCTTTATTGTTGGGGGCAAGCACAATGTGCTCCCCATTCTTGTTGTGCATTTATGCTTGAGCTGGAGGGGTATTCCCAGCTGTGTTGTGGCTGATGCAGGTGGACGGTTCATCCATTTTTATCCAGAATTCATGTCTGCGCATATCGCACGGTCGTGCGTTTTCCTTGACGCACGGTCATAGGTGATCGTGCGTTCTCTTCTGGGGTGGAAAATGATGTTCTATCATTGATCGTGCGTCTCTACGCACAGGCAGTGCCCGTGCATGAAGGAATCGTACGATCGACCTGTTTAGCCTTGTTTTTGGCTTTTCTGAATTTACTCGTGCATTTTTACGCACGGTCGGCTTCGACCATGCGTGAGTAAAATGCACGGGCGCTCTGGGTCGTCTTCCTGCTGTTATTCATGATTAATATCGAACGGTTCATGCATGGTCGTGCATTCAACCGTGTGTGACCAATTTTCTGATTCTTGTCTATAAAAGCCACAGATTTCAACCTAAAAGGGATTCCGTACAGTCCGCTTTTCTTTCGGCCGCAAAGGGAGTTCCAGCTCCATTTTTCTCTCCTTCTTCCTCCACCTTTTTCCCAAGGTCACCTCCATCATCCAAGTGCTTCAAGGAGAGGAGGCTACACTCATCTTCATCACTAAGCTAGGAGTTCTTCGCAGCAGACGTGGCCGGATTGTAGTTTATCGGAGAAGACGGGTCCATTGGGAGGAAGTGACAACCCTCCTCTACCCCGGAAGATAGCTGGAACCGAGCTAGGATGCGGATTGAGAAACCGATGACTCCTACCGAGAATCTACAGCAAGCCTCCGGATTCGGTTGTATCTCTTGCATTTTTCTCTTCTTAGGTTATTGTTGCTTGCAGTGTAATCTTCTATTTTATGATGATGTTTGTACTCTGCACTTGAGTTGATCTTTATTACATTGTTATGCAATGATATTATTTGTGTATGAGTACTTGAGGTGAGCTCTTGTGGTGATTATGGTGTGAGCGATTTGGGTTGGCTACACTAGCTATTGATAGGTGTGAGCTTTGTGACGAGGTGCTTGTGACCCTCATTCCGTCGGTGCGATTCACTCCATCAGCAAGCCTTCTCGTCCATCCTCCTTGTGAAACAGTGCGCTCAAGGCCTGCCTAGTTTCCATCTCGACGTGTGAGTTTTCTGGAGAGGGAGAATCTGAGAGAGGAGCTCTTCCATTTGTAAATTGCATTCTTTTGTTTTATTCCTCCGTATTCTGTTTTACTGTTTTATATTAGGTTGCTTTAGTAATTATTGTTAGGTGTAATGTTGTGCACAATAGTGTTTTTCTTTTGAAACTAGTTATCTTCACACAATGTGGGCTTCATTTAATATTCGATGTCGTTGGTGTGGAGATATTTCTCATGCTAGTGATAGATGCTCATTGGGAGACAATAGCCCTAGCACTCAAGGCCCAGCATATGGAGCACCAACTCCGTCTGGTACTCCATATGGTGCATGTAAGTCTTATGGCTACTCTTTTGCTCCGCACATGCCCTTTTTGCATTCATCTCCCGTCCAATTTGATCCGAAGAAAAATGCAAAACAGTGCTTGTTTTGTCGGAGCATGGATCATGCCTTGAAGGATTGTGCTGCATTTCTTCGCCAATTGGACGAGGATGACGAGCCGGATATCCGGATCGTCCCAACACCTGACTCTGACATCACCCCTTCCACCTCTGATTACATTGATGTATCACCTTCAAGTTTTGAAGGGAATGATACAGACACGCTAATCAGGATTGTGGGTGATCTAGGCTCTTACATGGCTGGGTCCATCTCCCCTGTCCATATATCACCATGCATGGACTCGATTCTTTGTGAGGAATCGGTGCTTGACATTTATCCAAGCACCCCTATTGTGCATATTACAGTCGTCTCTGACGACATTGTTGACGATGTGTCGCAAGATGAGGCTGGCAATCTAAGTATTATGCCTATTCCTATGGAGGAGGACAACCTTCTAGGTGAAGAGGAGTTTTCCTCAGCACCGGTGGAGGAAGTCCAAATCTTAAGCCAGACCACTGTTGATCCCGCCGAACCTTGTAGCATTGATGACAATGCTGACATTATTTTACTTTCCCAACCTGATGGGAGTGAGAACGGGCTCACTCCCCCAATTGATTTTTATTCATGTTTTTCTTCTCTTTTATTCCCTAACCCCCCTTCTCTATCCGAGCCTATGCAGGTTGAGCCTCCACAGGTACTCCAGGAGGACTTGGAGCATTTTGCTCAAGTCAATGATGAGTGTATCCTCTCATGTGAGGAGGCTGACCCCTCCTCCATAGAGGAAGCCTCATTCATTGCCTTCTCCTCCTGCCGCCTCCCTGAAGATGACACGTGGTTGGGCAAGGATTATTTTGGTGAGATGAGTGAGGACTCCTCCTCCTCTTCTTACTTTCTACTTCCTCTACCTGTGTTAAGCAGGTATTCTTATTTAGGTAGAGGGGTAACTGTTCTGTTGTCGTATGGTACCCGCTACTGACACGCATATTAGAACAGTTACCTGTTCATTTTCTTTTTCATAGGCCCATTAGCTAGAACTGTTATGTTTTTAAATAAGTCGTGTTGGGAGAACAATAACCCCAGTAGTTATCTTATTTGTTTTTGTCTTTTAATGTATCTCTGTCAAAAATTAGTTAGTTATATTTTGCTTTAGTGTTTTTGCGGAGCTCACCCCCTAGCAGGTATTTTCTATTTGTGAAGGCGGTGATCGTGATTCTTCGTATGGCGGCTTTGCCGAGGTTTTTTACCCTAGTCATCTGGTATGCTCATTTCTGAGCATGGGTAACTTTATCTTCCCCTAGTCTTTTATTTAATTTTCATGATTACATCATTTGTGTATATCGCTTAGATTAAGTCTGGGGGAGAACTGTGTATCTGTTACCCACTGCACACACTCAATGTCAGCGCATGCTAGAAGTATTTTATTTTAGTTATTTTACTTGTTCATCTTCACCGCACACCACAACACCCACTTGAGCGCGCACTCACTTGTTTGTGTGCTTCCATACACGCTATCCGGGTTTGGAATGTGAAATAGGATGTTAGCTTATGAATTGCAAATCAAAGTACAATGTTAACTCTTGCAGTGCTCTAGTCGCATCCAAATGCTCTCATAGAAATTTGAGTAAAATTAGATTATCTTTATGCTTTTAATTTACCATTAGTATTCTTGTGTAGTTTTTGATTTATTATACTCATTTGGTAAATTTGAATGAAACTTGCGGTAGCACGGTGTTGTGTGTATGCGAGCGCTAGGTGCGAGCTGCTCGAGTCGGAAGGAAGGTTTATCTTTCTCGTGGGCTAAGAACTTTCCCCAAGCGACTCTCGAAGCATTGGTGAGAGCAGTTGCTTAAGTTGAGCGGGACGTAGGCCATCTTGTTGGCTAGTTTGAGCCTTGATTTCCATGACCTACGTACTTACCTTTGCAACAAAATTCGTGCCTACCCATCCTTTGTTTCAGCTCTTCCGTCAATCACCAAAGCCTGAAGCTTATCCTATTATGGCAACCAGGTAGTGAGTTAACTGAAAGTTTATTTCTTATTTGGGTGTGATGTTTGGAATTTTTGTGATGTGAAAAAAATTATATTGTGTGCTGAATGCATTCTTGTAAACCAATCGGGGGATAAAATAAATAGAAAGAAAATGAAAAGAAAAATCTGAGGAAAGAATAGAAATGAAAAAAGATCCCCTTTGGCGTAATAGAAAAATTCAGTGGTATTTGTTTGGAGTAGGCTGTGTGTACGCCCAGTTTTCAAGCTAAGTCTGGGGGTGTGTTACACTAGCGCTATTTTGGGCTTGTTCGGGGTCAGCGCTTTGATGTTGCTAATTTGGGTTGCGTAGCCTTTCAGTTTATCTTTGTATATCAGTTCGTAACCTAAGCCTAAAAAAAACCCGAAAGACCTACTGATTCACCTTATAAGTTTGCTAGCACCGTGGAAAGAGTGTGACCGGGAAAGCTTATGGCTCACGACGTTGATGGATTTCAGCAGAGTTACTGTTGAAATTGTTGAAGTGGAAGTTTGGAGGGCCTTTGGACCTGGGCGGTCTGGGAGGAGGTCGGGCGGTCTGGTGTGACTGCACTACCTGGCGGTCTGCCACTGCGGTCTGGCTGGTCTTAGCCTAGCTGCGGTCTCCTGGCTTGATCGCTGGTTTGGGTCCAAGGCGGCTGAAGGTGAAGGCCGCGCGGTCTGTCTCTGATCGCGTGGCGGGCTGTTCGTCTTCAGGTGTGCGTGGTCTGTGTTTGATCGCGTGGCGTGTTGTCCTCTTCAAGGCTGTGGCGGTCTGGTGTGACCGCACAGCTTGATCCAGGTTTTCTCCAGAATGCGGTCTGGTGGCTGACCGGGCTTTCTGGTGGTATTCGCAGACTAAGGGTCTTAGTCGCGCGGTCTCAGTTCGCAGTCTCAGGAGGAGAATGGTATGCGAGCTGGTCGCTGTTCGCGGTCTCAGGAGGAGACCGGCATGCGGACAGGAGTTCGCGGTCTGTTAGCGAACTGGCTGTGTTCGTGGTCTCGGACGAACACAGGAGGTGAACAGCTTCGGGCGGTCTAGCGATCTTCTTTGGAGTCGCGATCTGCTGTGAGAGTGGCGGTCTCTCATAGTCGATGTTGAAGCTGACGGGTTCACCAAGAATGAAGCAGGAGTACTGTTGCTGATCGCGAGGTGTGACCGGTCAGGTCGCGCAGTCTGGAGGGTGGTGATCCTATCTCATAGGGTGGTGACTGGATCAGGTCTCACACCTATAAATAGGACCCATCGGCAGCAATAATTAACACACACCAAGTGTAAGCTGAACTTTCTTCTTTCCTACGGTCTAAGATTATCTGACCGGGCGGTCTGCTGATTGAACTCTTCTTGTGCAGCTTCTGCGGATAGTGCGGGCAGCAGCGATCACCTCTTCCTCTGAAAGTGTTCGGGCGGTCTGCGGCTTGGAGTTGTGGTGCTGGAGTTCGGGAGAATCAGGAGTTCGAAAGGAAGGGTGCGGACTGATCAGCGGTCTGGTGTTGTTCTGAGGTCGGCTGCGGTCTGCGGGTTGGCGAATTGCTGAGGTCGCAAGGGGAGACCGCGCGGTCTCGTGTTATCTTCAACTTTGTATTTTTCTCTTTGGTGTTTGTGCTGGCGAAATCATGTCTCGCCAAGCATGCCTTGCCTTGTAATTTGAAGTTGCTTTCAATAAAGATCAGTTGTTTGCCTCCATTTGCTTCTGGTTGTTTGGTTTGTAACTCTAAGTTGACTAACTCCTGCTCACTTCATAAAGATTCGAAAAATTTCACATGGTATCAGAGGGAGGTTGGAGTGGTTGAGCAGTGAGTGACTTAGAGTAGCCATTGCCTTTGTGAAGAAGGAACCAGTGGTAGAGCAATGGAAGCGAGGGGTCTTGGAATTTAAATGCTTACATCGACTAACTTCAAGAAGTGGAAGTCGTGTATGCAGAGCTATCTTCTAGGTGAGGACCTTTGGGAGGTAGTTGGAGGAGATCAGACGCAGGAAGTTGTCCCGGAAGGAGATAATGGGGCTGAGGTGAGAACTTGGAGGAGGAGGAATGCGAAGGCAGAGTTCTCTCTGAAGAGGGCAATCTCACCTGATCTGTTTGATCACATTCTGGGATGTGGATCGGCTGCAGAGATCTGGAAAGCCCTGGATGGGTTGTTTAACAAGAAGAATGTAGCAAGGCTACAGTTCTTGGAGAATGAGCTGGCAAGGTCGGCTCAGGGAGATCTTTCTATCTCCACTTTCTTTCTGAAGATGAAGAACTTGTGCGCTGAAATCTCAGCATTAGATCCTGATGAGCCTATCTCTGAGGCGAAGCTGAGATGGCGAAGTGCTCTTCCCAGGGAAGAAGAAGAAGTGGGATAAGAAGAAGAAGACCGCTGGAGGAGGCTATGGGCCTTCAACTTCTGGGCAGCAGGAAAGGGGGTATGCTCCCAAGGCTGACAGGAAGAAGAAGGGGGAAGGTCCGAAATTCTTCAAGTGTGGCAAGTATGGCCACATCAAGAAGGATTGCAAGATGGTCACCCAAGATGGGCATACTGCGGAGAAGGAGGAAGCTGAGGCCAGACACTTTGAAGGAGGTTGGGGAGGAGCCTTCTCGGCTTCTGTTGGAGCTTCTGCTCCTATCAACTATCTGGAAGACTGGATCGTGGACTCGGGGTGTGGTCATCACCTTACCGGAGACGAGACCAAGCTTTCTTCTGCACAGCCCTATACAGGTAACAATGCAATCATTACTGCTGATAATACTGTGCATCCAGTAGAGAAGGTGGGGGTTGTTTCCTTGGGCAGTGATAGAGGGCCACTTACTTTGAAGAGTGTCTATCACGTGCCTGGTATGAGGAAAAACCTCTTCTCCGTGACCAACGTTGTAGACGCTGGGTATCACGTTATGTTCGGCCCAACAGAAGTAAAGTTTCTACGCAATTTTGAGGCTGTAAAGGCCGAGGTCGTCCATGTCGGGAGACGGGCAAAGGACTTGTTTGTTTTATCAACAAGTTCCTACGTCGACAAGATGAAGACGAATGATGGTGCCGTTATATGGCACGAGAGGTTGGGGCACGCAGGGATGGATAAGCTGAAAGCTATGGCGGTGAGAGGTCTGGTCAAGGGCCTGCCAAGTCTATCTTCCTACGGTGAAGGTCATGTTTGCGCGGGATGTCAGTTCGGCAAGTCTCATCGGCTACCGTTTGATAAGTCACAGACAAGGAGTAGTGTGCCGTTGGAGTGCATCCACGGTGACTTGATGGGACCAATTGCTACCCCAAGCCTCGGAGGCAGCAGATATATGCTAGTGTTAATCGATGATTACACCATATGTCTGGGTTTATTTCCTAAAGGAGAAGGCGGAGGCGTTTGCCAAGTTTGTGGAGTTCAAGGAGCTCGTGGAGGGTCGGCTAAGACTGCGGGTGAAGAATCTGAGGACTGACAACAGAGGGGAGTAGACCACCAGTGAGTTCTCTACTTTTTGCAGGAAGGTGGGCATCTGGAGGGAGCTCACTTGTGCACATACTCCACAACAGAACGGGGTTGCAGAGCAGAAGATCCATCATTTGACGGAGACCTGCAAGTGTTGGCTGCATGCCAAGAGTATCCCAAAGTCCTTCTGGGCGGAGGGAATGTCTTGTACCGCCTACGTCATTAATAGGATGCCTCTGAGTCCCATCAACATGTTGACTCCGCATGAGATGATGTTCAAAGAGAAGCCAAGCGTGGCACATCTTAGGGTGTTTGGATCCACCTGCTACGTGCATGTTCCCGATGCTCTTCGGACGAAGCTAGATGCGAAAGCAAGGAAGCTAGTCTTCGTGGGATACGATGAGCGGAAGAAAGGATGGAAGTGCATGGACCCGGAGACACGGAGGTTTGTTGTATCTCGCGACGTCGTGTTCGATGAGGTGACATCTTACAAGGGGTCTTCTGATGTGGAGCTACCAGAAAGCAGGATGGAAGTGCCAGAGAAAGCTGTGGAGGATCTTCAGGTGGAGCTACCTGTGTCACCAGGTGGACCATCTCCTTCTAGTTCCGATATGGGGGCTTTTACCTGGGAGCAGGGGGAGCGATGCTCCTAGCACGTCTGGAAGAGGAGCTAGAGAAGAAGCAGCTGGAGATAATGCGGTTCAGGGGAAGGAGCTGAGGAGGTCGAAGCGAGCGATCGTCGCCCCTGATCGTTATACAGGAGGAAACGCAGTGAGCTTCGTCTCATGTTTCTTCGCTGGTCCCTTGGATGAGAGGGAGCCGTCGAACTTTGAGAAGGCCAGAGGCGTGAAGGAGTGGGACGTTGCAATGCAAGAAGAGATGGCAGCTCTTGAGAAGAATGAGACCTGGTCTCTTGTGCCCAAGCCCAAGGGCACCACTCCTGTTACATGCAAATGGGTCTACAAGCTTAAGAAGAAGACTGACGGCAGCATCGAGCGGTACAAGGCTCGCCTTGTAGCTCGGGGGTTCTCGCAGCAGTACGATGAATACTACGAGGAGACTTTCAGTCCGGTGGCAAAAATGACTTCAGTTCGATTCATCATTGCCTTGGTGGCTTTCATTGGATGGGAGATTTGGCAGCTCGACGTCAAGAGCGCTCTCTTGTGCGGCGAGATTGACAATGACATCTTTATGGTCCAGCCACCAGGCTTTGTGTCTGAAGATTTTCCGGAGCATGTCTTCAAGCTGAAGAAGGCCCTGTATGGGTTGAAGCAAGCGCCGAGGGCGTGGTACGGGAAGATCGCAGAATATCTCCTATTCTGTGGATTTGTTGCTTCAGACTCAGACTCAAGCTTGTTCGTCAAGAAGAGCGGGGAGCTTCAAGTCATCGTGCTGCTATACGTCGACGATATGATCGTGACGGGGAACTCGAAGGAGGAGGTAGCGCAGCTTCGGGACGATCTGTCTATCAGGTTCGAGATGAAGGACTTAGGTGAGCTTCACCACTTCCTTGGACTCGAGGTGCAGAGGAAGGAAGGTGGAGTGCTAGTGACCCAGGCCGGCTATGCGGAGCGGATCGTGGAGCGATAGGCATAAAGGAAGGGAAGTGCACCTCCACACCGCTGGAGAAGGCTATGAAGCTTCGGAAGGATGAGGGGAGGATTATGCATGATCCGTTGGTGTTCCGAGTTCTGGTTGGGATCTTGATCTATCTGACGATCACGAGGCCGGATATTGCATATGCAGTTGGCAGAGTGAGTCGATATATGGCAGAGCCACGGGTACCTCATCTGCTAGCGGCCAAGAACATTTTGAAGTATGTCAAGGCGACCTCGGACATGGGTCTCCTGTACAGGAGGGATGCGGGCTTCGAGGTGTGAAAGTGCACAGTTAACCTCACTAGAATTCTCTAGAGGGGGGTGAATAGAGATTAAAAAATATTTTGTGCAAAGTTAATATATATATATGTATGATCACAGATTAGAACTTCCCACACACACCAACAAGAATTAAACAAATAAAAAAAATAAATGCAAGAAAAGAAATCACATCACAACACAAAGAGATATAGTGGTTCCCCAAACTTTGGGTAGTCCACTCTTCTACCCCCTTGGTAGGAAATTCACTATCTTGTACTGAGTCTTTTGATAAGGAGACTCTTAGAACCACCCTGAGTCTTTTGACAAGGAGACTCTTAGAACCAACTGAGTCTTTTGAAAAGGAGACTCTTAGAACCAGTACACTGAATTTTTTGAAGAGAGATTCTAAAAACTCTTTACAATGTTTAAGTAAGAATAAGAAAGAAATAAGAACAAGAATGAATCTTCTTCCTAGCAAGAAGATTGGAAGCACAAGAAGTGAATTAAATCTTTTTTCTATAGAGAGAAGAAGATTGTAGCTTTTCCCTCTTATGTGAGAGCTATCAGAATTTGCAGCAGAGTGACTTCAGAAGCAGGAGAAGAAGAATGCTTGAATATTGCTGCATGGCTATTTCTCAATTCTCTCTTTATCACTTGGGAGCTTTTCCTCTTTTTCAATGAGTAAAAATGGTGGATCCCTTGTTGTCTTTCTCTGCCGACCTCCTTAGTTATTTATAGCTCTGTTCATTAAAATAACACTATAGGAGAGTAATCAATTAGCAGGTAGAGTATTAGAAAGAAAGAGAAATTTCCATAACAGTTATATCCATACAAGGAAAGTATTCAATCTGATTTCAAATAATGTCCATAAATGATTTAATCAATTTAGCCAAGAATCTATTAGAGGAAAGAATGATTCAGAACGGCTATAAAGAATAAATTGATTCCATATAAATCAGATCTATAAAAGAGGGAAAGAGATCTGGCGATTTTTGAATTAATCATATAAATCGACGTGCGTCAATTACTATTCGACGTAGGCGTCGAATTCATCATGGCAGAGCGTTGAGAGGAGAATAAGGAAGGTGCGTCGACTAGGGTGCGTCGACTTCTCAAGATACGTCGATTAGAAGTCAGAGCTACGTCGACATAGGATACGTCGAATTCTGCTTGGAGCTACTTCGACTCATTCTGAAAGGAACGTCGATATAACCTCGCCGTTGCGTCGAATACTATTCGACGCATATTGACTTAACCTTGATTTTCCTTTCTTAGAATTCATATTTAACTCTTTTTCAGGGGTTAAGAGAAATCATTTTCCCAACAATCTCCCCCTATTTGTCTTAACCCTATTTAGAGGGAAATTGTACTAGCACATAATTACCCAAGCATAGCATTTGTAAAGATAAGAAATATATTAAATAATCAGAAGAGAAATTAGAATAAGAAAGCATATGACAAGTATTTGTCTTTCACAAGAATTAAACCAAAAACTTCTTTTTGTACATGAAGTTGACAAAAACAGAATAAAGTTTCCTAGATAAGTTTTCAATAGCATCAAAAATGTAGCCCCTGGCTCTATCAGGTCGTTCCTGGACATTCCTGATGATTGTATGCAGTTTTTCTAATAGTTTATCACCATCAGGGATTGTGTCATTTATGGAGTAGCCTTTGCTGATGATGATTGCTGCCTTTTCATCAATCACCTCAATTGTAATGTTTTGAACTTTCTTTTCAGTAGGCTTGATCTCAGGTGGTCCCTTGTTATCAACCTTGGGCCTATATTTTGTTTTCTTTTCTGATTGCTGCTTCTCAGGAATGTCAGCAATTTTTCCTTTCCCTTTCCAGGGAGAGGCATGCCATTTTTCTAATTTTACAGGTCTGTTGGGCTTCTTGTAGGGAATGTAAGTATCTTCTGTACACCCTACACCCTTCTTGTGTTTTTGACCTTTTTCTAGAATGATCCCTGCCTGAGGGTTTTTCTTTTGATAAGCTTCAATATCAAACAACTTCTTTGGAATTTTGATAGAAGATTCAGCAAGAATTTGTTCTTTAGTCATTCCCTTGTTGATCTTTTCAATACATGCATTCCTTTTATCTTCCACTTCTTTCCTAGCTGCTTCATATTCATACAGTTCTCTTTCTCATATCTCTTCATGCCTCTTTTCCATGTCAGGGTCATGGTACTCCTTCACAGGGCTGTTAGGAGTGATAATAAGCATCTTTTCAAATCTTTTTATTTCCTCACATGCTTTTCTATACTTCCTTTCTTTTGCATACTCTCTCCTTTCTTCTTTGGAGAAGTTTTGCCAGTAGGGAATGGCTTCTCTTTTCCTTTTCATCTGTCCTCCTGGACTTTGCCTAGGTAGGATCTGTTTAAAGAGTCTTGCTACTTGTGGAGGTAGAGGTAGCAAAGGAGGTAGAGAAGAAGGTTGAAGTGGAGGTAGAGGTAAAGGTGGAGATGAAGGAGAATGAGTTTTCTCTTTGGGTGGAGAGGGAACTATATCAAGAAGAGGAGTCTGTTCTGCAATAGAAGGCAGAATGACTTCAGGTAGAATGATCTCTGCTGAGGGATGATTGTCTCCTCCAAGATCTTTTGTAGGGATGTCCTCAAGTAGAGGTGTCTTCAGCTTGATGTAACTGGCAGAGAAGCCAGGGGAGTGATGTTGAAGTTCCTCCTCACATAAGTGTGCATCAATCCACATCTGTCCATTCCAATCATCAGAGGTGACTGCTTCTTCCTCCCCCTGGATTTCTGGGTTCTTTACTACAGGAATCTCCCCCTGGTTATATGGGTCATCAACTATGAATGCTGAATCCACAGCATGCTCCCCTTCAGTGTTGTAAGAGGAGGATTCACCAAAATGTTTGATGAAGGTGTAGTCAGAGTGATTTGAGAGGAGTGGAGCCTATAATGGAATTGGAGTAATAGTTAGAGAGAATACTTAGAGTTGGAGAGAAGAGAGTTAAACCTGAGCTTTAAGTGAGATCAAAGACCTGGCAAGAGGGGTTTCTGGAGCAACTCTCCCCCTGGTTTATATCTTTCAGGAAGGATGTAAACCTTTGTGGCGACAGAGGTTCTTCTCGAAGAAGAGCATGAAGCTCAGGAAGAGAGGCAGATAGGGTGGCCAATTTGGCTTCATAGGTGGTGATCATATTGGCACATTCATTGGAGAAGTTGGTTAGACGTGTCTGGAAGTCGTTGAGAAGATTTTCCAGAGCATCGTTCATCGCTTTGATAAGGGCAGATTGACCAGGAGTGGGCGCCATTGAAGTAGAAAGAGAGAGAGGTAGAAGACAAAGTTTTGGAGGGTTCATAAAGGTATATGTTATGAAATAAGAAGTATTATTTAAAGAAGATGAAACGTCGAGAAAGGAAACAGAAATCAAGGTAATCCAATCGTCAGAAGAGGAAGTAAGGATTTGATTCTAATTTTAACCTGAAGTCGTCGTTACATCGAATGGATGTCGACTTTTGCGTCGATATAGAGTCGGCGCTCCGTGGAGATTGGCCAGCCTGGAGTTCTATCGACGTGATCATAGTCTTGCGTTGATATGAATTCGACAGTGCGTCGATAAAGGATCGACGTAACTTTGTCTGATGGAAATCGGTGTCAGCGTCGAGTTTGTCTCGACGGAGCGTCGATATGTATTCGACGTATCTGCAAGAAATTTTCTTAGATTGTCTGATTTCTTTAGAGTTCCCTAACAATGGTGTTTACAAGCTTCCATCAAGCATTCCTAAGGTGTTTATGAAGTAGTTGTGCTTGGTTTCATCCAAGGGTTTTGTAAAAATGTCTGCTCTTTGACTTTCTGTGGGTATGTATTCTAAGGTTATCTTACCTTTTTCTACATTGTCTCTAAGGAAGTGATGCCTGATCTCTATGTGTTTGGTTCTACTATGAAGGACTGGGTTAGATGCTATAGATATAGCACTAGAGCTATCACAATAAATCTTAGAGTTATTGACTTCCAGTTTGTAGTCAAGAAGCTGATTTTGCATCCACAAGATTTGTGAACAACAGCTCCCAGCAACTATATATTCAGCTTCAGCTGTTGAGGTTGAGACTGAGGTTTGTTTCTTACTAAACCATGAGATTAATCTGTCACCTAGGAATTGGCAAGTGCCAGATGTGCTTTTTCTATCAACTCTACATCCAGCGTAGTCTGCATCTGAGAAACCTATTAATTCAAAGTTGGTTTCTGCTGAATACCATAGACCTAGTTCAAGAGTTCCCTTTAGGTATCTAAGAATCCTTTTTACAGAGGGGAGATGGGATTCATTTGGATCAACCTGAAATCTAGCACATATGCAAGTTGCAAACATAATGTCAGGTCTGCTAGCAGTGAGATATAGAAGGGATCCTATGATTGCCCTATATGTCTTTTGATCTATTGATTTTCCCTTGTCATCCTTTTCTATAATGGCATTTGTTGCCATGGGGATTTTCATAGAGGAGGCTGATTCCATACCAAACTTTTTGATTAGCTCTTTAGTGTACTTTGATTGTGAGATAAAGATTCCTTCACTACTTTGTTTTACTTGTAATCCTAAGAAATATGAGAGTTCTCCCATACTACTCATTTCAAATTTATATTGCATGAGATTAGCAAATCTTTTACACAGTTTAGGATGAGTTGAGCTAAAGATGATATCATCTACATATATTTGAACAAGAAGAAGTTGGTTTTTATGGGTTCTAGTAAAGAGTGTTTTGTCTACTTTTCCTCTTTCAAAGGAATTTTCCAAAAGAAAGATAGAGAGAGTTTCATACCAAGCTCTAGGAGCTTGCTTAAGGCCATATAGTGCTTTGTTGAGTTTATAAACAAAGTTAGGAGAGGAGGGATTAACAAAACCTGGTGGTTGCTCCACATATACCTCTTCTTGAAGGTCACCATTCAGAAAAGCACTCTTGACATCCATCTGATATACTTTCATCTTCATGAAAGCTGCATAGGCAAGAAAGAGCCTAATTGCTTCCAGTCTGGCTACTGGAGCAAAGGTTTGATTGTAGTATATTCCTTCTTCTTGTCTATATCCTTGTGCTACAAGTCTTGCCTTGTTCCTGACAATTACTCCAGTGGAATCTAATTTGTTTCTATATACCCATTTTGTGCCAATCACTGGGTAGTTTCTTGGTCTTTCCACTAAATTCCATACTTTGTTTCTCTCAAATTGGCCTAGTTCTTCTTGCATGGCCATAATCCAGTAAGGATCACAATTTGCTTCCTCAAACTTCTTTGGTTCAACTTGTGATAGGAAGCATTGGAGCATCATCCCATTGGAGACCTGGTGTCTTGTTCTTACTCCTGCATTGGGGTCTCCAATTACTTGATTTTGTGGATGATCTTTTAAATTGACCCTTGTCCTGCCTGGACTTGGCAGATGTTCTTCTTCCTCATTGGTGACAGGGTCAATGTCCACCTGGCCTTCCTGAACCATGTTCTCTTGTGGGAGTTGGTTTTGCATGCTCTCTTCTGAATCTTCTTCGTGTTCTTGTTCAGATTCCTCACTTGATTCCTTTATCTTGTTTTCTTTTCCATTATCTAGAACCAGTTGTTCAAGCTGTATTTCTATGCTGCTGCTTTCCTGTGGAAAAGAGCTGGTGGGAGTTTCCTCCCCCTTAAACAACATGTTAGTTTCATCAAATATAATGTGCATAGACTCTTCAATTTTAAGAGTTCTCTTGTTATAGCACCTATAGGCTTTACTAGATGCTGAATATCCCAGAAATATTCCATCATCAGATTTCTTTTCAAACTTGGCAAGATGATCCTTTCCATTATTTAGGATAAAACAAGCACATCCAAAGATCTTAAAATATTTAACTAGGGGTGTTTTCCTTTCAGGAGCTCATATGGAGTTTTTGATTTAGTTTTGTGTATTAGGCTTCTATTTAGAACATAGTTGGCAGTGTTGACTGCTTCAGCCCAGAAAGTTTTTGGCAAACCTGATTCTACAAGTAAGGTCCTTCCTGATTCTATCAAAGTCCTATTCTTTCTTTCAGCAACTCCATTTTGCTGAGGAGTTCTAGGGGCTGAAAACTTTGTTTGTTACCTATATCTTCACAGAAACTACTCATAAACTGATTTTCAAATTCAGTCCCATGATCACTTCTGATTATGGAAACCTGACTATTGAGTTCAGATTGAATTTGTTTTATGAATCTTGAGAGAGTCTTGGGGGTTTCAGACTTAGCCCTTAGAAAGAATACCCAGCTGAATCTAGAGTAGTCATCCACAATGACTAGGGTATAAGATTTTCCACCTAAGCTCTGAGTGGAGATGGGACCAAAGAGATCCATGTGTAGTAAGTAAAGGACCCTGGGAGAGTCATCCTTACCAATTGGTTTGAAGGATGATTTGGTTTGTTTTCCTAGTTGGCAAGGTCTGCATGGAGAATCCTTAGAGTACCTACCCTTTGGTAAGCCTCTGACTAGGTTATTTTTTGCTAGTTTACTAATTGTTTTGTAGTTTAGATGACCTAGTCTCCTATGTCATAGTTCACTTTAATCAATAATATTGTTGAATAAACAGACTTCTCTGGGTGAGGAACTAAAGTCCACTACATATACTTTTCCTTTACTAATTCCATTGAGTACCGTGGCACCAGTCTTGATATCAATAATATGGCAGAATAGTGTGGTGAATTTTACCTCATACATACCATTTTCACATATCTGACTTATACTTATCAGATTGTGCTTCAGTCCTTTGACTACTGCCACATTCTTGAAGGTGACTTTCCCTTCTTTGAAATCTCCAAAGCCCTTGGTTTGGCCACAGCTAGAGTCTCCAAAAGTTACTAATGGTCCAAGTCTGTCCTCAAAGTTGATTAACAGGTTTTTGCATCCTGTCATGTGCATGGAGCATCCACTGTCCAAGTACCACACCAGCCTGGAGATGTGATACATCTGCACATAAAATTTTAAACATTAGTTTGAACCCTGCTGAGCTGGGGTCCCTTTCTCCCATCAGTGTGAAATTTAATAAGAGAGTAAGTGGGTTTTTCTGAATATCCTTCCTCCTTTAGGGGCATTGGTTTATCATACCAATTTTCTTTGGTGATGTTACAGAAGTAGTGATCATAGTAAAAGGAGATGGATTGAGATTGTTGTTTGGTAGAGGAGAGATGTCTGTCTGATTGGTTGCGTCGATATGTATTCGACGTAGGTTTATGGTTGCGTCGATATGAAGTCGACGCTTTCTCCATTCTGCGTTTTCTTTCAGTCGAAGCATGAGATAGGTTGCGTCGGGTAGAAGTCGACGCACTTTGGTGTATGCGTCGATTAGAGGTCGACGCACGTTGATAAGTATTCGACGTAAGTTTAAATTTTAATTGAGGATATCTTCCTAGGATTCCTTTATATATAATGGGATTAATTTTATTAAAGACAGTGGTTGTTTCTGGATTTTCCTGTGATCTTTCTCCTGTCAAATGTCTTTCCCTAGTGGAGTGAATGGGATGTCTCCAAACAGATTTCCTAGGTGATTGAGATTTTGGTTCTAAGTTAGTATTATTTTCTAGTTGTCTAAATCTATTAGTAAGATTTTTTGAGATGTTCTTGAGCTTCTGACTTCTCCCATTTAGAGAGTCTTCAAAGGACTTTACTTTTGCTAGCTCATTTCTTAGTGTTTGGTTTTCTGTACAGATTTTGTCTAATTCCTTTTCTAAGAGTCCTAGACTGAGCTCATAGTTATTATACTGTGTGTTCACTTGTTTGAGAGTTTTTAATTCATTTTTTAGTTCATCTATTTCTTTTTCAGATTTGATTAAATTTAAACAGAATTCTTTGAAATTGTTTTTGAAGTCAGTGGAAGATAAATCTACATCATCAAGTATATTTACCATAGATGTGTCATCATGCTTCTCAGTGGCCATCAAACAGGTTTCCTCCAGCTTGGTCTCTTCTTGATCATTGTCGGATGAGGTGCTTTCTTCAGTTTCTGAATCGCTCCATGATTGAGCAATGAGACATTTCTCTTTCTTCTTTTTCTTCTGTAGATCTGTTCTTTTCAGATCTTTCTTTTTGCTGATCTCCTTAGGACATTCAGGTGAAATATGTCCAGGTTTCCTGCAAGAGTAACATATAATCTCTTTAGTAGGTGTTTTATTATACCTGGTTTTTGAGTCTCTTCCTCTGGATCCTTCCGATTTAATCCACTTCTTAAACCTTCTGGCTAGCAGACTGATCAACTCCTCATCACTTGTAGAGGGTTCACCTTCAACAGCCTTCAATGCAATACTCTTTTCTTTTGAGAGTGAGGGAGCTTTTTCTTTCTCTTCTTTCTCAGCTCTTGTCTTCAACAGATGTTCATAGGATTTTAATTTGCCCAATAGGACATCTGTTGAAATTTCTCTTTGACTTCTGGAGTCTCTAATTGGCCAGATTCTTGAATCTCAAGAGCTAGGGAAGCAAGTAAGCAGTTTGTCATTTATCTCTGTGAGAGATTTGTCCTTTTCAAGTGTCTTCAACTCATTCACTATGAGGCTGAATCTGGCATACATGTCAGCAACACTTTCACCTTCTTTCTTCTGAAAGTTTTCATATTGAGAGATGAGTAGTGCCTTTCTATCCTTTTTCTCATCAGCACTTCCCTCTACCATTTTGGTGAGAGCTTCCCATACTTCCTTAGCTGACTCACAATCAGCAATCTTTTGGAAGATTTCATCTGAGAGGGTTGAGACTAGGATATTCATAGCCTTGGCATCATATCCTTGGGCTTTCTTTTCTTCCTCTGTCCACTCAGCTTTTGGAGCAAGTGTTTCAGTCACTTTTCCACTTGAGTCCTTTCTGAATGGCTTGGGGGGACCTGTCAAGATAACATTAAATAATTCATCATCAATAGAGTTTAAATAAATTCTAATTCTTGTTTTCCAAAGTGCAAACTTTTCAAGGTTGCAAATTGGTGGTCTGGTGGAAGCATAATCTTTGATTTGTGCCATGTGAAAAATAATTGTTAGAAAAATATATATATATAAATAAGAGGTAGGATCTTTTTGATCAAGGAGTTAACCTTTTTAGATTAACCTCCCTCTGATACCAATTGAAAGTGCACAGTTAACCTCACTAGAATTCTCTAGAGGGGGGGGGGGGGGGGGGGGTGAATAGAGATTAAAAAATATTTTGTGCAAAGTTAATATATATATATGTGTGTATGATCACAGATTAGAGCTTCCCACACACACCAACAAGAATTAAACAAATAAAGAAAAATAAATGCAAGAAAAGAAATCACAGCACAACACAAAGAGATATAGTGGTTCCCCAAACTTTGGGTAGTCCACTCTTCTACCCCCTTGGTAGGAAATTCACTATCTTGTACTGAGTCTTTTGATAAGGAGACTCTTAGAACCACCCTAAGTCTTTTGACAAGGAGACTCTTAGAACCAACTGAGTCTTTTGAAAAGGAGACTCTTAGAACCAGTACACTAAATTTTTTGAAGAGAGATTCTAAAAACTCTTTTACAATGTTTAAGTAAGAATAAGAAAGAAGAAAGAAATAAGAACAAGAATGAATCTTCTTCCTAGCAAGAAGATTGGAAGCACAAGAAGTGAATTAAATCTTTCTTCTATAGAGAGAAGAAGATTGTAGCTTTTCCCTCTTATGTGAGAGCTATCAGAATTTGCAGCAGAGTGACTTCAGAAGCAGGAGAAGAAGAATGCTTGAATATTGCTGCAGGGCTATTTCTCAATTCTCTCTTTATCACTTGGGAGCTTTTCCTCTTTTTCAATGAGTAAAAATGGTGGATCCCTTGTTGTCTTTCTCTGCCGACCTCCTTAGTTATTTATAGCTCTGTTCATTAAAATAACACTATAGGAGAGAAATCAATTAGCAGGTAGAGTATTAGAAAGAAAGAGAAATTTCCATAACAGTTATATCCATACAAGGAAAGTATTCAATCTGATTTCAAATAATGTCCATAAAGGATTTAATCAATTTAGCCAAGAATCTATTAGAGGAAAGAATGATTCAGAACGGCTATAAAGAATAAATTGATTCCATATAAATCAGATCTATAAAAGAGGGAAAGAGATCTGGCGATTTTTGAATTAATCATATAAATCGACGTGCGTCGATTACTATTCGATGTAGGCGTCGAATTCATCATGGCAGAGCATTGAGAGGAGAATAAGGAAGGTGCGTCGACTAGGGTGCGTCGAGTTCTCAAGATACGTCGAATAGAAGTCAGAGCTACGTCGACATAGGATACGTCGAATTCTGCTTGGAGCTACTTCGACTCATTCTGAAAGGAACGTAGATATAACCTCGCCGTTGCGTCGAATACTATTCGACGCATATTGACTTAACCTTGATTTTCCTTTCTTAGAATTCATATTTAACTCTTTTTCAGGGGTTAAGAGAAATAATTTTCCCAACAAGGTGCACGGGTTCATGGATGCTGATTACGGGGGAGATTCGGATGATCGGAAGTCGACGTCTGGATTCGTCTTCATGGCAGGCCCTACAGCTATATCATGCTGCAGCAAGAAGCAGGATTCCGTGTCGGTCTCCACCACGGAAGCGGAATACAAGGCTTCGGCCTTGGCAGCTCAGGAAGCCATCTGGCTTAGGAGGTTGGTGGGAGACATCCATAAGGAGGTTCGGGAGCCGACTCTGCTACGCGGTGACAACGAGAGTGCTCTCAAACTGGTTACCAATCCAGTTTGTCACGCGAGGACCAAGCATATCGAGATCGAGCACCACTTCATACGGGAGAAGGTGCTGGAGGGATCTCTTTCGGTCGGGCATGTGCGGAGTGCGGACAATGTCGCAGACATCTTCACAAAGGCGCTGGCAAAGGGGTCGTTCACACGGCTAAGGAGCATACTGGGGCTAGTTTCAACTTCCCATTTCAAGGGGGAGTGTTGAAATTGTTGAAGTGGAAGTTTGGAGGGACTTTGGACCTGGGCGGTCTGGGAGGAGGTCGGGCGGTCTAGTGTGACCGCACTACCTGGCGGTCTGCCGCTGCGGTCTGGCTGGTCTTAGCCTAGCTGCGGTCTCCTGGCTTGATCGCTGGTTTGGGTCCAAGGCTGCTGAAGGTGAAGGCCGCGCGATCTGTCTCTGATCGCGTGGCTGGCTGTTCGTCTTCAGGTGTGCGCGGTCTGTGTTTGATCGCATGGCGTGCTGTCCTCTTCAAGGCTGTGGCAGTCTGGTGTGACCGCACAGCTTGATCCAGGTTTTCTCCAGAATGCGGTCTGGTGGCTGACCGGGCTTTCTGGTGGTATTCGCAGACTAAGGGTCTTAGTCGCGCGGTCTCAGTTCGCGGTCTCAGGAGGAGACTGGTATGCGAGCTGGGCGCTGTTCGCGGTCTCAGGAGGAGACCGGCATGCGGACAGGAGTTCGCGGTCTGTTAGCGAACTGGCTGTGTTCGTGGTCTCGGACGAACACAGGAGGTGAACAGCTTCGGGCGGTCTGGCGATCTTCTTTGGAGTCACGATCCGTTGTGAGAGTGGCGGTCTCTCATAGTCGATGTTGAAGCTGGCGGGTTCACCAAGAATGAAGCAGGAGTACTGTTGCTGATCGCGAGGTGTGACCGGTCAGGTCGCGCGGTCTGGAGGGTGGTGATCCTATCTCATAGGGTGGTGACTGGATCAGGTCTCACGCCTATAAATAGGACCCATCGGCAGCAATAATTAACACACACCAAGTGTAAGCTGAACTTTCTTCTTTCCTGCGGTCTGAGATTATCAGACCGGGCGGTCTGCTGATTGAACTCTTCTTATGCAGCTTCTGCGGATAGTGCGGGCAGCAGCGATCGCCTCTTCCTCTGAAAGTGTTCGGGCGGTCTGCGGCTTGGAGTTGTGGCGCTGGAGTTCCGGAGAATCAGGAGTTCGAAAGGAAGGGTGCGGACTGATCAGCGGTCTGGTGTTGTTCTGAGGTCGGTCGCGGTCTGCGGGTTGGCGAGTTGCTGAGGTCGCAAGGGGAGACCGCGCGGTCTCGTATTATCTTCAACTTTGTATTTTTCTCTTTGGTGTTTGTGCTGGCGAAATCATGTCTCGCCAAGCATGCCTTGCCTTGTAATTTGAAGTTTCTTTCAATAAATATCAGTTGTTTGCCTCCATTTGCTTCTGGTTGTTTGGCTTGTAACTCTAAGTTAACTAACTCCTGCTCACTTCATAAAGATTTGAAAAATTTCACAGTTACCCCTGAATTCCGGTCTTTAGCAACACCCTCCTGAGTTGCTCATTTACTTTCACACCGGGCACGACTGCAAAATTCTTCATGATTCACCATATGAGTACAAATAAATCTCTATTTACGCATTTATACTATTGTAAATTAGTTAGTATAGTTAGAATCTTCTCTTACTGAATTCCTATTTGCATGGGTATGATACTTCGCATCTTACTCTTTCTTTGCAATTCTCTACGCTAACTACCATTTTCATATCCCGCCGGATTTGTTTGCCCGTGACGCACAAACAGGTAAGTCTGGGGGTGTGATGAGTCCCATTTTATACACATTTTTGGACTCATCTGGGCCGGTATTTTAGTCAAAGCACTACATTTTAGATCCATGATCACTCATATTTGTTCTCTATACTTCATTCCATGCTAAGTGCACTTTTAGGCCCTTCTTGGTATGCTTTTGTGTTTTATTGTTGGGGGCAAGCACATTACGCTCCCCATTCTTGTTGTGCATTTATGCTTGAGCTAGAGGGGTATTCCCAGCTGTGTTGTGGCTGATGCAGGTGGACGGTTCATCCATTTTATCCAGAATTCATGTCTGCGCATATCGCACGGTCGTTCGTTTTCCTTGATGCACTGTCATATGTGATCGTGCGTTCTCTTCTGGGTTGGAAAACGATGTTCTGTCGTTGATCATGCATCTCTACGAATGGGCAGTGCTCGTGCGTGAAGGAATCGCATGATCTACCTATTTAGCCTTGTTTTTGGCTTTTCTGAATTTGCCCGTGCATTTTTACGCACGGTCGGCTTCGACCGTGCGTGAAAATGAATGGGCACTCTAGGTCATCTTCCTGCTGTTATTCTCGATTAATATCGCACGGTTCACACACGGTCGTGCGTTCGACCGTGCGTGACCAATTTTCTGATTCTTTTCTATAAAAGCCGCAGATTTCAACCTAAAAGGGAGTCCGTACAGTCCGCTTTTCTTTCGGTCGCAAAGGGAGTTCCAGCTCCATTTTTCTCTCCTTCTTCCTCCACCTTTTGCCCAAGGCCACCTCAATCATCCAAGTGCTTCAAGGAGAGGAGGCTACACTCATCTTCATCACTAAGCTAGGAGTTCTTCGCAGCAGATGTGGCCGGATTGTAGTTTACTAGAGAAGACAGGTCCATTGGGAGGAAGTGACAACCCTCCTCTACCCCGGAAGATAGTTGGGACCGAGCTAGGACTCAGATTGACAACCCGACGACTCCTACCGAGAATCTACAACAATCCTCCGGATTCAGTCGTATCTCTTGCATTTTTCTCTTCTTAGGTTATTCTTGCTTGCAGTGTAATCTTCTATTTTATGATGATGTTTGTACTCTGCACTTGAGTTGATCTTTATTACATTGTTATGCAATGATATTATTTGTGTATGAGTACTTGAGCTGAGCTCTTGTGGTGATTATGGTGTGAGCGATTTGGGTTGGCTACACTAGCTATTGATAGGTGTGAGCTTTGTGACGAGGTGCTTGCGACCCTCATTCCGCCGGTGCGATTCACTCCATCCGCAAGCCTTCTCGTCCATCCGCCTTGTGAAGCAGCGCACTCAAGGCCTGCCTAGTTTCCATCTCGCCAAGCGAAGCATTGCATAGGAGTAGTTGTAGTTATTTTCTTTTATTTTCCATAATCCAAAACCCCCTTTTTCCGTAATCCATTCGACCTAAAGGACTTCAAACTCAAGTCCCTCCTCAATAGATAACTCCACCTTACTGTGTTCCTTCGAGATCGATACTTGGGGATTCACTCCCACATTTTATATTACTTAAACGATCGGTACACTGCCGTTTTGTGCCACAGTCTCGCTACCGCCTATAGATGTGTGCTAGATTTGCGCATCAGGTGCATCCCTTGGGAGATGAATTGAGTGCCAATTGACACTCAATCCATGAATCCCTCTTTTGGTCTTATTAAAAATTGGGGAAAAGACCAATTTTCCCTTGCATGCCCCTCATTTTCTGAAATCAGAGGGCTGGAATGTCTTTAGGCTGGTGGGTTGTAGGATGGGCTGACCTTGAAGGATTTAGCCTATTGAAATAGGCTTGGGCTTTCATTTCCCCTCTTTGGGCTTAGGTTTGACCATGGTTGACTTTGGGGTTGACTTGGTCAAAGTGATGGGTTAACTGGTCCAAAGTGTTGATCTTGAGTCCCTTGACACCACCCAATGTTAATTGGGTCATGGGGATGCCCTAATTGGGCCAATTTAGCCATTATGTGTGATTTTAACCAAAATTGGGGGAAAGTTGACATTGGTCAAATTGGGTCAATTGATGACCGCTTGATGGGGATTTTGGGTCCATTGGGTCCCCCATTATGTTATAAGACTAGAGGTGAGGTCAATTTCATGTTTTGGGGGGTCAATTGGATCGATTGGTGAAGGATTGACCTATGTTGCCTTAAGTTGACTTAGGTCAATGTAGGCCAATTTGTGAGCACTTGATGGGGCTTTTGAGTCCATTGTACCCCAATTAGGGTTTGTAATACAGTGGTAGGGTCAATTTGGTCATATGAAGCCTAATTGACCCAATTTGAGTTGAATTGGCCTATGTTAACATATTTTGACCTAGAGTTGATTTGGTCAAATTGGCCAAAATTGGTAACCCTGTGATAGGGCTCTTGGGTCACTTAGGTCTCTATTAGGGTTAGGAACCTAATGTTATGCTCAATTTGAGTTGGTGAGTCCAATTTGAAACAAATTGGCCTAGGTTGACTTGTGCACTTTGGGGTGCTTATAATAATTTTCCTAAGTTCAAGTTAACCTAGGATCTTACCATGACCTCTACTCACAACTCAAGTCCTAACCCTAACCCAAGGTGTCTTGAAGGAAAAGGGATGTTACACATACCCCATGCCCAAGTCTTATGACCACTCGTCCTCACCCCATTTACAGTTTTTATATTCCTCTTCGGCCCCGCAAGGAACAAGGAGTAATATAAAATGGTGCTTGTTTTGTCAAAGCATAGATCACGCCCTGAAGGACTGTGTCGAGTATCTTCTCCAATTGGATGAGGATGATGAGATAGATATCCAGATCATCCCGACTCCTACCTCTGGCGGCACACCTTCAACATCTAGTTATGTGTCTGTGTCACCTCCATGCTTTGAAGGGAATGATGTTGACACATTCATCAGATGTGTGGCTGATCTTGGCTCTGACATGGCTGAGCCCATCTCCCCTATGCATATATCACCTTGCGTAGATTCAATTCTTTGTGAGGAATCAGTGTTTGACTTTTATCCAAGCACTATTCCGCCACCTTGGTGTGCACACTACTACATTCGTCTCTGATGACATTATTGATGATGCATCGCAGGATGAGGCTGGTGATCTATGTGTTATGTCTGTTCCTATGGAGGAGGACAACCTTCAAGGTGAGGTGGATTTTACCTTAGCACCGGTGGAGGAAGTCCAAATAACGGGAGAGGCCATTATTGATCCAGTTGAGCCTGGCGGCATTGTCGACAATGCCGACAATATCTTACTACCCCAACCTCTTGGGAGTGAGACCGGGACCACTCCCCCGATTTTTCATTATTTATGTCATTCTCCTCAATTATTTCCTGACCCCCCATCTTCATCTGAGCCTGTGCGGGTTGAGTCTTCACAGGTACTTCAGGAGGACTTGGAGCATGATGCTCAAGTCAATGATGAGCGTATCCACATATGTGAGGAGGTTGATCCCTCCTCCATAGTGGAAGCCTCACCCTTTACCTTCTCCTCCAGCCGCCTCCCTGAAGACGACGCCTTGCTGGGCAAGGATATTTTTGGTGAGTTGTGTGAGGATAACTCCTCCTCCACTTACATTGTTTTCCCTCTACCTGTGAGGAGCATGTATTATTACTTAGGTAGAGGGACAACTATTTTATCGCTGTATCGATACCCGCTATCGACACATATATTAGGCCAGTTGCCTATCCACTTCTCCTTCCTTAATCCCATCAGTTAGAACTCTTAAAGTTCTGAATAAGTCATGCTGGGAGGACACTAACCCCAGTAGTTATCTTACTTTTCCTGCATTTTTACAGTATCTAGCTTGGTTTAGTTAGTTGTAATTCGTTTTAGTTTTTCTATTTTCTATTGTTTTGGCAGAGCTCATCCCTGCAGGTACTTTTTCTGGATGGCGGATGATGCAGCTTTGCCTTGGTCTACCCGACAATCTTCTGGTATGCTCACTTCTGAGCATTGGGTACTCTATTCCCCTAGCTTTTATTTTAGTCCTTATTGTATATCATGTATTGGAATGTTTAGATTAAGTCTGGGGGAGAGTCGTTGCATTTGTTACCCAGTGCACGCACTCAATGTCAATGCGCTAGAAGTACTTTTATTCCATTTTATTTTGTAGTTGTTCATTTTCACCGCACACCACAACACCCACTTGACTGCGCACTTAGCTGTTAGAGAGCACCGAGTCTAACTCATTTCTTGGGTGTGATTGGAAATTTTTTTGTGTTGGCTTAAGATTGTGAGACGGGGTAAAATATTGACTCCCGTAGTGCTCTAGTCGAGTACTCGCGTCTCGCATAGATATTCATGTAGAATAAAATTTTTTTATGCTTATAGTTTTGTATTTTTATATTTGCATAATAATTGTTTATTCAACTCAAAAGTAGTGAATTCGACGGTAGCATAGGAATGTGTGTAGACGTTCGTTAGGCTCGTATTGCTTGAGTTGAGAGGAAGGATAATCTTTCTCGAGGGCTAAGAACTTGCCCCAAGCTACTCTTAAAGCATTGGTATATGTTAGTTTAGTGCGTGAGTGTGACGTAGGCCATCATTTTGGCCAGTTTAATCTATTCATTCTGATCCTATCATATGATCCTTGCTAGCCCCTTTGTGCTTACCATTCCCTTTTTTATTCAGCTCCACTTACATTTCAAAAAAGCCAAAAGTTAATCCTAGTAGCACACCTAAACCCAAGTTTTAATGTTCTACCAATTTTAGTTTGAGGGTGGTGATGAAATGATATTTTGTGAAAAATGTGGATGTTCTTCATTTTTATAATTGCTGAAAATGAATGAAAAGAAAAATAAAGAGGAAAAGAAAAGAAAAGAAAATTAAAAGAAGAACTTAATTGAAAATCTATTTGAGATTTGTATTAGGAGTAGGCGGTGAACACACCCATGCTTTCAAGTTCAAGTCTGGGGGTGTGGTGCACCCGCGCTTTTAGTGGCAGCTTGGTTAGCTCTATTGCATTAGCTCAATTGGATTTAGTGCGAAAGCCTTCTTATTTACCATTGTACACCCTACCGAAACCCAAGCCTCATCTCTATCCTAAATTCCTACTGACTCACGCAATGAACCAATCAAGTGTCATGGAGAGAGTGTGAACGGGTGATCTTATGGCCACCGACATTGATGGATTTTAATGGAGATTGTTCCGAGCAACGATCTTGGGCAATGCTTGCCTCAGCGATCAGTTTACTTTCTTCCTATGCATGGCCGAACGATTCACCGTGATTCAACTTTTGAGTAGAAATAATATATAATTACGCTCTTAGATTTTTTATAAACTATTTTGTACAATTAAAAATTCCTTATATTGCATTTCTATGCGCTTGAGTATGTGACTTCGCATTGGACTATGCTTCCACAATTACTAAGACATCCAACGTTCTTTATCGTCCACATAAAAGATAGTTTACTAGGGATGAGCAAATGGTTAAGTCTGGTGGTCTGATGGGTCTGATATTTACACTGTTTTATGGACTCATCCGAGCTAGTTTTCACTTGTGTTCACTACACTTTCAAGCCATAATTGCTTGTATTTCACTTGTACACGCTTTCACGCTATGTGCACTGTTTAGGCCTGTTTTGGTGTGCATTTGTGCTCCATGTTGTTGAGGGTAAGCACATGGTGCTCCCCAACACATGTAAGTATTTGAATTGAGCTGGAAGGGTGTTCCCAGCTGTATGTTTGTTGTTTGGATGTCGTGTAGGTTGGTGGATTATCCATTTGCCTAGATTTCATGTCTACATGAATTGCACGGTCGTGCATTTCCATGACGCACGATCGCTCCGATCGTACACATTCATCTACGGCTCAGAATGATATTCTGTCCTTGCACGTGCAATTTATTGGCGGTCCTTGCATGTGTGATCTGTTCGCGCACGGGCAATTCGCTCGTATGTGAGTAAAATTGCATAAGCATCTCTTGTGTCCAAATATGTTTGTCGCTAATTGCCCATGTGTTTGCTTCATGCACGGTTGGACTCAATCGTGCGCGAAGTAAATGCACAATCTCCTATAGTTTGCCTGATTTCAAACTATCTAGATTTGCCCGTGCGTTTGATCGCACGGTCGGCTTCGAACGTGTGTGAGCAAAAATGCATGGGCGCTCTGCTTCGCCTTCCTGGGCTTCCTGCTTCTTTAATAATGCACGGTCCACGAACGGTTGTGCATGCGACCGTGCGTGAGCAATTTTCTAAAATATTTTCTATTTAAGTCCCGATTTTTATGTCAACCGGGGGAGGTCCGTCTTTGCTTCGCCATTTTTGCCGCAGGAAGAGCTTCGGCTCCATATTTCTTCCACCTTCCATTAGGGCTTTGTCCTAGGCCGCCTCCATCATCCAAGTGCTTCAAAGAGAGGATTCCGCACTCATCTTTATCGCCAAGCAAGGAGTTCTTCGCATAGGACATGACAGGATTGTAATATACTGAAGAAGACAGGTCCATTGGGAAGAAGTGACATCCCTCCTCTACCCCGGACATAGTTGCGGACTGACAACCCAACAATTTTTGCCGTGAATCCAAACGAGACTTTGGATGTGCTTAATTCCTTTCACTCTTTCCTCTTGTTTTGATGAATGTAACTAGATCTCCATATTATTGATGATGAGTGTTGGAACCAGGACTTGGTTACAACAAGGAGATCGGACCCCTTAGAGGGGGCAACTAGCACTTACTGATCCCGCGGAAGTAAACAAGCCGAAGACTAAGAGCTAGACACTGACCCTTGGCTACAGCGCGGAGGTCCCACCACACACCCGGAAGATCTTTAGAGTGCTTCTCGTCCCAAGACAAAGCTGAAGTTGGGCACCCTTATAGAGCCTGAGGAGCTAACAAAAAAACCTAGGGAGGAAGAAGCCAAGAATTGGAATTGGTGTCCTCTCCAAAGGTGTGCCCTTCAAGGTCTATATGTAGTTTTTACTTATCGTCTGCTAATAGCCGAAATCCGCCTTCTGGTTTTACTAAACGCAACCCAAAATGGTCTGCCAACAGCCATACTCCGCTGTTTGGAAAGGGTAACTCCAGGATACAATGACCCTTCCGAGCCAGCACACTAGGACCTCCCCGAGACGGCACCCTGGGACTCCACCGAGCTGGCACCCTGGGACCCCGCTGAGCCGGCACCTTGGGACCCCGCCGATCTGGCACCCTAGGACTCCGCCGAGCCGGCACCCTGGGATCTCGCCAAGACGACACCCTGGGACCCTGTCATGATGGCACCCTCGGACCCCGCCGAGTTGGCACCCTGGGACCCTGCCGAGACGGCACCTTGGGACCCCGCCGAGCTGACACCCTGGGACCCTGCCGAGCCGACACCCTTAGGTGTCTTAGGAAATTTTGATCTCAACAAAGATGGGGCTGAACATGCGAGATCTTCTCTACTCGCCCCAGGTGGGCGAGATCTTTTAAGTCACCCTCGATCTTCTTTGACCTTGATGAATTACGGGTTATACACAATCCCTGCTTTTTTTTGACTCGGCACGAGGTCGGAAAAAATAATGGAGAACCCGTGGTTTGGAGAGATTGGAGCTAGACCACATACCTCTCCGGGTGAGTGCCCGATGGAGCCGGCACTCCCCAGCTTCCCTTTTAGCCTTTGGGCGAGTGCCTGATGGATCCAGCACTCGCCCTTTTCCCATACACCTCTGGGGCGAGTGCCTGATGGAGCCAGCACTCGTCTGCTATCCTTACACCTCTAGGTGAGTGCCTAATGGAGCCAGCACTCTCCGGCTATCCTTACACCTCTGGTTCGAGTGCTTGATGGAGCCAGCACTCGCCTGCTTTCCATACACCTTTAGAGGGAGTGCCTGATGGAGTCAACACTCGCCTGCTATCCTTACACCTCTGGGTCGAGTACCTGATGGAGATAGCACTCGCCCGCTTCTCATACTCCTCCGGGGCGAGTGCCTGATGGAGCTAGCACTCGCCCGCTTCCCATACACCTCTAGAGCGAGTGCCTGATGGAGCCAACACTCGCCTGCTATCCTTACACCTCTGGGTCGAGTTCTTGATGGAGCCAGCACTCACCCGCTTCCCATACACCTCTGTAGTGAGTGACTGATGGAGCCAGCACTCTCCCACTATCCTTACACCTCTGGGTCGAGTGCCTGATGGAGCCAGCACTCGCCCGCTTCCCATACACCTCTAGAGCAAGTGCCTGATGGATCCAGCACTCGACTGCAATCCTTACACCTCTGGGTCGAGTGCCTGATGGATCCATCACTTTCCCGCTTCCCATACACCTCTGGAGAGAGTGCCTGATGGAGCCAGCACTCGCCTGCTATCCTTACACCTCTGGGTCGAGTGCCTGAGGGAGCCAGCACTCGTCTGCTTCACATACACCTTTAGGGCGAGTGCCTGATTGATCCAGCACTCGCCTGCTATCCTTACACCTCTGGGTTGAGTGCCTAATGGAGCCAGCACTCGCCCGCTTCCCATACATCTCTAGGGAGAGTGTTTGAAGGATCCAGCACTCGCCTGCTTCCCTAACATCTCTGGGTGAGTACCTGATGGAGCCAACACTCACCTCCTATCCTTACACCTCTGGGCGAGTGCCTGATGGAGCCAGCAGTTGCCTTAAATTGAAAGGCAGGCCTTACCACTACTCGTGCGAGACTCTCTTCCCACTCACCGAGCGGTATTATATTGGCGACTGAGCGAGATCTCGGTCGGCAAATAAATGTTGAAGTTCACACGCCCCCTCCTTTGTTTCCTTCCTGTGAAGTTCACCCATTCCTGAGTGCTGCACATCCTTAGCCAGCTATGTAAGAGCCTGACCGTCTGGTTTACACCAAGCCAACTATATTTTTGGGGCTAAATACCTTTTGAGACCTTCCTGCCACTGAGCGAACCTACGGCCCTGCCAGCTTGGTGGGAGCCTGGTCAGCGGGTCAGCCTCGGGGCTAAGTACTTTTTGAAACCTTCCATCAACCGAGTGATCCTACGGTGCTGCCAGCTTGGTGGGAGCCTTGTCAGTGGGTCTGCATCGGGGCTAAGTAATTTTTGAAACCTTCCTACCACCGAGCGATCCTACGGCCCTGCCAGCTTGGTGGGAGACTGGTCAGCGGGTCTACATTGGAGCTAAGTACTTTTTGAAACCTTCCTGGCACCAAGCGATACTACGGCCCTGCCAGCTTGGTGGGAGCCTGGTCAGCAGGTCAGCCTCGGGGCTAAGTACTTCTTGAAACCTTTCTGCCACCGAGCGATCCTACGGCCCTGCCAGCTTGGTGGGAGCCTGGTCAGCGGGTCTGCATCGGGGCTTAGTACTTTTTGAAACCTACCTACCACCGAGCGATCCAACAGCCCTGCTCGCATGGTGGGAGCCTGGTCAGCGGGTCTGCATCAGGGCTAAGTACTTTTTAAAACCTTCCTTCCACCGAGCGATCCTACAGCCCTGCCAGCTTGGTGGGAGCTTGGTCAGTGGGTCTGCATCAGGGCTAAGTACTTTTTGAAACCTTCCTGCCACCAAGCGATCCTACGACCCTGCCAGCTTGGTAGGAGCCTGGTCAGCGGGTCATCCTCGGGGCTAAGTACTTTTTGAAACCTTTCTGCCACCATGCGATCATACGGCCCTGCCAGCTTGGTGGGAGCCTGGTCAGCGGGTCTGCATCGGGGCTTAGTACTTTTTGAAACCTACCTGCCACCGAGCGATCCTATGGCCCTGCGAGAATGGTAGGAGCTTGGTCAGCGGGTCTGCATTATGGCTAAGTACTTTTTGAAACCTTCTTGCCACCGAGCGATCCTACGGCCCTGCTAGCTTGGTGGAAGCCTAGTTAGCGGGTCTGCATTGGGGCTAAGTACTTTTTGAAACCTTCCTACCACCGAGCAATCCTACGGCCTTGCCAGCTTGGGGGAGCCTGGTCAGTGGGTCAGCGGGTCAACCTCGGTGCTAAGTACTTTTTGAAACCTTCTTTCCACCGAGTGATCCTACGACCCTGCCAGCTTGGTGGTAGCCTAGTCAGCGAGTCTGCATCGGGGCTAAGTGCTTTTTGAAACCTTCCTGCCACCGAGCGATCTTACGGCCCTGCGAGCTTGGTGGGAGCCTGGTTAGTGGGTATGCATCGGGGCTAAGTACTTTTTGAAACCTTCCTGCCACCGAGCGATCCTACGGCCCTGCCAGCTTGGTGGGAGCCTGGTCAGCGGGTCAGCATCGGGGCTAAGTACCTTTTGAAATCTTCCTTCCACCGAGCGATCCTACGGCCCTGCCAGCTTTTTGGGAGCCTGGTTAGCGGGTCTGCTTCGGGGATAAGTACCTTTTGAAACCTTCCTGCCACCGAGCGATCCTACGACCCTGCGAGCTTGGTGGGAGCCTGGTCAGAGGGTCTGCATCGGGGCTAAGTATTTTTTGAAACCTTCCTTCCACTGAGCGATCCTACGACCCTGCCATCTTGGTGGGAGTCTGGTCAGCGGGTCGACATCGGGGCTAAGTACCTTTTGAAACCTTCCTGCCACCGAGCGATCCTACGGCCCTGCCAGCTTGGTAGGAGCCTGGTCAGCGGGTCTGCTTCGGGGCCAATCACATATCAAGCGTCGTCATCTAATAATTTGACACCTTCCATTCATAAAAGAAAAACAAAGTTCGAGAGCACATATTTTTACTGTTGAAATTCATGGATAGAAATATTTCAAGTCCTCACCGCTTAGCTCGGGACATCCCTTCTACATCTCATTCGGCTCCTCCTCCCAGGCATGGACCTCCTCAATCCTCACCGGTTATTGTTGTTGTTGCATCGGATCCCTTGTCCCCTTCATTTCCAAAAACTCTAGGCAAGTGGCAGTAGCGTGTCCTTCCTCCTGGTGGAAGTCGCAGTAGGGTAACGCTACCCTGACCCCTCCTCTTCCTCTTCTTTCTGCTTTTCTAGCTCTCCTTCCCCTTCCCCGGCCAATCGCCATGGCATGCTGAGTCGGGGGGAGGAGTGGCCTCGGGACCTACCTCCACCCTGGCTCTGAAGCCCTCAGCTCGTCCTTCCTCCTAACTTCATGTTGCCTGGTTTCCAGCTCACTCAGCTTCGCCAACCTTCTCGCGAACTCCGGGTTGGCCGCCTCCACTTCAATCTCCTTCTCCGCCCTATCCATTAGCTCTTCAAAGCCCAAGGGGGCCTTCCGCTTCAGGTTCATCTTAAAGAATCCCTCCTGCAGCCCCACTTTGAAGGCAAGCTGGAGGGTGAACCCGGGTACCTCCTGGACGATCAGGACTTCCTCGTAGAATCTTTCCACATAGTGGGCCAGCGACTCCCCTGGCCCTTGCTTGATCTTGAAGAGTGCCTCAGCATCCTTCTTCCTCTTTTTTAACGTTAAGAAGCGCAACTCGAAGCTACGACGCAGATCCTCGAACGCATAGATCGACCATATGTGGAGCTGGTGAAACCAGTCCCGCGCCTTCTCCTTCAGGGTGACGGTGAAGAGTCAGCACTTACAAGCATCTAACATAGGCCTGATGGAGACCATGTCCTCAAACCACTGCAGGTGTTGTATTGGGTCATCCTTGTCGGTGTAGTAGCTCATTTCCGACTCTCTGAACCCCTCCGGAACTGGTGCTGAAATCATCAGCTCACAGAACGGGCGTCCCCCACTCACCGGCCTCGCCTACTCCACTCACCCCACAACTCGCCCGGGCTCGCACTCATCGGGATGGAGAAAATCTCTCGCCCGGCGAGATCTCTCCTCGGCACCTTGCAGTCCTTCTCTTTTTCGAACCTCTGCCCCGGGGCATTCTCGCCTACCCCCAGCGGCAAAATGACCAGGGTCGAGGGGGTTGAGAACTCGCCTGCACTGCGGCGAATGCGAGGTTGTTCGTCTCGAGCACCTCACTTCGAAAGTCTGTCAGCATCTCGAATGTTGATGCCGAGCCGGATGGTGGCGAACTGCCGTGGCCGACATCTTGCTCATCCTCTCCAGCCATGTTACCTCCTTGGGACTTTCTTGTACTAGCCACTCTCCATGCTCACCGCACCATAAATGTTGAAATTGGCAACCGGACTCTTGAGTTCGGACCCACTGGCAGGTGTAGCCCGCGCCTACTTATTCCTCACTTACACATTTGACTATGGACGATGAACTAGGAACAGACCCAAGGCTGTAGCGAGGAGGTCCCACCACACACCTGGAAGATCTTAGAGAGCTTCCCCTCCCAAACCAATGTTCAGTAGGGCACCTTGGATGGCACTAGCAGCCAACCAAAACTTGCCTAGGATGAGAGAGCCTAAAAGATCGGATGTAAGACCCCCTCCCGGAACACAAAACACGGCTGAGGGGAGTCTTATGCCTAGGACAGCCGCCTTGCGGAAGCGCCAGCACACGAGCTAGCCTCCCCCACAAGACGCCTATCCCGCCGGCCAAACCAACTAAACAGCGCCAACCCATTAATAATGAAAGCATTAAAATCCATAGATTCACAATTAGTAATTAGGTCCAAACAGAAGTACAAAGAAAAACAGAAAGCTACACGAGCTCCTGCAAAAATATCAGAATATCAGAGTATCAAGCTAAATGCCTCGAGGGCTACATCTCAAACTGTGCTCACAACTGTCACCGACGGCAACCAAGGTACCATAGTTGTAGGCCTGGCTATCCACCTCCAGCGTCGCTGCTCTAAGGTAAACTCCTAAAAAGAGGGACATAGCAACCGTTAGTCATAAAGAATAAGTGGCTTCACATCCGCTCCCCCGGCGACTTCAAGGCACCGGGCGAAAGGAAAGGAAGAAAAGCTGCAATATAAGCAATAATATACAAAGCAGGTGACAGGAATGGTTGATCATATATGTCAGTTGTATAAGTACCCAAGTACTTGCAATAACTCCAACTAACAGGTACAAATATAAGCAAGTACTAGTAACAAGAAAGCATAAGCAGAGTATCAATAAGCAGGTACTAGTAACAAAAAAGAAGTAAGCAGTTCATATCGTACCCTAACTTATATGAATGCCCATACAAACTTATAAGTTAAGGTTTCTATGCTGGAACCCATCATATAAAAGAGCCCATACTAATTTATATGATGGACTCGATGCAGTGCAATGCTATGATTATGAATGATGAATGCAATGCAATGATTATGATGTGATAAACTCACCCATGCATTTGCTATGTCGACATAGACCTTTAGTTCTCGCTTTTTGAGGGGTAGCTAACCACTCAGGCATCTCCCATCGTGGCCAGACGGAGACAGTGGAACGAGCTCCTCCACTACTAGGAGGGTATGAACACTACCAGTCCTAGGCCTCTGTACGCCTCGATGCAAAGAACACACAGTGGAGACCCTGCGTACTGCTCGACGCTAAGAACACACAGCGGAGCCTTCACGGACACAGAAGGGGACTTGGGTAGGTGAGCACCAAGGGTCCAACCCAACCGGTCTAGAGTCTAACTGTCGGCTTCTGTCGGTGTCACGACTAGCAAGCCCGTAGACCCGCCACAAGTAATCCTCCAAACAAGATCCATACACCACCATGTGTAAGCCATGCAACTCATGCAATTCCCATGCACCCCTGTGCTATCAAGCACCCAGAGACTCGGGGATGGAGCCTTCTTATCTTTCACATCATACCAGTTCAACCGATGCTAATTAGCATCCAAGGCCCCCTACAACCAGGTCCTTAACATTTCACCACAAGATATAACAATATCTTATAATCCGCACCAAACCATCAATGCTACTCATACCGAGTTGTCACGACTCTAAGCAGTAGCGTGTGTATAACATGGAAATTACCTTACTAGATCTTGTAGGACTACTTGTGCGTTTAACGTCACGAATCCAAAACCCTGGTCCAGATGGGCACCTTAACCTCTCTTTTCAGCATAACGATTATTAGCGGTACGTTTAATTATGGATTCCTTCTAAAACCAAATCCACAGAAACATCTACTAAAAGTCATAATTAATTCCGGAATCATTACCACCAAATCTCGACCTCATTGTATAATGCAATACGTATTTACGGTGCTCCACATTTATATGACCATTACATGCAAATGCTAAACATTTAGACCTCACCCATAATCAAATGTTATTTACCTTCACCATCAACCCCACATGCCCTTTTTACGATTCCACATACAACTAGCAATTAAGGGTTCATTTAAGGAGATATCTCAACATAAATAAATCTGAAATTATTATCACAAGTCCATACTAGCATGTACATAATTCATTCGAAATTTCAGCCCAAGCGGCTTTCACATTCAGCATTTATATCTCCTTCAATTTATCAAATAAAACGGCAATAACTTTAGTACTACATAATCAAAAATTATGAAATTCAACAGGGATCTACATATTGTTATCTCCTATGTCTCCATCAATTTTCATGAGCATCCAACCAATATAGTAAGAGAAATCCACAAAATACTGAGATCGGAAGTATTATGACACCGTTTACTAAAACTGGATTTCTGGGTGCTACGGTTGTCCAAAAATTATGATCCACCCTGATTTGGAAAGCTAACAACAAGGGCTACAACCTTCATGTTGAGTCCTAAACCCAGATCCAAGTGGGCCCTACCTAAAATCTGCTCTGAAGTCAACTACAGCAATCTGGACAGCAAAAACAGCACGCACTTAACACCTCCCAGCTTTCTAGACAGTCCACTCGACTGGACTTGTAGGGAGCTATATGTCACTTCAGAAAACGCGTAACCTATCGTCGGAAAGCTCTTTCCGGGGGCTACAACTTTCATGTTGAGCTCGAAGTCTAATACTAGTGGGATCAATCCTAAAAATTGGCTTGAACCCAGCTGCGCACAATTTTTCCCTTAATAACCAAGTGCAATGTTATAAATTGAAACCTTCTTTAGCAAGGGGCTATTACCATCTTTATCTCAAGATATTTAATCAAAAGCCATATTTAACATGGGATTATCCACCATTTTTATCACAAAAGATATAATTTATAGCCTACTTAACAGGGGACTATTCATCATCTTCCCAAAACAAGGGTTAGGTCATTTCACATTCTCTCCTCCAATACTCCCTCCAAAGACCACCATTCTTCATGAAATCAAGCTCTAAATCTTCGTATTGAAGAGAGGAGTTGATTGAAGGTAATAACATGGCGACGGCGCCTTAGAACGAAAGTTCTAGCGTGGTCTCTTCCTACGAAACTTCATGGAACTCACTGAATCAAACTCTTTTAAGTTCAATGTCTCTCCTAATATTCAGATCTAAAGATCTAGCACCAAGGGAGAGGGGTTGGAAGTCACCTTATTTCCGGCCGACGATCACGATTGTCTCCTCGGCGGTATGGCGGCGGTTGGATGAGCTGAAATCCTCCTCCAAGCTTGCTCCTTCAAAACCCTAGGTCAAAACCATGAGGGGAGGTTGGAAATGAAGAGGAAGTAAAAGAAGAAGAAGAAGAAGAAGAAGAGAGGAAGGAGAAGGTGAACAATCCCATCTGATTGGGAGAGTTCATCTCTTTAGGAAGAATCAAGTAGTGGGATTAGCTTAGGATTGCATTAATGGTAAACCTTTCCCCTAAGCATAAATCTTGAAACTCTACCATTACATGTCAACCTCCAATTGGTCCCAAACTCCACCAGGAGCCTTATCCTATGCATTATAAGCCACCACCAAACAGAAACCCCGTGACTCTGACACGGCCGCTAGCGTCGGCGGTAGCACTACCGCTGGGCTCTAGCCCTCCTCAGCCATCTTGGCAGCACCGCTGAGACCGCTCGGTCGTCTCGACGGACGCTGAGACGATTCGCTAGTGCCGACGGTAGCAATACCGCCGGGCGCTAGTGACAGAGATCAAAATATAGCCGTTTTTTATTTTAATCCTAGGGAGCTACACAGCTCTCCAGAAAATGTGAAACCAGTCGTTGGAAAGGTATTTTCGAGGGCTACAACTTTCACGTTGAGCCCAAGGTCTGAATCCTGCTTGGTCATGCCTAAAGAGTGCCTCGAACCTAGCTGCACCTTACTCAAATTCAGAATTTAGTAAATTTCTAGTTCATGCAACTCCAAGTGACACATGTCACCCGAGGGGTCTAGCGCAGACGGGGATGTTACATCGGATCTCCTCTAAGGTGCCCTTAAGGGTCTATTTATAGATTATCTAGTCTGGACTGCGAATATCACGAATCTGCCTTTTGGTTTTACTAATCGCACCCCAAATTGGTCTGCCAACAACCTAACTCCGCTGTTTTGAAGGGCTAATGGCAGCCCACAAAGGGTAACTAGGTAATTTCCCCATCAAAACCTTCTGGGCAAGTGGTCCGTGAAGGCACCACTCGCCAGGCTTCTCGCATACTAGCTTCCACTGAGCGAGTGGTCCATGGAGGCACCACTCGCTCAATCACCTAGCCTGCTTGGCGAGCGGGACTCTGCCCCTACTCGTCTGGTCTCCTGTGCACTCACCCCTCTAAATGGGCGAGTACCTAGCGAATAGGACTTGCACTAGCTCGGAGGCTCTCCTTCCTCTTCTGGCCTAGGCGAGTGCTCTGCCTGACACGGATCTTGCCTCCTGACACCCTTTGGACCTAGGGACCCACTCGGCGAATACATTGTTGTACACAATCCCCTCTCTTTGCGAGCGAGTCCTACGCTCGGAAAGAAGAGTCCAACCCCCGGTATTCGGCGAGTGCTTTGCTGACCTGGAGGGAATCTTTTCGGTGGGACCCTCCATTTTGCTATAAACACTTCCTAGGTTGCTGCTTCCCAAATGCTTGTTTTTTAATCACTGTTCCCTTTCTTCTATTACAAAGCTCTTGCTGCTTAGATGACGTTTATGAGGAAAACACCAAGACTGCTCTCGCAAGGGCTGATGGATCTCCTTGCTGCCGCTCACGGGGAGGATCCTTCCAAGTCCACCCGATATGCCCCCTGACTCTCGTCAATGCGAGATTCTTCCAAGCCCTACTGGCTCAAGAAGGCCAGGGTGGTCCGGCGGGACCTGTCGGTGAGGGAGTCCGCGCTAGAGACTCCCACCCTCTCCAACATCCCTCTCGACAATACTGCCGAGGTAATATAATCTATCTCGCCTTCGAAGCTAACCATGGCGACGCTGAGCCTTGATAATTTCAACCACTCGCAGAACCTGCAGGCGATGGAAGGTGGCCTCAGGATCAACCAGGTGGATGCCGCCATTCCCCCACCTTTTCTCGGAGGCGTTCCGCCGGCCCAGGAACCCGCCTCCATAACTACTCCTTGCGGAAGCCGGCCCGCGCCTGGTAAGTATTTTACTGTCTTCTCGCCTGACGTTTACCTTTCGCCCTGTCTCTGACTTTGGTTTCCTCAACTCTCACCTTTGGAACCATGGGGTTACCCTCTACCCTGCGCAACGCTCCTGCCCCTGAGACCCTCATCAACTCCCCAGCTCCAGAGCGGGAACATTCAGCGGACAAAGGCCCCGAGAACAACTCTCCTGCCCGGACTTGGACACCACCTCCGGCACCGCAGACCAGGTTCATCGCCCGGGAAAGGGGAAATCCCTCCACCCTCCCGGCCAACCATTCGTAGGACAGCCCAGCACCTCTCTCCGGTCCCCCGTCGAAAAATATGTACCTGGTGAGTTGTCCTTTTTCCCTCGAACTAAAAAATCTGTCTTGGAGAACAATAACCTTCACTCTCGCAGGATACAATGAGGTCCCGCAGGTGGATCATCAAGAGGAGGGGCTGATCTCTCCACTTACCTCTCCTTGTGATGTCTCAGATTTTCTTTGCGACCATGAAGATGCCAGGACCCTAAAGGAGCGGATGACAGAGCTTTTTGGCAAGCTGATCTGGATGCAGCGAGATCTAGCCAACTAGAGAGAGGAGCACCGGTCAGCCTTTGAGCGCCAGATAAGCGTTCTCGAACGGGACTACAGGCACCTCATTGGGGAGATGGAGCGCCACGGCGGCGTGTGGGAGGAGACCTCGCCTGGGAGGTATATTGTGCAGGCTAGGGACCAAATGTGCTTAGTTAACCAAGAGTTGATGACAGTTAGTGCGTTCCACTACCCGTGGTTGCCTCCAAGGACAGGGAGGCGAGGTCGGGGTCGATGGCAGTGGGTACAATATTAAGCCTATCGGCACTCGCCCCCTGTAAGCTCCCGCACCCTTGTTATTTCTCTTCCTTCTATGTGCTGAAGCAAGACGAGACCTGCTATGTCTCGCGAACAATTTATTTTTGTTATTTATTCTGTCTTTTTATTGCTTTTACGAATGCTTTCCTTCGCGTTGTACTTTTTTCATTCGCTTGAAGAGTCTCGTGCGTCGCTTTTGCCTCCTACTGGTGACTAGTCATAGATGGGCTGGCTCAAACTCCGAGGTGTCAGGATAGTGCGGCCGCTATCCACATCCCGCGCGTAAAGAATCCCCCTTTTTTCTATAAATAGCTAGCCCATCTACCGCCTTTATTATGCTTTCATCTCTCTCTCTTCTTGCTCTCGTGAAACCACTCGCCCTTCTCTCTAGGATCCTTGCGAGATCTTCCCTTTATACACCGATGATGAAAGAGGCCGATGGCAGGGCCAATTGCACTCAAGCATTCTCCAACTACGACTTCGAGACATGCGACCTCTTCGAAGAGGATTTCCTTCTCGCCATCGCTAGCTACGTCCCGTTGAATTTTGTCGCGCGCCGTCCTGGGAACCGAGATTGCATAAACCAGTTCTCTCCTGACACCCTCATGATCCCCCTCAAACATTTTGATGTAGGACTCCTCCTCCTGCTGTGGCCGGAGGTGCGCCATACCCTGTGCTACTTCGGAGTCATTCCTGCGTAGCTCAATCCAAACTCTATCGAAATGCCGGTATCATTCGCTTGCTACTTGTGCGAGGAGGGGATTGAGTTCTCACTCCCTGTGTTCCGCAAGCTCTTCAACTTCAGGGCAACTCGCAGAGTTGCATTCTTCTCCGGTAAGTCCCCCCTCAACGTCACTGGCACGGCCAACAAAAACCACGACTAGGTTCGGCGGTTTCTTTTTGTCACAGGGATGTTTGGCAACGTACCTCTAGCGCCAGTGCAGGAGGACGAGTTGACCTTCCGGCCTCCAGCGCTGGGGGGTTACGAGGCCAAGCTCCATGCCTTCATCCAGAAGCATGGAATGGATGTTGTGCATCTGCAGAAGCACGTCGGCTCGCTGCCACCGATTCCGTCGGGAGAAGGTAAGCGGAATCATTTCATCCCTAGCTCCCGATCCTCTTTCACTCGCTTCCGCCCTCTTAACTTAACTTTCTTGACACAGGAGTTCAAAGCCTTCCCCTCCATACGCCGAATGCGGCTGTGGGACTTTCTCCTGAGGACGCTCTCGCCAAATCTGCCGATGCGGCCTGCCGCAAGGACCTGCCTCCCATGAAATCCAGCGGGCAGAAGCGGAAGCCTGGCGCGGCCTCCAGCCCTCCTCCCATGCGGGCGAAGTCTTCTGCAATCGTTAAGGTGAAAGCGGTCGCGGACGAGACCCCTGGCTCAAGTGCTCCGGCGGTGGAGGACTCGGCGGTCCAGACCGCTGTTGATCCAGCGGAGCCCTCCTCAGGGCCGGGGCCGAGAGGGCATCAGAACTTTCCTCTCAGCGAGAGGTATGCGGACACGGTCGGCGAGGGTCTACTTCATTGGGACCGGCGGGCCAACCGGGTCTCAATCTCCTCCCTCCTTCCATCCTGGATAGAGCAGGAGAAAACCAGCTGCCAAGCCTACGACCTCTCCTACGCGCTCTATGGCCATGAGGATGCCTCCGTCTATGACTCTGAGTCTACCTAGACTCTCGTTCATGAGGGCTCGCGAGCCATGATGCGCGCTCTAGCATGGACTCACATGTCCTCCCACCGCAGCATGACCCTTGCACAGAATATAGTCGAGGTTGAGAAGACCCGTGCTCTCGCCTCTGCCGAGGTCGTGGCCGTTAAGCAGCAACTGGCCGCCGCTGAGGCACTTCTCGCTAGCCGCCCAGACTGAGAGGTGAGCACATCTCCTCGAAGTGACTACAGCTCTCGCATTTTCTTCCTTTCCCGCGTTAACCTTCTTTTCCTTGTAGGACATAGCCAATTATGACACCCTACTCATTCGGACGCTCATTCTCGAGGAGTGGGTCAAGGAGCTGGAGGCCAAGCTCCCACATAGAGGGACACTCGACATCATTACACCAACACCGAGTTCGAAGGGATGATGCAGAGGTCTGCCCAGGGGCAGTTAAGCACGCGCTGTCGGTGCTTTGAAGGGCCGGGCTTTTGAAGGAAGAGGGCGAGAGGATTCTGGCCCACCATGTGCTTCCCGAACTCTTTGCCCGCGTGGATCCGGCCGATGAAACCGGCGACGGACGGGAGCTTGGCAACCTCCCTTCTCCGAGCGATAGCAGCAGATTTTATGGTGAGGAAGCCGACGACCCCTGAAGACTCCTCTCTTTCTTTTTCTTTTTGATGTAATGCGGGAGTCAGTCCTATGTAATTTTTTTCATGATTAAATGAAATGAAACACATTTGCTTCTGTTTGTGATTAATGTTCTTATTGTGTATTTTTCTTTGCATCTCTCGCTTTTATCAGCCGATAGCTCGTGCCCTCGTTCGTTATTTCGCATGCTCTCGTACTTTCGTGTGTGTGCTCATATATCATTTGTTCGCCCTTAGCTCCGACGACCCCTGGTCTAGGTCATGACCGAGATACTCTCGTTGCATAGGAGCACCGCGCGGTTGCAACACTTTCGCACTCTCCCTAACCCTTTTAGGACTTAGGCATTTTTGTTGATTTCTGCAGGGAACGGAACTGCGCCGAGAGCCCATTTCATCCTGATAACTTCTCGCAACCCTTGGATCCGACCATCATTTCGCTACGCACTCGTCGGGCGAGTATCTTTCTCAGACGATATCGTTCGCCGGTGAGTGTCCCTCATGATGGGCACCACTCGCCAACCCAATGCCGAGACCTACCCTGTGTTAACATTTTGCGTTGGATTTTCCCTTCTTATCTAGCCTTCTTCATGGGTCACCACTGAGTGAGCCTTCGGCCCTACCAGCTAGGTGAGAGCCTGGTCAGTGGGTCTGCTCGGGGACAACTAACTTTGGAACCCGCCACCGAGTGAGCCTACAGCCCTGCCAGCTATGTGAGAGCCTAGTCAGCGGGTCTGTTCGGGGCCAACTTTTGAATCTTTCAAACCTGCCACCGAGTGAGCCTACGGCCCTGCCAGCTAGATGAGAGCCTGGTTAGTAGGTCTGCTCAGGGCCATCTGCCTTTGGAACCCGCCACCGAGTGAGCCTATGACCCTGCCAGCTAGGTGAGAGCCTGGTCAGCAGGTCTGCTCAAGGACAACTTTTGAACCTTTTGAACCTGCCACCGAGTGAGCATACGACCCTGCCAGCTAGATGAAAGCCTGGTCAGCGGTTCTGCTCGGGGCCAACCTCTAAATCTTTTTGAATCTGCCACCGAGTGAGCCTACGCTCACCGCACCATAAATGTTGGAACCAGGACTTGGTCCCAACAAGAAGATCGGACCCCTTAGAGGGGGCAGCTAGCACTTACTGATCTCGCGGAAGGAAACAAGCCGAAGGCTAAGAGCTAGACACAGACCCTTAGCCATAGCGCGGAGGTCCTACCACACACCCGGAAGATCTCTAGAGCGCTTCCCCTCCCAAGCCAAAGCTGAAGCTGGGGACCCTTAGAGAGCCTGAGGAGCTAACAAAAAAACCTAGTGAGGAAGAAGCCAAGAATTGGAATTGGAGTCCTCTCCAAAGGTGTGTCCTTCAAGGTCTATATATAATTTTTACTTATGGTCTGCTAATAGCCGAATTTCGCCTTCTGGTTTTACTAAATGCATCCCAAAATGGGCTGCCAACAGCCAAATTCCTATGTTTGGAAAGGCTAACTCCAGGACACAACGAGACCCTGCCGAGTCGGCACCCTGGGACCCCACCGAGACAGCACCATGGGACCCCGCCGAGCCGACACCTGATGAGTCCAATATTTAAACTATTTTATGGACTCATCCGGGCTAGTTTTCACTCTTGTGCACGTCTTATTCGAGCTATAATCGCTTTTATTTCTCTTGTATTCACTTCCACGCTATGTGCACTGTTTAAGCCCATTTTGGTATACTTTTGTGCTTCATGTCGTTGGGGGTAAGCACATGGTGCTCCCTAACCCTTTTTCTGTATTTGTATTGAGCTGGAGGGGTATTCCCAGCTGTGTTGATGTTTATGCAGGCGAACGGTTCATCCAATTTTGCCCAGATTTCATGTCTGCATTAATCGCACGGTCGTGTGTTTCCTTGACGCACGGTCGGCTGTGATCGTGCGCTCTCATCTGTTGAGGAAAATGGTGTTCTGTCTTTGATCGTGCGAATTATTCATGCACGGGCAGTTGCCCATGCGCGAGGGAATCACACGATCACCTGTTAAGTTTGGTTTTTAGGCTATCTGGAATTGATCGTGCATTTTTATGCACGGTCGACTTCGACCGTGCATGAGTAAAATGCACGGGGCGCTGCTGCTTCATCTTCCAGGGCTTTCTTCTCTGTTAATTACACACGGTCTACGCATGGTCATGCGTTCGACCGTGGGTGACTTAATTTCTAACATTTCTGTATAAAAGCCAGAAAATCTGCTGGCTTAAGGAGACTTGTGAGAAGACTTTGGGAGCCCGCCATTTCAGCTCCAGTCCGCCCTTTTCGTCGCTCCACCACAGTTCAACCTAGGAGAAGCTCCGGCCATCGCTTTCTTGCAAATCTTCTGCCAAAAATTTCTCCTCGGCCTCCTCCATCATCCACGAGCTCAAGAATGCCATCGAGGGAAGATTTATGCTGCATTCAAGGTGTCTCCAACAAGAGCTAGCTTGAGTTGAACCACGAAGAAGACGGGAAACGTGGAGGAAGGTGACAACTCTTCTGAACCCTGGATGACAACTGAAGACCCAGCTCAGATGAGGCTTGACAACCCTACGATTCCAACCGAGAACCTTTAGCGAGTCTTCGAGATTAGGTTTACTCTTTCCCCCTTGTGTATTGTTTCAGATCTTCCTTATGGATGTATGTTGTTTTGGATGATGTGCATAAACCCTTGTTTAAGTTAATGTAATTTCATGTTTAGGAGATTTATTGTGGTTTATGTGAGTTGAGGAGCACCCCATTCCACCATCCACTCCACCGCTACGTTGCGTGCCGCACTAGAAATTGCAAGTTGCGTGTTTCATGACGAGGTGCTTACGACCCTCACTCCGTCGGTTACGAATCGTCCATCCGCGAGCCTTCTCGTCCACCCGCTTACCGAAGCACGACATTATGGCCTGCACTGCATCTCGCCAAGCGAAGCAATGCTTTAGGCCTGCATTTTCCTTTTATTGTTGTTAAATTAGGAAACCCAAGTCAAACCCCCCTTTTTATTAACTTAGAAATCTTTATAATCAATTTCCTTGACGAGAAATCATACACCCCAATTTGCAGTTCTTTGAGAACGATATTCGGGGAGTCTCTCCCAACTTTTATTACTTGCACGCCCGGTGCACTTGCCGTAAGCGTGTTAAGTTTTTGGCGCCGTTGTCGGGGACTGCAAGCGTTGAATGAGTTTTTCTTCTAGGAAGCTGTTATAAAGGTTCTTTGTTGTTTTTTATTTTTCTTTTTGTTGTGTATAAGTTTTTGCAGGGGCAAGGCCCTGGTGAGCTAGTTGAGTACAACCTAGAGATAGAGAAGACGCTGCACGCGTTGTTGTGCTATTGCTGCCATGGATCTTAATATGAACAGAAATGAAGTTAACCCCGGAGGAGAGAATGCGCCAGCTGCTGGTCAGGTGGCTGATGAGAATGAGGTGGCCCGACCAAGGCCCAGAACAATGCGATACTACACCACTCCCACTATGCGGAGTGTGTATCCCAGTTTTGGCCCAGCCATCACAACCAACCAGTTCGAGATTAGGCCGGCAATCCTGAACATCATCCGCAACAATGCCCAGTTCTCTGGGATGGCAAGTGAAGATCCCCATCTTCACTTGGCAGAGTTCTCAGAAATCTGCAGAACATTTTGACATGTCGGTATAGCGGACGACACAGTGAAGTTAAGACTGTTCCCGTTCTTCCTCCATGATAAAGCCAAAGTATGGCTCCATATGATCCTGCAGGGCACAACAACCACATGGGAGCTGCTTTCCTCAAAATTCTTAGCAAAGTTCCACCCAGTGGACAAAACTGTGAACCTATGGAGAGATATTGCAACCTTCCGGCAACACGCTCAGGAAACCCTCGCGGAAGCTTGGTAAAGATTTATGGAACTTCTCCAGAAGTGTACTCACATGAGTTGCAACCCTGGAACCTTGTGGAGTATTTCTACTTCACAATAGAGCCTAACTACATAGCCATGATTGATGCTGCCATCGCGACTCATATTTCTTTTTGGACCGCAGGGCGGAACACCCCGTGGAACGTAAGAGGACTATTAGAAGTGAACACTTCTGGTCTAGCTACAGAGGCAGCGCCATCACCATACGAGAGCATAACATTGTTGAAGAGGCCTGCCTCTTCTCCGGCTCCGGTGAAGGCTATATCTTGTCAAGCATGTGGGAACTTCGAACATCATGTTGAAATTTTGAAGTGAAGTGGAGGAGACCGGGCGGTCTTTTTGTAGAGACCGCCGAGACCGCGCGGTCTGTGTTTGTTTTCTGTCGGTCTGGCTCTGCCGGTCTGTTCTGATGGACTGCTGGTTCTGTCAGTCTGTTCTTGATTGATGCGGCCTGTTCCCGAGTTGATCTGCTGGTTGGCCTGTCTTCTTTGTTGGAAGACCGGGCAGTCTGTTCTTTTGTGTGACCGCCTATCCTGGCGGTTTGTGCTTGGCGATCTGGCGACTTGTTCTAAGTCGGCCAGATGGCTCCTGGGTTGCTCCTGGTAGTCTAAGGAAGGAGTACCTTTTGTGTCCGCGCCGCTTGTGCGCGGTCTCGTATTCGCGCGACTTGTGCGTGATTTGCCTGCTGTTCTGCGGTCTTGGTCAGATGGTCATCCAAGTGTTCTGATCGCACGGTCTGCCTTATGAGACCGCTGGCGATCTGACGGGTGGTTACTGTATCCCGGTCTGTGCGGTGATGACATCCATCTACCCGCCTATAAATAGGGGTGCATGGCCCGTCATTCATAACAAGAAATGTTTGCGGTCAGCAGGTTGCGGTCTCCTTCCTTGGTAATTCCCAGCAGCTTGAATAAACAGTTCGGCAGCGGTCAGTCTGCGAACTGGTTTATGTTCGTTCTTGTGTTGTTCGCAGCGAGCTCAGCGATCTGCCGACTTCAAGAAGGATTGCCGGGTTAATCTTCAGTCGGGACATGTAGCGGAGAAGGAGAAGCCAAAGTCTGATGAAGCTGGATGGGGAGGAGCCTTTGTGGCTAATATGACGGTGATGCCCGTTAAGGCCTTGGCTGCCATCAACTTCGAAGAGGATTGGATTGTTGATTCAGGGTGTGGACATCATCTCACCGGGGATGAATCAAAGTTCTCTTCTTTGGCGCCTTACTCAGGTAACGATGCTATCATTACGGCTGATAATTTTGTTCATGCTGTCGAACAAGAAGGTGTTGTCTCCCTGAGCAGTGATAAGGGTCCACTCACTTTGAGGAGTGTTTATCACTTCGAAGAAGAATCTCTTCTCAGTGACCAATGCGGTCGATGCCGGTTATCACGTTCTTTTTGGCCCAACAGAAGTGAAGTTTCTTAAAACTCAACCGGAAATAAACGGAGATGTTATCCATGTTGGAAAACGGGTGAAGGACTTGTTCGTGTTATCGACAAGTACTTATGTTGATAAGTTGAAGACCAACGATAGCGCGGCTATCTGGCATGAAAGGTTGGGGCATGTTGGCATGGACAAACTGAAGGCTATGGCGGTAAGGGGCCTTGTCAAAGGCTTGCCTAGCTTGTCCTCTTATGGAGACGGTCATGTTTGTGTTGGATGTCAGTTTGGTAAGTCTCATCGACTTCCATTTGATAAATCACAAACAAGATGCAAAGCGTCGTTGGAGTGCATTCACGGTGATTTGATGGGACCGACTGCCACCCCAAACCTTAGAGGCAACAGATATATGTTGGTGTTGATTGACGATTACACCAGATATGTTTGGGTGTATTTTCTGAAAGACAAGTCGAAAGCTTTTGCGAAGTTTGTGGAGTTCAAGGAGCTGGTGGAAGGTCGGTTAGGCCTGCGGGTGAAAAAATTGAGAACTGATAATGGTGGGGAGTTCACCTCTGGTGAGTTCTCAAGTTTTTGCAGGAAACACGGCATCCAGAGAGAGCTCACTTGTGCCCATACTCCACAGCAGAATGGCGTTACAGAGAGGAATATCCGTCATCTGACGGAAACCTGCAAATGCTGGCTTCATGCCAAGAGTATCCCAAAGTCCTTTTGGGCGGAGAGAATGTCTTGTGCAGCTTACATCATCAACGGGATGCCTCTAAGTCCTATCAACATGAAGACCCCTCATGAACTGATGTTCAAGGAGAAACCGAGTGTTGCACACCTTCGGGTGTTCGGGTCAACCTGCTATGTACATATTCCTGATGCTCTTCGAACAAAGCTAGATGTGAAAGCAAGGAAGCTAGTCTTTGTTGGGTATGATGAGCGGAAGAAAGGATGGAGATGCATGGATCCTGAGACACGGAGATCAGTGGTATCTCGGGATGTGGTGTTCGATGAAGTGACCTCCTACAAGGGGAGTTCAGGAGTTGAACTACCGGAGAGCAGGGTTGATGAAGAAGGGAAAGCTGCGGGAAGTCTTCAAGTGGAGTTGCCTGTTTCACCAGGAGCTCCAGCTATGTCAAGCTCTGAGATGGAGGCTTCAGGTTCTGGAAGCAGGGGGAGCGATGCTCCAAGTTCGTCTGGAAGAGGAGCTTGCACAGAAGAAGCAGCTGAGGAGGTGGTTAGTCAGGTGCAACCTCTTAGGAGGTCGAAGAGGACTATCAAGCCACCAGATCGATATAGAGGAGGAAACATGGTGAGCTTCGTCTCATGTTTCTTCGCTGGTCCCTTGGATGAGAGGGAACCGTCGAGCTTTGAGAAAGCCAAAGGTGTGAAGCAGTGGGATATTGCTATGCAAGAGGAGATGGATGCTCTCAAGAAGAATGAGACTTGGTCTCTAGTGCCCAGGCCCAAGGGCATTACCCCTGTGACATGCAAATGGGTTTATAAACTCATGAAGAAAGCTGACGGTACGATCGAGCGATACAAGGCTCACCTTGTATCTCGCGGGTTCTCACAGTAGTATGGTGAAGATTATGATGAGACGTTTAGTCCAGTGGCAAAGATGACTTCGGTCCGATTTGTTATTGCTTTGGCGGCATCTTGTGGATGGGAGATTTGGCAGCTCGATGTGAAGAATGCTTTCTTATACTGAGAGATTGACAAGGATATCTTCATGATCCAGCCGCCGGGTTTCATTTCGGAGGATTGTTCGGACTATGTCTGCAAACTGAAGAAGGCCTTATATGGGTTGAAGCAAGCGCCTCGGGCGTGGTATGGAAAGATCGCGGAGTATCTTCTATTCTGCGGGTTCTTTGCTTCAGACTCTGATTCTAGCTTGTTTGTCAAGAAGGAGGGGGCACTTGGGTTTATTGTGCTCCTGTATGTGGATGACATGATTGTCACCGGGAACTCGAAGGAGGTGGTAGCAAGGCTGAGAGCTGAGCTTGCGATCAGGTTCGAGATGAAGGATCTGGGGGAGCTTCACCATTTCCTTGGACTCGAGGTCCAGAGGCGGGAGAGCGGAGTGCTCATTTCTCAGGAAGGATATGCGGAGCGGATCGTTCAACTATTCGGCATGGAAGAAGGGAAGAGCAGCTCTATACCTCTGGAACAGCATCATAAACTTCGGAAGGATGAGGGAAGAGTTCTATCTGATCTGTTGGTGTTCCGAGCACTAGTTGGGAGCATGATTTACTTGACCATCATGAGGCCTGATATTGCGTATACAGTTGGCAAAGTGAGTCGGTACATGGCGGAGCCACGGAAGCCTCATCTTTTGGCGGCAAAAGGAATTCTGAAATATGTGAAGTCGACCTCTGATTTAGGTCTCTTATTTAGGAGAGGGTCAAGCTTGGAGTTGCATGGGTACATGGATGCTGACTACGGGGGAGACGTGGATGATCGGAGATCAACGTCTGGTTATGTCTTTATGACGGGCCCCACAGCTATCTCTTGGTGCAGCAAAAAGCAGGACTCGGTGTCCGTATCTACCACAGAAGCGGAATACAAGGCTTCAGCTTTGGCTGCTCAGGAAGCCGTTTGGCTCAGGAGGTTGGTGGAGGACGTTCATGAGGAGGTTCGAGGTCCCACTATGCTACGCGGGGACAATGAGAGTGCTCTCAAGCTGGTTAATAATCCAGTCTGTCACGCGAGGACCAAGCATATTGAGATTGAGCACCATTTCATTCGTGAAAAGGTGTTGGGAGGATCTCTTATGGTCGAGCATATTCGGAGTGCGGACAAGTTCGCAGACATCGTCACAAAGCCGCTGGCGAAGGGACCGTTTACACGGTCGCGACGACATAGTCAGAGATAGCTTGTCATTGTAATGATGCAAATATCTTCAAGACAGGATTCAAATCTTGCGGACGTGTTGTCAGCAATTAATGTCGTCGCCAGATTGTCTAATCAGCGCGTGCTCTTAAGGAAAGGAGCATCTGACACTTTAGGCACTTTTTCAGAAGACCGTTGGGGACCTCGCAGTCTTATAAAAGAGATAAGAGGTTGCCCTAATACATTAGCAATCGATTAAAAAGAACGAACTTGCGCATATAGCAAATCGAACAGTATAAGCGGCGCAAGAAAGAAAAGAAAGAAAGAAAAAGAAGAAGCAGTCATCTTCATCAACTGTTAAGGTGCCAATCTTCATCAGGCTAAGAAAAGATTTGAAGAAGAATCATGCGCACAAGATCTGATTCAAAAGCATCTTCTTCAATCTCAAGGAGCCAATCTTCAACAGGCTAAAGTTGTCGATTTTCATCCGGCAGAAGTAACAGTCTCTTTACTGTATTTTCTTGTAAGGCTTGCGGGCCAACTTGTCTAGCTTGAGGGCTGGAGAGCTGTGAGGCTTGAGGGCCAGGGCAGTGCACTTGCGGGTGCGATTTGTCGAGCTTGAAGGCTCGGGGGCAGTAGGGGCTTGCGGGCCTAGGCTGTTGGGACTTCCGGGTCCTTGTTGTAGGGCTTGAGGGCCTTAGTGTCGAGCTTGCGGGCTCGGGGGAAGTAGGGGCTTGCGGGCCTAGGCTGTTGGGACTTGCGGGTCCGTGTTGTAAGGCTTGAGGGCCTGAAGCTTTTGGCGGAGTTTGCCGAGCCTAGCACACTGCTGGGTAGGCATAGAGGGAAAGAGGACTACTCAAGACACCCCGTCTTGAGGAACCTCTATAGATCTTGTGTCGTCTGGTGTGATTTATTTGTGTGATAATTTTGTGCATTGATTGAATATTGATAACTCACGCTAATAACTCAAAAAGTACCAAGATCACGTAACACCCCCCTCTAGGTGAACGTTCCATCCCAAACAAGTGGTATCAGAGCTAGGTTGATCAAAAGAAGACTTAACAGTCCGATCTAGATCAGGAACGATTCACCATGGCTGGTGGAGATCAAAATCGGGAGATGAGATCTATGAAACTTCCGATCTGTACCAAGGAGAACTTTCCCATCTGGAAGGAAAGAGTTAGGCTGTTCATGGAAGCGACCGATCCAAGAATCTATCTGACAGTCCAACAGGGTCCTTTTATCCCCACAAACCCTTCCACCATTGATCCGACGCGGAAGGTAATAAAGAAATATGAAGACATGACCAAGGACGAGCTAACCTTGGCAGGCCTGGATAAGAGGGCACAGAATGTTATTGTAAGCGATGTAGATGATTCAACCCTCCAGAACCTAATTCACTGCAAAACGGCCAAGGAGATGTGGGACTCCTTGATTGTTTACATGGAGGGTACTGAAGAGGTAAGGGATGACAGGAAATGTCTCCTCAACCAGGAATATGAAGCCTTCAAACAAGGCAAGAATGAAACTATCTCCAACTGCTATGGGAGATTTTTTAAGATCGTGAATGGCCTGAGAAACTACGAAAGAGAGTTCACAAACTTTGATCTAAATGACAAGTTTCTCAAATCCCTCACAAAGGAATGGGATATCAAGATATGTGCCATCAGAGAGATGGGCCAACTGGGCAACATGGAGCCCATTAACCTATACGGGAAGCTGTTGTCTCATGAACTCCAGCTTAATACAAGGAAGGCTGAAGAAGAAGAAAGCTCAAAGGTGAGCTCAAGAGACAGATCGGTGGCTCTAAAGGCTGAGAGCACCAGAAGATTCAAGGGCAAGACCTCTGCTTCTCAGAACAGAACTAAGAACAGTGAGGAATCAGAAGCCAGCTCCTCTGACTCTGATGACACTGATAGAAAGGTGGCCCTCCTCTCAAAACAATTCAGAAAGCTGCTACATAGAAGAAGGAGGGACAACAGCAGAAGCTCCTCCTCAAGCTCCAGAAGATCTGACTATCCAGACAGATCCAGGGCTCCCAGGGAGGACAGGTATAGATCCAACTCCAGTAAACATGATTTATATAATACTGTTTGCTATTCTTACAGCAAAATAGGTCACATGGTTGCTGACTGCCCCTCCAAGAAAAGGGAGTCAAGGAACCATGAAGAGAGAAGAAGCTCTAGGAGCAAGAGAACCTCTGAGAAGGGGTTTGTGGCAAAGAAGACCAAAATGTTGAGTGACTCTGACTCAAGCTCATCTGGGACTGAGGATGAGGCACTTATTGGACTGATGGCCATTAATGAAGGCAACCAGGATGACAACTCTCCTGGAAAGATAAAACACAGAACTTCTTTATCTACCTCTGATTCTGGATCAGTGGCAGATTCTTTGCATGATAATGAGGAGGTATCTGCTGCCAACAGCACAGCCTCAAGATCCCAGTATGAAGTTGAATCTGAACTAATAAGGCAATATAAAGTCTTATGGAAAGCCTTCATAGGCAGTAAGAAACTCCTCAAGGTGCAGACCAAGGAGTTAGATTCCTTGAAGCCTGTCCAATCCAAGCTCCAGGAGACAGCTAAAAAGCTAACTTCTATGAGAAAAGAAGTGGACAAACTTAATGAAGCTATGGGGCTTAAGAATGCTGAGTTAGGGCAGAAAAACAAGGTCATTAGGGACCTTGAGGAAATATTGTTGGCTGAGAAGAAACTTTCTTCCAGCTTCTCAATGCCCAAAACTATCCTGCCAATAATCGACGCCTTCTCTAGATAGTTCAGAGATGGTATCAGTTTCAATCAGGAGCCAGTCATGGGCAAAGATCCTGAAACTAGACCTTCTTATAAGAAGGTGCTGACAGCAAGTCCTTCAGCCCACAGACCTGCAGCAACAGCAGTTAAGAGAATGGGAAAGGCTGTTCGAACAAAGCCTACTCCCAAGAAGGTGAACCAAAGAGTGGTGAAGCCAATTCCTCCCCCGGCTCACACACATGAGGTTCACCCTATATCTGTTAGACAAGAAGCCTTCTCTCCTGCTCATCGGCACTATCCTACTCAGATGATGGCGCAGAAGAGAAGATATAATAGATATGAGTGTTGGTGATGTGGGAAAGTAGGCCACTTTGCATTGGATTGTTGGTTCAACCCAACAGGGCTCAATGCAAGGAGAGTGCAGAACCCTCCGAGGTTTGCGATTCCATTCTATCACCCTAACAGAAACCAAGGACCCAATCCCTATTGGGTACCTAAGGGGAAGTGATTTGTTTTGCAGGTAGGTCCAAATGCCAACCAATCTCCAATTTGGTATTTGGACAGTGGCTGCTCCAAGCACATGACTGGAGTCAGAAAGTATTTGAAAGAATTCATCCCTATGGAGAATGGACCGACTGTTATCTTTGGAGGTTCAGAAAAGGGAGTGAATAGGGGCTACGACAACATCACTAATGGGTACAGTGGAGAGATTGGAGAAGCTATCCATTGAAGAGAAGGCTGACACCTCACTCAACAACAAGAATCAGTCTGTGATGATTGAAATAGAGGTAGATCCTGCAGACGATACATAAACGGCTGAAAAAGTGCAGCCTGAAGAAGTAGCTCATACAGAAATACCCAGAACACTACCAACTGCCTTGAGACAAGTAAGAGATCATCCCCAAGAGCAGATAATAGGAAATGTCAACCAAGGCGTGCTAACAAGGAGTAGAGCTGTAAATCAAGCATTGTACCTGAGTTTTCTCTCTCAAATTGAACCCAAGAAATTTGAGGAAGCAAATCAGGATCCATTTTGGATTGCTGCAATGCAGGAGGAACTGAACTAATTTAAATGATGCAAAGTGTGGAAATTGGTTCCAAGACCCCAAGGACACAACATCATAGGAACCAAATAGGTCTACAGGAGCAAGTTGGATGAAAATGGAATCATCACCAAGAATAAAGCAAGACTAGTGGCAAAAGGCTACAGACAAGAGGAGGGGATAGATTTTGTTCAGAAATTCGCTCCAGTAGCCAGACTGGAAGCAATAAGACTATTCCTAGCCTATGCAACATACAAAGGTTTCAAGGTCTACCAAATGGATGTGAAGTCAGCCTTCCTAAATGGTGACCTCAAAGAGGAAGTATATGTACAGAAACCTTCAGGTTTTGTCGACTCTACTTATCCTGATTATGTTTACTTTCTTAGAAAGGCACTTTATGGCTTAATGTAGGCACCAAGGGTCTGGTATGAGACTCTGTCAAGCTTTCTAATTGAGAACAAGTTCTCAAGGGGAAAGATTGATAAGACATTGTTCCTAAGGGAAGTGAAGGGAAAGATCTTGCTAGTACAGATCTATCTAGATGACATCATCTTTGGCTCTACAGATAACAATCTCTGCAAAAAGTTTGCCAACTTGATGCAGGGAAAGTTTGAGATGAGCAGTATGGGTGAGCTCAAATACTTCCTAGGTCTCCAAGTGAAACAATCTGAAGATGGGATTTTCATCTCTCAGACTGAAAGTGCACAGTTAACCTCACTAGAATTCTATAGAGGGGGGGGGGGGGGGTGAATAGAGATTTAAAATATTTTGTGCAATTATATATATATATATGTGTGTGTAGTGATCACAGATTAAGGCTTCCTACACACCAACAAGAATTAAGCAAGTAAAGAAAGTAAATGCAAGAAAAGAAATCACAGCACAACACAAGGAAATATAGTGGTTCCCCAAACTTTGGGTAGTCCACTCTTCTACCCCCTTTGGTAGGAATTCACTATCTTGCACTGAGTCTTTTGATAAGGAGACTCTTAGAACCACCCTGAGTCTTTTGATAAGGAGACTCTTAGAACCAACTGAGTCTTTTGAAAAGGAGACTCTTAGAACCAGTACAACTGAATTTTTTGAAGAGAGATTCTAAAAACTCTTTTACAGTATTTGAGAGTGAAATGAATGTAAAGAAGAAAGAGAAATAATATAAAGACAAGAAGGAATCTTCTTCCTAGCAAGAAGATTGGAAGCACAAGAAGTAGTGAATGAAATCTCTTCTATAGTGAGAAGGAGATTTGTAGCTTTTCTCTCTTTTAGTGAGAGCTATCAGAGTTTGCAGCAGAATGACTTCAGAAGCAGAAGAAGATGGAAGCTTGATGGTTACTGCAGGACTATTTCTCAAATTTCTCTCTTTTTCACTTGGGAGCTTTTCCTCTTTTTCAATATGTATATGGTGGATCACTGCTCTTTTATTTGTTCTCTGTCGACCTTCTCCTTATTTATAGCTCTGTGTATTAAGATAACACTATAGGAGAGAAATCAATTAGTAGACAGAGTATTAGAAAGAGAGAAATATTTCCATAACTATTATATCTATAGAAGGAAAGAATTCATTCTGATTTCAAATAATGTCCATAATGGATTTAATCAAATTAGCCAAGAATCTATTAGAGGAAAAGAATGATTCAGAACGGCTATAAAGAATAAGTTGATTCCATATAAATCAGATCTATAAAAGAAGGAAAGAGATCTGGCAATTTTTGAATTAAACATAGAAATCAACGTGCGGCGATTACTATTCAACGTAAGCATCAAGTTCGTCCTGGCTGGACGTCGAGAGGAGAATAAGGAAGGTGCGTCGACTTCACTAGATGTGTCGACTAGAAGTCAGAGCTACGTCGACATAGGATACGTCGAATTCTTCTTAAAGTTACTTCGACTCATTCTGAAAGGAATGTCGACACCACTTCGACGTTGCGTCGAATACTATTCGATGCATATTTACTTAACCTTGACTTTTCTTTCTTAGAAAACATATTCAACTCATTTTCAGGGGTTAAGAGAAATCATTTTCCCAACAATCTCCTCCTATTTGTCTTAACCCTATTTAGAGAGAAATTGTATCAGCATATTGATCAATCACAGCAAAGCATTTAAGCAAGTAGAAGAAAAATTAGAAAAGGAAATCTTATAAACAAACTTCATGTTCAGATCAATCAGTATTCAACCATAAACATATAAGTCATTGTTTTTAAGGCATTTCAGGAAGGGTAGGAGGAGTCTTCCTTTTTCTAGTGAATACGACTGTTTTAAGAGAGGGGGGTTGCTCCTTCTCAGCACCAGGTAGTTCACTCAGCTCCCCCTGAGTTACATCAGTTTGCTCCCCCTGGGATGGAACTTCCTTGGTTGCTTCTACTTCTGCCTCTTCAGTTTCTTTTTCAGTTCCAGCTTCAGTCATAGCAGTACCTGGCCCCTGAGCTCCTATTTCACCTATCACAGTATCTAGCTCCCCCTGAGTTTCAGCTTCTTTATTTTTCTCACTATCTGCCACATCTTCCTTTTCAACTTCATTTTCTACTCTGCTTACCTCCCCTTGTAACAGTACCACTTGATTTGCAGCTTCTCTTGCTATATTGAGTACCTCTATTGTTTGTCCTTCAGAATGTAGCTCAGGTACTATCTCATTTCCAATTGTCTTGAGCAGTGCAAGACTATCGGTTTTTAAGGTAGGAGGTGACTTGTGGGAGAGAGATTTAGGAGTGGAGGGCTTCTCTTCATCTAGTTTCTCCCCCTTCTTGACCTTCTTGGCCAAGGAGGTTAAGAATGACCTGGTTACTTTAGAGTATGAGAGAGAGGTCCTTAGACTTTGCACAGAGGCACTGACCCCATATATTTGGGTGTGCATGTGTAGGATAGAGGAATGAATCTGGGAGCAGTGCTCATCCAGCATTGCTTGGAATGTTTGAGCTGCTGATGCAATGCACTGAGTGAGGAGAGCTTCAGTGGATGCAGATGGTTCATGTTGTGGTTGGTGATGAGGAGAGAGTGGTGGAGGTGGTGATGAAGCTGGAGAGAAGTTAGTTGATACATGAGGTATGGGTGATAAAGGAGGTGGAGAGGATGACAAAGTATGAGGAGGAAGAGATGGAGAAACTGCTGTTTGAGCAGGTGTTTGAGAAGATGTAGGTAGAGGAGGGGTTGTGAGAGTGGTAGAGACTAGTGGAGTAGATGATGGTGGTAGAGAAGGATTGTCTCTTTGAGGAGGAGGAAGAGGAGATGGATGAACAGGAGAGTTAGGAGGAGATGGAGTCTTTTCAGGAATGGAACCAGGCTTAGGGATTTGCCTGGTCTATTTGGAGAATAGAGCTATTGACATCCTTTTCCCTAGAGGAATAGGGATTCCTTTTGACCTACATAGGTCAGGGAAGGAGTGGAAGAGTACTTGACTCATAATAATCATATATGCATTTTCTTTGTGTGAGTATTTAGAGCTTATCATCTTGAGGAAGCATGTGGCCCAGTCCACCTTCTTCTTCAGCACCAGGGCCCCCATGATATTCAGTTGCTGCTTGGGCACTGCATCATGGGCTGAGGTCTTGCATAGCAGGATTTTTCCTACTATATCTGCTAGCAGTCTGTACTCCTCAGAAAAGTCTATTTTCTTTAGATGGATTGGTCTATCTTTTGAAAACTTCAGGGTGGTTAGCAGATGCTTGATTTTATCAGGTGTGAGGTCTATAGATTCATCACCTAATAAGGGAGTGATGAAGACTTATTTAGTTATTCTTTAGAAGCTGATTTTCTTTCCCTATTCGCTTTGAACAAAGATAATATTAGGGTGTACCTGATGGAAGATCAAAGGTTGTCCTAATGTGTTCTGCAGATATTGAGATAGGTGTCTCATGGATTGTTCCTTGGATTTCTCCTTGTTCAGATATCTGAACATAAGTCATCAACTCTGTGAGCTCTGTTTCCAGGAGCTAGCATCTTGTGGAGATGAGCTTATCTAGTCCAGCTTCAGTGAACAGAGCAATAATGCTCTTGTAGTTTTCTGTGGCGGCTTGGAAAGATTCAAGGTCAATGTCGAAACCAGAGTTGGTCTTGGGAGCCATTTTAGGTCAGTGAGAGAGAGAGGAAGAAATCGGCTGGACTGAGGAGCAAGAAGGATGAAGGATGCAGAGTAGTGAAGGTTTCTAACTGAAGAATCTTTTTAAGTCAGGTGAAACGTCGAAATGCGACACTATTAGAGGCTTATTCGGTACTTCAGTGGATGTGACCGAAAATATTTTAGTATTGCCGCTCGTTTTCATGAAATCGACGTTACGTCGAGTGGAATTCGACGTAAGCGTCGATACAGCCCGCGTTAAGATGCTAGGGTTTCGTATCGACGTATGCGTCGATTGTAATTGACGCATGCGTCGATTTCACTTATTGAGTTGAGTCATCGACGGTGCGTCGATTAGAAGTCGATGTGACTTTTAATTTTCCTGAAAAATTCTAGGTGTTTTTTTCTTTTTATCTCTTCCTAATCCTAAAGGTTTCTAAGTTAGTCTTGGAGTAATTTTCACAGATAGTTTGATTGATTGTGCCAACATTGTTTGGCAAGGTGGCCAGTTTTGTTACATATGTAGCACTTGATTATCTTAGTATTGTGAGAATTTGAGTTTAGAGAGGGATAGAAGTGTTGATTAGGATAGAAATCATGATTAGGATGAATGGGTCCTGAATAGGGGTTAAGATGGAAGGTTTTTGGACGATAGGCATTTAAGTTGCTCTGAGTTTTTATGCATCGATATCTATTCGACGTATGTTTATAGTTGCGTTGATTTATATTCGGCGCTTTCTCTAGATAACGTTGATCTGGTATCGATGCATGAACAAAGTTGCGTCGATTTGATGTCGACGTACTTTTATTCAAGCGTCGAGTTGAGGTCGAGGCATCTGAGAGATTGCGTCGAGTAGAATTCAACGCACTATCATTCATATGTCGATATGAAGTCGACGCAACTGTATCTTCATAAATTTTCTTTTTCCCTTTTTCTGATTTGGCTCTTTTATGTATTGTTTCGGTTGGCTTAGTTGCTTCTTCAGATGAAGTTTGAGAGTCATCAGATGAATAATATGATGTTTCATCAAATTGTTTTATTTCCTTGAGGGAGTCTTCTTCCTTATTTAGTGAGTCTTTTTCTTGGTTTGATTTGATAGGTTTGGTGAATTTTACAGGGATCATCCAAGCAGTTTTGTTGGATGGAATTTGGCTGGTTGAGGGATCAGCCCCTAGACCAAGATTTTTATGTCTCCTTGTTTGTTGTTCAGTGATTTCCTTGAGAGTTTGGCTTCTCATTTGTATTGATTCTTCAAAAGCTTTTGCCTGGGATACCTTATCCTTAAGGAGCTGGTTTTCTATTCTAGCTCTTTCTACCCCCTTTTCTATGATGTTAGCCCTTAATTCATAATTTTTATAGCATTTAACTTCTCTATTTCTCTGGTTTTTAGCCATATTAATTTGTTCTTTTAGATCCTTAATTTCTTGTTTAGCTTTTAGTTGATCTAGACACATTCCCATAAAATCATTTCTGAAATTATCACTTTGAAAATCTATTTTATCAAAAATGCTTACCTCATCCTTATCCTTAGATTCCTCTATGAGAATATGGCTATTTTCTCTTTCATCTTCAGAAGATATGCTTTCTTCTGATCCTGTCTCACTCCATGATTTGGCACCATCATCTTTATTTGAGCCTTCAAGTGTCATTAAGCATAGGTCTTCTTGCTTAGGCTCTTCATTGTCACTCTTAGAAGAGGAGCTGTCCTCAGAGTCTGTTTCACTCCAAGCTTCTGCAATAAAGCCTCTTTCTTTCTTCTTCCCCTTTTTCTTGAGATCTTTCTTTTTCAGATCTTTCTTTGTCTCAGCATTTTCTGGACATTCTGGGGCAATATGTCCAGGTTTCCTGCAAGAATAACAAATAATTTCTTTAGTAGGAGTTTTGTCATACCTTGGTTTTGACTCTTTCCTTCTTGATCCATCTGTCCTGACCCATTTCTTGAATTTTCTGGCCAGGAAACTGAATAGTTCTTCTTCAGTGACAGAGCTTCCTTCTTCTGTTGCTTTTAATGCAATGTTCCTGTCTTGTGAAGAAGTTGGGGTGTTTTCTCTTATCTTCTTCTCTTCTCTGGTTTTCAGCAGTTGCTCATAAGATCTGAGTTTTCCTAAGAGAGCATCTGTTGAAATTTCCCTTTGTCCTCTTGTGTCTCGTATTGCCCATATCCTCGAGTCCCATGAACTTGGGAGACTCATCAGCAATTTGTCATTGATCTCTGTGAGAGAGATTTCTCTATCCAAGTCCCTTAGTTGATTGATGATCAGACTGAATCTGTCATACATCTCAGAGATGCTTTCTTCATTCTTCTTTTGGAAGTTCTCATATTGAGAGATCAATAGAGCCTTCCTATCTTTCCTTTCATCAGCACTTCCTTCTACCATCTTTATGAGAGCCTCCCAAATTTCTTTGGCTGATTCACAATCAACAACCCTTTGAAAGATTTCATCAAAGAGGGTTGAGACCAGAATATTTACAGCTTTTGCATCACATGCTCCTGCCTTCTTCTCTTCAACTGTGCACTCAGCCTTTGGGACAAGTGTTTGAGTCACTTCACCACTTGAGTCTTTTCTATAAGGCTTGGGAGGACCTGTCAAGATAACATTAAATAATTCTTTCATCAATAGAATTAATATAAATCTTAATTCTTGTTTTCCAAACTGCAAACTTTTCAAGATTGCACATTGGTGGTCTGGTGGAGGCATAATCTTTGATTTGTGCCATGTGAAAAATAATTTTTAGAAATATATATATATATAAATAAGAGGTAGGATTTTTTTGATCAAGGAGTTAACCTTTTTAGATCAACCTAGATCTGATACCAATTGAAAGTGCACAGTTAACCTCAATAGAATTCTCTAGAGGGGGGGGGGGGGGGGGTGAATAGAGATTTAAAATATTTTGTGCAATTATATATATATATATATATATATATATATGTGTGTGTAGTGATCACAGATTAAGGCTTCCCACACACCAACAAGAATTAAGCAAGTAAAGAAAGTAAATGCAAGAAAAGAAATCACAGCACAACACAAGGAAATATAGTGGTTCCCCAAACTTTGGGTAGTCCACTCTTCTACCCCCTTTGGTAGGAATTCACTATCTTGCACTAAGTCTTTTGATAAGGAGACTCTTAGAACCACCCTGAGTCTTTTGATAAGGAGACTCTTAGAACCAACTGAGTCTTTTGAAAAGGAGACTCTTAGAACCAGTACAACTGAATTTTTTGAAGAGAGATTCTAAAAACTCTTTTACAGTATTTGAGAGTGAAATGAATGTAAAGAAGAAAGAGAAATAATATAAAGACAAGAAGGAATCTTCTTCCTAGCAAGAAGATTGGAAGCACAAGAAGTAGTGAATGAAATCTCTTCTATAGTGAGAAGGAGATTTGTAGCTTTTCTCTCTTTTAGTGAGAGCTATCAGAGTTTGCAGCAGAATGGCTTCAGAAGCAGAAGAAGATGGAAGCTTGATGGTTGCTGCAGGACTATTTCTCAATTTTCTCTCTTTTTCACTTGGGAGATTTTCCTCTTTTTCAATATATATATGGTGGATCACTGCTCTTTTATTTGTTCTCTGTCGACCTTCTCCTTATTTATAGCTCTGTGTATTAAGATAATACTATAGGAGAGAAATCAATTAGTAGACAGAGTATTAGAAAGAGAGAAATATTTCCATAACTATTATATCTATAGAAGGAAAGAATTCATTCTGATTTCAAATAATGTCCATAATGGATTTAATCAAATTAGCCAAGAATCTATTAGAGGAAAAGAATGATTCAGAACGGCTATAAAGAATAAGTTGATTCCATATAAATCAGATCTATAAAAGAAGGAAAGAGATCTGGCGATTTTTGAATTAAACATAGAAATCAACGTGCGCCGATTACTATTCGACGTAAGCGTCGAGTTCGTCCTGGCTGGACGTCGAGAGGAGAATAAGGAAGGTGCGTCGACTGAGGTGCGTCGACTTCACTAGATGCGTCGACTAGAAGTCAGAGCTACGTCGACATAGGATACGTCGAATTCTTCTTAAAGTTACTTCGACTCATTCTGAAAGGAACGTCGACACCTCTTCGATGTTGCGTCGAATACTATTCGACGCATATTTACTTAACCTTGACTTTTCTTTCTTAGAAAACATATTCAACTCATTTTCAGGGGTTAAGAGAAATCATTTTCCCAACACAGACCAAATTCACTAGGAAGCTAGTCAAGAAATTTGGATTGGAGAGTGCTTCTTCAATGAAAACTCCAATGGGAACCAATGTGTCTCTGGACAAGGATGAGAAGGGCATACCCTTTGATGAAACCAAGTACAGATGCATGATTGGATCCTTGCTTTATCTAACTGCAAGTAGGCCGGACATAATGTTTGCTACATGTGTCTGTGCTAGATATCAGGTGAATCCTAAGGAATCTCATCATGTCTCTGTCAAGAGAATCTTAAGATACCTGAAGGGTACATCAAATCTTGGCCTATGGTACCCTAGGAACAATGGTTGTGAACTAACTGGCTATTCAGATGCAGATTATGCAGGGTGCAAGGAAGACAGGAAAAGTACATCAGGGACATGTCAATTCCTTGGTGGAAGACTGATTTCTTGGAGCTGTAAGAAGCAGACTAGTGTGGCAATCTCAACAGCAGAATCAGAATATATCTCGGCTGGAAGCTGCTGTGCCCAATTGCTATGGATCAAACATCAACTTGAAGATTATAACCTAAAGATGACCAAAACACCCATCTTTTGTGACTCTTCAAGCGCAATCTCAATTGCTAAGAATCATGTCTCTCACAGCAGGACTAAGCATATTAAGATCAGGTATCACTTCATCAGGGAGCATGTGGAAAATGAGGATATCACCCTTGAGTTTGTCCCAACAGACAAACAAGTGGCTGATATATTTACAAAGCCCCTAGATGAAGCTAAGTTCAACTTCTTCAAATTCCAACTGGGAATGTTAAACTTAGAGTAATCCTCTACTTAGTTTTCACTAATCCCTTTCTAGATGATTGGTTAGACAAGCTTTCAAGATTTGGATGAACTATAACCGAGCAAGGGGGAGCCTTGGACTATTGTCTACTTAAAATAAGCTTCAGGATAGAAGTCAGAAAGGGGGAGATAGAAGAAGCAGTCATCAAATGCTCAAGACAAGATTGCTCAAGAAAACCTCAAAGATGGGGGGAGCAGAGAAGTAGGGGGAGCCGTAAAGAAGAGACATCAAATCAGGTGGGAGCCACTGGTTTGATGCACTCAGGGAGTTCAACAAAGATAAGTACAATCTTACATGCTCAAAGTTAAGATTATACTATTTATTGTCTAGTGAAAGTCGTCTTGAATTGGGATTCTGACTTCTTCAAATAGGGGAAGATTGTTGGGAATCTTGCCCACATGATTCCTGATTTGAAGAAGTCACCAACCCAAGAAAACATCACTTTGTATTTGATTACTTCTCTAGCTTAAAGTCTCAGGAAATTAAAGAAATGTCGTCGAGAAGAATAGGAGACATCGTTGACAAAGTATGCTTGTCGTCATGATATTGAGTAAAGCGAACTCAGAAGGAAGATCGACGACCATCGAGATTTGGCGTGTTCGTCGAACGCAGAAGGAAGATCGTCGAGATCAGAAGGAAGACCAACGACTGACGAGATTTGGCGTGTTCGTCGAACACAGAAGGAAGATCGTCGAGCTCAGAAGGAAGATCGACGACCGCTAAGATTTGGCGTGTTCATCGAGCGCAGAAGCAAGATCGTCGAACTCGGAATGATGATCTTTGACCGCTGAGACTCGGCAAGATCGTCGAACGAAGAATGCAGATCGTCGAACGAAGGATGCAAAGTTCGTCGATCGCAGAATGTTGTTCGTCGAAAGCAGAGAAGACGCATTATCGTCGACTTCACCAAAGTGGCTGTGTCGTCGATAAAGAACAAACATCGTCATAAAGAATGCATGTCGTCGTGAGAACAATATGATCCCGACGACATGATGCAAGAAGGAAGATCACGATGACATAGTCAGAGATAGCTTGTCATTGTAATGATGCAAATATCTTCAGGACAGGATTCAAATCTTGCGGACGTATTGTCAGCAATTAATGCCGCCGCCTGATTGTCTAATCAGCGCGTGCTCTTAAGGAAAGGAGCGTCTGACACTTAAGGCACTTTTTCAGAAGACCGTTGGGGACCTCGCAGTCTTATTAAAGAGATAAGAGGTTGCCCTAATACATTAGCAATCGATCAGAAAGAACGAACTTGCGCATATAGCGAATCGAATAGTACAAGCGGCGCAAGAAAGAAACGAAAGAAAGAAAAAGAAGAAGCAGTCATCTTCATCGACTGTTAAGGTGCCAATCTTCATCAGGCTAAGAAAAGATTTGAAGAAGAATCATGCGCACAAGATCTGATTCAAAAGCATCTTCTTCAATCTCAAGGAGCCAATCTTCAACAGGCTAAAGTTGTCGATTTTCATCCGACAGAAGTAACAGTCTCTTTACTGTATTTTCTTGTAAGGCTTGCGGGCCAACTTGTCTAGCTTGAGGGCTGGAGAGCTGTGAGGCTTGAGGGCCAGGGCAGTGCACTTGCAGGTGCGATTTGTCGAGCTTGAGGGCTCAGGGGCAGTAGGGGCTTGCGGGCCTAGGCTGTTGGGACATGTAGGTCCGTGTTGTAGGGCTTGAGGGCCTGAGTGTCGAGCTTGCGGGCTCGGGGGCAGCAGGGGCTTGCGGGCCTAGGCTGTTGGGACTTGCGGGTCAGTGTTGTAAGGCTTGAGGGCCTGAAGCTTTTGGCGGAGTTTGCCGAGCCTAGCACACTGCTAGGTAGGCGTAGATGGAAAGAGGACTACTCAAGACACCCTGTCTTGAGGAACCTCTATAGATCTTGTGTCGTCTGGTGTGATTTATTTGTGTGATAATTTTGTGCATTGCTTTTATATCGATAACTCACGCTAATAACTCAAAAAGTACCAAGATCACCCAACACCCCCCCCCCCCCCCCCTCTAGGTGAGCGTTCCATCCCCAACATTTTCTTTTTCAAATCTCTGACAGATTTGAAATTCAAATCCCTTAATTTAAGGAATAAAATATTCAGAAGAGATATATCCTGTACTCCAAATCTAATACGCCGTTTACCTTTTTCCTTTTCCATGAACGTGTCCTTTTCAGCTAAATGTCAACGACTATATTCTCGAAATAATAAAAGGAAATATATAATCCGTACTTATCTGATATAATAGAGCCGTTGCTGAAAGATCAGAGTTCAGAGAATATAATAGAATAATCTGTCTGAAATACTGAACTGAAATAACACATTTTGTCGATCTGAACAAGTTTCGTCGAACACAATCTAGAGTTCATCTATCTCAAGCTGGAGGTCGTCGAACTGAAGAATAATAACAGATAAGCTAGCTGGAATATTTAATTCATTGAGCTGAGAAGATCTTTCATCGATCTGATCATCTGATACTTATTCTTCTAACGTAGAGCTGAGTTCGTCGAACGCTGAGAGGAGTTCGTCGATCTCAGAATGAGTTGGCAAATTCATCGACCGCTGAACTGAGTAAAATTGTCAACCGCTGAGACTGAATAAAATCATCGACCGCTGAGACTGGACAATTTCGTCGACCGCTGAGCCGTTCGTCGATCGCTGAGCCGCTGATACACAGATGCTGAGATTAAAGCAAGGCATTCGTCAAACGTAGAATGTAAGCCGTTCGTCGAACGCAGAGAGCAATTCATCGAACGCAGTATTGAGTTCGTCGAACGCAGAAAACTTGTCTTTTCTTAAGATCTATCAGCCTAAAACTTTGACCCTTTGAACTATACATTGGGGTCAACTTAGTCCTAATCAACAGATAGTGATCCTAGCCCAAATCAGTAATAGGGTTGTTCCAACAATCTCCCCCTATTTGGGTTAGGACACTCTTTGACAAAATTTGAATAACAAAACAACAAAGCATATATATCTGATAGATTTTAAATATTTCATCAGATATAAAATATTATACTCTGAGTTTTGAAAAATTTACATTGAAAATGAAACTAATAAAAAGAACCTTTGACTTTCTCTGAATTCTAACATTTTCTTCAGCTTTCTGAATTGATTGTCTGAACTGTATCTACTATATCTGAATTTGATATCTGAGCTATATCTGCTATTTTTCAGCTTTCTGAATTCGTTGAACTGAACTGTAGCTTTATAATTTGTATATGATGTGCTGCCAATCTGAATTTGGATCTGTCATAACTAAATTTGCAACATCTCCCCCTAAATCTGCAAACTGTTGTGAGCTTTTTCAAGAACTGAAAACATGCGTCTTCATCAGCATTTCCTCTTGATAAAACAACTCCCCCTATCATAAAGGAGTTTCTTCAAAACAACTCCCCCTGACAAAAAGGAAAGTATCTCCCCTTAACAAAAAAGGGCTTCTTTAGCTTTTCCCCCTGCCTAGTTCATAGAACAACTCCCCCTGAGCAACAGCATCATATAGAGCTTCTTCATAGAACTTCTCCCCCTGCCTAGTTTCAGGAAGTCCTGAAGCTAGGCCCCTTGAAGAAGGGACATTTGATGGAGGTAGGGAAGGATGCAATCTTTATATTGCTATTATTCCGGCAAAAGAAAATAGAGATCAAGTGCAAAGGAACTGGAAAGAGATGCAGTTTCTGTAGGCATTCCGTTAAAATGAAAAAGATTTGATTATAAAGAAAGGTTCAGAAACAAAAAGCTTCATCAAAACTGGGTTCAACAAAAAATGAGTTTTCGTCGATCTCGGTTCGACGATCTTGATGACTTCGTCGATCTCCGTTCGACGAAAGACTAGATTTCGTCGATCTCAGTTCGATGAAGAGATGGGATAAGTAGAAAACTTATTTTTATCAGATTGAATCTCCATCTATCCTTCCTAGCTGATTTATAAAGAAGATATGTTTCTTTTCATCCAAGGGTTTGGTGAAAATATCAGCCCTTTGCAAATCAGTAGAAATGAACTGTAGGCAAATTTTATTTTTATCCACATTATCTCTGATAAAGTGGTGCCTAATTTCTATGTGTTTAGTCCTACTATGGAGAACTGGATTTTGTGTTATAGATATTGCACTAGTATTGTCACAAAATATAATTGAATTATTTAGATTGACACCATAGTCTAGGAGCTGATTTTGTATCCACAATATCTGTGAGCAGCAACTTCCTGCAGCTATGTATTCAGCTTCAGGTGTTGATGTAGACACAGATGTTTGTTTCTTACAAAACCAAGACACAAGCCTATCACCAAGAAACTGACAAGTTCCTGATGTGCTTTTCCTGTCTACTCTGCATCCAGCATAATCAGAATCTGAGAATCCAATTAATTCAAATTCAGATGCTGTTGGATACCAGAGTCCTAGATTAGGACAACCCTTTATATATCTCAAAATTCTTTTTAATAAAACTAGGTGAGATTCTTTGGGGTTAACTTGGAACCTAGCACAAATACAGGTAGCAAACATTATATCAGGCCTACTTGTTGTTAAATAAAGTAGTGAGCCAACAATTGCTCTATATACTTTCTGATCAACAGGTTTCCCTGATTCATCAGTATCAACAACAGCATTTGAGAGCATGGGTGTTTTCAAACCTTTTCACTAATTCCTTAGCATACTTGGATTGTGATATGAATATGCCATTTGGAGTTTGCTTCACTTGAAGACCAAGGAAGTATGATAATTCACCCATACTACTCATTTCAAATTTAGATTGCATCAGGTTAGAGAACCTTTTGCATAAATTTGAATCAGTAGAGACAAAAATAATATCATCTACATATATTTGAACTAGTAAAGTTTGATTTTTATGTATCCTGAAAAATAGGGCTTTATCAACTATGTCTCTACAGAAATTGTTCTCCAAAAGAAAATTAGCTAAGGTCTTATACCATGCTCTGGGAGCATGTTTGAGACCATAGAGAGCTTTATTAAAGCTTAAATACATAGGAGGAGTGGGTTGAAGAGATAAAACCTGGTGGTTGTTCCACATAGACTTCTTCTTTGATGTCTCCATTAAGAAATGCACTCTTCACATCCATTTGATATACCTTGAATTTCTTGAACGCCGCAAAGGCCAGAAAAATCCTGATAGCTTCAAGTCTTGCAACAGGAGCAAAGGTCTGATCATAGTCAATTCCTTCTTCCTGTGTATATCCTTGGGCTACCAATCTTGCTTTGTTTCTCACTATGTTGCCTTGATCATTTAGCTTGTTCCTGAAGACCAATTTGGTGCCAATAACTGGATGGCCTTTTGGTCTTGGAACCAAATCCCATAACTTGTTCCTTTCAAATTGATTGAGCTCCTCTTGCATTGCAAGAATCCAGTTTGGATCTTGTTCTGCATCTTTTATGGTTTGAGGTTCAATCTGGGATAGGAAACAAGTGTGCATCTGATTTTGATGTTGTTGATGCCTTGTTTGAACACCTGCTGAAATATCACCAATCACTTGAGATATTGGATGATCTCTAACTGTGATGTGGTCAACAGTTGGAGTTGATTCAGCAATGATATCCACTTGGGGAATTTGTTCAGCTGTCACTTGATTTGAGTTGTCAGCAAGATCTGGATGATCTTCTTCACTGTCTTCAAGATTTTGAGTTGATGGAATTGTATAATCTTCTTTCTGTAGATCTAATCCATTTAGCTCTTCACATAGAGCTGGTGCCTGAAAGTATTTTTGGTGGTGGTGTTCCTCTCCTCAATTAACATGCTAGTCTCATCAAAAGATATATGTATGGACTCTTCTATCTTAAGAGTATATTTGTTGTAAACTCTGTATGCTTTACTAGAAAGTGAATGTCCAAGGAATATGCCTTCAGTAGCTTTTGCTTCAAACTTCCTTAGATACTTCCTGTCATTGTTATGCACATAGCATTTACAGCCAAATATATTAAAATAGTTAACCCTAGGCCTTTTATTCTTAAGTAATTCATAGGGAGTTTTGCCCTTAAGTTTATGTATCAGGCTTCTGTTCAACACATATTTAGCTGTGTTCACTGCCTCTGCCCAAAAATAGAGTGGCAAGTGAGCCTCAGCAAGCAATGTAGTTGTTGATTCAATAAGTATTCTATTTTTCCTTTCAGCTACCCCATTTTGTTGAGGAGTTCTAGGAGCAGAGAAACATTGCCTGATCCCTTTTTTCCACAGAATTCTCTCATCAGAAGAGATTCAAACTCAGTGCCATGATCACTTCTGATCAATGCAACTAGAGTAGAGTACTCAATCTTGATGGACCTGAGAAAGTCTGTCAGAACACTGAAGGTGTCAGACTTGTTCCTAAGAAAGAACACCCAAGTGAATCTTGAGAAGTCATCTACAATAACTAAAAAATAATGCTTCCCTCCTAGACTTTGTATTGCAGTAGGTCCAAAAAGGTCCAAATGCAATAAATACAAAATTCTAGGTGAATCACTCTTTGATAAAGATTTAAAACTACTTCTAGTTTGCTTACCTAATTGACAAGCCCTGCAGAGTCCTTCCTTCTCGTATGAACCAGAAGGCAGTCCTCTAACAAGATTGTCCTTAGAAAGCTTAGATATAGTTCTAAGGTTAATATGTCCAAGCCTTTTATGCCATAATTCATTTGTTTTACTTATAGAATTGAATAAGCAAATATCATAATTGGCATAGTCAAAATTGACTAAATAAATATTTCCATGTCTAATACCAGATAACATATTAATGTTTCTATTATTGGTAATAAGACATAAGGAATGATTGAAAGTTACCTGATAACCTTCATCACATAAATGGCTTATGCTGATGAGGTTGTGCTTCAGACCCTTGACAGAAGCTACCTCCTTGAAAGTAACTGCTCCAACTTTGATCTTCCCATATCCTTTGGTTTGTCCACTGCTGGAGTCTCCAAAGATCACCTTGGGTCCAAGATTTGCCTTATAGTTGCCCAGGTTTGCCTTGTTTCCTGTCATGTGCTTTGAACACCCACTATCCAAATACAATTGTTCATTTTTACTTGGATAGCCTTGTACCTGCAAAACAGAAAAAATAAACTAGTTGTTTTTGACCCAGACTACCTTGGGTCCTTTTGTATTACCACAAAACTCTGAAATAAAGGACATTTCAGGCTGGTCCTTGTAACCTTGTGGATGATATCTCCTTGGAGGAATTATCCATTCAGTGAAAGGATTCTTAGTATGTTTAGAATAAGAATTCTTCAAATTTCTGTATAATTTCCATTCGACAAACTAGGCTGAGTTCGTCAATCGTCGTTCGACGAATGGACGTGCTTTCGTCGAGCGCCATTCGAATAATTACTATACAAGAAATCTATCTTCAGAGTTCATCGATCTCCGTTCGATGAATTCGTCTGATTTCGTCGAGCTCCATTCGACGAATTCTGCTGAATTCCTTTATTCTTAACAGCCTTGCTTGAAATGTTTTTATTTACATCTACAACCTCTTTGCTCTTAGCTGAAATGAATTTTATTGGTGTAGAAAGTATGTTCTTCTTAATAAGAGGTGGCTCACTTGATGATGCACCCAAGCCCAGTTTGCCACTTAATCTGGCATTTACTGCGCTTGTGATGTCCATCAGTTTGATACTTCTCCCATTTAGGGATTCTTCAAATTTCTTAGCCTCAGATAGTTTATTCTCAATGAGAATAATATGTTCTCTAGAGGCAGCCAAATTTTTCTTAAGATTAGCATTTTCTTCACTAAGTTGGTTCATTTCAGCCAACTTATTTCTGAGAGTGATTATTTCCTTCTCAGATTTGATTAAGTCTAAGCAAAGAACTTTGTATTCATCTTTGAATTCAACTGAATTGAAATCAAAATTAGATATTACCTGATCAGCATCATTTTCAGACTCTGATTCTGATTCTTCTTCATCTGAGTTGTTTGCTGAGGCATTGATAGCCATCATGCAGAAGTTCCTTTCTTCTTCATTATCTTCATCATCAGAAGAGCTGGATGAAGATGCAAGATCTGACTCACTGCTTGAGTTATCTTCAAATGAACTGGATGAAGATTCTGAGTCTATTTCACTCCAAGTTTCAGCTACAAATCCTCTTCCCTTGTTTGTGTTTGTGGGAGGAAGACTTGCTGGAGTGCCTTCTTTCTTCTTTGTCCTTTCTCTTTTCCTTCTTCTGATTCTCTGGACACTCTGGCAGAATGTGTCCAGGTTTCCTGCAGCCAAAACAGATAATTTCTTTAGAATTTGATTTATCATACCTTGGCTTTTCCCTTGATCTGGAGTCCTTCTTTCTGAAGTCTTTTCTAGCCATTTTGTAGAACCTTTTGGCTAGAAGGCTCTTAAACTACATATCTCCTAAAGCTTTTTCTTCTTCTTTAGTAGCTTGGAAAGCTATACTTTTCTCCTTTTTGGATGCTGGAGATGAGGTGGATTGTTCAGCTTCTCTGGATTTGATAAGCTGCTCATAGGATTTGAGTTTGCCTAACAAGCTCTCAGTAGAGATCTCGTTAAGGCTTCTGGATTCCTTGATTGGGCAGATCCTAGAGTCCCATGTGCTGGTGAAGCATATTAGGATCTTATCATTGATCTTAGTGATGGAGATCACTTTGTCCAAGGTCTTCAGCTCATTGATTATGAGGCTGAGCCTGTTGTACATATCAGCAACTGTCTCAGATTCTCCCTTTTTGAAATTCTCATATTGAGAAATGAGGTGGGATCTTCTGTCCTTTCTTTCATCTGCTGATCCTTCAACCATGTTGTTGAGTGAGATCCAGATTTCTCTTGTTGAAGTGCATACCACTACTCTTTGGAAAATGTCATCTGACATTGTCTGTGCCAAAATGTTCATCGCTTTGGCATCTGCACTTCTTTGCTTCTTCTGTGCATCTGTCCATTCAGGTGGTGGAACAACATTGTTGTTAGTTGTGGTTTCAGCTGTTGTTGTTGTTGTTGTTGTAGGTGTAGGAGGTCCTGTCAAAATCACATTGAAAATATCCTCATCAATAGAATTCATGTACAATCTAATCCTTGCCTTCCATAGTGCAAACTTATTTAGATTGCACATAGGAGGTCTTGTGCTTGAATATTCTTTGTTTTGTGCCATGAGTTTTTAAGAAAAAGAAAACTCTAAAATAAATTTAAGATCTAATTGATCTTTTGATTCAGGTGTTAGCCTGTATACAATCAACCAATCTCTGGTACCAATTGAAAGTCAATTGATATGCTTTGATACCAATTGAAAGTGAGGTTAGATCTTAGATTTACTCTAGAGGGGGGGTGAATAGAGTATTAAAAACTTTTTCACATAATTTTTTAGCGGAATTAAAATAGTGATACTTATTTGTGTATTGAGAGTGAGTTATAAAACAAATTAAAAACAAATCACACAGCACAGCACAGAGAAAATCAAAACACAGAGGACACAAGGATTTTTATAGTAGTTCCCCAATAAACCTAGGTACATCTACTCTTCTACCACACTTGGTAGGATTCCATTAGGTTTTTGATCAGGTGCCCTATCACCAAGGGGTTTTTGATCAGGTGTCCACACACCAAGTGAGTTTTTGATCAGGTGCTCCAACCAAATCACAGGTTTTTGTTCAGTTGCCCTGCCACCAATGGGTAACTTTTGAAGGGAGTTATAACCCTGTACAAGATGGGATAAAGAGGGTTAGGTGTTCTTCTCTGTCAATATTCTGAGAGAAGACTCTAGTGGAATGTTGTTGTAGAGATCCTCTGTCTGATTGAAATTGTTTGACAGTAGATGGCTGGAGCTTTCTCTTGAATGTACTGATCTTCCTATAGGTGATGAATCTGAGAGAATAAGTTCCTCAGATTATTGTTGCTCTTTTGAAGATCTGATCTTGCAGTAGAAATACTGAGAGAAGGTGTTGATGTTCTCAGTGAATGAAATTGCTGCTTTAGGAAGATGAAGACTGAAAAGCTTTTTCTGTATATTTCTTTCTTCTTCCTCTCGACTGTATATCCTCCTTCTTTCTTTTCCTGTGCAGTTATTCTGTAATATGTTGTAATAGCAATCCTATTCTGTAATGAGATGTTGTATATCTTCTTCCTTTTCTTTTTCAAATCTCCGACAGATTTGAAATTCAAATCCCTTAATTTAAGGAATAAAATATTCAGAAGAGATATATCCTGTACTGCAAATCTGATACGCCATTTACCTTTTTTCCTTTTCCATGAATGTGTCCTTTTCAGCTAAATGTCAACGGCTATATTCTCGAAATAATAAAAGGAAATATATAATCCTTACTTATCTGATATAATAGAGCCGTTGCTGAAAGATCTGAGTTCAGAGAATAGAATAGAATAATCTGTCTGAAATACTGAACCGAAATAACACATTTTGTCGATCTGAACAAGTTTCATCGAACACAATCTGGAGTTCGTCGATCTCAAGCTGGAGGTCATCGAACTGAAGAATAACAACTGATAAGCTAGCTGGAATATTTAATTCATTGAGCTGAGAAAATCTTTCGTCGATCTGAACATATGATACTTATTCTTCAAACGCAGAGCTGAGTTTGTCGAACACTGAGAGGAGTTCGTCGATCTCAGAATGAGTTGGCAAATTCATCGACCGCTGAACTGAGTAAAATCATCGACCGCTGAGACTGAATAAAATCATCGATCGCTGAGACTGGACAATTTCGTCATCGGTTAGCCGCTCGTCGACCGTTGTGCCGCTGAGACACAGATACTGAGATTGAAGCAAGCCGTTCGTCGAACGCAGAATTTAAGTCATTCATCGAACGCAGAGTGCAATTCGTCGAACGCAGTATTGAGTTCGTCGAACGCAGAAAACTTGTCTTTTCTTAAGATCTATCAGCCTAATACCTTGACCCTTTGGACTATACATTGGGGTGAACTTAGTCCTAATCAACAAATAGTGATCCTAGCCCAAATCAGTAATAGGGTTGTTCCAATACAGCATAATCTGCATCTGAATAGCCTACTAAGTCAAATCCATATTCTGCTGGATACCATAAACCAAGTTCAGGTGTACCCTTTAGATATCTGAGTATTCTTTTTACATAAATCATATGGGATTCCTTTAGGTCAACCTGAAATCTATCACATATACATGTAGCAAACATAATATCTGGTCTGCTAGCTGTCAGATAGAGGAGTGAGCCAATGGCTGCTTTGTAAGTCTTTTGATCAAAGGACATACCCTTTTCATCTCTATCAAGAAAAGTATTAGTAGTCATGGGGGTTTTCATGATAGAGGCATTTTCCATCCCAAACCTCTTGATAAGTTCTCTAGTATTCTTGGATTGGGATATGAAAATGTCATCTGCATTTTGCTTTAGTTGGAGGCCAAAAAAGTACGATAATTCCTCATACTACTCATCTCAAATTTAGACTGCATTAGGTTAGCAAACCTTTTGCAAAATGTTTGATTTGTTGAGCCAAATATGATATCATCTATATATATCTGTACTAAGAGTAACTACTTTTTATGTTCTCTAGTGATGAGTGTTTTATCCACCTTACCTCTTACAAAAGAGTGTTCTAGAAGAAAGGTAGATAAGGTCTCATACCAAGCTCTTAGAGCTTGCTTGAGACCATACGATACTTTATCTAATCTATAAACAAAAGAGGGGTAAGATGGACTGACAAAACCCGCGGTCTGCTCCTCATATACTTCTTTCTGAAGAGTTCCATTTAGGAATGCACTCTTCACATCCATCTGATAGACCTTTATCTTCATATGTGCTGCATAAGAAAGAAACATCATGATTGCTTCCAACCTTGCCACTAGAGAAAATATCTGGTTGAAGTTAATTCACTTCTTCTGCTTATATCCTTGAGCTACAAGCCTCTCCTTGTTTCTGGCAATAACTCCAGTTGAGTCCATCTTGTTCTTGTATACCCATTTGGTTCCAATTATCGGGTAATTTCTTGGTCTCTCAACTAAGGTCCAGACTTTGTTCCTTTCAAATTGAGCTAACTCTTCTTGCATGGCAGCTATCCAGTTAGGGTCATTGTTTGCATCTTCAAACTTCTTTGGCTCATATTGTGAGAGGAAGCATTGCAGCAGTCTCATTTGTTATCTGATTCCTTATCTTCACTCCCACAATCAAATCTCCTATAACCTGAGTTGGAGGATGATCCTTTAGGGTCATCATGGTTCTTGTTGAGTTGATTAGTGGATTCACCTCATCATGAATTTCCTCCTGCTCAAGAATTTCCTCCTGCTCATCGACTATGGGAGCACTATTTTCATTTACTTGAGTGACCTCTGTGTCTGGTAGGCTGGTGCTCCAATGTCATTCTCATCTGTAGCAGATTCTTCATCTAAATCATTGTCAGCTTTCTGTTTGCCTTTGTCCTGGCAATCTAATGGGTGATCCATGATGATGAGCCTCTCCACTTGATTTGCAAGTTGGTCTTCTTCCTGCAATATAACATTGGTAGAAGTTTCCTTCCCCTTGGAGAGCATGTTAGTTTCATCAAACACAATATACATTGACTCCTCAATTTTGTGAGAGACTTTATTATAACACTTATAGGCCTTGCTTGATGAGGAATATCCCAAGAATATACCATCATCAGCCTTCTTGTCAAATTTCGCAAGATGACTATTTCCATTGTTGAGAATGAAGCAAGTACACCCAAAAATCCTAAAGTATGTGATTATAGGTGTCTTTCCTTTCAATAACTCATAGGAATTCTTCAACTTAGTTTTGTGGATGAGACTCCTATTCAGAACATAGTTGGAAGTATCACTTCCTCAACCCAAAAGGACTATGGCAAATTGGATTCAACCAATAATGTCCTTCCTGGTTCAATTAAGGTTCTATTTTTCCTTTCAGCCGCCCCATTTTTTTGGAGGGTTCTAGGAGCTGAAAAGCTTTGTCTTATTCCCTGATCCTCACAAAATTTACAAATTAATTGATTTTCAAACTCAGTGCCATGATCACTTCTAATTATACCAACCTGAGTATTGAATTCAGATTGAATCTGTCTAATGAATCTTGAGAGGATCTTGAAGGTGTCTGACTTAGCTTTTAGAAAGAAAACCCAACTGAATCTAGAATAGTAATCTACAGTGACTAATGTATAGGACTTGTCTGCTAAGCTTTGAGTAGAGATAGGAACAAATAGGTGCATGTGCAACAGCTATAGGATTATACGGGAATCGTTCTTACCAATTGGTTTGAATGATGACTTGGTTTGCTTTCCTAGTTGGCAGGCTCTACAAGGAAGGTCCTTCTTGAACTTACAAATTGGTAAGCCTCTTACTAGGTGGTGGTCAAAACAATATCCGCAAACGACAATGGAAAGTGTATTGTATCGAGTGTAGTATAGGTTATAATAAACCAAGGTCGTATTAGACTCGGGGCGGTTGAGTACTCTTACTTCAAGAAAATCTTTATTATTCTATCAATTAAAACTTTGGGTTGATTTTGCAAAAAGAAAATAAAAATAAGATTAAAAAGATGAGTAAAAAGGCTAGCACTCGATCTTGAATCACCTTGGAAAATAAATATAATAAGAACAACTTCTAATTCTCTTAAGAAATTACTTGACCGTGGAGGTTCCCGATTTATGAACACGCCTCTCTCGAGGATACGCTCAACTGATTTTAGGTTGATCAATTGAACTTTCGTTCTAGAATAAAAATCCCTATGACTCGCTTTATCGTAGTGAGCCCCGCTATTGGATTTGACTCTAATCCGGGAGAATTATGTCATCCTCACTTGAGGAGTGCATTCAACTCTCTTTATCCTCAAAATGATCGATTCGAATTCAAAACCTCTCGGTTATTAGACTACGAAAACAAGAATGAGAATTATATATCGAAAATATAATCTCAATTCAATAAAGTTCAAGGATAAATCTTAAGCATTCTAAGGAAGAGAAAGAGAGGCTAAAGATTAAATCATGAATAATATTTTCCTTGGATCATCTCGACCGAGTGCTAATAGAAATTTAACTACTCATGGAGATGGAGGAATCGAAGAAAATAAAAGGGTACATGAAAGAAAGAAGAAGAGAAATAAGAGAATAAGAAGAACTATTTTATTAATTGCAAAAAAAGTTACAAACTAGGAATTGAAAGCTACAAACAATTTAATTGAAAATATAAATTGCAAGAAGAAGAAGGATTACAAGACTACTAAAATATGAAAATAAAACATGAAATGAAAATGTCTAATCCTAAAATTCGTCTCCAAAATTCCCCCTAAACATCTGTTGGAGCTGGCTTTTTATAGCTGCAAAATTGAGGTTACACGCCCTTGGTCAGGCCCGTGACCAAGGGTGTGTAAGGGGCGTGATCGGTGCTGGTGCGGAGAGGGCGCGTTCTGTCTTCAATGCAGGCATTTCGGGCGCTTCACGCCCTAGGTCACGCCTGTGACCTGAGGCGGGTAATCTTTAAATGTGCTGCTGGCGGGAAATCTTTGGCGGGAAGGCGCGCGGGGTGAGTCACGCCCGTGACTGGGTGTCACGCCCTCGGTCACGCCCGTGACCGAGGGCGTGTAACTTTAAATGACGTGGCGACTCGCTCTGGATGCTAGTGGCGGGTCATGGCTGTGACATTGGGTCACGCCCTTGGTCACGCCCGTGACCTGGGGCGTGTACCTGGCGAAACTTCACGAAATTGACCCGGGTGGTGGCAGCAGGTCTGGAACACATCTTTGGCTATCACGCCCTTGGTCACGCCCGTGACCTTGGGCGTGTACTTGACAATTTTGCTCAAAATGCCCAGAAATCCTGAAAAACACAGAAAAGTCTTAAGTTAGTTTATAAAATTAAAAGGGAACATATTAAATAAGAAAATACATATAAATTATATAAATTCATATTAAAATTATATTAAAATTATACTAAAAGATGAGTACAAAAAGTACTCATCAAACACCCCCATACTTGAGCTTTTGCTATTCCAGAGCAAAAGAGTGAGGAAAGAATTACAAGACATCGATATTATTTTTAATTGACTAAAATTTTATTAAACCAAGAATAAGTTAAAAGCAAATTTTTGGAATTCAAGAATTAAGTCATAAGTTATGGTGATAACATAAAAAGAGAAATTTGTTTAGCTGACTACTTCTCAAGATAACTATTTAGCAGTCGAAATTATAGAAATTTTCAAACAAAATTAGATTGAAATTATAAACACTTTAACATAAAAGAAACTTAAGGAAAAGACATCTACCAAAATATTGCTCTCTTAATAATTTAGTTTAGGACTAGAAACAATGAAATTGTCTAGGGATGGGTTTAAACAAAATGGCAAAATGAAGAGATACTTAAATAAAGGTGATGAATTTTATCCTCTCACCTTATTTGAATATGAATTTGTATATGTTTAGGAAAATAATGAATTTTTATTCTCTTATTTTCCATGCCATATAATCTTTTAAAATTTCTCTTCAATTAAAAACCCAAAATATATATGTTTAGATGTATTGAATTTTATCCTCTTACATCATGACATATAATCTTTTAAATGATTTTGGGTGCATATGTTTAGGAAATAATGAATTTTATCCTCTTATTTCCATGACATATGATCTTTTTCTACATTTTTTTTATTTGCCAACAAAGGGTGAGGGGGAAGAAATACTTCTAGTTTATAAATTAAACTATTTTGAGAGCAACCTTTTAGTGGAATGAAATTTCCTAAGATCTGAAAGTTAAAAGAGAATATAATAGAAATCTAGAGATGTTTAGCCAATTTACCACAAGCTGAAGCTATTTAGAATTAAACGGGGAAGTAGTGCCAAATAAATTCTCTAATTAAATTAAAAACATAAAGTATTTCTTAAAACTAAATTACTTCAAATTTAGATTTAACAAATTTTGATGAAACAAAATATTAGCTAAATTAAAAATGTAACAATACTTATAATCAAACCTCAAACTAAATTTCTAGAAAATTAAAAACAACAAGACTAGGCGTATTTATTATTATTATTTTCATAAATATTTTTTCTTGGACTTCCCGAGGGCTACCCGTGAAGGGTTCGCAAGGTACTAGGAGCTGTGATGGGAGTTCAAGCCCAAAGCGCCCTTTCCAAGAATTAGATTTTTATAAAATTATAAAAAAAAATTCTTTTTTTTTAAATAAAAATACAGTGAACGCAAAGCTACACCCCCATACTTAAAATTAAACATTGTCCCCGATGTTTAAAACTAAGTATGGGGAAGAAACTTGTTCTTCTTATATTTCATCTGGGTGCCCATAACTTTAAGAAATTCTTGGTATAATAAGTTTTCTTCATCTTTGGTAAAAGAAGTTATGAGATTACATGAAACCACATGTTCCTCCATAACTAAATTATCCAAAGATGGAGAAAAAATACTAAGAAATAAAATTCTCCTCTAAATTTTGGGGGGAAGTATCGAATTGATTCGGTGGAGATTCCCCAAAATTAGAGAAAGGAAATTTTGGTGCAAAAGAAGAAGAATAAGAATTCGGATCTAAAGATTTATCTTCATCGCCCCGAAAACTATCTGGGTGACCTTGCCACCAAGAATAATCTACTTCGGGGCTAGAAGAAAAATTATTAGAAGCTGAAAATTTATTATCGTGAAAATTAGAAAAAACACTAGGCGAAATAATATTTTCCTCTAAATTTTTGGGGGAAGTATCTATTTGGATCTGCGGAATTTCCCCAAAATTAGAGAACGAAAATTGCGGCGCAAAAGAAGATAAACAAAAATTCAGATCTAAGGATTTATCTTCATTGCTCCGAGAACTATCTGGGTGAGCTTGCCACGAGGAATAATCTATTTCGGAGCTAGAAGAACAATTATTAAATGCCGAAAAATTATTCTCATTAAAATTAGAGAAATTATTTTCATCAAAGTTTGAAAAATTATTTTCATTAAAAGATGAAAAATTATGATCATAATTATTATCAAAATTATTTGCATAATATTGAGGATAATTATTTTCATAATAATTATTTTGAGAATATGAATGTAAATAACATTCCTCACTTTAATGAGGCGCACCACAATAATGACAACTAAATTGGCGCCTTCGCGCAGCTTGTAAGAGATAAAGTTGGTTTTGAAGCTCGGCAACTTTAACGGCCAATTCAGATGATTTCATAATAAAAAATAAAAAAGAAACAACTTTCACTTAAATGAATGGAATTTTGAAAATATTTTTATTATATATTTTTTTTTCAAAAAGCGGGTTAAATTAGTCCCGGACTTCCCAAGGTCAACCCGGTGAAGGGCTCGCAAGGTACTAGAGGCTGTGATGGGAATTCAAGCCCAAAGCGTCCTTTCCGAAATTTAGATTACGCTTTTTAAGATTTTTTTTTTAAATTTTAAAGAGAAGGGGGAGAAGAAACAGAACGATAAAATTAATAAATATTTCTTTTTTCGAAATATCAACCGTGTCCCCGGCAACGGCGCCAAAAACTTGGTGGGCAAAACTATATCCGCAAATGACAACGGCAAGTGTACCATATCGAGTGTTGTATAGGTTATAAGAAACCAAGGTCGTATTAGACTCGGGGCGGTTGAGTACTCTTACTTCAAGAAAATCTCTATTATTCTATCAATTAAAACTTTGGGTTGATTTTGCAAAAAGAAAATAAAAATAAGATTAAAACGATGAGTAAAAAGGCTAGCACTCGATCTTGAATCACCTTGGAAAATGAATATAATAAGAACAACTTCTAATTTTCTTAAGAAATTACTTGACCGTGGAGGTTCCCGATTTATGAACAAACCTCTCTCGAGGATACGCTCAACTGAGTTTAGGTTGATCAATTGAACTTTTGTTCTAGAATCAAAATCCCTATGACTCGCTTTATCGTAGTGAGCCCCGCTATTAGATTTGACTCCAATCCGGGAGAATTATGTCATCCTCGCTTGAGGAGTGCATTCAACTCTCTTTATCCTTGAAATGATCGATTCGAATTCAAAACCTCTCGGTTATTAGACTACGAAAACAAGAATGAGAATTATATATCGAAAATATAATCTCAATTCAATAAAGTTCAAGGATAAAACTTAAGCATTCTAAGGAAGAGAAAGAGAGGCTAAAGATTAAATCATGTATTATATTTTCATTGGATCATCTCGAGCGAGTGCTAATAGAAACTTAGCTACTCATGGAGATGGAGGAATCGAAGAAAATAAAAGGGTACATGAAAGAAAGAAGAAGAGAAATAAGAGAATAAGAAGAACTACTTTATTAATTGCAAAAGAAAGTTATAAACTAGGAATTGAATGCTACAAACTATTTAATTGAAATATAAATTGCAAGAATAAGAAGGATTACAAGACTACTAAAATATGAAAATAAAACATGAAATGAAAATGTCTAATCCTAAAATTCATCTCCAAAATTCCCCCTAAGTATCTACTGGAGCTGGCTTTTTATAGCTGCAAAATTGAGGTTACACGCTCTTGGTCACGCCCGTGACCAAGGGCGTGTAAGGGGCGTGATCGGTGCTGGTGTGGAGAGGGCACGTTCTGGCTTCAATGCATGCATTTTGGGCACGTCACGCCCTAGGTCAAACCTGTGACCTGGGGCGTGTAATCTTTAAATGTGTTGCTGGCGGGAAATCTTTGGAGGGAAGGCGCGCGGGGCGAGTCACGCCCGTGACTGTGTGTCACTCCCGTGACCGAGGGCGTGTAACTTTAAATGACGTGGCGGCTCACTCTGGATGCTAGTGGCGGGTCATGGCCGTGACATTGGGTCACGCCCTTGGTCATGCCCGTGACCTGGGGCCTGTACCTGGCGAAACTTCACGGAATTGACCCGGGTGGCGGCAGCAGGTCTAGAGCACATCTTTGGATGTCACTCCCTTGGTCACGCCCGTGACCTTGGGCGTGTACTTGACAATTTTGCTCAAAATGCCCAGAAATCCTGAAAAACACAGAAAAGGCTTAAGTTAGTTTATAAAATTAAAAGGGAACATATTAAATAAAAAAATACATATAAATTATATAAATTCATATTAAAATTATATTAAAATTATACTAAAAGATTAGTATAAAAAGTACTCATCACTAGGTTTAGCTTAGATAGCTTAGCTATTGTCTTAAAATTCAGATGACCAAGTCTCATATGCCATAATTCATTGTTTTCTAGGTGGGAGTTAATCGACAAACTTCTGACTTACCCTTTCTAAGTCCACTCAATAATATTTGATTAGTTACAGAGCTAACTATATGACATAAAGACTTAGTGAATACAACTTTGTATTCACCTTCACATAATTGACTAATATTAGTTAGATTTTGTTGAAGACCTTCAACATAAGCTACCTTAGAGAAGGAGATTTCCCAAATCCTGAGCACACCATATCCTTTGGTCTGACCATAGTGGGAATTCTTAAAGATTACCTTGGGGCCTTCCTTGGCCTTGTAGTTTTCCAGCAATTCTTTTGCTCCAGTCATACGCATGGAGCATCCACTGTCCAGATACCACTGCTGGTTTGTGGTAGAACGGTCTCCTCTCTGCACATGAAATTAAACATTAGTATAGACCATCTCTTGCTGGGGTCTCTTTCTTCAATCATCATATGGAGTTATGAAAAAATAAGTTGGTCTTTCAGTATACCCTTTAAGGTGAAGAAGTGTTGGTTTAATATGTCAACAATGTTTGGCTTTTTGCCCAAATTTAGAGCAATAAAAGCATCTAGAGCTGTAATTAGGAATAAAAGAGAGAGAGATCTAGATGTTTGAAAATTTCTTGATGGAAACATGCGTCGAGAAGAAATCAACACATCTGCGTTGAGTGTAATTCGACGTGTCTGCATAGTTACGTCGATTATAATTCGATGCAGAATATTGGTTGCGTCGAATAGAATTTGACGCATCCGCATCTTTAAAATTTCGTCGAGTTCTAGTCGACGCATAATTCCTTTTATTAAGAATCTTATAATTTCTTATTATATTTTCTAATGGTTGCTTAGCTAGAATTCCTATTTGATTAGTAGTTTTTACCCTATTGAATACAGTGATTTTATTAGGGTTATTATTTTGTTCTTCACATGAATCTAAGTTGTTATTAGGTTGATTTATACTAGATCTACTAAACACTATAGGATTTTACCAAGCAGGTTTGTTAGGGATTAGTGTGTTGGTGGATGGATCTGCTCCTAGACCAAAATGTTTGAATCTCATGGAGATATTTTGTGTAATGGCTTTAAGCTTGTAACTTTTCCCATTGAGTGAGTCCTCAAAGGCTTTTGCATTTGTAAGCTCTTCTTTTAAATTGGAATTTTCATTAGCTAATGTATCTATTTCTTTTTCTTTCCTATACATCTGATTTCTTAAATCATAATTGACTGAATATAGATTGTCTTTCCTAAGGTCTTCTAGTTTTTCTCTAAGTGTGTTAAGTTTTTTTTTGCTGTTAATATAATCTTGACAGAAATCTTTAAAATAGTCTTTCAAATCTTCTTAAGAGAAATCAAATTCATCAAATATAGTTACCAGATTTTCTTCAGTAAAATCTTACAAAGCCATTAAACAGGCTTTTTCAGCTGCACTCTCTTCATCACTGTCAGATGAAGAAGAACTTAACTCAGACTTTGATTCACTCCAGGTTTCAGCAATGAAGCCTTTACCCTTCTTCTGAAAGTTCTCATATTGGGATAAAAGAAGGGACTTCCTATCCTTTCTTTCATCATAGCTGCCCTCAACCAATCTGGAAAGGGATTCCCATATCTCTTTTGCTGAGTTGCAGTCAGCAATCTTCTGTAATATGTCATTAGACATATTTCATACCAGAATATTTATGGATTTGGCATCACATTCCTTTACCTTCTTTTCACTCGCAGTCCACTCTACTCTAGGGACAACTTCTTGTGTCAATGTCTCACTTGCATCTTTTCTGAGTGGGACTGGTGGACCTGTGATAATAACATTAAAAATTTCTTCATCAATAGAGTTCATGTATAATTTTATTCTGCTCTTCCAGAGTGTAAACTTATTAAGATTACACATTGGTGGTCTTATTGATGCTTAGTCCTTAGAATTCATTTTTCTGAAAATAGTTTTTAAAGAAGAAATATGAGTGAGGATATCTTTTGATCAAGGTGTTAGCCTTTTTATGATCAACCTACCTCTAATACCAATTGAAAGTACACAGTGTAACCTTTGAGTATTCTCTAGAGGGGGTGAATAGAGATTTAAAACGTTTACACTATATAAGCACACACAATAAAAACTTTTAATGACTATGCAATCAGAATACCAGCTCAGAATAAAATAAACACAAATTACTGAAATAAAACCAAGTAAAGGGACAATGCAAAAATTCACAACACAAGACAAAAGCTATAGTGGTTCCCCAAACTATGGGTACATCCACTCTTCTACCACCTTGGTAGGAATACACTAAATAGTGTCTGAGTCTTTTGATAAGGAGACTCTTAGAACCACTGAGTCTTTTGCTAAGAAGACTCTTAGAACCAACTACTGAGTCTTTTGATAAGGAGACTCTTAGAACCAATCTAGATCTTTTGATAAAGAGATCTTAAACCACTAAATTCTTTGGAGAGGGATTCTAAAAACTCTTTACTCAAGTTACAGAATGTGACGGGAAGAAAAGAAGAAGAAGTGGTATAGATGTTTCTTTTGTTGGTGTTCTTCAGGATCTGTTATTGAATGAACCATTGCTTAAGGTAGAAGAGAATGCAAGGGTTATGAGCTTGTGATCCCGATGATCTCTTTGCACTCTTAATGGCTTTCTACTGTAGATCATGAAGAAGAAAAAGTAGAGCCTTTTTATATTCTTGTACAGAGATGTATTCTTCTTGTTCTTTCTGAGAGAGAGAGAGAGAGAGAGAGAGAGAGAGAGAGAGAGAGAGAGAGAGAGAGAGAGAGAGAGAGAGAGAGAGCTTGAGGAAGAAGACTGAATGGATTTGATTGATATGTTATCTTTCCTCCTCTCTATTCTTATTCTCTGTCGAATAGTGTTTTAAATTGTTTCCTCTTCTATTCTGTACTTAGAAGAAATATCCATCAGATAATAAAGATTTCTTTCTATTTCAGTTCGCGACCCATCAATCTAATTTGAATAACTTCCAAGAATGTCTTTGTTGCCTCTCTGGAGTACTTTATTCCATTATTGGAAATAAACAAGCCATTATAATTTGAATTACATCCTTGGATACCTTCTGGAAAAGCATTAGAAAAGACAACAAAAAATATTCTATTTCTATCTGTATTCTACGTTGCGTCGAATTATTTTTCCTTCTAGTCGACGCACATTTGAGTTCTAATAAAAGTTGCATTGAATTCCTTCTCAGCATTGAACAAACTCAGATATCAACGTTGCGTCAAATCCATATCGACTTATCCGTCGAGTTGAAGACTTTGACTTTGAACTTCATCTTCTGCGTCGAATTCAATTCGAAATTGCGTCGACTTCTGATATTGCTTTGACAAGCTCTATCTTCTGCATCAAGTATATCTCAACTTTGTGTCGACTTTAACTATACTTTGACTTATGTCTGAGTTACTTCTACTTGAATTCGAAGTTGCTTCGACTTTTAGTCAAAGTTGCGTCGACTTCTATTCGACGCAAGTTTAACTCAACTGAATTTTGTGCTTAAATTGGACTGGTCTTGATACTCTAGTGTGAGTGTGATATCCTAGGATATCTAATGACCAAATTACCATTTTTATACCACATGAGTAATACGTCCAAGATTATGAAATCACTTGTAGATAATTTGTAAGATAAATCACAAGGGTGTTTTTCCAACATCATTTTACTTACAAGAAAAAGAAGTATGCATACACTTAGACTTATGTCTGTGCATTGATACCTAGTCGATGTTGCGTCGATTACCAATGAAATGAATCATCGACATCCAGTTTGGGTTACCTTTTACTTCCTTTCGAAGTTGCTTCGACTTTCAATCGAAGTTGCGTTGACTGCTTTTCAACGCAGATTTAACTCAACTGATTTTTGGTCTCCTTTTGACTAGCCTTTGACACCCTAAGATGGATATGACAACCTAGGACATCTAAAGACCAACTTACCCTCACTATACAACTTGGGTAATAATTCCTAGAGGACGAAATCACTTCTACATATTTTGTAAGGTAAATCATGAGGATGTGTTTCCCAACAAGATTATATCATGAAATCCTAGTTTACAAATAAGCACTTTCCCAACAATGTCAGCCATCAGTTTGCCTGAGGTTGGCATCTTGTTCTTGTATAGGGTTCTAATGGGTGACCCAGTCTACCCACACCATTTCAGAGCCTTTTCATAGTCATTGGACTCACTTCCTCTTCTTCTCCTCCTTTCGGAACTCTCAAAAGCTTAAGAGTATTTGCTAGACCACTTGACGTGATGTTAACTCTATGTCCAGTAACTTGAGATCGGACTACCATTCTTGTTGAGAAGAATTCTGCTTTCTAGAAAAATTTGACAACTTCCCAATCAAACAATTTTGAAGGTTTTGAGAGAACGAACTCTGGTCCCGCATCTATGCACGGAGCTATTACTTCTTTTATATCTACTTCAGCTTTCTCAAATCCTCTTCTTACAAGCTCACATCCGACATTGAATGTTTCTACTGACTTCTTTGGCATCATTTATGATGGATTCTTGAGAGAGAGAGGGAGGGTTTGTGAAGTTTTTTGGTGGAGGAGATTAGTAAAGATGAGAACTTAACCTAACCTAACATTCGACTCTATTTATACATAAACGTTTGAGGAAGCCAATAGGTGCGTACCTGTTCATCAAGATCTGGACCGTCTCATTTTATTATATTGTGATGGATGTCCAGGATTACCCCGTATTAGCAGAGAGTCTTTTCTGGTCAAACCAGCATTAGGTCTCCTGCGCTACTTCACATTTGACTTCTACCTGAACCTTACCTTCGTGGAGAATGCTTGTTCAGCAGAACCAGCCTTGATTTTACTGGACTCCTACTTGATAAGCCTGGCTTCGACTTGAACCTGCTAATACTCACAAGATCTTATAGAATATGATAGATTAACTTTTATGTCATCTCCTATGGAATTAAATCCTAATTCATTTATCTAATTAAAGCAGTAATATGAATATGATCTCATTCATCATTGAGTGTACCAAGCTCAACTTTGAATGAGCAGATTTTACCTATATCTAGGAGAATAACACCACTAGCTTGTTGTCTCTTGAGAGGTCAATCTGATCCTCTATTCACAATGGTGACACCTTGTATGTCTTGGAGGATTGTCCTCCTCGGTTCCTGAGCTGTTGGTCAGTTCTCTCAATCTAACTTCAATGGTCCTTAAGTGCACACATCAGCCTAGGCTACCAACTGTCCAAATACGATTTTGGCTTTCAGGTGGTATTTGGACATACCTACAACACAAGATTATCTTCTCTTAGGAACCCAGATTTTTCTCGGCCCTAAATCATTGTTAGTCATAAATATTGGCTACTCCACAACACGACTACTGGCAAGCCTCACATTCTTTTCCCTGGACATTGTTGGGTTGAACCAACAGTCTAAGGCAAAGTGGCCAATTTTGCCACAACACCGGCACTCAAATCTATTGTACCTCCTCTTCTAAGTCACCTTCTGAATGGAGTGAGGGTGTTGGTGATCATAGGAGCAGGCTGCTACATTCTTATCATTTCTTGGATGATCTTGAGACTATGTGCATGAAAGAAGGTGGGCTGCACAGTCACATGGTTCATCTTAGGGATAGGCATTTGAGGAGGTGCCTTTCCCTTTCCTTTTGTTGTTGGTGTTGTTGATACAAATGCAAATGATCCATAATATTTCATCTATATCTCCTCATGTGGTGCCTTGAAAGCATTTGTCCAATGTCTGCTCTAATTCTTGAGTTATGTGGCTTTGTTTCACTGGTAGAGCATTCATTGGAGAGGTATCCATAAACTAGATCATTTTCATATGCATTGGAAGGGAATATAACTTTTTGAAAGATAGTTTTATCTTTAGAGATCTCCACCTCATCCTTATTATAGCCAAGCCCTCCATTATAGGGAGCGGAGAAGCTGTATATAATTGGGAGCACAATCTTTGGCTTTGAGAAACTTACCACAGACTTCCTTTCAGCAAGGAGCTTGGCCTCCCAAGAATTGGTTGCTCTACTCTGAACTTTACACTTCTTTTGAAGTACCATAAGCTCATAGGACATCTTGGTTACATCTTTGGTCTTCTCATCCACCTAAGATCTGAATGGCCTGAGGATCCCTATTTCCTCAGCCTGAGATTTGACCAACTTCTTGCTCTTCTTGAGAGAAACCAAGAAGGTACCAAACTGTTCCAATAGGTCGGAATGATTCTCATTATTACATGATGAGCAATCATCTGATTTCCCATCAAAAATACCCACATCAGATGATGAGTTGGCATTTGATGTTCTCTTGGCCTTTACACTTGACTCAGGTAATGAAAATATGGAAGGAATACATACCTGAGCATGATTTGAATCATCCTAATCTTCATCAAATTATATAGTCACAAGCCCATAGAAATCTGTTGGATCGTATGACGCCCTTAGAGGGGGGTGAATAAGGGTGTGTCTAAAATTTAATTTTTGACTTAGTAATTTTTTAAAGAGAATTTACTTTACTAAAAAATTACTTATAATATTTTCAAACCAATGCAATTTTAGTATTAAATCAAAACACAAATTTCCAAGATAAAGATTATGCCACAAAATATGTATTTAAAGAAAAAGACATAATTATATTAATCATGAAATTTGAGTACAATAAAAATGATCTTAACAATGCTTAAGATCAAGGCACAAATAAGTTAATAAGAAATTCTACAATTTTGGTTTACCAATCCTTCTCCCAAGGATCGGAAGGCTATTGCTAGTCTCTCCCAAGACCAAGCCCAAGCCTATCCTCTAGATCTTCCCAAGATCTAGACGTAGCACACAAGGCCACGATTTCCCACCAAGCCACGCAAGGACTTGGACGCTCCACACAAGGAAGCGATTTTCCCCTAAGCCACGCAAGGACTTAGACGTCGCACGCAAGACGACGATTTCTCTACCAACGATTACAAAATGAAAAGTGAATGAATGAAAATACAATATGAAAAACCCCCTTTAGAATTTCTGGACCAAAACAGCGAAGAGCCCTTGAGAAAGTCTCCTTGGAATGCGTGTACAATCTTCGGCTTCGCTCTCTCTTTTATTCTTCAAGGATGGGGATTTTCGTTCTCTGGAGATCTCTGGAGAATAACACTCAGGAAGGAGGCTTAGAAATCTGAAGAATTGAATTCCACGAAGTTTTGAGCCCTTTTAATAAAAAGGAGCTGTCGTCGTCCGATAGCTGCTGTCGCCGATATCCGATAGCTCCAGAGGCTGCCACGTGTCCCGCTAAAATGAAGTTTCTGCGTCGTGTTGAGGTCGTGGTTGAGACGTGGGCTGTCGGATATCCGATAGCACTGTCGGATATCCGATAGTCAAGGTAACCGCTGCACGTTCTGGCATTATCGGAAGATCGTGGGCTGTCGCCATCCGATAGCGATATCGGAAATCCGATAGCTCCTAACCACTGTGTAATAACTGCTGCACGTCCTGGCGTTATTGGCAGATCATGGGCTGTTGGAAATCCGATAGCGATATCGGAAATCCGATAGCTCCAAACCGTTGCGCAGAGATTAAATAAACGAGCTGTCGGAAATCCGATAGCACTGTCGGAAATCCGATAGCTCAAATTTCTGGAAAATGTCATTTTGCTCCAATTGAAGTCATGTTATTCTAGCACCTGTTATCTGCACACCATTAATCAAAAATAGGATCAAATACATTCGGGATTTGTTATTCTCAAACCAGACGAGTGCGGAACGCATGCTCCAACAATCTCCCCCTTTTGATAATAACAAATCCATATAAAAAGAAATCGAATAAATCCTATTGAGATAGTGAAAAATACTTATGTGTGTACAAGTGTTGTGAGCTTAAGATCTCCATGATCTTCCCCTTAATATGAGCTCCCCCTTAATATAGTCCCGTCTAAAAACATTCTCCCCTACATATAAACTCCCCCTACATATATGCTTACTAAATTAATTTAGTAGTGTTAAGGGATTTAATTGATTTAATTGATTTCTTATTATCTTCTCCCCCTTTGATATTAGCAAAAGATGAATATAGAGATGATAGACTAGGAAAGAGTATTACAGAGATATGTTAGTCATGGAGAAAGAATATATGACAAGTTGGAGTGCACTAGCGGAAGCTTGGTAAGTGATATGATAATGAGATAGGTAATCTTAGAGAGGAATCTAAGCATTCTAGTAATGTGTTTTAAAGTATAGAATCAAATAAACTCAACCAGGATGAGATTCAATTTCAAATATCAGAGAGAGACACAGTGCAATATAGAAACTTGAATTGTCTCGGTCCAATTCTCATAAGAAGAAAATTTATAAATAACAATGAAGTGTAGTAGTGATACTTTGAGAAATAATACATATGAATATATTTAAAATATACATGATCATGGAATTGTTAAACATAACATAAATATACATAAAGCCCATACTTATGAACCAGAAACTTTGCAAATAGACAAAAAAGGACCATTTTGGTTTTGCAAGACACTTTACAATTCTTTCCAAGGTGCTTAACCTCACAATGCTCATTAAGACTTATCAGGAGGCTAAGTAGTGCTTGGTGGATGATCCTTGTCAATTTTTATTTATTTTTTCAACATGTTGGGCAAAAAGAATGTTTTGCATTTGAATTTGCCTCCCAGTTTCTTTAGAGGATTCATAGATGTTAAGGATATCCGAATTCACTTGCATGCCATAAATGGTAAAAGTTGAATAAGTGCAAAGTAACAAAGGTGAATGTGACATTATGAAATGTATTTTGTTATGTTCGAGCAATCATGATGTATGTATAAAATAAATTTTTTTATATGTATTACCAAAGCAAGTGTTTGTGAGTGCTCATTGTCATAGATAAAAGTTTTCTTATACTTAGAGGCATGCGAAAACAATTCTTAATAACGATATGAAAGTGTCATCACAATGATATGATAAGATTGAACATCATAAGCATGTGTTAAGCTATTGTTAGGAATAATAACACATTAAGAATACTTTATGCAAGATACCAAAATTCTCATATTAACATGTATAGAAACAGGGAATGAACAAACTAGTGAGAAAGAAAAAATAAATTTTGGGAGCTGTCGGATTTCCGATAGCTAGCTATCGCCATCCGACAGCTCAGAAAATATAAAAAGACGTGTTTCGTCTTTTGACCGACACTTCTCTTCAGTTTTGGGAGAAATTTTGAGATCTAGAGCTCCAGGTGCCAGAAATCTTCAGATCTAAGGTGAGATTTGTGTTTTTTTTAAGTTTTGGTTAAAATTTCTCCATTAGTTTTGTGATTTTCATATTTCTCTTGAATTTCATGGAGTATTTTGAAGATAAACTGTATAAGGGTTAGTAGATCTAGATATTTTAGATTTTTGGTTGTATAAGAGATGTGGATCTTGTCTTTTGTGAGAGAAATTAGTATTTTTGTTGTATTTGTGTTTTGAAACAAGATTTTCCCTTTTTTGTTGTTGTTTTTGTGTAGATCTAGATGTTGATAGGTTCAGCTTTAGAGGAATAATGATGATGAACAACAAAAATGAAGTGGTAGAGTAAGAAGATGATGAATAGTGTTTTGCACCAAAGTTTTGATTTTTCAAAAATATTAGAAATGTTGAAGATTTGTTGCTATGTGAAAAGTGTTTAGAGTATGGGATAGGAAGATTGTTGTAAAATGAAAATTTTCGGCACAAAAAAAATTTTTAGCTGTCGGATTTCCGATAGGTGGTATCGGAAATCCGACAGTGCCAGAATTGTTCCCCAATTTTTTTTTTGTAAAATTTTTGTTATGTCTGATGCAGATATGTCTTCAAGTTGGAGATCAAGAAGAGGTCAATCAGGAGACGCCCATTCTTCGTATCAAAGTTTCCCGGCCATTGAAAAAGCACAAATAGGAATTTCAAAGATCGTGGAATTTGATCTCCCTAGGCATGAACGAGTTTATTTTTTGCTTGCTGAGGCAGGTATACTCTCAGTTATTATTCAAGATATTTTCTCTTCAGTGTTAGTCCGAGAATTTTATAATCATTTGGAGGATCCTGCATATACCAATTTGAATGGAGGAGTAAGATCCAAAATTCAAGGGCAATATGTGGAGATCACTCCTTTTGATTTAAGAAGTGAGTTTGGTCTAATGGAAAGTGAGAATATCTTGGATATTGTGGAAAATTATAGACTTGAGAGAGATTGGACATTAGTGAACATGTCATTGCATGGAAATTCCACCAAAAATCTCATATCCACTTTGACGACATTGACAGACGATGCTCGTCTTGTGCAAGATATACTAAGGCATACGATTATGCTGAAGTCCGGTGATACTCACAGTATTACGGCTCAACTTAGTCTTGTGACGTATTATATAGTGGAGAATGAGTTATGTGATGTGGCCGATCTCCTCTTATCTATGATGCGATATACATACCGCCTCAAAAATCCGGATTGGAAAAAGGCACACACTCTCCCTTTGGGTGCGATTATCCAACGTATCCTATACAAGAAATACTCTTGGATAGATCAAACTTTTTATCTTGGAGATTGTTGCCCGGAGATATATCAAACGGCGGATATTAAGGGTAAGAAAAGTCAACGAAAGCCGCCGACTATGGAAATGAGAGAGCCTCCAATAGCACGTGGAGGGTCAATGCGGGAGGCACTCGACTCGTTCCAAACGAAGTTGGATAAACATATTGACGACTTCCAAGAACATAGGAGGTCATTTGAAGAACATAAGGTGGAGGTGAAAAAAGATCGGACCCGAATGCAGAAATTTATGAAGTTCCTTGTGAAAGGACTTAAATTAAAGCCTACGCCTGCGGAAGCCGCGGAATGGGAGATGCCTTCAGAGGAGGAGCCTCGTCGGCAATCCGTCAGTCATGGTCGACGGAGGAAGACAGTCATGAGGAGATCAGATTTTGACATTCCTGAAAGCAGTGGGGCTGGTAGTCGGAATGAGGAGGAGTCGGACTGAAACAGAGTTCTGGAGGATATCGCCATCCGACAGCTCACTGTCGCCATCCGACAGCTCCAATGCCCAGATTTTTTTTCTAATTTTCTACATTTCTATAATCAGACATTATGATTAAATTATTGTAATAATTTTGACTATGTGAACATGTTTGATTTGGTGAATGTCTATTTTAAGAGATTGTTTTTCTTTTGATATGTATAAGTCTTTTGTGATTTTTTTTATTAAAATTTTATAGGTTCTAAGTAGTGATATATTCATTGTGAAATATCTAGGATTCCCAATTCTAGCCTAAGCATAGAAAAACGGGAATCCGGTAACGGTTTAGTGAATATATCTGCTAGTTGATTTTCCGTGCCTATAAAGTTGATTTTTATATTACCCTTCTTAATATGATCCCTTATAAAATGATGTCGGACATCTATATGCTTAGATCTAGAATGTAATACAGGATTGTTAGTTAAATCTATAGCACTTTATTGTCACACTTTAATTCTACACTCTTTGTTGCATGCCAAAATCTTCTAATGTTTGTGACATCCAAAGAGCTTGGGCACAACAACTACCTAGTGCAATATATTCGGCCTCGGTAGTAGAGAGGGCAACAGAATTCTGTTTCCTACTCGACCATGAAATAAGTGAAGGGCCGATAAAGTGACAAGTGCCACTAGTGCTTTTCCTATCTAAAGAACATCCAGCATAATCGGAATCCGAAAAACCATGCAAAATAAAGGAATCATTATGAGGATACCATAATCCTAATTTTGATGTTCCAATGAGATATCTAAAGATACGTTTCACCGCTTTTAAATGTGACTCTTTAGGATTAGCTTGAAATCTAGCACATAAACAAACGGCAAACATAATATCAGGTCTAGATGCGGTTAAATACAATAAAGACCCTATCATACTTCTATAAAGGGTTTGTTCAATTGAAACACCACTTTCATCTTTTCCTAATTTTAGAGAAGTACTCATAGGAGTGTTTTCATGCTTAAGATTTTCAAATCCAAATCTTTTTAACATATCATGAATATATTTGGTTTGACATATAAAAATACCATCATGTTTTTGAGTAATTTGAAAACCTAGAAAATATGAAAGTTCTCCAACCATGCTCATTTCAAATTCATTTTTCATAATTTGTACTACTTCATTACACAACTCTTCATTAGTGGCTCCAAAAATAATATCATCAACATAAATTTGTAAAATAACTAAATCATGATCAATTTGCTTAATGAAGAGTGTAGAATCAGCACTTCCTATTTTATAATCGTGCTTTAACAAATATTGAGTTAATCGATCATACCAAGCACGAGGCGCTTGTTTTAATCCATAAAGCGCTTTATCTAATTTATAAACATAATTTGGATATTTCTCATTTATAAAGCCAGGGGGTTGTTCTACATAAACCTCTTCTTTTATATACCCGTTTAAAAATGCGGTTTTGATATCCATTTGATATAATTTAAATCTTTTAAAGCAAGCAAATGCAAGAAATATCCTAACCGCTTCTAATCTTGCTACGGGTGCAAAAGTTTCATCAAAATCTACCCCTTCAATTTGTGCATAACCTTTTGCAACTAATCTGGCTTTATTTCTAACAATTCTAGATTCATTATCCATTTTATTTTTAAAAATCCATTTAACACCAACTATAGGACGATTTTTGGGTCGTTCTACAAGATTCCAAACCTTATTACGTTCAAATTGATTAAGTTCTTCATTCATAGCTAAAAACCAAAATTCATCATTTAAAGCGGTGGAAACATCTTTTGGTTCTATTTCAGAAACAAAACAAAGGTTTGAAAATAAAACATGTAGTGATGAACGAGTACTAACCCCTTTTTGCGGATCCCCAATGATAAGCTCCTTTGGATGATCCTTTGAGAATCTCAAATCACTTGGAGGCACATATCCTTCTCTTTCTTCTTCTTCTCTATCTTCTTCTCCTCTTTCTTCTTCTCTTTCTTCTTCTTTTTCTTCTTCATTTTCTCCAAGTTCTTCTTCATCATTTTCTACCAATGGAAGGGGTTCATCTTCTTTTCCTGTAATTTTCTTTTCTACACATGAAGCAAACTCATCAAACCTAACATGAATCGATTCTTCAACTATTTTTGTTCTTTTATTAAAAATTCTATAAGCTTTACTAGTTGAAGAATACCCAATAAAAATACCTTCATCACATTTTTCATCAAATTTTCCTAAGGAATCTTTAGAATTTAAAATAAAACATTTACAACCAAAAACTTTGAAATAAGAAACATTTGGTTTTTTACTAAATATTAATTCATAAGGAGTTAATTTTAAAATAGGGCGAAGCATTACTCTATTAATTACATAACATGCCGTGCTAACCGCTTCAGCCCAAAAAGATTTTGGTAATTTGAATTCAGATAACATTGTACGGGCTAACTCTTGAAGAGTTCTATTTTTCCTCTCCACTACACCATTTTGCTGTGGTGTGCGTGGAGCGGAAAATTCATGTTTAATTCCTAACTCCGTACAAAAAGAAATAAACTTTTCATTTTCAAATTCTCCTCCATGATCCGATCGTATGCGTTTAATTTTTAACTCAAATTCATTTTGGATACGCATACATAATTTTGAAAATTCTGAAAATGCATCGGATTTGGAGGTTAGAAATAAAGTCCAACAAAAACGAGAATAATCATCAATCAATACAAATGTGTATTTTCTACCTCCTAAGCTAGAAATTCCAATTGGCCCAAATAAATCCATATGTATTAATTGAAGTGGCCTAGTGGTAGAAATAATGTTTTTACTTTTGAAAGATGATTTTGAAAATTTTCCTTTTTGGCAAGGCACACATAGTGAAGAAGATAAATTTCCATTTAACAAAGGTAAACCTTTAATTAATTTATCTTTTGAAAGTTTTGTAATTAACTTGGCACTAGCATGTCCAAGTCGCCTATGCCATAAATCTAATTCATCATTTTTTGATAAAAAACATTTTAAGGTAGAATTTGAAAAATCAAGAAATTTAATCATATATACATTATGACATTTAGGTGCGGTAAAAACAATTTCATTTGTTTTGGAATTAATAATTTTGCATAAATTTGTAGAAGATTCAAATAAAACATTTAAACCTTTATCACATAATTAACTAATAGAAATCAAATTATGCTTTAATCCTTCTACAAATAAAACATTTGAAATTGAAAAATTTTTGTTACCCACAACACCGATGCCGATTATTTTTCCTTTTCCATTGTCACTGAATGTAACAACTCCTCCTTTCTTCATCTCCAGGCTAAGGAACTTCTCTTTATTGCCCGTCATGTGCTTTGAACAACCCGAGTCCAAGTACCACACGTCTTCTTTGTCCTTATCCTGCCAACACACCTAGAAAGAAGAGGTGAGTAAAGATCTGGTTACCCAAGTGGTTCCACCCATAGTATAGGTAGAAGCCTTAGGCACCCAGATTTGTTTGATTTTACTTTTTCCTTCTTTCCAGCAAGAGTCCGTAGTGTGACCAAATCTATTGCATTTGGCACAAGTAATGTATTTAGAAGAGTATAACTTTTCTGGACTTTTACTGGATGAGGATGCAGTATTTGATATTTCATTAATTTTAGAATTTTTAAAAGTAAATTTTCTGGAATTTTCACTGTCGCCGGCGACAGTGGTTGTCGCCGGGCGACAGCTTCCAGATGTGTATCCGAGCCCAGACCTTCCAGATCCATGGCGTTGGTATCTTAAGATCATATCAAGTGATCTTCGGCCCATTCCAAATTTTTTCATGGCTAGTGTTAAGTCATGAATCTGGTGTCTCATTTTTGTATTCTCGGATACTAGATTTACGCATCTCCGATCAAAAGATTTCTTTCCCTCATGGACTTTGGAAATTGAAGATTTTAGATCTCTCTCTAAAATCTCATTCTTTTTAGTAAGAATTTTTATTGTAGAATGAGATTTGGAAAGAGATTCTTCAAGTTCTTTAATTCTTCCCAAAGAGTGATCACACTCTTGGCAAGAAATATCCCTTTTTCCAATAGTCTTAATTTCATTTAACAATTTTCTGTTTTCTTTAAGTAAAATTCCATTTTCAGATTTTAGAAGATCATTATCTTTTAAACTTTTTTCAAAAAATTTGCAAGTCTTTAAAAATTCAGAAAATAATTCATCATAAGTTGGAGGAGTTACCTTAGTGTCGCTTTGGACACTGCATTCGTCATCAGATATGACGCTCTTTCCCATTAAGCATATGTTGGCCTCCTCCTCTTTACTTGAGTCGAAACTGCTTGCATCCTCTGAAGTAGTATCATCCCAGGTTTCCGCCTTCAACACCTTCTTCGACCCTTTGTGCTTCTTTTCTTTAAGTTCTTTCAAGTACTTTGGACACTTGCTTCGAATGTGTCCTAACTTCTTGCAGTGATAGCACTCCGGTGGCAGTCTCTCTTCCTCCTCATCGCCCTCCTTTCCTTTTTTCTTCCTAAAGGTCTCCTTCTTAAAATACTTCTTAAACGAATTTCTTCTCTCCGAATTTTTCATAAATTTTCTAAATTTTTTAACAAATAAGCTCTCCTCATCTTCTTCATCCTCCTCAGAATCACTAGTTTCTTCCTTCTTAGATTTTAGAGCCAATCCCTTCTTCCTTGGCTCCATATACTCTTGTTGTTGAATTTTTAATTCAACTTCATGAGTTTTCAAATTCCCAATGAGGCTCTCCAATTTTAAAGTCTTAAGATCATGTGACTCGGAAATTGCAGTCACTTTAGGATTGAACTTCGGGGGAAGTGATCTTAAAATTTTTCTTACCAAATCTCCATTTGAGAACACCTTTCCTAGCACCTTTGAGTCGTTCACGATTTTTGTGAATCGTGTGTACATCGTATCAACCTCTTCATCTACCTCCATTTTGAACCTTTCAAATTCAGATTCCAGTTGAAATAGCTTTGAGTCCTTTACCTGCGAAGTATATACCTTCATGAGTGATTTATAATAAATTCCAAATTTCAAATGCAGAATTACAAGCACAAACTCTATTAAATTCAGTGTGATCTAGTGCGCAAAATAAAGCATTCATGGCTTTTGCATTGTTCTTACATTTTAATTTATCATTGTCATCCCACTTGTCTTTGGGCTTATCCATGGTTACATCTCCTACAACAAATGTTGGAGAAGTGTAACTAGATTCTACCATATTCCAGACTTAAATATCTAGCGCAATTAGAAAACAACGCATACGTGTTTTCCAATAATTGTAGTCTGTGCCCGTAAAAAGTGGTGGCCTACTAATTCCTTGCCCCTCAACGAACGCGTGATCGTTGTGCGCCATTACTCCCGGTGGTAAAACCGTTTTGGAGTAACCTAGCTCTGATACCACTTGTTGGATCGTATGACGCCCTTAGAGGGGGGGGGTGAATAAGGGTGTGCCTAAAATTTAATTTTTGACTTAGTAATTTTTTAAAGAGAATTTACTTTACTAAAAAATTACTTATAAATATTTTCAAACCAATGCAATTTTAGTATTAAATCAAAACACAAATTTCCAAGATAAAGATTATGCCACAAAATATGTATTTAAAGAAAAAGACATAATTATATTAATCATGAAATTTGAGTACAATAAAAATGATCTTAACAATGCTTAAGATCAAGGCACAAATAAGTTAATAAGAAATTCTACAATTTTGGTTTACCAATCCTTCTCCCAAGGATCGGAAGGCTATTGCTAGTCTCTCCCAAGACCAAGCCCAAGCCTATCCTCTAGATCTTCCCAAGATCTAGACGTAGCACACAAGGCCACGATTTCCCACCAAGCCACGCAAGGACTTGGACGCTCCACACAAGGAAGCGATTTTCCCCTAAGCCACGCAAGGACTTAGACGTCACACGCAAGACGACGATTTCTCTACCAACGATTACAAAATGAAAAGTGAATGAATGAAAATACAATATGAAAAACCCCCTTTAGAATTTCTGGACCAAAACAGCGAAGAGCCCTTGAGAAAGTCTCCTTGGAATGCGTGTACAATCTTTGGCTTCGCTCTCTCTTTTCTTCTTCAAGGATGGGGATTTTCGTTCTCTGGAGCTCTCTGGACAATAACACTCAGGAAGGAGGCTTAGAAATCTGAAGAATTGAATTCCACGAAGTTTTGAGCCCTTTTAATAAAAAGGAGCTGTCGCCGTCCGATAGCTGCTGTCGCCGATATCCGATAGCTCCAGAGGCTGCCACGTGTCCCGCTAAAACGAAGTTTCTGCGTCGTGTTGAGGTCGTGGTTGAGACGTGGGCTGTCGGATATCCGATAGCACTGTCGGATATCCGATAGTCAAGGTAACCGCTGCACGTTCTGGCATTATCGGAAGATCGTGGGCTGTCGCCATCCGATAGCGATATCGGAAATCCGATAGCTCCTAACCACTGTGTGATAACTGCTGCACGTCCTGGCGTTATTGGCAGATCATGGGCTGTTGGAAATCCGATAGCGATATCGGAAATCCGATAGCTCCAAACCGTTGCGCAGAGATTAAATAAACGAGCTGTCGGAAATCCGATAGCACTGTCGGAAATCCGATAGCTCAAATTTCTGGAAAATGTCATTTTGCTCCAATTGAAGTCATGTTATTCTATCACCTGTTATCTGCACACCATTAATCAAAAATAGGATCAAATACATTCGGGATTTGTTATTCTCAAACCGGACGAGTGCGGAACGCATGCTCCAACAAAATCTTCTTCTTTAGATTCATTATCTGAGATAGTGAGGGGTGCCCTTATCCCCACCTTAGCAGCAGGATGGTCATCCTTCTCCTAGTCATCAGACAATGTGATTAGCCCAACATAGGCTTCTTCTTCAAAGTTTGAGGAGCTACTGCTGCTGTCAATCAGAGTCTTGGACTTCTTGGCAATGAAGCTCCTTTCCTTCTTCTTTCCCTTGTGAGACTTCCTCACCTCAGTCTTCTCATTCTCATTTCTTATTTCCTCCTTGGAGATTTTCTTTGGCTGGTCCAAGAGGTATTTTGACCTTCTTGAGTTGTAGGAGGAGGAAGGTCTGCTTTTTCCATTTCCTCTTCTTGCTCAGAAGCTTCTTGAACCACTTGGAGATTAAGGCCATATATCCATCAAACCATTCTGACCTAGAAGTGTTGGGTTCAGAGTTTGATTCAATAGGTCTTTTACGAGGAATGGGAGATTCCTCACTGCTTCTTCTTGTTCTCTCAACCTTGAGATCTATAGACTTCTCCTTGCTAGAGGATCTATTGTTCTCCTCTTCAGCCTTCCCGGTGTTCAGCTACAGCTCATTGGAGAGCAGCTTAACATACAAGTTTTGGGGCTAGATGTTGGCTAAGTTCCCCATCTCCCTTATATCAAAAATTTTGATGTCCCACTCTTTGTAGAGGGATCTTAAGAGCTTGTCAATAAGATCATAATTAGAGAATTCTCTCTCAAAGTTCTTCAGTCCATTAACTATCTTGAAGAACTTCTCATAACAGTCAACTATTTAGTCCTTCATATCATGCCTAAAGGCCTCATATTCTTGGTTAAGTAGAGATTTCCTATCATCTCTTACTTTCTCAGTGCCCTCCATGTAGAAAACTAAGGAATCCCACGTTTCCTTGGCAGTTCTGCGGTAAATCACATTCTGGAAAGTGAAGTCATCGATGGCACTCACTATTATGTTATTGGCCCTTTTGTCCATGGTGGCTAGAACTACTTCATCCTTGTTCATTTTAGAATACTTTTTTGGAACCTGTAGGTTTGCATCAATGTTGGACACTTTCATGGGGACGAAAGGTCCTTCTTCAACAGTTCTAAATATTCTAGGATCAGAGGCTTCCATAAACAATCTGACCCTCTCCTTCAAGATCCCAAAGTTTTCCTTTCTGCATATTGACAGCTTCATTGACCTGAGCTCCGTGTAGTTATCCCTAGAAGTCATGATGAGTACTTGACACTCCCTAGGACAGATCTATTCAAGTTGTTAAGCTTTCTTTGAACAACCTCATTGTGATACCACTATAATGTCCATGGGTGTCTTCACCTAGAGGGGGGTGAATAGGTGATGTCAGCTATTTAAAAAATAATGCGGAATTAAGAATCTAAGCACAATAATCACACAAATCGCAGCAAACCCACATCACAAGCACATAGTGATTTATAGTGGTTCCCCAATACAATGTGTCTCTGGGTACTCCATTATCCCCCTTTGCCTATCTAGCAGTGTGCTAGACTCAGCAATCTCCACCAAAACTCAGATCCGCAGATCCTACAACTCAGAGACAGTGTCTCTTACCTCAGGTCCCAAGGACCCTATAACTCAGAAGCCCTGACTGGCTTTCTACCTCAGAGATCAAGTATCCTACCTCAGATCCCGTAAGATCCTACAACTCAGAAGCACTCATTGGCTTTCTACCTCAGAGACAAAGTCTCCTACGCTCAGGCCACGCGGGGCCCTACATCTCATATTCTGCTTGGGAATCCTACAGCTCAAATCTCAGAGAGATCCTACAATTTAATAAGTTTTTACAAACTTTTTATAGACTCAAAATGATAAGCTTGAATGTTTTGGAGTCTTTTGTAAGCCTTGATGAAGATCGGCTTATACTAGAGTCTTTTGGTAGAGATCTTGAATAAATCAGTGAACTATCTTCTACACTGCTGAAGACTCTTCATCTTAGCTGGAAGATAATTGATCTGAATCAGCAACTTGAATCGATGTTTCTTCTTGGAGAAGTTTATTTATTTGCTTTCTGCTTGTCTTCTCCTCCCTCAGGCTTTTCAATAGAACAATGTTTGAGCGGCGGAGAAGCTTTTCTTGTGATTAGTCGATTAAGCGATTAGGGATTGCATCAGCGTCACATACCCTTTTATAAGACAAGAATGTCTAACGGTCGATACTAGTGTTGACATTAAGTCATATATCTTCCTCCTTATCAGACGAGATTCACTTGCTCAATCTGCGGCGACATTAATAGAGGTAATGCCAAATCAACGCTTCAATATAAATTCCGCCTTTTTTGTAATTAGACTAGCTGTCTAGTGAAATTTCATCTCATTCAGTCGAATATGCTCTTCTCAGTCTACTTTTAGTCGAATTCAGCATGTTTGGTCGAAACCTTCATATTCAGTCAAATTTATTCTTTACAGTGGGCTTCTGGTCGAATCGACTTCTTATTTAGTTAAATTCTTACTTAGCGTAATTTTGTTGAAGACTTGTTTTCTCTCTACTTCTTTAGTTCAAATCGCCTTGACCTGTCTGCACGGTCGTGTAGATGGTCTATACGAACATTATACTATTTTCATCTACACGAATCTTCTTAATTCATCAGCATGATCGATCTTCTATTCAGTCAAATCTTCATAGGCTCTTTGTATCCTAAGTGTATTAGCCCGAATAGCCTTGTCAATTTTGCACGATCATTCTATCATTAAGTCAAATCTAGACTTAGCATATTTTTCAATATAAGTCTTCTGTAAGAATGACTTAGATTCTTCTGGATAACATATTGACGAGTCCCAATTATATACCCATTTATGGACTCATCTGGGCCGATTATCTAGTCTATGCACTACACTTTAGGCATGTTTTCGTTCATATTTGAAATTCTATGTTATGTGCACTTCTAGGCCCGTCTTGGTGTATTTTCATGTTTATCTTATTTATTAGCTTTCATGCATTGTTAAGTGCCAGTTTCAGTGGTTTGATTGGTGTTCATGCTGGAACAGGAGTCGTGCAGGTGTTCTCGGTACTAATCTGTACAGGAACACTGTGCACGATCATTGTTTCTATTGTGCACGACCACAGGTCGTGCGCCACTGATCGTGCGCACTTAACCCCTCAAATCTGAGTTCTGTCTTGACCAACACACGACCACTTACGATAGTGCGCACGACCACTGGTCGTGTGCCAATGGTCATGCGAACATTTTGTTTTATAAATATTTGCTTTGTAGGCTCTACCCAGCCAGCGCGCACGACCACCAACTTCTAGTGCGCACGACCACTGGTCATGCGCCACTGATCGTGCGCCCTGTTTTCGATAAATACGCAGTCCGCAAAATTAGCTCGGACGACACTTCCGCTCCGCCGTTTTCTGCCATTTTCGCAGGTTTCCGCCCCTTTTGGCCTCCTCCATCATCCTCGAGCTCCAAGGAGAGGGATCTAGCCCTACATCCACCATTATCCAAGGAGAAGGAAGCTTGGTCGTGCGGCCGGATCGTGACACGAAGAAGACTGGCCATTGGAAGGTAGTGACAACCTTCTCTACCCCGGACGTAGTTGAGGACCGAGCATGGACGCGGATTGACAACCCTGCGATTCCAACCGTGAATCTTCGACAAGGCTTCGGATTGGGTCGATTCCTTGCTCTCTCTCTCTCTTTGTATTGGTAGTTGTAAATGTTAGATCTCTTATCTGTTGATGTGTGCACTTTGAACCATGCTTTATAATGTTTATTTCATTGTTAAGAAATTATATTGTTCATATGTGTGTATGAGGTGCACCCCCTCCATTTTCCTTCCACCACTTCATCCACCACTCCATCCACTACGGTCGTGTGCCGCACTAGCAATTGCTAGTGGCATGCTTATTGACGAGGTGCTCGCGACCCTCACTCCGCCGGTGTGACTCACTCCATCCGCAAGCCTTCTCGTCCATCCGCCTAGTGAAGCGTGGCATAGCGGCCCTTGTAATCCATTCGCCTCACGAAGCAGTGCGCTCAAGGCTTGCACAATTCGATTCCGCACTTACCAGTCCATCCTCTTGCCTACTCGTCAGTCCGCCCTTGCGAAGTAGTGCGTTCAAGACCTACGTAGTTTCCATCCCGCCTAGCGAAGGAGTGCGCTCAAGGCCTACATAGGAGTAGTTGTAGTTATTTTCTTTTATTTTACATAAACCAAAACCTCCCTTTTTCGCAATCCATCCGCTCGAAAGGACTTCAATCTCAAGTCCTTCCATAAAAGTAAACTCCACCTTACTGTGTTCCTTCTAGATCGATACTTGGGGATTCACTCCCACATTTTATATTACTTGAACGATCGGTACACTGCCATTTCATGCCACAGTCTCGCTACCGCCTATAGCGGTGTGCTAGATTTGCGCATCAAGTTTTTGGCGCCGTCGCCAAGGAACACAGACATGTGAGTTTTTGTAGAGGGAGACAAGAGATAGTAGTTCTTCCAGTGTGTATAGCCATTTTTTTATTTTAGTTTGCTTTTTAATTATATATTGTTTGTTATTATTTCTTTCTCTCCTATTTTAAATTTTTAGGCAAGTTTAATCCAAGGAGTTTTATTAGTTTGTGTAAATTTCCTTGCAAAGAATTTCAGTTCCGTTATATCTGCTTTAATTATTGAAAATGTCGTCATGAGATATTTCTCCTAGCACTCGCTACAAGATGGTTTATTATATATACCAAATGAAGGAGTTGAATGCTAGGCAGTGTAGGAACTTTGTTTGCTTGTTGTGTCGAGGAGAGGGTCATGAATTGAGGGACTGTCCTAGTCTCTTCAATCCTGACCGCCGCTCCTTCACTTATGACAACATTGTCCCTACCACTCATTCTTTACCCGTGGAGGCAATTGCCTACTCACCCCTTGAGCTTAATTCTCGCATCGGTTCTTCTCTCCCTGTTTATGGCTTCACTCCTAGTGATCATGATCACTCATTTGTTGGCCAACAAGGAGAGGATTTCGAACTTATGGATGCACCTGAGTGGGATGAGGAAAGTATTCTCTCCATCGGGGAGGCGTTAACAGATCTTTTTGCGGAGGAACCAAATCTTTTTGTTCCTCCAGTTTCTTTGCAAGATTTTTCTACACACATTTTTTATGATCCTGTCGAAGTAATTGAGTAGGGTGATGATTCTGAGCCTGAGGCTGCACCCCGGTGGGATGATGAGGAGGCTTGCACTTCCTCATGGGACGAGTAGGTCCAACTCACCATCGAGGCCCTTGAGTTCACTAGCCCCCCTTGCTATGATACTTGCGATGATGACAGTGATCTATCCTTGGATCCAGATGGGAGTGAGACCGGGATCACTCCCCCGATTGATTTTAATTCATGTTCTTCTTCTTGTTTATTTCTTGATCCCTTTTCTCTATCTGAGCCTGTGCAGGTTGAGTCTTCACAGGTGCCCCAGGAGGACTTGGAGCATGATGCTCAAGTCATTGATATGAGCATTCTCTTATGTGAGGAGGTTGATCCGCCCACCGTAGAGGAAGCTCAACTCAGTGCTTTCTCCTCCTGCTGCCTCCCTGGAGATGACACCTTGCTGGGCAAGGATTTATTTTGTGGTGAGACGAGTGAGGACCAGCCTTCCTCTTCTTCTTACTTCCTATTTCCTCTACCTGTGTTAAGCAGGTATTATTATTTAAGTAGGGGAGTAACTGTTCTGTCTCCGTATCGGTACCCGCTACCAACATGCATATTAGAACAGTTACTTGTTCATTTCCTTTTTCATACGCCCATTAGCTAAAACTGTTATGTTTTTAAATAAGTCGTGTTGGGAGGATAACCCCAGTAGTTATCTTACTTTTCCTCCATTTCTTATTTCATCTCGTTTAGTTTAGTTAGCTGTATTTCATTTTAGTTTGTCTATTTTCTTTTGATTTTGCGAAGCTCACCCCTGCAGGTCCTTCTTCTGGATGGCAGACGCTGCAACTTTGTCTTGATTCACACGCCAATCTTCTGGTATGCTCACTTGCTGAGCATTGGGTACTCTCTTTCCCTAGACGTCATTTTGAATTTCATGGTTATATCTTTTGTTGGATTGTTTAGATTAAGTTTGGGGGAAAGTTTCTGTGTTTGTTACCCACTGTACGCACTCAATGTCAATGCATGCTAGAAGTATTTCTATTTCATTTATTTAGTATTGTTCATTTCTTTGCACACCACACCACCCACATGAGCGCGCACTTAGCCGTTGGCACGTTGCGAGTCAAATTTGTCTCTTTTGTGTGATTTGAAAAATCATTGTGCTGGCTTAGGATTATGAGGCGGAGTAAAATGTTGACTCCTGTAGTGCTCCTAGTCGAGTGCTCAAGTCTCGCATAGAAATTCGTGTAGATTCAATTTCTTTTTATGCTTTTAGATTATATTTTTCTATTAGCGTAGATATTGTTTACTTTACTCAAAAATTGGTTAATCCGGTGTAAATCAAACGGTAGCATAGGGATGTGTGTAGACGTTCGTTAGCTTCGTATTGCCCGAGTCGGTAGGAAGGATTATCTTTCTCGGCGACTAAGAACTTGCCCCAAGCAATTCTTGAAGCATGGGTATACGGTTAGTCAGTTGCGTGAATGTGTTATAGACCATCATTTTGGCCCGGTTGAGCCTTTGTGCCCATTCCTATCGCTATATCTTCGCTAGCCCAGTTGTGCCTACCCATTCTTTGATTCAGCCCCACTTTTATCTCACCAATGCCCAAAGGCCAATCCTAGTCGCACGCCCAAATTTGAGCTTTAGTTGTATATCATTTTCATGATTGGGATGTCGATGTTGTGTTACTTTTGTGAAAATGTGGATGTGCTTGATTGCAAAAATTGCTGAAAAATGTTTTGAAAAAAATGAGAAAAAGAAAAGATGTGAAGAGAAAATAAAAAAGAGATGAGCTCTATTGAAAAATCTTTGTGTATGAATTTATGTTTGGGAGTAGGCGGCACGCGCACCCATGTTTTCAGGTTCAAGTCTGGGGGTGTAGTGTCCCCGCGCATTTGTGTGGTGCTTGAGGATTTATTTTGCGCTACCTCATTTGGGTTTAGTGTTTGAGCCATCGTTTTTATCATTGTATACCTCACCTAAACCCAAGACTCATCTAAAGCCCAAAGTCCTATTGATTCATGCATTTGAGTCAAACCTGTGCCGTGGAGAGAGTGCAAACGGGCATGCTTATGGTCACCGACATTGATGGATTTCAATGGAGGTTGTCTCGAGCCCCGATCTTTGGCAATGCTCGCCTCAGCGTTCAGTTTACTTTCTTCCTATGTACGACCTTATGATTCACCATGATTAACTTTTTGAGTAAATGTAATATATAAATACGCCCCTAGAAAAGTATAAACTAATATGTATAATTAGATATTTTGTGTACTGTATTTCTACGCGCATGAGCATGCGACTTCGCATGGTACTCTACTTTACAATTTCTATGTCAGCTTATGTTTTTCTTGTCCGCGTAAGAGATGGTTTGCTCAGGACGTGCAAACAGGTAAGTCTGGGGGTGTGATGAGTCTCAATTATATACACATTTATGGACTCATCTGGGCCGATTATCTAGTCTATGCACTACACTTTAGGCATGTTTTCGTTCATATTTGATATTCCATGCTATGTGCACTTCTAGGCCCGTCTTGGTGTATTTTCATGTTTATCTTATTTATTATATTTCATGCATTGTTAAGTGCTACTTTCAGTGGTTTGATTGGTGTTTATGCTGGAACAGGAGTCGTGCAGGTGTTCCCGGTACAAATCTGTACAGGAACGCTGCGCACGATCACTGGTTCTATTGCGCATGACCACTAGTCGTGCGCCACTGATCGTGCGCACTTAACCCCTCAAATCTGAGTTCTGTCTTGACCAACGCACGGCCACTTACTATAGTGTGCACGACCACTGGTCGTGTGCCAATGGTCGTGCGAACATTTTATTTTATAAATCTTTGCTTTGTAGGCTCCGCCCAGCCAGCGCGCACGACCACCAACTTCTAGTGCGCACGACCACTGGTCGTGTGCCACTGATCGTGCGCCCTGTTTTCTATAAATACACAGTCCACGAAATTAGGTCAGACGACACTTTCGCTCCGCCGTTTTCCACCATTTTCGCAGGTTTCCGCCCCTTTTGGCCTCCTCCATCATCCTCGAGCTCCAAGGAGAGGGATCTAGCCCTACATCCACCATTATCCAAGGAGAAGGAAGCTTGGTCGTGCGGCCGAATCGTGACACGAAGAAGACGGTCCATTGGAAGGTAGTGACAGCCTTCTCTACCCCGAACGCAGTTGAGGACCGAGCTTGGACGCGGATTGACAACCCTGCGATTCCAACCGTGAATCTTCAACAAGGCTTCGGATTGGGTCGATTCCTTGCTCTCTCTCTCTCTTTTTATTGGTAGTGGTAAATGTTAGATCTCTTATCTGTTGATGATGTGCACTATGAACCATGCTTTATAATGTTTATTTCATTGTTAAGAAATTATATTGTTCATATGTGTGTATGAGGTGCGCCCACCTCCATTTTCCATCCACCACTTCATCCACCACTCCATCCACTACGGTCGTGTGCCGCACTAGCAATTGCTAGTGGCGTGCTTATTGACGAGGTGCTTGCGACCCTCACTCCGCTGGTGCGACTCACTCCACCGCAAGCCTACTCGTCCATCCGCCTAGTGAAGCGTGGCATAGCGACCCATGTAATCCATTCGCCTCACGAAGCAGTGCGCTCAAGGCTTGCACAGTTCGATTCCGCACTTACCACTCCATCTGCTTGCCTACTCGTCCGTCCGCCCTTGCGAAGTAGTGCGTTCAAGGCCTACGTAGTTTCCATCCCGCCTAGCGAAGCAGTGCTCTCAAGGCCTGCATAGAAGTAATTGTAGTTATTTTCTTTTATTTTCCATAAACCAAAACCTCCCTTTTTCGCAATCCATCCGCTCGAAAGGACTTCAATCTCAAGTCCTTCCTTAAAAGTAAACTCCACCTTACTGTGTTCCTTCGAGGTCGATACTTGGGGATTCACTCCCACATTTTATATTACTTGAACGATCGGTACACTGCCGTTTCGTGACACAGTCTCGCTACCGCCTATAGCGGTGTGCTAGATTTGCGCATCACATATCTTCTGATTGACTTTGTACTTAGACTTTTCTCTGTCTTCTTCCACACGATTCTACATGAACCTCATGCACATTCGTTTAGTTGAATCATAGCCTAGAGTGAATTCGTTCTTTTTATTGAGGTCTACCCGATTCGGCTTCACTCTTCCGCACGATAGGCTATACCATCTAGGCGTTCGACTATATGCTCAGTCAAATTCCAGCTTAGCCTCTTTTTTTGTTGTCTGTCCGATTTGGCTTGACTCTTCAACACGATAGGCTAGACCATCTAGGCGTTCGACTAGATGATACATTGAATTTTGACTTAGCCGAATTCTGACTTTGTCTACCTGACTTCTTTTCATATGCTTAGCTTCCAGACTTTGTTTGCATATCTTTAGAGAATAAGTATAAGTTCAACTTAGTCTAGATCTTATGTCAACATGGTGTCTTGCCCAATAAGGGATTACATCAGCAAGACTATGTCTGGTGACACTAAGTCTAGCCCTATTTTGAACTTGTACTTCATATACCTGAAATTATTTTAACAAGAAAGCACATGCATCAAATACAGATGTGTTCATCTATATTGTGAGGGCTTCTTCAAATCAGGAACATTGTAGGCACTGTTCGCAACAATGCACATGCTCAAGGTAGGCCCGGAGGGGAGTCATCCAGGACGGTCCTTCTTCATCGATTATTGTGATCTCACACGGTCACTGGATGTTATGGATAACAATTTCTTTGACTCGACGCCGTCTGGACTCTGATAGCTGGAGAGAGAGGTCGTAATTTTGGAGAGTGTCTCTACAATGGAATTTTTCTTCCTGGGGATTGTTGAAATTGTTGAAGTGAAGTGGAAGGGAGTCCGGCCGGTCTGATGGCTGAAGACCGCAGAGACCGCACGGACTGTGCTGGTGCTCTGGCGGTTTGGTTCTGGCGATCTGGTGAGATCGGCCAGCTTGCTTCTTGGGTTTGGTCGTTGGCGACCTGTTGCGGGTTGTTCCTTAGTAGATCTGCTGGTTTGCCTGGCCCCCTTATTGGAAGACTGGGCGGGTTGTTTCTATATGACCGTCTACCCGGGCGATCTACCTTGGCGATCTGGCGACTTGTCTGAAGTCGTCCGGAGGGTCCTTGCTTGCTCCTTGTGTTCTAAGGAAGGAGCGTTGTTGAGACCGCACGGCTTGTGCGCGGTCTCATATTCGCGCGTCCTGTGCGCGATTTTGTCTGTTGATCTGCGTCTTGGTCGGGTGATCGTCCAAGAGGTCTGTTCGCGCAGTCTGTCTTTTGAGACCATTCGAGATCTGATGGGTGGTGACTGTATCCCGGTTTGTGCGGTGACGACATCCGTCCACCCGCCTATAAATAGGGGTGCATGGCCCGTCATTCATAACAAGAATTGTAAGAACCAGAGCCTGGATTGTTTCTTGCGCTCTCAAATTTGAGTTCGCGCGACTTGGATGCGAGTTAACCTTTGTTGTGTTCGCAGGTTTGCGTTCAGCAGGGTGCGGTCTCCTTCCTTGGTGATTTCCGGTGGCTTAAATAAACAGTTCGTCTGCAGTCTGTCAGCGAACTGGGTTATTGTGTTCTTATGCTGTTCGCAGCGAGCTCAGTGATCGGCGACCTTCAGCGGTTAGGCGGTCTAAGTTGCGGTCTGGCGACAGCTTCAGTTCTTTGTTCCAATAAGCTCCAGTTCGTGCGGTCTGAGGTGCGGTCTTGCAGTGCTGGCAGTCTGTCCGGTTTCTGTTCGTGCGATCTCAAGGCAAGCCGGGCGAGTTCTGGAGTGGTGCGGCTTGTGCGGTCTGAGCTTGTCTAGCTGCCAGCTTTGCCTTTTTGGTGTGTTTTGTTCTTCTCGTCTCCGTGATTCTGATGAATCATGTCTCGCCATATATACCTCGCATTGTAAAGCAGTTCTGTTTAAATAAAGATTTCTTGTGTTGTTGTTTTGGCATTGTGGTTGTTTGGCTATAACTCTTGTTGATACAACTCCTGCTTACTCCTAAACGGTCTTTCAAAAATTTTAACATGGTATCAGAGCCAGGTTTCTGGAGTGGATAAGCAGTGATCAACTAGAGTTGCCATCGTCTTTGTGAAGAAGAGACAACATAGATTGCCATGGAAGGTGGATACGTAAGAGGTCTTGGTATTGAACTCCTCACATCGACTAACTTTAAAAAGTGGAAGTCGTGTATGGAGAGTTACTTGCTTGGCGAGGATTTATGGGAGGTAGTTGGAGGAGAAGACACCCAAGAGGTGTTTCCAGCAGGAGGTAATATGGCAGAGGTGAGACTTTGGAGAAGGACGAATGCTAAGGCTAAGTTCACTCTCAAGAGGGCTATCTCACCGGAGCTGTTTGATCACATCATCGGATGTAAATCTGCTGCGGAGATTTGGACATCCTTGGATGGATTGTTCAATAAGAAGAATGTAGCGAGGCTACAGTATCTTGAAAATGAGTTGGCGAAGGCCTCTCAAGGTGATCTTTCTGTTTCTACTTTCTTCCTCAAGATGAAGAATCTCACGGCAGAGATTTCTGCATTGGACCCTGATGAGCCAATTTCTGAGGCAAAACTGAAGAGGCATATCATCCGCGGGTTGCGGAAGGAGTATCTTGCTTTTATGACTTCAGTTCAGGGTTGGGAAAATCAACCGTCATTATTGGAGCTGGAGAATCTTCTTGCTTTGCAAGAAAGTTTAGCAAGACAGATGGCGGGGGTTTCAATCTCTGGGGGAGAAAGTGATGTGATGTTTTCTGGGAAGAAGAAGAAGAAATGGGAAAAGAAGAATCCAGGTCATGATGGACCCTCCACTTCAGGTCAGCAAGATAGGGGCTATGCTCCTAAGTCTGATGGGAAGAAGAAAGGAGAGGGACCGAGGTGCTTTAGATGCAATAAGACCGGGCACTTCAAGAAAGATTGTCGAGTGAATCTTCAGCCGGGACATGCAGTGGAGAAGGAGATGCCAAAGTCTGGTGAAGTTGGATGGGGAGGAGCCTTTGCGTCTAATATAACGACGATGCCCATTAAGGCCTTGGCTTCCATCAACTATGATGAGGACTGGATTGTTGATTCAGGGTGTGGGCATCACCTCACCGGGGATGGATCAAAGTTCTCTTCTTTGGCGCCTTACTCAGGTAACAATGCTATCATTACGGCTGATAATTCTATTCATCCAGTAGAGCACGAAGGAGTCGTCTCTCTGAGCAGTGATAAGGGTCCACTCACGTTGAGGAGTGTTTATCACGTGCCTGGTATGAAGAAAAATCTCTTCTCTGTGACCAATGCGGTCGACGCCGGTTATCACGTTCTGTTTGGCCCAACAGAAGTGAAGTTTCTCAAAACTCAACCGGAGATAAAGGGAGATGTTATTCATGTCGGCAAGCGGGTGAAGGACTTGTTCGTTTTATCGACAAGTACCTATGTTGATAAGATGAGGACCAATGATGGCGCGGCCATCTGGCGTGAAAGGTTGGGGCATGTAGGCATGGACAAATTGAAGGCTATGGCGGTAAGGGGCCTTGTCAATGGCTTGCCTAGCTTGTCCTCCTATGGAGACGGTCATGTCTGTGAAGGATGTCAGTTTGGTAAGTCTCATTGACTTCCATTTGACAAATCGCAAACAAGGTGCAAAATGCCGTTGGAGTGCATCCACGGTGATTTGATGGGACCGACTGCCACCCCAAGCCTTGGAGGCAACAGATACATGTTGGTGTTGATTGACGATTACACCAGATATATCTGGGTGTATTTTTTGAAGGAGAAGTCAGAAGCCTTTGCAAAATTTGTGGAGTTCAAGGAGCTGGTTGAAGGCCGGCTTGGCCTGCGGGTTAAAAAATTTAGAACTGACAATGGTGGGGAGTTCACCTCTGGTGAGTTCTCAAGTTTTTGCAGGAAGCAAGGCATCAGGAGAGAGCTCACTTGTGCCTATACTCCACAGCAGAATGGCGTTGCAGAGAGGAAGATCCGTCATCTGACGGAAACCTGCAAATGCTGGATTCATGCTAAGAGTATCCCAAAGTCCTTCTGGGCGGAGGGAATGTCTTGTGCAGCTTATGTCATCAACAGATTGCCTCTGAGTCCTATCAACATGAAGACCCCTCACGAACTAATGTTCAAGGAGAAGCCAAGCGTTGCACACCTTCAGGTGTTTGGATCAACCTGCTATGTGCATATTCCTGATGCTCTTCGGACAAAGCTAGATGCAAAAGCAAGGAAGCTAGTCTTTGTTGGGTATGATGAGCGGAAGAAGGGATGGAGATGCATGGATCCTGAGACACGGAGGTCAATTGTTTCTCGATATGTGGTGTTCGATGAAGTAACTTCCTACAAGGGGAGTTCAGGAGTTGAGCTACTGGAAAGCAGGGTTGATATAAGAGGGAAGGCTGCTGAAGATCTTCAAGTGGAGTTGCCTGTTTCACCAGGAGCTCCAGCTGTGTCTAGCTCAGAGGCGGAAGCTTCAGGTTCTGGAAGCAGGGGGAGCGATGCTCCAAATTCGTCTGGAAGAGGAGCTAGGTCTGAAGAAGCAGCTGAGGAGGTAGTTAGTCAGGGGCAACCTCTTAGGAGGTCGAAGAGGACTATTCAACCACCAGACCGGTACACAGGAGGAAACATGGTGAACTTTGTTTCATGTTTCTTTGCTGGTCCCTTGGATGAAAGGGAGTCGTCGAGCTTTGAAAAGGCCAGAGGCGTGAAGGAGTGGGACGTTGCGATGCAAGAAGAGATGTCAGCTCTCGAGAAGAACGAGACCTGGTCTCTTGTGCCCAAGCCCAAGGGCATCACTCCTGTGACATGCAAATGGGTCTTCAAGCTGAAGAAGAAAGCTGACGGTAGTATCGAGCATTACAAGGCTCGCCTTGTAGCTCGCGGGTTTTCACATCAGTACGGAGAAGATTATGATGAGACGTTTAGTCCAGTGGCAAAGATGACTTCAGTTCGATTTGTTATTGCCTTGGCGGCTTCGAGTGGTTGGGAGATTTGGCAACTCGACGTGAAGAATGCCTTCTTATACGGCGAGATTGACAAGGATATCTTCATGCTCCAACCGCAGGGCTTCATCTCGAAGGAGTATCCGGACTACGTCTGTAAGTTGAAGAAGGCCCTGTATGGGTTGAAGCAAGCGCCTCGGGCGTGGTACAGGAAGATTGCAGAGTATCTCTTATTCTGCGGATTTGTTGCTTCAGACTCTGATTCTAGCTTGTTCATCAAGAAGGAGGGGGTGCTTCGGGTGATTTTGCTGCTGTATGTGGATGACATGATTGTCACCGGAAACTCGAAGGAAGCTGTTGCAAGACTCAAGGCTGAGCTTGCTATCAGATTCGAGATGAAGGATCTGGGGGAGCTTCACCATTTCCTTGGACTCGAGGTGCAGAGGCGGGAGAGCGGAGTGCTCATTTCTCAGGCTGGCTATGCGGAGCGGATCGTTCAACGATTTGGCTTGGAGGAAGGGAAGAGCAGCTCTATACCTCTGTAGCAACATCATAAACTTCGGAAGGATGAGGGAAGAGTTCTATCTAATCCGTTGGTGTTCCGAGCTCTGGTTGGGAGCTTGATCTATTTGACCATCACGAGGCCTGATATTGCTTATGCAGTTGGCAAAGTGAGTCGGTACATGGCGGAACCACGGAAACCTCATCTTCTGGCGGCAAAAGACATCTTGAAGTATGTGAAGTCGACCTCTGATTTGGGTCTCCTATATAGGATAGGGTCAAGCTTGGAGTTGCATGGTTTCATGGATGCTGATTATGGGGGAGACGTGGATGATCGGAGATCAACGTCTGGTTATGTCTTTATGACGGGCCCCATAGCTATTTCTTGGTGCAGCAAGAAGCAAGACTCGGTGTCTGTATCTACCACGGAAGCGGAATACAAGGCTTCGGCCTTGGCTGCTCAGGAAGCCGTTTGGCTCAGGAGGTTGGTAGAGGACGTTCATCAGGAGGTTCGAGGTCCCACTATGCTACGCGGGGACAATGAGAGTGCTCTCAAGCTGGTCAACAATCCAGTCTGTCACGCGAGGACCAAGCATATAGAGATTGAGCACCATTTCATTCGTGAAAAGGTGTTGGGAGGATCTCTTATGGTCGAGCATGTTCAGAGTGCGGACAATGTCGCAGACATCTTCACAAAGATGCTGGCGAAGGGATCGTTTACTCGGTTAAGGGAGTTGCTCGGGCTTGTTTCCACTTCCCACTTCAAGGGGGAGTGTTGAAATTGTTGAAGTGAAGTGGAAGGGAGTCCGGCCGGACTGATGGCTAGAGACCGCAGAGACCGCGCGGACTGTGCTGGTGCTCTGGCGGTTTGGTTCTGGCGATCTGGTGAGATCGGCCAGCTTGCTTCTTGGGTTTGGTCGTTGGCGACCTGTTGCGGGTTGTTCCTGAGTAGATCTGCTGGTTTGCTCGGCCCCCTTATTGGAAGACCGGGCGGGTTGTTTCTATATGACCGTCTACCCGGGCGATCTACCTTGGCGATCTGGCAACTTGTCTGAAGTTGTCCAGAGGGTCCTTGCTTGCTCCTTGTGTTCTAAGGAAGTAGCGTTGTTGAGACCGCATAGCTTGTGCGCGGTCTCGTGTTCGCACGGCCTGTGCGCGATTTTGTCTGCTGATCTGCGTCTTGGTCGGGTGATCGTCCAAGAGGTCTGTTCGCGCGGTCTGTCTTTTGAGACCGTTCGCGATCTGATGGGTGGTGACTGTATCCCGGTTTGTGCGGTGACGACATCCGTCCACCCGCCTATAAATAGGGGTGCATGGCCCGTCATTCATAACAAGAACTATAAGAACCAGAGCCCGGATTGTTTCTTGCGGTCTCAAATTTGAGTTCGCGCGACTTGGATGCCAGTTAACCTTTGTTGTGTTCGCAGGTTTGCGGTCAGCAGGGTGCGGTCTCCTTCCTTGGTGATTTCCGGTGGCTTAAATAAATAGTTCGTCTGCGGTCTATCAGCGAACTGGGTTATTGTGTTCTTATGCTGTTCGCAGCGAGCTCAGTGATCGGCGACCTTCAGCGGTTAGGCGGTCTATGTTGCGGTCTGGCGACAGCTTCAGTTCTTTGTTCCAATAAGCTCCAGTTTGTGCGGTCTGAGGTGCGGTCTTGCAGTGCTGGCAGTCTGTCCGGTTTCTGTTCGTGCGATCTCAGGGCAAGCCGGGCGAGTTCTGGAGTGGTGCGGCTTGTGCGGTCTGAGCTTGTCTAGCCGCCAGCTTTGCCTTTTTGGTGTGTTTTGTTCTTCTCGTCTCCGTGATTCTGATGAATCATGTCTCGCCATGTATACCTCGCATTGTAAAGCAGTTCTGTTTAAATAAAGATTTCTTATGGTGCTGTTTTGGCATTGTGGTTGTTGGCTATAACTCTTGTTGATACAACTCCTGCTTACTCCTAAACGGTCTTTCAAAAATTTTAACAGGGATATGCAGAATTGGATGTGATGGGGTCTTCTGGAGAACAGATCTCACAGGCAGAAGATACTGCACCAATTGGTCATTCTTCGCTTCGTATTCTCCTTCGACTTATGAGACCACGAGCTGGGAGTTTGTATGGATCATCAGGTTATCCACCTTGCAGGCGATTGCGAGTCGGAGGCCGCTAATCAAGGCCTCGTACTCAGCAATGTTGTTGGTGGCCGGGAACTGCAATATGAGACTGAACTCCATGTGACTTCCTTAGGGCCCACAAGGAGCAACCCCACTCTTTCTCCTTTGACTCCTAAGGTGTCGTCGCATAAAGAGTATAGCATGTGGTAGCACCGTCATTAGTAGGAGTAACATCCAGAGTGATGATGTACTCTATGACGAAGTCAACGAGCACTTGATACTTGATGTCGGGTCGGGGTAGGAAATGGATGTCGAATTCGTCGAGCTCCACCTACCATTGCACTAGCCTATCGAATACTTTTAGCTTCTGTAGGATTTCTTGCATCGACAGTTGCGTAAGTACTTCCGCCATATGGGCCTGGAAGTAGGGCCAAAGTTTTCTCGCTGAGAAGATAAGAGCTAGGGCCATCTTATCTGCCGCGGGATATATGGTCTCAGTGTCAGTGAGGACCTTGCTGAGGTAATAGATTGTTCATTGAACTCTCCCTTTGTCTTTGACAAGTACCGAGCTGAGGGTGGTTGGAGACACCTCTAGATAGATGTATAGGACTTCCCTAGGGCAGGATTTTAGAGGAGCGGAGGAGAGGCCAGGTACTACTTGACGAGCTCGAAGGCCTTCTGGCACTCGTCCATCCACTGGAACCCAGAGTACTGTGCCCCTAGAAGAATCTCAAAGAAGGGGTGGTATTTGTCTCCCCTCCATGCCAAGAGGCGAGAGAGCATGGCGATTATCCCATATTGATGATGCAACTCCCTGATGGAGCGAGGTGGCGACATGTCCTCAAGCATCTTGATCTTTTTGGGTTTTACGTTGATTACTTGATGGCTTACCATGAAACATAGGAACTTCCCTGCCGTCACACCAAACATGCATTTGCTAGGATTGAGCCGCATCTGAAAGCGGTGAAGGAGTTGAAAGCACTTCTCAAGGACTTTCAGGTGGTCGCGACGGTGGATGCTCTTCACTAGCATGTCATCTATGTATACCTCCATCGTATGTCCGATGAGGTCTTTAAGCACCTTATTAATCAATCTTTTGTAGGTAGCTCAGGAGGCCGAATGACATCACTATGTAGTAGTAGACTCTCTTGTTAGTTCGGAAGACAGTGTGTTCCTCGTCCGCAGGATTCATCTTGATCTGGCCGTACCCCGAGCATGAAGCTTAGGAGCTCGTGATAGGTTTCTGCATCGACAAGCTGATCGATCCTCGGAAGGTGGAAGTTATCCTTCAGGCATGCCTGATTAAGGTTGCTGTAGTCGATGCACATTCGTCACTTCCCGAAATCCTTCTTTACCATGACAACGTTAAAGAGCTATGTAAGGTACTCTACTTTACCGATGAATTGCGCCTCCAAGATCTTTTTCACCTCCTCTTCGATTTCTTTGAGTCGCTCAGGGGAAAAGTTTCCCTTCTTCTAGATCACTAGCCTGCATGTAGGATTAATATTTAAAGAATGAATAATGATTTATAGGTCTACCCCTGGCATATATTTTAGGCCCCAAGCAAAGACGAATCTGTTCGCGCGGAGGAAAGTTGTGTATTCCTCCTGCTCGTCCTGAGATAAGAGGGACCCAACCTGCACCACTCGGGTCAGAGCCTGCTGGGAGAGCGGCACTTCCATAAGGCCTTCAATGGGTGCCCCACACTGTAGAGTAGATTCATCTCATAGATCTAAGTTGTCGATGTCGTGGACGATCACCTTCACTAGTTGACCCTGCTTTAGATAGTAGGTTCACCCTGCTTCTTGTTTTCCCTATACGATCCATATTCCTCCGTCGGTCGGGAACTTTATGGCAGGTGCAGAATGGATGGGATTGCTCTGAAGATGGATGGAGAGGCATTCTGCAGAAGGCATTGTAGGCAGAACTCGACTCCATGACCATGAACTGGATGTTATGAGTTGCTTGCCTTGGAAACTCGCCCAACATGACTAAAAGGGTAATTATACCCAGAACTGGAATATGGAGGTTGTCAAAGTTGTAGACGGGACCTATCGTGGGGCTGGGGTGTTCTCTTGTGAGCTTCAAACCCTTGAGTGTGGACAAGAATAAGACGTCGACAGAACTCCTATTATCGGCCAGTATTCTCTTGACGTTGAAATAGGTGTCCCTGATCCCCACGCTGAATATGAGCGGGTCTTAGTGCGACAACTACAACCCCTCTAATTTCTCATCCTCAAAGGTAATCGTGGTATCCTATCGGAACTTCATATCTTCGTGACCTCTCTTGGGTCTGGTGATGGAACAGATTTGGGCGGCGAGAATCGGAGACCTGGCGATAGTCTCGAATTCTCCCACCACAGGTATGCATCCATCCGCTCCTAAGGGTGCGGGAGGCTGGTCTCTTGCCTTCCTGGGCAGTGCATGCTTATTGGGCACCTGGCCATATATGAATCTTTCGAGGAGCCCTTGTCGAATAAGGCGCTCAATCTCCTCATTCATCTTGGATCATTCTTTAGTGTTGTGGCCGGTTTCACAGTGGAACTCACTTTACTTCAATTGGTCTCCCTAGTTGTTCGGGGGGTTCCTGGCCTCTAGAATGTCTGATTTTCTTGGATGGAATAGCGCACGTTGGTTCAGGATGTATTTAGAGGAGTATGAACTCCAGAAGGTCGGGGACCCTGATCTTTCTGGGGGTCTCGGTGATGCTCGTCGTATCCGCGCTTCAATTTCCTTCTAGGGCCCTTCTCCTACCCCCCCCCCCCAACCTATTTTTTGTTGGTTTCCATCAAACTATTGTCGGTGTGCCTCTATGGCTTCATCGGCAGCAATCTGGGCTTCAACCCAACGCAGGAGGTCAGGGTAGTTGGGAATGATTTCTCCCATTAGTGCGGAATAGAAATCTTTGGGATGGAGCCCTCCTAGAAAAACACCTCGCAGGAGCTCAGGATCAACTCCTAGGATTTTTTGCGCCTCGGCAGTGAAGCGACAAAAAAAGTCCTTGAGGGTCTCTCCCTCGTTCTTTAGGATCCCTAAAAGATGAGAGGTGTCTCGGACGATTTTGCGATTGGAGATGAACTGGTCTATGAACTGCTGAGTCAGTTCCGCAAAAATTTCGATGGCTCCTTCTCGCGGAGAATGGAACCAGGAATGCACTAGCACTTTTAGTGTTGTCGGGAACACTTAGCATAGCATCTGATTCAAAGCATTGAAGATCTGCATGATTGTGGTGAACTGATTGACATGCTCCAGCGGATCATCCGTTTCATCGAATGCCTCGATGTTGGGGAGCTTAAATTCATGCTGGATCGGATTCGATAGAACCTGAGGTGTCAGCGGAAAGCCGTGGTGTAGAGGGCAGCAGGCGAAAGCGGCCCTTTGTCTGACTTACTCGTATTCTTCAAAGATTGTGTCGCGGATCTCCTCGTGAGTGAGTCTTCCAAAAATCTGCCTGAAGCCTTCTACTCCCGGGCGGTGGTGATAATGATTGTCTTCAGGTTCTCTGGCAAGCTGGAATGGGTACCTGGTCGCGTTAAATAACTCCTCTTTAGTGGTGCAATGATTACAAGCAGCATGCTCAGCCAGAGAATGGTTTGGAGATGGCGAAGGCAGGTTGCCTCTCACGGGGGCTTGATTGGGGGCTCAAAGAGCTCCTTAGTTTCTCAGGAGGGCAGGCATCTCAGCTTAATGCTTTCTATTTGGCGCATGCACCCTTCTAGTGCAGCTACGGGCGTGATCATGACCTATTTTGTGGGAGGTGTGTTAATGAGTGAATAAGAGGGTGATAGATCAACTTGCCCCCATGTATTGACCCCTCTATAGTGTTGGTACCCTTCCTTGTCATTATTGTTAGTCTCGAGTATGGTTGTGAATCCAATACTATCTTTAGAGAGTCTTTGTAGAGCTTGGGAACACCTTTCCCATAGATGGTGTCAAATTATTGCAGGTCACTCGATGCTCTTATAGACCAGTCTAATTGAACCGTCTCAGCTCGAGAGTGAGGCAAGCGCGTAGTCACAGGTAGAAACAACAGATGACAAGAAGGTGTTTGACATGAAAAACCTGGAAGGCGAAAAAACCACGGAACGAATCAGTGCCAACCAAGTTCCATTATTCTTTGGAGTGTTACAAAAGTTATCACTCAAGGGTGACAGTCCACTGCTCATTACAATGATTCTTCTAGACCGTGGGATTCGCTTGTAGCGGAGAGCTAAGGAGCTTGCCCAGAAGCAATCTGCAATGCAGCAACATGGGCTTTGGACATATAGTTGGAGGTTGAGGAGATCATTGGAGGAGAAAAAGATCTTAGTGCCCTAAAGGAGATCTTCGAATCCTGAAGGATATCATCAAGTCCTGAAGGAGATCTTCAAGTTCTGTAGGAGATCTTCAAGTCCCAAAGGAGATATTCAAGGCAATCATTGAGCACCGGTTGAGAACTCTGAAGAATCTTCGAAGGAGCTGGCTTTGGCGTTGGGATTCAAGGTGTCTTCAAATTAGGGCTCGAGATCACTTTTATAGTTTTTGAGAGGGGAGCCTCGGTAATTGCACTTCCATACCGACCGTAACTACAGGCAGGGTGAATAAGTTTCCTCGATCCGGAGCACTTGGATTGCCATTTTTCGAGGATATGACTAATTTGCCCTTCGGGTGCTTCGGGCAGTTTCGCAGGACCGGCAGTGGCGGTGTTGTGAGATCCTACAATAGTTGAGGAAATGGGAGAAGGAGACACGTGAGAGTCCCTTGTGCTTATACGAGCAGGAGGAACCATGTATGTGTACCCATGCAGGGGGAGAGATCCTCGTACATAGGCTGCACACGGGAGAGATACCTGTGTAGGTTGCGTGAATCTGGCCAGCACAGCGGTGGTCGTACGGCCAGTGCAGCGGTGGATGCACGGTCGGTGCAGCGGTGGTCGTACGGTTGGCGTGGTGGTGGTCGCACGGCCGACGCGCGTACATGAGTTCTTTCCACACGCGGACTGCGCGTGTATGGGTAATCCCCGCGTGCGGACGGCGCGCAGTAGAGGCCCGTGCTGCGGGGCTCGCGCGCTCCATGCGACAAGGGTCGTACAGTCCATGCGATGAGGGTCGTGCAGTCCGTGCGACGAGGGTTGTGTTGTCCGTGCGGTGGGGCCTCGTTCCTGTGAGTCAGGTGTCACACCACCACACGGCAGGGGCCGCGCACCCCACACGGCGGGGGTCAAGAGCCCCATGCCCGACATTGCACTCCGCTCATGGGCTGTGCGTGGGTGAGACTCCCGCATGGTTCTGACAAGGCAGCTGTGTCTGTGTGGTTGGCGTGTGAGCAGGAATGCTCTCCGCACGCGGGTTGCTCATTAAGACTTATCAGGAGGTTCAAGTAGTGTTTGGTGGAGTTATCTTGGTCAATTTATTTCATGATTTTTTTTGTTTTGTACAAAGTTCTCTGAATACACTTGTTTTGCAAACCAATTGAATTTTGAAAACACAATCACTTTTCTTAATATTAAGAGTGCAAATAAATGTTGTGTAGGTAAGATACTTGTGCAAATTTAATTCATTGTACAATTATAATACACAAGCAAGCAATCTTAGATTAGAAGCGCACGTATACTTTGCCAAAATAAGTGAGTGAATAAATATCATTATCAACCATAAAATATTTACTCATACATAGAGGCATGCTAAGCTTGGTTCTACAGAAAACTTTTTCAATACAATTGATACACATTTGATTAGATATATCAAAGCATGATAAAAACAATGTTCAAAGTAGGTTGAAAAGATGAATTGCAGCATTGTATAAGGTCTAAATGATAGATTAAACCATGCTTGTTTTTCACAATAAAGTCCATACAATTTTTTGTTTAAAAATTTGTATTTGATTTTTGCATATAAAAATAGAAATCAGACAAATAAACAAGGAAAGAAGAGAACAATTTTTTTTGTATTTTTAGCTTTTGCAATTTTGTATTTTAATTTTTCAAAAATCAATTATAGGCATAAATGCAAAAATAAGTAGTACATATAAAAGAACATATTTTTTGTGATTTTTCAAAATTTTAAAAACACCAAAAATTCGACACTCGAGCTAGCGCCGGCACTAGTGCTAGTGCGAGTGACAGGGAGCAAAATATTTAGATTTTGAAAAATTTTATTATTGTTCTTGATTAAGTGTCCAAAGAGTAGTTTTATGCAGAAATTTCAAAATTTTTGGAGATATCTAGATAGTGCAAATTGCATAAAACGTTAGCGATTTCTTATATGACTTTACAAAATCAACATCGCATGAGATATATTTTCTTATGTCTTCATTTTGACTTTTCTAAGGCTTGTGTTCTTCAAAATAATGTAACCTGAAAAAGATAGGAACTGTAAACACAATATATCATGTTTGAATAAGCTAAATAGGCATGACTTAAATGATTATAGTATGAAATATTGTTCATACAAAGAATAAAATAGGTATGCCCTAGATAAAAAAATACACAGTCTATATGTCTACACCCTAGCTCCGTACTAAGTGACAGATGGGCATGAGGAGCTACACAATTGTCGTAGATTGGGGTGTTACTCCCATATACATACTAGAGAATACTCAACCTAGCACTCTCCCCCCCCCCTCCCCAGTGCCTCGCAAGGCCCCACTGGAACCCTCCCCGTTTAAGGACAATATGCCCCTGCTATTGTGAAACATACACTATTGGTATATGATCATGGACAAATAAAATGATTAGGTTTAAATTATGAGCTTATTTGAATTTTTAGAATAATAATATATTCGATCGATATGACTTTTGTGATTTTATTTTCAATCAAGTATTATAAATATATATACATTTCTAAAATACAAGATAATGATAATTTTTCTTTTTTGATTATTGCAAGAGTACACATGAGTCTATAATTAATTTGATCTTTGCTAGACTTTAGTTGGACTTAATAATTTAAAGTAGATCTTGGACTTCCCGAGGTCTACCCTGTGAAGGGTTCACACCTGTACTAGAAGATGTGATGGGTGACATCCTAAATCTCCCTTTCTCAAGATATTTAAGTATTATTGGTTGCTACCCATATTAATATTTAAAGTTTATAGACTCAAAATTTTTGAAAGAGAAAAAATGAAGTTCATGATTTTATTGATTTAGATAAATATCTCATAACAAATTTAGAATTTGATTTATATGGATAATAAAAGATATTTATAGGCAATGAATTCAAGAAAGATAGATAGGTCATCAAAATAAAATATGACTTTGAATTTGATCAATTTGATTTATAAACTTATTAAGCTTTAAGAGATAAAATCATATTTTTAATAATGTATAAGATGACCATGACATGATAGCTTAAAAAAATAAGAAAAAAAAACAAAAAACAAAAACAAAAAGGACATTAAAGCATATCATGAAGTAGAAATTTGTATATTTCATTTTGAAAAGATTCTACTTCATGAATTTGATGATACCTAATGAATAATAGATTTAGGTATCCAAATGGGACCAAGTGTGGAGGTTCCTTTGGGTACCCAAATATAATGAGATGATTTTGGGGAGATGAGTACGAATGAACCCTTTCAAGTGGAGTTAATGTTTCATTTTTAATTTTGGGTCTCCACTCATTCTTAGGTTTAGTGTTATAATTATGCATCAAATTTCCATATTCATTAAACTTAGGCTTAAAACAATAATGACTTTTGAAATTATTTTTCATAGGAAATTTTTGCATATTTGAAATTAATTTGGGAGATACATAATGATTTGGATTTTGATTTATAAATACTTTGTGATTCTTACTCTCATTATTAGGTCTAGTCAAGACATTCATATTCATATTCAACTTGCTTTTAGATATTGCTTGATATTGTGAATTTGTGTGTTGAGAATTTTTATTCATAATTTTCATAAGCAAGTTGATTTTTTATTTTAATTGATCATTTTTTATCATAAGATTATGTCTAGCTTTATTATAAGTAATTGTGTTATTTTTAAGAGTGGAAACAATAGAGTCAATATGAGTTTGATAGTTATTTCTAAATTCCTCAAATGTTTCATCCATCTCCTTGATTTCAATTTTATAACTTTGGCATTTAGCACAATCACTTTTCAATGTAGAAGTTTCTAAAGACAATTTTCATTTTGTTCTTGTACAAAAAGAATTTTTTTTCAAGTTCCTTGTATTTTTCTTTTAAAACATTAAATTCTATACAAGGTGTAATATTTTCAATTAAAGAGACATGGGTAGAACTAGATAAATTAGAATTTGATTATATATTAATTTTTGTCTTTAAATCTTTATTTTCTAAGCGCAATTTGCAATTAGCATTTTTTAATTTCTTAATTTTGCGCTTTGTAATTTGTAGTAATTGTAAAGTAGAAATAGAATTGCAAACAACAAGGGAATTTGATTTCCTTACAGTGCTTTTGGATGCGGTGAGATGTGAACATAGAGTTCCTTTGTTATCTACATCTTTTTGGCATTCCTCTTCCAAAGATAGGATTTCTTCTTTTCCACTTGATGTGCGCTCCATTGATCCATCATGAGAGGAGCTTTCTTGACCACTTGTGCAAGCTTGTATGTTCTCCACTTCTTGCATTTGTTCCATACCTGTGAGAGGAAAATCATACATTTCTTCAAGAAATTTCCATACTTTGTATGCAGTAGAAAAACAATATTTTAATCTGAAAATTTCTCGAGATAAAGCACAAAAGATACTATTCAAAGCCTTTGCATTTAGGTGACGTTCTTTTTTTTTTGTTTCATCCGCTGGTCTTATTATTGTTGTTTCGATATCTAAAGTTTTAATAAAATTTTCCATTAAAAATTTCCACCTTTTATAATTTCTCCCTTCGAATAAAGGTGGTGCAATAGATTTTTCTTCATCATAAAAATTTCCCCCACTAATAGAAGCGAGATCATGACATGTCATTATTCCTGGTTGTTAAGCCCTTGGAGGGGGGTGAATAAGGGTTTTAAGACTTTTGTTGTATTTTGAAATGCTTGAAATAATAAGAGATCAAAATAGTGCAAATCAAACAAATTAAGTGAAATAAAATAGAGACATGATTTTATTAGTATAAAATATATGTTTACAAAACTTGACTTCTTATAACGCTAGAAATCGGAGATGAATAGTAAAAAGACTTTTTCTTTTTCAATCCCGACTCGTATCCCCACGAACTGGTGGCTTTAGCCTATCCTTCCCAGATACAGCCTCAAGCCGCTCTAGCCACTCCTCCCTCGTACTCAAGAACCCCCTAGATCTACACCTTATACCTAGTCGCCAACACGAGGCAAATTTCTCCCTAAGTACTACCCAGACCTAGTCGCCAACACAAGGCAAATTCCTCCCTAAGTCCTACCCAGACCTAGTCGCCAATACGAGGCGAATTCTCTAAATGGTTACAAAAGATATGAAATAAAATAGCAAACACAATATTAAAAATTCCCTCTAAGAAAGTTCTGAAGTCAGAGATGAGAGATCGTTGTAGAATAAGCTAGGTTGAAGCGATCGCCCTTCAGATATAGCATGACAAAGTCCTCCTTCAGAAACTCTCTAAGCTTTTGGTGGGAAATCAACTCTCGGCAGAATAAGGCTCTGGAATTTTGGCACTGGACCTCTCTCTAGGATGTGTGTTCAAAACGAGAGAAGAGGGGTCCTTTTTATAGCCTTGGATCTAGCGCCTGCGCTAGCGCTGCCACCGGCGCTATCCCAGATTAGAAAACATTCTTCGCGTGCGTATCTTCATTCCAAGTAAACCTTTCCAAAAATCCTCTTGTGCTCCGCGCTATCGCATGTGCTATCCGCTACCGCTTGGCGTTATCGCCTTCTATACTTGCCACCTGAACTTGCCTAATCAGAGCTAGCATCTGCGTTGGGTTCTACCGTCGGCGCTAGTGGTCATGTTGGAATTTTGGCTTCAAATTTGGTGGCAACCTTCACATGTATCCTTGAGTCATGTGGCATTGTTTCCTGCACACTTAAACATATAAGATCAAATACACATAAAATTTGTTATTCTCAAACCTAGGAGATGCGGAAGACCATGTTCCAACAGTTATTTCTATACAGAGTCAGCGCCTAGCATTAGCCTTAACGTCGGCGTTAGTTTCCTATCCTATAAATATGTGGCATTCATTCTCTTCAACTATTGATCCCAGGATCCCTATTCCAGCACTTCAGAAGATCTGTGAGGGTCGTATTTTCAGACCACCATCTCCCACACAAATTCAAGAGAAGAATTCGAAGGAGCATCGGATCAACGATAACCCAATGCGAATTTTGTTCTTATAATGGAGTTAGGACTGCCATGAAATAGGAATGCCATGAAATCCTAAGGAAGTCCGGCACTTGACCGGAAAGCTCGCAGGGTTGAGTAGGTTTCTCTCCCGGGGGGAGAGAGATGCTCCCCCTTTTTCAATGTATTGCGAGGCAATCAAAAGTTCGAATGGGCGAAAGAGTGTGAGGAAGCCTTTTAGGCCCTAAAAAATCAACTCACAAAAGCTCCGCTGCTTCAGGGACCTAAGGAGGGAGAGGGTCTAGCCTTGTATCTCGGAGTAGGGGCTGAGGCCGTGAGCTCCGTCCTGGTCCAGGAAGAGGGTAAGAAGCAGCTGCACGTCTATTACGTGAGTAGGGTTCTGAAAAAGGCGGAGCTCTGATACCCTATTCTAGAAAACCTGGCCTTCGCTCTGATCATCTCGGCCAGGAAGCTTAGGTCGTACTTCCAAGCCCACTCAATCTGAGTGGTGACCGATCACCCCTTTGAAAAATATTCGAGTGGGTAGAGCATTTAGGGAGCTCGCGAAGTGGTCGGTGGAGCTAAGTGAATTTGACATCACCATCGTTCCACGGCTATCGATGAAGGCTCAAGCCGTGGCAGATTTCATGGCAGACAACGTGGTCGAGACAGAAGGTGAGCAAGCCCTACGTCTAGTCCCCTGGAAGCTGCTGGTGGATGGGGCCTCAGGGAGGAACTCCCTAGGAGGAGGTGTGGTATTGGAAAGCCCCCGCGGGATGAAAATAGAGTAGGCAATAGTGATACACTTTCCTATCACCAACATCCAGGCAGAGTACGAAGCTGTGATCGCCGGCTTGCGTCTGGCTAAGGAGTTGGGGGTTCACAATGTAGAGGTCCTCACAGATTCAATGGTAATCGCCTCACAGGTCAAAGGCGAGTTCGAGGCAAGGGAGCCCACACTCATGAGGTATCTCGCCAAGGTGAGAGGTCTCATCAAAACATTCAAAACCTTCTCCATCAGGCACATTCCAAGGGAAGAGAGTGTCCAAGCAGATCGGTTGGCCAAGTCTCGTCCTCGGGAGGGAGGGACCTTGACGAACCTGTTCCGCCCATCGATCGAGGAAGGGGAACTCATGGATGTAGAGCAGCGACCCTCATGGAAGGACCCTTTCGTGACCTTCCTGGCGACGGGCAAATTCTCGGAAGAAGTCCCAGATCAAAGGCGCTTTCGGTACAAGTCAGCCTACTATGTGCTTCATGAGGGGGACTTGTATCAGAATATGAAAGGAGATTTTAGTTCTTAAATATTAAAGCTCTTTTTAGGTTTATTTCAAAATAATGATATGTATAAATGTGTAGTGCAGAGTGAGTAATAAAAGCAAACACAAAGAAGGCAAAGCACAAGCACAGAAAATAGACAAGCATCATAGAAGACACCAAGAAATATAGTAGTTCCACAATCAACCTGGGTACATCTACTCTTCTACCACCCTTGGTAGGAATCCACTAGGATTTTTGATCAGGTGTCCTAGCACCAATGAGCTTTTGATAAGGTGCCCAAAAACCAAACAGGATTTTTTGATCAGGTGTCTTGCCAACAATGGGTAAACTTTTGAAGGGAGTTTTAACCCTGTACAAGATGGGGTAAGAAGGAGAAAAGATATATTATTCTTCTCTTTTGCTGAGAAGACTCTTGGTGATCCTGATGGGTTGTTGAGATTGGATCTTTGATGATGTTGAAGAGCTGCCCCTGTCTGATTGAATTGATGACAGCTTGTGGAGGCTTCTTCTTCTGATTGTAATAACTCTTTTTATTCCTCTTGCAGTTTAGATCCCTGAGCAAATGTTCTTGATTGGTGTCTCAGGGTAATGATGATCTGCAGAGAAGAGTTAGCAAAAAGAAGATAAATAATATTTGTTCTTATCAAGAACACTGTAGATCTACTTCTTTTTGCTTCTGATATTTCCTTCTTCCTATTCTGGTTCTGCCTTTTCTTATTTCTTCTCCTTGTTGTTATTCTTCTCAGATCTTCTCTCTGATTATATATTCTGGAGAGCTATTCGGCTGATTTAAATTCTTGCCGACAAGAGAGGAAAGAGATAATGTCTCTTTGATTTCCTAGATCCTCGAGAACATAAATTGCCGTCTTTGGCTTTGCTGCAACGGCTATAACATTTATTGTTCTGCAATGACTAATTCAAATAAAGGAAAGGCAGCAATATATAATTTGAAACTATTCAAAATATTGCTCTGTCAGCATATATAATATTAGTCAAACTGAGAATGATATTAAAATATTGCTGAAGATATTTCATCGAGCTCAGCTTCACGTTCGTCGATCTGATCATTTAATTCGTCGTTATGAGCTTCTGTTGAAGATTCGTCGAACGAAGACTTGAGTTCGTCGAACGGAAGGATTCGTCGACCTCTGAGCCTGGATGATTTCGTCGACCACTGAAATATTGAGTTGTTCGTCGAACGCAGACTTGAGTTTGTCGAACGCATCTTTTCATCGACCGCTGAGACGGGCTAGATCATCGACCGCTGAGACAATCTGTTCGTCGACTGCTGAACCGGGGTCTGTTCGTCGACCGCTGAGACAATCTGTTCGTCGACCGCTGAACCGGGGTCTGTTCGTCGACCGCTAAGCCGGTTGGATTTCGTCGAGCGTAGAATGAATACCATTCGTCGATCGCAGAGCATCATTCGTCGAACGCAGGTAGCCATTCGTCGAACGCAGAGAACATATATAATTTTTATCTTTCTCTAATTTTCTCAGCCTATTAATTATATATATTTTCAGCCTTCTATCTTAATTGGATTTGATCTAAGTTATAAGATGTGTTATGATAGAAACTTAGACATTAAATATGGATCCTAACTCAAATCAAAACTAAGGTTCCAACAGAATACTCTCTCAGAACTCTTGGAATGATGCATTTCTAAGGGGGAAGTCCCGAGGGTCTTGGAGGAGGTTCACTCCGGCAAATGTGGCAGTCATTCGGGGAGTAGGACGTTGAAGGCGAGGATAGTGAGGCAGGGGTACTTCTGGCTGACCCTGAGCAAGGACGCGGCGGAGTTCGCCAAGAAGTGCCAAAAGTGCCAGCTGTTCACCCCGCTACAACTTTTGTAGGCTCAGAGGCTAAGGAGCATCACGGCACTGTGGCCCTTCGCCATATGGGGAATGGATCTGGTAGGACCTTTCCCCCAGGCGAATGGGCAGAGAAGGTTCCTCTTGGTCATGATCGACTACTTCTCTAAGTGGTTGGTGATGGCGCAAATCTCACACACCGCTATAGGCGGTAGCTCGACTGCGGCACGAAACGGCAGTGTACCGATCGTTCAAGTAATATAAAACGAGGAGTAATCCCCGAGTATCGATCTCGGAAGGAACACGGTAAGGTGGAGTTTATTATCGAGGAAGGACTTGAGATTGAAGTCCTGCGAAAGGCGGAATGCGAATGAAAGGGCTTTGGGGGTTTGTGAATACTTAAAATAAATATTACCCTACTCCTATGCAATGCTGCTATGCAATGCTTCGATAGGCGGATGGAGACTAGGCAGGCCTTGAGCGCGCTGCGTCGAAAGAGCGGATGGACGAGAAGGCAAGCGGAGTGAGGGTCGCGAGCACCTCTTCGTCAAGCACGCCACTAGCAATTGCTCGTGCGGCACCGATCGTGGCGGTGGAATGGAAAATGAAATAAGGCGCACCTCAATAACACAAATGAACAAAATAATTTCATAAACATGAAATAAGCAATATTAGGCATGATTCATAGTGTTCATCATCAAGATAAAGAGAATACATCACACATAACCACAAAAATAGAGGAAAAAGGCAGGAGATACGACCGAATCTGGAGTCTCGTTGTAGATTCACGGTAGGAAGCACCGGGTTGTCAATCCGCGTCCTAGCTCGGTCCCAACTGCGTCCGGGGTAGAAGAGGGCTGTCACACCTCCCAATGGACCCGTCTTCTCCAGCGATTTACAATCCAGCCACGTCTATTGCGGAGAACCTCTTCTTTAGCGGTCAAAGTGAGTGTAGGGACCCTTCCTTTAAGCCTTTGGATGATGGAGGAGGCCTACGGGGTGAAAATCCCCTGAAAACGGCGAAAACGGCGGACTGAACGGAGCAGAGTTGCGTCCTCCCGACCTAATTCGCGAACAGGTCAATATATAGGCGCTGGATTAAACACTGCGCACGATCATTGGCGCACGACCAGTGGTCGTGCGCACTGGAATCCTGCGATCGTGCGCACTGCCTGGACAGAACCTGCAAGAGATGAAATTATAAAATAAAATGCTCGCACGACCAGTGGCGCACGACCGTTGATCGTGCGCACTAGCGTCGGTGGTCGTGCGCAATAGGTGAGACAGAACTCATAAAATTACTATTAAGTGCGCACGGACAGTGGCGCACGACCGGTGGTCATGCGCACTGGAGTTGATGGGCGTGCGCACTGCACCAGACAGAACTCGTAAAAAGGGGCTAAGTGCGCACGATCAGTGGCGCACGACCAGTGGTCGTGCGCACTAGAACAAGTGATCGTGCGCAGTGTTCCTGTGCAGAATTGCACCGGAAACACTTGCACGCCTCCTATTCCAGCACAAACACAGATCTAGCCACCGAAAGTGGCACTTAACAACATATGAGTACTATGAAAGGAAATAAACACGAAAACACACCAAAGTGGGCCAAAATGTGCACCTAGCATGGGTTATCAATTATAAACTATAATAAGGCTAAAGTGCGTGATATTGACTAAATAATGGCCCGGATGAGTCCATGAAGGTGTATATAATCAGGACTCATCACACCCCCAGACTTACCTGTTTGCGCGTCCCGAGCAAACCATCTCTTACGCGGACAAGAAAAACATAAGTTGGAATAGAAATTATCAAGCGGAGTACCATGCGAAGTCGCATGCTCATGTGCGTAGAAATACAGTAGATAAAATTTCTAATTATACATATTAGTTTAAAATTTTCTAGGAGCGTATTTATATATTACGTTTACTCAAAAAGTGAATCACGGTGAATCATAAGGTTGTACATAGAAAGAAAGTAGACTGAACGCTAAGGCGAGCATTGCCAAAGATCGGGGCTCGAGACAACTCCATTGAAATCCATCAATGTCGGTGGCCATAAGCTTGCCCGTTCGCACTCTCTCCACGGCACTGGTTTGACTCAAATGCGTGAATCAATAGGACTTTAGGTTTTAAATGGGGCTTGGGTTTAGGTGAGGTATACAATGATAAAGACGATGGCTCAAATACTAAACCCAAATGAGCTAGTGCAGAAATTCTCCTCATTCACCACACAAATACGCGGGTACACCACACCCCCAGACTTGGATTTGACTACATGGGTGTGTGCACCGCCTACTCCCAAACATAAATCTCTACATAAAGATTTTCAATTAAACACTCTTTCTCTTTCATTTCTTTTTAACTTCTTTTCTTTTTCTCATTTTTTTTTCTTTTCTTTTCTTATCATTTTCAGCAAATAAACAATAAGACACATCCACATCTTCACAAACATATCACCACATCAACAACCCAACACATGAAAATAATAAACAGCTAAAGCTCAGATTTGGGTGTGCGACTAGGATTGGCTTTTGGGCTTTGGTGAAATAAAAAGTGGGGCTGAATCAAAGAAAGGGTAGGCACAACTGGGCTAACGAGGATAAAGTGATAGGAGTGGGCACAAAGGCTCAATCGGGCCAAAATGATGGCCTATATCACATTCACGCAATTGACTAACCGTATACCCATGCTTCAAGAATCGCTTGGGGCAAGTTCTAGCCACCGAGAAAGATAATCCATCCTCCCGACTCGGGCAATACGAGACTAACGAACGTCTACACACATTCCTATGCTACCGTTTGATTCACACCGGATTCACCAAATTTTGAGTAAAGTAAACAATATTTACGCTAATAGAAAAATATAAGCTAAAAGCATAAAAAGAAATTGAATCTACACGAATTTCTAAACGAGACATGAGCACTCGACTAGGAGCACTACAGGAGTCAACATTTTACTCTGCCTCATAATCCTAAGCCAGCACAATGATTTTCCAAATCACACAAAAAGACAAATTCAACTCACGACGTGCCAACGGCTAAGCGCGCGCTAAAGTGGGTGCTGTGGTGTGCAATAAAAATAAACAAAATATTTTAAATGAAATCTTCTAGTATGCAGTGCAATAGTGCACGTGAGCGGGTAAACAAAACTACTCTCCCCCAGACTTAAGCTAAACAATCTGCATAACATATGACAAGAAAATCAAAATAGGGCTAAGGGAAGAGAGTACCCAATGCTCAGCAAGTGAGCATGCCAGAAGATTGGCGTTTAAACCTAGACTAAGATGCAGCATCCGCCATCCAGAAGAAGATACCTGCAGGGGTCAGCTCCGCAAAAACAAAAGAAACAGAAAAAGATAAACTACAATAAACTACAGCTAACTAAACAGGATGGATTAAAATAAAATGCATGAAAAGTAAGATAACTACTGGGGTTATTGTCATCCCAGCACGACTTATTTAAAAACATGAAGGTTCTAACTAATGGGCCTATGGAAGGAGAAGTGGACAGGTAACTGGCCTAATATCCGTGTCGGTAGCGGGTACCGATACGGTGATAGAACAACCACCCCTCTACCTAAATATAGATACCTGCTCCTCACAGGTAGAGGGTAGAGAATGTAAGAAAAGGAGGAGGCCTGGTCCTCACTCATCTCACAAAACACATCCTTGCCTAGCAAGGTGTCGTCAACAGGGAGGCAGCAGGGGGAAAAGGCAATGAGTGGAGCTTCCTCTACGGAGGGGGAATAAACCTCCTCACATGAGAGGATGCTCTCATCATTGACTTGAGCAAAAAGCTCCAAGTCCTCCTGGGATACCTGTGAAGACTCAACCTGCACAGGCTCGGATGAAGAAGGGGGATCAAGAAATAAACAAGGCGAAGAACATAAATAATCAGAAATCGAGGGAGTGGTCCCGGTCTCACTCCCATCAGGTTGGGGAAGTAAAATAATGTTAGCATTGTCATCAATGCTACAAGAGTCGGTGGGATCAACGGTGGCCAGGCTTAGGATTTGGACTTCCTCCACCGGTGCTGAGGAAAACTCCTCTTCACCTAGAAGGTTGTCCTCCTCCATAGGAATAGGCACAACACTAAGATCAACAACCTCCTCATGCGACACATCATCAACAATGTCGTCAGAAACAAATGTAGTATGCACAACAGGGGAAAGAATCGAATCCACTAGAAGTGGTGGATGCACTGGGAGAATAGATTCAGCAATGTCGGTGCCCAAATCAGCCACGCATCTGGTGACTGTGTCAACGCCATACCCTTCAAGATGTGAAGGTGGCAAAGACACAAAACCGGATGTTGAAGGTGTGCCGCAAGAGTTAGGAGTTGGGACGATCCGGATATCCGGCTCGTCATCCTCATCCAATTGGCGACGAAAAGCAGCACAATCCTTCAGGGCATGATCTGTCCTCCGACAAAACTGGCACTGCCTAGCGGGCTTCTTTGGCACAGCGGGGGCTGGAGCCGAAAAGAAGTACGACGGTAAAGGCTCAGCAGAGTAGCCATAAGACTTACGCGCACCATAAGAGGTACCGGACGAAGTCGGTGCTCCATATGCTGGGCGAGAAGAATTATGCCTACTATTCTCCGTAGGGCATTCATCACTAGAGTGGGAGGTAGCTCCACACCAACGGCAACGGAAATTGAAATGTGCCCACATAGTGCGAAGATAAAACGATTCTCAAAACTAAGAACACTATTGTGCGAAATACTATACCTAACAAAATTTTACTAAAGCAACCTACTATAAAACAAGAAAATGGACTAAAAAGAACAGAAATAAAGAGAAAAGAAAATGCAATTTATAAAAGGAAGGGCTTTTCTCTCAGATTCTCCCTCTCCAGAAAACTCACACGACTGTGTTCCCCGGCAACGGCGCCAAAAACTTGATGGCGCAAATCTCACACACCGCTATAGGCGGTAGCTCGACTGCGGCACGAAACGGCAGTGTACCGATCGTTCAAGTAATATAAAACGAGGAGTAATCCCCGAGTATCGATCTCGGAAGGAACACGGTAAGGTGGAGTTTATTATCGAGGAAGGACTTGAGATTGAAGTCCTGCGAAAGGCGGAATGCGAATGAAAGGGCTTTGGGGGTTTGTGAATACTTAAAATAAATATTACCCTACTCCTATGCAATGCTGCTATGCAATGCTTCGATAGGCGGATGGAGACTAGGCAGGCCTTGAGCGCGCTGCGTCGAAAGAGCGGATGGACGAGAAGGCAAGCGGAGTGAGGGTCGCGAGCACCTCTTCGTCAAGCACGCCACTAGTAATTGCTCGTGCGGCACCGATCGTGGCGGTGGAATGGAAAATGAAATAAGGCGCACCTCAATAACACAAATGAACAAAATAATTTCATAAACATGAAATAAGCAATATTAGGCATGATTCATAGTGTTCATCATCAAGATAAAGAGAATACATCACACATAACCACAAAAATAGAGGAAAAAGGCAGGAGATACGACCGAATCTGGAGTCTCGTTGTAGATTCACGGTAGGAAGCACCGGGTTGTCAATCCGCGTCCTAGCTCGGTCCCAACTGCGTCCGGGGTAGAAGAGGGCTGTCACACCTCCCAATGGACCCGTCTTCTCCAGCGATTTACAATCCGGCCACGTCTATTGCGGAGAACCTCTTCTTTAGCGGTCAAAGTGAGTGTAGGGACCCTTCCTTTAAGCCTTTGGATGATGGAGGAGGCCTACGGGGTGAAAATCCCCTGAAAACGGCGAAAACGGCGGACTGAACGGAGCAGAGTTGCGTCCTCCCGACCTAATTCGCGAACAGGTCAATATATAGGCGCTGGATTAAACACTGCGCACGATCATTGGCGCACGACCAGTGGTCGTGCGCACTGGAATCCTGCGATCGTGCGCACTGCCTGGACAGAACCTGCAAGAGATGAAATTATAAAATAAAATGCTCGCACGACCAGTGGCGCACGACCGTTGATCGTGCGCACTAGCGTCGGTGGTCGTGCGCAATAGGTGAGACAGAACTCATAAAATTACTATTAAGTGCGCACGGACAGTGGCGCACGACCGGTGGTCGTGCGCACTGGAGTTGATGGGCGTGCGCACTGCACCAGACAGAACTCGTAAAAAGGGGCTAAGTGCGCACGATCAGTGGCGCACGACCAGTGGTCGTGCGCACTAGAACAAGTGATCGTGCGCAGTGTTCCTGTGCAGAATTGCACCGGAAACACTTGCACGCCTCCTATTCCAGCACAAACACAGATCTAGCCACCGAAAGTGGCACTTAACAACATATGAGTACTATGAAAGGAAATAAACACGAAAACACACCAAAGTGGGCCAAAATGTGCACCTAGCATGGGTTATCAATTATAAACTATAATAAGGCTAAAGTGCGTGATATTGACTAAATAATGGCCCGGATGAGTCCATGAAGGTGTATATAATCAGGACTCATCAGTTGGAGGTTAAAGCTTTGTCCAATATCACCTCCTAGGTAATCCGCAACTTCGTATGGTGGGAGATCATCTGCTGACATGGGCTCCCACAAGCCATGGTCACCGATAATGGCCCGCAATTCGCCAGTGAGGAGTTCATTAATTTCTACAGCCAGCTGGGGATCGACCTCAAGTTCGCAACCGTCCATCATCCCAGGAGCAATGGGCAGGTGGAGGTGGCGAACAAGATCGTAGTGAACCTGCTCAAAAAGAAGGTGGAGAACTTGAAGGGGAATTGGGTAGAGCAACTCCCTTCGATTCTATAGGCTCTAAGGACAACGCCCAGCACCACCACTGGAAAGACTCCCTTCAAGCTCTCCCACGGTTGTTAGGTTGTTATTCCCGTGGAGTTTGAAGTCAAGACACCGTGGGTAAGGGCCACCGAGGAGGGTGATGAAGAATGGAGAACAGGGAACGAGGAAGAATTGTGGCTCTCCCTGGATCTGATCGAGGATGTCTGAGATCTTGCCGTCATCCATCAAGAGAAAGTCAAGTGGCGTATGGCCATGTACTTCGATAAACATGTCAGGATCAAGCAATTCGAGAAGGGGGACCTAACACGCGAATTCCTACACTGCTTATAGGCAGGAGCAAAATGCGGTCTGAACGGCAGTGAATCGGTCATTGTCAAGTGATAATATGAGGAAGTAAATCCCCAAGTATCGAATCTCTCAAGGAACAAGTATGGTGGAGTTAACAAATAAAGGAGGGCTTGAGATCGTAGTCCTTATGGCAGATGGAATGCGGACGAAAAGGATTTGGTTTTGTAAATAAAATAAAATAACTACAACTACTCCAATGCAATGCCGTTATGCAATGCTTCGCTTGGCGAGATGGAAACTAGGCAGGCCTTGAGTGCACTGCTTCGCAAGGCGGATGGTCGGTAGGCTAGCGGATGAGGTGAATAAGTGCGGAATTGAACTGTACAGTCCTTGAGCGCACTGCTTCGTGAGGCGAATGGATTACACGGGCCTCTATGCCATGCTTCGCTAGGCGGATGGACGGAGAGCTTGCGAATGGGGTGGAGAATTGTGGAATGAGGGTCGCAAGCACCTCATCACAAAGCACGCCACTAGCAATTGTTAGTGCGGCACATGAACGCAGTGGGTGGAGTGGTGGATGAAGTGGTGGCGCATCTCATATACACAAATAACCAAATGGTTTCATAGAAATATGAAATAAACATTGCAATTGAAGATCATTGTGCATATCATCCAAAAATACAAGAATCTAGTCTACAATATCGTTACAAGTTGAAAGAGAGTAAGAATTCGACTGAATCCGAAGGCTCGTTGAGATTCACGGTTGGAATCACCGGGTTGTCAATCCGCGTCCAAGCTCGGTCCGCCATTACGTCCGGGGTAGAGGAGGGTTGTCACTACCTCCCAATGGACCCGTCTTCTTCGTGTCACTATCCGCTCAGCTTTAATACATGGCTCGCAAGCTTGATGATGAAATCTGGGCGGAGATCCTTCCGTTTGAAGCTTGTGGATGATGGGGATGGCCGAGATGATCTCTGGGCTCAAGATAGGCGTGAAGAATTGTCTCGGAGCACCTCCCGGTGGTGGAAGATGATGCAGGGGCGGAAGAGGCAAACAGGGCTCGAAAACGGCGGAGATAAGGTGTCGTCCGACCTAATTTTGCGGACTGCGTATTTATAGAAAATAGGTCGCACGATCAGTGGCGCACGACCAGTGGTCGTGCTCACTAGAAGTTGGTGGTCGTGCGCACTATGCCAGAAAACCTGCAAGATAAATGTTACAGAAAATAATAATGCGCACGACTAGTGGCGCACGATCAGTGATCGTGCGCACTATCATCAGTGGTCATGCGATTAGCCAGATAGACCATGAAACTCCAGGGTTAAGTGCGCACAACCAGAGGCGCATGACCAGTGGTCGTACGCAATATGTCCAGTGATCGTGTGCAGTGTTCCTGTGCAGATTTGCATCGGGAACACCTGCACGGTCCCTGTTCCAGCAGAAACGCATATCACTCCACTGAAAGTAGCACTCAACATTGCATGATAACGTACAAATAGGAAAAAACAGGATATTACACCAAAACGGGCCTAGAAGTGCACTTAGCATGGAATATCAGATAGCAATCAAATATGAATGATAATAAGTCTAATGTGTAGTGCTTTGACTAGATTATCGGCCCAGATGAGTCCATAAAAGGGTTTATAATTGGGACTCATCAGGACCTCGTGTTAAAAAAGGTCGACGTGGCCGGAAGGTCTACCATGGTTGGAAAGCTCAATCCCAATTGGGAGGGCCCCTTGATGTAGGCTTGGGTGTTCGGGTCGCTCTCACTTGCGCGATCGATTGGGTCGCGGGATCATTTCCTAATAACACCTAATCGGATGAACAAACGCAGACACCTACGGGTGAGCCCTTCACAACTATCACGCAAAGACAACCACGATGCACAAGGAACGTACGAGGGAGATAGGCCAACTCGGCTCCAAACAAAGGGATCAACGAGATCCGGACAAGCTATTGTTGTTGTCAATCACAAGAAGATCCTCCGAAAGCAAAACTCCGAAATTCAGAGGATCTTCCCCAACAAGGACAAAAGAGGATCGTCACTCCTCGCCGAGTAAAAAATAATCCAAGATCGTTCAACGATCACAAATGAGAAGGATCGCGAAAAGATCAATGTCGGAAAATTCGTCACAATTCCTATCCACCACAAATAACTATCGAAGAATCGCTCAAGAGGTAGAAAGCGTTACCCTCCCGGAATAGTAGATCCGGGTTGTAGAAAATCCTACGTTATTCACGGAGGTAGTCGCCGGAGGGGAGTCCTTGAATATGTGCACCGTCACCTTCAAATCCCGCCGCCACGAACAAGCCCAAGACCTCCTTGATACGTGAGAGAATGTAGAGGGAGAAATGGTAGAGAGAGGGAGAAGGGTGGTTGGGAGAAAGTTGGCTAGAGGGAGATAAACAAGAGAGGGAGAGAGATGTAGAGATGGGAAACTTGAGAGAGAGTGACGTGAGGGGGAGGGAGGAAGAGTGACGTGAGAAAGAGAGGAAGAAGGGGAAGGGAAAGAGTGGTGTTGCACGTGAGAGAGGGGGAGATGGAGGAGGTGAAGAGGCCGAACTAGAGAGAGAAAGATAGGGAACGGTAAAGAGGGAGAGAAGGAGAGAATCGGCTGAGCAAGAGGAGATTAGATTAGGGTTTCTCTTTTTCTTTTTTCAATGATCAAATTACATGGAGTTTGGCCTATTTATAGGTTCACACATACGGCGGGTAAACGCAGCCCAAATAAAAATTCTAATGGACGGCTAAATGCAGTCCACTAAATAAACAGTCACAAATTTAAAAATATAACAGAACATGACAAAATAAGCATATAAATAATTGAAAAGGCTTCAGTAGGATCTATGGCGGATCCTCAACATCTTCAGCAGCATCTCTATCATCCTCGTCACGTGGTGGTGGATCATCTTGATCATGCGGTGGCAGATCAGGCAGTGGTGGAGGGTCCTCAGCGACATCAAACACATCATCAACATCAACATCAAACGATGGCGGGACTTCAACAACATCATTCGGAGGTGGGTCTTCAACAAAAACAAGTGGTGAGTCTTCGACGTCTTCCTTGACAACCTTCAAGGGTGAAGGTGGCTCCACATCAGCAACGGCCTCCATCAAGATCATCAGGCCAGCAGCAGTATCATCAGTATCCCCAACCAAGTGGATGTGGGGGTCTTCATCAGCAACATCCCCTACCAAATGAGGCTCGGTGAAAGGGTCTTCATCATCTGGGGTGGGGGAAAGAGAGGGGCTGAAGGGATGGTCCCCATCAATCCTCCCCCGCTCAATAAAACTCATCACTGATGAGTCAGCACTGTCGGATGTAGGTCCTGGTAAGAGTACTCCTCCTAATTTACTGTCAAACAAAAGGTTGGCCTCGGGGGCCTTGATCAAAGCATACGAAAATGAAGAGGAAAGTGCAATAATTTCATAAGACGTATTACCTCCAGAGACCGCCAAAGGAGTGAATAACATGCTACCCAGCTCACCTCTCAACCCAATAGAAATTTTTGTGGAGGGGAACGAAGGGGGAGCTAGATGCAGCGGAGCTAGAAAGAGTGAAAAATATTTCGAGTCATTGAAAATGGGGTTTGGGCCCCTCTGAGCAAAAACTCTCACATGTAAAGCAAAACTTTCTAGAACGACAACTATTCGACGAACAGTGGGGAAAATACTGACATTGCCATCTAAGTTGCCCAGATGATGAAGACCCCTTCACCGAGCCTCATTTGGTAGGGGATGTTGCTGATGAAGACCCCCACATCCACTTGGTTGGGGATACTAATGATACTGCTGCTGGCCTGATGATCTTGATGGAGGCCGTTGCTGATGTGGAGCCACCTTCACCCTTGAAGGTTGTTGAGGAAGACGTCGAAGACCCACCACTTGTTGCTGTTGAAGACCTGCCTCCGAATGATGTTGTTGAAGTCCCGCCATCGTTTGATGTTGATGCTGATGATGTCGTTGTTGTCGTTGAGGACCCTCCACCACTGCCTGATCTGCCACCGCATGATCAAGATGATCCACCACCACATGACGAGGATGATAGATATGCTGCTGAAGATGTTGAGGATCCGCCATATATCCTACCGAAGCCTTTTTAATTATTTATATGCTTATTTTGTCATGTTCTGTTATATTTTAAAATTTGTGACTGTTTATTTAGTGGACTGCATTTAGCCGTCCATTAGAATTTTTATTTGGGCTACGTTTAGCCGTCGTATGTGTGTGAACCTATAAATAGGCCAAACTCCATGTAATTTGATCATTAAAAAGAGAAACCCTAATCTAATCTCCTCTTGCTCAGCCGATTCTCTCCTTCTCTCCCTCTCTACCGTTCCCTATCTTTCTCTCTCTAGTTCGGCCTCTTCACCTCCTCCCTCTCCCCCTCTCTCACGTGCAGCACCACTCTTTCCCTTACCCTTCTTCCTCTCTTTCTCACGTCACTCTTCCTCCCTCCCCCTCACGTCACTCTCTCTCAAGTTTCCCATCTCTACATCTCTCTCCCTCTCTTGTTTATCTCCCTCCAACCAACTTTCTCCTAGCCACCCTTCTCCCTCTCACTACCGTTTCTCCCTCTACATTCTCTCACGTATCAAGGAGGTCTTGGGCTTGTTCGTGGCGGTGGGATTTCAAGGCGACGGTGCACATCTTCAAGGACTCCCCTTCGGTGACCACCTCCGTGAATAACGTAGGATTTTCTACAACCCGGATCTACTATTCCGGGAGGGTAACACTTTCTACCTCTTGAGCGATTCTTCGATTGTTATTTGTGGTGGAGAGGAATTGTGACGAATTTTCTGACATTGATCTTTTTGCGATCCTTCTCATTTGTGATAGTTGAACGATCTTGGATTATTTTTTACTCGACAAGGAGTGGCGATCCTCTTTTGCCTTTGTTGGGGAAGATCCTCCAATTTTCGGAGTTTTGCTTTCGGAGGATCTTCTTGTGATTGACAATAGCAATAGCTTGTCCGGATCTCGTTGATCCCATTGTTTGGAGTGACGTTGGCCTATCGCCCTCGTCCGTTCCTTGTGCGTTGTGGTTGTCTTTCGTGATAGTTGTGAAGGACTCACCCGTAGGTGGCTGCGTTTGTTCATCCAATTAGGTGTTATTAGGAAACGATCCCACGACCCAATCGATCGTGCAAGTGAGAGCGACCCGAACACCCAAGCCTACATCAATTTGGGGTGAAGAGGCCGAACTAGAGAGAGAAAGATAGGGAATGGTAGAGAGGGAGAGAAGGAGAGAATCGGCTGAGCAAGAGGAGATTAGATGAGGGTTTCTCTTTTTCTTTTTTCAATGATCAAATTACATGGAGTTTGTCCTATTTATAGGTTCACACACATACGGCGGCTAAACGCAACCCAAATAAAATTTCTAATGGATGGCTAAATGCAGTCCACTAAATAAACAGTCACAAATTTAAAAATATAACAGAACATGACAAAATAAGCATATAAATAATTAAAAAGGCTTCGGTAGGATCTATGGCGGATCCTCAACATCTTCAGCAGCATCTCTATCGTCCTCGTCACATGGTGGTGGATCATCTTGATCATGCAGTGGCAGATCAGGCAGTGGTGGAGGGTCCTCAGCGACATCAACGACATCATCAACATCAACATCAAACGATGGGGGGACTTCAACAACATCATTCGGAGGCGGGTCTTCAACAACAACAAGTGGTGGGTCTTCGACGTCTTCCTCAACAACCTTCAAGGGTGAAGGTGGCTCCACATCAGCAACGGCCTCCATCAAGATCATCAGGCCAGCAGCAGTATCATCAGTATCCCCAACCAAGTGGATGTGGGGGTCTTCATCAGCAACATCTATCCCCTACCAAACGAGGCTCGGTGAAGGGTTCTTCATCATCTGGGGTGGGGGAAAGAGAGGGGCTGAAGGGATGGTTCCCATCACCCCTATGTCGTAGAAGAAACTTTAAATTCAGGGGGATGCCGCCTCCAAAATGTGGAAGGCGAGTCCATTGGCCACACGTGGATTGGTGATGACCTGAAGCGCTTTTATCCTTAAGTTCATATGATGAAAATACTTAACTCTTTAAACTTCATATCACTTATGTATCAATGTATAATAACATGCGAGGTGAGGCTCGAAAGGTTCAAAGGTTGACCCCGAGCAGACCCGCTGACCAGGCTCTCATCTAGCTGGCAGGGTCGTAGACTCACTCGGTGGCAGGTTCAAAAGGTTCAAAGGTTGGCCCCGAGCAGACCCGCTGACCAAGCTCTCATATAGCTGGCAGGGTCGTAGGCTCACTCGGTGGCAAGTTCGAAAGGTTCAAAGGTTGGCCCCGAGAAGACCCGCTGACCAGGCTCTCATCTAGCTGGCAGAGACGTAAGCTCACTCAGTGGCAGGTTCGAAAGGTTCAAAGGTTGGCCTCGAGCAGACCTGCTGAATAGGCTCTCATCTAGCTGGCAGGGTCGTAGGCTCACTCGGTGGCAGGTCTAAAAGGTTCGTAGGGTGTCCCCGAGCAGACCTGCTTACCAGGCTCTCATCTAGCTGGCAGGGTCGTAGGCTCACTCGGTGGCAGGTTCAAGAGGTTCAAAGGTTGGCCCCAAGCAGACCCGCTGACCAGGCTCTCATCTAGATGGCAGGGCTGTAGGCTCACTCGATGGCAGGTTCGAAAGTTTCAAAGGTTGGCCCCGAGTAGACCCGCTGACCAGGCTCTCATCTAGCTGGCAGGGCCGTAGGCTCACTTGGTGGCAGGATCAAAAGTTTCAAAGGTTGGCCCCGAGCAGGCCCGCTGACCAGAATCTAGCTGGCAGGGTCGTAGACTCACTCGGTGGCGACCCATGAGGAAGGCAAGGTAAGAAAGAAAAATCCAATGCGAAAAATTAACATAAGGTGTAACATCCCATTTCGCTCTAGGCCCCTATGATGAAATTTAAAACAGTGAAATGAATGGTTGCCTCCTCGTCATGTGGTGTTAAAATAAGGAATTGTTTATAGCTAAAAGAAGAAGCTTTGGAAACTATATGTGGGCTGCTAATACAAAAAAAGGGTGTGCTGATAGCACTTGTGGATAGGTGTGCTGCTAGCTATTTTCTATTTGGGGGTGCTGCTATCTAATTCCTATTGGAATAAATATGAGCTTGGTGTGCTGATAGCTATGGTGTGCTGTCAGCACAATTGTTTTGGTAATATTCTAAAATATCAGCAATTTAGAACTAATAAAATAGTTAGAAAAAAAGGAGCTCTGTTATTTTATTATTTATTTATTGTTTTTGCGACTAGCAGCTTCCGTTCGATGAACGTGGAACGGGGAGCGTTCGGCTATTTGCTACCGCTCGACGAACGTCGAACGGGAAGCTTTGGCTAGCTGCTTTCGTTCGACTAATTGTGCTGCTCATCGTTCGACTATATTATAATAGCTGCGATCGACGAAGTATAGGAGGGATGCGCTCGACGAAATGTTATTCCTTCAGCGGTCGACGAAATAGCGTCAGGCAGTGTTCGACGAAGTGATCAAAGAAGTCTGCCTGCGTTCGACGAAATTCGTCGAACGGCGTTCGACGAAATTCGTCGAACGGAGTTCGACGAAAATCGTCGAACGACGTTCGACGAACAGCGTCCTTCAGCGGTAGAAGAACTTAGCCGCCGTTCGACGAAAATTGTCGAACAGCGTTCGACGAAAATCCCAGCGCTCGACGAAGTTACTGTTCCCGTTCGACGATTCTGGGCTCTTTCTTCCCGTCGCCCAATAAAGCTTAAATGCTTAATTTTTATGATTATTTTAGACCAGAAGTGGATACCTTGTCCAATAAGAAGCCGACACCTATATTTGGAGTTCCAAGGCTTACTCTCTTCTCTCTTAACACAAGAGTTGCTGGTCTGATTACCCGACAGATCTTCTTCTTCTTATCTTCATCTTCTCCCTCTCCTTCTTCTTCATCTCCTTCCCTCCCACCTGATGGTTTTAACTTAAGGTTTTATTCATGGAGCTTTGGAGGAGCAAAGCTTGGAGAGGCATTTGGAGCTTGGCCGACCACCACCCATGCTTCCATCAAGATGAGCTCCGACCTTGGCCATAAAATCAGGTGACTTCCGACCCCTCTCCCTTGGTGTTAGTTTTCTTAGATCCATTAGGCGAGGCATCGACTCAATTGAGTCGATTTGGGAGCGAAATGAAGTTCCGTAGGAAAAAGGCCGCGTTAGGGTTTTCGCCGTAGGGCGCCGATCGCCGCGGAAATACCCCCAACCGACTCCCCGCTTCAATACAAACGTGGGACGTTGGTTTCGTGATAATCGGAGGCCTCGTGAGGGTGCATGGGAGGAGAGAAGGTGGTTGTCCTAAATTTCATATGGGATTTCAAGAAATAGTTGCCCTGTCATGTGATTTCTAATGTATATATATATATATATATATATGATCCCTGTTATGGATCTAGGGGAATTCAGAAATAGTTCTTGTTACGGATTTCAAATTATATATTCATATATATATGTCATTAAAGGTTTGAGAATTGAGAAATAGTTTTCCTGTTATAGGATTTGTTAATTATAACTTGCTCTTGGTTATTAAGGAAATTGTGCGCAGCTGGGTTCGAGCTAGTTCTTATGCTTGACCCCGCTGGAATTAGACTTTGGGCTCAACAAGGAAGTTGTAGCCCTCGGAAAGAGCTTTCCAACGATAGGTTACCCATTTCCTGAAGTGACCTGTAGCTCCCTAAAGGTCCAGTCGAGTGGACTGTCCAGGAAGCGGGAAATTGTTTAAGTGCGTGTTGTTTTTGCTGTCCAGGTTTCTGCAGTTGACTTTGGAGCAGATTTTAGGTAGGATCCACTTGGATCTGGGTTTAGGACTCAACATGAATGTTGTATCCCTTGGAGAGAGCTTTCCAAAATGGGGTGGCACATAATTTGGGGTGGAGTAGAACTCCCAGAATCTCAGTTTTGTTAATCAGCGTCGTTGTAGTTTGAATTGCGATAAGGATCTCATCGTGATAGAGTGAGCTGTAAATTGAGTACGAGAAGTGAATGTCGATGACATGTGCGATATGCTTGGAAATCACTAACGTTATATTAGGGGACTCTTGGCGCATGTTTGGAAGACGTGCTTCTATGAATGATCGTCTCGCTAGACAAACAACGGGATGATACGTATTGTTAGTAAACTCTCAAGAATGTGAATAGTTCAACTAGGTTGAACTTGTGGCGAATGAAGCCTACGGGCAGAACGCGTTAATATGATGGGTGCTAGAGAGCACAAGTTATGAATGAGCCTACGGGCAGATCGAGTAAATATGATGAGTGCTTGTGAGCACCAGTTGTGAATGGGCCTACGGGCAGGACGTGACAGTATGAATGTGCAGGTTTTCACACATGGTGGTGTAGTGATCCTCGGTAGAGGATAGTTGGTGGCGGGTCTACGGTCTCGCCGATCGTCACACCGACGGGAGCTGGCAGTCAGACTCGGACTGGAAGGGCTCGTCTTCTTGGTGCTCATCTCCCAAAGCCCCCTTCCACTCCTGAAGACTCTGCAGAAATGCGAGCAGTACGCAGGGCTCCGCTATGAACAAAGAGCATTGAGGCATACAGAGGCCTAGGACTGGTAGTGTGCATACCTTCCTAGTAGTGGCGAGGCTCATGCCACTGCCACCGTCTGGCCACGACGGGGGGTGCCTGAGTGGTTAGCTACCCTCGAAAAGTGGGAACTAAAGGTCTGTGTCGACATAGCAAATGTGCTTGGAGAAGTCATCATATCATAATCATTGCACCGCATTCATATTATAATCATTGCACCGCATTCATATCACAATCATTGCATTGCACAGCAATGGATACTCATCATATAAACTTGTATGGGCATCTTTATATGATGAGTTACCTTTATATGCAGACCCTTAACTTATAAGCTTGTATGGGCATCCTTATAAGTTAAGTTCTATTCAGCTCTGTGATACTTTATCTATGTCCTGTTACTAGTACGATTTTGATACTCTGCTTATGCTTTCTGTTTCCAGTACTTGCATTTATAATTGCTGCTACTTATATATATACTTATGAACAACTTGTTAGTGCCATTGCAAGTACTTGGGTACTTATACAACCGACACATATGAACAACCCTTCCTGTCACCTGTTTTGTATACTATTGCTAATATTGCAGCTTCTATTCAATTCCACCGCCCGGTGCCTTGGAGTCGTCGGGGGAGCGGATGTGAAGCCACTTAGTCATTATGACTAACGGTTGCTACGTCCCTCTTTTTAGGAGTGCGCCCTGGAGCCGTAGGGCACGGCGCAGGAGGAGGACAGTCAGGTCAGGGAGACAGGGCCAGAGACAACGATACCTACAGTACCGGCAGTGACAGTCATGAGTAGTAGTTTTGAGATGTAGCCCCTTTGGGCATCTTGTGTGATACTCTGATATATTTTGCAGGAGCTCGTGGAGCTACCTTTTTGTATAATTATGGACTCTACTTATGCGAATTTTATATATCTATATGTGGCTTCTTGTTTTAGTTTATTGATGGGTTGGCGCTGTTGAGTTGGTTTAGCCGGCGGGATACGCGTCTTGTGGAGGTGGCTAGCCCGTGAGCTGGCGCTTCCGCAAGGCGGCTGTCCTGGGCATAAGACTCCCCTCGGCCGTGTTTTGTGTTCCGGGAGGGGGGTCCTACAAATGGTATCAGCTTGCAACGATCCTGAGATAACGAAGTCCATTAGACCACTAGGCTACCCCGGCTAGCTAGATCAGTTTGAGGACAAACTGATGCAGTGGAAGCGGTGGTGTGCCCATGTGTAATTCGCAATAAGTATGTCCGTTTTTTCTTATAGAGAGTGCCAACCTAAGCCAAACTCTTACCCTTACGTATAGATGCTGGCTCATCCCGAGACAGTAATTTGTTTTCCCATTCCAACAGTCAGAGTTGGTTTGGCATATGACACCTTTTTGGTCGACTTAGCAGGATAGGTCATGACGTATCCTAACCTTATACTGATCTTGGGGATGATTGGGCTAAGCAATAAGTGACATTGAGTGACTAAGGGAAGAGTTTAACATAAGTATAAATGCTGGAGACTCACACCCTGAGATTTCTACCCTAGAAATGGAGTAATATTATCACCTTACACAAAAATTAGGCCAATTTCAATGAGACTGGTGCTTGTAGTCTATTATCAGCTTAGTAAAAGACCACTAAGCATGTGCGGTGCCAATAAGTCTTAAGAGATGGCCATACATGTGCATGAAGGCGAGTATTGGTAGTGGAATGCCAAGCCATAGATGTGTGCCTTGAGGTTGTGTGCACACGAGGGACGAATGTATCGTATTGGCAATGGAAGAAACTCAGCCCGGGAGGTATGGGGGCTGATCTTGTTTCTTCGTTTATTGGGGCTAGTAGATGTCGTCGTGGGGTGTTGTCGCTTATTGAGTCGTCACAATTCTACGACACTTAGAGTCGGTGAACCTTGAGGATTTACTTCATCTTGAGCGGTACGGCTTGTATCGTCAGATCTCGAGCGATGGGCAATTTCATTAGTGAAACGGGAGAAAAGAATATCTTGGAAATGATAACCTTATGGCAGGGAGTAGAAGAGATCTTGTATGTGCACGACTATAATGACGACGAACCGTTCCCATGAAGTTGAAAGACTCGGGTGAGTATTTTCCATATAGGCTTGGAGGATTGCCCTTCCCTAAAGTTTGGTGGATATATGCCCGATGATATTTAGATCACCCTAAATGAAATTTATGAATTGGGTTGTATATTTATGGTAATAATGGGTGAGACTTAAATTTGGCGGAAATGTTCAGAGGGGGATTATTTGTTGTGATAAAAATTTGGGAGGTTTTTGCTCGAAATAATCCCCTGATTCAATAATTCCTTATAAATGGTTACGCGAATACGGTTACTTGGGGAAGGAGCCTATGATAATGATAGTTGATGTAAGCCTGCCGTTGAAGTCGCCCCTGCCGTGTAGAACTATTAGATGCGCGTTTCAGTTGAAAGAGATGTAGGCGATTATTATGATGAATGAAAATTTGGATGAGTATTCGAACATGGATTGAAGAAGACATGAGCGTAGAATTTACGGGAAAAAGAAATCCAGCCGAAGAGATTTGGGGGCTTATCTCTTCGTTTATTGGGCTAGTGATGTACCGTCTTGGAATTCTTTGAGGATTTTAAATCCTTGTAATTTTAACCTCGGAAGCTTGTGATCTCTGAATAATTAACTCGCCGTAAGCAAGATGGGCGGCAAACGCCATGTTTGGGTTGATAGCAATTTTATTAGCATTATAAGAGAGGAAAGCATTTAAGGATGATAATTATCTCTATACGGTTCTAAGCTTATTTGGATAAGTAACGAGGAGGGTAGTAAATTAACACTTTGGGGATATGCAGCTATGTTGTGATAACATTATAACTGGGCAGTTAATGAAGTTTTGTGCATGCATTGCGGAATTTGGAAACTATATGGAAACATAGAAGCTTCCTGAACTTAAACCCTTGAGCTAGTAACATCATATTTTTGGGGTAGTTGATGGATTTAAAGGGCATAATGTCATTCCAAGTCAAGCGGTAAACAACCATGATGTTTGACCTTTGTAGTTATCTTGCCATAACTTGATACTGGACTTGGTTGGTGGCTTTTGCATGAATGTCCTTGCACTTGAATTATTATAAGGTGATCATAGCAATTGTTGAAACTTATTATCAAGTGGATGTCGTGCTAAGCGAAGAAGAGGCGTGCTGTATGATTAATTGCCTACATGTTTTAGTATTTGGAGTTTGGCACTCCTTGAGGAATATGTTCATCTTAAGCAAAGGGGATGATCGAACACCAAGTTTTGGTTTGCGGTGAGTTCACTCCCAGAGTACTAGAGGTGAGTACCTTAAGGATGAGCAGGTCTTCACTCTAATCGAAGACTATGCAGAGAAGTAAACTGTTATGTAGCGTTGTAGTGTCTCTCAAGGATCAAAGGTCGATATGACGACCACATGACAAATTTTGGGGGATGCCTTAAGGTTTGTCAAGTGGGAACTGTATCGATTTCTGATCGGAGAGGTGTGTTTGCAAGCATCCAATTAAGAAAACTATACGAGATTGTAGCACCCGTGGTGCTAAGGCTTTGTTCATGATTTGTTAAGTTGACGATTCATACAATTGCATTATAAATACGTGTAGTAATTTTCGGGTCTTGTGAAATCGCGAGACGTATGTAGAAACCTTGTTGGCTTATTTACCTCGTCCGACGTGTTGTCCGGGAGAAAATGTGATTACCCTCAACTTGACCTCTGATTCTCAGGAATCCAGAGTAGTTGTGTCGATGCACTGGCCGACATGTATGATTTATGGATATAGTATGATGTATCCCTAATATATAGGTTATTATATAATTGGATCTCTCCTAATTTAGTCTTCGGACACATACGAAATCGAAGGACTTGAACTTAATATGGTGGTACACGTCTATATCGTGTTGTATGAAATATGGATACATATACTCTAAGATCTTATAATCCAGTTTCGGTAAACAGCGACACACACGTAAAGTTTATAATGTTGTATGGATTTCTCTCAAATTACTTATCGGATGCTCGTGAAATTTGGCGGACGTGTGCCTAATGGTATTGAGTTCACCCCGATCAGAATTATGAGTTTTGGATATATATTTATGGTAATATGGCTAGCCTCTTCTTATAAATTTATTGCGTCGTAACTAACTTTGGTAAATATAAATGAGGCTTAAAGATTGGCTTGAAATAAGCCTTGATTAAATGTCCTGTTATATATTATTTGATGAATGAATCATGGTGATGTGTATTTGAATAAGATGTTGGATGCACCGAAGTGATGATATTGAAAGTGCTACACGTTATTTGTATAACGATGCTTGGGATTGGAAGAATCAATTTATTATTGCGAATTTAAAACACATGACTCCTTGCTGGAGGATTCTAAATTTTATCTGGAGACACGAGTAGTAACCTCGTGTGTATCGGGGGCACCGATCTTAAGGGGGTTTAGATCAAAGGTGCAGTGTACATATTTCAGTCTTGGAATTTATTTGGAAATTCGGGGCTAGTGGCTGCTTGTTTTCTCCTTCCAGGTTTTAGAAATTTGGATTTTGTTTGGAAATTCTGGAAATTTATTCATGGCAATCTTCTCATTGTGGCTGATTCGTATGGTTCAGTGGGGGGGATGTTGTTATATTGTTTTGATTTGGGGCTGCTCATATGAGTGCTGTTAGGAGATTTGGGCCAAATCTTTTCATTAACTCAAATATTGATTTTAGGGGTTTCTATTTTGATTTGGTTGGTTGGCTGCTACTTGGGAATTTAGTGTATTGCTGATTTATTGCCCTTATGCAGTCCAGATTTATTGTTGGTAGTACTTTGTGCTGTTTCTATTTTGATTCCTCTTTCCAGTTGAAATTGATGTTGAGATCTGGGCCAAATTTTGTACTCAACTGTGAGGATTTGGGTTGGTCGAATATTCTTCTTGATGGGTAAAGTAAAATTGTGAATGTTTACTTATTGGACCAGCTGCTGCTATTCAACTTTTATCTTATTCTCTTGCTTATGGGGGGAAATGTTGTTGGTTCCATTGCACTTCTTCTTTCCTGTTAGAATTGTTGTTAGGGCTTTTAGTTTGGGTAATGTTGACTGAATATATGTTGGATAATTAAGTGGATCAAAACCCCCCCTAACCTCAACTTATATTTCGGGGACGAAATTGTTTCTTCGTTTATTGGATTTGTAACATCCCATTTCGCTCTAGGCCCCTCTGATGAAATTTAAAACAGTGAAATGAATGGTTGCCTCCTCGTCATGTGGTGTTAAAATAAGGAATTGTTTATAGCTAAAAGAAGAAGCTTTGGAAACTATATGTGGGCTGCTAATACAAAAAAAAAAGGTGTGCTGATAGCACTTGTGGATTGGTGTGCTGCTAGCTATTTTCTATTTGGGGGTGCTGCTATCTAATTCCTATTGGAATAAATATGAGCTTGGTGTGCTGATAGCTATGGTGTGCTGTCAGCACAATTGTTTTGGTAATATTCTAAAATATCAGCAATTTAGAACTAATAAAATAGTTAGAAAAAAGGAGCTCTGTTATTTTATTATTTATTTATTGTTTTTGCGACTAGCAGCTTCCGTTCGATGAACGTGGAGCGGGGAGCGTTCGGCTATTTGCTACCGTTCGACGAACGTCGAACGGGAAGCTTTGGCTAGCTGCTTTCGTTCGACTAATTGTGCTGCTCATCGTTCGACAATATTATAATAGCTGCGATCGACGAAGTATAGGAGGGTTGCGCTCGACGAAATGTTATTCCTTCAGCGGTCGACGAAATAGCGTCAGGCAGTGTTCGACGAAGTGATCAAAGAAGTCTGCCTGCGAACGGCGTTTGACGAAATTCGTCGAACGGAGTTCGACGAAAATCGTCGAACGGCGTTCGACGAACAGCGTCCTTCAGCGGTAGAAGAACTTAGCCGTCGTTCGACGAAAATCGTCGAACAGCGTTCGACGAAAATCCCAGCGCTCGACGAAGTTACTGTTCCCATTCGACGATTCTGGGCTCTTTCTTCCCGTCGCCCAATAAAGGTTAAATGCTTAATTTTTATGATTATTTTAGACCAGAAGTGGATACCTTGTCCAATAAGAAGCCGACACCTATATTTGGAGTTCCAAGGCTTACTCTCTTCTCTCTTAACACAAGAGTTGCTGGTCTGATTACCCGACAGATCTTCTTCTTCTTATCTTCATCTTCTCCCTCTCCTTCTTCTTCATCTCCTTCCCTCCCACCTGATGGTTTTAACTTAAGGTTTTATTCATGGAGCTTTGGAGGAGCAAAGCTTGGAGAGGCATTTGGAGCTTGGCCGACCACCACCCATGCTTCCATCAAGATGAGCTCCAACCTTGGCCATTAAATCAGGTGACTTCCAACCCCTCTCCCTTGGTGCTAGTTTTCTTAGATCCATTAGGCGAGGCATCGACTCAATTGAGTCGATTTGGGAGCGAAATGAAGTTCCGTAGGAAAAAGGCCGCGTTAGGGTTCTCGCCGTAGGGCGCCGATCGCCGCGGAAATACCCCCAACCGACTCCCCGCTTCAATACGAACGTGGGACGTTGGTTTAGTGATAATCGGAGGCCTCGTGAGGGTGCATGGGAGGAGAGAAGGTGGCTGCCCTAAATTTCATATGGGATTTCACGAAATAGTTTCCCTGTCATGCGATTTCTAATGTATATATATATGATCCCTGTTATGGATCTAGGGGAATTCAGAAATAGTTCTTGTTATGGATTTCAAATTATATATTCATATATATATATATATATATGTCATTAATGGTTTGAGAATTGAGAAATAGTTTTCCTGTTATAGGATTTGTTAATCATAACTTGCTCTTGGTTATTAAGGAAATTGTGCGCAGCTGGGTTCGGGGCAGTTTTTAGGCTTGACCCCGCTGGAATTAGACTTTGGGCTCAACAAGGAAGTTGTAGCCCTCGGAAAGAGCTTTCCAACGATAGGTTACCCGTTTCCTGAAGTGACCTGTAGCTCCCTAAAGGTCCAGTCGAGTGGACTGTCCAGGAAGCGGGAAATTGTTTAAGTGCGTGCTGTTTTTGCTGTCCAGGTTTCTGCAGTTGACTTTGGAGCAGATTTTAGGTAGCTCCACTTGGATCTGGGTTTAGGACTCAACATGAATGTTGTAGCCCTTGGAGAGAGCTTTCCAAAATGGGGTGGCACATAATTTGGGGTGGAGTAGAACTCCCAGAATCTCAGTTTTGTTAATCAGCGTCGTTGTAGTTTGAATTGCGATAAGGATCTCATCGTGATAGAGTGAGCTGTAAATTGAGTACGAGAAGTGAATGTCGATGACATGTGAAATATGCTTGGAAATCACGAACGTTATATTAGGGGACTCTTGGCGCATGTTTGGAAGACGTGCTTCTATGAATGATCGCCTCGCTAGACAAACAACGGGATGATACGTATTGTTAGTAAACTCTCAAGAATGTGAATAGTTCAACTAGGTTGAACTTGTGGCGAACGGAGCCTACGGGAAGAACGCGTTAATATGATGGGTGCTAGAGAGCACAAGTTGTGAATGAGCCTACGGGCAGATCGAGTAAATATGATGAGTGCTTGTGAGCACCAGTTGTGAATGGGCCTACGGGCAGGACGTGACAGTATGAATGTGCAGGTTTTCACACATGGTGGTGTAGTGATCCTCGGTAGAGGATAGTTGGTGGCGGGTCTACGGGCTCGCCGATCGTCACACCGACGGGAGCTGGCAGTCAGACTCGGACTGGAAGGGCTCGTCTTCTTGGTGCTAATCTCCCAAAGCCCCCTTCCACTCCTGAAGACTCTGCAGAAATGCGAGCAGTACGCAGGGCTCCGCTATGAACAAAGAGCGTTGAGGCGTACAGAGGCCTAGGACTGGTAGTGTGCATACCTTCCTAGTAGTGGCGAGGCCCGTGCCACTGCCACCGTCTGGCCACGACGGGGGGCGCCTGAGTGGTTGGCTACCCTCGAAAAGTGGGAACTAAAGGTCTGTGTCGACATAGCAAATGTGCTTGGAGAAGTCATCATATCATAATCATTGCCCCGCATTCATATCATAATCATTGCACCGCATTCATATCACAATCATTGCGTTGCACAGCAATGGATACTCATCATATAAACTTGTATGGGCATCTTTATATGATGAGTTACCTTTATATGCAGACCCTTAACTTATAAGCTTGTATGGGCATCCATATAAGTTAAGTTCAATTTAGCTCTGTGATACTTTATCTATGTCCTGTTACTAGTACGATTTTGATACCCTGCTTATGCTTTCTGTTTCCAGTACTTGCATTTATAACTACTGCTACTTATATATATACTTATGAACAACTTGTTAGTGCCATTGCAAGTACTTGGGCACTTATACAACCGACATATATGAACAACCCTTCCTGTCACCTGTTTTGTATACTATTGATAATATTGCAGCTTCTATTCAGTTCTACCGCCCGGTGCCTTGGAGCCGCCGGGGGAGCGAATGTGAAGCCACTTAGTCTTTATGACTAACAGTTGCAACGTCCCTCTTTTTAGGAGCGCGCACTGGAGCCGCAGCGCACGGCGCAGGAGGAGGACAGTCAGGTCAGGGCGACAGGGCCGGAGACAGCGATACCTACAGTACCGGCAGTGACAGTCGTGAGTAGTAGTTTTGAGATGTAGCCCCTTTGGGCATCTTGTGTGATACTCTGATATATTTTGCAGGAGCTCGTGGAGCTACCTTTTTGTATAATTATGGACTCTACTTATGCGAATTTTATATATCTATATGTGGCTTCTTGTTTTAGTTTATTGATGGGTTGGCGCTGTTGAGTTGGTTTAGCCGGCGGGATAGGCGTCTTGTGGAGGTGGCTAGCCCGTGAGCTGGCGCTTCCGCAAGGCGGCTGTCCTGGGCATAAGACTCCCCTCGGCCGTGTTTTGTGTTCCGGGAGGGGGGTCCTACATAAGGTAAGTCTCGGCATAAGGTCGGTGAATGGTACCCATCATGAGGGACACTCGTCGGTGAGTGATAGGGTTCGAGAAAGATACTCGCCAGGCGAGTGTGCATTGGAACGTTGGCCAGCACCAAGGATTGCGAGAGTTTAGCAGGATGAAATGGGTTCTCGGCACAGTTACACTACCGATAGAAATCAACAAAATCGGCTAAGTCCTACAAAGGTTAGGGCGAGTGCGAAAGGGTTACAACCGCGTGGCGCTCCTATGCGGCGAGAGTATCTCGATCACGACCTAGACTAGGGGTCGTTGGCGTTGAGGCGAACAAACGATATACGAGCACGCGCGCGGAAGAGCGAGGGCATGCAAAATAGCATACGAACGCACGAGCTAACGGCTGATAATAACGAGATGCATAAAAAGAAAATACAAGACAAAATTGCGAGAGGCAAAACTTTCTATTCTATTTCAGTATAAAAAAGGAAGTACGGAGGGATTCTCGCATTACATCAAAAAGAAAAAGAGAGAGGCGGGTCTTCAGGGGTCGTCGGCTTCCTCGCCAAAGTATCTGCTGCTCTCACGCGGAGAAGGAAGGACGTCGAGCTCCCGTCCATCGCCAGCTTCATTCGCATGGTCAACCTGGGCGAACAGTTCAGGAAGCACATGGTGGGCAACAATCCTCTCGCCCTCTTCCTTCAAAAGTCCAGCCCTTCAAAGCACCTCCATCGCATGCTTCGCTACTCCCTGGGTGGACCTCTGCATCAACCCTTCGAACTCGGCGTTGGAGTAAAGGTGACGAGTGTCCCTCTCCGCAGGAGGTGGCCGAGCAATGGCATCTTTCAGCTTTTGGTTCTCGGCCTCCAGCTCCTTGACCCGCTCCTCGAGAATGCGCGCCCCCACGAGTAGGGTATCATAGTTGGCTCTGTCCTGCAAGAAAAAAGAAGGTTAGCATGGGAAAGGAAGGAAATGCGAGAACTTGAGTCGCTGCGAGGAGACGTGCTCACCTTTCGGGCTGGGAGGCTGGCGAGAAGGGCCTCGGCTGTCGCCAACTGCTGCTTTACGACCACAACCTCGGCAGTGGCAAGAGCGTGGGTTTCCTCAACCTTGACCAGGTTTCGTGCGAGGGTCATGCTGCGGTGAGAGGAAATGTGAGTCCGCGCGAGAGCGCGCATCATGGATCGCGATCCATCATGGGTGAGAGTCTGGGTGGACTCAGTATCATAGGCGGAGGCATCCTCGCGGCCGTAAAGCGCATAAGAGAAGCCATAGGCTTGGCCGTTGGTTGTCTCCTGCTCCATCCAGGACACAAGGAGGGAGGAGATTGAGACTCGGTTGGACCGCCGGTCCCAATGAAGTAGAGGCTCGCCGACCAAATCCGTGTACCTCTCGTCGAGAGGGAAGTTCTGATGCCCTCTCGACACCGGCCCAGAGGAGGGCTCCACTGGCGCCGGTCTGGACCGCTAAGTCCTCCGCAGCAGGAGCACTCAAGCTAGGGGTCTCGTCCACGACCGCCTTTCCCTTAGCGTATGAAGAGAGCTTCGCCCGCTTAGCGGAGGGGCTGGTGGCCGAATCGGGTTTCCGCTTTTGCCCTCTGGACTTCGCGGGAGGTGGATCCTTATGGCAAGCCACGGCGGCGGACCACGCAAGGGCTACGGCATCATCGTGAACGACCTCCACGACCACATTCGGAGGGTGGAGGGGAAGACCTCGAACCCCTGCATCATGAAGGTCAGTAACAAGACGGAAGCGAATGAAAGCAAGCGGGAGCTAGGGTTGAAATTGTTCAGCTTACCCTCTCCCGGCAGAATCGGTGGCAACGAACCCACGTGCTTTCGCAGATGCACGACGTCCATTCCATGCTTCTGGATGAAGGCATGGAGCTTGGCCTCGTAACCCACCAGCGTTGGAGGCTTGAAGGTCGACTCATCCTCCTGCACTGGCATGAGGAGAGTATTGCTGAAACCCCCTGTCACGAAAATGAACCCCCGGGTCTAGTCAAGGACCTTGTTGGCGGTGCCGGTGACCTTGAGCGGTCTTTGGCCAGAGAAGAAGGTCACCCCCCCTCTTCGCCTAGAAATTGAAGAGCTTGCGGAAGACGGGGAGGGAGAACCCGATCCCCTCCTCCCGTAGGTAGCAGGCGAATGCTACCAGCATCGCGATTGAATTAGGGTTCAGCTAAGCGGGAAGTACGCCGATGTAGCGGAACGCCTGGCGCAGTTCGGGCCATTGGGGGATCTGGAGTCCCACCTCGAAATGGTCCAGGGGGATGGCGAGAGCGTCGGGCGAGATCTGGTTGATGCGGTCATGACTTCCAAGGCGGCGCGTAGTGAATCCTGGCAAGATATAGCCGGCGACAGTCGAGGCGAAATCATCTTCAGATAAGTCGCAGGTATCAAAGTAGTGGTTAAGGAACTACTGGGCGCACCTGCTCCTACCATCAGGTTCGGGGGCCATCTCGTGAAAAAGAAAAGTGGCAGGAATACTAGAGAGAGGTGTGACTGCCGACTCGAAACAAGGGGAGAAAGAGAAGAAAGCGTAATTAAGGCGGTAGGCGGGCTGACTATTTATAAAAAAATGGAAAATAAAGTGAATTCTCTACTAGCGGAGTGCAGATAGTGGCCGCGCTATCTTGGCATCTCGGAGTTCGAGGCAACCCACCAACACCCTAGTTGCCAGCGGATGGATGAAGCGACACGCAAGACTCCTCAGGCGAGTGCAAATTAAAAAGTACAGCACGAATGAAACCACTCGCAAGGAAGCATTCGCAAAAGCAATGAAATAGAATAAATAGCATGCAGACTAAAAATTGTTCTTGAGACACAGCAGGTCTCATCTTAGTCCAGTGCGAAAAAGAAAGAGAAAGAACAAGGGTGCAGAAGAATGCAGGGAGCGAGAGCCGGTAGGCTTTGTATTGTACCCACTGTCATCGACCACAATCTTGCCTCCCTGTCCTTGGAGGCACCCGCGGGTAGTGGAATGCGCTAACTGACGTAAACTCTTGGTTAACCAAGCACATTTCGTCCCTAGCCCACGCAATGTGCCTCCCAGGCGAGGTCTCCTCGCACCCGCCTCCCTGGCGCTCCATCTCCCCGATAAGGTGCCTGTAATCCCATTCAAGAACGCTTATCTGATGCTCAAAGGCTGCCCGGTGCTCCTCCGCCTGGTTGGCTAGGTCTCGCTGCATCCATATCAGCTTGCCGAAAAGCTCCGTCATCCGCTCCTCCATGGTCCTAGCATCTTCGTGGTCGCCGAGAAAATCTGAGAGGTCGCAGGGAGAGGGAGGTGGCGAGATCATCCCCTCCTCATCCTGAGGATCCACCTGCGGGATCTGACGGTAGCCTGCGGGAGTGAAGGTTAGTATTCTCCAAGTCATATAGATTTTTAGTTAGAGGAAAGAAGGATAACTGACCAGGTACATATTCTTCGACGGAGGACCGGTGAGAGGTGCTGGGCTGCCCTGCGAATGGTTGGCTGGAGGGGTGGAGCGATTTCCCCTTCCCAAGGCGATGAACTTGGTCGGCAGCACCGGAGGTAGTGGCCAAGTCCACAGCGGGAGAGTTGTTCTCGGGGCCTTTGTCCGACGAACACTCCCGCTCCAGTGCGGGGGAAATGATGGTCTCAGGGGCAGGAGAGTTGCACGGGGTAGGGGGTAACCCCGTGGTCCCAAAGGTAAGAGCTGCGGAGAACAGGGTCAGAAAGAGGGCGAAAGGTAAAAGGCAGGCGAGAAGGCAAGGAAGTACTTACCAAGTGCGGGCTGGCTTCCGCCAGGAGTAGTTGTGAGGACGGGCTCTTGGGCCGGTGGAACGGCTTGGAGAACAGGTGGGGGAATGGCGTCATCTGCTTGGTTGATCCCGGGGCCACCTTCTGTCACCTGTAGGTTCTGCGAGTGGTTGAAGTTGTTGAGGCATAGCGCCACCATGGTAAGCTTAAAAAGCGAGATGGATTATATTACCTCAGCAGTATTGTCCGGAGGAATGTTGGAAAGGGGGAGTTTCTGGCGTAGACTCCCTCACCGAGAGGTCTCGCCGGACCACCATGGCTTTCTTCAGCCGGTAGGGCTTGGAAAGCTCTCTCGTTGACGAGAGCCAGGGGGTGTATCGGGTGGACTTGGAAGGATCCTCCCCGTGCGCGGCAGCAAGGCGATCCATCAACCCTTGCGAGAGCGGTCTTGGCATCGGCCTTATGAATGTCATCGGAGCAGCGAGAGCTTTGAGGAGAAAAATGGGAACAGTGATTGGAGGACAGTTATTTTGATGGCAACAACCCGGGAAGTATTTATAGCAAAGTGGAGGGCCCCACAAAAAGATTCCCTCCAGGTCAGCATGAGCTCAAAAATCACAGGGATGGACTTTCTTTTCAAGCGAGTACATCACTCGCAAAGAGCGGGGATTGTGTACAACCACGTATTTGTTGAGTGGGGCCTCGGGCTTATGATAGGCAAAAAGGCAAGCAAGGAGGGCTTTCATGAAATCTATGATATCAGTTGAAAGTAATCTCTGATATCAAAGGAAATGGAGGTTAGATCTTAGATTTACTCTAGAGGGGGGGTGAATAGAGTATTAAAAGTTTTTCACTTATTTTTATAGCAAAATAAAAATTGCTGATATTTATATGTGTATAACAGAGTGATTTATAAAAACAAATAAAGAAAACACAGCACAGCACAGTACAGAAAAATAAACAAGAACACAGAAGACACAAGGATCTACAGTAGTTCCCCTATAAACCTGGGTATATCTACTCTTCTACCACCCTTGGTAGGAATCTACTAGGGTTTTGATCAGGTGCCCTATCACAAATGGGGTTTTGATCAGGTGCCCAATACACCAACTACAGGTTCTTGATCAGGTGACCTGCCACCAAATAGTTAACTTATGAAGGGAGTTAGAACCCTGTACAAGATGGGATAAAAAGGGTTATGAAGTTCTTCTCTGTCAATAATCTTAGAGAAGACTAGTGGATTTGTTGTTGCAAAGCTCCCCGTGTCTGATAGAAAATGATTGACAGTAAGAGGATGCAGCTTTCTCTTGAATATAGATCTTCCTTGATAGCTGATGAATCTGAGAGACAAAGGTTTCTCAGATTATTGTTGCTCTTGAAGATTTTGAACTTGCAGCAGAATATTGAGAGAATAATGTGTTGATGTTCTCAGAGAATAAGAGAGCTGCTACTTGAGGATGATGAACTATGTTTTACTTTCTTTCTGTATTTCTGACTGATTTGAAATCAAATCTTTTAATTAAGGAATAAAATATTCTGAATAGATATTCTGCAAACTGATTCAAGAAATAAACTTTAACTCTTTTCATTTTCCATGAAAGTGTCCTTTTCCGAAATGTGTCAACGGCTACTTTCTCGAAATAAGAGAATAATAAAAGGAAAGGATTAAATCCTGACTTATCTGATAGGAATAGATCCGTTGCTGATATTCGATCTGAGTTCAGAGAATAGAATAAAATTTATCCTTCTGAAATTAACAAGCTGAAGAGAAACTTTCGTCGACCTGAGAACTGAGTTCGTCGATCTGAAGGTTGAGTTCGTCGACCTAAATGTTGATTTCATCGAACTGTACTTTTGTTGTTGATTCATCGAACACAGACTGGAGTTCGTCGATCTCAAACTGGAGGTCGTCGAACTGAGAGATAAAATCTAATAAGCTAGCTGGAATATTGAATTCGTCGGGCTGAGAACGAACTTTCGTCGATCTGAACATCTTGATACTTATTCTTCGACCACAGAGCTGAGTTCGTCGAACGCAGAATGAAGTTCGTCAAACTAAAGAGATAAATTGTTGGACTGGCTGGAGAACTGAGTGCGTCGAGCTGGAGAGCAAGTTCGTCGAACGCAGAGAGAAGTTCGTCGAATGCAGAATAGAGTTCATCGAACGCAGAACCTTGGCAAGTTCGTCGAACTGGAGCATGTCGTTCGTCGAACGCGGGATGGAGTTCGTCGAACGCAGAATGGAGTTCGTCGAATGCAGAAACTTGATATTTTCCTTAAGTTCTAACAGCCTAAAACCTTGACCCTTAGACTATACATTGGGTGCAACTTAGTCCTAGTAAATAGATAATGATCCTAGCCCAAATCAGTAATAGGGTTGTTCCAACAATCTCCCCCTATTTGGGTTAGGACACTATTTGACAAAATCAAATAATAAAAATAAACAACAAAACAACAGAGCATATAGATCTGACATATTTTAAACATTTCAGCAGATATAAAATATGATACTCTTAGTTTTGAAATTTTACATTGAAAACAGAAATAATAAAAACAAATAATCAGAACCTTTTGTCTTTCTCTAAAGGAGGCTTGAATGTAATTTGCCTTTCAAATTCTTGCTTTCTGAATTCTGACATTGTAGAGAACTGAAAGAAATCCTTGCCTTCAACTTTTGCTTTTGTTGATCTGAGCTGTAGCAATAACTGGAACTGCTTTGTTGAATCTGAATCTGCATTTTTCAGCTTTTGCTTTTGTTGATCTGAACTGAATCTGCTCTATCAAAAAATATTTTTGAATTTGCATTTGCATCTGTCATATCTGAATCTTCAAACTGAAACTGCTGGAGCTTCTTCAAATAACTGAAACCTATCATAAAGGAGCTTCTTCATCAAGAACTGATTTTTGCTTCTCCATACAGTATCTCCCCCTAAAACTTGAGCTTCTACATAAAGCATCTCCCCATATCAAAAAGTATAGAATCTCCCCCTATCTAAAAGGAGCTTCTTCAAAACATCTCCCCCTGCCTAGTTTCAGGGAGACGTGAAGCTAGGCCCCTAGAAGAAGGGACATTTGTATAGGAGGTAGGGAAGGATGCAATTTTTAGAAGAAATATTGTCATTATTCCTGCAAAAGAAAAAAAAGATCAAATGCAAAGGGAACTGGAAGGAGAAACAATTTCTGTAGGCATGAAGTCAAAATGAAATAAAAGATTTGATTATAATGAAAGAGATCAGAAGTCGAAAAGACTTATCTTTTGTCAGACTGCGTTCGACTAAAAATTTATTTTTCGTCGATCTCAGTTCGACGAACGAGCTTGTCTTCGTCGATCCCTGGATCTAATAGATATCATCTCAGCGGTTTGGTCTCAGCGGATCCAGACAGATTCTCCGTGGCCCAAGGCCTTGTCTCAGCGGTTCAGCTGAGATTAATAGCTTGTCTCAGCTGTTCAGTTGAGACTGAGAGTTTGTCTCAGCTGTTTTGATGAGACTGAGAGCTTGTCTCAGCTGCTTAGACAGCAAACCAACTGAACTTAATTCACACAGTGAGGGATAAATAAAAGATATAAATTTTTTAATTGATTGAATCTCCATCTATCATTCCTAGCTGATTTATAAAGAAGATATGTTTCTTTTCATCCAAGGGTTTGGTGAAAATATCAGCCCTTTGCAAATCAGTAGAAATGAATTGTAGGCAAATTTTATTTTTATCCACATTATCTCTGATAAAGTGGTGCCTAATTTCTATGTGTTTAGTCCTACTATGGAGTACTGAATTTTGTGCTATAGATATTGCACTAGTATTGTCACAAAATATAATTGAATTATTTAAGTAGATACCATAGTCTAGAAGTTGATTTTGTATCCACAGTATTTGTGAGCAGCAACTGCCTGCAGTAATATATTTTTCTTCAGCTGTTGATGTAGACACAAATGTTTGTTTCTTACAAAACCAAGACACTAGCCTATCACCATGAAACTGGAAAGTTCCTGATTTGCTTTTCCTGTCTACTCTACATCCAGCATAATCAGAATTTGAGAATCCAGTTAATTCAAATTCTGAAGTTGTTGGATACCAGAGTCCTAGATTTGGACAACCCTTTATATATCTCAAAATTCTTTTTAGTAAAATTAGGTGAGATTCTTTGGGGTTAACTTGGAACCTAGCACAAATACATGTAGCAAACATTATGTCAGTCCTACTAGCTGTTAGGTAAAGTAATGAGCCAACAATTGCTCTATATACTTTTTGATCAACAGGTTTCCCTGATTCATCAGTGTCAACAACAGCATTGGAGGGCATGGGTGTTTTCATAGTGGAAACATCAGACATACCAAATCTTTTCACTAATTCCTTAGCATATTTAGATTGTGATATGAATATGTCATTTGGAGTTTGCTTCACTTGAAGACCAAGGAAGTAAAAGAACTCACCCATACTACGCATTTCAAATTTAGATTGCATTAGGTCAGAAAACCTTTTGCATAGATTTGAATCAGTAGAGCCAAATATAATATCATCTACATAAATTTGAACTAGTAATGTTTTATGTTTATGTATCCTGAAAAATAAGGTTTTATCAACAATGCCTCTACAGAATTTGTTCTCCAAAAGAAAATTAGCTAAGGTCTCATAGCATGCTCTGGGAGGTTGCTTGAGACCATAGAGAGCTTTATTAAGCTTAAATACATAAGAAGAGTGAGTTGGAGAGATAAAACCTGGTGGTTATTCCACATAGACTTCTTCTTTGATGTCTCCATTCAAGAATGCACTCTTCGCATCCATCTAATATACCTTGAACTTCTTGAATGCAGCAAAAGCAAGGAATATCCTTATAGCTTCAAGTCTGGCAATAGGAGCAAAGCTTTGATCAAAATCAATTCCTTCTTCCTGAGAATATCCTTGGGCTACTAATCTTGCATTATTTCTGATGATTATGCCATGATCATCTAGCTTGTTCCTGAAGACCCATTTGGTGCCAATGATTGGATGGCCTTTTGGTCTTGGAACAAAATCCCAAACCTTGTTCCTTTCAAATTGGTTGAGCTCCTCTTGCATTGTAAGAATCCAGTTTGGATCTTGTTCTGCATCTTTTATGGTTTGAGGTTCAACTTGTGATAGGAAACACGTGTGCATCTGATTTTGGTGTAGTTGATGCTTTGTTTGAACACCTGTTGAAATATCACCAATGACTTGAGATATTGGATGATCTCTAACTGTGATGTGGTCAACAGTTGGAGTGGGTTCAGCAATGGTTTCTTCTTGAGGGACTTGTTCAACTGTCATTTGATTTGAATTGTCAGCTAGATCTGGATTATCCTCTTCTTTACTGTCTTCAATTATTTCGTTTGATGAAAGTAGAGAATCTTCATTCTGTAGTTTTAGTCCATTTAGCTCTTCACATAGAGCTGGTACCTGCAAAATATGTTTGGTAGAGGTGGTGTTCCTCTCCTCATTTAACATATTAGATTCATCAAAAGATACATGCATGGACTCTTCTATCTTAAGAGTAGATTTGTTGTAAACTCTATATGCTTTACTAGAAAGAGAATATCCAAGGAATATACCTTCAACAGATTTTGCTTCAAATTTCCTGAGATACTTCTTATCATTGTTATGCATATAGCATTTACATCCAAATATCTTAAAATAGTTAACCTTAGGATTTTATTCTAGAGTAATTCATAGGGAGTTTTACACTTAAGCTTATGTATCAGGCTTCTGTTCAACACGTAATTTGTTGTGTTCACTGCCTCTGCCCAAAAAGAGAATGGAAAGTGAGCATCAGCAAGCAATGTGAAAGTGCAATTGAGTATCAGTTGAAAGTGATTAATATAATCAACCTTGCTTTAATACCAATTGAAGGAGAGTTTAGTTCTTAATGTTAAAACTTTTGCTTATTTAAAATAGTGATATATAAATATGTCTAGTTAAGTGAGTTATAGAACTAAAATACTAATCACAGATATCACAACATAACAAAATATGCATAACACAGATGACACAAGAAATATAGTAGTTCCCCATTAAACTTGGGTACATCTACTCTTCTACCACACTTGGTAGGAATCCACTACAGGTTGTTGATCAGGTGCCCTGCCATCAAGGGAGTTATGATCAGGTGTCCACGCACCAAGTGAGCTTTTGATCAGGTGCTCTAACGCAACTATAGGTTTTTGATCAGGTGCCCTGCCACCAATGGCTGTAACTTTTGAAGGGAGTTATAACCCTTTATACAGGTAAAAGAAAACAGAAAATATATTGTTCTTCTTTTTCTGAGAAGACTCTAGAGATCCTGATGGGTTGTTGAGAATGGATCTTGATGATGTTGAAGAAGAGCTCCCACTGACTTGATTAGTGTTGAGGAAGCTTCTTCACTTGATTGTAATAACTCTTTTTCTTCTTCTGCAGTTTTGATCCTGAGCAAGTGATCTTGATTGGTGTCTCAGGATGAAGATGTTCTGCAGAGAAGAGTTAGCAAAAAGAAGATAAATAATATATGTTGCTCTTATTAAGAACTCTGTAGATCTGCTTCTTCTTTTTGCTTCTCTATCTAAGTGTAATCTGGAGAGCCTTTTCTCTTATGTTGAGTTCTTCACTTTCTTCCTTCTCTCTTTCTGTAATAGCCCTGGCCCGAAACACTACAGGGATTCACCGGAACCCTTCAGGAACTTTTAGACGTCTGGCCCCAATGTCCAGGACGCCCGGGCTGCAGCCCGCTTAACACACCCCAACCAATCCCTGAGCCTGTTTCTCAGCTACAGTAGGGTGTTGATGGCGGGTCTCGATCCCCCGCCACCCTTGATGGGAAACCTTCAACAGTTCTCATCACCAGCTGAGAAACAGGCTCAGGGATTGGTTGGGGTGTGCTAAGCGGGCTGCAGCCCGGGCGTCCTGGACATTGGGGCCAGGCGTCTAACAGTTCCTGAAGGGTTCCGGTGAATCCCTGTAGTGGTTCGGGCCAGGGCTGTTACAAAAAAGTGCACTTTTTTGTAACAGCCCTGGCCCGAACCACTACAGGGATTCACCGGAACCCTTCAGGAGTTGTTAGACGCCTGGCCCCAATGTCCAGGATGACTTTTTTGTAACAGCCTTGGCCCGAACCACTACAGGGATTCACCGGAACCCTTCAGGAACTGTTAGACGCCTGGCCCCAATGTCTAGGACGCCCGGGCTGCAGCCCGCTTAGCACACCCCAACCAATCCCTGAGCCTGTTTCTCAACTACAGTAGGGTGTTGATGGCGGTTCTCGATCCCCTGCCACCCTTGATGAGACACCTTCAACAGTTCTCATCACCAACTGAGCTCAGGCGTCTAACAGTTCCTGAAGGGTTCCGGTGAATCCCTGTAGTGGTTCGGGCCAGGGCTGTTACAAAAAAGTGCACTTTTTTGTAACAGTCCTGGCCCGAACCACTACAGGGATTCACTGGAACCCTTCAGGAACTGTTAGACGCCTGGCCCCAATGTCCAGGACGCCCGGGCTGCAGCCCGCTTAGCACACCCCAACCAATCCCTGAGCCTGTTTCTCAGCTATAGTAGGGTGTTAATGGCGGGTCTCGATCCCCCGCCACCCTTGATGAGACACCTTCAACAGTTCTCATCACCAACTGTAGCTGAGAAACAGGCTCAGGGATTGGTTGGGGTGTGCTAAGCGGGCTGCAGCCCGGGCATCCTGGACATTGGGGACATGCGTCTAACAATTCCTGAAGGGTTCCGGTGAATCCCTGTAGTGGTTCAGGCCAGGGATGTTACACTTTCTGTCTCTACATCTTCTATCTAGAAGGGGAAGAGATAAAGTCTCTCATTATTAACTTTTTTTCTCCTCGAGAGGGTAAACTTTCATCTTTAATTTAAGCTGTTCTGCAACAGCTATATCATTAATGATTTGCAACGGCTATATTAATTGTTGTTCTGCAACGGCTATAACATTAATGTGAGGCAGTGATAATTTAAACAAAAGAAGGGCAGCAATATATAAGTAGAATTAAATCAGAATATTGTTGAGAATATTAGTCGAGCTGAGAATCTCTAAATTATAAAGCTGATAGAAATTCGTCGAGCTCAGCTTCAAGTTCGTCGATCTGATAATTGAATTCATCGTTCTGAGCTTCTGTTGAAGATTCATCGAACGCAGACTTGAGATCGTCGAACGCAGCTTTTCGTCGACCGCTGAGATGGGCTGGATCTCGTCGACCACTGAATATAATTCATCGACCGCAAAGCGCCGCTCGTCAACGCAGATAGTCGTTCGTCGAACGCAGAGAACTTGTATTATTTATATATTATTTTCTCCTGTATATTATTTTTATATATATATATATATTTCTCAGCCTTCTATCTTAATGGGATTTGATCGATCACAGAATGAATGTAAATATGGATCACGACTCAAATCAAAAACTAAGGTTCCAACAATCTCCACCTATTTGGCTTGGGATCCTAATCCAAATTAAAACTGGGTGTTCTAACAATCTCCCCCTATTTGGTTTAGGATACCTAAGCATAAAAAAAGATATTGAATAACTTAAAGCATTAGGATCAGAGATTATAGAAGAATTTATTGTTCTTTTTGAAAATATTTAACCATAAATTATATTATTTCTTCTTCTTTTAAAATACATTTAAGCAATTCTGATTCCTAGATTTTGATTTAAATAGGGTTTTAATATTATGAATTGCTACAGCTGTTAATGGATTCTAAGGAATTTTAAAATCAGAAAAACATTGCCTGATACCTTCCTTCTATAGAATCCCCTATCAGAAGAGACTCACGCTCAGTGCCCTGATTATTTCTTATCTATGCAATCTGAGTAGAATGCTCAACATGATTTTGGAGAAAATCTGTAAGAACATTGAAGTTATCTAATTTTGTTTTTAAGATAGAAAAATTCAAATGAATCATATAACTGCTTATTTAATTATAAAAGTTTAAGATAGAAAAAAATGCCTTATAATTAGATATATTGGCCTTTTTATCTCATTGAAATATAAATTTAAAAAACTAAACTGCTTTCTAGATTTTGTTTTAACATAAAGAAATTCAGTAATTTCTACAGAGTCTTTTACTTCTTTTTCCTTACAAGTTTATTCAAATTTATTTTTCAATGAAATATTTTGTTCTTCTGATATTTTTAAATCTTCTTTAAGTTTGTTATATTCAGAAGTCAAATTATTTATTTTTGTTAACTCTGTTCTGAGAGTTTTATTTCTTTCTCAGGTTCTATTAAATCTGTATATGGTAATTTGAAAACAGATTTGAATTGATCAGAGGTAAAATTAAAATTTGAAGTTACCTCAGTTACCTCATTTTCATTAGATTCAGATTCTGCATCTGAGTGGTGGTTTGAGCCATATATGGCCAACATGCAAAATCTTCTGGCCTTTTGTTCTTCTTCTTCTTCTTCTTCTTCTTCTTCACATGGAGTAGATGATGGTTCTGCATCAAAAATACAGTTAGTGGAAGAAGGTTCAGTTACCATTCTTGTGAGGGAGTTCCAGATGCCTCTTGCTGAAGTGCAGTCATCAACTCTTTGAAGAATGTCATTTGACATTGATTGAGCTAATTTGTCCATAGCCTTGGCATCAGCACTTTTCATCTTCCTTTGATCATCTGTTGATGTTGATGATGGAGGTCCTGTCAAAATAGAATTATAGATTTCTTCATCTATGGCATTCATATATAATTTAATTCTAGCTTGCCATAAAAAAAATCTATTTAAATTACAGATTGGTGGACTAGTGATTGAAAATTCTGCTTGTGCCATTAGATTTTAGAAAAACCTGTTAAAAAAACTTAAGAACTAATTAATCTTTATGATTCAGGTGTTAGCCTGTATATAAAATCAACTACCTTCTGATACCAATTGAAAGTGCAATTGAGTATCAGTTGAAAGTGATTAATATAATCAACCTTGCTTTGATACCAATTGAAGGAGAGTTTAGTTCTTAATGTTAAAACTTTTTGCTTATTTAAAATAGTGATATATAAATGTGTGTAGTTAAGTGAGTTATAGAACTAAAATACTAATCACAGATATCACAGCACAGCAAAATATGCATAACACAGACGACACAAGAAATATAGTAGTTCACCACTAAACCTGGGTACATCTACTCTTCTACCACACTTGGTAGGAATCCACTACAGGTTGTTGATCAGGTGCCCTGCCACCAAGGGAGTTTTGATCTGGTGTCCACACACCAAGTGAGCTTTTGATCAGGTGCTCTAACCCAACTACAGGTTTTTGATTAGGTGCCCTGCCACCAATGGCTGTAACTTTTGAAGGGAGTTATAACCCTTTATATGGGTAAAAGAAAACAGAAAATATATTGTTCTTCTTTTTCTGAGAAGACTCTAGAGATCCTGATAGGTTGTTGAGAATGGATCTTGATGATGTTGAAGAAGAGATCCCCTGACTTGATTAGTGTTGAGGAAGCTTCTTTACTTGATTGTAATAACTCTTTTTCTTCTTCTGCAGTTTTGATACTGAGCAAGTGATCTTGATTGGTGTCTCAGGATGAAGATGTTCTGCAGAGAAGAGTTAGCAAAAAGAAGATAAATAATATATGTTGTTCTTATTAAGAACTTTGTAGATCTGCTTCTTCTTTTTGCTTCTCTATCTAAGTGTAATCTGGAGAGCCTTTTCTCTTATGTTGAGTTATTAACTTTCTTCCTTCTCTCTTTCTATCTCTATATCTTCTATCTAGAAGGGGAAGAGATAAAGTCTCTCTTTATTAACTTTTTTTTCTCCCCCAGAGGGTAAACTGCCATCTTTAATTTAAGCTGTTCTGCAACGGCTATATCTTTAATGTTTTGCAACGGCTATATTAATTGTTGTTCTGTAACGGCTATATTAATTGTTGTTCTGCAACGGCTATAACATTAATGTGAGGCAGTGATAATTTAAACAAAAGAAGGGCAGCAATATATAAGTAGAATTAAATCAGAATATTGTTGAGAATATTAGTCGAGTTGAGAATCTCTAAATTATAAAGCTGATAGAAATTCGTCGAGCTCAGCTTCAAGTTCGTCGATCTGATAATTGAATTCGTCGTTCTGAGCTTCTATTGAAGATTCGTCGAATGCAGGCTTGAGATCGTCGAACGCAACTTTTCGTCGACCGCTGAGACGGGCTGGATCTCGTCGACCGCTGAACGAATATAATTTGTCGACCGTGAGCGTCATTCGTCGAATGCAGATAGCCGTTCGTCGAACGCAGAGAACTTGTATTATTTATATATTATTTTCTCATGTATATTATTTTTATATATATATTTTTCTCAGCCTTCTATGGTACACGGGAAAAAATAAAACAAGAAATGGAGTAGGTATTATTGTAGATACTACTTGGAGGGATGGAGTTGTTGGGGTAAGCAGAAAAGGTGATAGAATCTTAGCTCTTAAATTAATCGTAGGAAAGGAAACTATTAATGTAATTAGTGCTTATGCGCCACAAGTAGGATTAAATGAAGCTATTAAAGTACAATTTTGGGAAGACTTAGATGATTTGGTAAGAGAAATCCCACAAAGCGAGAAAATTTTCATTGGAGGAGACTTAAATGGACATGTAGGGAAGCAAAATACGGATTATACAGATGTTCATGGAGGATTTGGGTATGGAGAAAGAAATGAAAAAGGAAGAACCATTCTAGACTTTGCCATAGCACATGAGCTAATTGTGACAAATACGTTCTACATAAAGAGGGAAGAACACTTAATTACGTTCAAGAGCGGACAAAATAAGTCACAAATTGACTATGTTATGACTCGCAAAATGGATAAAAAGATTTGTAAGGATTGCAAAGTCATACCAGGAGAAAGTTTGACAACGCAACATAGGCTAGTGGTGCTGGATGTGCAAATTAAATATAGTAACTTTAAGAGAAAGACAAAAGTGTTGCCAAAAATTCGGTGGTGGAACTTGATGAAGGAAAAATAGGTTGCTTTCAAGGCAGCAATTATAGAACGACTAGTTGATGATCCTTATGTTGATCCTAGTGTCGCATGGGAAGTTATGTCTTCTCATTTAAGGATAAGTGGAAAGAACGTACTTGGAGAGTCAAAAGGTCGCGCGCCCCCACAAAAAGAATCTTGGTGGTGGAAAAAGGAAGTGCAAGACAAAGTGAGGGCAAAGAGGGCCAGCTACAAAACATTATATGCTTGTAGGAATGATGAAAACTTGACAAAGTATAAAGTCGCCAAGAAAGAAGCTAAAAATGCAGTAAGTAAAGCAAGAAGTCAAGCTTATGAAGAATTTTACAAACGACTAGATACCAAAGATGGAGAGCGCGATATATATAAAATTGCTCGAGCTAGAGAGAGGAAGACAAGAGATTTAAGCCAAATTAAATGCATAAAAGATGAAACAGATACGGTTTTGACGGATGATGTGGCTATTAAGGAGCGATGGAAAAGATACTTTTATCAACTATACAATGAAGGAAAAGATAATGAACTGAACTTGGAAGAGTTAAGTAAATCGGAGGAGTATAGAGACATAACTTTTTATCGTAAAATTCAAGCATCAGAGATAGATGATGCTCTGAAGAAGATGAAAAATGGAAAGGCGGTTGGACCAGACGATATACCCATTGAAGTATGGAAATGCTTAGGGAGGGAAGGAATTTTATGGCTTACAAGTTTCTTCAATAAGATACTGAAGACAAAAAGGATGCCAGACCAATGGAGAGAAAGTATTTTGGTACCTTTGTATAAGAACAAAGGAGATATACAAAATTGTGTCAATTACAGGGGAATTAAATTAATGAGTCATACTATGAAACTATGGGAACGAGTAATAGAGAGACGAGTTAGACGAGAGACTAGCATCTCAGAGAATCAATTTGGATTCATGCCAGGGAGGTCAACCATGGAAGCTATACATCTCTTGAGGAGACTCATTGACAACTATCGGGAAAGACAAAAAGATTTGCATATGTTGTTTATCGATCTGGAGAAGGCGTATGATAGGGTTCCAAGAGAGGTCTTGTGGAGAGTCTTAGAAAAGAAAGGTGTAAATGTATCATACATTGACGTAATCAAAGATATGTATACAAATTCAGTGACCAGGGTGAGGACATCTGGAGGATTAACACAGGAATTCCCTATCGCTGTTGGCTTACATCAAGGGTCAGCTTTAAGCCCATACCTCTTTACCCTTATCTTAGATGAGCTCACCGGACATATCCAGCAAGCAATACCTTAGTGTTTATTATTTGCAGATGATATTATTTTGGTCGATGAGACGCGCGAGGGTGTAAACGCGAAACTGGAATCTTGGCGAGACACTTTAGAAAAGAAGGGTTTTAGGTTGAGCAGGACAAAGACAGAGTATATAGAGCTTAAATTTAGTAGTGCAAGAAGGTCAGATGACTCCGTCATAAATTGGGTGACCAAGATATTTCCCGCAGTGTGTGCTTTAAATATCTGGGATCGATAATTCAAAAAGATGGAGGTGTAGATAAAGATGTGATTCATAGAATCCAAGCAGGTTGGTTGAAGTGGAGAGGCGCGTCTGGGATCCTATGTGATCGTAAAGTACCACTAAAACTTAAAGGCAAGTTTTACCGTACTGCAATTAGGCCTGCAATGCTCTACGGTTCTGAGTGTTGGGCAGTGAATGGTGCACACGAGCAAAAATTGGGAGTCGTGGAGATGAGAATGCTTAGGTGGATGTGTGGTCACACGAGACTGGATAAAATTAGGAATGAATGTATCAGGGATAAGATAGGAGTGGCGCCAATTGTAGAGAAGATGCGAGAAGCTCGTTTAAGATGGTTTGGACATGTACATAGGAGACCATTAGAGGCACCTGTTAGGCGTTGTGAGAGTTTAGTCACTAGACATGTTAAACGGGGGAGGGGTAGACCAAAAAAGACTTGGAATGAAACTATAAAGAAAGACATGATGTACTTAGGCATTAATGAGACTATGCTTAAAGATAGGACGCAATGGCGACAGAGGATCCATATAGCCGACCCCACTATGGTGGGATAAAGGCTTGAGTGTTGTTGTTGTTGTTGATTTTTCTCAGCCTTCTATCTTAATGGGATTTGATCGATCACAGAATGAATATAAATATGGATCACGCCTCAAATCAAAAACTAAGGTTCCAACACAATGTACTTGCTGATTCAATAAGTGTTCTATTTTTCCTTTCAGCTACCCCATTTTGTTGAGGAGTTCTAGGAGCAGAGAAACATTGTCTGATCCCTTCTTTTCCATAGAATTCTCTCATCAGAAGAGATTAAAACTCAGTGCCATGATCACTTCTGATCAATGCAACTAGAGTAGAATACTCAATCTTGATGGACCTGAGAAAGTCTGTCAGAACACTGAAGGTGTCAGACTTGTTCCTAAGAAAGAACACCCAAGTGAATCTTGAGAAGTCATCTACAATAACTAAAGTGTAATGCTTCCCTCCTAAACTTTGTATTGCAGTAGGTCCAAAAAGATCCAAATGCAGTAAGTACCAAATCCTAGGTGAGTCACTCTTGGATACAGATTTAAAACTACTCTTAGTCTGCTTACCTAATTGACAAGCCCTGCAGAGTCCTTCCTTCTTGTATGAACCAGAAGGCAGTCCTCTAACAAGATTGTCCTTAGAAAGCTTAGATAAAGTTCTAAGGTTAATATGTCCTAGCCTTCTACGCCATAATTCATTTGTTTTACTTATATAATTAAATAAACAAATATCTGAATTGGCAGAGTCAAAATTGACTAGATAAACGTTTCCATGTCTAATAACAAATAATACATTTATGTTTTTATTATTGGTAATAAGACATCAGGAGTGGTTAAAAGTTACCTGATAACCTTCATCACATAACTGGCTTATGCTGATGAGGTTATGCTTCAGACCCTTGACATAAGCTACCTCTTTGAAGGTGACTGCTCCAACTTTGATTTGTCCAAAACCTTTGGTTTGTCCACAGTTGGAGTCTCCAAAGATCACTTTGGGTCCAAGCCTTGCCTTGTAGTTTCTTAGGTTGGCCTTGTTTCCTGTCATATGCTTTGAGCACCCACTATCCAAGTACCATTGTTCTTTTATTTTTGGATAGCCCTGTACCTACAAAACAGAAAACATTCTAGTTGTTCTTGACTCAGACTACCTTGGGTCCTTTTGTTTTTCCACAAAATTCTGAAATGAAAGACATCTCAGGCTGATCCTTGTAGCCTTGTGGATGATATCTCCTTGGAGGAATTATCCACTCAGCAAAAGGATTTCTAGTATATTGAGAATAGGAATTCTTCTGAAATTCAGTACATTTTTCGTTCGACGAATTATGGTGAATTCGTCGATCGCCGTTCGACGAAGTGAAGTGCTTTCGTCGAGCGCCGTTCGAATAATAACTATACTGAAAATCTGTCTTCAGAGTTCGTCGATCTCCGTTCGACGAATTCATGTAATTTCGTCGAGCTCCGTTCGACGAATTCATGTAATTTCGTCGAGCTCCGTTCGACGAATTCAGTTGAATTCCTTTATTCTTAATATTCTTGCTTGAGATATTCTTCCTAACAACTACTACCTTTTTGTTCTTAGCAGAAATGAATTTTACTGGTGTAGATAAGATGTTTTTCTTAATAAGATGTGGCTCACTTTCTAACACCTCCCCTGTAATGACTATATAATATTGGTCCGGCCGGGACCCACAGCATATAACCGCCACAGCTTCAGTATTAAATGATGATATAACTACCCAACTCAAAACTCAGATAACACAGCGGAAACAAAACTAAGAAACACAGAGATTGTCCACAACTACATCGGAGTAAAACCGGCCTTAAGGCCTTACAAAACCAGTGTTCAAGTCATCAAACATTCAACACACATAAGAAATCCCAAAAGGGGAAAACTAGCTTCACTAAGCTACCTCAGCATGCAAGCCGGAAATAACAAAAGACAAGTACAGAATGGCAGGGAAGCTAAGTAAACACTTCATGAAGCTTTAGACCTTTTTGGCCTGCGAGCTGGTTCCGTCCTGCGATCCTTGGCCTGCATCCAAATCACAAAGAGCGGTAAACGAGGGTCAGCTATGGCTGACCACAAATAGTGTAACAACACCCCTCCTCCCGGTCGTCCTAGCGGACCCCGGGGAACAACATCACCCTGCAAGTCAGCACTTTGTATGCACATGTATATAAGGAAAAACAACATAAACAACAGGCATGAGTGTCACAACCATCATCCATGTTTCTATGTTGAGCAAGTAATAAAAGGGGCTTACAAATGCAATATGAATGCAACCCGGGTTTCACCCAAGGCACCCTAAAGCGTATAAATCTAAAACATCATCATACATCAACAACACAACCATGGGGTACTCGACATTTCCCCAAAGGGCATCGTAGCCCAAGGCCAAGAACTCACGCTGTGACCCACCGCGCCTGGCCCACCATGCCATCGGGCTTGTCAGACAGCTCACATGTTCTTGCCGCCAATATTGCGTACAGCACAATCACGGGGTACTCAACACTTCCCCCAAAGGGCATCGTAGCCCAAGGCCAAGAGCTCACGCTGTGACCCACTGCGCCTGGCTCACCATGCCATCGGGCTTGTCAGATAGCTCACTTGCTCTTGCCGCCAACACTGAAGGGACTTGTCTTGTCGGGACACTCTCCACACATGAATTCCGGCATTCACGAGATAGCCAGCCGACCACAAAGACCAAATCACACCTTCGCACATCACTAGGCATCACACGCCTCACAACCAGCACATTATTTCCCCGCCCGAAAACCAACATTCGTTGACATATGAAACTACAAGGACATCACGACGACGAGTTCACCGTATTCAGATTTCTAGCAAAATCCCTAAAATGCACGTCAATCAACATCACCGAATCGGACCAACGTTCGCGAATCCGACTTCAACCACAATGCCTAATCCACTAACGGAGCGGATTTCTAGTGCAAATCATGTCGGGGACGGACTCAATCAACCTGATGGTTCCTCTTGAACCAATGCGACCCAGATCCCTCTCACTCGACAGATCCGATGCCAAAATGCAGAAAATAAAGAGGAAAAAGGGATGTCATGCACGCATCCTAAAGACCGGGAGGAGAAATGTCATTACCTTTTGAGATTTCCTCCTAGCCATGGGAAACTTGCACAAAAATGGAGGAGAAGAAGCGCCTCGACGTCCCCTACGCGATGCCGTCCTTGGATTGGCGAACGGAGCTCCGAAGCTCCAACAATGGCGGGAACTAGCTCTTTTCCTCCTCCAAACCCCTCCTCTCTCTCAAGCCCTCAAAACCCAAAAATGAAAAGGAATGATGAATGGAAACCTTCTCAACCCTACTTAGGGTTCTCCCACGAACCCCTCACAGCCGTCCGATCAAGATCTAAACCAAACGGACGCCCAGATTTAGCTATTTACGAATCTGGTTCCGCCAGCTATCGCACGGCGGTAGCGCTAACGCGCCGCGCTAGCTCCGCGAACACCCTTGCCGTCTCAGCGGCTCCCAGCGGAGAAGACCTAACGCCAGCGGTAGGTCTATCGCCCCGCGCTAGCAGCAGATCTCGTTTTTTACTTTCTAACCACCTTCTACCGTGCCGCGCTAGCACTACCGCGTCGTGCTGGTGCCTTCGACGAAAACGCGCCCCGTCGATGTTCATCGACCCCTCGCATTTAACTACCGCCGGCGGTAGTACCTACTGTCCGGCATTAACTCGCATAACAGCAAAAATTGGGGTGTTACAACTCCACCCCCCTTAAAAGAATTTCGTCCTCGAAATTGCAAAAACTGAAACAGAAAACCTCGATGCATACCTGATGCAAAGAGTTCTGGGAAGTCTTTTCGCATCTCTTGCTCACGCTCCCAAGAGAATTCATCTCGCCCGCAACTGTCCCATCGCACCTTTACAAGCCAGACTTCCTTGTTACGCAACTGCCAGACTTCCGAGTCCTCCACGCAGATCGGACGAACCCTCATCCTCAGATCCTCCATCACCGGCACCACCGCCGCTTCGACCACGACGCTTGGCTCTACCAAAGCTTTCCTCAGCACAGAGACATGGAAAACATTATGTAATCCACTCAGCTCGGCGGACAATGTCAAACGATAGGTTGCTTCGCTTATACGCTCCGTAACCTCGAACGGACCCAAATATCTCGGACTCAACTTCTTGAGTTGCCGCACACGCGAAACGCCCTTGAACGGCTTAATCTTCAAGTAGACCATGTCGCCCACTGCAAACTCCACATTTCTATGGCGCGCGTTAAAATACTTCGCTTGCCGATCCTGAGCAACCTTCATGCGCTCCTGAATCGTCCGCACGATCTCGCAAGCATCTGCCACCACTTGCTTTCCCAAAAGCTTAGTGTCTCCCGCCTCTGTCCAAGACATCGGCATTCGAAACCTCCTTCCATACAATGCTTCGTATGGCGCCATCTTGATACTCGCCTGGAAGCTATTATTATAAGCAAACTCCACCATGAAAAGGTGGTCTTCCCAACTCCTACCAAAGTCAATAGCACACATCCTCAACATATCCTCCAAAGTATGGTTCGTTCACTCCGTCTGACCATCTGTCTGCGGATGGAACGCGGTACTAAACTTGAGCTTGGTGCCTAAACTTTTTTGCACTAACCTCCAGTCCTTCGACGTGAACCGCCCATCGTGATCACTAACAATGCTCTTAGGAATCTCGTGCAACCGCACAATATTTCGAACATAAAGCTCCACGAGCTTCTCCAAGCCATCGCCCTTCTGATTCGGAATGAAGTGAGCCACCTTGGTCAGGCGATCCACTATCACCCAAATCACATCGTTACCCTGCTGTGATCGAGGCAAACCATGCACAAAATCCATGGAGATATCGTCAAATTTCCATTCGGGGATAGGAAGAGGCTTCAAGAACCCGCCGGGCCTTTGGCACTCAGCCTTCACTAAAGCACAAGTCTGACACCGGCTTACATACTCAGCTACATCCCGCTTCATCCCAGGCCACCAAAAGGATGTCTTCATGTCATTTCAATCCAGTTCAACCGGGCCACACTAGACTCACCTCTAGCCACACAAGCAATGTCAAGAGACTCCAAGTCTCGCACCAAACGCTCGTCATGCGCCTCAATCCAATTACCTTGCCTGGATTACTTCCTACTCAAGGCACTCGCCACCACGTTGGCTTTGCCTGGCGTATACTGAATCTCCACGTCGTAGTCCCCGAGGAACTCGACCCACCTACGTTGTCGCATATTCAGATCCTTTTGGTCTAGGAGATACCTCAGGCTTTTGTGATCCGTGAAGATCTCCACCTTTGCACCATATACGTAGTGCCACCACAATTTTAACGCAAAGATTACCGCCGCCAACTCCAGATCATGGATGGGGTAATTCCTCTCATGAGTCTTTAACTGTCTTGACCCATAAGCTATCACATTGCTGTGTTGCACCAGCACGCAACCCAAACTGCAACCTGATGCATCACTGAAAATCTGAAATCCTTCCGTCCCACTGGGAAGACTAAGGATCGGAGAAAACATCAACCTTTCCTCCAAATTCTCAAACGCACGGGCACACTCTGGCGTCCACATGAACTTTTGGTCCTTGCGAGTAAGTGTGGTGAGGGGCAATGCCACCCGCAAGAAGTTCTCCACAAACATTCTGTAATAACCGGCTAGTCCAAGGAAACTCCAGACTTTCGCCACGGTTCTCAAAACAGGCCAATCTCTAATGGCTTCAATCTTCGCCGGATCTACCGCCACCCCATCTCCACTGATCATGTGACCCAAAAATGCCACCTTCTCGATCCGAAACTCGCACTTCGAGAACTTAGCATAAAGCTGGTTCTCCCTTAGAGTCTGCAATACTAGCCTCAAGTGAGACTCATGCTCCGCTTCCAATTTCGAATATACCAAAATATCATCTATGAACACCACCACAAACGAATCCAAATACGGTCGAAAAACCCTGTTCATCAAATCCATGAACACAGATGGCGTGTTCGTCAGTCCGAACGGCATCACCGAAAACTGATAGTGGCCATACCGAGTCCCAATCGCTGTCTTGGCAATGTCCTCTTCTCGAATCTTCAACTGGTAGGACTTCAAGTCCAACTTGGAGTGCAGCACCGACCCCACTAACTGGTCGAACAAATCATCGATTTGGGGAATCGTATATTTATTCTTGACGGTCAACTTATTTAGCTCACGGTAGTCAATGCACAACCGCATACTTCCGTCCTTTTTCTTTACGAACAATACCGGCGCGCTCCACGGCGAAGAGCTGCGCCAAATGTAACCTTGCTCTAACAATTCTTGCAACTGGACCTTAAGCTCGGCCAGTTCCTTCGGTACCATCCTAAATGGAGGACGCGACACTGGCCTCGCACCCGGCACCAACTCTATCGAAAAATAGATTTCACGCTGAGGAGGTGCTCCCGAAAGCTCCTCGGGGAATACATCCTCAAACTCTTCCACCACCGGAACATCTCCAATAGCCAACCTTGTGGAGTGAGTCTCCAACAAAGCTAAGAACGCCTCGCCTCCTTGGTTTACCGCACGCCTCACTTGCATGGCAGAAATCAGGGAGTAAGCCACTCCGCTTAGGCCTTCAAACTTGACCTCTGCTCCACTCTTGCCTCTCAGGGTTACCATCTTCAACTGGCAGTCGATACTAGCTCGCTGCTCTGCAAGCCAGTCCATCCCTAAGATAACGTCAAATTCGGCCAGTGGCAGAATCACTGCTACCAACTCGAAATTACAATTTCAAAATTGCAACACAATGCGCCCTTTCCTCACGGTGGTCATGAAAGACCCATTCGGCATGCGCACGCTCAGCTCCACCTCTGCCTCGATAGACTCAGCGCCAATCCTCTGGATAAAGCTTTCCGTGAGAAAAGAGTGTGATGCTCCCGTGTCGAACAACACTCGAGAGGGGTAGCATGAAACTAGCACGAAACCTAACCACGTGCATAACAAACATAAAAGGCCGCAAACTACATTACTGAAATGAACGAAAACTTAAACTTTTCGTACTTGTCACCACGTCGGGTTGACGAATCGCTTCCTGCTGCCCAAGATTATACGCTCTAGGCTGCACCGGAGGGAACCGCGAAGCACTAGGCTCTATCGCCTTCCTTTTTCCACAACACTAGGGCCAGAAAGCACTGATTGTTCCTGCCTCGGCTCTGGATCAGCTCCGCCCGCGTTACAAAACCGACTTATGTGACCCACCTTGCCACACATGAAACAAGTAAACGGACCTTTGGAGTGAAAATCTCCCGAAGGTGCGCCACTTCTCTCCCCAGGCCCACTAGGACGGGGCTTCTTCTTCCATCGGTTGCCCTCGGACTTCCACTGAGACTGAGACTGAGAAGGCTTTCCTTCTCCCTGCTTTGCCGCAAAACCCTTTCGTCGCTGGGTTCGCTCTAGGTCGCTTTCTAATGTGCGAGGGGCTTCGACCAACTCATTAAATCCTGCGCTCTTTAAGGCTATCAATGGCTTCCTTAAATTCTCTCTTAGACCTTGATAGAAGAGATTGTCCCTCACTTCATCGTCTGCCATAGTCGTTCCCACATAACGACCCAACCGAGTGAACTCCTGCAGATACTCGTCAACTGTCTTTTCACGCTGCACCAAATGCAAGAACTGTCGCTGCAGTGCTAACCTCGTCGAAGATGGAATATAACGCTTGAGGAAGGCATTCCCGAACTCCTCCATGGACGGAACGCGCCCAAGGAAATGGAGACCGTTGTGATTCACCCACCACAGCTTCGCATCGCCCTCTAACATGAAGCTCGCGAAGTGGGACTGCCTCTCCGTTGGGGTCTCTACTGCCTTCAAAAGTTCCTGGATCCTCGAAAGCCAATCTTCGGCATCCGTTGGAGTGCCAACTCCCTTGAATGTCGGAGGATGGAAACTCAAGAAGTACTTCATAAATCGATCACCCATCCCATAAGCTCTCTCCGCTAAAGGCTCTGCTTGCCTCACTCCAACCTCCGGTGTATCTGGTGTAGCTTCCGGAGTAACAGGAGTCGTAACTTGCACCACAGGCGTCGGAACCCATGGCATCGCTGTAGCTTGAGCTGCTATCATTGCTTCCGCAAGCATGCGGCAGAAATCAGCTGGGGACATGCCCATAATCATGAGGCCCGGAGCAGTAGCACTGCTTCCCGAAGGCTCCTCTTGCCTTCTCGACGTCTGCGCATCGTCACCAACATCCTAGCATAAGCAAGGAAAAAGAAGACTCATCAAATTCTATTCGCAAGACTCGAACGCAGGGATACTCATGATCCCGCACAATACACCTATGTGGACAACCTCTTTACGCGGTCCAAATACACTAGACCTCGCACGAATACTAAACCTCCCTCTGATACCAAATTGTAATACCTCCCCTATAATGACTATATAATATTGGTCCGGCCGGGACCCCACAGTATATAACCGCCACAGCTTCAGTATTAAAAGATGATATAACTACCCAACTCAAAACATAGATAACACAGCGAAAACAAAACTAAGAAACACAGAGATTGTCCACAACTACATAGGAGTAAAACCGGCCTTAAGGCCTTACAAAACCAGTGTTCAAGTATTCAAGTCATCAAACATTCAACACACACAAGAAATCACAAAAGGGGAAAAACTAGCTTCGCTAAGCTACCTCGGCATGCAAGCCGGAAATAACAAAAGACAAGAACAGAAAGGCGGGGAAGCTAAGTAAACACTTCATGAAGCTTTAGACCTTTTTGGCCTGCGTGCGAGCTGGTTCCGGCCTACGATCCTTGGCCTGCATCCAAATCACAAAGAGTGGTAAACGAGGGTCAGCTATGGCTGACCACAAACGGTGTAACAACACCCCTCCTCCCGACCGTCCTAGCGGACCCTAGGGAACTACATCACCCTACAAGTCAGCACTTCATATGCACATGTATATAAAGAAAAGCAACATAAACAACAGGCATAAGTGTCACAACCATCATCCTCATTTCTATGTTGAGCAAGTAATAAAAGGGGACTACAAATGCAATATGAATGCAACTCGGGTTTCACCCAAGGCACCCTAAAGCGTATGAATCTAACACATCATCATACATCAACAACACAACCATGGGGTACTCAACATTTCCCCAAAGGGCACCGTAGCCCAAGGCCAAGAACTCACGCTTTGACCCACCGCGCCTGGCCCACCATGCCATCGGGCTTGTCAGACAGCTCACATGTTCTTGCCGCCAACATTGCGTACAACACAACCACGGGGTACTCAACACTTCCCCCAAAGGGCATCGTAGCCCAAGGCCAAGAGCTCATGCTGTGACCCACTGCGCCTGGCCCACCATGCCATCGGGCTTGTCAGACAGCTCACTTGCTCTTGCCGCCAACACCAAAGGCACTTTTCTTGTCCGGACACTCTCCACACATGAATTCCGTCATTCACGGGATAGCCAGCCGACCACAAAGACCAAATCACACCTTCGCACATCACTAGGCATCACACGCCTCACAACCCGCACATTATTTCCCCGCCCGGAAACCAACATTCATTAACATATGAAACTACAAGGGCATCACGACGACGAGTTCGCCGTATTCGGATTTCTAGCAAAATCCCTAAAATGCGTGTCAATCAACATCACTGAATCGGACCAACGGTCGCGAATCCGGCTTCAACCACAATGCCTAATCCACTAACAGAGCGGATTTCTAGTGCAAATCATGTCAGGGACGGACTCAATCAACCCGATGGTTCCTCTTGAACGAAGGCGACCCGGATCCCTCTCACTCGACGGATCTGGTGCCAAAATGCAGAAAATAAAGAGGAAAAAGGGATGCCATGCACGCATCCTATATACTGGGAGGAGAAATGTCGTTACCTTTTGAGATTTCCTCCAAGACATGGGAAACTTGCACAAAAATAGAGGAGAAGAAGCGCCTCGATGTCCCCTACGCGCTGCCGGTCTCGGATCGGCGAACGGAGCTCCGAAGCTCCAACAATGGCGGGAACTAGCTCTCTTCCTCCTCCAAACCCCTCCTCTCTCTCAAGCCCTCAAAACCCAAAAATGAAAAGGAATGATGAATAGAAACCTTCTCAGCCCTACTTAGGGTTCTCCCACGAACCCCTCACAGCCGTCCGATCAAGATCTAAACCAAACGGACGCCCAGATTTAGCTATTTACGAATCTGGTTCCGTTAGCTACCGCGCGGCGGTAGCGCTAAAGCGCCGCGCTAGCTCCGTGAATACCCTTGCCATCTCAGCGGATCCCAGCGGAGAAGACCTAACGCCAGCGGTAGGTCTATCGCCCCGCGCTAGCAGTAGATCTCGTATTTCACTTTCTAGCCACCTTCTACCGCGCCGCGCTAGCACTGCCGCACCACTCAAGTGCCTTCGACGAAAACGCGCCCCGTCGACGTTCGTCGACCCCTCGTATTTAACTACCGCCGGCGGTAGTACCAACCGCCCGGCGTTAACTCGCAGAACAGCAAAAACTGGGGTGTTACACACTTGATGATGCACCCAAGCCCAGTTTGCCACTAAGGCTGGCATTCACTGTGCATGTGATGTCCATCAGTTTGATACTTCTCCCATTGAGGGATTCTTCAAACTTCTTAGCTTCAGATAACTTGTTCTCAATGAGAACAATGTGTTCTCTCGAGGCAGCCAAATCTTTCTTAAGATTGACATTTTCTTCACTTAGTTGGTTCATTTCAGCCAACTTGCCTCTGAGAGAGATTATCTCTTTCTCAGATTTAATTAAATCTAAACAAAGAGCTCTAAATTCATCTTTGAATTCATTTGAATTGAAATCAAAGTTAGATATTACCTGATCACTGTCAGCTTTAGATTCTGATTCTTCAGAGTTGTTTCCTGAGCCATTGATAGAAATCATGCAGAAGTTTCTTTCTTCTTCATCATCACTGGAGCTAGATGATGATGCATATTCTGACTCACAGCTTGAGTCATATATAGCCATCAAGCATTGGTCCTTATCATTTGCATTTTCTTCATCTTCAGAAGAGCTGGATGAAGATTCTGATTCTATTTCACTCCATGTTTCAGCTACAAAGCCTCTTCCCTTATGCTTGTGTTTGTGAGAGGAAGGCTTGTTGGAGTGCCTTTTCTCTTCTTTCTCTTTTCTCTTCTCCTTCTTTTGGTTCTCTAGACACTCAGGTAGAATGTGTCCAGGTTTTCTGCAGCCAAAACAAAGTATTTCTTTAGAATTAGATTTGTCATACCTTGGCTTTTCTCTGGATCTTGAATCCTTCTTTCTGAAGTCTTTTCTAGCCATCTTGTAGAACCTTTTGGCTAGTAAGCTCATAAACTCCACTTCTCCTGGAGCTTTATCTTCCTCTTCAGTTGCTTGGAAAGCAATGCTCCTTTCCTTCTTGGATGTTGGTGAGGGAGTAGATTGTTCAGCTTCTCTAGACTTGTTAAGCTGCTCATAGGATTTAAGCTTGCCTAACAAGGTCTTAGTGGAGATCTCATTAAGGCTTCTGGCTTCCTTGATTGGCCAGATCCTAGAGTCCCATGTGCTGGGGAAGCACATTAATATCTTATCATTGACATCAGTGATGGAGATCACTTTGTCTAGAGATTTCAGCTCATTGATTATGAGGCTGAGTTTGTTCTACATATCTGCAACTATTTTATTTTCTCCCTTCTTGAAATTCTCATACTGGGAGATTAGATGAGATCTTCTATCTTTTCTTTCATCTACAGATCCTTTAACCATGTTGTTGAGGGAGGTCCAGATTTCCCTGGCTGAGGTGCATTCCACAACCTTTTGAAAGATGTCATCAGACATTGTCTGTGCCAATATATTCATTGCTTTGGCATCAGCATTTCTCTGCTTCTTTTGAGCTTCTGTCCACTCAGGAGGTGAAACAACATTATTTGTTGTTATTGTTTCAGCACTTGCTGTTGCTGTAGGAGTAGGGGCTCCTGTCAAAATCACATTAAAAATATCTTCATCAATAGAGTTCATATATAATCTGATCCTTGCCTTCCATAGTGCAAACTTATTTAGATTGCACATAGGAGGTCTTGTGCTTGAATATTCTTTATTCTGTGCCATGGATTTTTAGAAAAACAAAACTCTAGAGGAAATTAAGATCTAATTGATCTTTTGATTCAGGTGTTAGCCTGTAAAGAATCAACCAACCTCTGATACCAATTGAAATCTCTGATATCAGTTGAAAGTAATCTCTGATATCAAAGGAAAGGGAGGTTAGATCTTAGATTTACTCTAGAGGGGGGGTGAATAGAGTATTAAAAGTTTTTCACTTATTTTTATAGCGGAATTAAAATACTGATATTTATATGTGTATAACCGAGTGATTTATAATAACAAATAAAGAAAACACAGCACAACACAGTATAGAAAAATAAACAAGAACACATAAGACACAAGGATCTATAGTAGTTCCCCAATAAACCTGGGTACATCTACTCTTCTACCACCCTTGGTAGGAATCCACTAGGTTTTTGATCAGGTGCCCTATCACCAATGGGGTTTTGATCAGGTGCCCAATACACCAACTGCAGGTTTTTGATCAGGTGCCCTGCCACCAAACAGTTAACTTTTGAAGGGAGTTAGAACCGGTAGAAGATGAGATAAAGAGGGTTATGAAGTTCTTCTCTGTCAATAATCTTAGAGAAGACTAGTGTATTTGTTGTTGTAAAGCTCCCCCTGTCTGATAGAAAATGGTTGACAGTAGGAGGATGGAGCTTTCTCTTGAATGTAGATCTTCCTTGATAGCTGATGAATCTTAGAGACAAAGGTTTCTCAGATTATTGTTGCTCTTGAAGATTTTGAACTTGCAGCAGAATACTGAGAGAATAATGTGTTGCTGTTCTCAGAGAATAAGAGAGCTGCTACTTGAGGAAGATGAACTCTGTTTTACTTTCTTTCTGTATTCCTGACTGATTTGAAATCAAATCTTTTAATTAAGGAATAAAATATTCTGAATAGATATTCTGCAAACTGATTCAGCAAATAAACTTTAACTCTTTTCCTTTTCCATGAAAGTGTCCTTTTCCAAAATGTTCCAACGGCTACTTTCTTGAAATAAGAGAATAATAAAAGGAAAGGATTAAATCTGACTTATCTGATAGGAATAGATCCGTTGCTGATAGTCGATCTGAGTTCAGAGAATAGAATAAAACTGATCCTTCTGAAATTAACAAGCTGAAGAGAAACTTTCATCGACCTGAGAACTGAGTTCATCGATCTGAAGGTTGAGTTCGTTGACCTGAATGTTGATTTCATCGAACTGTACTTCTATTGTTGATTTGTCGAACGCAGACTGGAGTTCGTCGATCTCAAGCTGGAGGTCGTTGAACTGAGAGATAAAATCGGATAAGCTAGCTGGAATATTGAATTCGTCGAGCTGAGAATGAACTTTCATTGATCTGAACATCTTGATACTTATTCTTCGACCACCAAGTTGAGTTCGTCGAACGCAGAATGAAGTTCGTCGAACTGAAGAGATAAACTGCTGGATTGGCTGGAGAACTGAGTGCGTCGAGCTAGAGAGCAAGTTCGTCGAACGCAGAGAGAAGTTCGTCGAACGCAGAATAGAGTTCGTCGAACGCAGAACCTTGCCAAGTTCGTCGAACTGGAGCATGTCGTTCATCGAACGCGGGATGGAGTTTGTCGAACGCAGGATGGAGTTCATCGAATGCAGAAACTTGATCTTTTCCTTAAGTTCTAACAGCCTAAAACCTTGACCCTTAGACTATACATTGGGGTCAACTTAGTCCTAGTCAACAGATAGTGATCCTAGCCCAAATAAGTAATAGGGTTGTTCCAACATTTCGCCCAGGTCAGGAGAAGTTCCGAGTGAGTGCGGCCTCTCTCGCGTAGCACTCGTGCGAATGAGGCGCCTTCAAAGGCCATTCGCCCAGCAGGTGCCGGGAAGTCAGGCAGGTGGGAGGTCGGGCGAGAGGTGCCTTCGTGGACCACTCGCCTAGGGGGATTTGGGGATAAAATGACCTGAATACCCTTTGTGGGCTGCCAATAGCCCTTCAGAACAGCGGAGTTAGGCTGTTAGCAGAACAATTTGGGGTGCGATTAGTAAAACTAAAAGGCGGATTTAGGCTATTTGCAGACCGGACTAGAGAATCTATAAATAGACCCTTAAGGGCACCTTGGAGGAGACCCGATCTTTTAGGCTCTCTCCTCCTAGGCATGTTTTGGTTTTCTTCTAGTGCCCTCCAAGGTGCCCGGCTGAACATTGGTTTGGGAGGGGAAGCTCTCTAAGATCTTCCGGGTGTGTGGCGGGACCTCCCCGCTATATCCTTGGGTCTGTTCCTAATTCTTCATCCACAGTCAAGAGCGTAAATGAGGGATAAGTAGGTGCGGGCTACACCCCCAGTGGGTCCGAACTCAAAGAGACCGGTTGCCGATTTCAACAATAAGATATAGTGTAATTAAACAAATAGCCATTATATTTTATGAATTTCCATTTTTTTATAATATAGGTTAAAGTTATTGGAGTAAAAGAATGAGGTTATATTTGACAATTTTGAATGTTGCACCAAAGGCCAGTTCTTCTATATAGTAGTTAAAGATACACACACACACACGAGCGATAGACAACGGGCTTCGCCCCTACGGCAATTCGCGACAGTACCTCGACTGCGATAGATTCGAGGCTCCGCCCCTATCAATTTTTTGATGTAGCTTAAAATAAATACAATATTAATTAATCAACTTTAATAAAGTTGATTGAATTAATGATAGTTCCTTGAAAATACCGCTAATATGCCTATTGACAACATTCCTCGAATAGACCGCTGACATGTCTAATGACAGCTAACATAATAGGTATATGAAATCTACTTTTTTTTTTTGATTTTAATAGATTTTCATCGTTAGTTTTTATTTTGGGATAGTGTAATTACTTGAATAGACATTATTTTTTTTTAATATATTATAATATATGTCAAGTTGTTAAAATATAAAAATGAGGGCATAATTGTCATATATATACGAGTGACAGTGCACGGGGCCCCCCGTGCCCCGCGCGACAGTACCCGGCTCGCGGTGGCGGGTTTCGCCTACCCCCAGCAGGCGGACTTATTTTAAATTTACAGCACGGGGACTCCCCGTGCCCTGCCTGACAGTACCCGGCTCGCGATGGCGGGCTTCGCCCACCCCGCCAGGCGAACTTATTTTAAATTTTTTGTTTCATTATTTTTAATTATTTTCTTTTTTGCATTTTAAGTACATATGAACGGGTTGTGCCCGCATATGAGCGGGCTACGCTCGTATATGAGAGGACTGCTCCAGCATATGTACACTTTTATTCAAAACATATGCAGATGAGTACTTAAAATGACCGTAAAAAAATATGAATCGATATTCTTATTTTTATTTTGTAAAAAAATGTAAAATTTTACCTAAAAAATAGTCGTGTACAAAAAAAACCGGTCCGGTTGGGACCGGACCGGTTAGGACCGGCTTGGGACCGGTCCTAGTTAGGACCGGCCCGGTCCCGGACCGGTCCCAGAGGTCCCTGTTGGACATGTGTGTCACATCCCTTTGTTTGAGAATAACAAATCACATATTGTATTTGATATTGCTTGTAGTGTGTTTATAATGTGCATGAACTATAGGTGCAATATTCCACCGGCAGAAAGCAGCTTGGAACAAACTTTTGAAAGGAGCAGAGCTACCGCCAGCGCTATCGCTAACGCCAGCGCTATCGCTAGCGCTACCGCTACCGCCAGCACTACCGCTACCGCCAGGCGCTATCTCGAGTTCGTGCACAGCGACGGTTTCGCAACCGCTACCGCTACCGTCAGCGCTATCTCCCGCTACCGCCAGGCGCTATCTCCAGTTCGTGCACAGTGCCACGCCGCCGATGATTGCGCAACCGCTCCACACGAATGCTACCGCAGGCGCTAGCCACTACCGCCGGCGCTAGCTCCAAGTTCTATAAATTGGAGCTTTGCTTCTCGTTTTGGCTATCCATCCCAGAGAGGTTGCTTGTGCCACAATTCCAGTGTTGTTATGCTACCGAATATGGATCTCCCACAAAAAGCTTAAGGAGAATTCTGGAGGAGGACTACGTCACGCTACATCCGAAGGACGATCGCTTCGACCTCGCTTATACTACAGCGATCCTTCATCCTCAACTCCAGAGATCTCATATAGGGAGTTTATTATTATTTTCATTATTTCCATTCCATACTTTTGTAATCGTTTAGAGAATTCGCCTTGTGTTGGCGACTAGGTCTGGGTAGGACTTAGGGGGAAATTCGCCTTGTGTTGGCAACTAGTTCTAGGTGATTAGATCTAGGGGGCTCGAGGCCATATCCGGGGAAGGATTGGCTAGAGCGGCTTGAGGCCTTATCCGGGGAAGGATGGACTAAAGTCAACCGGTTTGTGGGGATACAAGTCGGTATAGAAAAGGAAAATAAATTTACTTTTGTACGCCTCCGATTTCTAGCGATATTGAAATCAAATTTTGTAAACACCTTTTTTATATAAATACAATCATGTCTTTATTTGTGTTTACTTGATTTCTCTCCTTTGGCGTTATCTTTAATATATTGGTTACAAAGTTTTTCAATTCAAATTACTTTAACTAAATTGTTTATTTCAATCTCTTAATCATAAAACAATTTAGTACTTATTTCTAAAGATAAAATTATGATATTCTCACAAATTAGCTAAATTATTATTTTGCCTTTCTCATATTATAAAACAATTTAGTAATTTCCATAAAATTATAAAAAGATTTTTTATTCCCTTATTCACCCCCCCCCCCCCTCCCCCTCTAAGGGCGCCGTAAGATCCAACAAGTGGTATCAGAGCGCAGGTTATTCCAAACGGTTTAAAAACCAGGAATAATGGCATCTCATGATCTCGCTTCTATTTATCGGGAAAACTTTCTTATAAATGAAAAATCTTTAGCACCACCTTTATTTGAAGGGAAAAATTATAATGGGTGGAAATTTCTTATGGAAAAATTTCTTAAGTCTTTGGATATGGAAGTATGGAATATTACTATTAAAATACCCCCAAGTACTTTAAATAAAAATGAAACGTTTTTAAATGCCAAATCAATGAATAGTCTATATTGTGCATTGCATCAAAATATTTTCAAACTAATTTATACACTTCCTACTGCTTATGAAGTTTGGAAATTTCTTGAGAATACTTATAGTCTTCCTTCTATAGATGATGAACAAGAGGAATTCCTTATGGATCCAAGAGAAGAAATCGACGAAGAATTCCTTATGGATCCAAGAGAAGAAATCGACGAGGAATTCCTTATGGATCCAAGAGAAGAAATCGATGAGGACTTATGCTTGGAGGAAGAAAAATACAACGTCACAATGTTGGACTCATTTGTTGGCAACACATCAAGCAAAAGAGAAGACGGAAACTATAGCAAGGTAAGAAAATCTAAATCTTCTCTTTTTGCAACAAATTCTATTTCTACTTCTCGTATGCTTAAAATTGCTAAATGTAAAATTTTAAAGTTAAAATTTGCTAATTCCAAATTACGTTTAGAAAATAAATCTTTAAAAGCAAACGATAAAGTAGAAACAAATATTGATGTGTTAAATTCTATTTCATGCTCTTTACTTACAATTCCTACTCCTTGTTTTGATTGCAATTCATTTAAAGAAAAATTCAAGGAAATTGAAAAAGGGCTCTTAATTTCTAAAAGGCGTAATGAAAAATTGATAGTTGAAAATGATGTTTTAACTTATAAGTTAATACAGTTAAAATCTTTTGCTGAAAAATTTCAAATATCATGTAATGAATTTCATCATAAGATTTTGAATAACAAGGATAAATTAACTTACAAAATCATTTCTAAAAAGGACCATTTTCACACAGTAAATCAAAAGGAGTTTAGTTTCAAAAAGAATTATGATCCTCACAAAATTCTTAAGAGTCATTATTATAAATCTCAATATATTTTAAATCATGACTCAAATTTAAAAACTCCTTTTCATGAAAATCAAACTATAAAATATTGTCCTTCATATTATAAGAGTGTGTTTATAAGAAAGAGTGGAAATGAAAATCATCAAAATAATAATCAATCTTTTAAAACATATTTTAACCCACTTTTTCAACAATCACTTCTTAAGAAAGACAATCACTCTTATAAACTTTCAAAGAATCAATATAATAAAATTCATGATGATTATCAACATCAAAATACTTTGAAAAATAATTTGAATAAACATAAATCTCAAATAAATTATTTTTCAAACAAATATAATCATATAAAGATGTCACATAATCATAATATGTATTTGAAATATAAACAACCAAAGTATGAATGGAGGCCCAAAATTAAAAATGAAACACTAACTCCACTTGTAAAGGCCCATTCATCACTATCTTTCCAAAAGCCTACATGATGTATTTGGGTACCCAAAGGAACCATCCCACTTGGTCCCCTTTGGATACTTAAATATTTTATTAATTAGCATCCATTCATTTGCATGAAGTAGAAACAAATAAAAATGTAATATCAATACTCTACTTCATGATATGCTTATTGTCTCTCTTTCTTTTGTTTATTTTATATTTTTTTAAACAAACATGCTATGATCACTTTATATATCATGTAATATGACTTTCATATATGAAGCCTAATGTCTATCAAATCAAATTTGAATTAAAATTGAACATTAAGTCATATTTTTTTTTCAACATCTTTGATTGTTCTTTATCCTTTTAAATCCTTTACCCTTAATTGTCTTGAATTATCATTAGAAATTGAATTTTGAAATTATTATCAAGACTATTGAAACTATTTTAAAAATTGGATTTAAATAGTTTATTAAAGAGCTTAAGCTAAAAATTAAAATGCGCAACAGTTTGATTATTTTCTATGTTATTTGATGCATTTGATAGCCCTTATTATGAAAAATATTATCAAATAAAATCGAAAACAAAAATTCATCTAAACGCATGCTTAATCTTTCAAAATGCGAGTTTACGATCGAAACTTCAAACAGCCATATCTTTTGATCCGCTCGCCTAATTTTTGCGTTTAATATATTTTCGGAAAGAGCACAAAAATCTCCATCCAATGGCAAATTAGGCTTGTTCATTTGAGTTCTCTTGGTGCTGTCAACTTGCCCAATTACAACTCCGTTTTATAAGCTATCTTAGTTTGCTTGATTTGAAAATTTATGTGTTTATGGATTTTTCATCACATGCTATCCTTAGTATAATTGTTTCATATCTTATATTATGTATGTGATGTGTGTCACCAATGGCTGCATGTAATTTAGACCTTAAAATCATCTTGCATCATTAAGATCAAATCAAAAGTTTAATCATTTCATTCTAGGTCTAAAGAAAATTAATTTGAGAACTTCTCATATTACATGCAACATAATCTCCAGTAATCATATGTAATAACATTGCACTCAAACTCATCATCCTAGCATCACTTCTTGGTTTATGCTTAAATTTATATGCTAGGTATAACATTTACAATGTTATTTAAATTTGATGATAACTATGTGATTTGAAAATATATAAAATATTAAAATTCCAACAAACACATAGTTTATGGATTAATCATTAGAATATATATATAAATATTATATCATAAATCATATATTATCATGCAAAACCAAAGATCAATAGATCCAATTATTGAATGCAAATTTTATTATAAATTTCAAAACATTCTATATGTGATCTTTGTCTTTAATATGTTTACATGATCATCATTTCTAGGCTTAAAAATCAAACATGCTTATTCAAAGAAGATCACTATATCACTATATCACAAGTCTAGAAGAATTGGAATTTACATACATCATGATGATCTAAGATATATTCTATGCCAATTTGTCTATAATCATAAATCATAATTCATGTTCTATCAAGACATATCTCAAATCGATAATAGGAATTATGAATCTTATGATAACAATTATGAATAATGTTTTCTTTACATTATTTGATGTATTGATTTGCTTTGCTAGTGATTGCATGTATCTCTCATATTTGTAGACTCTAGAATCAACTTTGTAATGAAAGTATAAATCAAACTAAATCATCACTCCATTCTAGATCTATAATTTGAAATTTTATTTTGAAATACATGCAATATTAATATTAATCTTATGACATGACATGAAACCCAGAACTCATCATACTAGCATTGTCACTTATTGAATATTAGTAATTGTGCTAGTTATCACATATCGTCATCTCATAAAAGTAAAAATAAAAACTATGCGGATTTATATAACTCATCACATTAAACAAAACCCATAGTTTTTATATCAACCCTTAGATTTAAAAGCATAGGTTGTCCAAAAGATTATTTTACCTATGAATTCATATCTCACAATAGCAGGGGCATAGGGTTGTATACATTAGAGACCTAACCTCTAAGACATGTCTTGTCCTTAACCGGGGAGGGTTCCAGTGGGGCCTTGTGAGGCACTGGGGGGAAAGAGTGCTAGGTTGAGTGTTCTCTAGTGTGCATATAGGACTAACACCCCAACCTACGGCATGTGTGCAGCTCCTCATGCCCATCCGTCACTTAGTACGGGGCTAGGGTGTAGACATTTAGTCGGGGTAGTCTTTAATCTTAGGACATACTTATATTACTCTTTGCATGATTATTTTATTTACTTATCACTTTAATCATGCATATTTTGGGTAATAAAAAAAATGGCATCTTGTGTTTGCATAATTTATCAGCTAAAAATTAAAATGCGCAACAATTTGATTATTTTCTATGTTATTTGATGCATTTGATAGCCCTTATTATGAAAAATATTATCAAATAAAATCGAAAACAAAAATTCATCTAAACGCATGCTTAATCTTTCAAAATGCGAGTTTACGATCGAAACTTCAATCAGTCATATCTTTTGATCCGCTCGCCTAATTTTTGCGTTTAATATATTTTCAGAAAGAGCACAAAAATCTCCATCCAATGGCAAATTAGGCTTGTTCATTTGAGTTCTCTTGGTGCTGTCAACTTGCCCAATTACAACTCCGTTTTATAAGCTATCTTAGTTTGCTTGATTTGAAAATTTATGTGTTTATGGATTTTTCATCACATGCTATCCTTAGTATAATTGTTTCATATCTTATATTATGTGTGTGATGTGTGTCACCAATGGTTGCATGTAATTTAGACCTTAAAATCATCTTGCATCATTAAGATCAAATCAAAAGTTTAATCATTTCATTCTAGGTCTAAAGAAAATTAATTTGAGAACTTCTCATATTACATGCAACATAATCTCCATTAATCATATGTAATAACATTGCACTCAAACTCATCATCCTAGCATCACTTCTTGGTTTATGCTTAAATTTATATGCTAGGTATAACATTTACAATGTTATTTAAATTTGATGATAACTATGTGATTTAAAAATATATAAAATATTAAAATTCCAACAAACACATAGTTTATGGATTAATCATTAGAATATATATATATGAATATTATATCATAAATCATATATTATCATTTAAAACCAAAGATCAATAGATTCAATTATTGAATGCAAATTTTATTATAAATTTCAAAACATTCTATATGTGATCTTTGTCTTTAATATGTTTACATGATCATCATTTCTAGGCTTAAAAATCAAACATGCTTATTCAAAGAAGATCACTATATCACTATATCACAAGTCTAGAAGTATTAGAATTTACATACATCATGATGATCTAAGATATATTCTATGCCAATTTGTCTATAATCATAAATCATAATTCATGTTCTATCAAGACATCTCAAATCGATAATAGGAATTATGAATCTTATGATAAAAATTATGAATAATGTTTTCTTTACATTATTTGATGTATTGATTTGCTTTGCTAGTGATTGCATGTATCTCTCATATTTGTAGACTCTAGAATCAACTTTGTAATGAAAGTATAAATCAAACTAAATCATCACTCCATTCTAGATCTATAATTTGAAATTTTATTTTGAAATACATGCAATATTAATATTAATCTTATGACATGACATGAAACCCAGAACTCATCATACTAGCATTGTCACTTATTGAATATTAGTAATTGTGCTAGTTATCACATATCGTCATCTCATAAAAGTAAAAATAAAAACTATGCGCATTTATATAACTCATCACATTAAATAAAACCCATAGTTTTTATATCAACCCTTAGATTTAAAAGCATAGGTTGTCCAAAAGATTATTTCACCTATGACTTCATATCTCACAATAGCGGGGGCATAGGGTTGTATACATTAGAGACCTAACCTCTAAGACATGTCTTGTCCTTAACCGGGGAGGGTTCCAGTGGGGCCTTGTGAGGCACTGGGGGGAAAGAGTGCTAGGTTGAGTGTTCTCTAGTGTGTGCATATAGGACTAACACCCCAACCTACGGCATGTGTGCAGCTCCTCATGCCCATCCGTCACTTAGTACGGGGCTAGGGTGTAGACATTTAGTCGGGGTAGTCTTTAATCTTAGGACATACTTATATTACTCTTTGCATGATCATTTTATTTACTTATCACTTTAATCATGCATATTTTGGGTTGTTTAAATAAAAAAAATGTCATCTTGTGTTTGCATAATTTATCAGCTAAAAATTAAAATGAGCAACAGTTTGATTATTTTCTATGTTATTTGATGCATTTGATAGCCCTTATTATGAAAAATATTATCAAATAAAATCAAAAACAAAAATTCATCTAAACGCATGCTTAATCTTTCAAAATGCGAGTTTACGATCGAAACTTCAAACAGCCATATCTTTTGATCCGCTCGCCTAATTTTTGCGTTTAATATATTTTCGGAAAGAGCACAAAAATCTCCATCCAATGGCAAATTAGGCTTGTTCATTTGAGTTCTCTTGGTGCTGTCAACTTGCCCAATTACAACTCCGTTTTATAAGCTATCTTAGTTTGCTTGATTTGAAAATTTATGTGTTTATGGATTTTTCATCACATGCTATCCTTAGTATAATTGTTTCATATCTTATATTATGTGTGTGATGTGTGTCACCAATGGTTGCATGTAATTTAGACCTTAAAATCATCTTGCATCATTAAGATCAAATCAAAAGTTTAATCATTTCATTCTAGGTCTAAAGAAAATTAATTTGAGAACTGCTCATATTACATGCAACATAATCTCCATTAATCATATGTAATAACATTGCACTCAAACTCATCATCCTAGCATCACTTCTTGGTTTTTGCTTAAATTTATATGCTAGGTATAACATTTACAATGTTATTTAAATTTGATGATAACTATGAGATTTGAAAATATATAAAATATTAAAATTCCAACAAACACATAGTTTATGGATTAATCATTAGAATATATATATGAATATTATATCATAAATCATATATTATCATGCAAAACCAAAGATCAATAGATTCAATTATTGAATGCAAATTTTATTATAAATTTCAAAACATTCTATATGTGATCTTTGTCTTTAATATATATGTTTACATGATCATCATTTCTAGGCTTAAAAATCAAACATGCTTATTCAAAGAAGATCACTATATCACTATATCACAAGTCTAGAAGAATTAGAATTTACATACATCATGATGATCTAAGATATACTCTATGCCAATTTGTCTATAATCATAAATCATAATTCATGTTCTATCAAGACATATCTCAAATCGATAATAGGAATTATGAATCTTATGATAAAAATTATGAATAATGTTTTCTTTACATTATTTGATGTATTGATTTGCTTTGCTAGTGATTGCATGTATCTCTCATATTTGTAGACTCTAGAATCAACTTTGTAATGAAAGTATAAATCAAACTAAATCATCACTCCATTCTAGATCTATAATTTGAAATTTTATTTTGAAATACATGCAATATTAATATTAATCTTATGACATGACATGAAACCCAGAACTCATCATACTAGCATTGTCACTTATTGAATATTAGTAATTGTGCTAGTTATCACATATCGTCATCTCATAAAAGTAAAAATAAAAACTATGTGGATTTATATAACTCATCAAATTAAACAAAACCCATAGTTTTTATATCAACCCTTAGATTTAAAAGCATAGGTTGTCCAAAAGATTATTTCACCTATGACTTCATATCTCACAATAGCGGGGGCGTAGGGTTGTATACATTAGAGACCTAACCTCTAAGACATGTCTTGTCCTTAACCGGGGAGGGTTCCAGTGGGGCCTTGTGAGGCATTGGGGGGGAAGAGTGCTAGGTTGAGTGTTCTCTAGTGTGTGCATATAGGACTAACACCCCAACCTACAGCATGTGTGCAGCTCCTCATGCCCATTCGTCACTTGGTACGGGGCTAGGGTGTAGACATTTAGTCGGGGTAGTCTTTAATCTTAGGGCATACTTATATTACTCTTTACATGATCATTTTATTTACTTATCACTTTAATCATGCATATTTTGGGTTGTTTAAATAAAAAAAATGTCATCTTGTGTTTGCATAATTTATCTTTTTGAGCTTAAATATTTTTGTAAAACACATGAATTTGAAAAAGCCAAAGTTTCATGCAAATTTGATCCACCTAGAGATCTCCAAAAATTCTGAAATTGCAGCATGGAACTACTCTAAGGACGCTTAATCAAAATCTAAAATCAAAAATTTAAAATTCTCAAAAAATCACGTACTATTTGTCGCGCTATCACTAGCGCCGGCGCTAGCGTGGGTGTGTGATTTTTATGATTTTTAAAATTTCTAAAATTCAACAAAAATATGCTAGTTTATTTATGCAAATTCATTTTTGTGTTTCTGTCTATTTTATTTTTGTTTTGTTTGAATTATGAAAAATCAACTATAAAAATTCAAAATTCAAAAATACAAAAAAAAAATTGTTATTTGTGTTTTATTCATTCTATGAAAAATCAACTATAAAAGTTTAAAATCTAAAAATACAAAAATATGTTTTTTGTTATTTGTGTTTTTATCCATATTTTGAAAAATCAACTACAAAAGTTTAAAATTCAAAAATACAAAAATATGTTTTTGTGATTTTCTATTTTCTTTTTTTCTCATTAAAAATGATAAAACAACAAAAAAAACTGTATGATCTTTATTGCCAATATCAAGCATGTATGAATTCTATTATTTAGAATTATTTACAATGTTAAAACATATTCTTTCAAGTTACTATAAACATTGTTTTGCTTATCATGCTTTGATATATCTATTTAAAGTGCATCAATTGTATTGAAAAATGTGTAGAACCAAGCTTAGCATGCCTCTAAGTATGAGTAAAAGTCATATGATTGATAATGATACATTTCACTCACTTATTTTGGTAATTAACATGTGTGTCTAAATCTAAAAATGCTTGCTTGTGTATTGTATTTGTACAATGAATTAAAACTTGCATAAGTTTATTGCCTACACTACATTTGAATTGCACTTATGAAATTTAGAAAAGTGGTTAAGTTTAAAAATTGGGTTTGCATAACAAGTGTATTCGGAGAATGTTGTCTCACAAATGTGAACAAAAAATTATATATGTAGACAAATATAACTCCACCAAGCACTACTTGAACCTCCTGATAAGTCTTCATAAGCATTGTAAGGTTGAGCACCTTGGAAAGAATAGTAAAGTGTCTTGTGCAAACCTTAGTTATTACACCACTTTGTTTAAAAAAAAAATTATGTGCATTAAAAGTGTGTGAAAGTAATTTACTTGTGTTTTATTGTGCACTTTACTTTGCATATGCCTTGTACTTTGTGATTTAAATCAATTGTTAACATTGCCCAAAATACACTTATGTGCACATTATTATCTTTCATAACACTTGCTCTCATGAGTATTGGATTCTAATGCTTTATTTATACTACTCTTTATATAAAAATGCACTAGATAACCTAGCATAATCTCTACAATGTTTTTGGTATTTCTTGAACTTAGAATTAAGTAACATTGTAGTATAATCTCTCTTTGATATGTTCATTTCATGCTTGGTATTTTTTATGAAAAACATTGAGATTTCAAAAAGGTTAAAACATCTTTCAACTTTTGAACTAAAACTCATATTTCTTCTTATGCTTTTCATGCTTACAAAAAGATGTTTATTATAATCTTCCGCTTTCTTACAACTCTTATCTTTATATTTGAAATCTCTTATATATGCTATGCTTAAACTCTTTATCATTATTTCTATTTCGAAAAGCTCGATCATGATATATTAATGCCTCCTTACTACCCTCACCCCACCTTCTTTTGATAATACCAAAAGAGGGAGATTAATTGAAGAAATCTATATATGAGAAATATAGATAAATAAGGGGAGACTAATTCATGAAATCTATCATTTAGGGGGAGTAACACATAAATTGCATTTATGTAGGGGGGGCATTAAGATAGGGGGAGTATGCACATTATCATGCATATCATTTACTATAGTTGCACTTTTATCTTGCTTATCTTATCTATAAACACTATTGTTGATTTCTTGCTTAGAGGATTTGTTATTATCAAAAGGGGGAGATTGTTGGACATGTGTGTCACATCCCTTTGTTTGAGAATAACAAATCACATATTGTATTTGATATTGCTTGTAGTGTGTTTATAGTGTGCAGGAACTATAGGTGCAATACTCCACTAGTAGAAAGCAGCTTGGAACAAACTTTTGAAAGGAGCAGAGCTACCGCCGGTGCTATCGCTAACGCCAGCACTACCGCCAGCACTACCGCTACCGCCAGTGCTGCCGAAGATGGATCTCCCACAAAAAGCTTAAGGAGAATTCTGGAGGAGGACTACGTCACGCTACATCCGAAGGACGATCGCTTCGACCTCGCTTATACTACAGCGATCCTTCTTCCTCAACTCCAGAGATCTCAAATAGGGAGTTTTATTATTGTTTTTCATTATTTCCATCCCATACTTTTGTAACCATTTAGAGAATTCGCCTTGTGTTGGCGACTAGGTATGGGTAAAACTTAGGGGGAAATTCGCCTTGTGTTGGCGACTAGTTCTAGGTGATTAGATCTAGGGGCTCGAGGTCATATCCGGGGAAGGATTGGTTAGAGCGGCTTGAGGCCTTATCCGGGGAAGGATAGGCTAAAGCCAACCGGTTTATGGGGATACAAGTCGGTATAGAAAAGAAAAAGAAATTTACTTTTGTACGCCTCCGATTTCTAGCGATATTGAAATCAAATTTTGTAAACACCTTTTTTATATAAATACAATCATGTCTTTATTTGTGTTTACTTGATTTCTCTCCTTTGGCGTTATCTTTAATATATTGGTTACAAAGTTTTTCAATTCAAATTACTTTAACTAAATTGTTTATTTCAATCTCTTAATCATAAAACAATTTAGTACTTATTTCTAAAGATGAAAATTATGATATTCTCACAAATTAGCTAAATTGTTATTTTGCCTTTCTCATATTGTAAAACAATTTAGTAATTTCCATAAAATTATAAAAAGATTTTTTATTCCCTTATTCACCCCCCCCCCCCCCCCTAAGGGCGCCGTAAGATCCAACAGTCCCTAGCAGTCCCCCTTTTTCCCTCAAAGAACGATCAGGGACCGGGACCGGTAAAAGACCGGTCCCGGACCGGGACTGCTAAAAGACCGATCCCGGACCGGGACCGGTAAAAGACCAGTCTTTTAACGGTCCTGGGATAGGACCGAAACTAGGACTCCCATGAAGTGTTGTTAAAACAGCTCTTAAAAGAGCTGTTAACAGCTAAAGAGCAGTAAAAACAGCTCTTTAAAAGAGCTGTTGGTAACAGCTGTTACCTGACCGACAATAATTAATGTTGCCGGCCTGCTGCAGCAGCTGGGCTGCTGCAGCAGCTAGACTGCTGCAGCCTATGCCAGCCCAGGGCCTAGGCTGCACAGCCTAGGCCCTAGGATATTTAAAAATATATATTTTTTTAATTAATAACCCCCCTCTCTCTCATTAAAAAAAAATTATAACCCCTCCCCCTCCTATCATCCGACCCCCTCCCTCTCTCTCTATCACTCTCTCTCACCCACTGTCTTTTTATATTTAAAAAAAAAATTAAATAAAAAAGACTGGTCCGGGACCGGTTAGGACCGGTTAGGACCGGTCCTCCGGTCCCAGCCAGTCCTCCTCCAGAGGGGAAAAACCGATTCCGGACCGGGACTGGTTTAGACGGGACCGGTCGGCCAAAAGACCGGTCTTTTAAAAGATCGGTCCCGGACCAGACCGGCAGTCTTTTTGTTCACGGCTACTAAAAAATCAATTTCTCTCTACCTCTCTCTCTATCTCACTCTCCCTCTCTCTCCCTCTTCATCCCGCCCCCTCTCTCTCTCTCCCTCTCTCTCTCCCTCTCATGTAGGTATGTAGGTTTAGGAGCCCTATAAAGATTCCCTCTCCCTCTCTCCTCTCTTTCTTTCTCTCTCCATTGTAAGGTTGAGATGTAAAGTTTGTCTCATTTTGGATGGCTCATATTTATTGCACCTCTTCAAACTATTTTCATGTACTAGTTAAGATATATATATATTTATACGAGTCAAACGGCACGGGCTTCCGGCCCTACGTGAGGGCAATCAGCGAGCTTCGCCCCCCCCCCCCCCCCCCCCCCCCCCCCCCCCCCCCCCCCCCCCCCCCCCCCCCCCCCCCCCCTTCCGTCCCCTCCTTCCCGCCCCCTTTTGGGCTGCCGCCGGCGGCGGAGCCGCCGGTTGGCCGGCGTGAGGCCACCGGCAGATCTCTAACTAAGATTTTAGTGCCGCCGTTTGTCGAAAGCAGGAGTGCCGCCATTCATCGAACACAGGAGTGCCGTTGTTCGTCGAACGCAGGAGTGATTCGTCGTTCGTCGAACGCATGAGTGATTCTCTGTTTGTCGAACATAGGAGTGCCGCCGTTCGTCGAATGCAGGAGTGCCGCCGGCGTGAGGCCACCGGCAGATCTGGGCCTCACGGGCAGGGCCACCGCCGGCGGTGGCCCTGCCGGAGTACCACCGGCAGGTTCCCCGGAGACCGGCGAACCTACCGGTGGCCTCACGCCGGCCATCCGGCGGCTCCGCTGCCGGCGGCAGCCCAAAAGGGGGCGGGAAGGAGGGGACGGAGGGGGCACGGGAAAAGTCTGGGAGGTAGGGAGAGCTTTTTTTCTGATTTGGCTATTCACAGGCCTTTTTCCTGATTTGATATAAGATCAAACGGCTGTGACCTTTTGTTGTCTCAATTTCTTTGCCAAAGTATACCTATTTTCCTTGCCATGAACCCAAAAGAGATATTTCTTTATATATATTTATATATATACAAGCAGTCGTGCACGGGAGACCTCGTGTGGGGCGGCAACATTGTTCGTGGGCGGCGGTATTGGTCGTGGGAGGTGACATTGGTCGTTGGTGGCGAAATTGGTCATGGGCGGCGACATTGATCGTGGGCGGGTACAATGGTCGTGTGAGGCATTCGCCGGGGGAGGCGACGTTCGCCCGGGGTGGCGACATTCGGTGCGTGCGGCAATATTCGTCAGGTTCTTATATCTCACCGACATTATTCATGGGGGCGTCGACATTCGTTGGGAGCTTATATCTCAGTGGCATTCGCCCCTATCGGCGGCAAGCTCCCCTATCGGCGGCATGCGCCCATATCGGCGGCATGCGACCATATCGTCGACATCCCCCCTATCGATGAGATTCCCCCTATCGGCGACATCCCCCTATCGACGACATTCACCCCTATCCGCGACATTTGCCCATATCCGCGACATTCGCCCCAATCGACGACATTCGTCGGGGGAGGGGGGCATTCTCCCTATCGGCAACATTCGCCCCAATCGACAACATTCACCCATATCAGCGGCATTCTCCCCTATCGGCGACATTCGCCCCTATCGACGACATTCGTCAGGTGCGGCGACATTCGTCGGGCGCGGCACAGATCTCCACCGTTATGTTAATGCATGCTACGCTAATTTGATACGCCTGCAAAATCATGGATCTTAGCTCCTTTCCTAGTGGTCTGCAAGCAGGCTACACCCCACATGGTCACTCCAGACATCTCGCATGTGCTTCGCCCATGTGTAGCATGCATGCAGCCATTATTCCCAAACAAACACAACATTGAAGCGTTTTTAAGAAAAATATAGAAGATAGAGTGCAAGAAACAAAGTAATAAAATTAGAGGGTTTAATTATCTGGGAGTATATAATGAATTGTTGAACAATCCATATTGATATAATTTACCTGATGCGAAGGGAAGCAAGACAGATGAAATGTTGAACCATTCAACCTTAAGGAACAGAAGAACCAAAAAATCCATTTTGTAAAATCTGAAAGCTGAAATAATGCAAGAAATCATACATCAAAAAATCCATTTGTTACAAAATGAACATAAAATTTGAACGAAAAAATCCATTTATTCTTCCAATCAAAATCTTAAATCAAACTGAAAGAAGGCGCAATAATCTGAAGCTAAAATAAACCAAAAATAGCATGTGAAGCCCAACTAAAGATATGAAATGTTTGAATAGAGTAATGAAAGATGACCTATTTGAATAGAGTACATAAACTCGATCTTCTAATCTGGTCCTTATTAACTTAATGAGCATCAAGTGTTTTAGAAAAGATCAACCTCAGAAGAACTTAATAGAATTGTCTAATTGATACACACTAATAGAATCATTAAGTAAAGAGACTACAAATAAGATGAACAAATTATTTCTCCTGTGTGGAATTCTATCAATCACTTTGTTGGTGAAAATTAGAATGGAATGCTTTAGAACAAAAGAAGATAAACAAATTTTTAAAATAATGTTTTTTTGGAAAAAAAGAAGAATTGATGGTGGATACTGAACCACTGATAATGATTTGACTGATGCTGAATCCTTCCTCTATCATCTCTCAGATTCAATGGAAATCATACCATATTTTTGAGGGAGCTTCTTCATATGGCTTGTTAGGGCTTATAAGATCCAACGGCTTCAGACATTTCAAAAGGATCCAATGATCAAGATCATGCCAGCTAAAAAGTATTGATCAAACGGCGGGCGCAGAAACCAGGCAAACAGGCATTTAAATAATAATATGCCAGCTATCACTTAATCAATCACAAAAACGCAGAAGTCATCATCAGCCGGATCAACGGTCCAGAAAATAAAAGGGGATCAATGCATCAGATCAGTCCCAGCATTTAAAGAAGAATCCAGCGGCTTAAAATAAAATAGAATTTTCTATTTCTGAGATGTAACGGTAACATTAGCTGTAGGAGAGATATATATAGATGTTACCAGAGAATGTATTTTTTTATGCAAAGTTTAATGAAGTCATTAACATTCTTCTCCTTCTCCAACCCAACTCTTCTCTCTAATCTCCGGCCACCCTCAACTTCGTCCATTCGTCCTCCGCAAAACACCACCTCCTCAGCGAGATCCTAACATTTTGGTGCTCTCGTTGAGATACCCTTCTCGTCGACATCAAGATGGGTGAAGGATTACGATCTATCACAGAACTCAAGAACACCTTATTGGCCGAACAAACCTCCAGAATAGAACAGCTGGAAGAGATACAAGGCCAATTTGCAAGATCATTAGAACGTCAATCCGCGCAACCTTGCCAGAAATTCAGCGCAAAGTTGCAAAAGAAGGAGAACATTCTTGCCCGCCAAATTTTGGAGACAAGAGACCACTCCTCCGATCAACTCGCAAATCAAATTGCGGCACTGCGACATGAGATGCTCAATCAATTTGAGAATCTCCACATGACCATGGGAGCCGGATCCCACCAGGACCATCAGCGCCCAATCATCCCGGGAGGATCTCAAATCGACCACCACCGACCTCCGGAACCAACCATGGCACAGACGACGGATGGCATTCTTGGATCGCCACCGATCAACACAGTAACTCAGGTTGTTTCTCAACGACCTAACGCTTGTGATTTTCCATGCCCGCGTTTTTCTGAAGCGGACCCAATGGATTGGTTATACGATTTAAAACGCTATTTTGAATTTAATAATATTCGGACCCAAGACTACCAAATCATGGCATCGTTCCATTTAGATAAACCAGCTTCGAAATGGTACCAGGCAACGTTAGAAGACCACCCTGCGCTAACATTTACTTTCTTTGTTGATGCCATAACCAAACAATTTGGCCCATCCCTCTATCTCAAACCAGCAGGCCTGTTAACTAAATTACAACAAACGACGACAGTTTTATCATACAAAAAAGATTTCGAAGAACTCGTCACAAAAGTCCCAGGACTATCTCCGGAATTTATTACCGATATGTTTGTCTCAGGGCTTAAGGAACAAATTAGAGGACCTATGCTACTAGCCCGACCCACCGAAATACATGACGCGTATGCCATAGCTAGGATGCATGAAGATCAACAACAAATAGGAACCAAGACTCGGAATTCCTACGTAACACATTATCAATCCTCCAACTACGAAACAGCTAAAAATTTTAATCAACCTCCTAAACCGAAACTACCACCAATTAAGCGACTGACCCCAGCAGAATTGCAAGCTAAAAGAGAAAAGGGACTTTGTTATAATTGCGATGAAAGGTACCATGTAGGACATAAATGTAAGGGCAAAGGGGCACTACTATATCTCTGCGGCACAGAAGAGGACGAGACTATGGACAGTGAGCGAGATGAATACACCCCGACCCCAGAAGAAGATGACCCAACATCAACAGTTTGCTTACAAGACCTTACAGGCACTATCCCAGACCATGGACTTCGAGTGACAGGTTACATAAATAACCGACCACCCGAGATCTTCATAGATGGAGGGAGCTCACATAACTTCTTATCCACTAGGATGGCAGCCTTCCTCAAAATCCCAATACACAAAATTACAGAGTTTCCAGTATTCATGGGTAACGGGTCAATAGAACACTGTCGAGGTAAGTGCAAGGAGGTAAAACTGCTGATACAATCCAACTGCTATAACATTCACTTGTATGTCCTAGATATTAACGGTGCCGACCTAATTCTGGGATAATAATGGTTGCGCACCTTAGGACCAGTCACCACTGATTATAATAATCTCACAATTTCATACACAGGAACCCAAGGCGAAATCAGACTAATAGGGCACAAAACTAATACCCAAGTTGGAAAAGTATCATCATCGCAGCTCAAAAGAATGTTAGCCCTCAAACCAACAACAGTATGTCTGCTAATGACCAAGGAACAAGGGAAACCCATGAATACTGACTCCACACTCACAGAAATTTTGACTCAGCTGCCACCCCACTTGAGTGAAGTATTAACACAATACGCTGATCTATTCAAGGAACCCACCACTCTCCCACCTAAGAGGGACATAGATCACGAAATTAATTTGACCCCCGATTCGGTAACACAAAACCTGAAACCCTTCGGGTATCCTTACCATCAAAAGAACGAAATAGAAAAACTAGTACACAAGATGCTCAGCAATGGATTAATTAAACCAAGCACCTCCGCGTTCAGTTCCCCCGTCCTCCTCGTTAAAAAAAAAAGACGGCACATGGCGTTTTTGTGTCGACTATAGATCCCTAAATAAAATAACCATAAAAGATAAATTCCCAATACCAACGATCGAGGAATTATTGGATGAGCTGTATTCAGCAAAATACTTTTCAAAGATAGACTTACGATCAGGCTATCACCAGATCTTAATGGCCGCAAGAGATATACATAAAACAGCGTTTCGAACACACCAAGGACACTACGAATTCGTAGTATTACCCTTCGAGTTAACAAACGCTCCTTCAACTTTTCAATCCTTGATGAATACCATTTTCCTACCCTTTTTAAGAAAATTTATTGTTATATTTTTCGATGATATTCTAATCTATAGCCCCACCGAATCAGAACATGTGGAACATTTAAGGATGACCTTGAGCATTTTAAAAACAAATAAGTTATTAATTAAACTTTCAAAATGCAGTTTTCTCACCAAGGAAATTGATTTTTTAGGCCACACTATAAAAGAAGGAGAGGTTATGCCTAATAAAGCAAACATAGCAGCAATAACAAATTTTCCTGTCCCGACCAATCAAAAGACTGTAAGGGCCTTCTTAGGTATCATGGGCTATTATCGAAAATTTATTAAAGACTACGCTAAGTTAGCCTTCCCACTCACTGAACTATTAAAGAAAAATTCATTTAGGTGGACTTTGCAAACACAGGAGGCATTTGAGACCCTTACACAGAAATTAATTTCTTACCCAATATTAACCCTCCCAAGCTTTAATGTGCCCTTCGTCATAGAGACAGATGCATCAGGTACAGGCATTGGAGCTGTACTGATGCAAGATAGGAGGACCATAGCATATTTTAGTAAGAAACTATCACCATTGATGCAACAAAAATCAACATACATAAGAGAGTTATTTGCAGTAACAGCCGCCATCTCTAAGTGGAGACAGTACCTGTTAGGGCACAGATTCACGATTCTCACAGATCATCAAAGCTTACACCACCTACTTAAACAACAAATCCAAACTCCAGAACAACAAACCTTTTAGCAAAACTACTAGGCTACGAAGTTGAAATAAAATACAAAGCAGGAAAACAAAACCAAGTCGCAGACACCCTATCTAGGATTCCAGAGATTCCAGAGCAACAAAACCTCATCAGCCTCAACATGATCACGATTCCTACCTCTCCATTACTGGAAGGATTGGAACATGAATATGAGGCAGATAATTTTGTCAAGAAGTTAAAAGAAAAACCTGAAGCCTACCCCCATTGGAAACAGCTAGGAAATTACATCATGTATAAACAACGCATATACATTCCCAAATCATCACGGATAAAAGATAAAATATTACAGGAAACACATTCTAGCCCAATAGGAGGACACTCTGGAATCAGGGGAACCCTACACAGGATTCAAACATAATTCTACTGTGGCCTAATTTAAAAACAGATGTAACTGAATTCATAAAAAAATGCGATATCTGCCAGAAAGCTAAACCAGCAAATCACTCACCTTATGGATTACTCCAACCATTACCATCACCTAGCAAACTATGGAGTGACCTAACCATGGACTTTATCACATGCCTCCCAAACTCCAACAAATTTAGCATTATACTCGTAGTAGTAGATAGGTTTTCATAGGCAATTCATTTAGCACCATTGCAACATCCCATCTCAGGCCCTAAAGTGGCCACTACATTCTGGAACTCCGTCGGTAAACTCCATGGAATCCCAGAATCTATAATATCCGACAGGGACCCCATTTTCTTAGGTAATTTTTGGACTGAAATATTCAGACTACAAGGAACCAATCTCAAATACAGCTCTTCATACCACCCTCAAACAGGCGGATTAACAGAAAGGGTTAATCGCTGTGTAGAGCAATATTTGAGAATATTTACTCACGAAAATCCAAAACAATGGTCTGAATATCTCAGCCTAGCAGAGTACCACTACTTTTAATACATCAACCAACATGACCCCATACGAGGTTATGTTCGGTCCCCCCCCCCCCTTATTTGCTTAATTACTGCACAAGGGAGACAAGGAATGAAGCTGTGGACTCTACACTACAAACAAGAGACGAGATGATACATGCACTGAAGGACAATTTAGCAAAGTCACAACACAGAATGAAGATCCAAGCAGACAAAAAGAGAACAGATATTAAACTAGAGAAAGGGGTTTGGGTACTATTGAAGCTCCACCCCCTTTCGATAACTCTCTATGACAAGACCTGCGGGAAGAAAATTGAGCCTCAAATACTATGGACCCTTTCAGGTAACGAGAATCATCGGAGAGACGACTTATCGCCTTCTCCTTCCCCCGGAGTCCAAAATACACCCAGTATTCCATGTATCACTGTTAAAACCCTATACTGGCGACCCAAACCAACATGCCGTGGAACTACCAGATCTCAACTAGAAAAATAACCCCCTTCACCGACCTTTGGCTGTCATCAGCTCACGCCAACTCATATGGCAAGGGAGGGAGATACAGCAAGTACTCATCCAGTGGCAAGGGCTGCCTCCCGAAGACAGTACATGGGAAGATTTGTCCTCCGTAACAGATCAACCCCAACTACAAACAGATATACAGGCACTACAACTAGCTCCAGAAATAAACCAGACAAAGCTAGCCCGAAAAACACAGAAACAATCAGAGACGAGATCCACGAGCAACAAAGCCAACACAAAGTGCAAAATCAAACAACATAAGCCAGCGGAAGAACCCAGGAACTGGGGAAATGCGAAAGCTAGAACAAAAATAAAGCGACCAGAACAACATCCTCCCAAACCATCCACAGAAACTAGCAAGCGTTACCTGGCGGTTGGAAGAACTCAGAACGAAAAGACGGGTTGCAACCCTCAGAAGACGGTAGACATCTGCTCAACATCCTACCTTCCCGCATCACAGCAGTTGCCCTCCACGGAGTTTCAAACAAGTTCCCCAACAACCGCCGCAGCACGCCACACCGAACCTCTAGCACAGCTGCCGACGGACACAGCAGCAAGCTCAGAAGGAAATAAAGAAAAATGCTGAGGACAGCGTTTTAAAAGGGGAAGGCATTGTTAGGGCTTATAAGATCCAACAGCTTCAGACATTTCAAAAGGATCCAATGATCCAGATCATGCCAGCTAAAAAGCATTGATCAAACGGCAGGTTTAGAAACCAAGCAAACAGGCATTTAAATAATAATATGCCAGCTATCACTTAATCAATCACAAAAACGCAGAAGTCATCATCAGCCGGATCAACGGTCTAGAAAATAAAAGGGGATCAACGCATCAGATCAGTCCCAACATTTAAAGAAGAATCCAGCGGCTTAAAATAAAATAGAATTTTCTATTTTTGAGATGTAACGGTAACATTAGCTGTAGGAGAGATATATATAGATGTTACCAGAGAATGTATTTTTTTATGCAAAGTTTAATGAAGTCATTAGCATTCTTCTCCTTCTCCAACCCAACTCTTCTCTTTAATCTCTGGCCACCCTCAATTCCGGTCATTCGTCCTCCGCAAAACACCACCTCCTCGGCGAGATCCTAACATGGTTGCTTCTCTAATTTTATCTGCTCATGAACTTATCCCTCAACAGTATCAGGGAGATGAAGAAGAACTCACCGGAAGTCATGGCTGGTCAGCCTTTGAACTTGCGAGTTGTTCGTCGTATCATCTCTCTCTCTCTTCCGCTTAACCGGTGCCGATGAACTGGATCGCCTGAGCTTTTTGTTCTACTCCATGACACTTTCGAGCTTGAGCTGCACACACACCAATGGGCTTTGTTGGTGCAAGTTTTTCTGCATCGATGGGTTGCCGATGGTGAGGTCAAGGCAGAGGGAGAGAGATTCCATAATCATGATTCTCCCTTGCTTTGCAATGCCCTATTCACTCCCTCATCTAGTGGAAGAGGGCACAGGTCGAGCAGAAGAGGGCTGATGAAAGCGGGCAGCGACGGACTCCGGCAGCTTCGGGCAGATGGAACACGTGTTATGGAGATCAGGAGGGGACAGATATGCGGAGGACCGGTAGACATGACTGATATGCAAAACTTGAGGGAATAGTTGGCGGGAATCAGAAAATGACCAAAAAGATAAAGATTTAAAAAAAATGTGGATTTTTTGGAGGGCATTTATGGTAAAGTAAATGTTACCCCATCGTGCTTTTGAGTTTCCCTTATAATATAAAGATATACATATATATATATTGATGGGGTTCCCCCTAAAATTATTCGAGTCAAATCATACTGAAGCACTCATGTGAGTCAACCCGATCGAATAAGCCACGCGAGTAAACCACGCTCGCTTGAAGGGTCGCAAAACCGCCCAAAGGGGAGCACGGACAAAGTGCACGAATATATATATATATATATATATATATATATATATTGTTGGGTATTTCTAGCCACAATAGTCTTGATTTGAAGAAATCCCCTTGAATTAAGATGAATTAAGTTTGTATTTGATGTTTTATTCTAGCTATGTTATTGCAGGACCATAATTGTAAAGTACAAACCAATGTTAGATTTCAATGAGTCATAAAGCACATGCTATATACTGCAATTCCTCATTGTGTAGAACATGATGATGACTTATGTGAAATCTCTCTATTGGGTGTGCTTCATGTTCTAGTGCTCAAGAAAAATCAAGTTGGAGATGTTGCTGTTTTCTGGATTGAAGAAAATTTCTCTAAGTAGAATTCTTCGAGTACTCACATGAAGACTCATCTCATTCGTCAAGACATCACGTGAGGACTTGATCAATTCGTCGAGTTTACTCAAGAGGGTTCAGTTATTATCAGATCTTTTTTCGTCGAGTGATCTGTTGATCTTTCGTGAACACTCGACGAATTCATTGAGTGGTCTCGAGAGGTCTCGTGGTTTCTCTATTGAAGATTCTTTCAGGTTCAGTTTCCAGCTAAGTGTTTGTCGTCGATAAGTTAAGGAGAATTCGTCGAGACGTTAAAGATATTTCGTCGATTTGTCTATAAACTTCACGAGATCACTCGATGAATGGACTTAAGAGGATTTCTTTTTCAAATCGTTGACAACTTTCCTTTAGGGCACCGACCATGTACAGTACACGTGGAGGTTTGTCCAGAAATTTCATTCTAGCCATTAGAAGAGGATTCCCTATATAAGTCAAGGGTTAATTTTCTTTTAACCCTAATTGAGAACAGAAATAGAAATCACACATTTCGTCTGTCGGCTTTCTCACAAAGAACGATCTCATCGCCGTCAACTCTATTTCGCTCAAAGAGAAGATTCGACTAGATCTCTGTTTACAGATTCTTCAGAGCTCTCTCAAGATCAAGTCGATTCTCAAGTTTCAGATCAAGCACTCAAAAGACATAATCATTCTTCTCCTTCTTCATTCAAGTTCAAAGATATTTCTCAAGCAAGGAAGAAGAAGATTCTCTTTCTCAGATCTGAAGTCAAATCTCTTTGAGATTTAAGAAGATTGTTTACAATTTATATTTCTTGTAAAAATCCTTTTACATTTTGTAGGAAGTGTTCACTTTCGAGTTTTGTAGATCCTTGTTGAAAGGATCGAGTGTAGGAAACATTGTGCTCCGAGTTTGTAGGAGTGGAAGACTCTGAGTTGTAAGAATTGTTTAAATCTGAGTATTGGTGAAGTAGCCGAGTCTAGCCCAAAGTGCTAGATAGGCAAGGCGGGAAAGTGGATGTACCCATTACGGGGAACCACTATAATTGTTGGTGTGTGTGCTGTGTGCTCTCTTTCTATGTGCTTTTGCTTACAAAGTTTTTAATTCCTCTTAAAGCCATAAAACTCACCTATTCACCCACCTCTAGGTAATTTTGGTAGCAACTAAATACTTTCAATTGGTATCATAGATAGGTTGTTCACTAAATGTTAATACCTTAAACAAGATCTCAATCTAGTTGTTAAGAGACGGCATGTCTGGAATGAGTCGAAGCAAGGATGTCTCCTCCATGAAGTTGCCCATCTGTACTAAAGAAAACTTCCCCATTGAAAGAATATAGGTATGCTAACTAATTCACCTAGAGGGGGGGTGAATAGGTCTTTTGATATTTACTTGATAATTATGGCATGTTAAAAACTATTCTAATCATTGAATCAAGCAACTCAGAAAGCACACAAGTATGTATAGAGGTTCCTTAAGACAGGGTGTCTTGAGTAGTCCTCTTTCCCCATTCACCTTTCTAACAATGTGTTAGACAAGGCCAACTCCTCCAAACTCGGCCCAAAGAGCTTACAACATAAGTTCCTCAGAACTTCTCAGATCAAGGATGATCCTACCTCAGGACAAGAGTCCCTACAACTCAGAGCTATCACCAGCTCCTACCTCAGGCACAGCAGCCCTACAAACTCAGAGGAAAACACCTCATACAGCTCAGACCACCTCCTGGTCCTACCTCAGGCAACAAGCCTTACAACTCACAGGAAAACACCTCCTACAGCTCAGACCACCTCCTGGTCCTACCTCAGGCAACAAGCCTTACAACTCAGAGCTATCACCAGCTCCTACAATCTCAGGCAAACCAGCCCTACAAGCTCAGACAAATAAACCCTACACACTCAGGCAAAAAGCCTTACAGAAAAAGATGGTTTAAAAATATTCTATAGCAGAAATACTCTCCTGTAGATCCTGCACAGTCTGTGCTTTCCTGTAGCTGAAGATGTTGATAACAGCTACCACTTGATCTTCCTCTTCAATAGAAGGGTGGAAGATCACCTTGCCCCTTCTGGTGGAGGAGCTATCTTCTTCTCTCAGTTTCTTCTTCTCTTTCAGTGAGCAGGAAGAAAGATGAGAGCTGCAGTCGTCAATGGCGAAAGTAGATTTTTCAAGCAATCGGTCGGGGCTTAGTAAAATCCCATACACTTTCTTTTATCTTCAACGGCTCTAATTTGATCTCCCGAGAGGTATGGGAGACATTGGTGGTTCCCTGTAGCTTTTCTGCAACTTGCCCTAGCCGCAGGACTCGCCGCCCTACTTATCTGTAAAGAAGGTCTGCGTTCGACGAACGTGCTACACTCTGCGTTCGACGAACCCGCTGCATCCTGCGTTCGACGAACCCGCTAAGTCCTGAGTTCAACGAACCCGCTTCATTCTGGGTTCGACGATCTGCCTTGTCTCTGCGTTCGAGGAACGGCACCCTCCGTTCGATGAACATGCCAAGTCCTGAGATCTACGAACCCGCTTCATTCTGGGTTCGACGATCTGCCTTGAATCTGCGTTCGATGAACGACACTCTACGTTCCACGAACTTGCCAAATGTGCCTTCTCAGTGGCTCCTTCTCTGGTCTCGTCTCAGCGGTCGACGAACTGAGTCCTGCGTTCGACGAACGACACTATGCGTTCGACGAACACACCATTATCAGCTGTTTAATGAACTTATCAGCTAAGACACCTTCTTCTCAGCGGATCCGCTGAGACGGCTCCTCGTCTCAGCGGTTCAGCTGAGACATTTCTTTATCAACTTAGGAGATGATTTCTCCTCATCTAAGGGCATGTTTGGCCCTTCCTCTTGAGTCACTTAAGCCTGTTTAACTTACAAAAACAAAGCTTTATTAAATACAATATGTACTTAGTATTGGAAGTGATGCCTCTTCAAATCAAGGGAACATTGAGGGCAATATTCTCAACAATCTCCCCCTATTTGAAGAAGGCAGAACATCCCCAATGCTAAGGTACATAGCCATCAAGAAACATATCATGATATCACTTAAAGGACATATTATGTAAATGTTCTATAAGATAACATAGCTAACAACTAACATGATACATCATTGTTTAAATATAATCATGATAACATAGCTAACAGCTAATTCAGATTAAATAGAGCTTTGACTAGCTTTAGAGGGAATCTCCCCCTTTCTAATTCAGATTAAATAGCATATCATGATAACTAATTTAGAGGGCTAACACTACTTTGGTCTTTGCAACTAGCATTCCATCTCCTATTTGCATCTAGCAAGACCAAATTTGGTCTTAGCATTGGCCATCTCCCCCTTTCTGGATTCTTCAAACTCTTTCCCATTAGGGAATAGGATTCTTCAGCCTCTTACTCTTTTCAGGATAACCTACATCCTTTCTGACCTACTTAGCATTAGTTATCTCCCCCTCAACTTATAGCCAACTCCCCATCAATTTGAGCAGGAGCTTGATCCCCCTTAATTGGAGCATATCTATTGATCTTATGATTTAAGGGAAGCCTAAAACTCAGCTGATCCAGATTTTTCTGATTCAGCCGATCATCTTTCTTTAAAATCAATAGGAGTAGAGATACTTACCTTGAGGAGGTAGTCCTCAATTGATGTTGAGTTCACAATGGTTGTGCACAACAGCTGAGGACACCTCTTTCTCCATTCTGAGCTTTTGCTCTTCCAGCATCTGGGATGTGCTCCCCCTCACTAACACACCCATTTTCTTCTCCATAGAGAGAGTTATGCTCCCCCTCACTCTGGGCATCCATGTTTGGAGAATTCTGTCTAGGAGAACCTTGAGGATTTAGTCATCTACTTGATGTTGAATCTATGATATCAACCTCTTGTCTCTCATGTGCCATTGGCACTCACTGTTCAAGTACCAAATGATGATGGGGCTGGTACTTGAACTATCCTGCAAAACAGAGTTTAATGTCCCTTAGGAGCCCAAGATGACTTGGGTCCTTGGTTCTTGTTAGTTTGATGAGATAATCTCACACTAGCTACACTCCTAGCAGGAAAGCTCTTCTTTGCATTAGGTACATTGGGATTGTACCAACAATCTATAGCAAAGTGTCCCACCTTGCCACAACACCAGCAATCATGAATATTGTATCTCCTTTTCTGAATATTTTTCTGAATTGGTACAGCAATGTGCACATGTTCAGCAAAAGAGACTGCAACATTCTTCTTGTTTCTTTCAGCAATAATCTGACTGAAGGATAATCTGTGAACAGTCTTGCTGCTCTTTTTCCTAATAGTCTCAGCTTGCTTTGGCTTGGCAGCCATACAAGATCTGATGGAATCAGACACTGGGCAGCAGGCCTTGTCAACAGATTTGACAGCAGTCTTGCTTTTTGCTGAAGCTGATTTGGAAGTGCTTGCTTCCTTGTTCTTGACTGAAGGTGCTGAGACACCAAACACAAATGTTCCAGATTGGGCCATTTGTATTTTCTCATGGGGAGCTTTCATTGCACTCAATCTCATGCCCTTTCTTTCACCATGGGAAGGAGTATTTTCCTTCCTATAGGAACTCTCATTCTTCCAGTGACCATAAATGTTTCATGGTCATATCTGTTGGAAGGGAGTAGCACCTTTTGAAAGGTGGTTTGAGGCTTAGCCTTCTCCTTGATTTTTCCTCCACTCCCTTCTCCTACTTCCATCTTATTGAATCCAAGTTCTCTCCTATTGGATTGAGAGGAGAAGGTGTCAATAATGGGAAGCACAGATTTGGGCTTGGAGAATTGAGCCACCAGGCTCTTCTCTTTCACCAGCTTCTCCTCAAGGTCCTTGATGACCTTGTTCTTCAGGTAAATAGTGCTCAATTGAGCACTTGTCATACCCTTTAAATGACTTATTCGTCTACTCATCTGGGCCACCAAGGAGGTAGGTCCAGTGTAGTCATTTTTAGACATCTTAAGGGAAACAATTTCCTGGGCTTGCCTCTTGGCAATCTTCTTGCTCTTCTTCAGAGCTTCCAAAAGGACACCATACTTGTCAATCAATTGATTGACATCTTCCTCAGTTTCTGAACCACTTCCACCAATTGATGAAGGTGTTTCAGCTTCTGGACATTCAACATGATCAGAGAAGGAAATTAATACCTGATCTTTGTCAGAACAATTCTGACTACCTTCCTCATCAGTGAAGGCAATGAGGCCTAGCTGAACACAGTCTTCTTCATCCTCCTCTTCATCATTATCTGAGTGTGAGAGAGGGGCCCTGATTCCAACCTTTGCAGCTGGGCAATCTTCATCTTCTTCTGCTGCACATTCTTCAACAGCAACCAGCCCAATAAGGGCTTCTTCCTTTTCAGATTCAGATGAGCTGGAGTCTGATTCACTCCAGCTCCTTTCCTTCTTAGGTAGAAAGGATTTTTCTCCTTTCTTACCTTTAGGCTGATGTCTCTTCTTCTTATCCTTCTCTTTTCTCTTGACTGGGCAGTCAGTAATGACATGCCCTGGCTTGCTGCAGCAATAGCAGACAACTTTAGAAGAATTATATTTAGAGTTAGAGCCATACCTGTCATTCCTGGATTGATGCTTTGACTCCTTGCTGTCCTCCTTTTTGTGATATGAAGAAGAGGGCTTGTTCTTCCATAGCCTCCTCTTCATCATCTCCTTGAATTGCCTCAAAAAGGCAGAAAACTCTTCATCAAAGGAAGAGCTATCAGAGGTGCTGGTTTCTGATTCAGCACTTCTCCTTTGAGGAGACACCAACCTGCCCTGGCTTCTCTTGGAGCTGTCAGCTTTGAGACCTACAGAATTCTCCCTTTCTTGAGCCCTTGAGGAGGTGTCCTCTTCCTTCCTTGCAGACAGCTACATCTCATAGGAGAGCAGCTTCCCAAACAGTGTGTGAGTTGGGGTCTCACCTAGCTTGGCCACTTCCCTGATGGCACATATCTTTGTGTCCCAGTCCCTAGTAGAGATCTAAGGAACTTGTCATTCAGCTCATAATCAGTGAACACCCTCTCATAGGTTCTCAGCTCATTGACTATTCTGAAGAACCTCTCATAGCACAAGGATATGCTTTCCTGGGCCAGCTACCTAAAGGCTTCATATTCTTGGTTAAGGAGTGATTTTCTATCATCCCTTACTTCAGCTGTCCCTTTCATATATACAACCATTGTGTCCCACATTTCCTTGGCAGTTGAGCAGTGTACCAAGTTCTGAAATGTAGTGTCATCAATTGCCTTAACAATTATGGTCTGGGCCCTTTTGTCCATAGTGTATAGTGCAATTTCATCATTGGTCGGCTCAGAAAATATCTTGAGTACTTTTCTAGTAGGGTCAATAGTGGAGGCCTTTTCAAAGGTATAAGGACCATTTTTGACTGTTACATAGATCCTTGGGTCTGAGGCTTCCATGAACAGCCTCACCCTTTGCTTCCATATGCCAAAGTTTTCTTTGGAGCATATGGGCAACTTCATTGACCCCAACTCCTTCTTCATTCCACTGGAGGCCATTTGATTTTGAATCAGCAATACCTATTTAGGAACTGGTCAGACTGTTAAGTCCTTCTTGACCAACCTCGCTTTGATACCACTTGAAAGAATATAGGTATGCTAACTAATTCACCTAGAGGGGGGTGAATAGGTGTTTTGATATTTACTTGATAATTATGGCCTGTTAAAAACTATTCTAATCATAGAATCAAGCAACTCAGAAAGCACACAAGTATGTATAGAGGTTCCTCAAGACAGGGTGTCTTGAGTAGTCATCTTTCCCCTTCACCTTTCTAACAATGTGTTAGACAAGGCCAACTCATCCAAACTCGGCTCAAAGAGCTTATAGCACAAGTTCCTCAGAACTTCTCAGATCAAGGATGATCCTACCTCGGGACAAGAGTCCCTACAACTCAGAGCTATCACCAGCTCCTACCTCAGGCACAGCAGCCCTACAAACTCAGAGGAAAACACCTCCTACAGCTCAGACCACCTCCTGGTCCTACCTCAGGCAATAAGCCTTACAACTCAGAGGAAAACACCTCCTACAGCTCAGACCACCTCCTGGTCCTACCTCAGGCAACAAGCCTTACAACTCCGAGCTATCACCAGCTCCAACAATCTCAGGAAAACCAGCCCTACAAGCTCAGGCAAATAAACCCTACACACTCAGGCAAAAAGCCTTAAAGAAAAAGATGGTTTAGAAATATTCTACAGCAGAAATACTCTCCTGTAGATCCTGCATAGTCTGTGCTTTCCTGTAGCTGAAGATGTTGATAACAGCTACCACTTGATCTTCCTCTTCAATAGAAGGGTGGAAGATCACATTGCCCCTTCTGGTGGAGGAGCTATCTTCTTCTCTCAGTTTCTTCTTCTCTTTCAGTGAGCAGGAAGAAAGATGAGAGCGGCATCCGTCAATGGCGAAAGTAGATTTTTCAAGCAATCGACCGGGGCTTAGAAAAAGCCCTAACACTTTCTTTTATACTTAATTTGATCTCCCGAGAGGTATGGGAGACATTGGTGGTCCCTTGTAGCTTTTCTGCAACTTGCCCTAGCCGCAGGACTCGTCGCCCTACTTATTTGTAAAGAAGGTCTGCGTTCGACGAACGCGCTACGCTCTGTGTTCGACGAACCCGCTGCATCCTGTGTTCGACGAACCCACTAAGTCCTGAGTTCGACGAACTCGCTTCATTTTGGGTTCGACGATCTGCCTTGTCTCTGCGTTCGACGAACGGCACTCTGCGTTCGACGAAGACGCCAAGTCCTGAGTTCTATGAACCCGCTTCATTCTGGGTTCGACGATCTGCCTTGTCTCTGCGTTCGACGAACGGCACTCTGCGTTCGACGAACTTGCCAAATGTGCCTTCTCAGTGGCTCCTTCTCTGGTCTCATCTCAGCAGTCGACGAATTGAGTCCTGCGTTCGACTAATGGCACTCTGCGTTCGACGAACATGCAATTATCATCTGTTTGATGAACTTATCAGCTGAGACACCTTCTTCTCAGCGGATCCGCTGAGACGGCTCCTCGTCTCAGCGGTTCAGCTGAGACATTTCTTCATCAACTTAGGAGATGATTTCTCCTCATCTAAGGGCTTGTTTGGCCCTTCCTCTTGAGTCACTTAAGCCTGTTTAACTTACAAAAACAAAGCTTTATTAAATACAATATGTACTTAGTATTGGAAGTGATGCCTCTTCAAATCAAGGGAACATTGAGGGCAATATTCCCAACACCCATGTGGAAGGAGAGAGTCAGATTTTATATGGAAGCTGCTGATCCCAGAATTTTTCAGATAGTTGAAGCAGGTCCCTTTATTCCAACAACTGCCTCAACTGTAAATGCAAATATACAGGTTTCCAAGAAGATGTTGGATTTAACCAAGGATGAAATTGCCCTCGTCCATTGGATAAGAAAGCAAAGAATATAATTGCTAGTGCAGTTGACGATTTAATACTGCAAAATTTATTTCACTGTAATTCCGCCAAAGAGATGTGGGATTCTCTCGTTGTTTTGATGGAAGGAATATAGGAAGTAAGGGATGTTCGAAGATCTCTACACAATCAGGAGTACGAGGCCTTCAAGCAAGATCCAAGGGATATCATTTCTGACACCTATGAAAAGTTCTTCAAGATCGTCAATGGTCTAAGGAACTATGATCGTGAATTCACTAACGGCGAACTAAATGACAAGTTCTTGAGATCCCTGATGAAAGAATGGGACACCAAGGCAATTTCCATTAGAGAATTCGGAAAGCTAGGGACCATGGAGCCACAAATTCTGTCCGGGAAGCTTCTTTCCCATGATCTTAAATTAAGCATCAGAAGAGCAGAGGAAGAGGGAAGCAAGACTTCAGGTAGAGAGAAGTTTGTAGCCCTGAAGGTTGAAGGGTCCAGAAAAGGTAAAGCTGTCTCACCGATCAGGACACAGACCTCAGATGAGGTTGATGACTCAGTGGATTACCCCCTCAAACTTTGATATGTTAGATGGAGAGTTCTCTTTGCACTCCAAACAATTCAACAGATTGCTTAACAAGAGAAATCAAAGGAGAAATCAGTCCTCCACTTCAGATCATAGAGGATCACGACATGATGGTGATCATCACAAGAAAAGTAACAACAGCAACGAAAGGTATAAATCAAAACCGAACAAACATATTTCTTATGACGTTATTTGCTACGGTTGTAATAAGCCAGAGCACATGTGTAATGCCCCAAATTGATTTAATTCAAATTTGGTGTGTGTTTAGAGGGTTTGGGGTGTGGATAGGGGTGTGGTCTGCGAATAGCAGAGTGGGGTGCGCTTAGTAGTTTTGGCTTAGGTTTAAATAAACCTCCTCCCCTCTCAACCCTAAGCATCCCCCTCTCCCGATCTCTCTCGACCTCCCTCTCCCTCCCGTTCGCGTGAAGCAACCCCCCAACCTCGTCTCTCTCCCGAGCCCTCCTCTTGATCCCTCTTCCTCTCTCTCTCTCTCTCTCTCTCTCTCTCTCTCTCTCTCTCTCTCTCTCTTTCTCTCTCTCTCTCTCTCTCTCTCTCTCTCTCTCTCTCTCTCTCTCTCTCTCTCTCTCTCTCTCATTTTCGCAAAGGGACGTCGAGCACCTCCCTCTCCCGAGCCCCTCTCCTCCCACTCCTCCCCGTTGTCCTGGAGCAAGGAAAAGCCACCCCGAGCCCCTCTCACCTCCCTCTCTCCCATCGGCCTAGAGGAGGACCCAAGCCCCTCTCCTCTCCCTCTCTCTCTTGAGCTCTCTCCATGGTTTCCGCAGGGGGAGACCGCAAGCCTCGACGGTGTGCGCCGCTTGGTGAAAGAGGAAGCTCCGGCGTAAGCTTGGAGGGCAATTTTGTGTATGGACAGTCGCTACGTTCGCTAGCCTTCATATCCAGGCATGTTCCTATCGCTCTGAAATGCGCGTCAAGGGTAACATCTTATCTTCTTGGGCAGGTGTCACAACCCGTATTTTCCCAAAAATATAATACGTATTATCAGAGCAAGGGGAAAATACGCGTTGTGATGCCACGCCTGCAGGAGACGACTACAGACGCTCAGGCGAACACTCCTTACGATAATTTTATTAAAGATATATACGTGATTGGATAAAAAGCGCAATTTTCATTTTAGCTTAGGACTGCGTCCCTCGGTCTGGTGGATCATCTAGTCCACAAGTAAAAACTATACATACGTAGCGGAAATAGGTTTGTTTTTTAGCCTACATGAGCATGGAATTAAGCATTTCGGAAATGATATGCACATATCTATGTTTAGTATAGTAAGAAAGGATTTTCTTCGATTTTCAAAATACGTGACATTTATTAAAAAAAACATTATATTCAAGGATGACATTGTTATATCAATAAAGTAACTAATACATCCTAGCATAAAGCTTCCCAGAGAGCAAGTAGGTAAACAACCCAAAAGTAACAGCAATACTACTAGCAAGTAATCTAAAGATAAAAGCATACGGGCGCCAACAACTGACACGAACCCGCGGGAAAGAAGGAAAACAACAAAAAGAAACCGCCTCTTACCTAGAAGAGGGGAAGGGCCTCGACAGGAGACCTGAACGACGCTGCTCTAACACCTGCGGCGGCTAAAGACCTGAACCTGAGACATTCATAAAAAAAGAATGCCTCAGCCCAAAAGGGTGCAAGAAAACCAAGATTAGCAGCATCAGAAGTAAAAGAGTGCAGGAAGGAAAAACTAAGCAGATAAACATCTATAATCTTACAACAACCCGGGCCAGCTCAAACGAGTGCACTCGGTAAGAAGAAAAGCCTGCACCAGAAGGTAATAGTCAACACAATCAAAGCCCACCACGTGTCCGCCATTGCGGCTCAGAGGTGATGGTCATACATATACTATCATAATACACATATATAAGCATATGTGCTTAAGAACTTGAGACTTATCAGCTCGAGGGAAAAGCGTCCCCCAAAAGAAGGCACTGCGACGGTGGTATCTCCACTAACGCCCGCAGCCCAAAAACCAAACAGGAGTGCTGCGGCGGTGACTCCAATCCACTCAAACCAACAGCCCAAAAGAGGCACTATGGCGGTGACCTTTAGCTCACACGCCCAACAGACTTACACATAACACCAAAAGCAGGGTGCATAATCATATACATAAGTATATGGATATATATAGAAGTATACAACTATACCACGGTGCAGTTTACCAGAGAATACTCAGAACGTTTAAGCAACGAAGATCATAGAGATCGGGAACCACTCACCAAAACTATCCCGGAGAATTAAACAACATAGCATACTTAGCTCATAAATCCCACATAGCAAACAGAGGAGTGCCAGGTGAGGGAACATGATTTCAGATAGTTGTAACCACAACTCAAAACGAGAGGATTAGTAAGCACCAGGTTCAGCAATTAATCAATACAACGACATTCAACTTACGACAAGGTCGAAGACTTCAGAAAGTCGACACCATGCCAGGTCTGGTGTCGGAACAAGACGAAGAAAATCATAACACGAAGGACAAACATCTGAACAAGACTCAACGGTTCATAAGAAAACACATGGTGAATCCAATCTAGACACCCCCAACAAACTTCTCGCAAGGATACGACGAAGGGCACGAAAAGACACCATAAACGATAACTAACCAAATAGAGGACAACTCAACAAACAAAGCGCAGCTTCGAACCAACGTCTCAATAGAAGGAATAAAAAGCTTGAAGACATCGCTATATACGAGGGCTGCTTAAAAAGGTATTGAAAATCTAACTATAAGTATAAGGCTGCCGATCACTGGAACAGGTAAAAACCCAAAACTGAATATGATCCAGTTATCCTTCAAGTTTAACAATTGCTAGCCTCGCAAAGTCGTCGAGAACTAGCAAGGGAAAATTCTCAGGGAGCTTGGCCTCTAATTCCCCCCGACTCGCCAGGAATTAGAAACGAAATCCCCTGGGAATTTATGATTTGGTTCCCAATACCGTCAAGGATTAACGAGCACGATTCAGGGTAATTTAGCCAAAAAAACCATCCCAATTTTTAGTTATTTATGTGCGGAATAAGCAGAATTTAGCAAGTAACATAATCAAACACTAGCCAAAAACGAACTAAACTTATCTAACATAAACCCGGGGCCACCAGCCCGAAACTCCACCAAATAAAAAGAGAAGGAGAAAATAAATAGTCCACACAACCCAACATTCCTGGAGGAACAAGTCAACAGCCCCAGCCTCTACAATAACCCAACAAGAGTGATGCAAAGCAGCCCAAAAGAACAAAATATTCCATGGATCCAACTATAGTCACCCCAAATCGATTCTACAAGGCAGCCCCCAGCAAAAAAGTATAACAGCAGCATGAGATCGGGTATAACAGCCCCCGAAACAACAAGGAAAGAAGATAGAAGCAGCCCCTAACATAAGCATAACAACAGCCTCAATTGAATTTATATAAAGCAACCCCCCAAAACCAATTAGATCTTATATATATAGTAGCCCCCCTCAACAAGAAAAGGAGAATCATATATATAGCAGCCCCCTCGACAAGGAGAGGAGAAATGTAAGAATAGCAGCCCCCCCACACAACAAGGAGATTATATATATATATCAGCCCCAAATAGAATGCATAACAGCACCCCTTATTAAATTATATATCAGCATCCCCCTCCACAAATCCGAACCTAGGTAAGGCAGCCCCCAAAACAACAATATATATAACAGCCACCATAACAAAGAAATAATTTCCTGCAGTTTCCCTAGAGTAATAACCCAATCAGCAGGTGCTAAAATAATGAGATTGCCGATCCAAATAAAACAATTTTCCTGGAGTTAACCCCACCGAGCAATAACCCAATCAGCAACTATAAAAGAATTGCCAGTCGGCTACTATAACAGCTACCATAAGGAAATTTCCATGAATAATTTTCCCTGGAGCAATAACCCAAACCACTACTATGACAACAGCCCCACTGGAACCCTATGAAGCAGCCACAACATAAATCCGATAGGTCTATAAGCAGCAGCCCAACGAAATTCAAGACTGGAGCTGTAAGTCAGCCCCTAAATAATTCCAATTAGAATATATATATACAGCAGCCCCACTGAACCATACTTAAGAAGCAACCCCAAACAGGTCTCTAAAAGGCAGCCCCCTACTCATAAGGATTTTATTGAAGCAGATTATATTAAATCCAGCCTAGACAAATCAGATTATATAACAACATATTATAACAGATCAGATTAGATCCAGCCTAGACAAATCAGATTGTAAACCATCTCAAACAAGGAACGAAGAGGGAAGAAGGAGAGGCGGTTTTCTTGCCTGAAAATCAACCGGAGAACCTCCGGATTGCGACAAACTTGAATAAACCCTAGCCCGGCGACGAAGACAAGCCCCGACCACCTCCAAAACTCCACCGACGGCCTCCGCCTCCGACGCCCGGCGACTTCGACGGAAACCTTAACTCGCCTCTACCTCCCTCTCGAAAAAGACTGGAGCCATCGGGGATAAGGGAAAGAAAAAAACTGAAGGTTCCCAACCCCTCTCTGCATATATCTATATATATATATTCTTGTATATAAAATTTTACACAAATGCCTATATATTGTATATATGTATGTAAATATAAACTTCTGTACAACCTTTACATATGAAAATATATAATGTACACATATGCATACTTTTTATATAAAACCCCTTTTTTTTGTACATATACACCTATATAATTATACATATATACCAACCTACATGTAAACCCTCCTATATGAATACATGATTGTATATGTTTGCCTATACATGTAAAAATCTTCATATATGCACACACATATATGTATATATATATTGCAAATATAACTCGATCTAGAATTACTTGCCGGACGACGACGGAACAGTAATGCCCTTTCGCATCGACTCCCTGAATTAATATCTCAATTTCAAATAATTATCATTAATTCCATATCTTTTATTAAAATAATTACAAGAAAAACCCGGGGCGTTACAGCCACCCCTCCTAACAAAAAGTTTCGCCCCGAAACTTTGCAACAACGATACCGAACAAGGGAACATAAGAGGCGAAGACTTACCAGGGATACTAACCGAAAAGATGAGGATATGACTCCTTCACCATAGGAATGGACTTTCTTCGCAACACCCTGTCTTGCTTCTCCAAGATACGAACATGCTACTCTACAAAGGACAGACTTGGTTGCAACACTGGCACAGAATCTAGAACAAGGCGAGAGCACTCCAGGGCAAGGAACTAGGCCAGGAAAAAGCCACACTGCAACCACTCATCTAACTGAGTGCGCAACTCTCGCAACACACGCGGGGCCAAAGGGTACGGTACCTTAGCAATAGGACAAGTACCCGGCTCAAGGTCAGAAACAAACTCCTCAACTCTCACAGGTAGAAGAACTAGGGGGATTAACTGGGAAGACATCAGGGAACTCCTGCGCCACAGGAAAAACCTCGACACACAACAAACTGAAAATGGTTTCTAGCATAGAAACGAGATAAGCAACACCATTGGAAACTAAAGGCTCCTGGCACACACCGCGGAAATAATCGGGGAAAACATAGCGCGGAAAGCCAAACACACTCGAGGGTTGACCGATGTCCAGCTTAAAGACCAAACGCTTTACCTTGCGTTGGATAACCGCATCAAACCTGGACAAACCGCCCAAACCCAAAAAAAATCACAACGAAAGCTCCAGGTCTAGCATCTTTAGATTAACAAAAGTTACGAAACCACCTAAGAGGACATGACAACTCTGAAAGCCCTGATTCGACACCATAAAAACAACAAGAGGGAACTTAACACTAAGGGGATCACCAACCGATCGAGGGTCAAACCACGACGCTCTACTAAAGGCCTAGCCACGCACAAGTGGGTAGCACCAGAATCGAGAAGGACGCGCGCCTAACAGTTCTTTACCTTGAATTCTCCTATAAAATTGGATACGCAACTAATCGAGCGAAAACAATCTAGTACAAACACTGAAAGCTAAGTGTTAGATTAGAATCTAACCTGGAATTACCGCGGGGGAAAACTGCTCAACAATCGATAACCTAACGATGACCGCCTACGAAGCTCTATAGCCAAAACATCGAGTAAAACTCAAATAAAAAAAAGGCACGCTCAACATCCTCTACCTTAACTCGCACAGAATTGAGATAACAAAAATCCAAATCCACATTTGCAAGCCAACGAATAAACTAGGTCAAAACCTTAACCTGAAAACACCTGGGCAGAAAAACTGCGCTTGTTTCACAACCATTTGCCTCAACAACGCCTCGATACTACGACGCAACTCTTCAATTACCGCTTCACTGCGCGCACCCAAAGGCTCGTCCTCTGACTGGGGAGCCGACTCCGATGCACGACGCTCTGGAGTCATCGACTGCAATTACGAACGAACACCTCAATACACCTAACTTAAGACGCAATAGCTAGGAACCAGAATTTCCTAACTCGATACAGATCAGAAAAGAGTAGATACTTGCTCTTGCTGTTACCTTGCACTAGGAATTTATGAAATGATGTTATGCTTAACCTCGGATGATATATCATCATCCTATTAACTCTTGTACAAATCATATGAATGCATAAATGCAAAAAATTTATTTCAAATCATGTGTGTACGAGTGTCATCATGTATGTCTTTAGCTTGGCACGTGTGCTAATGCTATGTTATGATGTATATGCAGTGCTATGCAATCTAAAAAAGGCCTTAATGCATGTTATGAGCGGCGTACACATGCGATCTTATGCATCCCATACTACAAGAGAAAATCTAATGGACACGCATGCGACCTACGTTATGCATCCCATACTACATAACAGTCGTATGTTGTCACCTATTAGGATCCATATACAAACACATATTATGCATCCCATACTACATAATATGCCCAGTATACTTCTTATCATGCTATGAGTGTAGTGTTCATGCTTCAGCCAAGACATACTGATGACCCTTCCGTGTGTGTATGCGATGAATGATGATTCTCACCAGGCGGTTAACCGGGCCAACCAGACTATCACAGCAACCCGGCTAACCTAGCTCTAATACCAACTGTCACAACCCGTATTTTCCCAAAAATATAATACGTATTATCAGAGCAAGGGGAAAATACGCGTCGTGATGCCACGCCTGCAGGAGACGACTACAGACGCTCAGGCGAACACTCCTTACGATAATTTTATTAAAGACATATACGTGATTGGATTAAAAGTGCAATTTTCATTTTAGCTTAGGACCGCGTCCCTCGGTCTGGTGGATCATCTAGTCCACAAGTAAAAACTATACATACGTAGCGGAAAATAGGTTTGTTTTTTAGCCTACATGAGCACAGAATTAAACATCTTGGAAATGATATGCACATATCTATGTTTAGTATAGTAAGAAAAGATTTTCTTCGATTTTCAAAATACGTGACATTTATTAAAAAAATATTATATGCAAGGATGACATTTTTATATCAATAAAGTAACTAATGCATCCTAGCATAAAGACTGTCACAACCCGTATTTTCCCAAAAATATAATACGTATTATCAGAGCAAGGGGAAAATACGCGTCGTGATGCCACGCCTACAGTAGACGACTACAGACGCTCAGGCGAACACTCCTTATGATAATTTTATTAAAGACATATACGTGATTGGATTAAAAGCGCAATTTTCATTTTAGCATAGGACCGCGTCCCTCGGTCTGGTGGATCATCTAGTCCACAAGTAAAAACTATACATACGTAGCGGAAAATAGGTTTGTTTTTAGCCTACATGAGCATGGAATTAAACATCTCGGAAATGATATGCACATATCTATGTTTAGTATAGTAAGAAAGGATTTTCTTCGATTTTCTAAATACATGACATTTATTAAAAAAAAATATTATATGCAAGGATGACATTTTTATATCAATAAAGTAACTAATGCATCCTAGCATAAAGCTTCCCAGAGAGCAAGTAGGTAAACAATCCAAAAGTAACAGCAATACTACTAGCAAGTAATCTAAAGATAAAAGCCATACGGGCGCCAACAACTGACACGAACCCGCGGGAAAGAAGGAAAACAACAAAAAGAAACAGCCTCTTACCTAGAAGAGGGGAAGAGCCTCGACAGGAGACCTGAACGACGCTGCTCTAACACCTGCGGCGGCTAAAGACCTGAACCTGAGACATTCATAAGAAAAGAATGCCTCAGCCCAAAAGGGTGCAAGAAAACCAAGATTAGCAGCATCAGAAGTAAAAGAGTGCAGGAAGGAAAAACTAAGCAGATAAGCATCTATAATCTTACAACAACCCGAGCCAGCTCAAACGAGTGCACTCGGTAAGAAGAAAAGCCTGCACCAGAAGGTAATAGTCAACACAATCAAAGCCCACCACGTGTCCGCCATTGCGGCTCAGAGGTGATGGTCATACATATATTATCATAATACACATATATAAGCATATATGCTTAAGAACTTGAGACTTATCAGCTCGAGGGAAAAGCGTCCCCCAAAAGAAGGCACTGCGATGGTGGTATCTCCACTAACGCTCGCAGCCCAGAAACAGGAGTGCTGCGGCGGTGACTCCAATCCACTCAAACCAACAGCCCAAAAGAGGCACTGTGGCGGTGACCTTTAGCTCACACGCCCAACAGACTCACACATAACACCAAAAGCAGGGTGCATAATCATATACATAAGTATATGGATATATATATAAGTATACAACTATACCACGATGCAGTTTACCAGAGAATACTCAGAACGTTTAAGCAACGAAGACCATAGAGATCGGGAACCACTCACCAAAACTATCCCGGAGAATTAAACAACATAGCATACTTAGTTCATAAATTCCACATAGCAAACAGAGGATTGCCAGGCGGGGGAACAGGATTTCAGATAGTTGTAACCACAACTCAAAACGAGAGGATTAGTAAGCACCAGGTTCAGCAATTAATCAATACAACGACATTCAACTTACGACAAGGTCGAAGACTTCAGAAAGTCGACACCATGCCAGGTCTGGTGTCGGAACAAGACGAAGAAAATCATAACACGAAGGACAAACATCTGAACAAGACTCAACGGTTCATAAGAAAACACATGGTGAATCCAATATAGAGACCCCCAACAAACTTCTCGCAAGGATACGACGAAGGGCACGAAAAGACACCATAAACGATAACTAACCAAATAGAGGACAACTCAACAAACAAAGCGCAGCTTCGAACCAACGTCTCAATAGAAGGAATAAAAAGCTTGAAGACATCGCTATATACGAGGGCTGCTTAAAAAGGTATTGAAAATCTTACTATAAGTATAAGGCTGCCGATCACTAGAACAGGTAAAAACCCAAAACCGAATATGATCCACTTATCCTTCAAGTTTAACAATTGCTAGCCTCGCAAAGTCGTCGAGAACTAGCAAGGGAAAATTCCCAGGGAGCTTGGCCTCTAATTCCCCCCGACTCGCAAGGAATTAGAAACGAAATCCCCGGGGAATTTAAGATTTGGTTCCCAATACCGTCAAGGATTAACGAGCACGATTCAAGGTAATTTAGCCAATAAAAGCATCCCAATTTTTAGTTAATTATGTGTGGATAAGCAGAATTTAGCAAGTAACATAATCAAACACTAGCCAAAAACGAACTAAACTTATCTAACATAAACCCGGGGCCACCAGCCCGAAACTCCACCAAATAAAAAGAGAAGGAGAAAATAAATAGTCCACACAACCCAACATTCCTGGAGGAACAAGTCAACAGCCCCAGCCTCTACAATAACCCAACAAGAGTGATGCAAAGCAGCCCAAAAGAACAAAATATTCCATATATCCAACTATAGTCGCCCCAAATCGATTCTACAAGGCAGCCCCCAGCAAAAAAGTATAACAGAAGCATGAGATCGGATATAACAGCCCCCGAAACAACAAGGAAAAAAGATAGAAGCAGCCCCTAACATAAGCATAACAACAGCCTCAATTGAATTTATATAAAGCAGACCCCCAAAACCAATTAGATCTTATATATATAGTAGCCCCCCTCAACAAGAAAAGGAGAATCATATATATAGCAGCCCCCTCGACAAGGAGAGGAGAAATGTTTAAATAGCAGCCCCCCACACAACAAGGAGATTATATATATATATATCAGCCCCAAACAGAATGCATAACATCACCCCTTATTAAATTATATATCAGCATCCCCCTCCACAAATCCGAACCTAGGTAAGGCAGCCCCCAAAACAACAATATATATAACAGCCACCATAACAAAGAAATAATTTCCTGCAGTTTCCCTAGAGTAATAATCCAATCAGCAGGTGCTAAAATAATGAGATTGCAGATCCAAATAAAACAATTTTTCCTGGAGTTAACCCCACCGAGCAATAACCCAATCAGCAACTATAAAAGAATTGCCAGTCGGCTACTATAACAGCTACCATAAGGAAATTTCCATGAATAATTTTCCTGGAGCAATAACCCAAACCACTACTATGACAGTAGCCCCTCTGGAACCCTATGAAGCAGCCACAACATAAATCCGATAGGTCTATAAGCAGCAGCCCAACGAAATTCAAGACTGGAGCTGTAAGTCAGCCCCTAAATAATTCCAATTAGAATATATATATACAGCAGCCCCACTGAACCATACTTAAGAAGCAACCCCAAACAGGTCTCTAAAAGGCAGCCCCCTACTCATAAGGATTTTATTGAAGCAGATTATATTAAATCCAGCCTAGACAAATCAGATTATATAACAGCAGATTATAACAGATCAGATTAGATCCAGCCTAGACAAATCAGATTGTAAACCATCTCAAACAAGGAACGAAGAGTGAAGAAGGAGAGGCGGTTTTCTTGCCTGAAAATCAACCGGAGAACCTCCGGATCGTGACAAACTCGAATAAACCATAGCCCGGCGACGAAGACAAGCCCCGGCCACCTCCAAAACTCCACCGACGGCCTCCGCCTCCGACGCCCGGCGACTCCGACGAAAACCCTAACTCGCCTCTACCAGTCTACCTCCCTCTCGAAAAAGACTGGAGCCATCGGGGATGAGGGAAAGAAAAAAAAAACTGAAGGTTCCCAACCCCTCTCTCTGCATATCTATATTAATAAGCGCGATCCCTTCCTCCCCTGTCAAGACCGTCGGTCACAGGAATTCCCCGTTCTGCCCTCGCGCCGTCCGCTGCCACGGCGACATGGCGCTGCTTCTTCCCTATCCCGCTCCGGCTCGGCGTGCTGGCAGCAGCAGAGACCGGCGTCGTGCATGCTGGTAGCAACAGAGAGCGGCGTCGTCGGCCTCTGCGTCTCGCGTCGCCGCGTGTTTTCCCGCCGCCACGACATTTGTTTCGCTGTCGCCAACTCATCTTCAGCGGCGACGACCTTTGCACTCTCGATTAATCTGTCACGGCCATCTACCATTTCTCAATGCCCTCGGTTCTTTGCCGCTCCTCTTCCTCCGGCTGTCGATTCTCGCCTCCTCCCATCCGCTCCAGGTGCGCACCTCCTTCGACATAATACTTTCGTTTTGGTTTTTATTTCTGATTTCGTTAACGGTTCTTTCTCCATCTCCTTGCCTCTCTCCACCTCTGTTCCCCATACCGCTGTTTCTCCATACCCATCGTTCTTCTTCATTTTCTTTCCCCATCTCCTTTCTCAGTTCTGGGTTTTTTTGCTAGGTCGCCCGATTTTTATTCTCCGCCATCCGCTCCAGCATCCACATCTCCTGGCAGTCCTCCTTCAGCTTCTCACCACCGTTCTTCAATCACGGTATACTTCCTCTTCACCTCTATCGTTCGTTTTGCCCCACTGTGAACTGCCTGCTGCTATCACCAACCTCAATTGATGGTCTGTGATGCTGCTGCATATATATATTTCATGTTACTTGAGGTAATTGATGGCATAGCATGAATCAAATACCAGCAATACATGGATATGCATAGCAGGTTATATTATATCAGGTGTATGTTGCTATGAGCAAGCTCAATTGATGGTATGTCATGCTACTAGATATCTATACCATGAAATATATCAATTATATGAGGTACAGGACTTTGTTTTTAGCGGTTTGCTCAATTACAGGGAGCAGCCATTTCTACTTTAACTTCTCAAAATTGTCCCTTACATGTTCGCTGCGTTTATAGAAATCATAATTTTAGCTGGACTGCGATATAATTAGGTTACAGTTTTACTTATTGTTAAAGTTTTTTTATCACATCTCCATTTATGTGGGTAATAATTGGTTCTTCTATGATTTCTATAGCTGCTACCCTTTCCATTACTTTCAGCCGCCAACGCTTGGTTTAATATTTTTATATGATTTCCATGGTTGGTGAGACCCTTCTACAGCAAGATTTATTTTGTGCACACATTGGTAAGGGATAATTGGTGCAAATCTTATGGCTGTCGTAAGAGTTGCAGCGTCCGTAGATGGTGTTCCAATTTTTTCTGGGCTTCCTATTGTTGGGTTGTTTCTTAGGATATTCCCCCTGCCGTTCCTGCTCCCCTGCTTCGTGGTTCCTGCCAATGGTTACTTCGGATATGAATATTAGGTAGTTTTTTCTGCTTCGGATATGAATATTAGGTAGTTTTCTCTGTTGTCAATTTCTCTATGTGCATCGTACTGTTTGTTCTGCCCTTCTTTCTATTCTCCTGCTGACCAAAATTTTGATGTGCATCGTAATGTTTCTGCTGCCTCTTTCCTATTCTCCTGCTAAGCAATTTCTGGATTTCCATTATAATGTTTTGCTTGCCCTTTTTTCTACTCTCCTGCTAGGAAAAAATTAGATAGAATAGTAAACAAATATAGAATGTTTCAAAAATAGATTGAAGATTTCCAAAGGGCAGGAGAACAGATTGAATAGTAAACACAAATAAAAGCTTTCATCCTCTATTGGTGAGCTGCATATATATTTTGCCCCTAACATTTTGATGCTTATTTGGGAATAACATTTTGATGCATGTATTTTCCCAGTAACATGATCATATTTCTGCTCCTCTTTACTACATATAATACAAAGTTATACATAGATTTATATAACAATAACAATGATGAGTCTCTTTGGGATTGTGTTGATGGTGGTGAACAAATTTTTAATGTATTCAATTTATTTCTATTTAAAGCAGATGTAACTATTTAAAAAACAAGTGCGTCTTCCAACAGATTCTGCACTGAAAGAGTGGCATATTGACCTATTAGGAAATGTACTACACCACAATTAGCTTATCATATGTTCTGAATCATGTAGACATCCAACTCCAGGAATTTACATCTTATATTACATATATAATATAGGTATAAGATAGTATGTTCCATGTCATTTTCATCAAGGGTCCAGCAATAAATTCCTTGCTCCAGGAATTTCACATCTCCTCACATTTCATCAAACATTTTGTGTCAACGCTCCAGGAAGTTGCTGCTAAATAGAGATAAGTTGCTGCTAAATAGGCTCCAGGATTACTTGAAGCATTGCATCTGCTTTTGAAATGAGAGTATAAGTACGCATAAGCTTCATTCATACATTTTTGAACGGATCTCACTTGAGAGGCATCCCCGTGCCCCGCACGGCGGTATCTCGGCCGTGATAGCTCTATAAAATTTTTTAACCAATGGTGGCTTGACTCTACCAACTCAAAATCTGCCAACAAGAATCAGCCAGCTATCTTTTCGAGTCAAAACCACATTTGATTGTACACAACCGCTGCTGTCCGATTGAACTTCAATTTTTCGGCCTTACTTTAATTTCAGCAATGTTAACTGTTTTCTATTTACCTTATCTTATGTAAGGCTTATGTTAGATATTTTAAGGCTTCGTTTGGTTCGGCTTATTTGCTCCGGTGAGTTTGGACAAAAACGTCATTGTCATACCAAACATTTTATGTTTATAACTAGTTTCTTTTTTTGATAATGGTAGTAACATTTGTCATATCAAACATACATTCTATGACAATGACGATTTTGTCCAAACTCACCGGAGCAAATAAGCCGAACCAAACGAAGCCTAAATTGTATGTAAGGCTAATAGTTTAGATAGCCTCCACTCAGAATAGTGTGAAACCTAAAGTAAAAATATTTTCCAGACAGTTACAAAAAAGTAGGTATTTATGTTATAGTATTAATCAAAATTTGGATCCTTCTAATAATCCCTCCGCCATTCTAAATTTTTTCCTTCTCTTTATAGTCATAAATCCAAATCTCAGTAAGTAATGCCTTGATATGTATCTCTCCTACCAGCTTCAAAATTTGATTATAACATATCTCCAAATCTCAATAAGTAGTCCCTTGATATATATCTCTCCTGCCATATGCACATGCCAGCTGTTCTGCATGCATACAATCTCTCTCATTGATTTGATTTTGAAGACATGTTCTTTCAGTTTCAGCCCCTCTCTTCAATCTGCTCTCATCCAAAATGCTGAAAATAAAAAAATGCGATATCCAAAATGGTACTTGCTTCACTACCTCTAAACGTGGTGTTCTCTTTCAGTACTTTACTTTCATTGTACACTTATCAATTCAAATACATGAAAATTTCAATTTTTACTGATTGCTTTGATCATCTACTATCAGCCATAACATAAAAAATAAGATTTAGGCTATTTTGGTTCCATGTGCAGGAAGAGGGGGATTTTCTCTCCTGATCTCCTAAGGATTGTATTTCTCTCCTAGGTATGAGTTCCTCTCCATGGTTCTTTTATATTTTTCTCTATCTCCGCTGAAGCACATGAACATGATGCTTACAACTTCTTTAATGATCATTTATTTGTGATGGATTCTTTTTTATCTTTCTTCATATAATTTAATTATAAAAAATTGTCAACTCAAAGAATTTTATTTTGAGACTGTTAGGAAATAAAAAAAATTGATCAATAGGAAATGTACTACACCACAATTAGCTTATCATATGTTATGAATCATGTAGACATCCAACTCCAGGAATTTACATCTTATATTACATATATAATATAGGTATAAGAGAGTAGGTTTCATGTCATTTTCATCAAGGCTCCAGCAATAAATTCCTTGCTCCAGGAATTTCACATCTCTTCACATTTCATCAGACCTTTTGTGTCAACGCTCCAGGAAGTTGCTGCTAAATAGATATAAGTTGCTGCTAAATGGGCTCCAGGATTACTTGAGGCATTGCATCTGCTTTTGAAATGAGAGTATAAGTACGCCTAAGCTTCATTCATCCATTTTTGAACGGATCTCACTTGAGAGGCATCCCCGTGCCCCCCACGGCGGTATCTCGGCCGTGATAGCTCTACAAAAATTTTTAACCAATGGTGGCTTGACTCTGCCAACTCAAAATCTGCCAACAAGAATGAGCCAGCTATCTTTTCGAGTCAAAACCACATTTGATTGTACACAACCGCTGATGTCCGATTGAACTTCAATTTCTCTGACTTACTTTAAATTCAGCAATGTTAACTGTTTTCTATTTACCTTATCTTATGTAAGGCTTATGTTAGATATTTTAAATTGTATGTAAGGCTAATACTTTAGATAGCCTCCATTCAGAATAGTGTGAAACCTAAAGTAAAAATATTTTCCATACAGTTACAAAAAAGTAGGTATTTATGTTATAGTATTAATCAAAATTTGGATCCTTCTAATAATCCCTCCCCCATTCTAAATTTTTTCCTTCTCTTTATAGTCATAAATCCAAATCTCAGTAAGTAATGCCTTCATATGTACCTCTCTATTTACCTTATCTTACGGTAGATTAGCAAATCAGTCAATATAACTTGAGGTTATGAAGATTAGTTTTGAATTGATAGTTGTATGATGAAACTAAAGTAGTGAAAGGGAACACCATGTTCTGATAATGATGTTGATTTTCACATGAGATTTTAATTTTGAAAACTTTGAATCTTAGCTGTAAATCAAATATAAATTTGCATGATTTGATGCAGTATCAACAAAAATACATCTTTTTAGTAAAATTGGTCATTCACATGGTTTTGTGTGAGTTTACTGGACTTTCAGGTCTCATGTAGCAACTTTCGATTGATGATTCCTATTATTCCCTATTCTTATCATACATTGGCAAATCAGTCAATAGAATGTGAAATTATGAAGATTAGATTTGAATTGATAGTTGTATGATGAAACTAAAGTACTGAAAAAAACACCATGTTCTGATCATGATGTTGAATTTGGCATGAGATTTTGATTTGGGAACCTTTGATGTCCTTGAATGTGTTTTTGTTATATAAATAATGCTTCTCTAGGTTATACCAGAAAATACATACACTTAGCTCTACGTCATCATCGAACATGGCGCGTCACATGGACCATTCAGTTCTGGGGGGCCCTCTTGAGTCCACTGATAATGTCCCGGTGGAGCTGCGCGAAAACTACTACTTTGCCCTCTTGACAATCTTAACCGTTCTACCAATACTCAGACTTTGAAATCTATATTTGGATCGCTCCCAGGAGTGCTTTACACCACTGTATGGCTGCTTATTTTTTCATCAAACACATTATCTCACTCTTCTCCATATCTAACTAAGTGATATTTAACATTATCGAGGCAGGTTGATGTGGATACAGAGGATCAACCAATGGGCATCGGGGAGGTCGTCTTTACCGATGAGGCGACGATGAGGGATGCCAGGAAGAAGATGAATGGCCAAATCATCGACGACACAAAGATCTGCCTCCGTGAGATGGTGTTGTTTGATGTGAAAGCAGACTATGTTAAAGACCACTGCTAGGTTAAGCACGTCATGAGTCAATGTTGTCTGTACATCTGTTAACTTTTAGTTGAACTACTGTTGTCTCTGTCGTGTACATGGTGATTGTCCATAATGCATTACTTCAACGTGCACGCACTTCTATGTATGTGAATAGACCGTTCTTTTGCGCGTCCCCCCGTCTCAACTACTGCTTGCGCGTCCTCCCATTTCGACTGTTTCTATAGCTTGCACTCCAAAGTTTCTTTCTGTGCCACAGGTGAGGCCACCAGCTCTTCATCCACTGTGCCTTTATGCAGTTAAATAAAGATGTTTCACATCCGCTCATTTCTCACTCCTCGCTCACTCGCGTCCGTAGCAGGGCTTCCAATATTGCCACCACCGTTGTTCCCCAGTCACAACTATCATGGTTGCCGGTACCATAACATAACTGTGACTTCTTCTATTATTTCCAAAATGCAAACAGTCATTTGGACCATAGCTCAATGTATTCGTACGAGGCTCCACACCCACTGCCAAGAATTCTCCGCAGTGTTTTCGGGAATTTCATGCAGTTTCAGATCTCCTGCGGCATTTAATTTTCAGATTTTCTAATTATTGGTACCAATTGTTGCTACTGAGGCAAATCTTAAAATTGCGATAATCGAAACTTTTATCTTCCTAAAGAAATGTAGATACACATTTCAATCACTCACGGGTTTAGGTTTCAATTGCTCTCCCCTTTACCATCTCTACAAAATTATTCCTGCATGTAAATTGCTCTCCCCTTTGAAGAATGAACATGCTGGAAATAAAAACATTCCAATTACGAGGTTGGAAATCTGAGGTAAGGATGCACTGGGCTGGAAAAGTGAGGTCTGTTGTTGATATAATTTGAGATCTACTGTACCATTTCAGCTAATTGTTATATCATCTTGAAACTTAAAACCATACCTATAAATCAAATACAAATTTGCATGATTTCATGCAGTATCAACAAAAATACAGCTACTCTTTCTGAATTTCCTGCTGTTTCAGATCTGCTGCGGCAACATATAATTGATGATTCCTGTTTCTTTCTGTTCTACGTGATAATACACGACCAAAGCTGTCAATAAACAATGTAATTATGAAAATTGCATTTGAATTCTTAATTGTATGATGAAACTGAGGTACTAAAAGAAACCACCATGTTCTCTTGGGATTAGCTGAGATAGAAACAAGCTATTACCGAATTAACCACTTCGATTTCACTTACAACCCAGTTGAAACCGACTCTATATTCAAATGAATACATTTATATATACTCAGATATATATATATATATATATATGTATACGAGCATTTTCGCACATGCTTTGCCCGTGCTCGATGCTCTTCGCATCGACATTATGTCAACAGGGATGGTACCTCCACCCATATGCACCCGCTCTCATACGCTCATCCATGTGTCAGTTGATAGGACACAGCGAGCCCACGTACCCGACGCACCAGTACGATGATGTTGCATAAGCTGCATAAGATATATCCTATCTGATGTGGGAGGTCAGCAAGTCGACTGTTGCATGCAGTCATCGCTGGAGTGAATTTGGAAGATAGAACTTAGATGACTACCATTTCTCTGTTGTGGATTTTCTGAAGGGCCTACATGGATTGACACTAACCTGTGCCTGCCTGTACCTCATATGGTTTTGTTCACCTACATATTCTCAACTGCCACCACGTTCTCTCTGCCGTCAATGTTGTGCTCTCTACGTAATTTATTTCTCTGTTCTACTTTGCCTCTGTTAATTTTGCAACTACTCCAAATATACATCTACATTTCTTCAACTTCAACTATTACTATGTCAAAGATTTGATGACATAAAATCTGTGCCTATTCTTACTTTCCCATTGCGAATAATTGAGAGTTGATATAGTACACACCATATTTAATGTCACATCTCTACTTTATAAATACCTCCTGCTGCATATTTCTCAATCCATATGCGCGTGTCGCCTATTTTTCACATACGATCCCATATTCCTTACCCTACTATACAGTATTTGCAGTTACTGGAGCATCACTGTATGTACGATGGATGATAATCATGTTCGTCGTGGAAAACGTCCACGATGCCAATCTACGTCAGAAGCACATACACCGGATGAACTTCAACGAGCCTCTGCGAGAGAGCGTTCGCAGAGAAGAAGAGCCCTAATGTCCGATGAACAACGTGAAGCTCAACGAGCATACAATCGAAATTACCAGAGATTAAGACATTCGCGTCTAACTGAATCACACCAAACAGACAACCAACGAGATGTACCCCAACAGCGTTACCAAATCCAAACTGATGGTGCCGCCATCCACTGCCCTGTTGCAACTCTGCCTTAACAAACTGCACTCGCAGGAACGCCACACAATGCCTCTGAGGATGCAAGCATCACTTTAGGTACGTACAACATCTCTTGCTGCACATTTTCATATATTGTCGCGTGTTTTATGTATGCACATATTTATATGTTCACATCTACCGACACATAACATACACACATGCATTTGACAGTGGCAGATGACCATGCTACTGCTGTTGTCCATGGATATTCATTAACAACTGCACCGTATTCAGTGCCCGTTCATACTGCTCCCCTATCTCCAACTGGGGAATCGTCAGCATTCCAACCACCTCATTCGCACCAAATGCATACTCATTCGTGCACTGTAACAGAAGATGCACATATAAATGAGGCATCACGTGCGGCACAACGCACATCTAATCGACAGGCTGCTCGAAGAAGAACTGCCCTAATGTCGACCAGAGAACGTGAAAGTCGACGAGCATATAATCGATTGTACCAAAGATTAAGGCGTTCTCGTATGGTTGAGCCACAACAAGCGAACGACCAGGACTTTATGCGTGGTCCAAATCAACTTCGAGGCCGCCAGTCAGTGCAACAACCACAAATTACGCTTGCTGCAAACGCAATGCGACATAGACAGTCACTCCAACAAACTACCGACCTACAAGTTCAAGTGCCTGACATCCACTGCACTGCTGCACTCACATCAACGCTGTCCGCCGCCGCTTCAGACGCATGCACTACATTGCGTAACTACGACATCTTCTTTTTATACACTACCATATGTTTGCATACACCAACTCTTACACATCACTAAATTAGAAATTCCCAAACACAGCTACTGGTGTTGTGCACAGATACTCACTAACAAGTGTACCATATGTGTCATGCATCCATTCCGGCAGCCTGCCTGAAATTGGAGAATCCTCAACGACACAATCACATTCTATGGCCTTGCCTGAGTGTAACTTGCCACTAATCCCTGTCGGCTCAGTTGGCCATATGACTGCAACCACTTCTGCTCCAACATTAGTGATGACATATGCTGTGCCAGCATCAACCTCCCGCATTCACCACAATGCATCTCCTCTACCACAAGAACATATCATCAACCACAGTCAGTCAAACAGTACGCTCTTCTTTTTGTCTACCACATGTACCTATTGCTCTATATCTTACAAACACAGCCCTAACTTTATTTCTGCAACATAAAAATACAGAAATCAGTGACTCTGTTGTTATTATCCGTGCTCGGCGCAGCCGTGCTGGAAACCACAACATTGCACGCATCTGTAATGCAACCCAACAAATTGTGCATTTACAATTACAACGTCCGCATTTCTGTCATCATTGTAATGCTAAACTTTTTGATGGAGAAACACCAACAATGTGTTGCAACAGCGGAATAGTTCAACTTCCACCTATACCAGTTCCACCTGAGCTGTACACTTTATTCATTACTGATACTGCTGAAGGTCATCACTTCAGGCGATACATTCGTTCATATAACCACGTTCTCTTTTACTTCTATTAGTGTTAAGTTAGATGAATCTTTGACAGTCGATCAACACACCGTTTACACATTCCGTGCTCATTGATCAATTTATCACAGAATTGGCTCACTTCTGCCTGCTACAAACTGTAGACCCAGATATCTACAACTATATATTTACGATACAGAGCATGAGACAGATCATCGTCTGTAAGAAAACAACGAGCTTAACTTTGCATTATTAGAAAAAATTCGGGCCATTCTGAATAAATATAATCCTGTATTTATGTTCCGGCAACTAGCCCAACATGAGGATATTACCAGGTGCAGATTGGTTATAAAAGAACAACATGCATTGGGTCATCAATATACATTACCAACTGCATCGCAAGTGGCTGGTATAATTGTTGGTGCTGAGGAATATGCTGAATCAAATGACAGAAACATAATTGTACAGACAACTGAAGGTCCTTTGGTCACTATTCAAGAATATGCTGGCTTCTACGATCCACTCCAATATCCACTGCTCCTCCCATTTGGTACATATGGTTGGTTGGCCGAATGCAAAGGGCTGAATAATCGCCACGTTGGCTGCTGCGACTACTACTCATACATACTTCAGGTTTGACAGCCGTTTTTTTTAAATGCACCCACGTCCTGCTACGCTTAAGATAATATTATATCTCATACTCATATTACTGTAGGATCGTCAGCCAACTTCGTCATTTCCTTTACATGGGTGTCGTCTGCTGCAACAATATGTTGTTGATAAATACATTAAGATAGAAACGCAAAAACTGTGGTGGATTAAAAATAATCAGAAAACTATCCGTGCAGATTTGTACAGCGGCTTACAAGATTGTCTAACTGGTGGAGAAAATAGTGGAGGTATGTGCATGTTCTTTCGGAATGTGATTATAGAGTTTCACAATATAACAAATTAATATATATGTTCATAACTGCAGCAAATATTGGTCATCGTCTCATCCTTCCATCATCCTTCGTTGGAAGTCCTCGCGATATGTACCAACGCTATCAGGATGCAATGGCTGTCGTGCAACACTACGGCAGACCAGATATATTTCTAACAATGACATGCAACGCATCTTGGCAAGAAATAACGGACGCACTTTATCCCGGACAGACGTCACAAGACCGTCCCGATTTAGTCTCTCGAATATTTCATGCAAAATTCCTGCAATTACATAAAGATATATTCCACAGGCACATTCTGGGAAGAACAGTTAGTCATGTGCATGTTATTGAATTCCAAAAACGGGGTTTGCCACATGCTCATATGCTGGTTATGTTCGATGTGTCAGATAAAATGAATACTCCAGATGACTATGATAAGATAGTTACAGCTGAGCTTCCTCATATCGAATCTGAACCCGAACTATACAATGATGTTGTAAAACATATGATTCATGGTCCGTGCGCCCACGTAAACCCTCATGCGTCGTGTATGAAACAAGGTTCCTGTAAAAAAGGTTACCCCAAAAACTTTGCCGCTCAAACATTGCAGGGATCAGATTCCTACCCAATATATCGACGTCAAAATAATGGTCGCTCATTTAGACTCCAGCGAAGGGATGATTTCACTGTTGATAACCGATGGGTTGTTCCGTATAATCCATATCTCCTTTTAAAATATGATTGTCATATTAACGTTGAAATATGTAACACTATAAAAAGTATAAAATATCTATATAAATACATTCACAAGGGTCCCGATTCTGTCGCGCTGCAAATTCATCCTCATCCAGATTATACAGAAATATCCCAATACGTGGATGGTCGATGGATATGTCCTCAAGAAGCCTGTTGGAAGATATTCAAATTCAATATGTATCAAACATATCCATCAGTTATTCGCCTACAAATTCATTTACCTGACAAACATCAAGTGCAGTTTCGCACCACCGATTCCATAAGCAACGTTCTTGCTGACGTGCGTAACTCTCGCACAATGTTAACATAATTTTTCAATATTTACAATGCCCAAGAAGAAAGGCATAGTTATCTATACACTGATTTTCCAAAGCACTATACATGGAATTCAACTTCTAGAACATGGAACAAACGAAGACGCCATCAAAAGGTTATTGGTCGAATGTACTCTGTACATCCTTCTGAGGGCGAAAGATTTTATTTGCGTTTACTTTTAAACCATATTCAAGGCCCAACATCTTTCGAGCACCTAATGACAGTTCGTGACACCGTCTACCCAACATTTAAGGAAGCTGGTGAACAATATGGTTTACTTGAACGAGACAACAGCCTACATAGTTGTATGCGCGAGGCCCGAGAATTCCAAATGCCTTTTGCGCTCCGAACTTTATTTACATCCATTTTACTTTACTGCAACCCTACAGAAGTTCGACAACTGTGGAATGACAACTATATTGCAATGAGTGAAGATTACATCTGCTCCAGTTCTACCACTGATATATACATCCTCAATAAACTCCTTCATGAAATCGAGCATGCTCTTCAACAACACAACAAGAGTATTAAACAATTTGATCTTCCTCAAATATCTCCATTGTTTGCAGATACATCTCGCTTCTCGAGTCTAATTGAAGATGAACTGTCACTACCACTCTCATACACAGATCTTAACTCTGTTTCAACTTTCAATTCTGATCAGCATTATGCTTTCGATACTATTATGGACAGTATTAGACACCACGAGAGTGGTATTTTCTTCATAGACGGACCTGGAGGCACTGGAAAAACATTTCTGTACAAAGCAATACTTGCACATTTATGCCGTGAAGGCCACATTGTACTTGCTACTGCATCATCGGGAATTGCTGCAACACTTCTTCCAGGTGGAACTACAGCCCATCAAAAGTTCAAGATTCCAATCCCTATAGAGGCGGGTTCCTTCTGCAAGTTCGATAAGCAATCGGAGATACACAATCTTTTACAACATTGTTCTGCAATTCTTTGGGATGAGGCTCCGATGTCGCATAAACATGTATTCGAAGCTGTTGATCGATCGTTACAAGATGTTCTTGACATACACCAACCTTTGGTGGAAAAGTATTAATCCTAGGAGGGGATTTTCGGCAGGTTCCGCCTGTCGTGATTAACGGAACAACGTCTCAGATCATGAACGCCAGCATAGTTACTTCACCTTTATGGTCATCTGTACAATTACTCTCACTGTCTCAAAATATGCGCGCTCTCCATGATCAAGATTTCTCAAATTTCCTACTTCGAGTTGGAAACGGTGATGAGCGTACATATGACGATGATATGATACATATTCCAGAATCAATGATTGTTCCATGGGAAGGCGAACATTCAATTACTACACTTATTAACATCATATTTGCAGATATCTCATCGAGTATTACCACACCTGATTATTGGGAAAGCAGAGCGTTGCTGACTCCATTAAATGAAACTGTCACCCAATTAAACGAAAATTGTTTAAAAATACTCCCTGGTGATGAAATGACATATTATTCTTTTGACTCAGCTGACGATGACCAGCATAATTTATACCCACAAGAATTCCTCAATAGTCTGTCCCCGGGCAATCTTCCGCCACACAAACTATGTCTGAAAAAAGGTTCCCCTGTCATGCTCCTTCGAAATCTAAACCCCCAAATAGGACTGTGCAACGGTTCACGCCTTCTGTGCCGTCATTTCCAACGAAGTGTTATTGAGGCGGAAATTCTTACAGGCCAACATAAAGGCAAATCAGTTTTTCTCCCTCGCATACCACTAAAAAATTCAGGAGATGCAAAAGTGCCTTTTGAACTGACTCGCAAACAATTCCCAATTCGTTTAAGCTTCGCGCTTACAATAAACAAAGCTCAAGGACAAACAATTAATCAAGTTGGCATATACCTGCCTTCACCTGTCTTTACACATGGTCAACTGTATGTAGCTTTGTCAAGAGGAGTATCTTCAGTAACTACAAAAATTCTAATACAAAATGGTATTGTTGCTGGACATAAAGGCACATGCACAAAAAATGTTGTCTTCAAGGACCTACTTGCCAAAATCATCGTCCAAGTACACACTTTACTTCCGCTCTCTATGTATTTTCATTTGAATAATGCCTAACAATACAACGTCGGACTAATGATTTTCTCTACGTACATGACAGTCCCACGAACCATGATCAGCACAGAATATACAGCAAACAACTGTGTTTACAACACGTCTACGAAAAACACATCTACAGGTACATAGTAACACATCAGACAAAATGCAATTTTTTATAGTCGTATACAAAAACACCAGCACAAACAAATACTCACACAAACTAACACGTATATACACAAAGACACACCGACACATATGCACACTCACACGGAAACACAAACACACCCACAAAGAGCACCAAAGTCAACAATCATTTATACACGAAACACACACAAATACATATAAATTCCAACAAAAACAAATACATGCACACAAACAAACACTCAAATATACACAAACACACACACAACAATGCACACTTACACATACATATAAACTTACATATTCCACATACAAACAAAAAATACACATCTCACTGATGCATTTACTATAACGTTATTAGACACCTGTCAACCAAGCTGCCGTGTGATTATATGCGTAAAACTATTAAATCAACGTATTTGTTGTTGCAACTAACTAATTTCAAAATATTCTATACTTCCTGCTTCCAAATCTGAGCTTCTCCTTTGATGAAACAAAATTTTAAATGACAGAAGAAATTTTCTTTTCTACCTCTACTGATTTGATTTTGTTCGATGCCACACGTAATATTTATATCATATTTGTACATTAAAAACATATCATTAATTTGTCGTGAAAACAAAACTTTGCAGACTTATGTTCATACTAACAACAAAAAATTATCCCACTAACACTTGCTATTACATCAGTTGTTACAAGCGGCTACCAATTTGAATATGTCATCCCATGACAATCGCGCCACTAACGCAAAGCAAACTCAACTAAAAGGCAAAGCATTGATGAGTACTCTATTTCATTAACGCTTTATATTTATGTATTATATCAAGTGTTTCACGATAGTTTCGTCACACATGACACTATTGTAATGACTGTTTCATATTGGATATTTGTTTTAGGCAACACAACAGAAGACACCACAAAAGATCACTCCAGAAGATCTTGCCAAGGTATGCTCAAATATGTCTATGAAATATTAAGTGTACAAACGACAAAACGCATTACGACACTGTTACAACTCGAAAAAATAATACTTTGCGTACTCATTGAAAATTATTTAAAACTATCAAAATTCACATCTAACATATGCAGCTGTTAGCATGCATTAATAAAATCTAAAATAAATATGGGACTTATTTCAGTGGTTTCCAAGGACTCGAAATGTTAAAACAAAGCCCCAACCTGACCGTGTTATTACCGCGAACTCCGACGCGTTCGTAAGTACTCACATAATACTTTTAATCATTTACACATTATGCAAAGATTACATAAACATGCAAAAGAAATAAATTTGTGTATTATTGCAGTGTTCTCACACGCCTACATGATGAGTCCTGATCATATACACATTTATGGACTCATCCAGGCCGTTATTTAGTCATTTCTCCGCACTTTAGCCTTGTTATAGTTTATATTTGATAATTCATGCTAGGTGCACATCTTGGCCCACTTTGGTGTGATTTTCGTGCTTATTATCATTAGTAGTATTCTTGTGCTGTTAAGTGCCACTTTCAGTGGCTAGATCTGTGGTTGTGCTGGAATAGGAGTAGTGCAGGTGTTCCCGGTGCAATTCTGCACAGGAACACTGCGCACGATCGCCGGTTCTATTGCGCACGACCACTGGTCGTGCGCCACTGATCGTGTGCACTTAACCCTTTTTCACGAGTTCTGTTTGGTGCAGTGCGCACGACCACCAACGCCAGTGCGCACGACCATCGGTCGTGCGCCACTGCTCGTGCGCACTTATCATTAAAATTCTGAGTTCTGTTTGCTGTATTGCGCACGACCATCAACGATAGTGCGCACGACCACCGGTCGTGCGCCACTGGTCGTGCGAACATTTTATTTTATAATTTTGTATCTTGCAGGTTCCACCCAGGCAGTGCGCACGATCGCAGAATTCCAGTGCGCACGACCACTGGTCGCGCGCCAATGATCGTGCGCAGTATTTAATCCAGCGCCTATTTAAACGCCTGTTGCGATTTTAGGGCGTTGGTTCACTTCCGGGAGCGGGATTCCTGTTCCGTACGCCGCCGATTTCCACCGTGGGACGCCTCCACCTCATCTCCTACGCAAGGGGAAGCCTCCTCCACCCATTCCAAGACTTCCTCCATTGTCCGTGAGTGTTCTCCATCGTCCGGGAGCCTCCAAGCAACCATTCTCTCATTCCGCCCGGTGAGAAGAAGAAGGAACCTGAAGTCGAAGACGACGGAGCTACGTAGGGAGACCGTGACAGCTCTCTACGCCGGAAGCATTGTCCGCCCGAGTCCGGAGGTAGCCCGACAACCTACCATTCCGACCGTGAACGGCCGCTAGTCTTCACCACCGGTTATTTCTTTCCTCTTTCCTCCATTGTACTCGTTGAACTGTGTAAACTCGAATATTATGATGATGTTTGCTGAAATGAATGTTTCTTTGTTGTTCTTCATGGTTCGGTTGTGATTCACTCCTTTTTCACTCACTCACTCGCACGCGCACGCAAGGTGTTTGTTCCGTGTTAGCAAGAGCCAACAACGGTTGTGAAGAGGTGCTTGCGACCCTCATCCTCTCGCACTAGAGTCACTTCATCCGCCTCACGAAGCACGGCATCGCGGTCGTTGCATCCACCTCACTTTGCGAAGCGGTGTTTTCGACCCGCATCTCTTTTGTTGTTGATAAGATTAGGAAAACCAACCAAAAGCCCCATCTTTGTGTTTGTTGAACGCTTGTGTAACAATAATCACTGCGCGATTCGTTCACCCATCCTGCATTCCTCAAGAGACCGACATCCGGGGAATTTATTCTCCACAATTATTACTTGACAGCGACCGGTGCACTTGCCGACACGCATCAAGTTTTTGGCGCCGTTGCCGGGGAATGCAAGCGTGTTTCGTCTTGTGTTGTGACTTTCGTTATACGAGCAGTTGTTTTTTATTTTCTTTGTTTTTCTTTTTGTTTTTGACAGTTCATGCAGAGGCAGGTCGCAGGTGAACTCGCACCTTTTGATCCAGAAATCGAACGAACTGCTCGCGCGCGAAGGCGCGCTGCGGCTGTACAAGCGGCCATGGGTGATCAGGTAGACCCAAATGATGTTGATCCGAGAATGCCCGGCGTGGGGGAACATCAGCCTGGGATTGAGCAGGAGGCAGCTAGGCCTCGACCCCGCACGATGAGGGACTACACCACTCCAAGTGCTGGGAGTGTGTATTCGGGGTTCGGGCCCAATATTTTGAATAATCAGTTTGAGATCAAGTCAGCGATCTTAAACATCATCCGGAACAACGCTCAGTTCTCGGGGTTGGCCAGCGAAGATCCGCATATGCATCTGGCGGAGTTTTCTGATATTTGCGGAACCTTCCGCTACGCAGGGATTGCTGACGACACGGTCAAGCTTAGACTGTTTCCCTTTTCACTCCGCAACAAAGCAAAGGTGTGGCTCCACTCCATTCCGCCCGGGACTGCTGCAACTTGGGATGCCCTCGCATCCAAGTTCCTTGCTAAATTCCACCCTGTGGATAAGATTGTAAGCTTGCGGCGGGAGATCGCCACATTTCGCCAACTTGACCAAGAGACCCTTGCTGAAGCATGGGAGCGCCTCAACGATCTCCTTCGCCGTTGCCCTGGCCACGAGCTCCAACCATGGAATGTGGTTGAATTGTTCTACTTCGCGATCGAGCCCAACTATCGGGCAATGATCGATGCTGCGGCGGGCGGTACCTTGATGAACCACACTCCTGAAGAAGCCCTTCGAATTCTGCGCGACACTGCCTCCCACAGTACATTCTGGACTGCAGGGAGGAATGCTCCAAGAAGCGGCCGAGGTCTTTTCATGGTCGACTCTCTCCCCTCACCATCCGCGACTGCTGCTGTCATTACCTGCGAGGGATGTGGAGGCGGAGGCCACCACGCGTATGAGTGTTCGGGGAACAACGTGGCAGGTGACTTCGCACACTTGAACTTGAACGAATCTGTTAATTATGTAGGAAATCAGCCTAGGGGGGCGCCTTTCAATAATGCTTATAATCCGGGAGCGAGAAGTCACCCGAACTTCTCGTGGAATCCAAACACACCTGGCCAACGATGGGCACCGGGGCAGCATCAAAACGATGCTTACGCCTCCGGGAGCCAACCGAGGCCACCACACCCGGACTATAATCAAGCACCCCCTACTCAAAAAAAGAGTAATCTAGAAGAGATGATGGAGAAATTCATGCAAGTAGCTAATTCGAATATGGTAAGTCAAACTGCATCCATGCGAAACCTGGAAACGCAGTTGGGCCAATTGGCCCAAGTGCTAACCGAGCGATCGCAGGGGACCCTTCCCAGCAACACGGAGAAGAACCCAATTGATCAAGGGAAGAGTCTTGGGGATGTGGTAGAGGTTGAACCGAGTGAGCTGGTAATTTCTTGTTCCATCAATAAGGTTGAAACAAAAGCTTTATGCGATTCCGGTTCCTCCCGCAACGTCATTGCACTGCAAGATGTTGCGAAATTACAACTTGAGATGAACACGGAGGAAAGGAAATCGCTTATTCTCGCTAACGGCACTATTATCCAATCTGAGGGGGAAGTGAGAAATGTGGAAGTAATAGTTGAGGGGACGACTGTGGTCGCGGACTTTCAGGTGTTGGGCCCCCAGGAAAATCATTCCATTCCTATCTTGGGCGTGCCGTTCTTGAAAGAGAGCGGCGCCACCCTTGACTTCGCTACGGGGTGTGTTCTCCTACCTAACAAGGCGCTGCAGCCCACTCGCCTCGAAGCTACAGCTGACACATCCACTCCTCCCCCTCTCGTTATTTCTGATGAATTTCTAAGCTGTGCAGGAAAGATACATGATCAAGAAACAAGTGAAGGAGGAAAGGAGGAGCTCCAATCAGATGAGGAAGAAGAGGTTGACTTCCGGAAAGAGTTCGACTCCGAGAAGGAGGAAGACTGCAGTTCGGGAAACGTTGACTTGGATCTAGTTAGGGATGCTGATTATTTATCTTCTCGTGGTGAATCTTGTAATAAACTATCTAAGCGCTCCATCTCCTGGGCCGATCCGGGGGTTACCGCGATACCGGAGGTGACGCCACCCGCCACTAAGGCGGAAAATTCTGAAAACCTTCAACGGTGGCAGTCTCCGACTGTCACCAAACTTAAAAAGGAAAAACTTCTGCGCGACGCTCGTGCTGCCGCTCTTCGTGGCAAGGTGGCGGAGGTTAGGGGAGCATTGGGTAATACCAGTGCTGGCCCTAAAGCCTTCACCTCCCGCCTACGTGCTACGGGAGCAGCGCACCATAAGAGCGCTTTTAGCTGATTTGTGTTTAGTTGATGTGGTGAACTGTTTCTGAATATTTCTCTTTTAATTCCTGCACTCTTTATAAACAATGTTAATACAGGTATTTGGTCCAGCTTAAGGACGTTAAATGAAAGCGCTACTGGGAGACAACCCAGATTCCCTGATTTTGTAGTTTTCTTTTTTATCTAACTTCTTTTAGTTCAGCTTTTGTATTTGCTTTTGTTGCTTTGAGTCTGTGCTTGCAGGTTTTGTGTTCGATGATGCGGATGTTGCGGACTAGTCTTGATCGTAAACGCCAATCGTCCGGTATGCTCATTTCTGAGCATTGGGTAACACTTCCTCCCTTCTTTTAGCTTCAAATTTTTAGATATTTCGTTTAGCTTAAGTCTGGGGGAGCGGTTGTTGTTATCCACTGTGCACGAGTGCACCGCATACTAGAAGGTTGATTCTTATTTATCTTATCATTATCGTTGTTTTCCATGTTTCACACACCATTTCACCCACTTGAGTGCGCGCTTATCTTTTTGTTGTTGTTCCGTTGTAAACTATCTTGGTTGGAGTATGAAATAGATTGTTAACGTACGAATTATTATTTGGAGTGCGATGTTGACTCATGTAGTGTTCTAGTCACTTCGCATGCTATGGTAGAATTTGAGTAGAACTAGATTTTCTTTATGTATCTAATTTATGTTTAGTATTTCTGCGTAAATTTAGATTTAATATACTCAAGTGGTGAATTCGCATGAAATTGACGATAACCCGGTGTTGTGTGTGTGCGATTGCTAGTCGTGTGTTGCTCGAGTCGGGAGGAAGGTTTATCTTTCTCGTGGGCTAAGAACTTGCCCCAAGCGACTCTCGAAGCATGGGTGAGAGCTACTCGTTGAGTCAAGCATGATGTAGGCCGCCCTTTGGCTAGTTTGAGCTTTGTTATTCCATGTCAATTTCATTCACCTTTGCAAGCCTATTTTGTGCCTACCAATCCTTTGTTCAGCTCCTCTTCATCCACCAAAGCCTGAAGCCTATCCTACCCGCAACCAAATTGTTTTTGACTGCGCTTATAAGTCTCAACTTGTGTGGTGTGTGGAATCATTGTGCCATGAAAGGAAAATAAAGTCCATCTGCTGATTTTGAACCAACCGGAGGATACATAAAAGAAGTAAAATATGTAAAAGAAAAAAAAAAGAGTATTTTTGAAAAAAAAAATCCTCCCGAGTTAAAAACAGAAAATCTGTTGGTATTTGTGAAGTAGGCCGTGTGCACACCTGGTTTTCATGATAAGTCTGGGGGTGTGTCACACGAGCATAGTTGTTGGTCTTGTGTGGTGCAGCGTTCCGTTAGCTCACTTGGGTTGCGTAGCCACCGCGTTTAACTTTGAATATCATACCGTAACCTAAGCCCCGTTCTAATCCTATAAGTCCTACTGATTTGATTTGCGAGTTTGCTAGCGCCGTGGAGAGAGTGTGACCGGGCAAGCGTATGGTTCACGACGTTGATGGATTTCAGCGGAGTTATTCCTAAGCCCCGATCTTTTGCAACACCCGCCTCAGTGTCTCGTCACTTTCATACCGGGCATGATCGTCAAATTCTTCATAATTCACCAACTGAGTATAACTAAATCTTTAATTACGCTTTAATACTTATGTAAATTAGTTAGCATAGTTAAACTCTCCTTCTACTAGAATCTCTACTCGCATGCGTTGTTACTTCGCACCATACTCCCTTGTGTAATTCTCTATGTTAACTATCGTTTTCACACTCCGCCGGATTCGTTTGCTCGGGACGCGCAAACAGTTAAGTCTGGGGGTGTGATGAGTCCTGATCATATACACATTTATGGACTCATCCGGGCCGTTATTTAGTCATTTCTCCGCACTTTAGCCTTGTTATAGTTTATATTTGATAATCCATGCTAGGTGCACATCTTGACCCACTTTGGTGTGATTTTCGTGCTTATTATCATTAGTAGTATTCTTGTGCTGTTAAGTGCCACTTTCAGTGGCTAGATCTGTGGTTGTGCTGGAATAGGAGTAGTGCAGGTGTTCCCGGTGCAATTCTGCACAGGAACACTGCGCACGATCGCCGGTTCTATTGCGCACGACCACTGGTCGTGCGCCACTGATCGTGTGCACTTAACCCTTTTTCACGAGTTATGTTTGGTGCAGTGCGCACGACCACCAACGCCAGTGCGCACGACCACCAACGCCAGTGCGCACGACCATCGGTCGTGCGCCACTGCTCGTGCGCACTTATCATTAAAATTCTGAGTTCTGTTTGCTGTATTGCGCACGACCATCAACGATAGTGCGCACGACCACCGGTCGTGCGCCACTGGTCGTGCGAACATTTTATTTTATAATTTTGTATCTTGCAGGTTCCACCCAGGCAGTGCGCACGATCGCAGAATTCCAGTGCGCACGACCACTGGTCGTGCGCCAATGATCGTGCGCAGTATTTAATCCAGCGCCTATTTAAACGCCTGTTGCGATTTTAGGGCGTTGGTTCACTTCCGGGAGCGGGATTCCTGTTCCGTACGCCGCCGATTTCCACCGTGGGACGCCTCCACCTCATCTCCTACGCAAGGGGAAGCCTCCTCCACCCATTCCAAGACTTCCTCCATTGTCCGTGAGTGTTCTCCATCGTCCGGAAGCCTCCAAGCAACCATTCTCTCATTCCGCCCGGTGAGAAGAAGAAGGAACCTGAAGTCGAAGACGACGGAGCTACGTAGGGAGACCGTGACAGCTCTCTACGCCGGAAGCATTGTCCGCCCGAGTCCGGAGGTAGCCCGACAACCTACCATTCCGACCGTGAACGGCCGCTAGTCTTCACCACCGGTTATTTCTTTCCTCTTTCCTCCATTGTACTCGTTGAACTGTGTAAACTCGAATATTATGATGATGTTTGTTGAAATGAATGTTTCTTTGTTGTTCTTCATGGTTCGGTTGTGATTCACTCCTTTTTCACTCACTCACTCGCACGCGCACGCAAGGTGTTTGTTCCGTGTTAGCAAGAGCCAACAACGGTTGTGAAGAGGTGCTTGCGACCCTCATCCTCTCGCACTAGAGTCACTTCATCCGCCTCACGAAGCACGGCATCGCGGTCGTTGCATCCACCTCACTTTGCGAAGCGGTGTTTTCGACCCGCATCTCTTTTGTTGTTGATAAGATTAGGAAAACCAACCAAAAGCCCCATCTTTGTGTTTGTTGAACGCTTGTGTAACAATAATCACTGCGCGATTCGTTCACCCATCCTGCATTCCTCAAGAGACCGACATCCGGGGAATTTATTCTCCACAATTATTACTTGACAGCGACCGGTGCACTTGCCGACACGCATCACTACACTGCTGATTTCGCCCTCCCATGATTACCATGGCATAATTACCAAATCTGTCCCGGCAACAAACAAGTCACAGGTAATCATTTCATAAAAATATACACTTTCTTTTGACGGCTTTTATTACTTTTATTCGCAAAATAAAACTTATTTCATATATGAATTTTGTCTCACTTGATATATCACTAAAAAAGTTACTCTTATATAGTCATTTTCGTATAACTAATTTGTAGTGCATACGTTTTCGGTTAGACAGCACAACCAACGCCAGGTACAATGCAAATGTCTCCTGCAATGCATCTCGCCAACTTATGGTTAAAGATTTTCGTTGGAATTGAAGAGTCTTGCGAGCAACACAGAAGTCAGTACCCGAACTGCGAATGCGAATTTTGTATTATACATAGCTGATGGCTGACTGTTTTATAACCGTATGTGGTAAGTAAATAAATAAATATAACTTTGTTATTTCTGCTCAGTCTACTGTATATTTATTGAAATTCACCGTTATATGAAATGTTTTGAAAAATGCGTCAATTGCTCAGTTCACAATGAACTATATAACACAAATTCAGTTATAAAATTGTCTATTTGCCTAATGTCAGGAACTGCTCCATCGATTGCCATCCAGCTTCTGTGGGTCAACATGATAATGGATAGATGATTATGTATTGATAATTGTATGATGAAAGTAAAATAGTGAAATAGAACACATGTTTTGATCTTGATGTAGCTTTTAGCATAAGATTTTGATGGAATCTGATTTTCTCTATTATATTTCATGGAATATTTTGTTTCTGAAAGCTTTGATGTCATTGAATGTGTTGGTCATATAAATAATGTTTTTAATGTGATCTGTCATGTACCTATAAATTTGTCAATTTCCCTAATGTGATTGGGAGAGCATGACCTGGAGATGAGGCGTCTGCAATTGAGCAAAATTGTACTTTCCCCCTCTATTCGTCGTCAAATAATTTGACATCTGCTTAACCATTTCAGCTAATGTTTATATCATCGTTAAGCTTGGAGCCTTACCTGTAAAACAAATTTACATTTCCATGATTTGATGCAGTATCAAGAGAAATATAGATTTTGTTTCATAAAATTGCTTATTTTGCATTATATATATATTATGAGTTCTTTACTGCACAAATCTTCAGTTCATGCACGGCGTTTGCGGGCTGCAGGAGCGCCGTTGCGTCTGGAGTGGCGTGTGCGGCCTCGAGTTGGTGGATTGCGTAAAAATGGGTGACGCCCACTTCTATGCGGCCGAAAGCCGCGTCGAGCATCAAGCACGGGCGAAGCCCGTGCGCAGGCGGGCGAAGCCCGCCTGGATGCGTCCGAAGGCCGCCCAAGAGCATCGAGCATGGGCGAAGCCCGTGAGAAGATGCTCGTATCTATATATATATATATATTCTTGTATATAAAATTTTACACAAATGCCTATATATTGTATATATGTATGTAAAAATAAAGTTCTGTACAACCTTTACATATGAAAATATATAATGTACACATATGCATACTTTGTATATAAAACCCCTTTTTTTTTGTACATATACACGTATATAATTATACATATATACCTACCTACATGTAAATCCTCCTATATGAATACATGATTGTATATGTTTGCCTATACATGTAAAAATCTTCATATATGCACACACATATATGTATATATATATTGCAAATATAACTCGATCTAGAATTACTTGCCGGACGACGACGGAACGGTAATGCCCTTTCGCATCGACGCCCTGAATTAATATCTCAATTTCAAATATTTATCATTAATTCCATATGTTTTATTAAAATAATTATAAGAAAAACCCGAGGCGTTACAGCAGGTGAAGCCCCTATTTAGCATACTTGCATGGAAGCCCCTCTCCACCGACAGGTGGAGGAAGGGTTCCCTCCGACAGGTCAATATATACATCCCCGTGATTAATTGCATTAGTGTCCGGAAGCAAGAGTACGGATTAAAAATGCTGTGTGAAGCCCATCCGTACATGTTGGTCTGGATTGGTGATGTTCTAGGGTTCCCGGAGAAGACTCTGTGGAATTTGTATGTTTGGAATCTGGGGGTCTGCACGGAGCTACAGTTAGTACTGGAGGTGTGCTCTAGGAAACACCCTTGTGTTTGCACGGGATCGTTGGATCATTGACATTAGTTCCCGAGAAACTTTTGTTGTGTTTATGCGAAGCCCATCTCTCAGAGACCGTTGGGCTAGCATACGGAGTTGTGCGCATAGGGTGCCAAACTTAGGTGGCCGCGAGTGCCACGCTTGTTACATAACAAATGATTATGTAGGCGGTAACTGTTGGGTTTTCCTTAAGGGTATACACATCAGATATGCGCAGCGGAATATATCAAGAACAACCCAAAGAGACATGTGGATCGTGCTAAAACCATGAATCAAGAAATTGCGGCAACAATAAAAATTACCTTATAGGGATTGAGTCCGTACTCAATCAAAAGCTCCAAGAAAAGTCTTCTAGGATTCGGAATCCTATTCCAAGTCCTTGCTTTGCGCTTCCTTCGGCTCCGTCAATGTCGAACTGCTCGTCGGAGGAGTTAGTGTAGAATTGTGTCCACACCTCTATAGAAGTCCACACGAGGATGGAGAACCCTTAGCCTCTTGTCCAACAAGAGCTAGGTCAGAGAAGGAGTGCCCTCTATGTCTCCATAGATTACTAGATCTGTTAAAGGACAGGAGGCGACTTCAATGATTGCGGCTAGAACCGAATGGGAACGCTTCTCGTCGATCTAAGGGCGCGACACGATCTTTCGGAAATGATTCCATTCGATCTCCAGAAGTAACGAATAGATCCCAAAGGAACAATTCCTCCTGATCTACCGGTCGGCGAGAAATTTCACGCACGGGTAAAGGCACGCCGTCGGAAATCGCAAGTCGCCGATCATCGTTCGCTTCCATTCTTCTCTCGGGTTTTCTCCAAGTCGAACAATTTACTAAACCCTAAAAGGTGTAGCCTTTTATACCCCGAGAAAAGAAAGACCACGACGTCGGCTATCCTCAAACCAGATTAAAACAGAAGCTACAGGTTTTCGTCGAAACAGAATTCATCAATACCTATTCGACGGATTCGTCAAAAATATTATGACGAATTCGTCGAGTCAGTATCGACGACTCCAGTCAGCCCGCGAGAAGGTCTTAGCGGCTCGACCAGCCTTTCCGTCGAATCAATATTCGACAAATTCGTTGATACAATATCAACGGATTCTTCGACGACCTTTTGACGAATTCGTCGAAACAATTTCGATGAAATCTCCAAGGATCAATTCGACAAGTTCCTATCAACGCATGTAATCGAGACAATCTTAACGACATTGTTTATGAGTCGATATTCATAATATCATCTCGAAAACTATAAGACATGCTCCATACAATATTCACAATATCTAGGAGCAGTCTTCCTGTACTAACTATATTCCAAGTAGTCATAGGTTTGGTTCTCCACCCATATCCAATATGAGTAAGACCAACACAAACCAATCTCCAACTTCTCCAATACTCTTATGTGCGACCCTATTGGCTCATATCACGTTGGCAATAAGACTAATTGCTGATTCCTTCTGGATCACCAAGAAATTCCAACAGTCTCACACTTGATCTAGAAGGTATCAACAGAAGTCTCACAAACAATGAGCGGCACCTAGTAATGCATCATTGCTACCCAAGCAATAAGAGTTCATAACTCAATAAGCCTGTCTTGACCAATGTATCAGTGTTGTCATGTCCCTTTGTCCTTTACATCCGGATAGAACTAGAGGCATGGACCGTGTCACCCTCATGGTCGTTCAATCCGTGTTTCCTGATCTAGAATAGACTGTCTGAAATTGGTGAGCTCAATATCATATATTAACTCAACCAAGCATGGCCATGCATTTCTCAGTCTCATTTCATCAAGGGGCCCATGGATGTAACTCCTGTCATAAAGGAGGACAAATTCCATTTCTGTCCACACACAAACAACCAAATGATTCGTAACATACCCAACAACCACCCTTATCGTCAACCTTTCTCAAGAGAAGACTTTAGATGGCATCAAAGTATGCTCTTCCTCACCTGATGAATGCTGTGACTTCAGGTCAAAGGACCACAAACACCATTGCCAGTTGAGATCTACATGTGAAACATTCATATAACAATCCACAAAGTAGTCTCACAGGGGGTCTGTCCAGTACAACTTGTTCTTAACAAGTACCCATGTGATGACTTGATATCACAATATCATGACCTATGAGAACTGGTCATCAGTCAACGCACATGCTAGTCTTATGGTCTCATCCTCGCCCTAAATTCTAGGATGATACCTCGACCAGGGACCATTTAAGAATGAAGCTTCATATAAACATAGGCCCTCACATTCAAGTCACGTACTTGAATTCCTATGGAAGCAAACATTCTAAGGGCATTCATTATGTTAATTAGTCTATCATATAGAAACAGCTGACATAATAAAAGAACTTTCCATAAATTTAAAATGAAACATACAGTACATAACACAATTCATCAAATGAAAAACAACCGACAAACATGCAATCCACAAGGCTCCCACTAAAGATGATCATTAAGGTATATAATACCCATTGATCTAACATGACCATCATGCTTCCTTTGCGCAAGAGGCTTTGTCAGTGGATCCGCTATGTTATCTTCAGTCGGTATTTTGCAAATGCTCACATCTCCTCGATCGACAATCTCTCGAATAAGATGGAACCGCCGAAGTATGTGCTTGGAGCGCTGATGAGATCTAGGTTCCTTAGCTTGGGCAATTGCACCGTTGTTGTCACAGTAGAGAACTACGAGATCAACAATGCTAGGAACTACATCTAGCTCGCCGATGAATTTCCTAACCCACACATCCTCCTTTGCCGCATTTGCGACAGCAATATACTCGGCTTCTGTCGTAGAATCGGCAACTGTCTCCTGCTTGGAACTCTTCCAGCTTACAGCTCCTCCATTAAGGAAAAATACAAAACCTGATTGGGACTTTGAATCGTCCTTATTAGTTTGGAAGCTAGCATCTGTGTAACCACTTACAACGAGCTCTTCCTCTCCACCATACAGCAAGAACGTATCCTTAGTCCTTCTCAAGTACTTTAGGACATTCTTGACTGCTATCCAGTGACCATCACCAGGATCATACTGATATCTGCTCGTCATGCTCAAGCATATGAGACATCGGGTCGAGTACACAACATTGCATACATGATTGATCCAATTACCATGGCATATGGAACCAACTTCATGCGGTCCTTATCTTCCAAAGATTTAGGACACTGGTCCTTAGAGAGACTCACACCATGTGACATGGGTAAGAATCCTTTCTTGGACTCAAGCATGTTGAACCATTTCAACACCTTGTCAATGTATGTAGTCTGGGTCAAACCCAGCAACTTCTTGGATCTATCTCTATAGATCTTAATACCAAGTATGTAAGTCGCTTCACCCAAGTCTTTCATAGAAAAGCAGTTCCTTATGTTATTCTTAACAACTTGCAGGGTCGGAATGTCATTCCCGATCAGCAGTATGTCATCCACATACAATATCAATAAAATGACAATGCTCCCACTAATCCTTTTGTAAACACAAGGCTCATCTTCGTTCTTGATGAAACCAAACTCTTTGATCTTCTCATCAAAATGCAGATTCTAACTTCGAGAAGCTTGTTTCAATCCATAAATGGATCGATTCAACTTGCATATTTTATTGACTTCACTTGGAGATACAAAACCCTCGGGTTGTGTCATATACACTTCCTCAAGGAGGTTTCCATTAAGGAAAGCCATTTTGACATCCATTTGCCAGATCTCGTAGTCATAATATGCAGCACTAGCAAGTAGAATTCTGATGGACTTGACCATAGCTACAGGGGAAAAGGTTTCATCATAGTCAACACCATGAATTTGCCTGAAACCTTTAGCCACCAGCCGACCTTTGAATGTCTGTACATTCCCATCCATGTCGGTCTTCTTCTTGAAGACCCACTTGCACCCTATGGGTCGTACCCCTTCAGGTGGTTCCACCAAGGTCCAAACTTGGTTTGTATACATGGAGTCCATTTCAGATTTCATGGCCTCAAGCCACTTCTCGGAGTCAGGTCCACACATAGCCTCTTGATAGGTTGCAGGCTCATCATCATGATCCATAAGCAACCCACTACCTATTTGAGACACGATAAATCCATATCTCTCAGGCTCAAATATTGGTCTATCAGATCTACATAGGACTTGTGTTTCTTGAGCAGGTTCTCTAGGTACAACAGATTATTGTCCTTGCTCAGGTTCCAATTCGCGTTCATTCATTGTTTGTGGTTCTTGAACCTCTTCAAGTTCCACCTTTGCAGTCTTTCTGGATAAGAACTCTTTCTCCAAGAAGACGCCAGTCCTTGCGACAAACACTTTGCCCTCGGATGGCAGGTAGAAGTAATACCCTTTGGTTTCCCTAGGATATCCCACAAGATAACACTTATCTGATTTGGGTTCCAACTTGTCAGACACTTGACGTCGTACGTATGCCTCACAGCCCCAAATCTTAGTGAAAGACATACTAGGACGCTTCCTAGTCCATATCTCATATGGTGTCTTTTGAACCATTTTCGTCGGAACGCGATTTAGTGTAAAAACCGCAGTCTCTAGAGCAAACCCCCAAAAAGAAATGGGCAGATCTGCATGACTCATCATTGACCGTACCATGTCCAACAAGGTCAATTCCTCCTCTCAGAAACACCATTATGTTGCGGTGTTCTGGGTGGGGTGAGCTGTGATACAATACCACACTCTTTCAGATGATCACGGAGCTCCTGACTCAAATATTCCCCACCTCGATCAGATCGGAGTGCTTTTATTCTTTTTCCCAGTTGGTTTTCCACTTCATTCATAAAGTCTTTGAACTTTTCAAATGTCTCGGAAATCATAAGAAACACGTCTCTGAATCTATTGAAATCATCAGTAAATGTAACGAAGTAGTGGAACCCACCTCTAGCCAAAGAACTCATGGGTCCGCACACATCACTATGTATGACACCCTAGAGATCATCCGCCCTCTCAGTATGACCAGTGAAAGGGGCTTTTGTCATTTTTCCTAATAAGCAAGACTCACATCTCTCAAATGATTCATAATCAAATGAGTCCAGTAGTCCATCTCTATGGAGCTTGGATATGCGTTTCTCATTTATATGGCCTAAATGACAATGCCAAAAGTATGTAGGATTCGAGTCATTTGTTCTTAGTCTTTTATTATTTTCTGCATTATAGATCGGATGGTCTAAGTTCAAAACATATAAACATTAAACAATTGGGCTACACCATAACAAACATCATTCATAAAAATCGAACAACAATTGTTCTTAATTATAAACGAAAAACCCTTCATGTCAAGACATGAAATAGATATTATGTTTCTAGTTATGGCTGGAACGAATTAACAGTTATCTAATTCTATTACAAATCGAGTGGGAAAAGAAAAACAATAGACACCAACGGTGACGGCAGCAACTCTTGCTCCATTTTCGATGCGCAGGTCTACCTCCCCTTTACCCAGCATTCTTCTCCTTCTCAGTTCCTGCACATTTGTACAAATGCGAGAACCGCATCCAGTATCCAATACCCAAGATGAAGGAGCAGAAAGGATATCTTTATAACGTAGATACCTGAAGCGGAGGTCATACCTCCCTTCTTCTTCTGCAGATCCTCAATATAGAGGGGACAGTTCCTCCTCCAATGCCCTGCCTTACCGCAGTGGTGGCACTTTCCTTCTTTCGCCAGACCTTTCCTTTTCAGTGCAGAAGGCTTGGGGTCAAGATGAGACTTAGATCCCATCTTCGTCTTCTTAGATCCCCTGGTCTTGCCCTTGCCCTTATGCACCATCAGTTGGGGCTGGCAGGCTTGACCTTCTTCATGTTGTTCTCGACAGTTCTCAACATGCCAAGGAGCTCGGGCAGTGTCTTTTCTATTTCATTCATGTTATAGTTCAAGACAAACAACTCATAACTGTCCGACAACGATTGCAGGATCAGATCTATGGCCAACTCTTGATCCAAGGGAAAACCCAGTTTTTCAAGGTTCTTTATATACCCAATCATCTTGAGTACGTGAGTCCTTACTGAGTCTCGAGCTCCCATTTTACACTGAAACAATGCCTTGGATATGTCAAACCTCTCTTGCCGGGCTTGCCCCTCGAACATTTTCTTGAGGTGCCCGATTATCTCATAACCACACATGCTCTCGTGTTGCTTCTAAAGCTCAGAGGACATGGTAGCAAGCATGAGGCATTCCACATCCAAGGCATCATCCTGATACTTCTTGTAAGCATCTTTGTCTGCTCGCGGAGCATTTCTGGTCGGCTCTGTGGAGGCTTCCCCTTCCAAGACATAGAGCTTGCGCTCTTGCCTGAGAACAATTCTCAGGTTCCTATACCAGTCGAGGAAGTTCGTCCCATTGAGCTTGTCCTTCTCAAGGATGGCTCTCAGGGACAATGTGGAGTGAGATGTATTTGCCATGGAAATTCTACAATAAATTTGCAAAAGATTTTCAGTACTATATTTCAAAATACATTTTATTTTAATAAGGACTTTAATTAAATACTCCCACTATTTTAATCAAATCGATAACCCTTAATTTTGATTCGGAGAGTTTATGCGAGCTACTCTCTTAGTGGACAAGATATGTATTTCACCAACACAATGAGTCCGCTTTGGCGTTTCTCTCACGATGAAGTTATTTAGGTAGACAACACTTGTCAATTGCATCACTATGCAACTCTTGTATGGTTGGTGAATAACTCTTTATTCGCATCCATCATATGGTGCATGCCAACCCTATGCCTCTAAGCACTCAACCTTTGAGGTCACTTAGTTAAGTTGGACCCGATGTCGATAGTGGGATATCACAATTATCCGCTCGCACCCTTACCAATATAGATTAATGCACCTTGCTTTGGCAAGCCCACACTTCATCGATCGAGGCAGGAAGAGTGTCATCCACCGGAAGGCATCCGAATACTTAATATTAGATTAAGGGATTTTAAGATACAGTCGATGAACATTTCATCGTGATTAACATTTAATCATGATTAACATTTAATCAATGTGCACACAATTCACAAACAGACCAAGCAAAACCCGGATACATTCCAGATGCACAAATCCATCAACACTTGATGATATGGATTAAATATGAGTATTTAGAACATTTCTAAACCTTCGGATTTACATGTACCAGATGCTAGCAAAAACAAACACCCTTATTGCAGTAGACAAGCTCGTCTCTCTAGTCTTTAGTTTCACAAACTATCATAGAGACAGACGGTTACTGCGAAGGGAACAATTTCTGAAACATGGAATTAACAGAAAACCTCGCTCTGATACTACTATTGGTTTTTCCTTAAGGGTATACACATCAGATGTGCGCAGCGGAATATATCAAGAACAACCCAAAGAGACATATGGATCGTGCTAAAACCATGAATCAAGAAATTGCGGCAACAATAAAAATTACCTTATAGGGATTGAGTCGATACTCAATCAAAAGCTCCAAGAAAAGTCTTCTAGGATTCGGAATCCTATTCCAAGTCCTTTCTTTGTGCTTCCTTCGGCTCCGTCAATGTCGAACTGCTCATCGGAGGAGTTAGTGTAGAATTGTGTCCACACCTCTATAGAAGTCCACACGAGGATGGAGAACCCTTAACCTCTTGTCCAACAAGAGCTAGGTCGGAGAAGGAGTGCCCTCTACGTCTCCACAGATTACTAGATCTGTTAAAGGAGAGGAGGTGACTTCAACGATTGCGGCTAGAATCGAATGGGAACGCTTCCCGTCGATCTAAGGGCGCGACTTGATCTTTCGGGAACGATTCCCTTCGATCTCCAGAAGCAACAAATATATCCCAAAGGAACGATTCCTCTTGATCTACCGATCGGCGAGAAATTTCACGCACGGGTAAAGGCACGCCGTCGGAAATCACAAGTCATCGATCGTCGTTCGCTTCTGTTCTTCTCTCGGGTTTTCTCCAAGTCGAACAACTTACTAAACCCTAAAAGGTTTAGCCTTTTATACCCCGAGAAAAGAAAGACCACGGCGTCGGCTATCCGCAAACCAGATTAAAACAGAAGCTACAGGTTTTCGTCGAAATAGAATTCGTCAATACCTATTCGACGGATTTGTCAAAACAATTCCGATGAATTTATCGAGTCAGTATCGACGACTCCAGTCAGCCCGCGAGATGGTCTCAGCGGCTCGACCAACCTTTCCGTCAAATCAATATTCAACGAATTCGTCGATACAATATCGACGGATTCTGCGACGACCTTATGACGAATTCGTCGAAACAATTTCGACGAAATCTCCAAGGCTCAATTCGACAAGTTCCTGTCAACGCATGTAATCGAGACAATCTCGACGACATTATTTACGAGTCAATATTCATAATATCATCTCGAAAACTACAAGACATGCTCCATACAATATTCAGAATATCTAGGAGCAGTCTTCCTGTACTAACTGTATTCCAAGTAGCCATAGGTTTGGTTCTCCACCCATATCCAATATGAGTAAGACCAACACAAACCAATCTCCAACTTCTCCAATACTCTTATGTGCGACCCTATAGGCTCATATCGCGTTGGCAGTAAGAATAATTGCTAATTCCTTCCGGATCACCAAGAAACACCAACAGTAACAGGCAAGCGGAGGCTTACCCGCATCATGCGTGTTGGGTACGATGACTTGAGCAATGGGCTTGGTTGAACTGTACCTGCCCTATGTGGTGTAGCTCGACTACCTAAGGAATCTGGTGTGTTGATGTAGACATAGGAGAGAGCCGAGGACCTTGAGTCAAAGTTAGCGAATGCTCAAATTTGGGCCATCCAGTCTAGGACTGAGAATGGTGGTGGGACCCTGGGAAATCTGGTACACTGTTAAGCTGCCCTAAGTGCACGAAACGTTGGGCCAATCGAGCCAACGTTTGTGATGATTAGTGCTTAAATGACACATTCTGGCTCTATGTGATTATGCTAATTTGCTTATAGGGAAGAAGTACCGCCACCCCGAGAAAGGGGTGGAGTCGTTATAATTTGGTCAGTTATGCTGACCATTGCTTTGTTTGTCACTGCTTGGTGGAATGTTATTATGCAGGAGCAGGTGAGCCGAGCGGGAAATAGCGGGTCGATGCCCTTTTGCTGAGCCGGCCCTTGAAGGCCTGATTATTTTGTTTAGCTTTTTCATGTGTTATCATTCTACGTGCCGAAGTATGCAAAACACTTTATTTGGTTAAACATTATTGATGTAAGGCCTTAAGCCAAACTTTTGATGTATGTCCTTTTATTCCTGGTTTCCTCTTATTAGTGGACATTCCTTGTTGGGTGATTTCTTTAACTCTTTAAAAGCTTCCGCTATAATGCAACTCTGTGTTAGGGTGTGTTTTGAAATTAATAGAATTTATGGTCTCATTTAGTAATGCCTTCGTCTGTCAGTATAATATGGTATGGGTCCCCGACCGGACCTTCTATTATATTATTTATGATGGGTGGGGTGTTATAATATGATTGTGGAATGTCCGTACAAAAACAAGGAAGGATCTAGGAAGGAAGAGAAACGATCCTTCAAAAGCAATAAGAAAGAAGAACAGAGCTTCTTAGCGAAGAAGCCGAAGACTCTTTGTGATAGTGAGTCAGATGAGAAAGCCTACTTTGGGCTTATGGTTCAAACAGATGAGGATAACTATGACACCCCTTATGAGGGGAAGGTAAATTCTCACGCTCCTCTATCTGAGTCTGAGATGGGATCCAATTCGGATGAAGGCTACTCTTCTGAGGAAGATTCAAATCTTCTAGTTCAGTATAGAGCATTGTTGAAGGGATTTGACAAATGTCACAAGGTAGACAAATCTCAAGCCAAGGAGATTGAGTCTCTCAAAGAAGTGGAATTGGATCTGAGGGAGGAAATTGAGAAATTGACTCCTCTCAGAGATGAAATCCCAACCTTGAAAGACGAACTAAAAAGCTCCACTGAACTAGTAAATGTGAAACAGAAGTTCATTAATGAACTGGAAAAAAAGTTAGCGGTGGAAAGAAAGCTCGTAGAAAGCCTCTCCAAACCAAAGACTATCCTTCTGCTCATTGATGGGTTTTCAGCTCCTAGGAAGGGTAGTGGTCTTGGTCATGAGACCGAGAAGAGTAAGGCTGCTAACAGAACAACCATTAAAGGTAAGAGAAAGACTGATCAAAGTCAACCTTCCATCAAGAATGTCATTTTTCTGACAAACCAATATGACTTTGAAACTTTCTATGGTCACCTTGTTTAGACCAACTTACGTTGATTCCAACAAAAGTAACCAAGGATGGAGCCGTCCCCAAAACTTTGGAACAACTGCTCTCAAAGCACCTTATTAAGAGATAATCTTAAGGGATTATGGTTCATTCGTGCATGGATCGGATGCTAAGAGATCAACAAAGATCAAACATGTTGCTACAAATCCGCTTGAGAAGGAGCCATGCGTATGCTGTGATCATGAGACCTCTACTTCCAAGTCAGTAGCTCCTGCTAGACCTCTCATTCAAAAGGTGAAGCAGGAGAATAAATGAAGGTACAATCGGTTTGATTGTTGGTGTTATGGTAGGGTTGGTCACTTTGCCATAGATTGCAGGTTTAATCCTTTGAATTATTAGAATCCATGAGTTAACACTACAAGAATGACCCCTCGCACTGCTAACACTCCTAGTGGTGGTCATCTAACCAGGAACCAAGGACACAAGTTTGTTTGGGCTCCTAAGGGAAATTGATTTGTGAATGCAGGGATGTCCAAAGTCCAACAAAACGCCAATCTGGTATTTGGACAGTGGATGTTCACGACATATGAATGAAACAAGGGGCCTACTACAAAGTTATACCCCAGTCAAAGATAGTCCAAAAGTTATCTTTGGCGGATCTGATCGGGGAATTACAAAAGGCTATGGTATGATTACTAACGGTATAGTCTCCTTCACAAACATGACTAATGTTAAGAGATACAACATAATCTCATTAGCATAAGTCAATTTTGTGATAAAGGCTATATGGTAGAGTTCTAAAAGGACAAGTGTTTGATAATGTCGTGTGATAACTCAGAAACTATTTTAACAGGCACTCAGAGTAGAAATATTTTTTGCTTGAATTTTCTTTGTTTAGATACTTCTACACCACTGTGTTTTTAGCAAAAGATAGTGCATCTCTATGTGACGAATGACATAAGAGACTAGCACATATAAATTTCAAAACTATAAATATGTTATTTTCTCACAACTTAGTGCTTGATGCACTCGGTGTTAAGTGCATTAAAGAGAGACCTTGTCATGCATGCAGATGGGTAAGTAGACTAGGGCTACCTTTATTGGCAAAGAATTTACCAGATGCTTATATCTGCTCCATATGGACTTATTTGGTCCCATGCCAATTCGTAGTTTAGGAGGTAAAGCTTACACCTTGGTTATTAGTGATGATTATTCACGTTTTGCATGGGTATTCTTTCTAAAGCACAAGTTAGACACCTCTGATTCTTTCACCACCTTTGTTAAGCAGATCCAGAATGAACTCAACTGCTCCGTAGTCAAAATCAGCAGTAACCGTGGAACAGAATTCAAGTCTGGGGCCATAATAGAGTTTTGTGAAAGTCTAGGTATCTTTCATGAGTTTTCCTCTCCTCGTACTCCACAACAAAATGGAGTTGTCGAATGAAAGAATAGAACACACATTGAGGCCTGCAGAATAATGTTGAATGACTCTTCACTACCAGAGTACTTCTAGGCTGAAGCGGTCAACACTGCTTGCCACGTGCGAAATAGAGCACTAATCAACAAGAATCATCGTAAGACACCTTATGAACTTCTGAAGGGCAAGAAACCAACTGTGTATTATTTTAGAATCTTTGGCAGTAAGTGCTTCGTATTTAATAATGAGAAATATTACAAAACTAAGTTTAGTGAAAAATATTTTGAAGGTATTTTCGTAGGCTATAGATGTCATAGTAAGACATACGATTTTGAATAAAAAAACTCTGGTTGTAGAAGAAACTATTAACGTTGTATTTGATGAGACGAGCATGCTTCATAACAACTCTTCTAGTATCTTTGTCGAAGATGCAGATGCTAAATAAAAAGAGCTCAACCTGGAAGAAGCAGCTATAGTAGATGCCTTAAGATAAATCATAGTGAGCACTCCAACATTGTTTGTAGATGAAGAGCATCAAGAGATAGAAGATGCACCAGAAGTAGAAGAACCTCCTGGTGGCACAGAGGATGTAAGAAATCTAGTGATCAGACACTCAAGAGATCACCCTGCTGATCAGATCATTGGAGATGCTAGAGTTGGAGTTAGAACAAGAAGAGGTACTACTAACAAAGATTTGCACTTAATTTTTCTTTCTCAGATTGAGTCGAAGAAAATTTAAAGAGGCAAAAGAAGATGCATCATGGATAAATGCAATGCAAGAGGAGCTCAATCAATTTAAGTGGTGCAAAATTTGGAAGTCGGTACCAAGGCCCAAAGGTCAAAATATTATAGGGACGAAATGGGTCTTCAGAAACAAATTGGATGAAAATGGTGTAATCATCAAGAACAAGGCCAGACATGTAGCTAAAGGTTAACGACAAGAAGAAGGGATCAACTTCGATCAGACTTATGCTCAAGTGGCCAGAATCAAAGCGATCAGGTTGTTCTTAGCGTATGCTGCTAACAATGGATTCAACTCCATCAAATGGACGTAAAGTCAGCCTTTCGTAATGGTTATTTAAAGGAAGAAGTATACGTGGAACAACCCCCAAGTTTTGTTGATTCTTCTTTCCCTGATTATGTTTATTTCTTATGCAAAGCTATATATGGTCTGAAATAAGCTGCCCGATCTTGGTATGAGACGCTCCCTAGATTTATTTTTGAGAACAAGTTCACAAGAGGAAAGATAGATAAGACATTATTTCTTAGGGAAGTAAAAGACAAGATTTTGCTAATGCAAATCTATGTCGATGACATTATTTTTGGATCTATAGATGATCACCTCTGCAAAAAGTTTTCTAACTTGATGAAAGGAAATTTGAAATGAGCAGAATGGGTGAGCTGAAGTATTTCTTTGGACTTCAGGTGAAACAATCTGAAGATGGAATTTTCATCTCTCAGATGAAGTTCACCAAAAAGTTGATTAAGAAATTTGGAATGGAGAATGCAACCTATATGAGGACTCCATTGGGTTCAACTATGACTCTGGACAAGGATAAGAAAGGGAAACCTTTTGATGAAACAAAATAAGATCCTTGCTCTACCTTACTGCCAGTAGACTAGATATAATGTTTTCAACATATATATGAGCTAGATTTCTGGTGAACTCTAAGGAATCCCATTACGTCGCTGCAAAGAGGATTTTGAGATACCTTAAAGGCACACTGAATCTTGGCTTATGGCACCCAAGAAGTAATGACTTCGGGCTAATTGGTTTTTCAGATGCTGATTTTGCAGGTAAAGGGATGATAGAAAAAGCACTTCCGGGACTTGTCAATTTCTTAGAAGGAGGCTTATTTCTTAGAGCAGCAAGAAGCAGAATTGTGTAGCAATCTCAACTATTAAATCAGAGTACATCTCCGCAGGCAGTTGTTGTGCACAACTTCTATGGATCAGGAATCAACTCGAAGATTAAAATCTGAAAACCCTTTATATTTTGAAGGAAGTGATTACTTCCGAGTTTGTAGATCCTTGTTGGAAGGATCGAGTGTAGGAGATGTTGTGCTCCGAGTTTGTAGGAGTGGGAGACTCCGAGTTGTAAAATTTGCTTAAATCTGAGTTTTGGTGAAGTAGTTGAGTCTAGCTCGAAGTGCAAGATAGGCGAGGTGGGAAAGTGGACGTACCCATTCTGGAGAACCAATATAAATCCTTATGTTTGTGTTGTGTGCTCTTTTTCTCTGTGCTTTTATTCGTAAATTTTAATTCTGCTTAAATCCATAGAATCCACCTATTCACCCCCTCTAGGTGATTTAGGTAGCAACTAGATACTTTCAATTGGTATCAGAGGTAGGTTGTTCGTTAAAAGGTTAACACCTTGAACAAGCCCTCCATCTAGTTGTAAAGAGACATCATGTCTGGAATGGATATAACCCAGGATTCCTCTATGAAGTTGCATGTCTGCACCAAAGAAAACTTTCCGATGTGGAGGGAAAGAATCAGATTCTACATGAAAGCCGCCGATCCAAGAACATTTCAGATAGTTGAAGAAGGCCCTCACATTCCTATGACTGTATCTACTGTGAATCCAAATGTGCAGGTTCCCAAGCAGATGTTAGATTTAACAAAAGATGAAATTGCTTTTGTCGCCTTGGATGTCACAACCCGCATTTTCCCCGAATTTAGAAATATCAGAGTAAGAGAAAATATGTGTCATGATGCCACGTCATGCAGGAGACAACTGCAGACGCTCAGGCGGGAACCTATTACTTAATTAATCAAAACATGTTTACAAGATAGATCATCATTTGAAATCATTTATTTGAGTTTGGGGAAGAACTTTGTCTCTTAGTTCGTGGATCAACTAGTCCACCGAGAAAATATATGTAATTGCAGCGGAAAATACTTGATTTAGTTCACTTAAGGTCCTAGATGCACGTGATGACATGACATAAAGTAAATGATATGCACATATCTAGGCGTAGTATAAGTATAGAAAATATCTTTTAGGCGACTTAAAGATAAGGATTTCTGTTAAAAAGGATGCAACGAGGATGAAAGAAAATCCATTTTTATAACTATAATGCACCTAAACATAAATCATTCCCAGAGAGCAAGTCACACAAGAACTAAAAAGTAGTAGCAATTAACTGGCAAGTAAGCTATAAAGTATCAAGAGGGCACAACGGGCGTCAAAAACCTGACACTAACCCGTTGGCACCATACTAGCATGTCTGAACACAAGAGAAAACTAACCACAACTACCTCGCAGTAGCGGGGTGAAACAACAACAAAAGAACTCCCGGAGACTCCGGGCTACAGCACTAGCAGCTAAGGCTCTGAACCTGAGGCATTCAATAAAACAAAGAACGCCTCAGCAAGGGAATACAAGTGGCAGAAAAACTAAGCAGAAAGTAAAATAAGGCATAGGGGTTCCAACCCAGGCCAGATTTACCGAAAGAGAAGCTCCAAACAAAGAACAAAGTAAAGCATCAAGTGCACCCAAAATGCCATAACGAGGAACAAACAGAGTTCAATTATCTTGTTAAAATTTAATTACAGAGACTGATCAGCTCAAATTAAACGGGAGCGGTTACCTACCTCCGCCACCCAAAGCCCAAAACTGGGTGGGGGTGCCTCTAGATCCAACCACCCAAACACGACTACCGTGCAAGGCTATAACATTTCCCCCACTGTCCCCCAGGCACGACCACCGTGCAAGGCTAAAGACAATGGTTATTATTAATTAAATCTTTATTTAAAACAAGGGGCGTAGCTCGAGAAATAATCACCAGGTTACCCTAAGGATAAGGTCACACATGGAGTAAACACTGCATAAGACAATGCGTAAGAGAGGTCATAAATTATCTAAATTACAAAGGTTTCCAGAGAGGTCAAGAACAAATGACAAGAAGCTCTAAAGAAGTCCAATGGCAATTAACATTTCTCGAGAAAAAGAAAGGCAGGAGTCATCAGGTTCTCGAGAAATTAAATGGCAGGAGTCATCAGGTTCTCGAGAAATTTATGGCAGGAGAATACTGTTCTCGAGAAATAAAAAGGTAGGGCAAACACTTTTCGAAAAATTAAATGCACAGAGTCAACTGGCTCTCGAGAAATTAAATGGCAGGACCAAACAGGCTCTCGAGAAATTAAAGGTAGGGAAAAAGCTTCTCGAGAAATTAATGGTAGGGGGAGTAAGCTGCTCTAGAGAAATCAAATGCAGGGTGAAGGATTTCTCAAGAAATTAAAGGCAAGGTGTGGGGGGTAAAGCTGCTCTCGAGAATTTAAAGGAATGCACTTCTCGAGAATTTAAACAAACAGCTGAAAGAAAAATAAGAAAGAAGGAGGAGAAAGCCACTTGCCTCAAACCTTGCAAGCTCGAAGTTCTCCGCTCCAAAAGCTATGGATCGGCTAAGAACTCACTCAAACTCAACAACCTGAAACTTTACGGATCAAAAGGAGGAGTTAGGTCACAACCATAACTCCAAAAATTCCAAGAAGGGGAAAAGCTTACCTCTAAAGCGATGATCTCGCCGAGAGATTTCCAAATCTTCTCTCCAAACGCGATTCTGACTACCACAGCCCTAGAAATCGTCGAAAACTACACGACTAGCCGCTCTCGCTTTCTCGCCCGCAGGAACCCTAGGTCGGCCGATAGGGAAGGAGATAAAAGAAATAAACCTAAACTTAAAGTATAAATACTAAGATTCCAGGAATTCGTCGAACCCAGACAAACAAAAAATCGTCGAACGCAGGCTGCCTGCAGTTCGTCGAACGCAGGCTGCCTGCAGTTCGTCGAACGCAGGCTGCCTGCAGTTCGTCGAACGCAGGCTGCCTGCAGTTCGTCGAACGCAGGCTGCATGACGTTCGTCAAACGCAGGCCGCCGACGTTCGTCGAACGCAGACAGGGAAACACAAAAGCAACCCCTCTTCCATTTAAACTACGACGACGACTGAATCACCTCAGACTTCTACGAAATCTTGCAGGCTCGATCTAATTTACATACGTTAACTAAGATAAGGCTCAAAACTAAACCGGACGAGCTGACGTAACGCCCTTACGCCAAAAATTACGCCACAGCGGTCACGTAAATAATTAGCAAAAATCAAGGACGTTACAGTCACTCCCCCTAAAAAGAAGTTTCATCCCGAAACTTGAAATCCAAAGATTAAGAAAGATACTGAATCAAATCCAAAGGTTACCAGACAGAAGAACTACCCAAAATCTAAGAGAAGAGGGTAGGATGAGTCTCTCTCATGGCATACTCCAGCTCCCATGTTGCGCTTTCGACACCCTGATTCTTCCAAAGAACCTTAACCATCGGGATCATCTTCCTTCGCAACACACGCTCCTGAGTCTCCAAGATTCGGACATGCTCTTCAATATATGAAAGATTGGGCTGCAGAACGAGCACTGAATTAAGAACAAACCGATCACTACGCAGACACTTCCTCAGCTGGCTCACATGAAATACATTGTGAACATTTGGGAAGGAAGCAGACAAATCCAATCTATAAGCTGACGCTCCGACGCATTCAACAACCTGGAAAGGTCCCACATACCGGGGGTCCAACTTGTGGTTCCTTCCAAATCTCTTAACATCTGGCATTGGAGAAACTTTCAAGAACACCTTGTCTCCAACAGCAAACTCTAGATCCACCCTCCTATGATTGGCATACTTCTCATACCGCTCCTGAGCAATACGAAGCTTCTCGCGGATATGAGTCACAGCAACGCTCATCTCTTCCAAAGCCTCAGGGCCTAACAACGACCTCTCGCCAACCTCGGCCCAAAACAAGGGAGTTCGGCAATGCCTCCCATACAAAGCATCAAAGGGGGCCATTTGCAAACTCTCCTGATAACTATTATTGTAGGCAAATTCCATCAATCCAAGATGCTTATCCCAAGCTCCTCCATGATCCAGAATATAACACCTTATCATATCTTCCAAAATTTGATTTACTCTTTCTGTCTGACCATTGGTCAGAGGATGGTTAGCAGTAGAGTATCTAAGGTCAGTGCCCAAGGCTCCCTGTAAACTCTGCCAAAAACGAGACATATACCTTGAGTCTCGGTCCGACACAATGCTCACGGGCACACCATGCAATTTGATGACCTCGTCCAAGTACAGCTCTGCTATCTTCTCCATTGAATATCCAATCTTAAATGGTACAAAGTGAGCACACTTTGTCAAATGATCAACTATGACCCACACCAAATCATGTCCTGCGGGAGATCTCGGCAAACCGGTAATGAAGTCCACTGAAATACTCTCCCACTTCCAGCTTGGAATATCCAACGGGTTCAACTTACCTCCAGGCCTCTTATGATCTGTCTTCACGCACTGACAGGTTAATCATTCAGAAACATACATTGCTATATCATTCTTCATACCTGACCACCAAACGATCTGCTTCAGGTCTTTCTACATTTTTGTGGAACCGGGATGATAGGAAACACTAGAGTTGTGCGCTTCACTACAGATCTTTGCTCGAATATCTTTCGACGCGGGAATGCAGTATCTACCTCGATACATCAAGGTATCTTTATCATCAATAGAAAAATCAGGTAATTCTCCCTTTTCAGTCCTATCTCGAAGATACTGCAAGTCAGAGTCTTCCTTCTGATGCAATCTGGTAAGGGTAATCCAAGAAGGTTCTTCAGCCTCTAAGCTCGAAGGCGCGGTACAACTACCGACTGAAATATCCATCAACATAAACTCCTCTACTAAGGGCTGCATAGAGAGATTGAAGATATGCGCGGTCTTTCTTCTCAAGGCATCAACCACCACATTAGCCTTACAATGATGGTAGAGGATATCAACCTCATAATCCGCAACATACTCCAACCACCTCCGCTGGCGCAAATTCAGCTCTTTCTGGGTGAAGACATACTTCAGACTCATGTGATCCGTATAAATCTTGCATGACACTCCATATAATAGATGTCTCCAAAGTTTTAAAGCATAAATCACTGCAACAAATTCTAAGTCATGCGTAGGGTAATTCCTTTCATGGACTTTCAATTGTCTAGACCCATAGGCAATCACCTTTCCTTCTTGCATCAAAACACATCCTAACCCAATGTGAGATGCATCCACATACACAGCGTACTCTATTCCTTCGATCGGCAAGGCCAACACAGGAGCACTGCACAAACGCCTCTTTAATTCCTGAAAGGCTTCTTCGCACTTCTCGCTCCAAACAAAAGCGGAATTCTTCTGGGTAGCTTAGATAAAGGTGCCGACAGCACTGAGAATCCTTGAACAAATCTCCTGTAGTACCCAGCCAAACCCAAGTAACTCCTTATTTCCTTAGGCTATGAAGGCGTCTTCCAATCCAACACAGCAGAAATCTTAGCGGGGTCTACAGTAATTCCATCCTTGTTCACCACATGACCTAGAAAGGACACCTGAGAAAGCCAGAACTTGCACTTACTCAGCTTTGCATACAACTTATGCTCTCTAAGAGTAGACAATACTAAGCGCAAATGCATTGCATGCTCCTCAGCACTTCTAGAATAAACCAGCACATCATCGATGAACACCACAATGAAATGATCTACAAAATCCTTGAACACGCGGTTCATCATGTCCATAAACGCAGAGGGTGCACTTGTCAAACCAAAAGACCTAACCAGAAACTCAAAATGGCCATAACGAGAACGAAAGGCAGTCCGGGGAACGTCCGACTCACGGATCCTCAACTGATGGTAGCCTGATCGAAGATCAATCTTCGAGAACACCGTGCTACCATGCAACTGATCAAACAGATCATCTATCCTCGGCAACGGATACCTGTTCTTGATGGTCACTTTGTTTAATTCTCTATAATCCATGCACAACCTCATCGAACCGTCCTTCTTTTTCATGAACAAAACTGGAGCACCCCAGGGCGAAGAACTTGGCCTAATGAAACCACACTGCAACAACTCATCTAATTGAGTTCGCAACTCTTCTAACTCGCGCGGGGCCATACGGTACGGTGCCTTAGCAATAGGATGAGTACCCAGCTTAAGATCAATGACGAACTCCACATCTCTATCAGGCGGGAGTCCAGGAAGACTGACAGGAAAGACATCAGGAAACTCTCGCACCACCGGAACATTCTCAATACACGGCGATCCAGCAATAGTTTCTACTACAGAAACAAGGTAAGCCAAACAACCGGAAATTAACAGTTTCCGAGCACATACCGCAGAAATTATCAGGGAACACTGGTACGGAGAACCAAAAACGCTCATGGGATGACCGTTGTCCATCACAAAGTCCAGACGCTTTTCCTTGCATCGGATGACCGCATCATAACTAGACAACCGGTCCATACCCAAAATCATGTCAAAGTCTTCTAAGTCCAACACTTTGAGATCAGCAACAACCAAGAAATATCCTAAGAGAACGGGGCAACTTTGGACGCACTGGTTCGAGGACACCAAATCACCAGAAGGGAACTTAACGAGGAATGAATTGTTGCCCAGCTCAGGGGTCAAATGGTGACGCTCGACGAAAGCCCTTGCTACGAACGAATGGGTAGCACTCGAATCGAACAGAACGCGCGCCTAATGATTCTTTACCTTAAATCTCCCTATAAGCGCGAAAAGGAAACTAGTCTAATACAGTGAAAAAAAGTATATCAATACTAAACAGATGGCTTAAGGTCTAACCTGTGATCACTTGGCTCGAAGACTGCGCTTGCTCCTGGGTTAACATGTTCAGCTTTCCTCTTCCTTTATCCTGATGTTGCGGCGGCGGCAAGGTTCGAAGCGGAACAGGCTGCAACGGGGGTTGAACTAGCGGGAATTGGAACTTCATGTGCCCCTTTTGTTTGCACTGGAAGAAGACTTTATCTTTGATCCAACACTGGGCCACATCATGCCCTTTCTGCTTGCACAACTGGCAGAGCACCTCACTCTTCGGAGCACCCTGGATTGCCAGCACTCGCTGCTGCTTCTGGACTCCTTTCCTCTTGAAACACCTTTCAACCGGATGGCCAGAGCGGCCACAGAAACTGCAGACCTCACCACCTTCCTTCTTCAAGACCAAGGCGGGCGCACCAGAATTTCCTTCTTCTCCGGTCTTTCTCTTTCCCTTCCCCATCAATGATCCTCGGTTCTTGGCATTATCGATTGCCTCAACCTTCAGCGCCGCCTGTACTACCTCGGCGTACTTCTCGGACCTATACGCACTGGCCAGTTGCTGGATATCACTGTGGAGACCACCCAGAAATCTCTTTACTCTTCCTCCTTCCGAGGCTACCAGGGCCAGAGCAAAACTGCTCAACTTGCAAAATTCAATCTCATACTCGCTCACCGTAAGCTATCTCTGCTGCAGATGCAGGAAATCATTCATCAACTGGTATTGCTCTATCGATGACAGAAACTTTCTTAGCAGCATTCCTTTGAAGGTCTCCCACGAACATCCTTCGGAAAGGTCTTCCTTCTCCCTCAACCACCAACTCTTTGCGAGACCCTTAAGCTGGTACGCAGCAATCATCACCTTCTGATCTGCGGTGATTCCTGAATAAGAGAACATCTCTTCAATGGCTATAAGCCAATCGTCCAAGGCCACGAAATCAGCTCGCCCGTCATACGATGGAGGACCCAACCTTTGAAAGTGCGAAATGAAATTCATTTCCGGAGGTATCGCTACGGGGGGGTACCAGGGGAGCAGGAGGAGTAGGTACTGTCTATCCTATTACAGGGGCCTGCACTATGGGTTGCTGCCTAGCACTGGCAGACAACAACGCCTCAACTTACGACTGCATCGCAACCATCTACCTAGTCAGAGCCTCATTGCTCTGGCGCAGACTCTCGATCAACGCTTCACTCTGCTCTCCGGATGACTCGCCCTTTGACTGGGGAGTCGACCTAGTCGCGGCTCGCTTGAGCACCATCTTTGCTAAAATGCATAAACCTATAATTAAAACTTAACCTTATACTAGAACTACACTGCTTGGTTCAGAACATACATGTACAGATACTTGCCATTGCTACAACCTTGCTCTGGGATTTTCATGATGCTATGTTAAATTCGGGAATGATACTACATCGTCCCTCTTGACTCATGTGCAAAGGGCATGAATGCATGAATTTTCTGTTCATTTTGAAATCATGGGTGTACGTGGGTCATCATATAAGTCTTTAGCTTTGCACGTGTGCTTATGCAATGCAATGTAATGTATGTTGTGTTATGCATTCCAATAAAAGCCTTAATGCGTGTTATGAGCGGCGTACACATGAATATTATGCATCCCATACTACATAATATTGCATGTAACGAAAAGAAAAATGTGTTAATGGGCATCCATGTGATGATGGTTATGCATCCCATACTACATAACCGTCACATGTTGCCACCTATGGTGGATCCATATACAAACACATATTATGCATCCCATACTACATAATATGCCCCGTATACTTCTTATCATGCTATGAGTGTAGTGTTCAAGCTTCGGCCAAGACGTACTGATGACAGATCGGTGTGTGTTTGCAATAAAATCAAAACAACTACTATATCAGAATTTGTTACCCGACCAACTTGTCGAACAACCTCGCTTTGATACCAACTGTCACAACCCACATTTTCCCCAAATTTAGAAATATCAGAGTAAGAGAAAATACACATCATAATGCCACGTCATGCAGGAGACAACTGCAGACGCTCAGGCGGGAACCTATTACTTTATTAATCAAAACATGTTTACATGATAGATCATCATTTGAAATCATTTATTTGAGTTTGGGGGAGAACTGTGTCTCTCAGTTCGTGCATCAACTAGTCCACCGAGAAAATATATGTAATTGTAGCGGAAAATACTTGATTTAGTTCACTTAAGGTCCTAGATGCACGTGATGACATGACAAAAAGTAAATGATATGCACATATCTAGGCGTAGTATATGAGAAAATATCTTTTAGGCGACTTAAAGATAAGGATTTCTGTTAAAAAGGATGCAACGAGGATGAAAGAAAATCCATTTTTATAACTATAATGCACCTAGACATAAATCATTCCCAGAGAGCAAGTCACACAAGAACTAAAATGTAGTAGGAATTAACTGGAAAGTAAGCTATAAAGTATCAAGAGGGCACAACGGGCGTCAACAACCTGACACTAACCCGTTGGCACCATACTAGCATGTCTGAACACAAGAGAAAACTAACCACAACTACCTCACAGCAGCGGGTTGAAACAGCAACAAAAGAACTCCCGGCGACTCCGGGCTACAGCACTAGCAGCTAAGGCTCTAAACCTGAGGCATTCAATAAAACAAAGAATGCCTCAGCAAGGGAAAACAAGTGGCAGAAAAACTAAGCAGAAAGTAAAATAAGGCATAGGGGTACCAACCCAGGCCAGATTTACCAAAAGAGAAGCTCCAAACAAAGAACTAAGTAAAGCATCAAGTGCACCCAAAATGCCACAACGAGGAACAAACAGAGTTCAATTATCTTGTTAAAATTTAATTAAAGAGACTGATCAGCTCAAATTAAACGGGAGCGGTTACCTACCTCCGCCACCCAAAGCCCAAAACCGGGTGGCGGTGCCTCTAGACCCAACCACCCAAACACGACTACCGTGCAAGGCTATAACATTTCCCCAACTGTCCCCCAAACACGACTACCGTGCAAGGCTAAAGACAATGGTTCTTATTAATTAAATCTTTATTTAAAACACGGGGCGTAGCCCGAGAAATAATCACCAGGATACCCTAAGGATAAGGTCACACATGGAGTAAACACTGCATAAGACGGTGCGTAAGAGAAGTCATAAATTATCTAAATTACAAAGGTTTCCAGAGAGGTCAAGATCAAAGGATAAGAATCTCTAGAGAAGTCCAATGGCAATTAACATTTCTCGAGAAAAAGAAAGGCAGGAGTCATCAGGTTCTCGAGAAATTTATGGCAGGAGAATACTGTTCTCGAGAAATAAAAAGGTAGGGCAAACACTTCTCGAGAAATTAAATGCACGGAGTCAACTGGCTCTCGAGAAATTAAATGGCAGGACCAAGCAGGCTCTCGAGAAATTAAAGGTAGGGATAAAGCTTCTCGAGAAATTAATGGTTGGGGGAGTAAGCTGCTCTCGAGAAATCAAATGCAGGGTGAAGGATTTCTCGAGAAATTAAAGGCAAGGGGGGGGGGGGGGGGGGGGGGGTGTAAAGCTGCTCTCGAGAATTTAAAGGAATGCATGATGAGTACTTTTTGTACTCATTTTTTAGTATAAGTTTAATATATCTTTTAATATGAAATTAAATAGTTTTTACGCTTTTCTTATTTAATTTATTATCTTTTCAATATTATAAACTAACTTAAGTCTTTTCTGTGTTTTTCAGGATTTCTAGGCATTTTGAGCAAAATTGTCAAGTACACGCCCAAGGTCACGGGCGTGGCCAAGGGCGTGCCAGCCAAAGATGTGTTCCAGACCTGCTTCTGTCACCCCGTAGTCGTTCCGTGAAGAATTTGCCAAGTACACGCCCTAGGTCACAGGCGTGACCAAGGGCGTGACCCTGGCTGCTGCGTTCGACGAAAATTCAGGAGATCGACGAACAGGCGAGAGTTCAACGAATGTTCAAATTGTCAAGTACACGCCCCAGGTCACGGGCGTGACCAAGGGCGTGACATCATAGTCACAGCCGGAACCCCGCCACCAGCTGCCAGCACGCCTGCCACGTCATTTAAAGTTACACGCCCCAGGTCACGGGCGTGACCAGGGGGCGTGATATCTAGTCACGGGCGTGACTCATCCTGCGCCACTTCCCGCTTCTTCCCGCCGAAGATTCCCGCCAGCAGCACGATTTGAAGGTTACACGCCCTAGGTCACGGGCGTGACCTAGGGCGTAACACGCAAATTTCTCCAACATTAAAGACAGTCGGCGTCCTTTCCGAACCGAGAAGATCGCGCGCCTTACACTCCCTTGGTCACGGGCATGATCGAGGGCGTGTAACAGCAAAATTCTGCCTATTTAAAGGGAGCTTTTCCAGATGTTGAGGGATGAAGTTTTGGAGTTCTAGCTTATTTTCCTGCAATGTTTTCTTACTCTTGTATGTCTTTTCCTTCTTGCATTTTTATTTCCCAAGCTTGTACTTCCAATTTCTAGTTGTAATTTCATTTGCAATTTAATAAAATCGTTACATTTCTCTTATTCTACTCTCCCTTTTCATCATGCACTTCTTTTATTTCGTTGTTTCCTCCATCTCTATGAGTAGCTAAATTTCATTAGTACTCGACCGAGATGATCCAAGGGAAATATAATTCCTGATTTAATTTCTAGCTTCACTTTCTCTTCCTTAGAATACTTTGATTTATCCTTGAACTTATTTGGATTGAGATTATATTATCGATATATATTTCTCATTTTTGATTTCGTGATCTAATAACCGAGAGGTTTTGAATTCAAATCGATCATTTCAAGGATAAAGAGAGTTGAATGCACTCCTCAAGCGAGAATGACATAATTCTCCCGGATTGGAGTCAAATCCAATAGAGGGGTTCACTACGATAAAGCGAGTTTTAGAGATTTTGATTCTAGAACGAAAGTTCGATTGATCAACCTAAACTCAGTTGAGCGTATCCTCGAGAGAGGTGTGTTCATAAATCGGGAACCTCCACGGTCAACTGATCTCTTAAGAGAATTAGAAGTTGTTCTTGTTATATTTTATTTTCCCAGGTGATTCAAGGTTGAGTACTAGTCTTTAAACTCATTAATTTAAAATAAGCTATTTCTCTTTTTTTGCAACCAACCAACCACAAGTTTTATTCGATAAGATAATAGAGATTTTCCGAAGTAGGAGTAATCAACCGCCCCGAGTCTAATACGACCTTGGTTTGTATAACCTATGCTACATTCGATACGGTACACTTGCCGTTATCATTTGCGGATTTAGTTTTGCGCATCAATGCAGTTCTCGAGAATTTAAACAAACAGCAGGAAGAAAAATAAGAAAGAAGGAGGAGAAAGCCACTTGCCTCAAACCTTGCAAGCTCGAAGTTCTCCGCTGCAAAAGCTATGGATCGGCTAAGAACTCACTCAAACTCAACAACCTGAAACTTTACAGATCAAAAGGAGGAGTTAGGTCACAACCATAACTCCAAAAATTCCAAGAACGGGAAAAGCTTACCTCTATAGCGAAGATCTCGCCGAGAGCTTTCCAAATCTTCTCTCCAAACGCGATTCTGACTACCACAGCCCTAGAAATTGCTGGAAACTACTGTGGAATTTGTTGAAGTGAAGTGGAGGTGACCGGGCGGTCTGAATTTGGGTTACCGCGGAGACTGCGCGGTCTTTGTTAGTGATCTGCCGGTCTGGCTATGCCGGTCTGTTCTGGGGGTCTGCTGGTTGGCCGGTCTGTTCTTGTTTGCTGCAGTCTGTTCCCGAGTTGTTCTGCTTGGTTGGCCTGTCTTCTTTGTTGGAAGACCGGGCGGTCTGTTCTGTGTAACCGCTGTGTCCGGGTGGCTTATGCAGGTCGGTCTGGCGACTTGTCTGAAGTCGGCCAGTTGTTCTTTACTTGCTCTTGGAGATCTAAGGAAGGAGGGTCTTGTGTACGCGCAACTTGTGCGCGGTCTTGTGTTCGCGCAACTTGTGCGCGATCTGCCTACTGATCTGCGGTCTTGGACGGAAGGTTGTCCAACTGGTCTGATCGCGCGGTCTACTTTGTGAGACCGCTGGCGATCTGACGGGTGGTGATTGTATCTCTCCTGTGCAGTGACGACATCCATCTACCCGCCTATAAATAGGGGTGCATGACCCATCATTTATAACGAGAACTGTAAGAACTAGAGCCTGGGCTAATTCGTGCGGTCTCAACTTTGAGGTCGGGCAGTCTCAGAAGCGAGTTGACTGTTTCTTGTTTTCGCAGGTTTGCGGTCAGCAGGTTGCGATCTCCTTCCTTGGTGATTCCCAGCGGCTTGAATAAACAGTTCGACAGCGGTCTGTCTGCGAACTGGTTTATGGTGTTCTTGTGCTGTTCGCATCGAATTCAGCGATCAGGCGACCTTCAACAGTTAGGCGATCTGAGTTGCGGTCTGGCGACAGTTGTTCTTCATTCAATTCAATAAGCTCCAGTTCGTGCGGTCTGAGGTGGCGGTCTTTCAGTGCAGGCGGTCTGTCTATTTTCTGTTCGCGCAGTCTCAGGTCAAGTCGGGCGATCTCTAGAGTCGAGCGGTCTGTGCGGTCTCTGCTTGTCAAACCGCCAGACTTGTTTTTTGGTGTTTTGTTCTTCTCTCCTTCGTGATTCTTATGAATCATGTCTCGTCATGTATACCTCGCACTATAAATGAAGTTTGTGATTCAATAAAGTCTTTTGTGTTGCTGTGTGGCATTGTGGTTGTTTGGCTATAACTCAGTTGATGCAACTCCTACTTACTCCTAAACGATTCAAATCAAAAATTTTAACATGGTATCAAAGCGAGGTTCTTGGAGTGGATAAGCAGTGATCAACTTGAGTTGCCATCGTCTTTGTGAAGAAGAGACCACATAGATTACCATGGAAGGTGGATACGCAAGAGGGCTTGGTATTGAACTCCTCACATCGACTAACTATAAGAAATGGAGGTCATGTATGGAGAGTTACTTACTTGGCGAGGATCTATGGGAGATAGTTGGAGGAGAAGACCCACAAGAGGTGTTTCTAGTAGGAGATAATATGGCAGAGGTGAGACTTTGGAAGAGGACTAATGCAAAGGCAGAGTTCACACTCAAGAGGGCTATCTCACCAGAGCTATTTGATCACATCATTGGATGTAAATCTGCTGCTGAGATTTGGACGTCTTTGGACGGGTTGTTTAATAAGAAGAATGTAGCTCGGCTACAGTTTCTTGAAAATGAGTTGGTGAAAGCCTCTCAAGGTGATCTTTCTATCTCTACCTTCTTTCTCAAGATGAAGAACCTCACAGCAGAGATTTCTGCATTGGACCCTCATGAGCCCATCTCAGAGGAAAAACTGAAGAGGCATATCATCTGCGGGTTGCGGAAGGAGTATCTTGCCTTTGTGACGTCAGTTCAGGGTTGGGAAAATCAACCATCTATGTTGGAGCTGGAAAACTTACTTGCTTCGCAGGAAAGTTTGGCAAGACAGATGGTGGGGACTTCTATCTCTGGGGGAGATAGTGATGTGTTGTTCTCTGGGAAGAAGAAGAAGAAGTGGGAGAAGAAGAAGCCGGGTCATGACGGACTCTCTACTTCAGGTCAGCAGGATAGGGGTTATGCTCCTAAGTTTGATGGGAAGAAGAAGGGAGAGGGACCAAGGTGGTTCAGGTGCAATAAGACTGGGTATTTCAAGAAAGATTGTTGGGTTAATCTTCAGCTAGGACATGCAGTGGAGAAGGAGAAGCCAAAGTCTGATGAAGCTGGATGGGGAGGAGCCTTTGCGGCTAATATGACAGCTATGCCCGTTAAGGCCTTGGCTGCCATCAACTTCGAATAGGATTGGATTGTTGATTCAGGGTGTGGGCATCACCTCACCAGGGATGAATCAAAATTCTCTTCTTTGGCGCCTTACTCAGGTAACGATGCAATCATTACGGCTGATAATTCTGTTCATGCAGTAGAACAAGAAGGAGTTGTCTCTTTGAGCAGTGATAAGGGTCCACTAACCTTGAGGAGTGTTTATCACGTGCCTGGTATGAAGAAGAATCTCTTCTCTGTGACCAATGCGGTCGATGCCGGTTATCACGTTCTGTTTGGCCCAACAGAAGTGAAGTTTCTTAAAACTCAACCGGAGATAAAGGGAGATGTTATTCATGTTGGAAAGAGGGTGAAGGACTTGTTCATTTTATCGACAAGTACCTATGTTGATAAGATGAAGACCAATGATAGAGCGACTATTTGGCATGAAAGGTTGGGGCATGTAGGCATGGACAAATTAAAGGCTATGGCGGTAAGGGGCCTTGTCAAGGGCTTGCCTAGCTTGTCCTCCTATGGAGACGGTCATGTTTGTGCGGGATGTCAGTTTGGTAAGTCTCATCGACTTATATTTCATAAATCGCAAACAAGATGCAAAGCGCCATTGGAGTGCATTCACGGTGATTTGATGGGACCGACTGCCACCCCAAGCCTTGGAGGCAATATAAATATGTTGGTGTTGATTGACGATTACACCAGATATGTCTAGGTGTATTTTTTGAAAGAGAAGTCGGAAGCTTTTGCGAGGTTCGTGGATTTTAAGGAGCTGGTTGAAGGTCGGTTAGGCCTGCGGGTGAAAAATTTGAGAACTGGCAATGGTGGGGAGTTCACCTCTGGTGTGTAAGACCCCAAATCAGAAAAATCAGATTTCTGGAATCCAGCACTATCGCCGGCGATATCGGCTATCGCCCGACGATAGCGTTCTGTTTAGAAGGGTTCTGGAGAGGTTGTCGGACGGCGTTAAGTGCTAACGCAGGCGACACCGTGGCATGTGTTATGCACTGTTCGCAGCGCTGGCGTTGACGGGTCAAAGTCGGTTCTTTACCGCTGTCGCCAGGCGACAGCGGCTGTCGCCGGTGACAGCTCCAAATCGTACTTTGCAGCCGAAATTGTGGCCATTTATGGCACTTTGACTTTGGGGGCTGTTTTGGATTGAGGATTCTCGGTGGCTGCATAGGGTGGTCGAAAATCCCCCTTTATTCATTATTCTCTTAAGGGTTTAATTAAGAGAGAGAGAGAGAGCTTGGATAAGGAGATGAATAGGGGTTTCCAACCCTAGAGCTCATCTTTGGTGGAGCTACACGCATCGGAATCCCTCATCGTTGGTGGCTACGCGTAGAGGAGGGCTATACGCTCCTTTCCATCCGTGCCAAAAATCAAGTTATGACTTCGAAGCGGCGTCTAAGGGTAACGATCACTTCTACACTCATTTGGACATGTTCTAGTCCATTCCTTGCATCGTTGAGGCCCCTACCCAAAAGGGTGAGGTCGTGGCCTCCGACGGGTCGATTCGTGTTATCCCCGTCAAATCTTGCATACATGTAGAGTCCATGCGTGAAATGGACGTAGGCGCGCTGTGTGAAGCCCATCCGAGACGGTTCGTCCGGATTGGTGATGCTTTTTGATATTGTGCGTGCCGGGGGAAAACCCCATGTTGATATCCTGCTTTGTAGGACTAGAGAGTGCTACTGCATGCGCAGCAACGCCTGGGGGTGTGCCCCGGGAAGCACCCGAAGTTAGAAGCAGAAAAGGAGTTCTGCTCACTGTCACTGGCGATATTGACTATCGCCAGGCGACAGCTCCCAGACTTGGTTCTGGTTATTTTGTGCGTTCTGAGGCAGTGGGAGTGCTACTGCATGTGCAGCAATGCCTGGGGGTGTGCCCCGGGAAGCACCCACATCTAGAAGCCAAAATGGAGTTATGTTCACTGTCGCTGGCGATATTGGATATCGCTAGGCGACAGCTCCCAGACTTGATTCTGGTGATGTTGTCGTGCCCACCTGTTGAGAGGACCTGAGGCCTGTGTGCCCGACCTGTGAGGGTGTCCTGGTGGATGACTTAGCGGCCCATAGAGCTGGCTAATTGAGAATACCTGGGCTGAGGGGACGCCATACCCGCTCTTCGTGTTGTACAACGAGAGCTGTGAACAACGGGCATTTGGCGAACCTGAAACCGCACCATTGCAACACCTGATTAGTGAGTCTCGTACAGCATGTCGGGAGGCAATGGGAAAGAGTCTTCGGACTATGGGTTGTTCACAATTAAAGTACGGGGGAGCCCTGGTATTCGGGCCACCGACTTTAGCCTCGAAGGGCAAAGCCATCAAGGGTGGATGGTGGTGGAAGGCGGAGTACACCAAAGAGTGCCTGAGAGCACGAGACGTGGAGGCCATTCCCACGTTTGTGATTGTTGCATATGTATGAACTGTTGTGAGCTTTGCTAGCCGCTTCATTTTGTTATATATATATATGCTGTGATGCTCTTGCAGGGACGAGAAACTGCCACCCCCTCGAAGGGGTGGGGTCGTTATATTTTGGTCAGCTTTAGCTGACCGTTGCCCTGTTTTGCAACCGTTTTTGGTGGGCTTGTTGTACAAGTGCTGGACCGAGCGGGAACATAGCGGGCTCTTAGCGGGCTGAAGCCCTTGTGCTGCTGCGGCCCTTGAAGGCCTTTTGATGTTCTTTTGCTTTTCATGTATGGCCGGCCTGCGCGCCGATGTTGGTAAATTGTAAGGTCGTCGTGCCTCTTTTGTTGTGTAAAACATTCTATTCCTATTAATAGAAGTAGACATACCCGAGTACGGGTTTTGGGGTTTATCTCGTCTCTTTTCAGCTTCCGCATAGAATGCTCATAGTTAGGCATCGTTGTATAGTGTCGTTCGATATTTCAATTAAGTCACGTTCCTGTTTGTTTTGTAGTATATGGCGTGGGGCCCCGGCCGGACCTTCTGCTATATGCTCCCGAACGGATGGGGGCGTTACAAATTGGTATCAGAGGCTAAGGTTCCGTGTCCTTCTAAGGAATTCGTGGACGAATTCTTTTAAGGGGTGGTTAGCACGTGTGTGCGCTACCGTCGAGACGTAAAATAAACCCAAAAATGTCCACTTAGGAATAAAATGTAACAACAAACCAACAATTATTGCATGATTTTGGAACCTGAGTGTTCCTTTTGTTGTTAGTTGCGACTGTGCTGTCGCCTAACTGTGTGATGCACTTGTGTAGCGCACTCGAAGTGCAGCGGGACCGTCGCGTCCTCGTGATGTGAACGAGAGTAGCGGTTCTGCTGAGGCTCCTACACCTCCGTCCGCTGAGATGGTTCGGCTAGTTACAGAAGCCGTTCTAGTTGCGTTGAATGGCCAGCCTGAAAGGCAAGGTCAACCGCCGGTGCAGGAAGTGGCCCCAGAGCCACTAAGAGTGGAGCAGGTCCCCGTTAGGCGTGCTGCTGAGCAACAACTGAAGCACTTCCTGGGATTTCAACCTCCTCTGTTTACCGGGGTTGAATCCCCAGTTGAGGCCGAGGACTGGCTGTCGCATGTGGAGCAAATTCTGACAGTGACACAGTTGGATGAAGCGCAGAAAGTGACCTTGGCTACTTTCTTGTTGGAAAAGGAAGCCAGGCGGTGGTGGGATGAGGTAGAGAGGCGCCAGTTCGCGGGAAGGCGACTAATTGGTGTGCCGATGGAAGAGTTCTCGAAAATCTTCCTGGCAAGGTATGTGCCTTCGTCGCAGCAGATCGCGATGGAGAACCAATTCTTGGCTCTGACGCAGGGTGATAGACTAGTTGATGACTAGCTGTATGAGTTCACCCGCCTCGGGCGTTACGCTGGTACTTCTTTCGATGATGAGGGGAGAAGGGTGAACAGGTTCTATGGTGGCTTGCGTAGTGAGTTGCGGTACCTTCTGACAGGGCCGTTGATGCAGGGTTTCACGACCCTCGTTGGTTCAGCCCGAGCGCTTGAGCAGGACATGCTCAGGGAGAAGGGCAAGGTGGCTGTGGTCGAGGCAGTGCCGGAGGGCAAGACACCGAGTGCGGCGAAGTTGCGGAGGTTGAATCGCTGGAAGAAGGCTCGATTATCTGGGCCAGCTCCCTCTGCTTCGGGCGCGTCGTCTGGACGTGGCCCTCTTACTTGTTTTACTTGTGGCAAGCCTGGCCATTTCTCTCGGGATTGCCGCAGTGGGCTTCCAAGGTCAGAGAAGAAGACTGGGCCACCTTATTCTGAGAAGGGGAAGGCGGCTGAGTCCACTGCCTCCCGTATGGCTCCCCCGCAGCCCAGAGTCTTCAATCTTGGTCAGCAGGAGGCTATTAAAGCCAAGGATGTCGTGACAGGTATAATTTAAGATACAGTCCTTACTGTTTTATATACCTGTTTTAGTGTTCATGCTAACCTTGTCTGGCGGTGTAGGCTTTGTAAATGTTTTAGGCATTCCCGCGAGAGCGCTTTTCGATACTGGAGCTTTGCACTCCTTCTTATCGTCAGACTTCGTCCAACGTATTGGTGCGTCGTCGACTGCTTCTGCAGATGGACTGGAGGTCCTACTGCCGAATGGATATTCGATGCATGTGGAGAGGAGTTGCTGCGTGAAAGTTCTAGTTGGAAGTCAGGAGTATGACCTGAAAGCATCGTTACTCCCTCTGGTTGAGTTCGATGTAATCTTTGGCATGGACTGGCTGTCGGAATAGCGTGTGTGCATCGATTGCACCACCAAGGAGGTGAGGTTTGGGCGGTGTGCCGATCGTGAGACGGTATTTGCGGGCATGCGTGGATCGAGCAAGATGCTGCTGTCTGCTCTCCAGGTGTCCAAGGCAGTGCGACAGGGAGCGGAGTTATTCTTTGCTCTAGTGGAGGCTTCAACACCGAGGCCCAGCCTAGCGGACGTTCCGGTAGTTTCAGAATTCTCCGATGTGTTCCCGAGCAATCTTCCCGGTGCTCCACCGCAGCGGGAGATAGATTTCACGATTGAGTTGGTGCCAGGCGCTAAGCCTGTGGCCCGCTCGCCATATCGTATGGCTCCGAAGGAGTTGGCGGAGTTGAAGCTGCAGTTGCAGGAGCTGCTTGAGCAGGGCTACGTGCGTCCGAGTTCCTCACCTTGGAGTGCACCAGTCCTCTTTGTCAAAAAGAAGGACGGTAGCCTGCGGCTTTGCATCGATTATCGGGAGCTGAACAAGCTGACCGAGAAGAACAAGTATCCTCTTCCGAGGATAGATGACTTGTTCGACCAGCTCGTTGGTTCGACAGTATACTCGAAGCTGGACTTGAAGTCCGGCTATTATCAGGTGCGGATCAGGGAGTGCGACATCCCGAAGACTGCCTTCAGTACCAGGTATGGGCAGTATGAGTTCACCGTGATGCCGTTCGGGCTGTCTAATGCTCCTTCGGTGTTTATGGACTTGATGCACCGGACTTTCCGAGAGTACCTCGACCAGTTTGTGGTCGTCTTCCTTGACGACATACTGGTCTACTCTCAGTCCGAGGAGGAGCATGGCGATCACCTGCGAGTAGTCTTGGAGGTTCTGAGGAGGAACCAACTGTATGCCAAGTTCTCGAAGTGCGAGTTCTGGCTACCTTCCGTGGCATTCTTGGGCCATGTGGTTAGTGGAGAGGGTGTGTCGGTAGATCCGGTGAAGGTTGCGGCCATCAGGGAGTGGCCTGTTCTTTCTACTGTGGCGGAGGTCCGTAGCTTTCTCGGGCTGGCCGGCTATTACAGGCGCTTCGTGGAGAAATTCTTACGGATCGCGCTGCCTCTTACGACGCTGACACGGAAGATGCAGGAGTTTATTTGGACGCCCGCGTGTGCGCAAGCTTTCGAGGAGTTGAAGCGGCGGCTTACCACGACTCCGATCTAATGTTTGCCTTGCGGCTTAGAGGGCTATGAGATCTACACTGACGCTTCTGGGAGCGGCCTTGGCTGTGTTCTGCAGTAGCATGGCAAGGTAATAGCGTACGGCTCTCGCCAGCTGAAGGTGCACGATTGGAACTATCCGGTCCACGACTTGGAGTTGGCGGCCGTGATATTTGCCCTGAAGCTTTGGCGGCATTATGTGTATGGCTTGAAGATCGACATCTTCACGGACCATAAGAGCCTGAAGTACCTTCTGACGCAGAAGGGGCTGAATATGCGTCAGCAGAGATGGATGGTGTTCCTTAGGGACTACACTTTCGAGATCCACTGCACTCCCGGGAAGGGGAATGTTGTCGCAGATGCACTCAGTCGCAGGGCTCCGGCGCAGGCCAACTGGATTCAGATGCATGATGAGCACCTGATACGTGACCTGGAGGCCTTGGGTATTTCTTGCGTAGAGAAGAGGAGCAGTGCCGGTGCCTGTTTGAGTTGGACTGAGGTACAGTACGACCTCGCAGATAGAGTCCGCCAAGCTTTAGAACTCGATCCGATTTTAAAGCGCTATGCAGAGGAGGCTGGTGGTGGGCCGGATGCCCAGTTTCAGGTGCGTGATGGGTTGCTGTGGAGAGGCGACCGTTTGTGCGTCCCCAAGGTGGGTGAGCTGCGCGATGAGTTGATGTACGAGGCGCATCGTACCAGGTATTCAGTTCATCCGGGGAGCACGAAGATGTACAAGGACATGAAGGTCCTTTTCTGGTGGCCGGGTATGAAGAGGGACATCACTCACTATGTGGCCAAGTGCCACACTTGTGCGCTAGTGAAGGCGGAATGTCAGAAGCCCGGTGGCTTTTTGAAGTCATTACCGGTTCCAGAGTGGAAATTCGATGACGTTTCCATGGATTCCGTGCATGGGCTGCCGAGGTCGCAGAGCGGGAACGATGCCATCTGGGTAGTCGTAGACCGACTGATGAAGGTGGCGCACTTTATCCCCAACCGGAGGGATGACTCGGTGGAGAAGTTGGCAAAGTTGTATGTTGACACAGTAGTACGACTGCACGGGGTGCCCCGTAGCATCGTCAGTGACCGAGATGGACGCTTTACTTCGAGCGACTGGAGGCTAGTCAACCGTCTATTGGGTACGAAGCTGCAGTTTAGCACGACCTTTCATCCTCAGACGGATGGCCAAACTGAGCGTACCAACAGGATGATGGAGGACATGCTCCGGATGTGCGTCCTGGATTTCGGCAAGGGGTGGGAAGATCACCTCTTTCTTGTTGAGTTCGCGTACAACAATAGCTACCAGGCGAGTATTCAGATGGCGCCTTTCGAGGCCCTCTATGGCAGGAAGTGCCGCACTCCCTTAGCTTGGGCGGAAACGGGTGAGACGAAGCTATTCAAGAGGAAAGATGTCGAAGAGGCGACTTCGACGGTACGTATGATCCGGGAGAGGCTTTTGGTTGCGCAGGATAGGCAGGCGAAGTACTATAATGCGAAGCACCGCGACGTCCAGTTCGCCGTTGGCGATTGGGTTTACTTAAAGATCAGGCCGTTCAAGGGTGTATCCAGGATTCGGCGCTTGAAAAAGCTGAGTCCGAGATACCTTGGACCGTTTGAGATCATCGAGCGCGTCGGCGAGGCGGCTTATAGGCTTGCACTATCGGCAGAACTGAGCGGGCTACATGATGTATTCCACATCTTCGTGTTGCAGAAGGCAGTGCAAGAGCCTACGCATGTGGTCGCGGCGGATCAGGTGCCCTTGGATAGTGGGCTTAAGACGACGGTCAGGCCTGTTAGCATCGAGGATGCTGAGGTGCGTCAGTTGCGGAATAGGGCGATCCGTATGGTAAAGGTCCATTGGGACAACTGCGGTCGCGAAGAGCTCTCATGGGAGCGTGAGCAGACCATGATGGAGGAATTCCCCGAGCTGTTTCGGTGACGTTTATCTCTCTTTTTCCCCTTTATGTAAAGACCTTTTTGGATATATATATGCATGTTTTTACAAATTTTCGGGACGAAATTTTTTTATAAGGAGGGGAGGGTTGTAAGACCCCAAATCAGAAAAATCAGATTTCTGGAATCCAGCACTATCGCCGGCGATATCGGCTATCGCCTGGCGATAGCGTTCTGTTGAGAAGGGTTCTGGAGAGGCTGTCGGACGGCGTTAAGTGCTAACGCTGGCGACACCGTGGCATGTGTTTTGCACTGTTCGCAGCGCTGGCGCTGACGGGTCAAAGTCGGTTCTTTACCGCTGTCGCCTGGCGACATCGGCTGTCGCTAGCGATAGCTCCAAATCGTACTTTGCAGCTGAAATCGTGGTCATTTATGGCACTTTGACTTTGGGGGCTGTTTTGGATTGAGGAGGCTCGGTGGCTACATAGGGTGGCCGAAAACCCCCCTTTATTCATTATTCTCTTAAGGGTTTAATTAAGAGAGAGAGAGAGAGAGCTTGGAGAAGGAGATGAATAGGGTTTTCCAACCCTAGAGCTCATCTTTGGTGGAGCTACACGCATCGGAATCCCTCATCATTGGTGGTTACGCATAGAGGAGGGCTATACGCTCCTTTCCATCTGTGCCAAAAATCAAGTTATGACTTCGAAGCGGCGTCTATGGGTAACGATCACTTCTACCCTCATTTGGACATGTTCTAGTCCATTCCTTGCATCGTTGAGGCCCCTACCCAAAAGGGTGAGGTCGTGGCCTCCGACGGGTCGATTTGTGTTATCCCCGTCAAATCTTGCATACATGTAGAGTCCATGCGTGAAATGGACGTAGGCGCGCTGTGTGAAGCCCATCCGAGACGGTTCGTCCGGATTGGTGATGCTTTTTGATATTGTGCATGCCGGGGGAAAACCCCGTGTTGATATCCTGCTTCGTAGGACTAGAGAGTGCTACTGCATGCGCAGCAACGCCTGGGGGTGTGCCCCGGGAAGCACCCGAAGTTAGAAGCAGAAAAGGAGTTCTGCTCACTGTCGCTGGCGATATTGACTATCGCCAGGCGACAGCTCCCAGACTTGGTTCTGGTGATTTTGTGCGTTCTGAGGCAGTGGGAGTGCTACTGCATGTGCAGCAATGCCTGGGGGTGTGCCCCGGGAAGCACCCACAGCTAGAAGCCAAAATGGAGTTCTGTTCACTGTCGCTGGCGATATTGGATATCGCTAGGCGACAGCTCCCAGACTTGATTCTGGTGATGTTATCGTGCCCACCTGTTGAGAGGACCTGAGGCCTGTGTGCCCGACCTGTGAGGGTGTCCTGGTGGATGACTTAGCGGCCCGTAGAGCCGACTAATTGAGAATACCTGGGCTGAGGGGACGCCATACCCGCTCTTCGTGTTGTACAACGAGAGCTGTGAACAACGGGCATTTGGCGAACCTGAAACCGCACCATTGCAGCACCTGATTAGTGAGTCTCGTACAACATGTCGGGAGGCAATGTGAAAGAGTCTTCGGACTACGGGTTGTTCACAATTAAAGTACGGGGGAGCCCTGGTATTCGGGCCACCGACTTTAGCCTCGAAGGGCAAAGCCATCAAGGGTGGATGGTGGTGGAAGGCGGAGTACACCAAAGAGTGCCTGAGAGCACGAGACGTGGAGGCCATTCCCACGTTTGTGATTGTTGCATATGTATGAACTGTTGTGAGCTTTGCTAGCCGCTTCATTCTGTTATATATATATATGCTGTGATGCTCTTGCAGGGACGAGAAACTGCCACCCCCTCGAAGGGGTGGGGTCGTTATATTTTGGTCAGCTTTAGCTGACCGTTGCCCTGTTTTGCCACCGTTTTTAGTGGGCTTGTTGTACAGGTGCTGGACCGAGCGGGAACATAACGGGCTCTTAGCGGGCTGAAGCCCTTGTGCTGCTGCGGCCCTTGAAGGCCTTTTGATGTTCTTTTGCTTTTCATGTATGGCCTTCCTGCGCGCCGATGTTGGTAAATTGTAAGGCCGTCGTGCCTCTTTTGTTGTGTAAAACATTCTATTCTTATTAATAGAAGTGGACATACCCAGGTACGGGTTTTGGGGTTTATCTCGTCTCTTTTCAGCTTCCGCATAGAATGCTCTGAGTTAGGCATCGTTGTATAGTGTCGTTCGATATTTCAATTAAGTGACGTTCCCGTTTGTTTTGTAGTATATGGCGTGGGGCCCCGGCCGGACCTTCTGCTATATGATCCCGAACGGATGGGGGTGTTACATGGTGAGTTCTCAAGTTTTTGCAGGAAACACGGCGTTCGGAGAGAGCTCACTTGTGCCCATACTCCACAGCAAAATGGCGTTGCAGAACGGAAGATCCGTCATCTGACGGAAACTTGCAAATGCTGGCTTCATGCCAAGAGTATCCCAAAGTCCTTCTGGGCAGAGGGAATGTCTTGTGCGGCATACGTCATCAACAGGATGCCTCAAAGTCCTATCAACATGAAGACCCCTCACGAACTGATGTTCAAGGTGAAACCATGTGTTGCACACCTTCGGGTGTTCGGGTCAACCTGTTATGTGCATATTCCTGATGCTCTTCGGACAAAGCTAGATGCGAAAGCAAGGAAGCTAGTCTTTGTTGGGTATGATGAGTGGAAGAAGGGATGGAGATGCATGGATCTTGAGACTTGAATATCTTTTATATCTCGGGATGTGGTGTTCAATGAGGTGACTTCCTACAAGGGGAGTTCAGGAGTTGAACTCCAGGAGAGCAGGGTTGATGAAGAAGGGAAGGCTGTGGAAAATCTTCAAGTGGAGTTGCCTGTTTCACCAGGAGCTCCTGTTGTGTCAAGCTCGGAGATGGAGGCTTCATGTTTTGGAAGCAGGGGGAGCGATGCTCCAAGTTCATCTGGAAGAGGAGTGATGAGTCCTTATCATATACACTTTTATGGACTCATCTGGGCCATTTATTCAGTCATTTCACCGCACTTTAGCCCTGTTATAGTTCATATTGATCAGTCTATGCTAGGTGCACCTCTAGGCCCATTTTTGGTGTGATTTCATGCTTACCTTCATTAGTAGTTTTCATGTACTGTTAAGTTCCATTTTCAGTGGCGAGACCGGTGTCGTATGCTGGAATTGGAGTCGTGCAGGTGTTCCCGGTGCAATTCTGCACAGGAACACTGCGCACGATCACTGGCTCTATTGCGCACGACCACCGGTCGTGCGCCACTGATCGTGCGCACCTAACCCTTTTTTATGAGTTCTGTTTGGTGTAGTGCGCACGACCATCAACGCCAGCGCGCACGACCACCGGTCGTGCGCCACTGCTCGTGCGCACTTATCATTAAAATTCTGAGTTCTGTTTGCTGTATTGCGCACGACCATCAACTCCAGTGCGCACGACCACCGGTCGTGCGCCACTGGTCGTGCGAACATGTTATTTCATAATTTCTGTCTTTGCAGGTTCCGTCCAGGCAGAGCGCACGATCACCTAATTCTAGTGCGCACGACCACTGGTCGTGCGCCACTGACCGTGCACACTGTTTAATTCCAGCGCCTATAAATTCCCTGCTCGCGATTTAGGTCGGGATCCATCGTCTTCTTCCGCCGTTTTCCGCCCGGTTCCGCCCGATTTCGCCCCTCCACCGTCGCCCACCATATGGAGGTGCTCCGGGCTTGCTCTTCACGCCAATCTTGAGCCGGAGTTTCCTCTCGGCCTCCTCCTTCATCCAAGAGCTCCAAAGGAAGACCTAGCCGCCATTACCGTCAAGCAAGAGGAAGTTTGCAACCTCTACCGGATCGTGACACGAAGAAGACGGGTCCATTGGAGAGTAGTGACAGCTCTCTCTACCCCGGACGTAGTTGTGGACCGAGCTTGGACGCGGATTGACAACCCGGCGATTCCAACCGTGAATCTTCAACGAGCCTTCGGATTCGGTCGATTTCTTGCCTTGTTCTCCTTTTATTGATTGTTGTAATAGCTAGATCTTGTATATTTTGATGAAGTTGCACTTGAACTAGTTTGTATTTCCATATATTTCATGTGATTGTGAAATATTTGTTATTTGTGTGCTTGAGGAGCGCCACCATCCATTTTCCATCCCACTATCGTGTCCGGTGCCGCACTAGCAATTGCTAGTGGCGTGCTTGTCGAAGAGGTGCTTGCGACCCTCATTCCGTTAGCCTACTCGTCCATCCGCCTATCGAAGCGTGGCATCGCGGCCCGTGTATTCCATCCCGCCTAACGAAGCAGCGCGCTCAAGGCCTGCATAGTTCGATCTGTTTGCCTACTCGTCCATCCGCCCTTGCGACGCAGCGCGCTCAAGGTCTGCCTAGTCTCCATCCCGCCAAGCGAAGCATTGCATAGCGGCATTGCATAGGAGTAGTTGATAGCTTTTGTTTTATTTTCCAAAAGCCAACCCAACTCCCCCGCATTCCATCCGATTTAAGGACTTCAATCTCAAGTCCTTCCTCGAAACCTAACTCCACCTTACTGTGTTCCTCAAGAGACCGACACTCGGGGATTTTCCCCATTATTATTACTTGCGCGACCGGTACACTTGCCGAATCATCGCATCAAGTTTTTGGCGCCGTTGCCGGGGAACACAGTCGTGTGAGTTTTCTTGAGAGGGAGAGCCGAGAGATAGTAGTTCTTCCAGTGTGCATAGCCGCTTTTTTATTTTTTGTTTGCCTTTTAATTATCTTTTGTTTGTTTTTATTTCTTCTTCCCCTATTTTAAAGTTTTAGGCAAGTTTTATTCAAGGAGTTTTTTTTTTCTAGTTGTGTAGATTTCCTTGCAAAGAATTTCAGTTTCTTTTTATCTGCTTTGAATTTTGATAATGTCGTCATGGGATATTTCACCTAGCTTTAATGACAAGATGGTTTATTATTTGGACCAATTGAATGAGTTAAATGCTAGGCAGTGTAGGAACATTGTTTGCTTGTTGTGTCGAGGAGAGGGTCATGAATTGAAGGACTGTCCGCGTTTTTTCAATCCTGACCGCCGCTCCTCCACTCAGGACAACATTGTCCCTATCGCTCATTCTTTACCCATGGAGGCAATTGTGCCCTCTACCCTTGAGCTTGTCTCGTGCACGGACTCCTCACTCCCTGTTTATAGCTTCACTCCCAGTGATGATGATCACTCATCTGTTAGCCAACAAGGAGAGGAATGGGAGCTCCTAGATGCACCTGAGTTTGATGAGGAAAGTATTCTTTCCATCGGGGAGGCTTTAGCAGATCTTTTTGCGGAGGAACCAAATCTTTGTGTTCCTCCAGTTTCTTTGCATGATTTTTCTACACACATTTTTTATGATCCTATCGAAGTAAAGGAGCTGGGTGATGCTTCTGACTCGGAGGGTGCTCCAAAGTGGGATGAGGATGTCATTTTCCCTGAGGGGGAGAATGAATACTTTGAAAACGATGATGCACCTCGGTGGGATGAGGAGGATACTCTCTCTGATGAGGAGGTTTGCACTTCTTCATGGGACGAGGAGGTCCAAATCACCACTGAGGCTCCTGAGTTCTCAAGTCCCCCTTGCTATGATATTTACGATGATGATAGCGATCTACCCTTGGATCTTGCTGGGAGTGAGACCGGGACCACTCCCCCGATTTTTGATTATTTATGTCATTCTTCTCTTTTATTTCCTGACCCCCCTTCTTCATCTGAGCCTGTGCAGGTTGAGTCTTCACAGGTACATCAGGAGGACTTGGAGCATGGTGCTCAAGTCAATGATGAGTGTATCCTCACATGTGAGGAGGTTGACCCCTCCTCCGTTGAGGAAGCTCCACTCATTGCCTTTTCCTCCTGTTGCGTCCCTGTTGACGATACCTTGCTAGGCAAAGATGTGTTTTGTGAGATGAGTGAGGACCAGGCCTCCTCCTTTTCTTACATTCTCTACCCTCTCCCTGTGAGGAGCAGGTATCTATATTTAGGTAGAGGGGTGACTGCTCTGTCTCCGTATCGGTACCCGCTACCGATGCGCATATTAGAACAGTTACCTGTGCACTTTTCTTTTCATAGGCCTATAAGCTAGAATTGTACAAAACTTGAATAAGTCGTGCTGGGATGACAATAACCCCAGTAGTTATCTTACTTTTTCTGCATTTTTATTTCTTCTAATCATGTTTAGTTAGCTGTAGATTATTTTAGTTAGTCTTTTTCTGTTTCTTTTGTTTTGCGGAGCTGACCCTTGCAGGTACTTCTTCTGGATGGCGGATGCTGCAGCTTAGTCGTGGTTTAAACGCCAATCTTCTGGTGTGCTCATTTCTGAGCACTGGGTACTCTCTTTCCCTAGCTTTTTCTGATTTTCATGTCATATATTCTGTGGATTGTTTAGTTTAAGTCTGGGGGAGAGTAGTTTTGTTTACCCGCTCACGTGCACTATTGCACTGCATACTAGAAGATTTCATTTAAAATGTTTTGTTTATTTTCATTGCACACCACAGCACCCACTTGAGCGCGTACTCGTCTGTATGCGTGCTCTGTAGTGAATTTAATTCTTCTGCTTATTTGGGAAAGTCTAGGTGATGGCTTAGGACTATGCAGCAGAGTAAAATGTTGACTCTAGTAGTGCTCCTAGTCGAGTGCTCGGTTGCATAGAAATTCGTGTAGATTAGACTTCTCTTTATACTTATGGTTTTATGTTTTTTCTATTAGTGTAAATGTTGTTTACTCTACTCAAATGGTGAATTCGATGGAATCAAACGGTAGCATAGGGATGTGTGTATACGATCGCTAGATTCGTATTGCTTGAGTCGGGAGAAAGGAGAATCTTTCTCGGTGGCTAGAACTTGCCCCAAACGATTCTTGAAGCATGGGTATACGGTTAGTCAATTGTGTGAATGTGATATAGGCCATCATTTTGGCCCGGTTGAGCCTTTGTGCCTATCCTTACCGCTATATCCTCGCTAGCCCAGTTGTGCCTACCCGTTCTTTGATTCAGCCCCACTTTTATTTCACCAAAGCCCAAAAGCCAATCCTAGTCGCACACCCAAAATTTGAGCTTTAGCTGTTTATTATTTTCATGAGTTGGGTTGTTGATGTGGTAATATGTTTGTGAAGATGTGGATGTGTCCTTTTGTTTATTTGCTGAAAATGATAAGAAAAGAAAAAAAAATGAGAAAAAGAAAAGAAGTTAAAAAGAAAGGAAAGAGAAGGAATGTTTACTTGAAAATCTTTATGTATAGATTTATGTTTGGGAGTAGGCGGTGCACGCACCCATGCTGTTAAGTCCAAGTCTGGGGGTGTTGTGTACCCGCATGTTTGTGTGGTGAATGAGGATAGTTTCCTGCATTAGCTCATTTGGGTTTAGTGCTTTAGCCGTCGTTTTTATCTTTGTTTTTCCTCACCTAAACCCAAGCCCCATTTAAAACCTAAAGTCCTATTGATTCACGCATTTGAGTCAAACCAGTGCCGTGGAGAGAATGTGACCGGGCAAGCCTATGGTCACCGACACCGATGGATTTCGGTGGAGTTTATCCGGCACCCCAATCTCGAGCAATGCTCATCTCAGCGTTTAGTTTACTTTCTCCGTATGCGTGACCGAATGATTCACCGTAGTTCACCATTTTGAGTAGTTGTAATATGCTTTTACTCTTTTAGAAATATATAAACTGTTTTTATAGTCAGAAATCTTCTCTACTATTCTTCTTATGCACGTGAGTATGCGACTTCGCATGGTACTCTATATTGTAGTTTTAAGCCATATACTTTTCTTTCCCCGTACGCTTAGAATTTGTTTGCTCGGGACGCGCAAACAGGTAAGTCTGGGGGTGTGATGAGTCCTGATCATATACACTTTTATGGACTCATCTGGGCCATTTATTCAGTCATTTCACCGCACTTTAGCCCTGTTATAGTTCATATTGATCAGTCTATGCTAGGTGCACCTCTAGGCCCATTTTTGGTGTGATTTCATGCTTATCTTCATTAGTAGTTTTCATGTACTGTTAAGTTCCATTTTCAGTGGCGAGACCGGTGTCGTATGCTGGAATTGGAGTCGTGCAGGTGTTCCCGGTGCAATTCTGCACAGGAACACTGCGCACGATCACTGGCTCTATTGCGCACGACCACCGGTCGTGCGCCACTGATCGTGCGCACCTAACCCTTTTTTATGAGTTCTGTTTGGTGTAGTGCGCACGACCATCAACGCCAGCGCGCACGACCACCGGTCGTGCGCCACTGCTCGTGCGCACTTATCATTAAAATTCTGAGTTCTGTTTGCTGTATTGCGCACGACCATCAACTCCAGTGCGCACGACCACCGGTCGTGCGCCACTGGTCGTGCGAACATGTTATTTCATAATTTCTGTCTTTGCAGGTTCCGTCCAGGCAGAGCGCACGATCACCTAATTCTAGTGCGCACGACCACTGGTCGTGCGCCACTGACCGTGCGCACTGTTTAATTCCAGCGCCTATAAATTCCCTGCTCGCGATTTAGGTCGGGATCCATCGTCTTCTTCCGCCGTTTTCCGCCCGGTTCCGCCCGATTTCGCCCCTCCACCGTCGCCCACCATATGGAGGTGCTCCGGGCTTGCTCTTCACACCAATCTTGAGCCGGAGTTTCCTCTCGGCCTCCTCCTTCATCCAAGAGCTCCAAAGGAAGACCTAGCCGCCATTACCGTCAAGCAAGAGGAAGTTTGCAACCTCTACCGGATCGTGACACGAAGAAGACGGGTCCATTGGAGAGTAGTGACAGCTCTCTCTACCCCGGACGTAGTTGTGGACCGAGCTTGGACGCGGATTGACAACCCGGCGATTCCAACCGTGAATCTTCAACGAGCCTTCGGATTCGGTCGATTTCTTGCCTTGTTCTCCTTTTATTGATTGTTGTAATAGCTAGATCTTGTATATTTTGATGAAGTTGCACTTGAACTAGTTTGTATTTCCATATATTTCATGTGATTGTGAAATATTTGTTATTTGTGTGCTTGAGGAGCGCCACCATCCATTTTCCATCCCACTATCGTGTCCGGTGCCGCACTAGCAATTGCTAGTGGCGTGCTTGTCGAAGAGGTGCTTGCGACCCTCATTCCGTTAGCCTACTCGTCCATCCGCCTATCGAAGCGTGGCATCGCGGCCCGTGTATTCCATCCCGCCTAACGAAGCAGCGCGCTCAAGGCCTGCATAGTTCGATCCGTTTGCCTACTCGTCCATCCGCCCTTGCGACGCAGCGCGCTCAAGGCCTGCCTAGTCTCCATCCCGCCAAGCGAAGCATTGCATAGCGGCATTGCATAGGAGTAGTTGATAGATTTTGTTTTATTTTCCAAAAGCCAACCCAACTCCCCCGCATTCCATCCGATTTAAGGACTTCAATCTCAAGTCCTTCCTCGAAACCTAACTCCACCTTACTGTGTTCCTCAAGAGACCGACACTCGGGGATTTTCCCCATTATTATTACTTGCGCGACCGGTGCACTTGCCGAATCATTGCATCAAGGAGCTAGTACAGAAGAAGCAGCTGAGGAGGTGGCTAGTCAGGTGCAACCTCTTAGGAGGTCGAAGAGGACTATTAAGCCACCGGATCGATACACAGGAGGAAACATGGTGAGCTTCGTCTCATGTTTCTTTGCTGGTCCCTAGGATGAGAGGGAGCCGTCGAGCTTTGAGAAGGCCAAAGGCGTGAAGCAGTGGGATGATGCGCAAATCTTAGCACACCGCTATAGGCGATAGCAAGACTGCGGCACGAAACGGCAGTGTACCGATCGTTCAAGTAATATAAAATGTGGGAGTGAATCCCCAAGTATCGAATCTCTCAAGGAACACAGTAAGGTGGAGTTAACGTTCGAGGAAGGACTTGAGATCGAAGTCCTTTAGGTTGGATGGGAGCGAAAGGGGGTGATTTGGTTTGTGGAAATAAAGAGAAAATATTACAACTACTCCTATGAAATGCCGCTATGCAATGCTTCGCTTGGCGGGATGGAGACTAGGCAGGCCTTGTCGCAGGATGTGTCGCAAGGGCGGATGGACGAGTAGGAAAGCGGAATCGAACTGTGCAGGCCTTGAGTGCGCTGCTTCGTTAGGCGAATGGATTACACGGGTCGCTATGCCACACTTCACTAGGCGGATGGGCGAGTAGTCTTACGAAATGAGGGTTACAAGCACCTCGTCAACAAGCACGCCACTAGTAATTGCTAGTGTGGCACACGAACCTAGTGGATGGAGTGGTGGATGAAGTGGTGGCGCATCTCATATACACAAATAACCAAATGGTTTCATAGAAATATGAAATAAACATTGCAAATAAAGATCATTGTGCATATCATCCAAAAATACAAGAATCTACCCTACAATATCATTACAAGTTGAAAGAGAGTAAGAAATCGACCGAATCCGAAGGCTCGTTGGGATTCACGGTTGGAATCGCAAGGTTGTCAATCCGCGTCCAAGCTCGGTCCGCAACTACGTCCGGGGTAGAGGAGGGCTGTCACTACCTCCAAATAGACCCGTCTTCTTCGTGTCACTATCCGCTCGGCTTCAATACATGGCTCCCAATCTTGACGATGAAATCTGGGTGGAGATCCTTCCTTTTGAAGCTTGTGGATGACGGAGATGGCCGAGGTGATCTCCGGGCTCAAGATAGGCGTGAAGAATAGTCCCGGAGCACCTCCTGGTGGTGGAAGATGATGCAAGGGGCGGAAGAGGCGAACAAGGCTCGAAAACGGCGGAGGAAAACGATCATCCAACCTAATTTCACGGGCTGTATACTTATAGAAAACAGGGCGCACGATCAGTGGCACACGACTAGTGGTCGTGCGCACTGGAAGTTGGTGATCGTGCGCACTGTACCCGAAAACCTGCAAGACAAAACTGCAGAAAATAATGAAGCGCACGATCGAACGCACGACCGTGCGTAACAACACACGAACAAATCCAGAAAGCAACTTTGGGCTGCAAATGAATGCGCACGATCAGAGGCGCACGATCAGTGGTCGTGCGCAGTATAACCAGTGATCGTGCGCAGTGTTCCTGTACAGATTTGTACCGGGAAGACTTGCACGACCCCTGTTCCAGCATAAACACAAATCAAAATCATTGAAAGTGGCACAAAACACAGCACAAGAATGATAAGCATGAAAATACACAAAAACGGGCCTAGAAGTGCACATAGCATGGAATATCAAATATGAACGAAAACATGCCTAAAGTGTAGTGCATAGACTAGATAAACGACCCAGATGAGTCCATAAATGTGTATATAATTGGGACTCATCACACCCCCAGACTTACCTATTTGCGCCTCCCGAGCAAACCATCTCTTACGCGGACAAGAAAAACATAAGCTGACATAGAAATTGTAAAGCGGAGTACCATGCGAAGTCGCATGCTTATACGCGTAGTAATACAGTAGACAAAATTCCTAATTATACATATTAGTTTATACTTTTCTAGGGGCGTATTTATATATTACATTTACTCAAAAAGTGAATCACGGTGAATCATAAGGTCGTACATAGGAAGAAATTAAACTGAACGCTGAGGTGAGCATTGCCAAAGATCGGGGCTCGAGACAACCTCCATTGAAATCCATCAATGTCGGTGACCATAAGCTTGCCCGTTCACACTGCCTCCACGGCACAGGTTTGACTCAAATGCGTGAATCAATAGGATTTTAGGTTTTAGATGAGGCTTGGGTTTAGGTGAGGTATACAATGATAAAAACGACGGCTCAAGCACAAAACCCAAATGAGCTCTTAAAACAACTCCTCGCACGCCAACATCGAATGCAAGTGCACCACACCCCCAAACTTAGATTTTTGCAGCATGGGTGTGTGCACCGCCTACTCTTATTCATAAATTTACACAGATTTTTAATTAAGCTCATCTTCTTCTTTTTCTTTTCTTTTCTCTCTTCTTTTTCTCATTTTTTTCTTTTCTTTTTTTTTTTCCAGCAAATCAACAATGAAGCGCATCCACATTTTCACAAAATAAAACACCACATCAACGCCCCAATCATGAAAATAACAAACAACTAAAGCTCAATTTTTGGGAGTGCGACTAGGATTGGCTTTTAGGCTTTGGTGAGATAAAAGTGGAGCTGAATCAAGAAACGGGTAGGCACAACTGGGCTAACGAGGATAAGATGATAGGAATGGCACAAAGGCTCAACCGGGCCAAAATGATGGCCTATATCACATTCACACAATTGACTAACCATGTACCCATGCTTCAAAAGTCGCTTGGGGAACGTTCTTAGCCACCAAGAAAGATAATCCTTTCTCCCGACTCGGGCAATACAAGGCTAACGAACGTCTACACACATTCCTATGCTACCATTTGATTCACATCAGATTCACCAATTTTTGAGTAAAGTAAACAATATCTACGCAAATAGAAAGATATAAACTAAAAGCATAAAAAGAAATTGAATCTACACAAATTTCTATGCGAGACATGAGCACTTGACTAGGAGCACTCCAGGAGTCAACATTTTACTCCGCCTCATAATCCTAAGCCAGCACAATGATTTTTTCAAATCACACAAAAGAGACAAATTCGACTCGCGACGTGCCAACAGCTAAGCGCACGCTCAAGTAGGTGTTATGATGTGCTGTGAAGATGAACAATAAAAAATAAATGAGATTAATATACTTCTAGTATGCAAATGATATGTGCACGTGCAGTGGGTAACACATAGCGGCTCTCCCCCAGACTTAATCTAAACAATCCAACAAAAGATATGGCCATGAAATTCAAAATGAAGCTAAGGGAAGAGAGTACCCAATGCTCAGCAAGTGAGCATACCAGAAGACGCGTGTAAACCAAGAAAAAGCTGCAGCATCCGCCAGAAGAATGACCTGCAGGGGTGAGCTCCGCAAAAATAAAAGAAAAAGACAAACTAAAATAAACTACAACTAACTAAAGATGATTAGAAGAAATAAAAATGCAGGAAAAGTAAGATAACTACTTGGGTTATTGTCCTCCCAGCACGACTTATTCAAATTGAAAACAGTTCTAGCTAATGGGTCTATGAAAAGAAAAGTGCACAGGTAATTGTTCTAATATGCGTGTCGGTAGCGGGTACCGATACGGCGACAGAACAGTTACTCCCCTACCTAAATAATAATACCTGCTTAACACAGGTAGAGGAAATAGGAAGTAAGAAGAGGAGGAAGGCTGGTCCTCACTCATCTTACCACAAAATAAATCCTTGCCCAGCAAGGTGTCGTCTCCAGGGAGGCAGCAGGAGAAGAAGGCAATGAATGAGGCTTCCTCTATGGAGGGGGAATCAACCTCCTCACATAAGAGGATGCTCTCCTCATTGACTTGAGCATCATGCTCCAAGTTCTCATGGGGTACCGGTGAAGAATCAACCTGCACAGGCTCAGACACTGAAGAAGGGAGGTCAGGAAATAAAAGAGAAGAAAAACTTAAATAATCATAAATCGGGGGAGTGGTCCCGGCCACACTCCCAGCAGGTTGGGGAAGTAAAATAATGTTTGCATTGTCATCAATGCTACAAGGTTCGGCGGGATCAACCGTAGCCATGTCCAAGATTTGGACTTCCTCCACCGGTGCAGAGGAAAGTTACTCTTCACCTAGAAGGTTGTCCTCCTCCATAGGAGTAGGCATAACACATAGATCGCCAGCCTCATCCTGCGACACATCCTCAACAATGTCGTCCGAGACGAATGTAGTATGCACAACAGGGGGAGGAATAGTGCTTGGAAAAAATCAAGCACCGATTCCTCACAAAGAATCAAGTTCATGCATGGTGATATATGGACAGGGGAGATCAGTCATGTTAGAACCTAGATCAGCCACACATCTGGTGACTGTGTCCACATCATTCCCTTCAAAGCTTGAAGGTGAAATGGACACATAACCAGATGTTGAAGGTGTGCTGCCAGAAGTAGGAGTCGGGAAGATCCGGATATCCGGCTCGTCATCCTCGTCCAATTGGCGAAGATAAGCAGCACAATCCTTCAAGGCATGATTCGTGCTCTGACAAAACAAGCACTGCCTTACGGGCTTCTTTGGCACAGCAGGTGCTGAAGCCGAAAAGAGGTATGATGGTAAAGGCGCAGCAGAATAGCCATAGGACTTACGCGCACCATATGGAGTACCAGACGAAGTCGGTGCTCCATGTGCTGGGCCTTGAGTGCTAGGGCTATTATCCCCCGATGAGCATCTATCACTAGCATGAGATATATCTCCACACCAACGACAACGAATATTAAAAGAAGCCCACATAGTGTGAAGATGAAATGATTCAAAATAAAAACACTATTGTGCAAAATACCACACCTAACAAAAATTTACTAGAGCAACCTAATATAAACAGTAAAACCGAATAAGAAGAAATAAAACAAAAGAATGCAATACACAAATGGAAGGGCTTAAATCTCAGATTCTCCCTCTCCAGAAAACTCACACTTCTGTGTTCCCCGGCAACGGCGCCAAAAACTTGATGCATATTCGGCAAGTGCACCGGTCGCTGTCAAGTAATAAAATTGGGAATAGCTTCCCCGAATATCGATCTCTTGAGGAATGCAGGATATGATGACAAGAAAGTAGAGTGAGGTAATTGTTTCGACGAGTAAAAGAAAGCAAAAACAAGGGCGTTGATTGGTTTCCTAAGCTATTGCAGAAATAAGATGCGGGTCAAAACTCCGCTTCGCAAGGCGGGATGGATGCAACGGCCGCGATGCCGTGCTTCGGAAAGCGCATGGACGGAAAGTAACTGTGACGGTTGAGGGTCGCACACACCTCTTCACAAAGTGGGGGTGAGTGCAGCGGCCGCGATGCCGCGCTTCGGTATGTGGGTGAAATGGCCACAGTGCGGGGTTTTGTGAGGGTCGTATTCACCTCTTCGCCAACATCACCACTAGCAATTGCTAGATGGCAACACCAAACACTCACACCACAACCACCATGAAAGCACACCTCAATCACTCATAAAGCATGAAAACATTTCATAATATATAACAAGAAGTTCAACAAATATAGAGTGCAACATCATCAACATAAAGAAGATTACACTAACAACAATAGTCGAAGAGGAGAAAAATGCAAGAGATACAACCGAATCCGGAGGCTTGCTGTAGATTCACGATAGGAATCGTCGGGTTGTCAATCCGCGTCCAAGATCGGTCCCAGCTATCGTCCGGGGTAGAGGAGGGTTGTCACTTCCTCCCAATGGACCCGCCTTCTCCGGTAAACTACAATCCGGCCACGCCCGATGCGAAGAACTCCTAGCTTGGCGATAAAGATGAGTGTAGAATCCTCTCATTGAAGCGCTTGGATGATGCGAGGTGGCCTCGGGCAAAAGGGGGAGGAATAGTGGAAGAAAACGGAGCAGTCGCCCCTTCCGGCGGAAGAAATCACGGAGCAGAATCGGGGCCCAAATGACCTAAAAATCGGGCTTTAAATGGAAAATATGTCAGAAAATCCTTCACGCACGACCAAACGCACGCTCGGAGTCAACCATGCACGAAGGAATCGCACGGGCGGAGCCGAAACGTAATATTTTAGCTGTTCTGAATTTGATCGTGCGTTTTACTCACGCACGGGCAAAATGCTCGTGCATGAAGAAAACGCACTGGCAAATTCAGAACGGCAGATTTTCAAGATTTTGAGCGAAATGACAACGCACGATCAACCAAATCGTGCGTGAAGGATAAACGCACGACCGTGCGATCTAGAAAATTGCAAAATAACATCAATTCTTAGATAAAAGAAGGAAACTCGTGCGATTTTGCTCACGCACGATCAAAACTGGGGAACATACCACCAGCACACAGAAATATATAATAACAACAAAATAAAGACATGGGGAGCACCATGTGCTTACCCCCAGCAGAATAGTGCGCAATTGCACACCAAAACGGGCCCAAAGAGTGCACTTTGTGAAGAAATGTGTTCAAGTAAAATATAAGCAATAATGAACTAAAAGTGAAGTGCAAGTGAGTGAAAACTAGCCCAGATGAGTCCGAAAAAGTGTATATAAATTGGACTCAACATCTATTGGGAGGTAGTGACAACCCTCCTCTACCCCGGACGTAGTTGCGAACCGAGCTTGGACGCGGATCGACAACCATGCGATTCCAATCGTGAATCCCAACGAGCCTTCGGATTCGGTCGATTTCTTACTCTCTTTCAACTTGTAATGATATTGTAGGGTAAATTCTTGTATTTTTGGATGATATGCACAATGATCTTTATTTGCAATGTTTATTTTATATTTCTATGAAACCATTTGGTTATTTGTGTATATGAGATGCGCCGCCACTTCATCCACCACTCCATCCACTAGGTTCCTGTGCCGCACTAGCAATTGCTAGTGGCGTGCTTGTCAACGAGGTGCTTGCGACCCTCATTCTGTCAGACTACTCGCCCAACCACCTAGTGAAGCGTGGCATAGCAGCCCGTGTAATCCATTCGGCTAACGAAGCAGCGCGCTCAAGGCCTGCACAGTTCGATTCCGCTTGCCTACTCGTCCATCCGCCCTTGCGACGCAATGCGCTCAAGGCCTGCCTAGTCTCCATCCCGCCAAGCGAAGCATTGCATAACGGCATTGCATAGGAGTAGTTGTAATATTTTCTCTTTATTTCCACAAACCAAATCAGCCCCTTTCGCTCCCATCCAACCTAAAGGACTTCGATCTCAAGTCCTTCCTCAAACGTTAACTCCACCTTACTGTGTTCCTTGAGAGATTCGATACTTAGGGATTCACTCCCACATTTTATATTACTTGAACGATCGGTACACTACCGTTTCGTGTCGCGCTACCGCCTATAGCGGTGTGCTAAGATTTGCGCATCAAGTTTTTGGCGCCGTTGCCAGGGAATGCAGGCGTGATGAGATTTGGTTGTGAATTGATTGTTTGCGATTGAGTCTTTTATTCCTTTTTAATTTACTCTTTTTCATGCTATTTTCTTCTTCTGTATTATGTGGGCACATTTGAATATCCGATGTCGTTGGTGTGGGGACACATCCCACGCTAGTGATAGGTGCCCCAAAGAGTATGGTGCTGTTCAGAAACCGCACGGGTCCCTTAAATCTTTTGGCTCCTCTACTGTGCCTCCGATGTCGCACTATTACGCGGCTACCGCACCTTGGGTGCCGGCAAAGCCGGTAAAGCAGTGTTTATTTTGCAAAAGTAGAGAGCACGCCTTGAAGGACTGTGTAGATTATCTTCGCCAATTGGCGGATGACAATGAGCCGGATATCCGGATCGTCCCATCCTCGAATTCGACGAACACAGCTCCTTCCTCTGGTTACGTGTCCCTTCCACCTTCACTGCTTGAAGTTTCTGGAATCGACACGTGCATCACTGCCCCTCATGACTCTGTTTCTGATGCGACCCCCCATACCTCTTCGGTTCACGTACCACTTTGCGTGGATTTGTGCCCTTGTGTGGAGAGTGAGCTCGAACTCTCAAGTGGCACGTCTTCTCCCACTACACACGAATCTACATCTATTTCTGATATTGACATTGAGTTCAATTTGCAGGATGTTGCAGACCTGCGCGGTGTCATGCCCACTCTCATGAAGGAGGACAGTCTCGATTGTGCTGAAGCAAACGTTTCGGTCCAGTGCGAGGAAGTCCAAGTGATAGAGGAGGCCATTGCGTGCGCTGTTGAGTGTAGTGAAATCTTCGATGATATCATCAGTTTGTCTTTGCCGTACCCTATGGGGGATGAAGCCGGGATTATCCCCTCAGATGACATTTCTTTTAGTTTTTCTTCCAATTTATTTCCTGACCCCCTTTCTTTATGTACAAGGATGCAGGATGCCCCTCCTCCGGTTGATCAGACCTTATGCATAGAAGAGCCGAAAGCCTGGCGGGATGAGGAAGGTACAGTGAAGAAACATCTTGTTTCCTCATCATCGTTGGTGCTTCCCTTTGAGGATTGGTTACAAGGGGGCAAGAGGTTCATCTTTGAAGACATAATACTGGAGGAGAAGAAGAGAGCGAAAAAGAGGAGATTTGGGGTTCGAGGCTGAGCATCCTACTTAATTTCCGCCCCTACTACCAGGTCCCCGGACCTTTCTCTTTCATCAGTTGTTACTACTTCAAATCAGCTTATAGCTGATTTATTTTGAGCTTGTAATAATAATTAGGATTTATTAACTTTTGCGTATTCCTAGACTTTATAAACTGCTTAATACAGGTATTTGGTCCACCTTAAGGACGGTAAACAAAAGGGCTTGTGGGAGACGACCCAATTTTGCTATATTACTTTTGTTTCTGCGTGTGTGGAGATGTCGTTTTGCAGGTATGGCGACATCTATGGCGGCCCATTGAAGCTGAATTCAAGATTAATGCCAATTCTTCCGGTATGCTCACTTATGAGCATGGGGTACACCCTCCCTTTTCTCCTTAGTTTAATGTTTAAAGAATCTTATTTTAGATTATGCTTTCATGTAAGTCTGGGGGAGAGTGAGAACCATGCACGTGCACACACGCATGCATTCCGGTAGTGTTTTGATTTTAGCTTTCAGTTTATTTCAGTTTATCATTTTTTATGTGACACGCACACACTGCACCCACTTTGCACGCACTTACTTGCGAGTGCTACCGTGCCAAATTTCCTTTTGGAATGGAGCCGGGAAGGCAATTGCGTTAGCTAGGAATTGTGGTTTGGAGTACGATGTTGACTCCAGTAGTGTTCTAATCGAATACTCATGTTGCGCATAGAATTTTGTGTAGAAGTTATTTCTATTTTCATGCTTTGTATCTTTATTCTTATCTAATCTAGTAATTAGAGTTTTATTTCACTCAAAGCATGAACCTGTGCCGATCTACCGGTAGTGTAGGTGAGTTGGTATCGAATGCTAGATTCGTATTTCTCGAGTCGGGAGAAAGAGTTATCTTTCTCGGCGGCTAAGAACTCGCCCCTAGTGACTCTCGAAACATAGGCACCGGGTAGTTCTAACGCATTAGCATGATGTATGCCATTCTTTGGATCGTTTGAGCTTTGAGCCAAAACCAGAAATTCACCCTTGCTAACCAATTTTGAGCCTATCCCACCTTTTCTATTTAGCTCCACCGCTCTCGCTTAAGCCAAGATTACCAAAACTGTATGCGCACATGTTTCGAGCCTTATAGTATAACTGATTTTTGTGATGTGCTGTTATTTATGGGTACAACATTTGGTTTGCTTAAGTTAAAAAAAAAGTATTAGTGAGCTGAAAATTGAAAAGATTCGCGCTTCAAAAGAAAAAAAACTAAGCTTTATATTCTAATTCAAAAATTCTGAATTGTTTGATATGAATTACTTTATATTGGGTGTTGGCAATGAACTAATCAGCTTTATTTGTTGCCGGGGTTTACAAATTGTATTGCTCAAATGTGTTAGGTGCGCCAGCCTCCGAGTTTATCATTGTATATCCTACCGCAACCTAAGCCACATATTTACCCGAAAGCCCTATTGACTTGTGTGTAGTTTTACCTAATGCTGTGGAGAGAGTGTGAAAGTGCGAGCTTATGGCTCCCGACACCGATGGATTTCGGTGGAGTTAGTTCCGTATCCCGTATTTTTTGAAATACTCGTCTGAGCGCGTCTCTACATTCTCCCTACACATGACTGGCAGATCACACTTGGTTCAGCTTTTGAGTAAACTAATCTATTATTTACTATTTTAGATATTTGTAAATTACTTTGCATAGTAGAAATTTCTTCTACGAGAGTTTTATGCACATGATTATTTGATTTCACATATTACTTCTAGCCACAATCACCTTTCTAACCCTTGTTTTTCCCGTCCGCCGAGGGTGGTTTGCTCGGGACACGCAAACAGGTAAGTCTGGGGGTGTGATGAGTCCAATTTATATACACTTTTTCGGACTCATCTGGGCTAATTTTCACTCACTTGCACTTCACTTTTAGTTCATTATTGCTTATATTTCACTTGAACACATTTCTTCACAAAGTGCACTCTTTGGGCCCATTTTGGTGTGCAATTGCGCACTATTCTGCTGGGGGTAAGGACATGGTGCTCCCCATGTCTTTTGTTGTTATTATATATTTCTCTGTGCTGGTGGTATGTTCCCCAGTTTTGATCGTGCGTGAGCAAAATCACACGAGTTTCCTTCTTTTATCTAAGAATTGATGTTATTTTGCAATTTTCTAGATCGCACGGTCGTGCGTTTATCCTTCACGCACGATTTGGTTGATCGTGCGTTGTCATTTCGCTCAAAATCTTGAAAATCTGCCGTTCTGAATTTGCCATTGCGTTTTCTTCATGGACGAGCATTTTGCCCGTGCGTGAGTAAAACGCACGATCAAATTCAGAACAGCTAAAATATTACGTTTCTGCTCCGCCCGTGCGATTCCTTCGCGCACGGTTGACTCCGAACGTGCGTTTGGTCGTGCGTGAAGGATTTTCTGACATATTTTCTATTTAAAGCCCGATTTTTAGGTCATTTGGGCCCCGATTCAGCTCCGCGATTTCTTCCGCCGGAAGGGGCGACTGCTCCGTTTTCTTCCACTATTCCTCCCCCTTTTGCCCGAGGCCACCTCGCATCATCCAAGCGCTTCAAGGAGAGGATTCTACACTCATCTTCATCGCCAAGCTAGGAGTTCTTCGCATCATACGTGGCTGGATTGTAGTTTACCGGAGAAGACGGGTCCATTGGGAGGAAGTGACAGCCCTCCTCTACCCTGGACGATAGCTGGGACCGAGCTAGGACGCGGATTGACAACCCGACGATTCCTACCGTGAATCTACAGCAAGCCTCCGGATTCGGTTGTATCTCTTGCATTTTTCTCCTCTTGCACTATTGTTGTTAGTGTCATCTTCATTATGTTGATGATGTTGCACTCTATATTTGTTGAACTTCTTGTTATATATTATGAAATGTTTTCATGCTTTATGAGTGCTTGAGGTGTGCTTTCGTGGTGGTTGTGGTGTGAGTGTTTGGTGTTGCCATCTAGTAATTCCTAGTGGTGATGTTGGCGAAGATGTGAATACGACCCTCACAAAACACCGCATTGTGGCCATTTCACCCACATACCGAAGCACGACATCGCGGCCGCTGCACTGACCCCCACTTTGTGAAGAGGTGTGTGCGACCCTCAACCGTCACAGTTACTTTCCGTCCACGCGCTTTCCGCAGCACGACATCGCAGCCATTGCATCAATCCCGCCTTGCGAAGCGGAGTTTTGACCCGCATCTTATTTCTGCAATAGCTTAGGACACCAATCAACGCCCTTGTTTTTGCTTTCTTTTACTCGTCGAAACAATTAATTACCTCACTCTACTTTCTTGTCATCATATCCTGCATTCCTCAAGAGATCGATATTCGGGGAAGCTATTCCCAATTTTATTACTTGACAGTGACCGGTGCACTTGCCGAATATGCATCAATAGACCCGTCTTCTTCGTGTCACTATCCGCTCGGATTCAATACATGGCTCCCAATCTTGACGATGAAATCTCGGCGGAGATCCTTCCTTTTGAAGCTTGTGGATGACGAAGATGGCCGAGGTGATCTCCGGGCTAAAGATAGGCGTGAAGAATAGTCCCGGAGCACCTTCTGGTGGTGGAAGATGATGCAAGGGGCGGAAGAGGCGAACAGGGCTCGAAAACGACGGAGGAAAATGATCGTCCAACCTAATTTCGCGGGCTGTATATTTATAGAAAACAGGGCGCACGATCAGTGGCGCACGACCAGTGGTCGTGCGCACGACCAGTGGTCGTGCGCACTGGAAGTTGGTGATCGTGCGCACTGTACCCGAAAACCTGCAAGACAAAACTGCAGAAAATAATAAAGCGCACGATCGAACGCACGACCGTGCGTAACAACGCACGACCAAATTCAGAAAGCAACTTTGGGCTGCAAATGAATGCGCACGATCAGAGGCACACGATCAGTGGTCGTGCGCAGTATAACCAGTGATCATGCGCAGTGTTCCTGTACAGATTTGTACCAGGAACACTTGCACGACCCCTGTTCCAGCAAAAACACAAATCAAAACCACTGAAAGTGGCACAAACCACAACACAAGAATGATAAGCATGAAAATACACAAAAACGGGCCTAGAAGTGCACATAGCATGGAATATCAAATATGAACGAAAACATGCCTAAAGTGTAGTGCATAGACTAGATAAACGACCTAGATGAGTCCATAAATGTGTATATAATTGGGACTCATCATGGGACATTGCTATGCAAGAGGAGATGGATGCTCTCAAGAAGAATGAGACTTGGTCTCTAGTGCCCAGGCCCAAAGGCATTACCCCTGTGACATGCAAGTGGGTCTATAAACTCAAGAAGAAGGCTGACGGTACGATCGAGCGATACAAGGCTCGCCTTGTAGCTCGCGGGTTCTCACAGCAGTATGGTGAAGATTATAATGAGACGTTTAGTCCAGTGGCAAAGATGACCTCGGTCCGATTTGTTATTGCTTTGGCGGCTTCAAGTGGATGCGAGATTTGGCAGCTCGACGTTAAGAATGCCTTCTTATACGGTGAGATCGACAAGGATATCTTTATGATCCAACCGCCGGGCTTCATCTCGGAGGAGTGTCCGGACTACGTCTGCAAACTGAAGAAAGCCATGTATGGTTTGAAGCAAGCGCCTCGGGCGTGGTATGGAAAGATCGCAGAGTATCTTCTATTCTGCGGGTTCTTTGCTTCAGACTCTGATTCTAGCTTGTTCGTCAAGAAGGAGGGGCTCTTCGGGTTATTGTCTTGCTGTATGTGGATGACATGATTGTCACCGGGAACTCGAAGGAGGCAGTAGCAAGGCTGAGAGCCAAGCTTGCCATCAGATTTGAGATGAAGGATCTGGGTGAGCTTCAGCATTTCCTTGGACTTGAGGTTCAGAGGCGGGAGAGCGGAGTGCTCGTTTCTTAGGCCGGATATGCGGAGAGGATTGTTCAACGATTTGGCATGGAGGAAGGGAAGAGCACCTTTATACCTCTGGAACAACATCATAAACTTCGGAAGGATGAGGGGAGAGTTCTATCTGATCCATTGGTATTCCGAGCTCTGGTTGGGAGCTTGATCTACTTGACCATCACGAGGCCTGATATTGCTTATGCAGTTGGCAAAGTGAGTCGGTATATGGCGGAGCCACGGAAGCCTCATCTTCTGATGGCAAAAGGAATTCTGAAATATGTGAAGTCGACCTCTGATTTGGGTCTCCTATATAGGAGAGGGTCAAGCTTGGAGTTACTTGGATACATGGATGCTAATTACGGGGGAGACGTGGATGATCAGAGATCAACGTCTGGTTTTGTCTTTATGACAGGCTCCACAGTTATTTCTTGGTGCAGCAAAAAGCAGGACTCGGTGTCTGTATCTACCACAGAAGCGGAATACAAGGCTTCGGCCTTGGCAGCTCAGGAAGCCATTTGGCTCAGGAGATTGGTAGAGGACGTTCATGAGGAGGTTCGAGGTCCCACTATGCTACGCGGGGACAATGAGAGTGCTCTCAAGCTGGTTAATAATCCAGTCTGTCACGCGAGGACCATGCATATGGAGATTGAACACCATTTCATTCGTGAAAAGGTGTTGGGAGGATCTCTTATGGTCGAGCATGTTCAGAGTGCAGACAATGTTGCAGACATCTTCACAAAGCCGCTGGCGAAGGGACCGTTTACTCGGCTGCGGAGTTTACTTGGGTTAGTTTCCACTTCCCACTTCAAGGGGGAGTGTTGAATTTGTTGAAGTGAAGTGGAGGTGACCGGGCGGTCTGAATTTGGGTGACCGCAGAGACCGCGCGGTCTGTGTTAGTGATCTGCTGGACTAGCTCTGCCGGTCTGTTCTGGCGGTCTGCTGTTTGGCCAGTCTATTCTTGTTTGCTGCGGTTTGTTCCCGAGTTGTTCTGCTTGGTTGGCCTGTCTTCTTTGTTGGAAGACAGGGCGGCCTGTTATGTGTAACCGCTGTGTCCGGGCGGCTTATGCAGGTCGGTCTGGCGACTTGTCTGAAGTCGGTCAGTTGTCCTTGGCTTGCTCTTGGAGATCTAAGGAAGGAGGGTCTTGTGTCCGCGCAGCTTGTGCGCGGTCTTGTGTTCGCGCAACTTATGCACGATCTGCCTGCTGATCTGCAGTCTTGGACGGAAGGTTGTCCAAGTGGTCTGATCGCGCGGTCTACTTTGTGAGACCGCTGGCGATCTGACGGGTGGTGATGTTATCACTCCTGTGCGGTGACGACATCCGTCTACCCGCCTATAAATAGGGGTGCATGGCCCGTCATTTATAACGAGAACCGTAAGAACTAGAGCCTGGGTTAATTTGTGCGGTCTCAACTTTGAGGTAGAGCGGTCTCGGAAGCGAGTTGACTGTTTGTTGTGTTCGCAGGTTTGCGGTCAGCAGGTTGCGGTCTCCTTCCTTGGTGATTCCCAGCGGCTTGAATAAACAGTTCTGCAGCGGTCTGCCTGCGAACTGGTTTATGGTGTTCTTGTGCTGTTCGCATCGAGCTCAGCGATCAGGCGACCTTCAGCGGTTAGGCGATCTGAGTTGCGGTCTGGCGATAGCTGTTCTTCGTTCAATTCAATAAGCTCCAGTTCGTGCGGTCTGAGGTGGCGGTCTTGCAGTGCAGGCGGTCTGTCTATTTTCTGTTCGCGCAGTCTCAGGTCAAGTCGGGCGATCTCTGGAGTCGAGCGGTATGTGCGGTCTCTGCTTGTCAAACCGCCAGACTTGTTTTTGGTGTTTTGTTCCTCTCCTTCGTGATTCTTATGAATCATATCTCGCCATGTATACTTCGCACTGTAAATGAAGTTTGTGATTCAATAAAGTCTTTTGTGTTGCTGTCTAATGCAGGCTGCCCTCCGTTCGTCGAACGCAGGCTGCCCGTCGTTCGTCGAACGCAGGCTGCCCGCCGTTCGTCGAACGCAGGCTGCCCTCCGTTCGTCGAACGCAGGCTGCCCGCCGTTCGTCGAAGGCAGGCTGCCCGCCGTTCGTCGAACGCAGGCTGCCCGCCGTTCGTCGAACGCAGGCTGCCCGCCGTTCGTCGAACGCAGGCTGCCCGCCGTTCGTCGAACGCAGGCTGCCCGCCGTTCGTCGAACGCAGGCTGCCCGCCGTTCGTCGAACGCAGGCTGCCCGCCGTTCGTCGAACGCAGGCTGCCCGCCGTTCGTCGAACGCAGGCTGCCCGCCGTTCGTCGAACGCAGGCTGCCCGCCGTTCGTCGAACGCAGGCTGCCCGCCGTTCGTCGAACGCAGGCTTCCCGCCGTTCGTCGAACGCAGGTCGCCTGACGTTCGTCGAACGCAGGTCGCCCGACATTCGTCGAACGCAGACAGGGAAACACAAAAGCACCCCCTCTTCTATTTAAACTACGACGGCGACTGAATCACCTCAGACTTTACAAAATCTCGCACGCTCGATCTAATTTACATACTTTAACTAAGCTAAGGCTCAAAACTAAACCGGACGAGCTGACGTAACGCCCTTACGCCAAAAATTACGCCACAGCGGTCACGTAAATAATTAGCAAAAATCAGGGACGTTACATTGGACAAGAAGACTAATAATATTATTGTCAGTGCAGTGGATAACTCAATGCTACAAAACTTATTTCACTGCAAGTCAGCCAAAGAGATGTAGGATTCTCTTGTTGTTCTGATTGAAGGTATTGAATAAGTAAGGGATGATCAAAGATCTCTGGTAAATCAGGAATACGAAGCTTTCAAGCAAGATCAAAGGGACACGATTTATGATAATTATGAAAAGTTCTTCAAAATCGTCAGCGGTCTAAGGAATTATGATTGTGAATTCACTGTGAGCGAATTGAATGACAAGTTCTTGAGATCCCTGACGAAAGAATGGGATACCATGGCAATTTCCATCAGGGAATTCGGTAAGTTGGCTACAATGGAGCCATAAATTCTGTTGGGGAAACTTCTTTCCCACGAGCTCAAGTTAAGCATCAAAAAAGCAGAGGAACAAGTATGCAAGACTTCAGGTAGAGAGAAGTCTGTAGCCCTGAAGATCGAATGGTCTAGAAAAGGCAAAGTTATGTCACCGATAAGGACACAATCATCAAATGAAGATGATGAATAAATGGCTTGCCCCTCAAGCTCTGATATGTCTGATAGAGAGTTCTCGTTGCTCTCCAAGTAATTCAAAAGACTGCTTAACAAGAGAAGACAGAGGAAAAATTATTGTCCTCCTCAGATCACAAAAGATCACGATGTGATAGTGTGATCATCACAAGAAAAGCTACAACATCAATGAAAGGTTTAAATCAAAACCGAACAAACATATTTCTTCTGACATCATTTTCTACTGTTGTAATAAGCCAGAGCACATGATTGCGGAATTTCCGTACAAGAAGAAGGAAGGATCTAGGAAGGAAGAGAAGAGATCCTTCAAAAACAAGAAGAAAGAAAAAAAGAGATTCTTAGCAAAAAAAGTCGAAGACTCTTAGCAACAGCGACTCAGACGAGTCTAGTTCAGATGAAGAAGCCTACTTTGGGCTTATGGCTCAAACAGATGAGGAAAACTACGACACCCCTTATGAGGGGAAGGTAAACTCTCACACTCCTCTATCTGAGTCTCAGACTAGATCCAATGAGAATATAGGCAACTTCTCTGAGGATGATTCAGCTCTTCTAGTTCAGTATAGAGCATTGTTGAAGGGATTTGACAAATGCTGCAAGGTAGTCAAATCTCAAGCCAAAGAGATTGAGTCTCTCAAGGCAGTGGAATCGGATCTGAGGGAGGAAATTGAGAAATTAACTCCTCTCAGAGATGAAATCCAAATCTTGAAAGACGAACTAAAAAGCTCCGCTGAACTGGTAAATCTAAAGGAGAAGTCTATTAATGAACTGGAAGGGAGGTTGGTGGCTGAAAGGAAGCTTGTAGAAAGCTTCTTCAAGCCAAAGACTATCATTCCTCTTATTGATGGATTCTCAGCTTCTGCGAAGGGTAGTGTTATTGGTCACGAGATCGAGAAAAGTAAGGCTGCTAAGAGAAGAGCCATCAAAGGTAAGGGAAAGGCTGATCAAAGTCAACCTTCCTTTAAGAAGGTTATTTTTCCAATAAACAAATATGACTTTGAAACATCATGTGGTCACTTTGCTAGACCGACTCATGTCGACTCTAATAAAAGTAACCAAGGATGGAGCCGTCCCCGAAACTTTGGAATGACTGCTCTCAAAGCACCTAATGAAGAGATAGTCCTCAAGGATTATGGTTGATTCGTGCATGGATCGGATGCTAAGAAATCACCAAATATCAAACATATTGCTACAAAGCCGCTTGAGAAGAAGGAGCCATGTGTATGTTGTAATCATGAGGCTTCAACTTCCAAGTCAGTAGCTCCTGCTCGCCCTCCCGTTTAAAAGGTAAAGCATGAGAATAAAAGAAGGTACAATAGATTCGATTGTTGGTGTTGTGGCAAGGTTGGTCACTTTGCCATAGATTGCTGGTTCAATCCTTTGAATTACAAGACTCCACGAGTCAACAGTGTAAGAATGACACCTCGCAATGTTAACACTCCAAGTGGCGGTCATATAATAAGGAGCCAAAGACCCAAATCTGTTTCGGTTCTTAAGGGCAATTGATTCTTGAATGCAGGTATGTCCAAAGGCCAACAAAACTCATATATGGTATTTGGACAGTGGATGTTTGTGGCACATGACCAGAACAAGGAGCCTACTACATTATACCCCAATCAAAGACGGTCCAAAAGTTGTATTGGGTGGATCTGATCGGGGAATTATAAAAGGCCATGGTATGATTACTAACGGTATAGTCACTTTCATAGATGTGGCTTATGTTAAAGGATTACAACATAATCTCGTTAGCATAAGTCAATTATGTGACAAAGGCTATATGGTAGAGTTCTATAAGCACAAGTGCTTGATAAAGTCATCCGATAACTCAGAAACTATTTTAATAGACACTCAGAGAAGAAATATTTTTGCTTGAATTTTCTTTGTTTAGATTCTTCTACACCAGTGTGCTTTTTAGCAAAAGATTGTGCATCTCTATGTGACAAATGACACAAGAGACTAGCACACATAAATTTCAAAACTATAAGTATGTTATTTTCTCACAACTTATTGCGTGATGCACCCGATGTTAAGTGCATTAAAGAGAGACCTTATCATGCATGCCAGATGGGTAAGCAAACTTGGGCTACCTTTAAGAGCATTATTGGCAAAGATTCTACTATATGTTTATATCTGCTACATATGGACTTATTTTGTCCCATGCCAGTTCGTAGTTTAGGAGGTAAAGCTTAAACATTGGTTATTGTTGATGATTACTCACATTTTGCCTGAGTATTCTTTCTAAAACACAAGTCAGACACCTTCGATTCTTTCACCAACATGGTTAAGCAAATCCAGAATGGACTTAACTGCTCCGCGGTCAAAATTAGAAGTGACCATGGAACAAAATTCGGGTTTGGGGCCATGACAGAGTTTTGTGAAAGCCTAGGTATTGATGAGTAGTATTTATGCGTATTTTAATTATTGTATTTAGTTTAGTTTTAATTTAAAATTGCAAAATTTATTAATATTTTAGTTTAAAATCACTTCTTTTATAATTTCTGTTCTAAATATACTTTACTTTTATTTTTGCAGAATTTTGGGGAAAATTGGAGAAAATCAGAAGCCACGCCCTCAGTCACGCCCGTGACCATGGGCGTGTAACCTAAAGATCTGCGTTCGATGAAATTGCCCCTGCGTTCGACGAAATTGGAGCTGCGTTCGATGAAAGCTCTCTGCCGCTGCGTTCGACAAAATTGGAGCTGCGTTCGACGAAAGATCTCTGGAACTGCGTTCGAGGAAATTGGAGCTGCAACATGTTAATTTTTTTGATTTGAATCGTTTAGGAGTAAGCAGGAGTTGCATCAACTGAGTTAAAGCCAAACAACCACAATGCCACACAACAACACAAGAAACTTTATTGAAACACAATCTTCATTTACATTGCGAGGCATACATGGCGAGACATGATTCATCAGAATCACGGAGACGAGAAGAACAAAAAAACACACCAAAAACAAATCTGGCGGCTAGATAAGCTGAGACCGCACAGACCGCTCGACTCCAGAAGTCGCCCAGCTTGACCTGAGATCGCACGAACAGAAACCGGACAGATTTCCAGCACTGCAAGACCGCACCTCAGACCGCACGAACTGGAGCTTTATTGGAACGAAGTACTGAAGCTGTCGCCAGGCCGCAACTCAGATCGCCTAACCGCTGAAGGTCGCCTGATCGCTGAGCTCGCTGCGAACAGCACAAGAACGAACATAAACCAGTTCGCAGACAGACCGTTGCCGAACTGTTTATTCAAGCCGCTGGGAATCACCAATGAAGAAGACCGCAACCTGGTGATCGCAAACCTGCGAACACAACCAACAGTCAGCTCGCTTCCGAGACCGCCTGACCTCAAAGTGAGACCGCACGAATTAACCCAGGCTCAGTTCTTACAGTTCTTGTTAGGAATGACGGGCCCTGCACCTCTATTTATAGGCGGGTAGACAGATGTCGTCACCGCGCAGGAGAGATACAATCACCACCCGTCAGATCGCCAGCGGTCTCATAGGGCAGACTGCGCAATCAGACCTCTTGGACGATCATCCGACTAAGACGCAGATCAGCAGACAAGATCGCACACAGGTCGCGCGAACACGAGACCGCGCACAAGTCGCGCGGTCACAAAGGTACTCCTTCCTTAGACCACCAGGAGCAAACCAGGAACCATCTGGCCGACTTAGAACATTTCGCCAGATCGCCAAGCACAAACCGCCCGGACAGGTGGTCACACATAGGAACAGACCGCCCGGTCTTCCAACAAGGAAGACAAGCCAACCAGCACACCAGCTTGGGAACAGACCGCAGCTACAAAGAACAAACCGAAACAACCAGCAGACCGCCAGAACAAACCGGCAGAGCCAGACCGGCAGATAACATACACAAGCCGTGCGGTCTCCGCAGTATCCCAAACCGGACCGCCCGGTCTCCTCCACTCCACTTCAAAATTTCAACACTCCCCTTTGAAGTGGGAAGTGGAGACTAGCCCGAGTAAACTCCGCAACCGTGTAAACGGTCCCTTCGCCAGCAGCTTTGTGAAGATGTCTGCGACATTGTCCGCACTCCGAACATGCTCGACCATAAGAGATCCTCCCAACACCTTTTCACGAATGAAATGGTGCTCAATCTCAATATGCTTGGTCCTCGCGTGACAAACTGGATTATTAACCAGCTTGAGAGCACTCTCATTGTCCCCGCGTAGCATTGTGGGACCTCGAACCTCCTCATGAACGTCCTCCACCAACCTCCTGAGCCAAACGGCTTCCTGAGCTGCTAAAGCCGAAGCCTTGTATTCCGCTTCTGTGGTAGATACGGACACCGAGTCCTGCTTTTTGCTGCACCAAGAGATAGCTGTGGGGCACGTTATAAAGACATAACCAGACGTTGATCTCCGATCATCCACGTCTCCCCCGTAGTCAGCATCCATGTATCCATGCAACTCCAAGCTTGACCCTCTCCTAAATAGGAGACCCAAATCAGAGGTCGACTTCACATATTTCAAAATCCCTTTTGCCGCCAAAAGATGAGGCTTCCGTGGCTCCGCCATGTACCGACTCACTTTGCCAACTGCATAAGCAATATCAGGCCTCATGATGGTCAAGTAAATCAAGCTCCCAACCAGAGCTTGGAACACCAACGGATCAGATAGAACTCTTCCCTCATCCTTCCGAAGTTTATGATGCTGTTCTAGAGGTATAGAGTTGCTCTTCCCTTCTTCCATGCCAAATCGTTTCACAATTCGCTCCGCATATCCTTCCTGAGAAATGAGCACTCTGCTCTCCCGCCTCTGGACCTCGAGTCCAAGGAAATGGTGAAGCTCCCCCAGATCCTTCATCTCGAACCTAATAGCAAGCTCAACTCTCAGCCTTGCTACTGCCTCCTTCGAGTTCCCGGTGACAATCATGTCATCCACATACAGCAGCACAATAACCCGAAGCGCCCCCTCCTTCTTGACGAACAAGCTGGAATCAGAGTTTGAAGCAAAGAACCTGCAGAATAAGAGATACTCCGCGATTTTTCCATACCACGCCCGAGGTGCTTGCTTCAACCCATATAAGGCCTTCTTCAGTTTGTAGACGTAGTCCGGACGATCCTCCGAAATGAAACCCGGCGGCTGGATCATGAAGATATCCTTGCCAATGTCTCCGTATAAGAAAGCATTCTTAACATCAAGCTGCCAAATCTCCCATCCACAAGATGCCGCCAAGGCAATAACAAATCGGACCGAAGTCATCTTTGCCACTGGACTAAACGTCTCATCATAATCTTCACCATACTGTTGTGAGAATCCACGAGCTACAAGGCGAGCCTTGTATCGCTCGATTGTGCCGTCAACTTTCTTCTTGAGCTTGTAAACCCATTTGCATGTTACAGGGGTAATGCCCTTAGGCCTGGGCACTAGAGACCAAGTCTCATTCTTCTTGAGAGCATCCATCTCTTCTTGCATAGCAATATCCCACTTCTTCATGCCTTTGGCTTTCTCAAAGCTCGACGGCTCCCTTTCATCCAAGGGACCAGCAAAGAAACATGAGACGAAGCTCACCATGTTTCCTCCTGTATATCGATCTGGTGGCTTGATAGTCCTCTTCGACCTCCTAAGAGGTTGCACCTGACTAACCACCTCTTCAGCTGCTTCTTCTGTGCAAGCTCCTCTTCCAGACGGACTTGGAGCATCGCTCCCCCTGCTTCCAGAACCTGAAGCCTCCATCTCAGAGCTTGACACAGCTGGAGCTCCTGGTGAAACAGGCAACTCCACTTGAAGACTTCCTGCAGTTTTTCCTGCTTCATCAACCCTGCTCTCCGGTAGTTCAACTCCTGAACTCCCCTTGTAGGAAGTCACTTCATCGAACACCACATCCCGAGATACCACTGATCTCCGTGTCTTAGGATCCATGCACCTCCATCCTTTCTTCCGCTCATCATATCCAACAAAGACTAGCTTCCTTGCTTTCACATCTAGCTTTGTCCGAAGAGCATCAGGAATATGCACATAGCAGGTTGACCCGAACACCCGAAGGTGTGCAACACTCGGTTTCTACTTGAACATCAGCTCGTGAGGGGTCTTCATGTTTATAGGAATTAGAGGCATTCTGTTGATGACGTAAGCCGCACAAGACATTCCCTCCGCCCAAAAAGACTTTGGGATACTCTTAGCATGAAGCCAGCATTTGCAGGTTTCCGTCAGATGACAAATCTTCCTCTCCGCAATGCCATTCTGCTGTGGAGTATGGGCACAAGTGAGCTCTCTCCGAACGCCATGTTTCCTGCAAAAACTTGAGAACTCACCAGAGGTGAACTCCCCACCATTGTCAGTTCTCAATTTCTTCACCCGCAGGCCTAACCGACCTTCCACCAGCTCCTTGAACTCCACAAATTTCGCAAAGGCTTCTGACTTCTCTTTTAAGAAATATACCCAGACATATCTGGTGTAATCGTCAATCAACACCAACATATTTCTATTGCCTCCAAGGCTTGGGGTGGCTGTCGGTCCCATCAAATCACCGTGGATGCATTCCAACGTCGCTTTGCATCTAGTTTGCGATTTATCAAATGGAAGTCGATGAGACTTACCAAATTGACATACAACACAAACATGACTGTCTCCAAAAGAGGACAAGCTAGGCAAGCCCTTGAAAAGGCCCCTTACTTCCATAGCCTTCAATTTGTCCATGCCAACATGCCCCAACCTTTCATTCCAGATAGCCGCACTATCGTTGGTCTTCATCTTATCAACATAAGTACTTGTTGATAACACGAACAAGTCCTTCACCCTCTTTCCAATGTGGATAACATCTCCCCTTATCTCCAGTTGAGTTTTAAGAAACTTCACTTCTGTTGGGCCAAACAAAACGTGATAACCGGCATCGACCACATTGGTCACAGAGAAGAGATTCTTCCTCATACCAGGCACGTGATAAACACTCCTCAAAGTGAGTGGACCCTTATCACTGCTTAGGGAGACAACACCTTCTTGTTCTACTACATGAACAGAATTATCAGCCGTAATAATAACATCGTTACCTGAGTAAGGCGCCAAAGAAGAGAACTTTGATTCATCCCCGGTGAGATGATGTCCACACCTTGAATCAACAATCCAATCCTCTTCGAAGTTGATGGCAGCCAAGGCCTTAACGGGCATCGCCGTCATATTAGCCGCAAAGGCTCCTCCCCATCCAGCTTCATCAGACTTTGTCTTTTCCTTCTCTGCTACATGTCCCGACTGAAGATTAACCCGGCAATCCTTCTTGAAGTGGCCGGTCTTATTGCACCTAAAGCACCTTGGTCTCTCTCCCTTCTTCTTCCCATCAGACTTAGGAGCATAACCCCTATCCTGCTGACCTAAAGTAGAGGGTCCATCATAACCCAGCTTCTTCTTCTCCCACTTCTTCTTCTTCTTCTTCTTCCCAGAGAACAACACATCACTATCTCCCCTAGAGATAGAAGTCTCCGCCATCTGTCTTGCCAAACTTTCTTGCGAAGCAAGTAAGTTCTCCAGCTCCAACAGAGATGGTTGATTTGCCCAACCTTAAACTGAAGTCACAAAGGCAAGATACTCCTTTCGCAACCCGCGGATGATATGCCTCTTCAGCTTTGCCTCCGAGATGGGCTCATCAGGGTCCAATGCAGAAATCTCTGCTGTGAGGTTCTTCATCTTGAGAAAGAAGGTAGAAATAGAAAGATCGCCTTGAGAGGCCTTCGCCAACTCATTTTCAAGAACTGTAGCCGAGCTACATTCTTCTTATTGAACAGCCCGTCCAAAGACGTCCAAATCTCAGCAGCAGATTTACATCCGATGATGTGATCAAACAACTCCGGTGAGATAGCATTCTTGAGAGTGAACTCTGCCTTAGCATTCATCCTCCTCCAAAGTCTCACCTCTGCCATATTATCTCCTGCTAGAAACACCTCTTGTGTGTCTTCTCCTCCAACTATCTCCCATAGATCCTCGCTAAGTAAATAGATCTCCATACACGACCTCCATTTCTTATAGTTTGTCGATGTAAGGAGTTCAATACCAAGCCCTCTTGCAAATCCGCCTTCCATGGCAATCTATGTGGTCTCTTCTTCACAAAGATGATGGCAACTCAAGTTGATCACTGCTTATCCACTCCAACAACCTCCCTCTGATACCATGTTAAAAATTTTGATTTGAATCGTTTAGGAGTAAGCAGGAGTTGCATCAACTGAGTTAAAGCCAAACAACCACAATGCCACACAGCAACACAAGAAACTTTATTGAAACACAATCTTCATTTACATTGCGAGGCATATATGGCGAGACATGATTCATCAGAATCACTGAGACGAGAAGAACAAAAAACACACCAAAAACAAATCTGGCGGCTAGACAAGCTGAGACCGCATAGACCGCTCGACTCCAGAAGTAGCCCAGCTTGACCTGAGATCGCACGAACAGAAACCAGACAGATTTCCAGCACTGCAAGACCGCACCTCAGACCACACGAACTGGAGCTTTATTGGAACGAAGAACTGAAGCTGTCGCCAGACCGTAACTCAGATCGCCTAACCGCTGAAGGTCGCCTGATCGCTAAGCTCGCTGCAAACAGCACAAGAACGAACATAAACCAGTTCGCAGACAGACCACTGCTGAACTGTTTATTCAAGCCGCTGGGAATCACCAAGGAAGAAGACCGCAACCTGCTGATCGCAAACCTGCGAACACAACAAACAGTCAACTCGCTTCCGAGACCGCCCGACCTCAAAGTGAGACCGCACGAATTAACCCAGGCTCAGTTCTTACAGTTCTCGTTAGGAATGACGGGCCCTGCACCTCTATTTATAGGCGGGTAGACGGATGTCATCACCGCGCAGGAGAGATACAATCACCACCCGTCAGATCGCCAGCGGTCTCATAAGGCAGACTGCGCGATCAGACCTCTTGGACGATCATCCGACCAAGACGCAGATCAGCAGACAAGATCGCGCACAGGTCGCGCGAACACGAGACCGCGCACAAGTCGTGCAGGCACAAAGGTACTCCTTCCTTAGACCACCAGGAGCAAACCAGGAACCATCTGGCTGACATAGAACAAGTCGCCAGATTGCCAAGCACAAACTGCCTAGATAGGTGGTCACACATAGGAACAGACCGCCCGGTCTTCCAACAAGGAAGACAAGCCAACCAGCACACCAGCTTGGGAACAGACCGCAGCTACAAAGAACAAACCGAAACAACCAGCAGACCGCCAGAACAAACCGGCAGAGCCAGACCGGCAGATAACATACACAAGCCGCGCGGTCTCTGCGGTCTCCCAAACCAGACCACCCGGTCTCCTCCACTCCACTTCAAAATTTCAACAAGTCAGACACCTTCGATTCTTTCACCAACATGGTTAAGTAGATCTAGAATGGACTTAACTGCTCCGTGGTCAAAATTAGAAGTGACCATGGAACAAAATTCAAGTTTGGGGCCATGACAGAGTTTTGTGAAAGCCTAGGTATTTATGAGTAGTATTTATGCGTATTTTAATTATAGTATTTAGTTTAGTTTTAATTTAAAATTGCAAATATTATTTATATTTTAGTTTAAAATCACTTCTTTTATAATTTCTGTTCTAAATATACTTTACTTTTGTTTTTGCAGAATTTTGGGGAAAATTGGAGAAAATCAGAAGTCACGCCCGTGACCAAGGGCGTGTAACCTAAAGATCTGCGTTCGATGAAATTGCCCCTGCGTTCGACGAAATTGGAGCTGCGTTCGACGAAAGTTCTCTGCCCCTGCGTTCGACGAAATTGGAGCTGCGTTCGACGAAAGATCTCTGGAACTGCGTTCGACGAAAGTTCTCTGCCGCTGCGTTCGACGAAATCTGAGCTCTGTTCGACGAACGCTCTCCGCCCCTGCGTTTGACGAAATCTGAGCTCCATTCGACGAACGCTGTCCGCCCCTACGTTCGACGAAATCTGAGCTGAGTTCGACGAATGCGCTCTGCCACGTCGAATTCTATCCCACGCTGCATTAATTGTAGCCGCCCAAGTACATGCCCGTGACCCGAAATGTCACGCCCGTGACTTTCCCGCGTGATCCCTGCTCTGCCGTGCCGAATTCTAGCCCACGCTGCATTTAATGAAGCCGTCCTAAGTCACGCCCGTGACCCAAGTTACACGGGCATGTAATGTCCGAATTTCTCCCGTCGTCACGCAAAGTCCACGCCACTGTCAGATCCAATGTCAGTAATGTTTACATGCCCTAGGTCACGCCCGTGACCGAGGGCGTGTAACCTGAATTTTTTGCCTATAAATTCAGAGGCTCTCCTTGAGTCCAGGGTTCAGAATTTTGGAGTGGGGGAGGTGCTGCTAGAGCTGCTAGTGAAGTTTTTCAATGCTTGATCATGTCTCTTTTAAGCTTTCATGTTCTCTTTTCCTTATCATGCAATGTACTAGTTTTTTTTTCTTTCAATGCAATAGTTTAGTAAGCTTGTAATCTTTTTCTTCCTAGACTTGTACTCCCTTTTTAAACTTGTAATAGTTTTGGTTTTCAATAAAATTAATTTTGCTCTCTTTCATGTTCTCTTTCTCTTTAGCAATTTCTCTTTCATGCAATGGTAATTTTTCTTTCCTTTCATGCAATGTTTAATCTTTTCATTTAGTTTGCAATTTGTCTTTTTTAGTTAAGTAAAACAACCTCCAAAAAATCGTTCGATAAGATAATGATGATTTTCCTCGAAGTAGAAGTAATCAACGCGCCCCGTGGAATACGACCTTGTTATTCCTAAATATCCTATACTATAGACGATAAGGTACACTTGCCTTAATCGGATATAATTTTGGAGAAAATCTTCAAACCTTCACTTAATTTCAAAACACGAAATTTCTATATCAGGTATCTTTCATGAGTTTTCCTCTCCTCGTACTCCACAACAAAATGGATTTGAGAGAAAGAATAGAATACTAATATAGGCTTATAGAATAATGTTGAGTGATTCCTCTCTACCAAAATACTTCTGGGCAGAAGCCATCAACACTGCTTGCCACGTACAAAACAGAGCACTAATAAACAAGAATCATCATAAGAATCCTTATGAACTTCTAAAAGGCGGGGAATCAACTGTGCCTTATTTTAGAATCTTTGGCAGTAAGTGCTTCGTACTAAATAATGGGAAATATTATAAAACTATGTTTTGTGAAAAATATTTTTGAGGGTATTTTCGTAGGCTATAATAGTCATGGTAAGGCATATATGATTTTCAATAAGAAAACCCCGGTTTTAGAAGAAACTATTAATGTTGTATTTGATGAGATGAGTATGCTTCATAGCAGTTGTTCTAGTATCTTTATTGAAGATGCAGGTGCTAAACTAAATGAACTCAGCTTGGAAGAAGCAACTAAAGAAGATACTCCAAGCTCAATCAAAGTGAACACTCGAACCGTACTTGAGGAAGAAGAACCTCAAGAGCTAGAAGATGCACCAGATGTAGAAGAACCTACTGGTGGCACAGAAGATGCAAGGAATCTAGTGATCAGACACTCAAGAGATCATCCTGTTTGTCAGATCACTGGAGATGCTAGTGTTGGAGTCAGAACTAAAAGAGGTACAACTAACAAAGTTTTGCACTTAAGTTTTCTCTCTCAGATTGAGCCGAAGAAATTTGATGAGGCAAAGGAGGATGCTTCATAGATCATTGCAATGCAAGGGGAGCTCAATCAATTCAAGAGGTGCAATGTTTGGAAGCTGGTACCAAGGCCCAAAGATCAGAATGTTATTGGGACAAAACGGGTCTTCAGAAACAAGCTGGATGAAAATGATGTAATCATCAAGAACATGGCCAGACTTGTAGCTCAAGGTTACAGACAAGAAGAAGGGATCGACTTTGATTAGACTTATGCTCTAGTGGCCAGACTCGAAGTGATCAGGTTGTTCCTAGCGCATGCTGCTCACAACGGATTCAAAGTCTATCAAATGGATGTGAAGTCAGCCTTCCTTAATGGTAATTTAAAGGAAGAAGTATACGTCGAACAACCCTCGGGTTTTGTTGATTCCACTTTCCCTTATTACGTTTATTTCTTACACAAAGCTTTATATGGTCTGAAACAAGCTCCCCGAGCTTGGTATGAGACTCTCTCTAGCTTTCTTTTTGAGAACAAATTCACAAGAGGAAAGATAGATAAGACATTATTTCTTAGGGAAGTTAAAGGCAAGATTTTGCTAGTGCAAATCTATGTCGATGACATTATTTTTGGATCTACAGATGATCTCCTATACAAAAAGTTTTCCAACTTGATGTAAGGGAAATTTGAAATGAGTAGTTTGGGTGAGCTGAAGAATTTCTTAGGACTTTAGGTGAAACAATCTGAAGATGGAATTTTCATCTCTCAGACGAAGTTCACCAAAGAGTTGATTAAGAAATTCAGAATAGATAATGCAACCTCGACGAGGACTTCAATGGGTTCAACTATGACTCTAGACAAGGATGAGAAAGGGAAACCTTTTCATGAAACCAAGTACAAAAGCATAATTGGATCCTTGCTCTAGACCAGATATAATGTTTTCAATATGTATATGTGTTATATTTTAGGTGAATGTAACAACCCGCATTTTCTCCGAATTTAGGAATATCAGAGTAAGAGAAAATACACGTCATGATGCCACATCATGTAGGAGACAACTGCAGGCGCTCAGGAGGGAACCTATTACTTAATTAATCAAAACATTATTATAAGGTAAGTCATCATTTGAAATCATTTATTTGGGTTTAGGGTAAGAACTGTGTCTCTCAGTTCGTGGATCAACTAGTCCACCGAGAAAGTATACGTAATTGCAGCGGAAAATACTTGAATTAGTTCACTTAAGGTCCTAAATGTATGTGATGACAGGACATAAAGTAAATGATATGCACATATCTAGGCGTAGTATAAGTATAGAAAATATCTTTAGGCAACTTTTAGGTAAGGATTTTAGTTAAAAAGAATGCAATGAGGATGAAGGAAAGCCATTTTAAAACTATGGTGCACCTAACATAAAATCATTCCCAAAGAGCAAGATACACAAGATCTAAGAGTAGTGGCATTTAACTGGCAAATAAACTATAAGTATCAAAAGGGCACAATGGGCGTCAACAACATGACACTAACCCATTGGCTCCAACTAGTATGTCTGAAAGCAAGAAGAAAACTAAAGACAACTACCTCGCAGCAGTGGGGTAAACAACAACTAAAACTCCGAAACTCCGGGCTACACCTCTAGCCGCTACGACTCTGGACCTGAGGCATTCAATAAAAACAAAGAACGCCTCAGCAAGGGAATTACAAGTGGCAGAAAACTAGCAGAAAAGTAAGCAAGGCATAAGGGGTACCAACCCAAGCCAGATTTACCGAAAGAGAAGCTCCAAATAAAGAACTAACAAAACACCGAGTACACCGATATCTTATAGAGGAACAAGTATAATTCCATTATCTTGTAAATTTTATTAAAGAGACTGATCAGCTCAATTAAACGGGTGGCGGTCCTTTATCCTCTGCCAACCCAAAAGGCCAAAAATAACCGGGTGGTGGTACTTTATCCACTGCCACCCAAAAGCTAAAAAACCAGGTGGTGGTACTTTATCCACTGCCACCCAAATATAATTAAATTAAGATTTAAATAAGGCACGAGACGTAACCCGAGATATCAGCACAATAACACCTTAAGAATAGGGTCAAAATGAAATAAACACTACTCAATGGTTCATAAGGGTCCAGGGTTCTCACACACACACAAGGGCATAAAGAAATAAGGGAGAATCAAGATACGGAATACCACAACAACATGGGTTGAAACTTGGGCATTTCTGGAGAAACAGGAGAGCATCTGAACACTGATTTCTCGAGAAAATTAAAGGGTCAGGACAACACTTCTCGAGAAATCAAGGAAATCAGGACTAAGCAATTCTCGAGAGATTAAAGGTCTGGACAGAAGCTTCTCGAGAGATTAAAGGAGTAGGCATAATGGATTTCTTGAGAACTAAAGGGAATCAGGACAAGCACTTTTCGAGAAATTAAAGGAATCAGCACAAGCACTTTTCAAGAAATTAAAGGAATCAACACAAGCTCTTTTCGAGAAATTAAAAGAGTCAGCACAAGCTCTTATCGAGAAATTAAAGGAAATTAGAACAACACCTCTCGAGAGATTAAAAGGTCAGGCAACACTTCTCGAGAGCTAAAAGGAAAGCAGGCATGCACTTCTCGAGAGATTAAAGAATGCAGGCTTGCACTTCTCGAGATATTAAACAAAGCAGGAAGAACTAAGACAGAAAAAAGGGGGAGATGCTAACTGTCAAGCAAAACACTCAAAATATTTGCCAAAAGCACAACCATAACTCATGAACGAGGAAAAACAGCGCTTCAAGAAAATAAGAAGGAAGGAGGAGAGAGACACTTGCCTCAAAACCCGGCGAACCACGAATTTCTCCGCTCCAAAAGCTAAAGATCTGGCCAAGAACTTACCCGATCACAAAACCTGGAAACTTTCGGACCAAAAGGAGGAGTTAGGTCACTACCTCAAACTCCAAAAATCCAAGAATAGGGAAAAGCTTACCTCTAAAACGAAGATCTCCCCAAGAGCTTTCCGAATCAACTCTCCAAATGCGATTCCGACTACTACAGCCCTATAAATCGCTGGAACTCCTCGACAGGCCGCTCTCGCTCTCTCGCCCACAAGAACTCTAGGTCGGCCGACAGGAAAGGAGATGATAAGAATTAAACCTAAACTTAAGGTATAAATACTAAGCTCCCAGGAAATTGTCGAACCCAGCCAGCAGCTCGTCGAACGAACTCAGCCAGCAGATCACCAAACATAGCAAGCCCGCAGTTCGTCGAACGCAGATTGCCTGCAGTTCGTCGAATGCAGGCTGCCTGTCGTTCATCGAACGCAGACTGCCTGCAGTTCGTCAAATGCGGGCTGCCTGTCGTTCGTCGAACGCAGACTGCCTGCAGTTTGTCGAACGCAGCTTGCCTGCCGTTCGTCGAACGCAGATAGGTAATTACAAAAACAACTTCCCCTTCTACTTAAACTACGACGGCGATTAAAACACCTCGGACTTCTACGAAATTTGCACCTAAACTGAAATTCAGCGCTACGAATGCAACGGCGAAGTCCGAATTTAATTCCAATGAGGCAAACTCGGGGTAAAGCTTCCCGAAGCTAAGATCTCAATAACTACACAAAATCCCGCACACTCGATCTAATTTACATACTTTAACCAAGCTAAGGCTCAAAACTAAACCTGACGAGCTGACGTAACACCCTTACGCCACAGTGGCCACGTAAATAATTAACGAAAATCAGGGACATTACAGTCACTCCCCCGAAAAAGAAGTTTCGTCCCGAAACTTGAAATCCAAAGATAAAGAAAGATACTTAATCAAATCCAAAGGTTACCACACAGAAGATTTACTCGAAATCTATGAGAAGAGGCTAGGTTGAGTCTCTCTCATGGCAGACTCCAGCTCCCATGTTGCGCTTTCGACACCCTGATTCTTCCAAAGAACCTTAACCATCAGGACCGTCTTCCTCCGCAACACACGCTCTTGAGTCTCCAAGATTCGGACAGGCTCTTCAACATACGAAAGATTGGGCTGCAATACGGGAACCGAATCAAGAACAAGCTGATCACTACGCAAACACTTCCTCAACTGGCTCACATGAAACACATCGTGAACATTAGGGAAGGAAGCAGGCAAATCCAATCTATAAGCGGACACTCTGACGCGCTCAACAACTTGGAAAGGTCCCACATACCGGGGGTCCAACTTGTGGTTCCTTCCAAATCTCTTAACGCCTGGCATCGGAGAAACTTTCAAGAACACTAAGTCTCCAATGGAAAACTCTAGATCCACCCTTCTCCGATTAGCATACTTCTCATACCGCTCCTGAGCAAGGTGAAGCTTCTCGCGGATATGAGTCACAACAACGCTCATCTCTTCCAAAGATTCTGGGCCTAACAACGGGCTCTCACCAACCTCGGCCCAAAACAAGGGAGTTCGGCAACGCCTCCCATACAAAGCCTCAATGGGGGCCATTTGCAAGCTTTCCTGATAACTGTTATTGTAGGAAAATTCCATCAATCCAAGATGCTTATCCCAAGCTCCTCCATGATCCAAAATATAGCACCTGATCATATCCTCCAAAATTTGATTTACTCTTTCAGTCTGACCATTGGTCTGAGGATGATAAGAAGTAGAGTATCTGAGGTCAGTGCCCAAAGCTCCCTTCAAACTCTGCCAGAAATGAGACATATACCTGGAATCCCGATCTGACATAATACTCACGGGCACCCCATGCAATCTGATGACTTCATTCAAATAAAGTTCTATTATCTTCTCCATAGAAAAGCCGGTCTTAAAAGGTACAAAGTGAACACACTTTGTCAATCTGTCAACTATGACCCATACCGAATCGTGTCCTGTGGGAGATCTCGGTAAACCGGTAATGAAGTCCATTGAAATACTCTCACACTTCCAGGTTGGAATATCCAAAGGGTTTAATTTACCACCAGGCCTCTTATGATCTGCCTTAATACGCTGACAAGTTAAACATTCAGAAACATACCTTGCTATATCGCTTTTCATACCTGACCACCAAACAATCTGCTTCAGGTCTTTATACATCTTTGTGGATCCAGGATGATAGGAAACACTAGAATCATGCGCTTCACTACATATTTTTGTTCGAATAACCTCAAACGCGGGAATACAACATCTACATCGATACTTCAAAGTATCTTTATCATCGATTGAAAATTTTGGTAGCTCACCTTTTTCAGTTCTATTCCGGAGATGTTGCAAATCAGGATCTTCCTTCTGATGCAGTCTAGTAAGGGTAATCCAAGAGGGCTCTTCAGCTTCTAAACTCGAAGGCGTGGTACTACTACTGACTGAGATATCCATCAACTTAAACTCCTCTACTAAGGACTGCACAGAGAGATTGAAGATATGCACGGTCTTTCTGCTCAGGGCATCGGCCACCACATTAGCCTTACCCGGATGATAGAGGATATCAACTTCATAATCCGCCACATACTCCAACCACCTGCGCTGGCGCAAATTCAGCTCTTTCTGGGTAAATACATACTTCAAACTCTTGTGATCCGTATAAATCTTGCATGACACTCCATAAAGAAGGTGTCTCCAAAGCTTTAAAGCATAAATCACTACCGCAAACTCTAAGTCATGCGTAGGGTAATTCCTTTCATGAACTTTCAGTTATCTGGATCAATACGCGATCACCTTTCCTTCTTGCATCAAAGCACAACCAAGACCAACGTGAGATGCGTCTACATAAACGTCATACTCAACTCCCTCGGTCGGTAAAGCCAAAACAGGAGCACTGCACAAACGCCTCTTTAATTCTTGAAAAGCTCTTTCACAGGAATCGCTCCAAACAAAAGCTGCATTCTTCTGGGAAGCTTAGTCAGAGGCGCTGACAACACAGAAAATCCTTGCACAAATCTCCTATAATAACCTGCCAACCCTAAGAAACTCCTTATCTCCTTAGGCGTTGTAGGCGTCTTCCAATCCAAGACAGCAGAGATCTTTGCCGGGTCTACAGAAATTCCATCCTTGCCCACTACATGACCCAGGAAGGACACTTGCGAAAGCCAGAATTTGCACTTACTCAGTTTCACATACAACTTGTGCTCTCTTAAGGTAGACAATACTAAGCGCAAATGCGTAGCATGCTCCTCAGCACTTCTTGAGTATACCAACACATCATCAATGAAAACCACTATAAAATGATCTAGGAAGTCCTTGAACACATGGTTCATCATATCCATAAACGCAGAGGGTGCATTAGTCAAACCAAAAGACATCACGAGAAATTCAAAATGACCATATCGGGAATGAAAGGCAGTCTAAGGGACGTCCGACTCACGGATCCTCAACTGATGGTAACCTGAACGAAGATCGATCTTTGAAAACACCGAACTACCACGCAACTGATCAAACAAATCATCGATTCGCGACAACGGATATCTGTTCTTTATGGTTACCTTATTCAACTCCCTAGAGTCGATGCACAACCTCATAGAACCATCCTTCTTTTTCACGAACAACACTGGAGCACCCCATGGCGAAGAACTTGGCCTAACGAATCCACACTGCAACAATTCATCTAACTGGGTACGTAACTCATCCATCTCATGTGGGGCCATACGGTACGGTGCCTTAGCAATAGGACGAGTACCAGGCTCCAGATCAATAACAAACTCCACATCTCTCTCAGGCGGAAGACCAAGAAGACTAACTGGGAAAACATCAGGAAAATCACATACCACCGAAATAACCTCGATACACGGCAAACCGCTAACAGTTTCTATCACAGAAACAAAGTAAGCAAAACAACCAGAATCTAAAAGTTTCTGAGCACATACCGCAGAAATAATTGAGGAAACCTGGCGTGGAAAACCATATACACTCATGGGTTGACCGTTGTTCGTCTTGAAGTCCAAACGTTTAGCCTTGCATTGGATAACCGCATCATATCTGGACAACCAGTCCATGCCTATAATCACATCGAAATCTTCCAGGTCTAGCACTTTTAAATCCGCAAAAGCTAAGAATTCACCTAATAGGATAGGACAATTCTGGATACCCTGGTCCGACACCACAGAGTCGCCAGAAGGAAACTTAACGCGAAACACATCGCCAATCTGATCGAGGATCAAACGGTGACGCTCTACAAAAGCCCTAGCCATGAACGAGTGGATAGCACCAGAATCAAAAAGGACACACGCCCAACGGTTCTTTACCTTAAATTCTCCTATAACAATTGGATGCATAACTAGCCGAACAGAAATTGAAACTAAGGATAAAGGCTGAGAGTTAAAATAAGGTCTAACCTGAAATAACTTGGGTGGAATTCTGAGCTTCTCCCCTAGTCACCACATTCAACTTGTCGTTTCCCCTATCCTGATGCTGCGGCTGCGGCAACGACAAAGCCCAAAGTGGCATGGGCTTCAGAGGCAGCTGGAAATGCGGGCATCTAGTCTTAACGTGCCCCTTCTGTCCACACTGAAAACACACCTTATCCTTGGACCAGCAATGGGCAACATCATGCCCATTTCGCTTACAGAAGGTACAAGTCAGATCTCCTCTGGGAGCGCTCTGTATTGCAGACACTTACTACTGCTTCTTAGCTACCAACCTCTTGAAACATTTCTCGAACAGATGGCCCGGGCGACCACAAGAGCTACAAACTTCGCCACTTCTTTTCTTTGGAGTCGGGCTTGATACCTTGGGGGTTTCCCCCTCTTCGACTTTCCTCTTATCCTTTTTCATTAATGCACCTCTATTCTTGGCGTTGTCGATAGCTTCGACTTTCAGCGCTGCTTCTACTACTTCAGCATAACTTTCAGATCTGTAAGCGCTATCCAATTACTGAATGTCGCCACGAAGTCCTCCAAGAAAACGCTTTACTCTTCCTGCCTCAGAAGCTACTAAATCTAGAGCAAACTTGCTCAACTTACCGAATTCAATCTCATACTCACCAACCGTGAGTTGCCTTTGCTTTAGGTGCAGAAAATTATTCATTAGACGGTCTTGCTCGACCGAAGACAGGAACTTCTTTAACACCATTGCCTTAAACGACTCCCACGAACATCCATCTATGAGGTTTTCCCTCTCCCCGATCCACCAGCTCTTAGCAAGACCTTTCAGCTAGTAAGCGGAGACCATCACCTTTTGGCCTGCAGAAATTCCCGAGTACGAAAACATCTCCTCAATGGCAACAAACCAGTCATCTAATGCCATGAAATTAGCTCTTCCGTCAAATGTAGGAGGTCCTAGTCGCTAGAAATGCGATATGAAGTTCATCTCTGGTGGCAGCAAAACTGGGGGCACCAAAGGAGCGGGAGGAACAGGTACAGTCTACCAACTACAGGATCCTATACCACAGGTTGCTGCCCAGCGGCGACAGTCATCAACGTCTGAATCTGCGATTGCATCGCAACTAACTGCCTGGACAGAGCCTCATTACTTTGTCGCAGACTTTCGATCATGGCCTCACTCTGCGCACCTGAAGATTCACCCTCCGATTGGGGGGTCAACCTCGTCGCAACACGCCTCTGAGACATCACTGCTAATATGCATAAACCTATAATTAAAACTTAACCTTACACTAGAACAACACTGCTTGGTTCAGAACATACATGTACATATACTTATCATTTCCACTACTTTTCTCTGGGATATTTTCATGATGATATGCTAAATCCGGGAACGATACTACATCGTCCCTCTTGACTCATGTGCAAAGGGCATGAATGCATGAATTTTTTTCTATTCGATTTGAAATCATGTGTGTACGTGTGTCATGGTATAAGTCTTTAACTTCGCACGTGTGCTTATGCAATGCTATGTAAGGTATGTGTTATGCATTCTAATAAAGGCCTTAATGCATGTTATGAGAGGCGTACACATGAAATATTATGCATCCCATACTACATAATATTGCATGTAACAAAAGAGAAAACGTGTTAATGGGCATCCATGTGATGATGGTAATGCATCCCATACTACATAACCGTCACGTGTTGCCACCTATGGTGGATCCATATACAAACACATATTAAGCATCCCATACTACATAATATTCCCAGTATACTTCTTATCATGCTATGACTGTAGTGTTCATGCTTCGACCAAGACGTACTGATGACACATCGATGTGTGTATGCAATGAAACCAAAACAACTATACTAAATCATAATTTGTTGCCCGACCGACTTGTCGAACAACCTGCCTCTGATACCAACTGTCATAACCCGCATTTTCTCCGAATTTAGGAATATCAGAGTAAGAGAAAATACACGTCATGATGCCACGTCATGCAGGAGACAACTGCAGACGCTCAGGCGGGAACCTATTACTTAATTAATCAAAACATTATTATATGGTAAGTCATCATTTGAAATCATTTATTTGGGTTTGGGGTAAGAACTGTGTCTCTCAATTCATGGATCAACTAGTCCACCAAAAAAGTATACATAATTGCAGTGGAAAATACTTGAATTAGTTCACTTAAGGTCCTAAATGTATGTGATGACAGGACATAAAGTAAATGATATGCACATATCTAGGCGTAGTATAAGTATATAAAATATCTTTAGGCAACTTTTAAGGTAAGGATTTTAGTTAAAAAGAATGCAATGAGGATGAAGGAAAGCCATTTTATAACTATGGTGCACCTAACATAAAATCATTCCCAGAGAGCAAGATACACAAGATCTAAAAGTAGTGGCATTTAACTGGCAAATAAACTATAAGTATCAAAAGGGCACAATGGGCGTCAACATGACACTAACCCATTGGCTCCAACTAGTATGTCTAAACGCAAGAAGAAAACTAAAGACAACTACCTCGCAGCAGCGGGGTAAACAACAACTAAAACTAAAACTTCGGGGTACACCTCTAGCCGCTACGGCTCTGGACCTGAGGCATTCAATAAAAACAAAGAACGCCTCAGCAAGGGAATTACAAGTGGCAGAAAACTAGCAGAAAAGTAAGCAAGGCATAAGGGCTACCAACCCAAGCCAGATTTACCAAAAGAGAAGCTCCAAACAAAGAACTAATAAAACACCGAGTGCACCGATATCTTATAGAGGAACAAGTATAATTCCATTATCTTGTATATTTTATTAAAGAGACTGATCAGCTCAATTAAATGGGTGGCGGTCCTTTATCCTCTGCTAACCCAAAAGGCCAAAAATAACCGGGTGGTGGTACTTTATCCACTGCCACCGAAAAGCCAAAAAACTAGGTGGTGGTACTTTATCCACTGCCACCCAAATATAATTAAATTAAGATTTAAATAAGGCACGGGACATAACCCGAGATACCAGCACCATAACACATTAAGAATAGGGTCACAATGAAATAAACACTACTCAATGGCTCATAAGTGTCCAGGGTTCTCACACACACACAAGGGCATAAATAAAATAAGGGAGAATCAAGATACGGAATACCACAACAACAGGGGTTGAATCTTGGGCATTTCTTGAGAAACAGGAGAGCATCTGAACAGGGATTTCTCGAGAAAATTAAAGGGTCAGGACAACGCTTCTCGAGAAATCAAGGAAATCAGGACTAAGCAATCTCGAGAGATTAAAGGTCTGGACAGAAGATTCTCGAGAGATTAAAGGAGTAGGCATAATGGATTTCTCGAGAACTAAAGGGAATCAGGACAAGCACTTTTCGAGAAATTAAAGGAATTAGCACAAGCACTTTTCGAGAAATTAAACAAATCAGCACAAGCTCTTTTCGAGAAATTAAAGGAGTCAGCACAAGCTCTTATCGAGAAATTAAAGGAAATTAGAACAACACCTCTCGAGAGATTAAAAGGTCAGGCAACACTTCTCGAGAGCTAAAAGGTAAGCAGGCATGCACTTCTTGAGAGATTAAAGAAAGCAGACATGCACTTCTCGAGATATTAAACAAAGCACGAAGAACTAAGACAGAAAAAAGGGGGGAGATGCTAATTGTCAAGCAAAACACTCAAAATATTTGCCAAAAGCACAGTCAGAACTCATGAACGAGGAAAAACAACGCTTCAAGAAAATAAGAAGGAAGTAGGAGAGAGCCACTTGCCTCAAAACCCGGCGAACCACGAATTTCTCCGCTCTAAAAGCTAAAGATCTGGCCAAGAGCTTACCCGAGCACAAAACCTGGAACCTTTCGGACCAAAAGGAGGAGTTAGGTCACTACCTCAAACTCCAAAAATCCAAGAATAGGGAAAAGCTTACCTCTAAAACGAAGATCTCGCCGAGAGCTTTCCGAATCAACTCTCCAAACGTGATTCCGACTACTACAGCCCTAGAAATTGCCGGAACTTCGCAACAGGCCGCTCTCGCTCTCTCGCCCGCAAGAACTCTAGGTCGGCCGACAGGAAAGGAGATGATAAGAATAAAACCTAAACTTAAGGTATAAATACTAAGCTCCCAAGAAATCGTCGAACCCAGCCAGCAATTCGTCGAACGAACTCAGCCAGCAGATCGCCAAACGCTGCAAGCCCGTAGTTCGTCGAACGCAGACTGCCTGCAGTTCGTTGAACGCAGGCTGCCTGCCGTTTGTCGAACGCAGACTGCCTGTAGTTCGTCAAATGCAGGCTGCCTGCCGTTCGTCGAACGCAGACAGGGAATTACAAAAACCACTTCCCTTTCTACTTAAACTACGACGATGACTAAAACACCTCGGACTTCTACGAAATTCGCACCTAAACTGAAATTCAGCGATACGAATGCATCGGCGAAGTCCGAATTTAATTCCAACGAGCCAAACTCGGGGTAAAGCTTCCCGAAGCTATGATCTCAATAACTACACAAAATCTCGCACGCTCGATCTAATTTACATACTTTAACCAAGCTAAGGCTCAAAACTAAACCTGATGAGCTAACGTAACACCTTTACGCCAAAAATTATGCCACAGCGGCCACGTAAATAATTAATGAAAATCAGGGACGTTACAGTGAACTCTAAGAAATCTCATTATATCGCTGCAAAGTGGATTTTGAGATATCTTAATGGCACACTAAATCTTGGCTTATGGTACCCAAGAAGTAATGACATTGAGCTAATTGGTTTTTTAGATGCTGATTTTGTAGGTAGCAGGGATGATAGAAAAAGCACTTATGGGACTTGCCAATTCCTTGGAAGGAGGCTTATTTCATGGAGTAGTAAGAAGCAGAATTGTGTAGCAATCTCAACTGCGGAATCAGAGTATATCTCCGCAGGCAGTTGTTGTGCACAACTTCTATGGATCTGGAATCAATTAGAAGATTACAACATGAAGTTGAAGGAGATTGCCATGTTTTGCGACTCATCAAGTGCAATTTCTTATCATCATTAGTAATTGTTGAGCCCTCATAAAATTTCTGGATCCATTGGATAAGGTGATCATAGGGATCCTATGGAAATGTACATTAGGCCCTTATTTTAGATAAATGTTTTTAATTGGGAATTAATTTTGGAAAAATGTGAACTTCTGGATTTATCCTTAAATTGACATGTGGAACCTCTGGTTAAATGCTTAGGTCAATTGAAATTCAGCAAATCACACTTTATGTTCAACATTGGAAATTCATTCTTTAATATGCAATGTTAACTAAGTAGGCCCTTAATGGATACATGGACCAAATTCAGAAAAGGACACCTTAGGACTTATTGGATATCAACAACTCTACATTAGACCATTTGTATATGAGGGAGTTTAGGTGTCACATGTGGGCCTTAGGAATTCTACTTTGTTTTGTAGTGGTTTGCGGATAACCAAAGGGTGAAGGAAGAAATTTGACCCCACTATGGGCCCCACACTCAAACCCCCCAACACCAAGACCTTATGGATGTATAACAAGCGCTATTATGATAGGCCACCCTAGGGATATCACTTACTATTGTGAATATTGAGCTCAATGTTCCCTTGATTTGAAGAGGCATCACACTCAATGCTTAATACATATTGTATTTGATAAACCCTATTTTGTAGCATGCTAAAGCAGGGTTAGGTTATTCCAAGAAGTGGAATATGTTCAGAGGTCTAAATGCCAAAACCGCTGAGATGACCTCTTTGTCTCAGCTGAACCGCTGAGACAAGCCCAGGAGCCGCTGAGAAGGATTCTGGGTCTACTGAGCTGCAAATAGAGGAAAACCGCTGAGACGACTGTCTGTCTCAGCAGAGTCGCTAAGACGGAGACAAAAGGTGATGCTGAGTCTGAAAGCTGTCTCAGCCCAATCGCTGCGACAGATTCAAATATGAATAAAGCACTGGCGGGATTTGTTTTTTGCGCAAGTGGCAGAAAAGCAAGATATACTTTTGACAGATGTCCATGATGTGTCAGGGGCTTCGAATACCTGTTGAAAGTAAGAAGGAAGTATAAAAGAAGATGTTAGGTCTAAAAGAAGGGCACTGTTTTATCCGGAAGAGTTGTATTGTGTGCTGCAAGGTCTATCTTATTCAAGCTTCCTGAAAGGGCAATCTCTCAAGCTCAAGCTGAACTCTGCTGGGAGATAAGATAGTTCTTCCTGAATCATTCAAGAAGATCAAGTAGATCTTCAACTTTGCTGAAGGAGAAGATCAAGGAGAAACAAGACTTGTAGCTGCTGCTTCACAGTCCTGTTTCAAGACAACAAAAGACAAGATCTGAAGGTTTACTTTATATAGTCTTCTATTGTATCTTTAACACTTTATTTATCTGTAAGGCCTTTGTGCCTGAGCTATAGGGCTGCTTAGCCTGAGTGTAGAGCTGTACTACCAGCTTGAGTGTAGGATCTTTGTGAAGATTTGAGGTAGGACTTCTTGATAAGTTTGAGGTAGGAAATCATGAGATTTCTGAGTTGTAGGATTGGAGGACTCTGAGTTTGTAGAGTTGTTGAGCCTGAGGTAAGGTTTGGAGAAAACTTGAGAGATTTGGAGGAATCTGAGTTGTAAGCTCTTGAAGTTGAGTTGGAGGAGTTGGCCCTGTCTAACTCATTGTTAGAAGGGTGAAGGGGGAAAGAGGACTACTCAAGGAACCCTGTCTTGAGGAACCTCTATATTTGCGTGTGTGCTTTCTATGTGTTTGCTTATAATCTTTACATTCACTGAAAACAGCTAGGCTTACAAAGAAAGAAAAGAAAGAGACCTATCCCCCCCCCCCCTCTAGGTGATCTAGATTACTACTTATAAACTATCAAGTGGTATTAGAGCTAGGTTGGTCAGAAAGGACTTAACTGTCTGACTAGATCCTACAAAGCAGTAGTCATATTTGAATCCAATGGCTGCCATTGGATTGCAGTAGGAGATGGGATCTATGAAGTTGCCCATATGCAACAAAGAGAACTTTGGCATATGGAAGCAAAGGGTAAGGTTGTTCATGGAAGCCTCAGACCCTAGGATCTACATTACTATGAAACAGGGTCCTTTTACTTTTCAAACAACCTCCACCATAGATCCAACTAGGAGAGTGGCCAAGCCCTTTGCTGACTTGACCAAGGATGAACTTGCACTATTCACAATGGATAAAAGAGCCCAGAACATTATTATGAATGCAATTGATGATTCCACCTTCCAGAACTTGGTGCACTGTACAACAGCCAAGGAGATGTGGGATTCACTTGTGGTGTATATGGAAGGGACTGCTAAAGTGAGGGATTATAGGAAATCTCTCCTCAACCAAGAATATGAAGCTTTCAGGCAGCTCAGTCAGGAAAGCATATATATATATCTGCTATGAAAGGTTCTTTAGGATAGTTAATGAACTGAGGACCTATGAAAGGGTATTCAATGTCTATGAGCTAAATAATAAGTTCCTAAGATATCTAACTAGAGACTGGGACACAAAGATATGTGCCATCAGGGAAGTGGCTAAGCTGGGTGAATCTCCTACCCATACATTGCTTGGGAAACTGCTCTCTTATGAGATGCAGCTGTCTGTAAGGAAGGAGGAGGATACATCCATCAGGCCTCATGTAAGGGAGAAAACTGTGGCTCTCAAAGCTGACAGCCCCGAAAGGAGTAAAGCCAGATTGCTATCTCCTCCAAGAAAAGTTGTTGATTCAGAAAATTTTGAGAACTACACTTCTGACATCACCTCATCTGATGAGGAGTTTGCTGCCTTCTCTAGGCACTTCAAGAAGCTGATGAGGAGGAAGCAATGGAAGAACAAACTTTCCTCCTCCTCACATCCCAGGAAGGACCACAACAGATCTGAAATCCAGCACTCCAAGGGTGATAGGTATGACCCTAAACATGCTAAACAAATTTCATATAATGTTATATGTTAGTGCTGCAGCAAGCCTGAACATGCCATTGCTGACTCTCCAGTCAAGAGAATGGAGAAAGGTGAAAAGAAATATCATCACCAAAAGGAAAGAAAAGTTGAAAAATCCTTCCTAGCAAAGAAGGGGAAGAGCTGGAGTGAATCTGGGTCCTCAACCATATATTTAGATGAAGAGAAGAAAGCCTACATTGGGATGGTCACTGCAGAAGAGGATGAAGACTTTCCTGCTGCCAGGATTGAAATCAGGGCCTCTCTGTCACATTCAGACAGTGAAAAAGAGGAGAATGAAGACATCCAAGAAGACCATGGGCTGATGGCTCTAACAGTCAAAACAGTTCAGACAATGAGCAGGTACTAATCCAATGCATTTCTTCTTCTGAATATGAGACAAGCACAGAATCTGAAGCACCTTCATCTAATGGTGGAAGTGATTCAGAATCTGAGGAAGATGTCAATCAATTGATTGACAGGTATGATGCACTCTTGGAAGCTCTGAAAAAGAGCAAGATGTTAGCCAATAAGCAAGCTCTAGAGATTGTGTCCCTAAAGCAGGCAAAAACTGATTGCACAAAATAAGCTACCCGGCTAGCTCAGATGAGCAAAGAAATTGCCAAGTTAAGCGGAATGTCAATTATCCATGTTGGCACCTAAGCCATAAAATCAAGATCATAAAGGATCTTGAGGAAAAGCTTCTCAAGGAGATGATGCTAGTGTCTCAGTTCTCTAAGCCTAAGTTAGTGCTACCTATTATTGATACCTTCTCCTCCCATTATAAAAGAGGATTGGGATTCAATAAAGAGGCAGCATCTGGTAACACAAAGGGTAAGGACAAGGGTTCAATTGAACCAAATACTTCTTTTGTGAAGGTAATGATGCCATCCAACAAATATGACCAACAAAGCATATATGGTCACCTGTTGAATGGTAGTTCCAATAGCTTGAGCAATGATGTTCACAGCTATAGGAGTAGAAAGGAGTTAGGCTTAAGTTCCTTAAAGGCTCTACATGAGGAAATTCAGATGGCCCATCATGGACCATTTGTTTTTGGAACCTCGACCACTACACTCAAGATAGAGAAGGCTGCATCTTCCAACTCCCATCCAGCAAAAATTGGGGCTGGTGTTAGACCTATAATCAAGCCTAACAGTCCAGTTTCTGCTGCCATCAACACTTTCTTAGCTGCCAAGCTAAAATCTGTTGATGACAATCAGAGAATGGCTGCCAAGATTGATTATAGGAAGGAAAAAAGACAAGTGATTGATGAAAGGAACAAGAAGAATGCAGCTGTATCCTTTCCTGGACAGAAGAAGGAAGCCTTAACTTCTAAATCTGTACAGAAAAGATGATACAACATATATGAGTGTTGGTGTTGTGGCAAAGTGGGTCACTTTGCAATTGATTGTTGGCACAACCCCAATGTGCAAAATGCAAAGAAGGTCACTCCAGCCAAACAAAACCTTTCCAGGAATATTCCATATGGTATTAACAAGGACCTAGGACCCAAAATCAGTTGGGTTCCTAAGGTATAATAAATTTTATCTTGCAGGTTAGTTCTAGTACCAGCCTTAAACAAATATGGTACTTGGACAGTGGGTGCTCAAGGCACATGATAGGTACCAGAAGTCTTCTACAGGACTACACGGCTGTGAAGAATGGAACTAACTTTACATTTGGTGGATTTGAAAAGGGAGTCACCAAAGGATATGGTATAATCTCCAATGGCATAGTCTCAATCACAAGGGTAGCTTATGTTGAAGGGTTGCAACACAACTTTGTAAGCATAAGTCAACTATGTGACCTAGGCTATGTTATTGAATTCCACAATGACAAGTGCTTGATCAAAAAGTCAAATGACTTAGAGACCATTCTCTCAGGCACTAGGAGTGGGAATGTATATTGCTTAGTTTTTATTTGTTATAATTCCCTATCTCCTATGTGTCTTATAGCTAATGAAAGTGAACCTCTTTGTGTTCAATGGCACAAGAGACTTGCCCACATTAACTACAAGATAATGTATAGACTATTTTCTAAAAACCTTGTTAGGAATAGTACAAATCTAAAATGTATTAAAAGTGGTCCCTGTCATGCTTGCCAAATGGGTAAGCAAACTAGGGCCACTTTCAAAAGTATTGGATCCAAAGACACTGGAAGATGTCTATATATATTGCACATGGACTTGTTTGGTCCTTTGCCAATTCAGAGCCTAGGTGGGAATTTGTATACCTTGGTGATTGTTGATGATCACTCAAAGTATGCACGGGTATTCTTCCTAAAGAAGAAATTTGACACCTTAAATATCTTTATAAATCATGTCAAGGCCATTCAGAATGATCTACAATGTACTATGGTCAGGACTAGAACTGACCATGGCACATAATTTCAATATGAAGCTATGACAAGGTTTTGTTTAGAATTTGGTATCACCCAAGAGTTCTCCTCCCCAAAGACTCCACAACAAAATGGTGTGGCTGAGAGGAGGAATAGGACCTTGATTGAAGCTTGGAGAACATTGCTTAGTCACTCCTCACTTCCAGAATATTTTTGGGCTGGGGCAGTAAATACTGCTTGTTATGTTCTTAATAGAGCTTCCATCAATAAGGTCCTTGGAATTACCCATATGAGATTCTGAATGGCAAACAACCAAGAATATGAAAGTGAGGTTAGATCTTAAAGTCACTCTAGAGGGGGGTGAATAGAGTATTAAAAAGTTGTTCACTTATTTTTATAGCGGAGTTAAAATAGTGATATATATATGTGTACAGAGTGAGTTATAAAAACAAATAAGAACAAAGCACATCACAGTACAAAAAAATAAATAAGAACACAGACGACACAAGGATTTATAGCAGTTCCCCAATAAACTTGGGTACATCTACTCTTCTACCACCCTTGGTAGGATTCCACTAGGTTTTTGATCAGGTGCCCTATCACCAATGGATTTTTGATCAGGTGTCCAAACATCAATGAGCTTTTGATCAGGTGCTCAAACCAACCACAGGTTTTTGATCAGGTGCCCTGCCACCAAGGGGTTAACTTTTGAAGGGAGTTAGAACCCTGTACAAGATGGGATGAAGAGGGTTATGATGTTCTTCTCTGTCAATAATCTGAGAGAAGAATAGTGGATTTGTTATTGTAACGCTCCCCCTATCTGATAGAAATGGTTGACAGTTGAGGATGGAGCTTTCACTTGAATGAAGCAAATCTTGCTGATAGATGATGAATCTGAGAGACAATGTTTCTCAGATTTGTTGTTGCTCTTGAAGATTTGAACTAGCAGCAGAATACTAAGAGAATGATCTTGTGTTGTTCTAAGAGAATGAAAGGGTGCTGCTTGAGGAAGATGAAGATCTGAAAGCTTTTTCTTTTTCTTCCTATATATCTTTTTTCGACAGTTTCTTTCTCTCTTCTTCCTATATGATGTCCTGCTATAATACGTCTTCTTTATTTTTCCTTAGAGAAAATCTCTGACAGATTTGAAATTCAAATCTTTTAATTTAAGGAATAAAATATTCTGAATAGATATTCTTGGAACTGTAATCTGATTCAGCAAATAAACTTTAACTCTTTTCCTTTTCCATGAAAGTGTCCTTTTCCAATATATGTCAACGGCTATTTTCTCGAGAGAAGAGAAATGGAAAGGAAATAAATAAAGGAACAAATCTTTTACTTATCTGGAAATGAATAGATCCAAATAAAAGAATAGATCTGTTGCTGAAAGTCAATATGAGTTCAGAGAATAGAATAAAACTGATCTGTCTGAAATTAACAAGCTGAAGAGAAACTTTCGTCGACCTAAGAACTGAGTTCGTCAAACAGAATGTTGGATTTCGTCGAACTGAACATCTGTTGCTGATTCGTCGAACGCAGACTAGAATTCGTCGAGCTCAAGTTGGAGTTCGTCGAACTGAGAGAATAAATCTGAATCTGGCTGGAAGAATTGAATTCGTCAGGCTGAGAATGAATTTCATCGATCTGAACATCTTGATACTTATTCTTCGACCACAGAGCTGAGTTCGTCGAACGCTGAGACTTGGCAATTTTGTCGAACGTTGAGACTTGGCAAGTTCATCGAACGCTGAGATTTAGCAAGTTCGTCGAACGCTGAGACTTGGCAAGTTCGTCGAACTAGAGCAAGATGTTCGTCGAACGCAAAATGCATTTTGTCGAACGCAGTTTGGAGTTCGTCGAACGCAGAAACTTGATCTTTTCCTAAGTTCTAACAGCCTAAAACCTTGACCCTTAGACTATACATTGGGGTCAACTTAGTCCTAGTCAATAGATAGTGATCCTAGCCCAAATCAGTAATAGGGTTGTTCCAACAATCTCCCCCTATTTGGGTTAGGACACTATTGGTCAAAATCAAATAATAAAATAAACAACAAAACAACAGAGTATATATATCTGACAGATTTTAAACATTTCAGCAGATATAAAATATGATACTCTGAGTTTTGAAATTTTACATTGAAAATAGAAATAACAAAAACAAATAATCAGAACCTTTTGTCTTTCTCTGAAGGAGGCTTGAATGTGATTTGCCTTTCAAATTCCTGCTTTCTGAATTCTGACATTGTAGAGAACTGAAATAAATCCGTGCCTTCAGCTGTTGCTTTTGTTGACTTGAGCTGTAGCAATAACTGGAACTGCTTTGTTGAATGTGAATCTGCATATTTTGGCTTTTGCTTTTGTTGATCTGAACTGAATCTGCTCTATCAAAAATTATTTCTGAATTTGCATTTGCATTTGTCATATAAGTTTCATCAAACTAAAATGTTTGGAGCTTCTTCAAAAAATTGAAACCTATCATAAAGGAGCTTCTTCATCAAGAACTGATTTTTGCTTCTTCATACAGTATCTCCCCCTGAAACTTGAGCTTATATAAAAAGTATCTCCCCTATCAAAAAGGAAAGTATCTCCCCCTATCAAAAAGGACCTTCTTCAAAACATCTCCCCCTACCTAGTTTTAGGAAGACCTGGAGCTAGGCCCCTAGAAGAAGGGACAGTTGTATAGGAGGTAGGGAAGGATGCAATTTTTTTGAAGAAATATTGCCATTGTTCCTGCAAAAGAAAAAAAAAGATCAAGTGCAAAGGAACTGGAGAGAGAAGCAATTTCTGTAGGCATAAAGATAAAATGAAATCAAAGTTTGATTATATAGAGAGAGATCAGAAGTCGAAATGACTTAGCTTTCGTCAGACTGCGTTCGACGAAAATTTAATTTTTGTCGATCTCACTTCGACGATTGAGCTTGTCTTCGTCGATCCCTGGTGTACAACCCGTATTTGGCGAGTGGGTCCCTCGAGTCAGTTGATGGGACAGGGGTCATCCAGACCATTCGCCCGTACCAAGATAGGAAAAAGGATCTCCAGATTAGTGGGGGTAGGCTGCAGGCGAGAGGGAGCCTGACGAGTGGTGCCTCCACGGACCATTCGCTCAGGGGCTTGAGCATTCGCCCAGTCAAGCGGGAGCCTGACGAGTGGTGCCTCCACGGACCATTCGCTCAGGGGCTTGAGCATTCGCCCAGTCAAGCGGGAACTCGGCGAGTGGTTCCCTCACGGACCACTCGCCCAGAAGGCAGTGAGGAGGAAATGACCATAATACCCCTTGTGGTCTGCATATAGCCCTTCAGAACAGCGGAGTTAGGCTATTCGTAGACCAATTTGGGGTGCGTTTAGTAAAATTAAAAGGCGGATTCATGCTATTTGCAGACCAGCCTAAGAAAAACTATAAATAGACCCTTAAGGGCACCTTGGAGGGGATCCGATTTTGGAGCATCCTCTCCTCTAGGCTAGTTTTGGTTGGCAGCCAGTGCCCTCCAAGGTGCCCGGTTGAGCTTTGGTTTGGGAGGGGAAGCTCTCTAAGATCTTCCGGGTGTGTGGCGGGACCTCCTCGCTTCAGCCTTGGGTCTATTCCGTTTCCAGCATCCACCGTCAAGAGAGTCTAGTGAGGGAGAAATAAGCATCGGCTACACCCCCAGTGGGTCCGAACTCAAGAGACCAGTTGCTGGTTTCAACATTTTTGGTGCGGTGAGCGTGGACCGTAGCCGGTGAAAGAAAATCCCAAGTTAGTTTCGATGACAGGAGATGGAGGAAATGGTTCTGACTCGGGTCACTCGCAGCCACCCGCGGCGGGCGAGTGGCTGGAGATGTTTGAGAAGTTTAAGCGAGAGGTCCTGCAGACGGTTCTCGCGTCAAGAACCGAGTGCGAGACCCCGGTGGTTCCAGTGGTCCCACCTTTGCAGATTGGCGAGAACGCCCCGGGGCAGCGACCGGGAAAGGAGGTGCCAGCAGAAGGCAGTGCGCGAGACCTCCCCGGACGGCAGTTGTTCAACAGTCCGGCGAGTGCCGAGGTGTGTGAGTTGGTCCCGCGCGAGAGGACCACTCGCCGAGCAGGGGAAGGGAGCCCCTTTTGCGAGATGATCCTCTCAGCCCCAGTGCCAGAAGGGTTTCGTGGGCCGGAGATGTCCTACTACACCGGCAAGGAGGACCCAGTTGTGCACCTGCAGTGGTTCGAGGACATGACTTCAATCCTTCCCATGTCAGATTCTTTCCAATGCCGACTCTTCGCAACCACCCTGAAGGAAAAAGCAAGGGACTGGTTCCACCAACTTCCCACAGGTTCCATCTATGCGTTCGATGATCTGCGCCGAAGCTTCCGACTACGTTTCTCGACGTCAAAGAAGAGGAAGAAGGATGCGGAGGCTCTCTTCAAGATCCGGCAGAGGGAGGGAGAATCCCTGGCTAAGTACGTGGACAGGTTCCAGGAGGAGATACACCTAGTGCAGGAGGTGCCGGGATTCGCCCTCCAGATGGCATTCATCGTAGGGCTGCGAGAAGGGTTCTTCAAGATGGACCTGAAGAGAAGACCTCCCGTATCCTTCGAGGAGTTGATGGAGAGGGCCGCGGAGGAGATCGAAGGGGAGGCGGCCAACCCCGAATTCTATAAAAGGTTGGCAAAGATGAGCGAGCCCGAGGCAAGGCAACCAGAAGGAAGAAGGCGAGAGGAGCCCAGGGGCCAGGGGTTCGAAAGACCACCTCGGGTTTGGAGGAACCAGGAACCCAACAACAGGTTGGGCTGGAGGAATCAAGAAGGACCAGCGCGAGGTCAGGATGAAAGGTACCAAGGAAGGGAGGCAGGAGGAGTGAATCAGGGATGGAGGCAGGGTCCTAGACCCCCTAACCCCCCGAGGGAGCAAGCCATGGCGGTAGGCCGAGGGAGAAGAGGTAGAGGAGCAAGAGGAGGAAGAGGAAGAGCTGGAAGAGAGGACAGGGTGGCGTTGCCTTACTGTGATTTTCATCAGGAAGAAGGTCACGCGATCGCCACCTGCCCAGAGTTCTTGGAAATGAGGGAAAGAGGACGGCCACGGCGGCCGCATGCCAGAATTGAGGAAGTGCTTCCAGAGGCAGAAGAGGACCGGTGTGAGGATAGGGCGGATACAGGAACCAGGGGGGGAATCGGGGTGATTCACGGTGGGGTTGGGATAGAGGCCTCTCGCAAGAGGAGCTTCCAGGCCATGTTCCGAAGGGATGTCGCGTCAACTTCCCAGACCCCACCCCCCTCCGAGAAGCTCACCTTCTCCTCAGAAGATATGCCAGACTACGAAGACCCATTCTGCGACGCCCTGGTGATCCAGACGGCAATAGAAAACTTCACGGTCTCTCGGATCCTGGTGGACAACGGGAGCTCGGTGAATGTGATCTTCAAAAAAGCTTTCGACGCGATGGAGGTAGAGAAGAAGAGGGTGCAGGCCTCCGACGGACCACTGTTTGGTTTCTCGGGAGAGAGGAAGGAGGTCGAGGGAGGCGTAGGTCTCCAGGTGACGCTAGGAGGAGTCCCGAGAAACTGCCGGTTCGTCATCGTGGACGCTCCGAGCAGCTATAACGCCATCTTTGGAAGACCCCTCATCAGTGCCTTTCGGTGCGTGCCCTCATCGTACCATCAGTGCCTAAAACTTCATAGTGGAGGAGTCCAGATCCGCGTCCGAGGAGATGCTAAGGTGGCGAGGCAATGCTACGTAACTGCCGTCAACACCATCTCATGGATGGCGGATGCCGAAAAGATGGATGAAGAGATGGAGAGGCCGGAGGGGCCAGGAGAGGAAGGGGAGAAGGAAGGAGAAGGGGGAGAGGGCGCTGCCCGAAAGGAAGTGTTGGAGGTCGCTCGTGAGGAGCAGGAGGTTGAAGTGTTGGAGGTCGCTCGCGAGGAGCAGGAGGTCGAGCCGATGAAGGCGGAAAGAGCTGCAGGGGAGAAGGCCCGGGAGGAGGGGCGAGAAGCGAAGGGCCAGTGGGACGAGCCAGCCCGGCTCGAGCCAGCAGAAGAGGTGATAGAGATGGAGGTTACCACCCAGGCAGGAAGGGTGGAGAAGGTGCGGATCAGCGGGGGCCTCGGCCCGGGGGACCAGAAAAGGATGTTGGAGTGCATCCAAAAGAACATGGACATCTTCGCGTGGAGCGCAGCGGACATGCCGGGCATCGAGGCGGACGTGGCTTGCCATCGTCTCAACCTCGATCCAGAAGCCCGCCCCATCCGGCAGAAGAGAAGGGCTATAGCTGACAAGCTCGAAGGACCAATCCGCGAGGAGGTGACGAAACTCCTCGAGGCAGGTTTTGTAACAGAGATCCAGTATCCAGGCTGGGTCTCCAATGTCGTAATGGTAAAAAAGGCCGATGGCCGCTGGCGTATGTGTGTGGACTTTTCATTGTTAAATAAGGCCTGTCCTAAGGATTGTTATCCCTTGCCTCGGATCGACGCGCTGGTTGACTCAGCCGTCGGTTTTTCTGTGATGAGTTTTTTGGATGCTTTTTCAGGTTATCACCAAATAAGAATGCACCCACCAGACGTCAAAGATGTCTCGTTCATCACCAGGGAGGGATGCTACTGCTATAAAATGATGCCCTTCGGGCTGAAAAATGCAGGAGCAACCTACCAGAAGATGATGGATCGGGTATTCAAAAAGCAAAGGGGAAGGAACCTGGAGGTCTACGTGGATGACCTTATGATAAAAAGCAAGTGCGTGAGCTCCCACATCCAGGACCTCGAGGAGACCTTCGCCACCCTACGCAAGTACAAGATGCGCCTGAACCCCCTGAAGTGTGTGTTCGGGGCCAGCAAAGGGAAGTTCCTCGGGCACCTTCTCACCCCCTGGGGGGTAGAACCTAACCCGGACAAGGTTAGGGCTATCATGGAGCTGGGGTCGCCTCGGAGCGCCAAAGAGGTTCAGCGCTTGACCGGAAGACTCGCCGGGCTGAACAGGTTTCTATCCCGGGCAGGGGAAAAATGCTCTCCCTTCTTTAAGGCGCTAAGAGGCAATCAGAAGTTTGAATGGACGAGAGAATGCGAGGAAGCCTTTCAGGCCTTGAAGAGCCAACTCACCAAGGCTCCGCTACTACAAAGTCCCAAAGAAGGGGAGGTCCTACATTTATATCTCGGGGTCGGGGCGGAGGCCGTAAGCTCCGTCCTGGTTCGAGAGGAAGGAAAGAAGCAGCTACCAGTCTACTACGTAAGCAGGGTCCTGAGGGAAGCGGAGCTCAGGTACCCAATTTTAGAAAAGTTGGCTTTTGCCCTGGTCATCGCAGCCAGGAAGCTCAGGCCATACTTCCAGGCCCATTCGATCCAAGTAGTGACGGACCATCCACTCCGCCAGATCTTCGAAGGAGTGGAGCACTCAGGAAGACTCGCAAAATGGTCAATTGAGCTAAGTGAATTCAACATTACCTTTGTCCCTCGATTATCTATGAAGGCGCAGGTGGTGGCTGATTTCATGACAGATTTCGTGGCCGAGATGAAAGAAGACGGAGCCCCTCGTCACATCCCGTGGAAGCTGCTGGTGGACGGGGCTTCGGGCAAGAACTCCCTCGGAGGAGGGGTGGTGCTGGAGAGTCCCCACGGAGTGAAGATAGAACAGACGCTAGTGATACACTTCCCAATCACCAACAACCAGGCGGAGTATGAGGCTGTGATCGCCGGCCTGCGGTTGGCCCGGGAGCTCGGGGTCCATGACGTGGAGGTACTCACGGATTCCATGATAATAGCTTCTCAGATAAGGGGAGAGTTCGAAACAAGGGAGCCTGTGCTCATGAAGTATTTGGCAAAAGTCAAAGGTCTCGTGGGGACGTTCAAAACTTTCTCCATCCAGCATGTCCCACGAGAAGAGAGCACTCCGGCAGATCGGTTGGCAAAATCTGGTCCTCGAGCCGGAGGAACCCTGACGGACCTATTCCGTCCTTCGATTGAGGAAGGAGAGCTCATGGAAGTAGAACAACGGCCCTCCTGGAAGGATCCCTTCGTCACCTTCCTTGCAACGGGAAAATTTCCAAAAGAAGTTCCGGACCAGAGGCGCTTCCGGTATAAGTCTGCCTACTATGTGCTCCATGAGGGTGACTTGTATCGGAAGACCCTCTCGGGCCTCCTGGCCCGATGCATCTCGGAGGAAGAGGTCCCAAGGATCTTGGAGGAAGTCCACTCCGGCGAATGCGGCAGCCACTCGGGGAGCAGGATGTTGGAGGCAAGAGTCGTGAGGCAGGGGTACTTCTGGCCAACCCTAAGCAAAGACGCGGCAGCCTTTGCAAAGAGATGCCAGAAGTGTCAAATGTTCGCCCCGCTTCAGCTCGTGCCAGCCCAGAGGCTGAAGAGTATCACGGCGCCCTGGCCATTCGCCATATGGGGAATGGATCTGGTAGGACCCTTCCCCCAGGCTAGCGGGCAGAGGAGATTTCTCCTAGTCATGATTGACTACTTCACAAAGTGGCTGGAGGTCAAGGCGTTGGCTAAGGTCACCTCCCAGGTAATCCGCAACTTCGTATGGGGGGAGATCATTTGTCGACATGGGCTTCCGCAGGCCATAGTCACGGATAATGGACCGCAGTTCGCAAGCGAGGAATTCATCAGCTTCTGTGGCCAGCTGGGGATAGACCTTAGGTTTGCGTCCGTCCACCATCCCAGGAGCAACGGGCAGGTAGAGGCGGCGAACAAAGTCATCGTGAATTTGCTCAAGAAAAAGGTGGAAAATCTCAAAGGCAATTGGGTGGAACAGCTCCCCTCGGTCCTATGGGCTTTAAGAACCACCCCCAACACCGCCACGGGGGAGACCCCTTTCAAGCTCTCTCACGGCTGCGAGGCGGTCATCCCCATAGAGTTCGAGATTACAACACCACGGGTAAAGGTCGCCGCAAAGGGAGAGGAAGATTGGAGAGCCGAAAACGAGGAAGAGTTACGGCTCTCCCTCGACCTCATCGAAGAAGCCCGGGACCGAGCAGCCATCCATCAAGAAGAGGTCAAGCGGCGGATGGCCAAGTATTTCGATAAACACGTCAGGATCAAGCAGTTCGAGAAGGGAGATCTGGTACTCAAGAAGGTCGACGCAGCCGGGAGGTCCGCCGCGGTGGGAAAGCTTAATCCTAACTGGGAAGGCCCCTATGTTGTGGAAGAAGCACTGAAATCTGGGGGGTATCGCCTTCAGAATGTGGAGGGCCAACCCCTCAGCCACACATGGAGTGGCGACGACCTTAAACGCTTTTATCCTTAGTACCATGTAATAATGATACTCTTTTTGAATGAAAGCATTTTGTCTAAACTATGTGTATGAAAATAATGCTACAGCTCGCAGGAGAGACCCTGGATGTTCCAGAGGTTGGTCCCGAGCAGACCCGCTGTCCAGGCTCTCATCTAGCTGGCAGGTCCGAAGGCTCACTCGGTGGCAGGTTCTATGTTCCAGAGGTTGGCCCCGAGCAGACCCGCTGTCCAGGCTCTCATCTAGCTGGCAGGTCCGAAGGCTCACTCGGTGGCAGGTTCCATGTTCCAGAGGTTGGCCCCGAGCAGACCCGCTGTCCAGGCTCTCATCTAGCTGGCAGGTCCGAAGGCTCACTCGGTGGCAGGTTCTATGTTCCAGAGGTTGGCCCCGAGCAGACCCGCTGTCCAGGCTCTCATCTAGCTGGCAGGTCCGAAGGCTCACTCGGTGGCAGGTTCTATGTTCCAGAGGTTGGCCCCGAGCAGACCCGCTGTCCAGGCTCTCATCTAGCTGGCAGGTCCGAAGGCTCACTCGGTGGCGGGTTCTATGTTCCAGAGGTTGGCCCCGAGCAGACCCGCTGTCCAGGCTCTCATCTAGCTGGCAGGTCCGAAGGCTCACTCGGTGGCAGGTTCTATGTTCCAGAGGTTGGCCCCGAGCAGACCCGCTGTCCAGGCTCTCATCTAGCTGGCAGGTCCGAAGGCTCACTCGGTGGCAGGTTCTATGTTCCAGAGGTTGGCCCCGAGCAGACCCGCTGTCCAGGCTCTCATCTAGCTGGCAGGTCCGAAGGCTCACTCGGTGGCAGGTTCTATGTTCCAGAGGTTGGCCCCGAGCAGACCCGCTGTCCAGGCTCTCATCTAGCTGGCAGGTCCGAAGGCTCACTCGGTGGCAGGTTCTATGTTCCAGAGGTTGGCCCCGAGCAGACCCGCTGTCCAGGCTCTCATCTAGCTGGCAGGTCCGAAGGCTCACTCGGTGGCAGGTTCTATGTTCCAGAGGTTGGCCCCGAGCAGACCCGCTGTCCAGGCTCTCATCTAGCTGGCAGGTTGGAGGGTCCACTTGGTAGCAGGATCCAAATTCTCTAAGGTGGATCCAGGAGCATTCGCAGGGACCACCCAAGCGAATGATAATCCTACCTCTCTTCCTGACTGCCCGGGCGAAATCCCCGTCCGAGCAAATGGTGAGGGTACGCGAGTGTTTCGGGTAGCGGGAAGTCGAAGAGGGGCAACACACCTAAGTCATCTTCGAACACTCGCTGGGTGTCCGGGGCGGTTACTCTACGATCTAACGTCCTGGTAAGCCTAGCGAGACGTCACAGCGGATGATAATAAAATTTGAGATAACATAAAAATTGAGATTATGTAGAAATTGAGATGGCATAAAAATTGTAAACCATAGATATATCTTTTGGGGGCATTCGCCCAATTCATGGGTACATCAGAAAAAAGAAAAGGTAAAAACAGGAAAAAAAGGGGGGGGGGGGGAATACAGAGGGCCCCCCTCAAGGGTCACCAGACTCCTCCGAAGAATCTTCGCTCTCATCCTGGTCGGGAGCGTCTTCTCGCGGCGCGACGCCATCGTCCTCCGGGAAAGGAATCGGAATATAAAGCTCCGGGACTACTTGGCGAGTGGTGAGGCATTCGGCCTCCGGCTTCAAATACCCAGCCCGCCGCAGCACCTGCAACGAATGCTTGACGGCGCGTTGCGCATTCTCCTGAAGCAGTTGCTCCAGCTCGTGATGGGGGTAAAAGTGCCCCCCATCACCCGGGGCGAGTGTTGTCATTCCAGCTTCTCGCAGTAGCTGGGTCTCGGCCTGGGCGAGACGGACTTTCTCCTCGAGGTCGGCCACCCGCGCGCGGAGCATCCCAGCACTTGTAGCATCCTGAAAAAAATAAAGTTATCATGGTGAGGAGTATGGGACGGTTAGTGATAACCATTCACGGGAGTGAAAGTAAATGTACCTCTACAACCGGGCGGCTGGCGAGAAGAGCTTCCGCGGTCTTTAGTTTTTCCCTGAGATCGCTCGCCTCCTGGGACAGAAGAGCCCTGGTCTCCTCGACCTTGGCCAGGTTCCGCGAGACCTCAAGGCTTCGTCGAGAGGACATATGCGAGAGCTCGAGAGCGCGCAGCATAGCCCGGGCGGCTTCGTGGGCGAGAACCTGAGTCTTCTCCAAATCAAAGACCTCGGCGTCCTCCCGGCCATAAAGAGCATACGCCAGGGCATAGGCCTCGCCGCTGGCAATGTTGGTCTCCACCCAAGAGGGATGGAGAGTGGATAGCGAAACCCGGTTCGCGTTCCTGTCCCACTTCAGCAAAGGAGCCCCGGAAGGATCCACGTACCTTTCGCCGTTCGCAAAGTTGCGATGGTCCCGGGGCAACGGAGGTGGCGGCAGCGCCAATTTGTCCGGAGGAGCATTCGCGCCAGGCGCGTCGGCCCCCAGGGTTGAGGGTGGAGCACCCGCCCCAGAGGATTCGTCCAGAACCCCCTTGCCCTTCGCCGCGGGAGGACAGGGCGACTTCGAGGGAGGAGGGGAAGAAGCCTTCGCCGACTTTCGCTTCCGGCTACTAGGTTTGGAGGAGGACGGCTCCTCCCGGCAAGCATCCGCGGCGGCTTGCGCGAGAGGTAGGCAAAACCCAGGAGGGCGAGGCGGATGAACGGGAAGATTACGCACACCTGCGTGATGTTGCGAGTGGTTTAGGCGAATGGAGTAAGAATCACAACCAAAATGAATTCAAAAGTCTTGGAATCTTACCCTCGCCCTGCGGAATGAACGGGAGCGTGTTGACGTTTCGCCGGAGATAGACGAGGTCCATCCCGTACTGAAGAATGTATTGATGTAGTTTCGCCTCATGCCCCCCTAGGGTCGGGGGGCGGAAGGTCGACTCCTCCTCCTGCACCGGGGCGAGAAGGGTGTTACCTAGGCTCCCGCTGACGAAGATGAAGCGGCGAACCCATTCGTGGTTCTTGTTCGGGAGCCCGTAGTGTTTGAGAGGGCTTAAACCCGAGAAGAAGGAGATGCCGCCGGAGCAGCGGAAGGTGTAGAGTTTGCGGAAGACAGGCAGCGAGAACTCGATCCCTTCTTCTCGCAAGTAGCTCGCGTACCCGACCAGCATGGCTATGGAGTTGGGGTTGAGCTGGGCGGGCACGACCCCATAGTACCTGAAAGTCTGGCGCAACTCCGGCCAGATGGGGAGGCGAAAGCCCACCTCGAAGTGCTCTAGCGGGATCGCCAGAGCACAAGGCGAGATAGAGTTCAGGCGCTCCTCAGGCCTGGGCTTTCGCCCCTCGAACCCCCCAGGGACGTAGTCAGCAACCGCCGTCAAGTAGGCTTCTTCGGAAAGGTCGCAGGAATCGAACACATGATTGACGAATGCGCTAGCACACTTGCCCCTTCCTTCGGCATCGGCACCCATCTCGCGAATGAGGGAAAGGAAAGGAGCAGCAAAGAAGGGAGAGGTGCGAATGCTAGGAGCAAGGAAAGAGAGGGAGCGAATGGTGATGTATTTATTACGGTAGTTGAGGGGCCTATTTATAGAGGCGTTAAACGGCGTTTGGGCTTTCGAGGCAACGGGGGGTGCGGATAGCAGTCTGCGGCAGTCCGGCGCCTCGAAACCCGGTCCAAGTCTCTCTCGCCCATTAATGGCGAGTGACCTATAACTATTCGCTCAACGGCTTTGCGAAAAGGGTTAGGTAAGCATTCGCAAAGCATATCATTCGGCAGTACCAAGGCAGGTTATGAAAGAAGCAAAAATGGTTAGGTAAGCATTCGCAAAGCATATCATTCGGCGACAATCAGACAGGCTGAGGAAAGTAAATAGCGATAAATAGAGCATTCTCAGAATCATAATATACAAAGTTATTACAGACAAATATTAATGTTCGACACTCGCGGCGAGGCGGGTAGGGAAAGAAAGAGATTATGGCGTCTGGGTCAGTACTCCACCCAAACCCATCGACCTCGCTTTCGCGACCCTGCTTCTGGGGGCATTCGCTGACGGTAGTATGTCATCATGTTGGTGATCTCGTGGGAAGCCAGTTGGAGCTGGTCCCGGGCTCTCGCCGCGTGCCTTTCAGGCGACAGCTCCCCACCTTCGCCCCCCAGTCGCTCCACTGTCGCGAGAAGCCGCGAGTAGTCCCTCCGGAGTTCCTTCAGCTCGCGCTTGATCTCCAGCTTCTCCTCATCCACCTGGCCGGCAGCATTTCGCTGAAGATATATAAGTTTCCCAAAGATCTCCGTGATTCGCTCCTTCAGGGTCACGTGGTCAGATGAGTCACCCAAGAAGTCGGCGAGATCACCTGGGGAGGGAAGGGGCGAGAGCACCCCGTCTTCCCCCTCATAGTAGGACTCAGGGGGGGAGACCTCCCGATACCCTACGAGATTATAAAAGGATCAATACGATGAAGTTAGATAATGCGGCGAGGACAAGATAGAAGCCTCACCTGGGGCAGGTACCCTGTGGCCTGAGGGGCGAGAAGTATGGGGGTGTACTTCGGGCAAACCGGCGAAAGGGGGGAAAACCTTCCCTTTTCCGGGGCGGAAAGGCGGGGGAGGAGGAGCCTGATCATCCGCCGGAGGATTCGCGTTATCTTCAGCACGGAGGTGCTGACCCGGCTCCCGCTCGGGGTAGATCCTCCGTTCATTCGCTGTAACAGAAGGGTTCCGCTGGGTTGGGGAAGGTGGAAGAATAGTGTCCCGTAGCGAGACGTCTGGGTTGAGGGCTGCAAAAAGTTGAGGGTCAGAAACAAGCCGTCTCAAAGGTAAATCGGAAGGGTTCCAAAACTCACTGGACTGAAGTACGGTCTCGCCCGGAGGAGGGAGATGAGCCAGGTCCGGGTTAGGGGGAGGAGCCAGGGCCAGATCTGGAGGAGGTCCCTCAGACTCGGGGGGTGGCGCCGCGACACTATTCAAGACGACCGCGTGGCCGTCCTCTGGCACCGAGGTTCCCTGCGAGTGGTCAAAACAACTTTGGAGTAAGGGTCCGAACTAAAAGGTAAGGTGGGAGGAATTCCCATACCTGGGTCCCGAGGTCAACAGGAGTACGCGCCGGAGATTCGGACACGGCCTCGCCTTTCTGACGATTCAACCGAATCGTCTTGGCTCGCCGCGAGACGTACGGGACGCTTGGGTCTCGCTTGGATGTCAGCCAGGGAGCGAATCTGGCAGTTTTCGGGGCGGTTGCAACCTGGGCCGCGGCCAGGCGCTCGATCATCTCTTGCGAAAGGGGTTTCGCGGAAGGCTTATGAGAAGACATTGGAAGTGGCGAAAGGTCAAGAGAGAGAAGAAATCCAGAGCCGAAATGGGTAAGTGGTCCAGAAAGAACCGGACACGGGATGTATATATATATAGGATAACGGTGGGACCCACGGAATCTTGCGGGGCCCACTCAACAAGCACTCACCAAATAAGGGATTGGACTGTTCTTTCCGAGTGGGCGAGCCACTCGCAAAGAGCGGGGATTGTGTACAACCCGTATTTGGCGAGTGGGTCCCTCGAGTCAGTTGATGGGACAGGGGTCATCCAGACCATTCGCCCGTACCAAGATAGGAAAAAGGATCTCCAGATTAGTGGGGGTAGGCTGCAGGCGAGAGGGAGCCTGACGAGTGGTGCCTCCACGGACCATTCGCTCAGGGGCTTGAGCATTCGCCCAGTCAAGCGGGAGCCTGACGAGTGGTGCCTCCACGGACCATTCGCTCAGGGGCTTGAGCATTCGCCCAGTCAAGCGGGAACTCGGCGAGTGGTTCCCTCACGGACCACTCGCCCAGAAGGCAGTGAGGAGGAAATGACCATAATACCCCTTGTGGTCTGCATATAGCCCTTCAGAACAGCGGAGTTAGGCTATTCGTAGACCAATTTGGGGTGCGTTTAGTAAAATTAAAAGGCGGATTCATGCTATTTGCAGACCAGCCTAAGAAAAACTATAAATAGACCCTTAAGGGCACCTTGGAGGGGATCCGATTTTGGAGCATCCTCTCCTCTAGGCTAGTTTTGGTTGGCAGCCAGTGCCCTCCAAGGTGCCCGGTTGAGCTTTGGTTTGGGAGGGGAAGCTCTCTAAGATCTTCCGGGTGTGTGGCGGGACCTCCTCGCTTCAGCCTTGGGTCTATTCCGTTTCCAGCATCCACCGTCAAGAGAGTCTAGTGAGGGAGAAATAAGCATCGGCTACACCCCCAGTGGGTCCGAACTCAAGAGACCAGTTGCTGGTTTCAACACCTGGATCTAATAAATATCATCTCAGCGGTTTGGTCTTAGTGGATCCAGACAGCTTCTCAGCGGCCCAAGGCCTTGTCTCAGCGGTTCAGCTGAGATTAATATCTTGTCTCAGCTATTCAGTTGAGACTGAGAGTTTGTCTCAACTATTTTGTTGAGACTGAGAGCTTGTCTCAGCAACTGAACTTAAACCAACTGAACTTAATTCACACAGTGAGGGATAAATAAAAGATATAAATTTTTTAATTGATTGAATCTCCATCTATCATTCCTAGCTGATTTATAAAGAAAATATGTTTCTTTTCATCCAATGGTTTGGTGAAAATATCAGCTCATTGTAAGTCAGCAGGAATAAATTATAGGCAAATTTTATTTTTATCCACATTATCTCTGATAAAGTGGTGCCTAATTTCTATGTGTTTAGTCCTACTATGGAGTACTGGATTTTAGGCTATAGATATTGCACTAGTATTGTCACAAAATATAATTGATTTATTTAGATTGATACCATAATCTAGAAGTTGATTTTGTATCCATAATATTTGTGAGCAATAACTGCCTGCAGCAATATATTCTGCTTCAGCTGTTGATGTAGACACAAATGTCTGTTTCTTACAAAACCAAGAGACAAGCCTATCATTAAGAAACTGGCCGCAAGTTCCTGATGTGCTTTTCATGTCTACTCTGCATCCAGCATAATCAGAATATGAGAATCCAGTTAATTCAAATTCTGAAGCTGTTGGATACCAGAGTCCTAGATTTGGACAACCCTTTATATATATCAAAATTCTTTTTAGTAAAATTAGGTGATATTCTTTGGGATTAACTTGGAACCTAACACAAATATAGGTAGCAAACATTATGTCTGGTCTACTAGCTGTTAAATAAAGTAATGAGCCAACAATTGCTCTATATACTTTCTGATCAACAGGTTTCCCTGATTCATCATTGTCAACAACAACATTGGAGGGCATGGTGTTTTCATAGTGGAAGCATCAGACATACCAAATCTTTTCACTAATTCCTTAGCATACTTGGATTGTGATATGAATATGCCATTTGGAGTTTGCTTCACTTAAAGACCAAGGAAGTAAGAAAACTCACCCATACTACTCATTTCAAATTTAGATTGCATTAAGTCAGAAAACCTTTTGCATAGATTTGAATCAGTAGAGCCAAAAATAATATCATATCCATAAATTTGAACTATGATGTAGGCCTAGCCTACAGCGGCGCTCGTAACGGGACAACGGCTATTCTACCCAACGTAACACGACTTGCCAACACTCTCAAGGTAAACACTGCAATCTCCTATGCAAATTATCAATGTTTATGCTAACGACGGATAGCTAACCCGCTAGAGATTGAATAGAGGCTATAGGCCAATATTCGCTCAAGCTAAATGGACCCACCCGATCCAATCGAGCTATGCGTTGTACCAAAAGAGATCCCCCAAAAATAACAATTCGAAGAATGGGTGATCTCTCCAAACAAGAAGCGGGGCACGCCAAACCCCTTCAAAAATAAAAAGAAAGGATGCAAATGCAAATCGAAATGAAGAAACCACAGAAAAATCAACGGTGATACGAAGATCACGCCACAAAGTTCCACCACTAGATCTACCAAGAAGAGAATCACACAAGTGGATAGTCGTAACGCTTGAGTTTAGATTGGCCTCAAGCACACGAAAGCCCGTTTGTTCTCCCACAAATCCGCCGGAGTTGTCGTCGCCGTAGTGGGGTTTGAACGTCGTCTTCGCTGTCATGCCATTACCGGTTCCACGTAGACCACTGTTGGCACTTTGGGAGGGGAGGACGAACTCGGAGGGGAGTAGGGGAGGAAGGAGAGGGGCGGCTGCTCCCAGGAAATCGCGAGAGAGAGAGATGGTGGGAGCGGGCTCCAGGCGGCGAGAGAGAGGGGCGACGACAGGGAATTGGGAGAGGAGAGAGGAGGAGAGGCTGCGGCTCTTTTGGGGGTGCTGAACCAGCGAAGGGGAAGAGAGGGGAGGGGCGGCCACGGGAGGGAGAGAGTTCAGGGGATTAGCTTAGGGTTTCAATTCTTAATATCATCAATAGTTCTCATTCTCCAGTAACATATGGCCTTATATAGGGCCTTACAACAAGGAGGGCTATATGCAGCCCAAAATTAAAAACCAAATAAATTTGGCTAAATGCAGGCCAAATCAAAATGTCAAATCTAAATGTTCATGCATGAAACTAAAAATACTAAAGTCCCAATCATTAATACATGATAAAAATAAACTAATAATTATAATCAAATTATTATAACTATTAGTTTTCAAGCCGGCGGCACGGGCGAAGGTTGTAGCGGCGATGGCGTGAATCCTTGGATGGAAAACTGCCGTCGTCACCATCTTCATGTTGAGGGCCGTCATCGCCATCAATCCTCCCCCGCTCAAAAGTACTCATCACCGATGAGTCGCCTCGAACGTTGCGGCGGAGGAGAGTATCATCCAACAGAGCCACCTCCGACTCCTGAAGCCACGAGTCATCAGAGGCCGGTCGATCACGCCAGCGAATCAAGTAGCGTTGACTATCACCACTGGGAGAGGGGAGCACTTCGTCTCGGAGAATCCTGTCAGGCACAAAAGTGGTACGGGGAAATCTGGGAAAAGCGTTAGGCAAATCAGAAGAACAAATCCCAACATCAAACGACGTACCTCCGGTGGGGACCGTGGAAGAAGACGAACTAGGCTCCATCTCACCCCCCAACCCATTAGAACATGGTGTGGAATTAAACGGGCAGACTGATAAATCATGCGGTGGAGACTTAAACGGTGTTAAATCCGACACGTTGAAAACAGGGGAGATTCCCCAATCAGCAGGTAGCTCCAATAGAATAGCATTATCTCCTAATCTTTTTATAATATGATACGGGCCCGCTCGCCTATTAGCCAACTTCTTTATGGCTCCCGAAGGCATCCGTGTTCAGGGACAAGACGAACCATAACCAAATCACCCACTTTCAAAGGGGATTCTCTCCGATGGGTGTTAGTGTGCAATTGGTAAGAGGCGTATTGAGTAGCGAGCGTATCCTTAACATGCTTATGCAATTCGTGAATATGAGAGGCAAAATCCTGTGCAAATTGACTCAACTTGTAGGATGGAGGTAACGGAACTAAGTCAAGTGGCACCGACACTTTGTATCCATGCACAATCTCTTTTGGAGATAAACCGGTGGACCGATTTTTAGAGTTATTATAAGCTAATTGAGCGTGGGGAAGTATGAGATCCCACGTTCCCTTATGGTCACCAACGAGACAACGTAAAAGACTACCCAAACTCCGATTCACTACCTCAGTTTGCCCATCCGTCTGTGGATGGTAGGCGGATGAAAACATGAGCTTCGTGCCCATGATCCGCCAAAGGGTTTTCTAGAAATAACTAGTGAACTTGACATCCCGATCAGTGACTATTGACTTAGGAACGCCCCGGTGCCCCACTACTTCCTTAAAAAATAACTTAGCAACGTGGGAAGCGTCATCGGTCTTATTACCCGGAATAAAATAGGCCATTTTGGAAAACCGATCAACGACCACAAGAATGGAGTCATTGCGACGGAAGGTAACCGGAAGATCGAGAACAAAATCCATACTAATATCCTCCCATGGGACGGAGGGAATCGGAAGGAGGGTATAAATCCCCGTATTCGTTTTACTACCCTTAGCCAATTGGCACGTTCGGCAACTACTTACGACTTTATGCACCGTGGACTTATGACCCGGCCAATAGAACTTGTCCTCCACTAATGTAATGGACTTGTCACGCCCAAAATGACCGCCTAGACCATCACTATGGAACTCCCACACTATGAAATTACGAAGAGATGAACGTGGGATACAAAGTTTGGCATGCCAAAATAGGTAGCCGTCACGAATATAATACGCAGAAATGGTCGTGGGCGCATCCCCTTGCGCGGAAAGATAGAGCTCTTTAAAATCCGGACAATTGACATACTCATCCTTAATGCGGTCAAATCCAATGACTTTTACTTCCAACGTGGTCAATAACAAAGAGACGCGACTAAGGGCGTCCGCCACCCGGTTGAGGGTTCCCTTAATATGTTTTAATAAAGGAGTACTTCTGAAGATAGGAGACCCACTTGGCGTGTCGGGGGCTGACTTTGCTTTGGGAATTGACAAACCGTAAGGCCTCATGATCGGATTGGATGACGAACTCCTTCGGGAGAAGGTAGTGCCGCCAATGTTGGAGACAACGTATCACGACATAAAATTCGCGGTCATAATTTGAATAATTTAATTTAGGACCCGCCAATTTCTCACTAAAGTAACCAACGGGATGGCCCTCCTGACTTAAGACGCCTCCAATCCCGACTCCCGACGCGTCAAATGATAACTCAAAGACTTTATTAAAATTGGGGAACCACAATAGGGGCGCTTCCGACATCCTATCTTTAATCGTTTGGAAAGCTTGGGCGGCCGACTTTGTCCAAGTAAAATCGCCTTTTTTCATGCACTCGGTGATGGGTGTCATGATGCTGCTAAAATTACGAATAAAACGGCGATAAAAGGTAGCTAGACCGTGGAAGCTCCTAACGTCCCTAATGTTGGTTGGTTCCGGCCAATCGCGAATGGCTTGGACCTTTATGGGGTCCACCAAAATGCCTTTCGAACTCACAATGTACCCCAGGAACTCTGCCGACATAACATAGAAGGTGCATTTTTTTATGTTAACGAATATCCTCTCTACACGTAACGTCTCTAGAATAGTCCTCAAATGCGCTTCATGATCACTAGTTGACGTGTTAAAGATGAGGATGTCATCGAAATAAACCACTATAAATTTGCCCATGTATGGTTGGAAAACGTGAGTCATCATCCGAGAAAATGTGATGGGGGCATTGGACAACCCAAAGGGCATCACTAACCACTCGTAAATCCCTTCCTTAGATTTAAATGTCATTTTCCACTCGTCACCTTCCCGAATTCTAATCTGATGGTAGCCACTCCTAAGATCCAACTTGGAAAAGATCGTGGCTCCAGCTAACATGTCCAACAAGTCGTCCAATCGCGGGATAGGAAACCGGTATTTAATTGTAATTTTATTAATGGCTCGACTATCAACGCACATCCTCCATGAGCCGTCTTTCTTAGGCGCGAGCAAAGCCGGCACGGCACACGGGATCTTGCTATGGCGGATAAATCCCCTTTTTAACAAATCTGAAATTTGTTTTTGTAGTTCCAAGTGGGCAGACGGATTTAAGCGATAGTGGGGTAGGTTGGGTAAAGAAGAGCCCGGGACGAAGTCTATCGCATGTTGGATGTCTCGCAATGGGGGTAGCGTAGGAGGTAACTCCTCCGGATAGACATCCTGAAACTCTTCTAACATGTGTCGTAACACGGGGGGTAAGTTCTCAAACAACGGTGCGTCCTCCTTAACCTGAAGGCAAAATAAGGCATAAAGGACACCATCCAAGAAGGATTGGCGGGCGAACTCCTTTTTGCCAAGTAAACTTAAGGTCTTCTTCTCTACGGGCACAATTGTGTCCTTCGAGGCGCTAGAGGGGTCCTTAGGTGGGGACGGTTTCAAAGTAACGGTCTTTCCCGTAAACTTGAACTTGTAAGTATTGGCTCGCCTAAAGTGGGTTACGTCATGGTCATAAAGCCACGGGCGACCAAGCAACACGTGACATGCATCCATGGGGATGACGTCGCACCAAACCCTTTCCGAATAGGCTTTGATGGTGAGCGGTACCAAACAACGACGAGTAACCGGAAGGGATGTTTTGTTAACCCATGCCACCTTATATGGGTGAGGGTGCGGTTCAGTGGCCAGTTTCATCCGGACTACCGCATTCTCCGAAATGACATTCATACAGCTTCCGCTATCAATGATGAGCTTGCACCACTTCTCTCCGCTCTTAAAATTTAATGAAAATATGTTCGTCCTATTCCAATCGCCGGCCGTACGCGGGGTGGCTAAAATACATCGCATGACCATCATGTTAGCATCATCATCAATGTCACTCGGCACTCCTTCCGATTCGGACTCATTACCGGCCTCATATTCGAGCTCGGTTGAGTCATCCTCAGCTCCCATCAAAGCTAGGGGCTTGGCCTTAGTAGGGCATTCACTAGCGTAGTGCCCTTGAACCCCACAACTAAAACAAGAAGCGTTCACTTTGCTAATCCGACCCACGGGAATGCGCTCACCGGATGGGTTACGCGTATTCCTAGCGGTGATAACGACGGAGTTCGAATCGGTGGATCGAAACTTCCCCTTATTCTTCGTGACAAGTGGAGGGGCTCCTAAGATGGACTTCCCCCTTTGGAACGAACGCGATTTGGACTTGTGGGCCATGTGTTTTTCGATGTCCAACGCGGCGTTATAGGTGGTGTTCAGGTCAGTGTGCCCATAACGGAAGAGCTTGCCCTGTATTTCGGGGCTGAGTCCCTAACGAAACCAAGAGAGGGTAACCTCTGGCATTTCCCTAACATCACAACGAACCATCATCTCCTTCAGGAGACCCATATATTCTGCGACTGAACGTGTACCTTGCCTAAGGGAGGACAAATCATCAAACATTTGGGTGCGATGATAGGTCGGGACGTACTGATCAGTCAGCAAGGCCTTCATTCCAACCCAACCGATGGGAGGTAACCCTTCCCCCGCACCTAGACGCCTTTCCTCATTCAGCCAAAAAGACTTGGCTCTACCTAACAGTTTCATGCGCGCTACCCGCACCTTATCCCCGTCGGTCAAGTTTTGCCACTGGAAGTAGCACTCGATTTCTGTGATCCAATCCAAGAAAACCTGCGGGTCGCCCAATCCATCATATGATGGTGGTTTGATCAGGACGGCTTTAGTAATGTCAAACCCGTTCGGAGCCCGCGGGGCACGTTCAACGTTATTAATTCCCTCGCCCCGTGGTTGGGCTGCCGGATTCGGAGGTGCCTGATCCGGAACGTTGTGATTGGGGAAAAGTCCATCACCCCGATGTCGGGCTGCAGGATTTTGAGCGGCCGTGATGGCAACTCTCATTTCATGAAGCATTTCCCGAATGTCCGTCAACTGATCGGTAAACTCCTGGCGGAGTTCATCAATCGGTGTTGGACCACCACCGGTATCCGGCTCGTCCATCATATGGGAGGAGGACGAAGGATACTCCGTGCCAAATCTTGTACGCATGCAACTAGAACCTAAAACACCCCTAATCAGAAAATTTTATGAAAGACGCCGAGGTTTCCGCCTAATAACTAGGATGGAAAGATAATTTTTTTTATTTTGACAACGCTAACGTGGGACGGAGGCGAGTGCCGACGACAAGAGACCTACAGGAAAGTGTCATTTAAGAAATCGACGCTAACTATCTCTGATACCAAATTGATGTAGGCCTAGCCTACAGCGGCGCTCGCAACGGGACAACGGCTATTCTACCCAACGTAACACGACTTGCCCAACACTCTCAAGGTAAACGATGCAATCTTTTATGCCAACGACGGATAGCTAACCCGCTAGAGATTGAATAGAGGCTATAGGCCAATATTCGCTCAAGCTAAATGGACCCACCCGATCCGATCGAGCTATGCGTTGTACCAAAAGAGATCCCCCGAAAATAACGATTCGAAGAATGGGTGATCTCTCCCAACAAGAAGCGGGGCGCGCCAAACCCCTTCGAAAATAAAAAGAAAGGATGCAAATGCAAATCGAAATGAAGAAACCACAGAAAAATCAACTGTGATACGAAGATCACGCCACAAAGTTCCACCACTAGATCTACCAAGAAGAGAATCACACAAGTGGATAGTCGTTACCCCGCATGAGTTTGGATTGGCCTCAAGCACACGAAAGCTTGTTCATTCTCCCACAAATCCGTCAGAGTAGTCGTCGCCGTAGTGGGGTTTGAACGCCATCTTCGCTGTCACGCCGTTACCGGTTCCACGTAGACCACCGTTGGCACTTTGGGAGGGGAGGCCAAACTCGGATGGGAGTAGGGGAGGAAGGAGAGGGGTGGCTGCTCCCAGGAAATCGCGAGAGAGAGAGATGGCGGGAGCGGGCTCCAGGCGGCGAGAGAGAGAGGGGCGACGGGAGGGAATTGGGAGAGGAGAGAGGAGGAGAGGGTGCGACTCTTTTGGGGGCGCCGAACCAGCGAAGGGGAAGAGAGGGGAGGGGCGGCCACGAGAGGGAGAGAGTCCAGGGGATTAGCTTAGGGTTTCAATTCTTAATATCATCAATAGTTCTCATTCTCCAATAACATATGGCCTTATATAGGGCCTTACAACAAGGAGGGATATATGCAGCCCAAAATTAAAAACCAAATAGATTTGGCTAAATGCAGGCCAAATCAAAATGTCAAATCTAAATGTTCATGCATGAAACTAAAAATACTAAAGTCCCAATCATTAATACATGATAAAAATAAACTAATAATTATAATCAAATTATTATAACTATTAGTTTTCAAGCCGGCGGCGCGGGCGAAGGTTGTAGCGGCGATGGCGTGAATCCTTGGATGGAAAATTGCCTTCGTCACCATCTTCATGTTGAGGGCCGTCGTCTCCATCAAACTAGTAATGTTTGATTTTTATGTATCCTGAAAAATAGGGTTTTATCAACAATGCCTCTACAGAACTTGTTTTCCAAAAGAAAATTAGCTAAGGTCTCATACCATGCTCTGGGAGCTTGCTTGAGACCATAGAGAGCTTTATTAAGCTTAAATACATAAGAAGAGTGAGTTGGAGAGATGAAACCTGGTGGTTGTTCCACATAGACTTATTCTTTGATATCTCCATTCGGAAAAGCACTCTTCACATCCATCTGATATACCTTGAACTTCTTGAATGCAGCAAATGCAAGAAAAATCCTTATAGCTTCAAGTCTAGCTACAGAAGCAAAGGTTTGATCAAAATCAATTCCTTCTTCCTGAGAATATCCTTGGGCTACCAATCTTGCTTTATTTCTGATGATTATGCCTTGATCATCTAGCCATTTAGTGCCAATGACTGGATGACATTTTGGTCTTGGAACCAAATCCCAAACCTTATTCCTTTCAAATTGATTGAGCTCCTCTTGCATTGCAAGAATCCAGTTTGGATCTTATTCTGCATCTTTTATGGACTAAGGTTCAACTTGTGATAGGAAATAAGTGTGCATCTGATTTTGGTGTAGTTGATGCCTTGTTTGAACACCTGCTGAAATATCTCCAATGACTTGAGATATTGGATGATCTCTAATTGTGAGGTTGTCAACAGTTGGAGTTGGTTCAACAATAGTTTCCACTTGAGGGATATCATCAGCTGTCACTTGATTGGAATTGTCAGCAAGATCTGGATTATCTTCTTCTTCACTGTCTTCAATAATTTGAGATGATGGAAGTAGAGAATCTTCATTCTGTAGATTTAGTACATTGAGTTCTTCACATAGAACTGGAACCTGCAAAGTATTTTTGGTAGAGGTGGTGTTCCTCTCCTCATTTAACATATTAGATTCATCAAAGGATACATGCATGGACTCTTCTATCTTAAGAGTAGATTTGTTGTAAACTCTGTATGCTCTACTAGAACGAGAATATCCAAGGAATATACCTTCAACAGATTTTGCTTCAAATTTCCTGAGATACTTCTTATCATTGTTATGCACATAGCATTTATAGCCAAATATCTTAAAATAGTTAACCTTAAGCTTTTTATTCTTGAGTAATTCATATGGAGTTTTACCCTTAAGCCTATGTATCAGACTTCTGTTCAACACATAATTTGCTATGTTCACTGCCTCTGCCCAAAAAGAGAGTGGCAAGTGAGCATCAACAAGCAATGTAGTTGCTGATTCAATTAAGGTTCAATTTTTCCTTTTAGGTACCCCATTTTGTTGAGGAGTTCTAGGAGCAGAGAAACATTGCCTGATCCCTTATTTTCCACAGAATTCTCTCATTAGAAGAGATTCAAACTCAGTGCCATGATCACTTCTGATCAATGCAACTAGAGTAGAGTACTCAATCTTGATGGACCTGAGAAAGTCTGTCAGAACACTGAAGGTGTTAGACTTGTTCCTAAGAAAGAACACCCAAGTGAATCTTGAGAAGTCATCTACAATAACTAACGAATAATGCTTCCCTCCTAGACTTTGTATTGCAGTGGGTCCAAAAAGATCCAAATGTAGTAAGTACAAAATCCTAGGTGAATCACTCTTGGATAAAGATTTAAAACTACTTCTAGTTTGCTTTCCTAGTTGACACGCCCGGAGAGTCCTTCCTTCTTGTATGAACCAGAAGGCAGTCCTCTAACAAGATTGTCCATAGAAAGCTTAGATATAGTTCTAAGGTTAATGTGTCCTAGCCTTTTATGCCATAATTCATTTGTTTTACTTATAGAATTAAATAAGCAAATATCTGAGTTGGCAGAGTCAAAATTGACTAAATAAATGTTTCCATGTCTAATACCAGATAATACATTTATGTTTTTATTATTGGTAATAAGACATAAGGAATTATTAAAAGTTACCTGGTAACCTTCATCACATAACTGGCATATGTTGATGAGGTTGTGCTTCAGACCCTTGACATAAGCTACCTCTTTGAAGGTGACTGCTCCAACTTTGATTTGACCATAACCTTTGGTTTGTCCACAGTTGGAGTCTCCAAAGATCACTTTGGGTCCAAGCCTTGCCTTGTAGTTACTTAGGTTGGCCTTGTTTCCTGTCATGTGCTTAGAGCACCCACTATCCAAGTACCACTATTCTTTTATGCTTGGATAGCTCTGTACCTGCAAAACAGAAAACATCCTAGTTGTTTTTGACCCAGACTACCTTGGGTCCTTTTTTCTTTCCACAAAAATCTGAAATATAAGATATCTCAGGTTGGTCCTTATAACCTTGTGGATGATATCTCCTTGGAGGAATTATCCACTCAGTAAAAGGATTTTTTGTATATTGAGAATAAGAGTTCCTCAGATTCTCTGTATATTTTCCGTTCGACGAATTTGGGTGAATTCGTCGATCGTCGTTCGATGAATTGAGGTTATTTCGTCGGGTGCCGTTCGAATAATAACTATGCTGAAAATATGTCTTCAGAGTTCGTCGATCTCCGTTCGACAAATTCGTGTGATTTTTTCGATCTCCGTTCGACGAATTCTGTTGAATTCTTTTATTCTGAATATTCTTGCTTGAAACATTCTTACTAACATCTACTACCTCTTTGTTCTTAGCAGAAATGAATTTTACTGGTGAAGAGAGAATGTTTTTCTTAATAAGATGTGGCTCACTTGATGATGCACCAAAGCCCAGTTTGCCACTAAGTCTGGCATTCACTGTGCTTGTGATGTCCATCAGTTTGATACTTCTCCCATTGAGGGATTCTTCAAACTTCTTCGCTTCAGACAACTTGTTCTCAATGAGAACAATGTGTTCTCTAGAGGCAGCCAATTCTTTCTTAAGATTGACATTTTCTTCACTTTGTTGGTTCATTTCAGCCAATTTATTTCAGAGAAATTATCTCTTTCTCAGATTTGATTAAATCTAAACAAAGAGTTTTGAAATCATTTGAATTAAAATCAAAGGTGGATATTACCTGATCACAGTCAGTGTCAAATTCTGATTCTTTAGAATTGTTTGTTGATGCATTGATTGCCATCATTAAGAAACTTCTTTCAACTGCATCATCTTCATCATCACTAGAGCTGGATGATGATGCATGATCTGAATCATTGCATGAGTCATAAATAGCCATCAAGCATTGATCCTTGTCATTTGATTCATTCTCATCTTCAGATGAGCTGGATGAAGACTTTGACTCTTCTGCAGAACCTTCAACCATGTTGTTGAGGGAGGTCCAGATTTCCCTGGCTGAGGTGCATTCCACAACCTTTTGAAATATGTCATTTGACATTGTCTGTGCCAATATATTCATTGCTTTGGCATCAACACTTCTCTACTTCTTTTAAGCTTCTGTCCACACAGGAGGTGGAACATCATTATTTGTTATTGTTGTTGTTGTTTCAACACTTGTTGTTGCTGTAGAAGTAGGAGGTCCTGTCAAAATAATATTGAAAATATCTTCGTCAATAGAATTCATATACAATTTGATCCTTGCCTTCCATAGTAGAACTTATTTAGATTGCACATAGGAGGTCTTGTGCTCGAGTGTTCTTTGTTCTGTGCCATGGATTTTTAGCAAAAGAAAACTCTAGAAAAAATTAAGATCTAATTGATATTTGGATTCAGGTGTTAGCCTGTAAAGAATCAACCAACCTCTGATACAAATTGAAAGTTTTGATATCAGTTGAAACCTCTGATACCAATTGAAAGTGAGGTTAGATCTTAAAGTCACTCTAGGGGGGGGGGGGGGTAAATAGAGTATTAAAAAGTTATTCACTTATTTTTATAGCCGAGTTAAAATAGTGATATTTATATGTGTACAGAGTGAGTTATAAAAAAAATAAGAACAAAGCACAGCACAGTTCAGAAAAATAAACAAGAACACAGATGACACAAGGATTTATTGTAGTTCCTCAATAAACCTGGGTACATCTACTCTTCTACCACCCTTGGTAGGATTCCACTAGGTTTTTGATCAGGTGCCCTATCACCAATGGATTTTTGATCAGGTGTCCAAACACTAATGAGCTTTTGATCAGGTGCTCAAACCAACCACAGGTTTTTGATCAGGTGCCCTGCCACCAAGGGGTTAACTTTTGAAGAGAGTTAGAACCATGTACAAGATGGGATAAAGAGGGTTATGAAGTTCTTCTCTGTCAATAATCTGAGAGAAGACTAGTGGATTTGTTGTTATAAAGCTCCCCCTGTCTGATAGAAATGGTTGACAGTTGAGGATGGAGCTTTCACTTGAATGAAACAAATCTTCCTGATAGCTGATGAATCTGAGAGACAATGTTTCTCAGATTTTTTGTTGCTCTTGAAGATTTGAACTAGCAGCAGAATACTGAGAGAATGATCTTGTGTTGTTCTCAGAGAATGAAAGGGTGCTGCTTGAGGAAGATGAAGATCTGAATGCTTTTTCTTTTTCTTCCTGTATATCTTTTTTTCGACAGTTTCTTTCTCTCTTTGTTCGTATATGCTGTCCTGCTATAATACGTCTTCTTTATTTAACCTTAGAGAAAATCTCTGACAGATTTGAAATTCAAATCTTTTAATTTAAGGAATAAAATATTCTGAATAGAGATTCTTGGAACTGCAATCTGATTCAGCAAATAAACTTTAACTCTTTTCCTTTTCCATGAAAGTGTCCTTTTCCAATATATATCAACGGCTATTTTCTCGAGAGAAGAGAAATAGAAAGGAAATAAGTAACGGAACAAATCTTTTACTAATCTGGAAATGAATAGATCCAAATAAAAGAATAGATTCGTTGCTGAAAGTCGATTTGAGTTCAGAGAATAGAATAAAACTGATCTGTCTGAAATTAACAAGCTGAAGAGAAACTTTCGTCGACCTGAGAACTGAGTTCGTCGAACAGAATGTTGGATTTTTTCGAATTGAACATCTGTTGCTGATTCGTCGAACGCATACTAGAATTCATTGAGCTCAAGTTGGAGTTCGTCGAACATAGAGAATAAATCTGAATCTGGCTGGAAGAATTGAATTCGTCGAGCTGAGAATGAATTTCATCAATCTGAACATCTTGATACTTATTCTTCGACCACAAAGCTGAGTTCGTCGAACGCGGAGACTTGGCAAGTTCGTCGAACGCTGAGACTTGGCAAGTTCGTCGAACGTTGAGATTTGGCAAGTTCGTCGAACGCTGAGACTTGGCAAGTTTGTCGAACTGGAGCAAGACGTTCGTCGAACGCAGAATGCATTTCGTCGAACGCAGTTTGGAGTTCGTCGAACGCAGAAACTTGATCTTTTCCTAAGTTCTAACAGCCTAAAACCTTGACCCTTAGACTATACATTGAGGTCAACTTAGTCCTAGTCAACAGATAGTGATCCTAGCCCAAATCAGTAATAGGGTTATTCCAACAGAATATCATACTTTAGAATCTTTGGTTGCAAATGCTACATTTTAAACAATAGAAAATCTCATTTGACAAAGTTTGTAGAAAAATGCAATGTAGGGGTTCTTGTAGGATATAGCTCATATAGTAGAGCTTATAGAGCATACAACAAGAAAACTCATATTGTAGAAGAGTCTATGCATGTAGTGTTTGAAGAGACCAGCCTACTTTATAAGGGTTGGTCTAGTTCTTCTATTTTTGAGAGGAAATGAACAGAAATTGTATGAGATATCTATCCAAGACATTCCCAGCAGCAGCAAAGCCTATATAGATGCTGCTATTCTTGAAGATGAAGAAGTGCACGCTGCTGAAGACTCTGCTGTTCTAGAAGACGACTTACAGATTGTTGTCAGGATGCCTACAATAACAAGACACTTGAGAGATCATCTAAGAGAACAGATAATTGGAGCTGAGAATAAAGGTGTGATCACAAGTTGTAGGTCTCACAATGAAGCTTTATTCCTGTGCTTCTTGTCATAGTTGGAGCCCAAGGAGTTTGAAGAGGCCAATCAAGATACTTTCTGGATTCAAGACATGCAAGAAGAGCTTCTTCAATTCAAGAGATGCAAAGTCTGGAAGTTGGTGCCAAAACCTCAAGGACACAACATCATTGGCACCAAATGGATATACAGAAACAAGTGGGATGAGAATTGAATCATCATCAAGAAAAAGGCAAGATTAGAAGCCAAGGGCTATAGGAATGAAGGGGGTATATACTTGTTGGAACATGACTTTCCACATCCCTTTAATTTGAGAATAACAAATCCTTCTTGTATTTAATCTTGTTTACCATTGTGTTTTTAGCATGCAGGTTTGGACAGATATTACACCAGGTTGCTGCAATACTGGTCTGGCACTATCCACAAGCAGAAGGATTAAAAGATGTCTAACAATAGGTGTTAAGTCTCAACGTTGGGCGTTAGCGATCGACGGGATGGTCTGTCGATCGATGGGATGGGCTGTCGATAGACGGGATGGCTTGCCGACTGAATAAAAAGAAAAAGATGCACAACGCCAGGCGTTAGGAATTAAAGTCGGCGTTAACGATCGACGATTATGGCAAGGAGGAATGCAGCCATGATTGAAGGAACAATTTAAGAATGATTTGACTCAACGCCCGACGTTAACTCTTAACGCCGGCGTAAACTTTTGTTCCCGCCAAGATGAAAAATGAATGGAGGGAAGCTGTCGTTATTGCTGGAGCATTCTGGGAATGATTTGACTCAATGCCCAACGTTACAGTCAACTCCATCGTTAAGGTTGCCTAAAATGAAAGTTTCCAAAGATGCCGAATCTCTTTCCTGTTTTGAAGATCCGAGCCATCAAGTTATTTCTATACCAAGTCAACGCCCCGCGTTAACTCTTAACGTCGTCGTTAGCTTCCATTCCTATAAAAAGGTGGATTTCATCTTCTCCTATTGCTGATTACTAAGGGCCCTATTCCAGCACTTCAGAAACTCCTTGAGGGCCGTATTTTTCCAGATCATCAGCTCCCACACAAATTCAAAAGGCGGAATCGAAGGAGGCTTGGATCAACATGCTAACTCAACGTAAAGAACACACGCTTGGACTTCAACGATCTTCAGCGATTCTTCGGCATCTCCTTCAGATTACCTCATATGGAGTTTTATATTTGTCTTTTGTATTTGTCTTTTATTTTTATCTTTGTAATCGGTTTAGAAATTCTCCTAATGTTCGCGACTAGGTCTGGGTAGGACTTAGGGAGTAACTCACCTCGTGTTGGCGACTAGGTCTAAGGAGTAGATCTAGGGGTGCTCGAGGCCTTTCTGGGGATAGGAAGGCTAGAGCGGCTTGAGGCCGTATCTGGGGAGAGATCGGCTAAAGCCAACCAGTTCGTGGGGATACGAGTCGGTATAGAAAATGAAAAGAATATTTCATATTTCGCCTTCGATTTCTAGCGTCATAGAAATCAGATTTTGTAATCAATTTTATAAATGATAATCATGTCTCTTCTTGTTTAATAAAATTGATTTCATTTCTAATTTCATTATCTCTTTACTTTTGATTTAACTTACTTCTACCAAAATATCAAAAGTTTTCTATAAAAGTTTAAAGTTTTCTAAAACCCTTATTCACCCCCCTAAGGGCGCCTCAAGATCCAACAAGTGGTATCAGAGCCAGGTTATTCCAAATCGGCTTAACAACCGGGAATAATGACATCTCCTGATCATGATCTCGCTTCTACTAGTGGGGAAAATTTAATATAAATGAAAAAGTATTATCACCACCTTTATTTATGGGCAAAAATTATAAAGGGTGGAAAATATTAATGAAAAATTTTCTTAAAGCTTTAGATGAAGAAGTTTGGAATATTACTATTGAAAAGCCACATAGCGTGCTAACTAGATACAAAATTATTTTAAATGCAAAATTTATAAATAGTCTATTTTGTGCGTTAGATGAAAATATTTTCAAACTTATTTATAATTTGCCTACCGCTTATGAGATTTGGAATTTTCTTGAAAGAACATATGATTCTCCTTATGTAGGTATTGAACAAACACAGGAATTGGAGAGCATGGATTGCACAAATGTTCAAGAAAGCTCCTCATGGGATGGATCAATGGAGTGCACGTCTAGTGGAGGAGAAGAAGAAATCTTATCTTCGGAAGAGGAGTGTCAAAAAGATATCAAAGGAACTATATGTTCAAATCTTGCCTCATCCACAAGCGCTGTAAGGAAATCAAAATCTCTTATTGTATGTAATTTTATTTCTACATTACAATTACTTCAAACTACAAAGCGAAAAATTAAGAAATTGAAAAATGCTAATTGCAAATTGCGCTTAGAAAATAAAGGTTTAAAAGCAAAAGTTAATGAAGAATCAAATTTTGAATTATCTCGGTCTACCCATGGTTCCTTAGTTGAAAACATTACACCTTGTGTAGAATATAATGAATAAAAAGAAAAACACAAGAAACTTGAAAAGGAGTTTATTTTTTGTAAAAGAACAAAATGAAAGATTATGTTTAGAAAATTTATCTTTGAAAAATGATTAAGCTAAGTGTAAAGGCTATAAAATTGAAATTAAAGAGATGGATGAAACATTTGAAGAATATAGAAAAAAACTATCAAAATCATATTGATTCAATTATTTCCACTCTTAAAAATAGCACAATCGCTTATAATAAAGCTAGACATAATTTAATAATTAAGAATAATGAATTAAAAACTAAAATCAACTTGCTTAAGGAAATCATAAAGAAAAATTCTCAAAACATACATTCTCAATATAATGCAAAATCCAAAAGCAAGTTGAATATGATTTCTCAAAGGTTGAATAAGTCAAACAATGGAAATAAAAAACTTCAAAAGATTGAAAATGAAATTCCAAAATACAATCATCATTATCATTTACAACATAAATCTTCTCTCAACATAAAATTAAATGTTCACTAATTTCCTATAAAAAATACTTTCAATAATCATTACAATTATAATCTTAAAGATAAAGATAATCATAATGGAAATTTGATGCATACAAATAATGTTAAACCAAGGTTTGAATGGAGACCCAAAGTTAAAGATGAAACACAAACTCCACTCAAAAGGGCTCATTCATCTCCATCTCCCCAAAAGAAAACACGATGTATTTGGGTACCCAAAGGAACCATCCCACTTGGTCCCCTTTGGATACCTAAATCTCTTATTCATTAGGTATCATACAAATGCATGAAGTAGAAATAATTAAATATGAAATATCATCAACTCTACTTCATGATATGCTTAATTTTTCTTCTTCTTTTTTTAACCATCATGCTATGGTCATTTTGTATAACAAGTGATATGACTTTCACACATTAAGCCACAAATTCATTAATGAATCAAATTGAACAAAATTGAATAAAAATCATATCATCTCTCAAGTGACCTATCTATCCTCTTTATTTTTAACCCTCTAAATCCATTACCTTTAAAAGTCTTATATCATTATTATAAATTAAATGCTAAATGCTTATATCAAGACTAATAAAATAATTGTCAAAAAGGGATTTAAAGGAAGATTATGGGGTCTTCGGCTAAATATATAAAATGCACAAGTGATTGATTACTTATTTAATATCCTTATGTCATTTGATAGCCTCTAATATATTGTAATCATAATCACGAAAAATCAGAATTGAATAATTGCAAAAATCATATGTTTTTAAACAAAAACCAAAATTAAATTTACAAAAATATGCGAGATTTTGACGCAAACTTCAAACGATCATAACTTTTGATCCGCTTGTCTGATTTTTGCCCATAATAACTTTTCGGAACGAGGATGAGAAGATCTATGCAATTGCAAACCAGCTTTGCTTGTTTGAGTTCATTTGGACCCTCAAAATTGCCTAAATTCAACTATGTTTAGAAGTTATATCAGTTTTTCTTTTTCGGTAATTTTTTTTGTGTATCTACGGATTTATGTCGCAGGCCCCTGTGTCCCCTTCCAACAAATCATATGCTTGTATTCTTTACATAACCTTGCACCTTATTACCATAAATTTTTCATTCTAGCATCATCACTTTATATAAGAAGAAATCAATGTCTATGCTAGATATACCATGTTATGCTAAAGAAAAATAGAATAATGAAAATTAAAAGTCAAGAAAATTATATATATATGTTTTTGTTTAATATTCAAAAACCAAATAGAAAATTTATAAAACCTTTCAAAAATAACCAAAAAATAGTTTCTCATTGTATTCATTATTCACCTTACAATTTTTCTCTTTAATATTTTGAAAAGGTTGAATATGAATTGTTTTATATATTTCACTTACAATAATTAATTATGAGTATCAAAATTTCTAGGTGATAAAATTAATGATCATAATTATATTATGTAATATCAAAGAACTTTTAATTCAAACATTACACATAACTACAAAAGATCCTTTTGGTTCTATCATATGATTGGTGATCATGATAATTATATGAAAAAATTATGTATTGTGGTTGCATGTATCTTACTATATCTAGATCTTAGAATCACCTTGATATCAATAACATCAAATCAAATCATCACTTAATTCTAGGTCTACAAAGTGAATTTCTATCAATTTAAAAGACATGCATTATTTTTTTGGCATAATATGAACTCATCATACTAGCATTATCAACTAATAAATATTATCATTCATGCTAGTTATAAAATAATGTCATAATGAATCCATCTTAAAGTAGAAAAATTGAAAGATAAAATAACTATGTGACTTTAAATTGTTTCCATAGGACAAAATGCTTAGGATGTCCATGATCATTCTCCCACATTATGTGCCTCACAACAGCGAGGGCGTAGGATTGTGTGCATTAGAAGACCTAACCTCTATGTCATGTCTTGTCCTTAACCGGGGAGGGTTCCAGTGGGGCCTTGCGAGGCATTGGGGGGAAAGAGTGCTAGGTTGAGCGTTCTCTAGTGTGTGCATATGGGATTAACACCCCAACCTATGGCATGTTTGCAGCTCCTCATGCCCATCCGTCACTTAGTACGGGGCTAGTGTGCAGGCATATGGTTAGGGTATTATAATCTAGGACATTCCTATATCGTATATTTTGCATGCACTCTTTATGATTATATTATTCATGCATTCTTGATTTTGATCGAACATGCTTATCTTGTGTTTGTCATATTTTATCATTTTTGAGCTCTAATGATCTTGTAAAACAAAAATATTTGAAAACCAAATAAAAATATAAAAACCATTTTTGAACAAATAAAACATGCTTAAATATCCTTCTAATCATTTCCAACTTCTCTGAAATTTCTACACTAAGAAGGTCTATATACATACTACCTATTCCAAAGAAAAAAAATTCAAAAATCTCAAAAAACAGAGTACTGTTTGGGCGTTAACTAGTTAACGCCAGGCGTTAACTAGTTAACGCCAGGCATTATCCTTTTTGACCAAATTGCAATTCTGCTTTCACTAGCATATTTCTAGTATTTTTCTATTGATTTTTCTCAGTTTATTTTGTCTAATTTCAAATTATTTTGTTATTAATTTTGTTGTTTTATTCCAAAATACAAAAAAATTCAAATATTTCAAAAAGATCAAAAATATGTTTTTGTTATTTGTTTTACTTTAACTCCTTACAAAATTATGGTTTGACTATAAAACTTCACAAGAGCAAACATTTTTGTTATTTTGTTTCCAATGGTCAAAATTGATTTTGGTATACTCACAAGGATTTTCTTCAATGTCTAATTTTAATTTCAAATTTTCTAAACATTGTTTTTGTCATGCCTTGACCTTAATCTGATTATGTGCAATGAAATGGTATATAGATAATTGTGTATGATTGTCTAGCATGCCTCTAAGTATGAGTAATGTTTTATGATAATCAATGATTCATACACTCACTATTTTGATAATCTACATGTGTTCATAATCTTAGTCTTGCATGATTGTGTATTGTAATAGTTTTAACACATTGAGTTGTATGTCTAAATTACCTACACCGTCTTTTAAACATAAATTTCTTGCACACATAGAAGTGTCACTTCAAAATTATAAATGTTTGCAACAACAAGTCAATTCAGAGACCTTTGACCCAAAATAAAAAACTGAAATAAAAAGCCAAAGATAACTCCATCAAGCACTACTCACCCTCCTGATAAGTCTTAATGAGCATTGTGAGGTTGAGCACCTTGGAAAGAATTGTAAAGTTTCTTGTGCAAACATATCCCTTTTTATCACTTACACTTGTACACCGGATCACTAAAATAAAATTTGTATACAAATGCTTATGTGATCCCCCAAGCAATACTTCGTTCCCTGATAAGTCTTAATGAGCATTGTGTGGGTGAAGCACCTTGGTTGTTGTACTTATGTTTTGTGCTTTGAAATTTTACTCTAAATATGATGTGTGAAAGTAATTATAAGATTACATTCTTAATGTTGTTGCTACTATTTCATTACATATGTCATGTGTTTTGATTATTTCACTTGTATACTTTTTCAAAACACCTTATGCACATATCATTGATTTTCATAAAGTTTCTACTCATGAGAATGTTAAATTTTTGAAGTGGAAGTGAAGTTGAGCTGGGTGGTCTGAAGATTGGAGACCGCAGAGACCGCGCGGTCTGCGCTTATTTTCTGGCCGGTTGTGTCTCAGGCGGATTGTTCTGAGCGGTCTGATCTGGGAGACCGCCTCTTCTGTCTGGGCGACTTGTACGGGTTGGTCTGGCGACTTGTCCTAAGTCGTCCACATGTTCTTGGTCTGCCTTCTTGCAGTGACCGGGCGGTCTGACGACTATTCAAGTCAGTCTGGTTTCTGAAGAAGTTCTTTGCTTTGCAATAAGACCGGGCGGTCTGCTTGTTGAGACCGCAATGACCGGGCAGTTTGGTTGTAAACCACAAGGTTTAATAAAGGAGCTTTGAGCTTTGCCGAGCTCGGGCGGTCTGCTTTGCGAGACCTCTCGCGATCTGATGGGTGGTTATTGTATCCCAGTTGTGCGGTGACGACATCCGTCTACTAGCATATAAATAGGGATGCAGGGCCCGTCATTAGTAATGCAGGGCCAGTCTCATTTTGAGGTCGCCCGGTCTGAGATATTTGTCTGACCAGTTTTTGTGTTCGCAGGTTAGCGGCTTGCAGCTCGCGGTCAGCTTGTCTCCTTCATCCAGCTTTAAAAAACCAGTCCGGGCGGACTGTGTTTAGGTGTTCGCGGTCTGTGCAGCGGACTCAGTTGATCAGGCGGTCTTAAGTGGCCATGCGGTCTTGAGTTGTAGTCTGTCACAGGTTGCAGTCTGTCACAGGTTGCAGTTCTTGTTCAGTGTTCGCGGGTTCTTCTTAGATCAAGATCGTGCGGTCTGGGCGATCAAGAAGTGCGAACTAGTTGTTTTCAGCAGAGGTATAAGCAGTGAGTTGGCGGTCTGGGGTTGCGGTCTGATAGGTGCGGTCTGTACTCTGTTCACGTGGTCTCAGCGGCTTCCGTTTGACTTGTCTGTTCGCGCGGTCTGGCGGACTCAAGTGCCAGGTTGCTATGGCTTGTTTTACACTTGTGTTTTGTGCTTCTCTCCTCCTTGATTCTTATGAATCATGTCTTGCCATGTATACCTCTCATTGTAAAGAGATAGTCAATACCATAGTACTATTCGTTCTTCTCATTGTCACTGTTGTGCTACACTTTTGAAAGGTTTTGTGAAGTGTGTTCCGCGTATTATTTCACTTCATCTCCGGGCCTCAAGTTTTTCAACATGGTATCAGAGGGAGGTTGCTGAGGTTGTGAAGCTGATAGTGCTGATACTTCTCTCGGGTTTCTCAAGTGGTTAGCAATCAATGGGATATCAATGGAAGGAGGATATGCTATAGGTCTCGGTATTGAGCTCCTTACGCAGACTAACTTTAAGAAGTGGAAGTCTTGCATGGAGAGCTATCTTCTTGGCGAGGACTTATGGGAGGTAGTTGGAGGAGAAGCAAGACAAGCTGTGGTTCCTGCTGATGGGAATGCTGAGCTCGTGAAGGCTTGGAGAAGAACGAATGCTAAGGCAGAGTTCACTCTCAAGCGGGCTATCATTCCAGAGCTATTTGATCACATCATTGGATGTGGATCAGCTGCTGAGATTTGGACAGCCTTGGATGGCTTGTTCAATAAGAAGAATGTAGCGAGGCTACAGTTCTTGGAAAATGAGTTGGCGAAAGCAACTCAAGGAGATTTGTCCATTTCAACGTTCTTCTTGAAGATGAAGAACCTTTGCGCAGAGATATCGGCTTTGGACCCAGATGATCCTATCTCAGAAGCTAAGCTGAAGAGGCACATAATCCGCAGCTTGCGGAGGGAGTATGTGGCCTTTGTTACTTCTGTTCAAGGCTGGGCCAATCAGCCTTCGTTGTTGGAACTGGAGAACTTACTTGCTTCCCAGGAAAGTTTGGCTAAGCAAATGGCTGGGATGTCAGTCTCTGGGGGAGAAGGCGAGGTTCTCTTCTCTGGCAAGAAGAAGAGATGGGACAAGAAGAAGAAGAAGTCATCTGGAGATGATGGTCCGTCTACTTCAGTAAGAGAGGAGCTACACTCCTAAGCGTGATGGGAAGAAGCAGGAAGGACCTATATGCTTCAGGTGCAATAAGGTTGGTCATTTTAAAAGGGACTGCAAGGTCAATCTTTAGCCGGGGCATGCTGCAGGGAAGGAGGAGGCTGGTTCCAATTCTGAAGGTAGTTGGGGTGGTGGAGGTGCATTCATGACGGGCACGTGTGTTCGGGCTATGACTTCCCTCAACTATCAGGACGATTGGATTGTGGACTCTGGGTGTGGTCATCACCTCACTGGGGATGAGTTGAAGTTCTCCTTGTTGCAGACATATAAACGTAATGATGTTATCATTACGGCTGGTGATATTGTTCATGCAGTTGAGAAGGAGGGTGTGGTTTCATTGAACGATGATAGAGGTACTCTTACATTGAAGAGTGTCTATCATGTTCCGGGGATGAAAAAGAATCTCTTCTCGGTGACCAATGCGGTGGATGCTGGCTATCATATTTTGTTTGGTCCAACAGAAGTGAAATTTCTCCGTAATGTTTTAGCGGTGAAAGCTGAGGTCACTCGTGTTAGAAGACGGGTGAAGGACTTGTTTGTTCTTTCAACAAGTTCTTATGTTGATAAAATGAGGGCTAACGATAGTGCTGCTATCTGGCATGAAAGGCTTGGGCATGTTGGGATGGAAAAGCTGAAAGCTATGCCGGGTAGAGGTCTGGTGAAAGGTCTGCCTAGCTTCTCATCTTTTGGGTATGGTCATGTTTGTGCAGGTTGTCAGTTTAGTAAAGGTCAGCGCTTTCCATATGACAAATCACAAAGCAGATGTAAAAGACCAATGGAGTGCATCCATGGTGATCTATTTGGACCTACCAACACTGCCAGTCTTAGAGGTAGCAGGTATATGCTAATCTTGGTTGATGACTTCACCAGATATACTTGGGTGTATTTTCTGAAGGATAAGTCAGAGGCATTCGAGAAGTTTATGGAGTTCAAGGAGCTGGTGGAAGGTCGGCTAAACCTGCGGGTGAAGAAGTTTAGAATAGATAATGGAGGGGAGTTCACCTCTAAGGAGTTCTTTAACTTTTGCAGGAAGCATGACATCCAAAGGGAGCTTTCTTGTGCTCACACTCCACAAGAGAACAAAGTTGCAGAGCAGAAGATCCGTCACTTGGCAGAGACCTACAAATGTTGGCTTCATGCCAAGAATATCCCAAAGTCTTTTTGGGCAGAGGGTATGTCTTGTGCTGCTTCTGTTATCAACCGGATTCCTCTCAGCCCAATCAACATGAAGACCCCTCATGAGTTGATGTTTAAGGAGAAGCTAAGTGTGGAACACTTTCGAGTGTTGGTTCTACCTGTTATGTGCATATTCCGGATGCCCTTCGAACGAAGCTAGATGCTAAGGCAAGGAAGCTAGTCTTCGTCGGTTATGATGACCGGAAGAAAGGGTGGAGATGCATGGATCCTGAGACACGGAGATATGTGGTCTCAAGGGATGTGGAATTCGATGAGTTGGCGTCACACCAAGGTAACTCTTCTATTGAGTTACAAGGAAGCAGGGGAGATGGTGGACCAGTGGAAGCTGCAAGAGAAGCTCTAGTGGAGTTGCTTGTTTCTCCAGGTGCTCCAGGTATTACTAGCTCAGGATTAGGTGCTTCGGGCTCTGGAAGTAGGGGAGCGAGGATCCATGTTTACCTGAGAGGAGAGCTTGTCCAGAAGTTGCAGTGGAAGAGGTGGTTCAGAGTCAAGCTCTGAGGAGGTCCAAGAGGACCATTATTCTACCTGATCGGTATACGGGCGGGAACTTGGTGAGCTTTGTCTCAAGTTTCTTCGCAGGTCCCCTGGATGAGAGAGAGCCATCTTATTATGAAAACGCCGTTGGAGTCTTGGAGTGGGAAGGATCCATGGATGAAGAGATGGCTGCTCTCAGGAAGAATGAGACTTGGGACTTGGTGCCTAAGGTTGAGGGGGTTACTTCGGTGACTTGCAAGTGGGTTTTCAAGCTGAAGAAGAAGGCTGACGGAAGTATTGAGCGGTACAAGGGTCACCTTGTAGCTCGAGGTTTCTCTCAGAAGTATGGGGAGGATTATGAAGAAACATTTAGCCCTGTTGCCAAGATGACTTCGGTCCGGGTGGTGATCGCATTGGCAGCTTGCCAAGGGTGGAAGATTTGGTAACTCGACGTGAAGAACGCTTTCTTATATGGCGAGATTGACAAGGATATCTTCATGGATCAGCCACCTAGGTATGTATCCAAATAGAACCCAAGATATGCTTGCAAGTTCAAGAAGGCTCTTTTCGGCTTGAAGCAAGTGCCTCGGGCGTGGTACGGGAAGATCGCAGAATACCTCAAGTTCTGCGGGTACTTTGCTTCTGATTCTGATTCGAGCTTATTTGTAAAGAAGACGGGGGAGCTTTAGGTCTTGGTGCTGTTGTACATTGACGATATGATCGTCATGGGGAATTCTGAGATGGAGGTAGCTAGGCTTCGTGCTGAGCTAGCTATCAGATTTGAAATGAAAGATTTGGGCGAGCTCCACCATTTCCTTGGGCTCGAAGTGGAGAGGAGAGAGAGCGGTATGCTCGTTTCCCAGAAGGGCTATGCGGATCGAATCGTGAAGAGATTCATCATGGAAGGATGGAAGAGCAGCTCTACTCCACTGGAGGTTGGAGTTCATCTTCGGCGAGATGAAGGGAAGGTTCTTACCGACCCTTTAGTGTTCTGGGCTTTGGTCGGAAGCTTGATATATTTAACGATTACGAGTCCAGATATTGCTTATGCAGTTGGCAGGGTGAGTCAGTTTATGGCAGAGCCTCGGAAGCCTCATCTTGTGGCGGCTAGGAGTATATTGAAGTATGTCAAATCCACCTTGGATTTGGGTCTCTTCTATGGGAGAGATTCCGACTTTTGCTTGCACGGGTACATGGACGCTGATTATGGTGGAGATTCGGATGATCGGAGATTGACGTCTGGATGCGTCTTTATGACGGGCTCTACAGCTATATCATGGTGCAGCAAGAAGCAGGATTCAGTGTTTGTCTCTACCACAGAAGCGGAGTACAAAGCTTCGGCTTTGGCAGCTCAGGAAGCCATCTGGCTTAGGAGGCTTGTGGAGGACATTCATAGGGAGGTGGGAGGTCCTACTCTGCTACGTGGTGACAGCGAGAGTGCTCTCAAACTAGTGAACAATCCAGTTTGTCATGCGCGTACGAAGCACATAGAGATTCATCACCATTTCATTCGTGAGAAGGTGTTGGAGGGATCTCTGATTGTGGAGCATGTGCAGAGCAAGGACAATGCTGCTGAAATCTTTACTAAGCCGCTGGCGAAGGGACCTTTTGGTCGGTTGCGAAGTTTGCTTGGGATGACTTCCACTTCCCACTTCAAGGGGGAGTGTTAAATTTTTGAAGTGGAAGTGAAGTTGAGTTGGGCGGTCTGCGCTGGTTTTCTGGTCGGTTGTGTCTCATGCGGATTGTTCTGAGCGATCTGATCTGGGAGACCGCCTCTTCTGTCCGTGCGACTTGCACGGGTTGGTCTGGCGACTTGTCCTAAGTCGGCCAGATGTTCTTGGTCTGCCTTCTTGCAGTGACCGGGCAGTCTGACGACTATTCTAGTCGGTCTGGTTTCTGAAGAAGTTCTTTGCTTTGCAATAAGACCGAGCGGTCTGCATGTTAACACCGCAATGACCGGGCGTTTTGGTTATAAACCGCAAGGTTTAATAAAGGAGCTGTGAGCTTTGCCGAGCTCGGCCGGTCTGCTTTGCGAGACCGCTCGCGATCTGATGGGCGGTTATTGTATCCCGGTTGTGCGGTGATGACATCCGTCTACTCGCCTATAAATAGGGATGTAGGGCCCGTCATTATTAACGAGAACTGTAAGAACTCAAAGTCGGCTTGATTGTGCCGGTCTCATTTTGAGGTCGCGCGGTCTGAGATATTTGTCTGACCGGTTTCTGTGTTCGCAAGTTAGCGACTTGCAGCTCGCGGTCAGCTTGTCTCCTTCATCCAGCTTTGAATAAACTAGTCCGGGCGGACTGTGTTTAGGTGTTCGCAGTCTGTGCAGTGGACTCAGTTGATCTGGCGGTCTTATGTGGCCAGGCGGTCTTGAGTTGCGGTCAGTCATAGGTTGCAGTTCTTGTTCAGTGTTTGCGGGTTCTTCTTTGATCAAGACCGTGCGGTCTGGGCGATCAAGAAGTGCGAACTGGTTGTTTTTAGCAGAGGTATAAGCAGTGAGTTGGCGGTCTGGGGTTGCAGTCTGATAGGTGCGGTCTGTACTCTGTTCGCACGGTCTCAGCGGCTTCCGTCCAACTTGTCTGTTCGTGCGGTCTGGCGGTCTCAAGTGCCAGGTCGTTGTGGCTTGTTTTACACTTGTGTTTTGTGCTTCTCTCCTCCGTGATTCTTATGAATCATGTCTCGCCATGTATACCTCGCATTGTAAAGAGATAGTCAATACCATAGTACTATTCGTTCTTCTCATTGTCACTGTTGTGCTACACTTTTGAAAGGTTTTGTGAAGTGTGTTCCGCGTATTATTTCACTTCATCTCCGGACCTCAAGTTTTTCAACTGAGAATTGGATCCTAATGCAAAATTACATAATTCTCTAAAAACTTAAGTAAAAGCACTAGATTGCAATGCATGATTTCTACAATGTTTTCTTTACTTGAAATACGAATTGGTTACATTGTAGTTATTATCTTTATGAATATGTTGATTCATGCTTGCCTATTGGTTATGAAAACTAAAATGCTCACATGTGAAGAGTCTAGATATATTGTTGAAGTGGTCAAACTATTACAAAAATATTAATGTTAATAACTTTGTTTTATATTTCCGCATTCCTATTTGATCATGTATCCTTATACCATGTGTTCTCATGCTTATTTCTACATTGTGTTTTCACTTGTGCTTTGTCACAAAATTGCATCTCTCTTAACAAGTAGTATCACTCTTAAAATAAATTTGAAAAACAAGTGATTGCATTCCTTTGGTATAATCTTTGAATGATGTTCTTTCATGCTTATCATATGTTTTTTCCGTTGTGCTACTCTCTCATTTAGCTCGATCATGACCCACTTTATGCTTACACAAAACTCTTAATACTCTCTTAGTTATGTCCTAACTTTTTTCTTCTTTATTCTAGTTTTGTTTCACTCCACCCTCTTTTGCTAATAACAAAAGGGGGAGAATAAAATGATAAATCACAAGGAATAGGATTCACTAGATTAAGGAGGATCATGAATCTAGTTTATGGGTGCATATACTAAGGGGGAGCACTTAAGTAGGGGGAGCAGAATGTTACAAGAACTATAACTCTTATTATTATCTCCATGATTGCTTTGTGTCATATATCCTTCTAAAAACAAATATCTTATATATGATTATGATTTATCTCTATTGGATTTGTTATTATCAAAAGGGGGAGATTGTTGGAACATGACTTTCCGCATCCCTTTTATTGAAACAACCCTATTACTGATTTGGGCTAGGATCACTATCTGTTTGTTAGGACTAAGTTGACCCCAATGTATAGTCAATGGGTCAAGGTTTTAGGCTGATAGAACTTAAGAAAAGACAAGGTTTCTGCGTTCAAAGAACTCCATACTGCGTTCGATGAACTCTATCTTGCGTTCGACGAACGGCATGCTCTCTGCGTTCGACGAATGGATTACACTCTGCGTTCGACTAACGTCTTACACTCTGTGTTCGACGAATGGCTTGACTCAGTCTCAGCGGTCGACGATCTTTAATCTCAGCGGCTGAGCGGTCGACGAACAGTCTCAGCGGCTCAGCGGTCGACGAAATTGTCCAGTCTCAGCGGTCGATGAAATTATTCAATCTCAGCGGTCGACGAACTCGTCTCAGCGGTCGACAAAATTATCCAGTCTCGGCGGTCGATGAAATTTGCTCAGTTTAGCAGTCGACGATTTTATTCAGCGGCTCAGCGGTCGACGAATTCCTCAGTTCGACGAACTCAACCTTCAGATCGACAAAAGTTCTTCTCAGCTCAACTAATTCAATTCTTCCAGCCAGATTCAGTTGAGGTCGACGAACTCAACATTGTGTTCGACGAAAATTCTTGAGATCGACGAAAATTCTTGAGATCGACGAAAATTCTTGAGATCGATTAATTCTTATTTCAGTTCAGAATTTCAGAAGGATTATTTTTATTTTATTCTCTGAACTCAGATCTCTCATCAGCAACGGCTCTATTCTTCCAGATAAGTAAGGATATTATATTTCCTTTTATCTATACTCCTATTTTGAAAAGAGGCCATTGACATATTCTTGGAAAAGGACACTTTCATGGAAAAGGAAAATTATTAATGGATAGAGTTCCAAGAAGATCTTTTCAGAATATTATATTCCTTAAATCAAGGGATTTGAATTTCAAATCAGCCAGAGAGTATCAAAAGAATAAGGAAGAAGATATACAGTATCACCATACACAGTTTACACAACAGCATTACAGAACATATCACAGAATAATTGTACAGGAAAAAGGAAAGGGGAAGAAGAAAGAAAAAGCTAATAGATCATCTTCATCTTCTTCAAGCAGCAATTTCATTCACTGAGAACAACATCAACATTATTCTCTCAGTTTTCTGCTGCTAGATCAGATCTTCAAAAGAGCAACAAACAATCTGAGAAACATTTTTGTCTCTCAGATTCATCAGCTATCAGCAAGATACAAGAAATCTCTTTCAAGTGAAAGCTCCATTCTCAAGCTGTCAACAAATCTTAATCAGATAGAGGAGCTTTACAACATCATCAATCCACTAGAGTCTTCTCTTAGAATATTGACAGAGAAGAACTTCATAACCCTTCTTTACCTCATCTTGTACAGGGTTCTAACTCCCTTCAAAAGTTAACCCCTTGGTGGCAGGGCACCTGAACAAAAACCTGTGGTTTGGTTAGAGCACCTGATCAAAAGCTCCTTGGTGTGTGGACACCTGAACAAAAACCCTTGGTGATAGGGCACCTGATCAAAAACCTAGTGGATCCTTCCAAGTGTGGTAGAAGAGTAGACGTACTCAGGTTTATTGGGGAACTACTATAAAATCCTTATGTCCTCTGTGTGCTGATTTGTTTTATTTAGTTTTATAACTCACTTTGCAATACACATATAAGTATCACTATTTTAATTCCGCTATAAAATTAAGTGAAAAGTTTTTAATACTCTATTCACCCCCCCCCCCCCCCCCCCCGCCCCCTCTAGAGTAAATCTAATATCTAACCTCACTTTCAATTGGTATCAAAGCATATCAATTGACTTTCAATTGGTATCAGAGAGAGGTTGATTTTTTACAGGCTAACACCTAAATCATAAAGATCAATTAGATCTTAATTTATTTTAGAGTTTTCTTTTTCTAAAAAAACTCATGGCACAAAACAAAGAATATTCCAGCACAAGACCTCCTATGTGCAATCTCAATAAGTTTGCACTATGCAAGGTAAGGATTAGATTATATATGAATGCAATAGATGAAGAAATTTATAACTCTATTCTGACAGGACCTTCAACTTCATCAACATCAACAGATGCTCAAAAATGCTGAAAAGTGCTGATGCCAAGGCTATGGACATATTAGCTCAAGCAATGTCAAATGACATTTATCAAAGAGTTGCTGATTGCACTTCAGCAAGAGACATCTGGAACTCCCTCACAAGGATGGTAGCTGAATCTTCTTCCACCTCAAGTGATGCAGATACAAAATCATCATCTAGTTCAAGTGAAGAAGAAGAAGAACAAAAAGCTATAATATTCTGCATGATGGCCATAAATGGCTCAAACCACAACTCAAATGCAGAATCAAATTTGAGTTTTGATTTTACTCCTAAACAATGCAAATCAAATTTTAAAATGCTATGTACAAATTTATTAGAATCTGTGAAAGAAATCACATCCCTCAGAAAAGAGTTAACAGAAATAAACAACTTAACTTCTGAAAATACTTTAAAAACATCAGAAGATCAATTTATTTCTTTAAAAAATAAGTCAATTAAAACTGAAATATTTGAACAATCTCTTAATGAAAGAAATATCAAAATAATAAATATCACAAGCACTATAAATGCCAGATTAAAAGACAGCAAACTTGGCTTAGGATCTTCAACTAATATATCTCATATTCAAAAGAAAAATAGTCCAACTACATCTATAAAATTTGTCTATACTAAGGAAAAAGAAGTAGCAGAAGACTTAGTAAAAATCACTGAAATTTTGTGTGTTCAACAAAATTCCTCGAACAGAATTCGATGAAATCAAATGACTTCGTCGAACGTAGATCGACGAAAGCCGAACACGAAAATTAAGCATTATTTTCATTTGATCAGAGCTCAACGAATCAGAGTTCAACGAACTCTGAACACAGAGAATAAACATAACTATTCATTAATCAGAGATCAACGAAATCACTGCACTTTGTCAACCCGAGATCGACAAAATCAGAATAGTTTATCAAACATATATCTTAATGATTATCAAGAAAAATTTAAATTGGTATCAAACATATATTTTAATGATCATAGAAGGAAACTTTCAATTGGTAAAAGAAAATTTCAATTGGTAATACACTTATCAGATACAAAGGCCAATATCAATTCACTTTCAATTTGGTAATACCTTAACAGATAAGGCCAATATAATTAACTATAAGGCAATACTTAAACCTATTATAAATCTTTTAACTCCAATTGTAATCAAACAAAAAGTTATAAGATTCACTTAAATTTTTCTTATCTTAAAAACAAAGTCAGATAACTTCATGTTCTAACAGACTTTCTCAGGTCCATCAAGATTTGAGTATTCTACTCTAGTTGCATTGATCAGAAATGATCATGGCACTGAGTTTTGAATCTCTTCTGATGAGAGAATTCTGTAAGAAGGAAGGTATCAGGCAATGTTTTTCTGAGAAGATAAAAATTCCTTAGAATCCATTAACAGTTGTAGCAACTCAAATCTATAAAAAAATTCTATCATAAAAATTCCTTAGAATCCATTAACAGCTGTAGCAATTCATCATATTAATAGAATCCTATTGAAACAAAATCTAGGATATTTTCCTTCTAATAAAGCATATAAGGTTTATAACAAATCTCTCTTAAAATAGAAGAGTCCATGCATTGTTGGAACTAACCTATTAAATAAGGAGAGGAACACCACCTCTACCAGAGACACTTTGCAGGTACAATGACAATTTTGCATCCTTCCCTACCTCCATCAAATGTCCCTTCTTCTAGGGGCCTAGCTTCTGGTCTTCCTGAAACTAGGCAGGGGGAGAAGTTCTATGAAGAAGCTCCATATGATGCAGTTGCTCAGGGGGAGATGTTCTATGAACTAGGCAGGGGGAGAAGATGAAGAAGCTTCAGTCTCAGGGGGAGATGCTTTATGAAAGGGAGAGATGCTTTATGAAGAAGCTACATATGTTGCAAATTTCAGATGCAATGTTTGCTCCAGCTTAATGCAAATTAAGATAAAGTTTTCATGTTCAAGTTCAGATACAACTTTTGATATAGAAGAAGCAACAGATTCAAAGCAGATTCAGTATCAGTTATTGCTACAGCTCAGCTAATCAGAATTCAGAAAAATCAGAGAAAGACAGTATCAGAATTCAGAATACAGAAAGCAGAATTCAGAAAGTCAAAAGTCTTCAATTGTAATGTTTCAAAACTCAGAGTATCATAATTTCATATCTGCTGAAATATTTAAAATCAATCGGATATACATGCTCTGTTGTTTTGTTATTCAAATTTTGTCAAATAGTGTCCTAACCCAAATAGGGGGAGATTGTTGGAACAAACCTATTACTAATTTGGGCTAGGATCACTATCTGTTTGTTAGGACTAAGTTGACCACAATGTATAGTCAATCGGTCAAGGTTTAGGCTGATAGAACTTAAGAAAAGACAAGGTTTTTGCATTCGACGAACTCCATACTACGTTCGACGAACTCTATCCTGCGTTTGACGAACGACATGCTCTCTGCATTGGACGAACGGCTTACACTCTGTGTTCGATGAATGGATTACACTCTGCGTTCGACGAACGGCTTGCCTCAGTCTCAGTGGTCGACGATCTTCAATCTCAGCGGCTCAGCGGCTCAGCGGTCGACGAACAGTCTCAGCGGCTCAGCGGTCGACGAAATTGTCCAGTCTCAGCGGTCGACGAAATTATTCAATCTCAGCGGTCGACAAACTCATCTCAGCAGTCGACGAAATTATCCAGTCTCAGCAGTCGACGAAATTTGCTCAGTTCAGCGGTCGACGATTTTATTCAGCGGCTCAGCGGTCGATGAATTCCTCAGTTCGACGAACTCAACCTTCAGATCGACAAAAGTTCTTCTCAGCTCAACTAATTTAATTCTTCCAGCCAGATTCAGTTGAGGTCGACGAACTCAACATTTTGTTCGACGAAAATTCTTGAGATCGACGAAAATTCTTGAGATCGACGAATTCTTATTTCAGTTCAGAATTTCAGAAGGATTATTTTTATTTCATTCTCTGAACTCAGATCTCTCATCAACAACGGCTCTATTCTTCCAGATAAGTAAGGATATTATATTTTCTTTTATTTATACTCCTATTTCGAAAAGAGGACGTTGACATATTCTTGGAAAAGGACACTTTCATGGAAAAGGAAAAGTATTAATGGATACAGTTCCAAGAAGATCTTTTTAGAATATTATATTCCTTAAATCAAGGGATTTGAATTTCAAATCAGTCAGAGAGTATCAAAAGAATAAGGAAGAAGATATACAGTATCACCATACATAGTTTACACGACAGCATTACAGAATATATCACAGAATAACTGTATAGGAAAAAGGAAAGAGGAAGAAGAAAGAAAAAGCTAATAGATCATCTTCATCTTCTTCAAGCAGCTATTTCATTCACTAAGAACAACATCAACATTATTCTCTCAGTTTTCTGCTGCTAGATCAGATCTTCAAAAGAGCAACAAACAATCTAAGAAACATTTTGTCTCTCAGATTCATCAGCTATCAGGAAGATACAAGAAATCTCTTCAAGTGAAAGCTCCATTCTCAAGCTGTCAACAAATCTTAATCAGACATAAGAGCTTTACAACATCATCAATCCACTAGAGTCTTCTCTCAGAATATTGATAGAGAAGAACTTCATAACCCTTCTTTACCTTATCTTGTACGGGGTTCTAACTCCCTTCAAAATTTAACCCCTTGGTGGAAGGGCACCTGAACAAAAACCTCTGGTTTGGTTAGAGCACCTAATCAAAAGCTCCTTGGAGTGTGGACACTTAAACAAAAACCCCTTGGTGATAGGGCATCTGATCAAAAACTTAGTGGATCCTACCAAATGTGGTAGAAGAGTATACGTACCCAGGTTTATTGGGGAACTACTATAAAAATCCTTGTGTCCTCTGTTTTGTGATTTTCTGTGTGTTGGGTTGTGTGCTGATTTGTTTTATTTAGTTTTATAACTCACTTTGCAATACACATATAAGTATCACTATTTTAATTCCGCAATAAAATTAAGTGAAAAGTTTTTAATATTCTATTCATCCCCCCTCCCCTCTAGAGTAAATCTAAGATCTAACCTCACTTTCAATTGGTATTAAAGCATATCAATTGACTTTCACCTTTAATTTGAGAATAACAAATCCTACTTGTATTTGATCTTGTTTGTCATTGTGTTTTTAGCATGCATGTTTGGATGGATATGACACCAGGTTGCTGTAATACTGGTCTGGCACTATCCACAAGCAGAATGATTGAAAGATGTCTAACGCCAGGCGTTAAGTCTCAACGCTGGGCATTAGAGATCGACGGGATGGTCTGCCGATTGGCAGGATGGGCTGCCGATCGACGGGATGGCTTGACGACTGAATAAAAAGAGAAAGATGCTCAAAACCAAACATTAGGAATTAACGCCGGCGTTAACGATCGACGATTATGGTAAGGAGGAATGTAGCCGTGATTGAAGGAACAATTTATGAATGATTTGACTCAACGCCCGGCATTAACTCTTAACGCCGACGTTAACTTTTGTTCCCTCCAAGATGCAAAATGAATAGTGGGAAGCTGCCGTGATTGCTGGAGCATTTTGGGAATGATTTGACTCAACGCCCGGTGTTAGAGTCAACGCCAGCATTAAGGTTACCTAAAATGAAAGTTTCTAAAGATGCAGAATCGCCTTCCTGTTTTGAAGATCCGAGCCATCAAGTTATTTCTATACTAAGTCAACGCCCCGCGAGTGAAGGAGTATGTAGATCAGTCCTTTTCCAGTGTAAAGACTGAAGTTATGGTTGTAATAAAGCCCATCAAAGATGAAACTGTCTATCTGAATCAACAAATGACCAAGTGGTTTGACATGGATGAAAAGATAGTAAACTCTCAATTTGAAATATTCAGATCCATCAGCAATGACATTAAACTGGCAGAATCTGATATGAGATATGTCAAAGACTATGTCAGCAAAGCAGATGGGGTGCTTCAGAATACAGCAAAACATATTGAGGAATATGTGTGGTCAACTGCTACCCAAATGGATGCTGAAGCAGTAAAGCTGAAGGATGAGCTCAATGCTGGCATTGAAAATGTCTTCCAATCCCTCTCTGGCACAATCACAGTAGCTAACCAAGACATTAATCAAAGAATATTTGAAGAAGCCAGAAAGGGGGAGAATACCAATGTTATAACCAACTCTGAGCTAGCCCTCAAAGTTCTACAAGGAATAAGGCTAGCCTTAAACCTTCCCCTCCTGGACAGGCAGAGAGCAGAAGATTGGGACTTCCCTAAACAAGAGCAAATTGCTCAGAATGTCAGATTGGCAAAGAGGAGAGAGAGAACACATGATGCTAGCTAAAGAATTTATGGCTTGACAAAGAGATGAGCAGAGCAAAGACCCAGATCTTGAATATTGGAGTGAGGACTCCAAGAGCATAATTCTAAATGCATGGAGCCATGGACAGGTCTGCAAAGACATTAATAGAATCTATCCCTGTGAAGAATGGATAAAGCATTTAGAAAGAAACACAAAAGGAAAAGAATATTCAAAGCAAATCTGGTGCTGAAGGACAACCCAAGGAGGATGCCTTCAAGGTACATTCCAAAGTCAGTATCATTGTTATAAAGATTCTGTGATATCTGAACATGATGAATTAACAATGCTATTGTTTTGATAAACTATGTTGTTATTATGATTGTCATAAATGTAATCTGTATTGACATGATCTGTAATGACTTAGTTATGTCAACTTTTATTTGATGTGATATCATGAATGCTATATAACTCATTACATGATAAGTTTTCTCTTGTTATGTACCTTAGTATTGGAGATGTTCTGCCTTCTTCAAATAGGGGGAGATTGTTGGGAATATTGCCCTCAATGTTCCCTAAATTTGAAGAGGCATCACACTCAATGCTAAGTACATATTGTATTTGATAAACCCAATTTTTTATCATGCTTAAGCAGGGTTAGGTTATTCTAAGAAGTGGAATATGTTCAGAGGTCTAAATGCCAAAACTGCTGAGATGACCTCACATTCTCAGCTGAACTGTTGAGATAAGCCCAGGATCCGCTGAGAAGGAGTCTGGGTCTGCTGAGCTGCAGATAGAGGAAAACTGTTGAGACGACTGTCTGTCTCAGCGGAGCCGCTGAGACGGAGACAAAAGTTGTCGCTGAGTCTGAATGCAGTCTCAGCCCAACCGCTGAGACAGATTCAAATATGAATAAAGCACTGGCGGGATCTGTTTTTGGCGCAAGTGGAAGAAAAGCAAGATATACTTTTGACAGATGTCCATGTTGTATGAGGGGCTTCTAATAGATGTTTAAAGTAAGAAGGAAGTATAAAAGAAGATGAAAGTGGAGGTTAGATCTTAAGTTACTCTAGAGGGGGGGGGGGGGGGGTGAATAGAGTATTAAAACTTTTCCTTAGTTTTTATAGCGGAATTAAAATAGTATTATATATAAGTGTAAGCAGTGTGAGAATTATATAAACAGAAAAATTTAGTAAATGAAATCACAAAACAAACAGCACCAACACAGAAAATGACCAAACACAGAAGACACAAGGAGCTATAGTAGTTCCCCAATAAATCTGGGTACGTCTACTCTTCTACCACCTTTGGTAGGAATCCACTAGGAGGTTGTTGATAAGGTGCCCTCACACCAGGTGAGCTGTTGATAAGGTGCTCTAACCAAACTGCAGGTTTTTGCTAAGATGCCCTGTCACCGAGATTAACTTTTGAAGGGAGTTATAACCCTGTACAAGAGAGGTAAGAAAGAGTTTATAGTGTTCTTCTCTGTCAAGATGCTGAGAGAAGACTCTAGTGGATGTTGTTGTAAGGCTCCCCTGTCATATTGAAGTGTTTGACAGAAGATGAAGAAGCTTTCTCTTGAAAACTAAGATCTCCTGTAGCAGATTGATCTGGAAGAACAGGTTCTTCAGATTGCTTGTTGCTCTTTTAGAAGATCTGAATTTGCAGCAGATTCTGAGTGAATGCTCTTGAGGACGATGTTCTCAGAAGTTTTTGTACTGCTTGTAGAAGAAGATCGATGATATAACTTTTTGAGATCTATATATATATATATCCTTTGCATTCTGTAATAGAATGACGTTTGAATTCAAACGATTTTGGCAGGTCCTTTTTATTTTTTTGACCGTGAAAAGATTCCTTTTCATTAAATGTCAACGGCTATTGCTGCCTTGGAAAAAGGAAAGAAGGGAATATATTAACTGAGTTTAATATCCTTCCTTATCTGTCAGAATACGTCCGAAGATATTAAATAGATCCATTATATTCGTCGTTTTGCTGTTAGGATAAATAGAATATAGTTGATAACAAATCTGGTCTTCAATAAATGATCTGTCGAACGCTGGCTATAATCTGTCGAGCGCTGTCTAGAAGATGTTGAACGCTGGCTGGAAACTGTCGAGCGCTGTCCAAAAGATGTTGAACGCTGGCTGGAAACTGTCGAACGATGTCCAGAAGATGTTGAACGCTGGCTGGAAACTGTCGAACGCTGTCCAGAAGATGTTGAACGCTGGCTATAATCTGTCGAGCGCTGTCCACAAAAACTGTCGAACGCTGGGAGCCATCTGTCGAGCACTGCCAGCCATTTGTTGAGCGCTGGGAACCTTAGATTTAATCTTAAGTTCTAGCTAATTTATCAGCCTAAAGACTTGACCCTTAAACTATACAATGGGGTCAACTGATCCTAATCAGTACATAGTGATCCTAGCCCAAAACAGTAAAAAGGTTGCTCCAACAATCTCCCCCTATTTGGGTTAGGATACTATTTAACAAGAAAAATTAAATAGATACAGCAGAAAGTATAATCAACAGAGCAACAATGAAATGAAATATATCTGATAGATTAAAATAGATCATCAGATAAGATAAAAATAAATGCTCTGAGTTTAGAAACTTTACATTTATAACTAAGCAATTTATTTAAGGCTTTTTGTCCTGAGAAGGTGGCTTGAATATGATTTTCCTGTTGGGGTCTTCTGATTTCTTTTTGCTGATAAACAAATCTTGAGCACCAATGATTTTCTGTTCTTTGACATGAGGGATAAATGCTTCTGGGTGCATATCAATATATTCCTCAGTATTGAATGCTTTAACTATTTTGTATTTTTCAAGTTCTTTTCTTCTGTATTCTGACATGGTTGAGAAACTTGAGAAGTCTTTGCCTTCTGCTTTAGCCTTTTTAATCTGTGCATATGCAATTGTTTCTCTCAGTCTTGCCATTTGACAGATTTTCTTTTCTTCTGGATCTGGAAAGTAATAAATATCTTCTGAATCATTTTTGTCTTGAGTGACCTTTTGAGGTACTCTATCTCTGTGAAGAGATCCATCAAAAATGTGAAGTTTGTATTCTGAAGATATTTGAGAAGAAGAAAAGGTTTGACTTTCTTGAAAGATAGGAGCTGATTTCTTAGAGGAAGGAGCACTGGCTGATCCAGAGGCTTGAGAACCACTAGAACTACCAGGTCTCCCTGAATGTTGAGAGCTTGGCTTCTGAGAGGAAGATGATACACCTGCTGATCCTGTTGCACCAGTTGCTGGAGGAGGAGGATGATTGTGCTTGACTGGTTTGTCAGGGATGTAGCCAGTCTTCTTGAATTTTTTCCTCCTATTGTTCTCATTTCTGGAGAGCTTCATCCAGTGAGGAGTTTTCTCATCAAGAGGAACATTATACAAAATGTACAGAGGAATGTCATTATTTGGATTTGGGGGCTTGGGAGCAGCCTTTGACTTAGCTGTTCTTTTCTTTCTTTTCTTTGAAAGTGTATCATCAGAATCACTGTTGTCATCATCATCATCAGAGTCAGAAGATGAGATTAGCTTATTGTATAGATCATCAATTCTCTTGATTGCTTCACGAGCCTTTAATCTTTCTTCTTCAGCTTTGTCAAACTCTGCATCTGCTTCTCTCCAGATTTCATCAAAGCTTGGCATTGGTTCTTCATTCCATATAGGAATTGGAGGTGAAGAAGTAATTTGTGGGGCTGTTGTATCATCAAGGAATTCTGCACGATCATCTTCATATTCTGCAGAATGATCCTTTATTTGAATGTCTTGAACAGTGGATGAAGGAATAGAGGATATGTAATTTTGTATGATATCAGAATGAGTTTTCTGAGGAAGGCAAATCAGAGCCTTTGATAGATCTTCTATGTATACCTTTGGTGATACCCTTGAAGTGTATGTGACATCAAATTTTGATAATAAGCTATATAGATCACAGGATGGATGAATGCATATATTATTTATTTCTTCTATAACTTGTGTATCTGAATCAATTATATCTGTATCAAAAATTGTAACTTCTGTATCTTCTTCTGGAGTTTCTTCTGTTTCTGGAGCTTCTTCATAGGACATCTCCCCCTGCCTAGCTTCAGGACAGCCTGAATCTAGGCCCCTAGTAGAAGGGACAGCAGTGGAGGAGGGAAGAGAAGATATCTTAGCAGATAAAGTAGAAAGTGCCTAAAGAACTGGAGCAAGTTTTGCATCCAGGAGCTGGCTCATTTTAGGAAGGATAAGATCAAAAACTTGATCAGCAATAGAGGAGAGGTTGAGGGATGGATAATCTGGTGGATGGCTAGTGGATGGTTGTGAAGTGGATGGAGATGATATTCGATGAATGATATTGCTGATGTTGGTCGTATGTGTGGGAATGTCTAGATGGATTGGACTAGGAGAATGAATAGGTGAATGATATTCATTGTTTATTGGAGAGGGAGGTGTGGTAGGTAGTGGTTCTGAAGATAGGGGCGGAGGTGGAGCATCACTGATGTGGGCAGTTGAGAGTGGAATATCATTGATGGGTGATATTGCAGTTGAAGGAGGGGATGAAGAATGAGAATGTGCAGGAGATTGTTGAGCAGGTGGAGAGAGCATATGAGAGGAAGGAGGAACTGAGGAAGGATCTTCTAGAAGGGTAGAGGGAGTGACTTGATCAGTCCTTGTGTCCTCAGAAGCTTTCCTTTTTCTGGAGGCCTCAGCTCCTGTATTCTTCTTGGGAATTACTCTATCCCATTTAGCAAAGAGTGCTGAGGTCAGCCTCTTGCTGGCATTTATTGTTACTTTTGGTGACACCAGAAGCTCTGGATGCCTTTCCTACAGAAAAATTCCTAAAATTCTGCCAAAGCTAACATTCTCCTTGGAAAGCTTCTTCTTAATCAAGTTAAACAGAAGTGATCCCCAGTTCACTTTCTTTTTCTCCATCAAGGCCACCATCAATAGAAATTGGTGCCTTTTAACATAGTCATGTCCTGTTGTTTTTCCTAACAACACTTTGCCAACTATATCTGATAAGAATTTGTATTCCAAAGACAGATTTTTCTTAAGCAGATGATTAGGGTTTCCAGAGGAGTGACCCATTTTGACTAAAGCTGCTTCAAATTCATCAGAACTAATTTCTATATCGTCATCACCCTTCACAAGCCCAAAAACTTCAGTTAGAATGGTAGGTGTAAGAGAAACCTGGTGTCCTGAGATTGTGCCCGTCAGACATTCATCTTCCTACTTAACTGTGAAACACCATTCTTTGATTTCAGCTATGGGAAGCTTTATCCTCAAGCTCATTAACTTCCTCAACTGTTGCTCTTCAAGGAGTTGAAGGTTATCCTTGAAGATTTGATCAGATGTTGCGAAGGATTCCATATCTATGTCGAACCCAGCATCGAACTTCATGGAATAGAGCGAGGATTGAGAAATCGCCATTGAGTCCTGCAAAAGAAGAGAAAGATCAAGTGCAAAGGGGGAACTGGAGGAAAACGATTTATGTAGGCGCGAACTTAGAATGAAGTAAAATAGGTGTTATATAGTCGAGGAAATAGGGAGGAGAATTCGAGGAGCGCTGTTCGGCAAAACCTAATTAAATCTGAAGTCGAACCGACTTTAAAATTTTGTCGGACAGTGCTAAAAAAAATATCTTTTTCGTCGATCGCCGTTCGACAAACGAGATTTTCTTCACTGACTCTGAATATGAAGGTTTTTGTCGACCATCGTTCGACGAATAAAAATTTGTCGTTCTTCGTTCGACAAAAAATTTTGGATAAGATAGAAAATATAATTTTCAACAAATTGAGTCTCCATCTATCATTCCCAGTTGATTCATAAAGAAGATATGTTTCTTTTCATCCAAGGGTTTGGTGAAAATATCTGCTCTTTGTAAATCAGTGGAGATGAATTGTAGGCAAATTTTATTTTTATCCACATTATCTCTGATAAAGTGGTGCCTTATTTCTATGTGTTTAGTCCTACTATGGAGAACTGGATTTTGTGCTATAGATATTGCACTAGTATTGTCACAAAATATAATTGATTGATTTAAGTTGATACCATAGTCTAGAATTTGATTTTGTATCCACAGTATCTGTGAGCAGCAACTGCCTGCAACAATGTATTCTGCCTCAGCTGTTGATGTGGACACAGATGTCTGCTTCTTACAAAACCAAGACACAAGCCTATCACCAAGAAACTGACAAGTTCCTAATGTGCTTTTTCTGTCTACTCTGCATCCAGCATAATATGAGTCTGAGAATCCAGTTAATTCAAATTCAGATGCTGTTGGATACCAGAGACCTAGATTAGGACAGCCCTTTATATATCTTAAAATTCTTTTTAAAAAAGATGAGATTCTTTAGGGTTAACTTGAAACCTAGCACAAATACAAGTAGCAAACATTATATCAGGCCTACTAGCTGTCAAATAGAGTAATGAGCCAACAATTGCTCTAAACACCTTCTGATCAACAGGTTTCCCTGATTCATCAGCATTAATGACAGTATTAGAAGCCATGGGTGTTTTCATGGGAGAGGAATCAGACTTTCCAAACCTTTTTACTAATTCCTTAGCATACTTGGATTGTGAAATGAAAATTCCTGATGAGGTTTGCTTCACTTGAAGACCAAGAAAGTATGATAATTCACCCATGCTACTCATTTCAAATTTAGATTGCATAAGTTTAGAGAACTTTTTGCATAAATTTGAATTAGTAGAGCCAAAAATAATATCATCTACATATATTTGAACTAGCAATGTTTGATTTTTATGTATTCTGAAAAATAAGGTTTTGTCTACTAAGCCTCTACAGAACTTGTTTTCCAATAGAAAATTAGCTAAGGTCTCATACCATGCCCTGGGAGCTTGTTTGAGACCATAGAGAGCTTTATTAAGCTTGAATACATAAGAAGAGTGAGTTGGAGAGATGAAACCTGGTGGTTGTTCCACATAGACTTCTTCCTTGATATCTCCATTTAGGAATGCACTTTTTACATCCATTTGATATACCTTAAATTGTTTGTATGCAGCAAATGCTAAAAATATTCTGATAGCTTCAAGTCTTGCCACAGGTGCAAATGTTTGATCATAGTCTATGCCTTCTTCCTGTGAATATCCTTGAGCTACTAGCCTTGCTTTATTTCTCACAATATTTCCTTGATCATCAAGTTTGTTCCTGAAGACCCACTTGGTGCCAATGACTGGATGGCCTCTTGGTCTTGGAACCAAATCCCAAACTTTGTTTCTTTCAAACTGGTTGAGTTCCTCTTGCATTGCAAGAATCCAATTTGGATCTTGTTCTGCATCTTTTATGGTTTGAGGTTCAACTTGTGATAGAAAGCAAGTATGCATCTGATTTTGATGTAGTTGATGTCTTGTCTGAACACTTGCTGAAATATCACCAATCACTTGTGAAATTGGGTGATCTCTAACTGTGATGTGATCAACAGTTGGAGTTAATTCTGCAGTGGTATTTATTTGGGGATTTTGTTCAGTAATTGTATCCTGTGGAGGATGTTCTGCTGTTGCTTGATTCTGATAATCAACAAGATCTGGATGATCTTCTTCTTCACTATCTTCAAGGTTTTGAGCTAATGGTTGCATTGAATCTCCTGACTATAGATTTAGTTCATTAAGCTCTTCACATAGAGCTGGTACCTGCAAAGCATTCTTGGTAGAAGAGTTCTTCTCCTTGTAAGACATGTTAGTTTCATCAAAGGAAACATGCATGGACTCTTCTATCTTAAGAGAGGATTTGTTAAATACCCTATATGCTTTGCTAACTATTGAATATCCTAAGAAAATTCCTTCTTCAGATTTTGGTTCAAATTTTCTAAGATATTTCTTATCATTGTTATGAACAAAACATTTACAACCAAAAGTTCTGAAATAGTCAACTTTAGGTTTCTTCCCTTTAAGTAATTTATAAGGAGTTTTACCCTTAAGTTTGTGTATCAAACTTCTATTCAGAACATAGTTTGCTGTGCTAACAGCTTCTGCCCAAAAGGATAGTGGAAAATTAGCATCTGCAAGCAATGTTCTTGCTGATTCAATTAAGGTTCTATTTTTCCTTTCAACTACCCCATTCTGTCGAGGAGTTCTAGGAGCTGAGAAGCAATGCCTGATACCTTCCTTCTCACAGAATTCTTGCATAAGAAGAGACTCAAACTCAGTGCCATGATCACTTCTGATCAATGCAACTACAGTAGAGTATTCAATCTGTATGCTCTTAAGAAAGTCTGTAAGAACTTTAAAGTTATCTGACTTTTCTCTCAGAAAGAATACCCAAGTGAATCTAGAGAAGTCATCTACAATAACTAGAGTGTAAGACTTCCCTCCTAAACTTTTTATTGCTATAGGTCCAAAAAGATCCATATGTAGCAAAAATAAGATTCTAGGTGAGTAACTTTTAGATAAGGATTTAAAACTGTTTTTGGTTTGCTTACCTAGCTGGCATGCCCTACATAAACCTTTTTTCTTATATGATCCTGATGGTAGACCTCTAACAAGATTATCTTTAGATAGTTTGGCAATTGTTCTAAGATTTACATGCCCTAATCTTTTATGACATAGTTCACTAGGTTTGCTTAGCTCATTAAACAGGCAAATTTCTGATTTAGAGGAATTGAAATTTACTAAATATATATTACCCTATCTAATACTTGATAAAACAATGACATTATCAGATGACTTGATAATGCATTCTGATTTATTAAAGGTTACCTGATAACATTTATCACATAACTGACTTATGCTGATGAGGTTGTGCTTCAGACCCTTCACATAGGTGACTTCCTTGAATGTTACTGCTCCAACCTTGATTTGACCAAGGCCTTTGGTTTGACCATGGTTGGAGTCTCCAAAGATCACTTTGGGTCCAAGCTGTGCCTTGTAATTTTTCAGATTGGCCTTGTTTCCTGTCATGTGCTTTGAGCAGCCACTGTCCAAGTACCATTTTTGATTTAATCTTGGATGGCCGTGTACCTGCAAAGACAAAAACATAAACTAGTTGTTTTTGACCCAGACTACCTTGGGTCCTTTTGTGTTACCACAAAATTCAGAAATAAATGACATTTCAGGCTTGTCCTTATAGCCTTGTGGATGATATCTCCTTGGAGGTATTATCCATTCAGTGAAAGGATTTTTAGTTTGTTTGGAATTAAGATTTCTAGTATTTCCTGTATAGTATCTGTTCGACAAATTTGGATAAATTGGTCGACTATTGTTCATCTGATGACTATACTAAGAATCTGTTTTCAGACTTCGTCGAGCTCCGTTCGACAAATTTGAATCTTTTTATCGATCTCCGTTCGACGAATTCTTTTGAATTCTTTTATCCTTAACAGACTTGCTTGAAATATCTTTATCTCTTTTTGCAGCTTCTTTGCTTTTAGCAGAAATAAATTTTATAGGTGAGGAGAGGATATTTCTCTTAATCAGAGATGGCTCACTTGATGAGGCACCCAAGCCCAGTTTGCTATTATTAAGTCTAACATTGATTGTGCTTGTGATATCCATCAGTTTGATACTTCTCCCATTTAGGGATTCTTCAAATTTCTTGGCCTCAGAAAGTTTATTCTCAATGAGAACAATGTGTTCTCTGGAGGCAGCCAGATCTTTCTTAAGATTTGCATTTTCTTCACTCATCTTTTTCATTTCAGCTAACTTACATCTGAGTGAGATTATTTCTTTCTCAGAGTTGAGTAAGTCTGAGCAAAGGACTTTGAATTCAGCCTTGAATTCATCTGAAGTAAAATCAACATCAGACATTACCTGATCTGCATCATTTTCTTCTTCTGATTCTGAATTTTCTTCATCAGATTTGCTGGCTGAGGCATTGATTGCCATCATGCAGAAGTTCTTTTCTTCTTCATCATTACTGGAGCCTGATGAAGATTCAGATTGTGACTCACTGTCTGAGTCATAAATTGCCAGTAGACATTGGCTGTTCTCTTTCATTTCTTCTTCATCAGAAGAACCAGATGAAGATTCTGATTCAGATTCTGTTTCACTCCAGGATGTTGCTACAAATCCTCTTCCCTTCTTTTTGTGTGAGTGGGAGGAAGATTTGCTAGAACCTTTCCTTTCTTCCTTTTCTCTTTTTCTCTCCTTTCTGTCCGTTTTGTTTTGATTCTCTGGACATTCAGGAGCAATATGTTCTGGCTTCCTGCAACCAAAACATATAATTTCATTAGAGTGATTTTTGTCATACCTTGGCTTGTCATAGCTTCTGGATGACTTCTTCTTGAAATCTTTCTTAGCCATATTATAGAATCTTTTGGCTATGAAGCTCATCAACTCATCTTTGGTAGGAGTTGGTCCTTCTTCTTCTGCAGCCTTGAAGGTTATGCTTTTCTCCTTCTTGAGTGCTGGGGATGAAGTGGATTCTTCAGCTTCCCTACTTTTGACGAGCTGCTCATAAGATTTGAGCTTGCCCAACAAGGCTTCAGTGGTGATCTCATTTAGGCTTCTGGCTTCTTTGATTGGCCAAACTCTGGAGTCCTATGTGCTGGGAAAGCACATAAGAATTTTGTCATTGATCTCTGTGAGTGAGATAACTTTGTCCAGAGACTTCAGCTCATTTATTATGAGGCTGAGCCTATTGTACATATCAGCAACATTTTCTGATTCTCCCTTCTTGAAGTTCTCATATTGAGAGATCAGGTGAGATCTTCTATCTTTCCTTTCATCTGCTGAGCCTGCCACCATGTTGTTGAGAGATTCCCAGATTTCTTTTGCTGAGGTGCACTCAACTACTTTCTGGAATATGTCATCTGACATAGTTAGGGCTAGAATGTTCATGGCCTTTGCATCTGCATTTCTCTGCTTCTTCTGAGCCTCAGTCCACTCAGGAGGTGGAACAGCAGTGTTGTCTGTTGTTGCAGTAGTACTAGTTGTTGCTATAGGTGCTGGAGGTCCTGTAAGAATAACATTGAAAATCTCCTCATCAATAGAGTTCATATAAAGCCTAATCCTTGCTTTCCATAGTGCAAACTTACTGAGATTGCACATAGGAGGTCTTGTGCTAGAATATTCCTTGTTTTGTGCCATGAGTATTGAATGATATAAAATTCTTAGATAAAGAAGCTCTTAGACAAATTAAGATCTGGTTGATCTTTGTGATTCAGATGTTAGTCTGTAAAGAATCAACCTACCTCTGATACCAATTGAAAGTGGAGGTTAGATCTTAAGTTACTCTAGAGGGGGGGGGGGGGGGGGTGAATAGAGTATTAAAACTTTTCCTTAGTTTTTATAGCGGAATTAAAATAGTATTATATATAAGTGTAAGCAGTGTGAGAGTTATATAAACAGAAAAATTTAGTAAATGAAATCACAAAACAAACAGCACCAACACAGAAAATGACCAAACACAGAAGACACAATGAGCTATAGTAGTTCCCCAATAAATCTGGGTACGACTACTCTTCTACCACCTTTGGTAGGAATCCACTAGGAGGTTGTTGATAAGGTGCCCTCACACCAGGTGAGCTGTTGATAAGGTGCTCTAACCAAACTGCAGGTTTTTGCTAAGGTGCCCTGTCACCGAGATTAACTTTTGAAGGGAGTTATAACCCTGTACAAGAGAGGTAAGAAAGAGTTTATAGTGTTCTTCTCTGTCAAGACGCTGAGAGAAGACTCTAGTGGATGTTGTTGTAAGGCTCCCCTGTCATATTGAAGTGTTTGACAGAAGATGAAGAAGCTTTCTCTTGAAAACTAAGATCTCCTGTAGAAGATTGATCTGGAAGAACAGGTTCTTCAGATTGCTTGTTGCTCTTTTAGAAGATCTGAATTTGCAGCAGATTCTGAGTGAATGCTCTTGAGGACGATGTTCTCAGAAGTTTTTGTGCTGCTTGTAGAAGAAGATCGATGATATAACTTTTTGAGATCTATATATATATATATATATCCTTTGCATTCTGTAATAGAATGACGTTTGAATTCAAACGATTTTGGCAGGTCCTTTTTATTTTTTTGACCGTGAAAAGATTCCTTTTCATTAAATGTCAATGGTTATTGCTGCCTTGGAAAAAGGAAAGAAGGAATATATTAACTGAGTTTAATATCCTTCCTTATCTGTCAGAATACATCCAAAGATATTAAATAGATCTGTTATATTCGTCATTTTGCTGTTAGGATAAATAGAATATAGTTGATAACAAATCTGGGCTTCAATAAATGATCTGTCGAAAGCTGGCTATAATCTGTCGAGCGCTGTCCAGAAGATGTTGAACGCTGGCTGGAAACTGTCGAGCGTTGTCCAGAAGATGTTGAACGCTGGCTGGAAACTGTCGAACGCTGTCCAGAAGATGTTGAACGCTGGCTATAATCTGTCGAGCGCTGTCCACAAAAACTGTCGAACGCTGGGAGCCATCTGTCGAGCACTGCCAGCCATTTGTTAAGCGCTGGGAACCTTAGATTTAATCTTAAGTTCTAGCTAATTTATCAGCCTAAAGAATTGACCCTTAAACTATACAATGGGGTCAACTGATCCTAATCAGTACATAGTGATCCTAGCCAAAAACAGTAAAAGGGTTGCTCCAACAGAAGATGTTAGTTCTAAGAGAATGGCACTATTTTATATGGGAAGAGTTGTATTGTGTGCTGCAAGGTCTATCTTCTGCAAGCTTCCTGAAAGGGCAATCTCTCAAGCTCAAGCTGAACTCTGCTGGGAGATAAGATAGTTCTTCCTGAATCATTCAAGAAGATCAAGTAGATCTTCAACTTTGCTGAAGGAGAAGATCAATGCGAAACAAGACCTGTAGCTGCTGCTTCACAGTCCTGTTTCAAGATAACAGAAGACAAGATCTGAAGGTTTACTTTATATAGTCTTCAGTTGTATCTTTAACACTTTATTTATCTGTAAGGCCTTTGTGCCTGAGCTGTAGGGATGCTTAGCCTTAACGTAGAGTTATACTCCCAGCTTGAGTGTAGGATCTTTGTGAAGATCTGAGGTAGGACTTCTTGATAGGTCTGAGGTAGGAAATCAGGAGATTTCTGAGTTGTAGGAGTTGGAGGACTCTGAGTTTGTAGGGTTGTTGAGCCTGTGGTAAGGTTTGGAGAAAACCTGAGAGATTCTGAGCAATCTGAGTTGTAAGCTCTTGAAGCTGAGTTGGAGGAGTTGGCCCTTTCTAACTCATTGTTAGAAGGGTAAAGGGGGAAAGAGGACTACTCAAGACACCCTGTCTTGAGGAACCTCTATTTTTGCTTTTGTGCTTTTTGTGTGTTTGCTTATAATCTTTACATTCACTGAAAACAGCTAGGCTTAAAAAGAAAGAAAAGAAAGAGACCTATTCACCCCCCCCCCCCCTCTAGGTGATTTAGAATATTACCTATAAACTATCACTTATGCATGAAGTCGGGGAATGACTAAGGTAAGCCCTCGCTTAAGGTGAAGAAGTAGTAAGATTGTATGGGTCCAAGTGAAATGAAGGAATCAAGTGAGTGTGAAGTACCTGGGCGACGAAGAGTATATGAGGTTAGTGTGTGATGATGAGTGAGTTAGCACTCAGTCACAAGTCATAGAGGTGTTGGGGTTCAAAAGAACTCCCTTACTCTTAAGTACTAAGTGTAATACCCATAGAGATTTTATAGTAACTGGAAAGGAAAAGGGGATTAGGTAGAAAGGGGTAGATACCTATAAGATTAAGTGCCTTGGGAAGAAGGAAGTTTGGGATGTCATCCCATCACACTTCCTAGTACCGTTGTGAGCCCCTCACAGGGTAGTCCTCGGGAAGTCCAAGGTTAACCCTATACTTCTAAGTTCAACTAAACAATAGACAAGGGCAGCTTAAGTAAGAGAACTTGATAAGATAATCATCATCCTAAATATGGGACAGATTGGTACAAGGACGGGTTAAGTCCTACTAGCCGGAGGCTCGATGTGGTTGTAATATAGAAGGACTGATCAGTCCTTGGAGCTATAGGCTCAGTATTCACGATGGATGGGTTGGTCCTGCGAGTAATAGACTCGGTGAGTAAGTTAACATGGTTGGTTAGTTCGACGAGCTGGAGGATCGAATGAAAGAGATAATACATAAATGCATGTTCAAAGAATGTGGTGGGTCTTCGATTCTGGCTTAGTCATCACACCGACAGCAGTTTGTTGACTCGACGGTGCTAGAGGTTCAAGGGCCAGGTTGTTTTACTGCGCGTCCGACAAGACGGATTCCCTAAACCCTACCTGGCCAAATAAAGGTCTGGTTCCTTTGGATCCAGCAAGAGTATGCAGGGAGTTCATGAGTACCAGGGTTAGGTACATTAGCGTACAAGAGGGTCTAGGTTTGGTAGTGTGACATGCCCATATAGGTGAGGAGACGCCCGCTCCTCAGCCACCATTTGACCATGACGGGGGTGCCTGAGAGGTTAGCTATCTCCAAAAAGTGGGAACTAAAGGTCTATACGTACAGAGTCGTGTGTGTGAATTGCATGTGTGTGGATCAATAACTAATTGCATTGCATTGCATTCATAACACATACATCATTTGCATACATCACATACCCCCATCGTATAAATTAGTATGGGATAGTTTATACGATGAGTCTTGCAAAATGACCCCTTAACTTATAAGTTTGTATGGGCATTCTTATAAGTTAAGGTTACTTTTCTGTGATGATAGGTAGCTATTTAATTTACTTTTCTGCGTTATATAATATACTCTTAGCTGTCTGCTTACTTTACATTCTGTGCTAGAATGATAAGTTGTGTAGTTAAGTAGCTTATTTATATCTCATAACTTTGGCAGTATACTAGCTATAGTAGGGCTACAGGCCAGACCCTTACCACACCCTTTCTTAGCCAAGTTTTTTTTGTAGGGCCCCGGTATAGCTAGCATACCCTACTTACTGCTAGATAGGCACCACATCACCTGCTTATTACATCTGCTTTGTTGTCCTCTCCTTTTCATTCCTCCCGCCCGGTCCTCACCGGGGGAGGGGATGGGGAATTCAACTTAGCCTTTTGACTAACAGTCGGTGGACCATATCATTTTAGGAGTGCGAGGAGTCACAACAGCAGCAGATTAGGACATAAAAGCATGACCGAATGGAACAGACTGTACCAGCAGTAGCCGCAGTAGATATGGGTGTAAATGCTTTTGAGACTTTCGCATGAGCATGAGTGAACTTGTAGTGAGGCCAAGATGTACAGGGCTTAAGCCCTTTTATTTGATATATTGTATTTCTGTGGACATGTATAAATTATAGAAATATGAGATTGTGATGTTGGGCTTTACTCTCTTTCTTTTACTAAAAATTATATTGTGGTTGGCTGAACATATAAGGTTAGAATTTGCCGTACGATCAGCGTCCTGTAGTGATATTCGACACGAGCGTTGAAGTCACCGCAAGACGGCGATTCTGGGCATAAGACTCCCCTCACCCGTACCCAATTTCGAGGAGGAATCAAGTTGAAAAAAAGGAGTCTTACAAATGGTATCAGAGGTGAACGATCCTTACAATAAAGCACATCAACACACAATAAAGTAAAAGAAGCCCACAACCAATGGAGCACCCCAGCTCAAGCTAGTTTGAGGACAAACTAACAGTGGAAGCAATGGTGTGCCCATACGGGAAATCACAAAAATTGTCCACTAGTTATGAGATCTCAGGCCAACTTGTTGATAAAACTATCACCTTCTTACGTATCCCCAGTCAAACTCTGGTTCTCAGACCTTAGTTCCTCTTTACCCAAGTTACTGTTTCCCCTCCATCGGCTGCCACTCTGCACTTATAATCGGAGTTGGACGTACATGTATTAGATGCCTTTGGACCCCAACGGGAATTGATCCCTGCAGCCAAACGTAGTCTGACCACAATCATTAGGATAGATCTAGAACACCATTGGGTGCAGAATATGAAGGGTAATGGGAGAAGAAATCACTGCAAGAGAGGCAGAGTTGTAGAGCATCGGAGGGACGAGGGACGACCCCGTCCGGATTTTAGACAGGAGCAAGGGCCTTCTATGATACAATCCTCTTAGTTGCTACATACTCAAGAGTTAACTAGACAGGGAGATAAGATACCTCACTCGCCACTATGTTATCGGTACTAGAAACTAGGACACTTACAAGCCCGTTTCCCTGAGAGATGGAGAAAACCTCCTCCGCTCAAATACATATCAACTCGTGAGGAGTTTTATGCAAATGGTAGATCTGAGGGTCGTAACATGCATCAAACCAATAGCCTAAGATTATAGGGGCGTGAACTATTTCTTTATGTATTGGGCATGCCATATATATACTAATATTGAATGAAAGATTAAAGACTTCCCTTCCTCCTAAGATATTCTACTATAGTAGAGTGATTTTCCTAAGAATAATTACCATAAATCTCAAAGTAAACCAAGAAAGGAAGACCAAACAAATTCCTACTGTCCGTCTTATTTTGAAAATAGGAGGCAAGGACTTAGTTAGCAGAATCCTAAGTCAAGGACCCATACCATTAAGGATGGTCTACGCACACAAAAACTTATATGTTGGGATGGAGTAAACCCAACCCAAAATTATAGGGACGTGCGTTATTTCTTTATGTATTGGGAGATCCATACATAAAGGATTAGGAATATAATGCCTTTACATTCTTACACCATTAGAACAGTTTGGTGAGTCTCAAGACGGATAAAAAGGGAAAGATAAACTCAAGGATCATTGTACATATAGTTCTGGAATACATCAGGGGTAAATAGGAAGGGTCATGAACTAACACCTTGATAAGAAAATGAACGTCGCCGAGCCTTACTCATCCTACTATGGAGAACTAAGAGATCGACGTAAACCACTAATAAACTCTCGGCATTTGGTGTAAATGAAAGAAATAACGCACTACGTAAGGAGCGGTTTTATTCCCCCTAATGAGTACTAAGAACCATCATAAGATAATTAAATGTACAGACATCTTGAGAGAGTGAATGACATTAAATAGTGATTTTTAAACTGAATAGTGTCATGACAACAGAAAGGGCATGTTCGTAGAACTTGATTTCGAATTGAATTAGAATCAGGAAGTGATGATTTGGGAATTTCAGAACATTGATAATTTGTAATGCCATAACCTCAGAACTATAACGACCCCCGAAAGACATAGAATTAAGTGGTTAATATCCTAAGTATAAGGAATCTGAACTCTATACTCAGGTATTACCTGGATAATATCAGAAGTGAATTATATGACCATTAAAAATTACCTTCAAAGGATTCATATTTCTGGGGGAATTGGTTAAGATTGGCGATTTACACATCTTTTTGAACTAAGAAGAATGTCTAGAACAAGGTCAATTCTAATAAGGGTGGACTTGTGACACACCCCTTTTGGTTTCTAGAAAATTATCAAGTCGATGTTGAACGATTAATTGGGAAATGAGTTATTCATGTCTTGAAAATTATAGGAGTTAATGTCCCATAAACATATAGCGATCACGGAAGACGATTCTATCTTTCGTTCACTTGCTAGAGATATATAAATAAGAGGGCCAACCTCATACACATACTGATTGGCAGTCATATGAGATTGTAGATTCAATGAATAATTGAGATTGACTCGTATATATCAATAACTAGGAAATTTTCCAAAGAAATTTTCCATGAAGACTCATACTCTAGAAAGATAAGAAAGATTATCGACATTTATATTTTAAGAAAACAACATGTTTGGGGTAAACTCGCGGCCTGGATGATGAATGATTAGCCGACATGATCGACATCTTATAGCGGGGACCATCCCGTGAGTTGGTGCCACCGCAAGGCGGCGGTTCTGGACAGTAAGACCCAGGAACAAAAAAAGGGGGTCTTACAAACTAGTATCACCTTAGCCGACTTTCGATCCAAGTAAAAGAAGTCCACAGACCCTGGTCTATGCCGCTCGAGCTTAGTTTGAGGACAAATTAGCAGCGGAAGCAATGGTATGCCCATACGGGAAATCACATAATTCTGTCCACTCAACGATGAGATTGGCCAACCTGTCTAGTACACTGTATTGGTTTGACTTATCAACACATTTCGTAAGGTATCCTAGTCCGACATCGACCTCGGGTATTTTCTGGCCATGTAGTAGGATACCCCAAAGCCCATAATGCCTAATATCAGATAGTCCCTAGAATTTGGAGGTTAGAGAAGTGATTAGGGCTAATTTGGGATGAGCCCCAAATCAAGAGAGACAAAAATGAAGGATTTGGGGCATGAGTGCCAAATGACACTCAATTTCCCTTCACAAGCCTCTCTCTGAACCCAAGGAGTAATTCCCAGCACTTCCCAGGCCAGCCAGCTTCCAAGTGGAGCTCAATTCAGGAGTTATTGGGTGGCTGGGTGGTGGCTTTAATGGAAACTTTGAATTATTCCAGCCCAGCCCCAATCGAGCTCATTACCATCTTCAAGACCTCCCAAGAAGTAGAACCCCTCAGTCGAATGGAGATTTTGAGCTCAGGGGAGGAAGATCGGCTTGGAATCGAAGAAGAGCACGACAATGGTTTCCCAGCGAGTTACATGATCCCAAGCACCCAATAAGGCATGTATTCCTCTTCTCCTCCCCTAGTGCTAGATTCTCCTTCTTCCCATTTTGAAATTGATTGAGTAATGGCGATTGCGCCATCTTCCCGCTCGAGCTTTAGAGCTCTTCCAAATCCCACCCCTCATTTTGTCTACAAGGCACCCTCGGCTAACTTTTTGTCGGCTATCAACAGCCAACCCTCGGTCGGAGGTGGTGGCATTGTGATTTTGGCCGGAGATGCCCTCAGGTGGCCGGAATAAGGGGAAGAAATCGGCCCAAGAGGGGTCGATCTGAGCCCTTGGCTCAAGGAGGAAGATAACTCCTCAGCCGTCAGATCTGGGTGATCTGTTATACGTAAACCTGATTTAATTAAATGGCTGTTATATAGGATTTCTGCCTGACTTTAAATTAATTAAAGAAAATACCTAGAGCCAAAATCAGCCGATATGTCCAACATGGAATATGTAGCCCTAGGTCTACTTTTTTTTAGAAATTGAGTTCACCCAATTTGGAGCATTGTAGCTCCCTCATCACCAATTTTGGTGGGTTGTGTACATAAAGTGCCTTAAGCACTAATTAATTAAATTAAGGAGTTCAATGACTCCAATCAGGCTGAAATTTTGGCCATGCATGGGTTATACCCAAACACAAACCCTGCCCAAAAATGAGGATTTTTGGAAAAACATTTTTTATAGTTTTGGTAATAATTTCATAAATCATGCATGGGTGTATTATATGGGTATATGACCTCTAATAGACCCTTAATAGGTATGGTTGACTTATTTCAAGCTAGGGTTGACTTTGGTCAACTTGTCCATTGAGGTTGACCCTAATAGGTCTTTAGTGACCCAAGGGACTCCCTAAAGGGTTATGAATGTTATAGTGAGGTCAATTTGTCATTTTGAAGCTCAATTTGCTAACCCTAGGTCAAGTGGTCCACAAGTGTTAAATGCAGACCAAGGTGATTTCACCTAGTCTACTAGGTCCTAAAGGCCACTTTGGTTTTCTTAAGCCTTTGTCATGACTTTAGCCATGACAAAAGTCATCCTAGGGGTCTAGTAGTTTCTGGGATGTTACAAATCCCAATATATAAAGAAATAATTTCATCCCCGAAATTGAGATTAGTCTCACAAGGTTCTTACTCAAAGTGGAAAGAGTAAAACCTTAGGCAACTTAATTCATACCTGACGCAAAGAGTCCCGGTTATTATTGTTGCATCGGATCCATAGGATCCTTACCGATGGAGCCTTATTCCGTCTCAAGATTCGGACTGCTGTAACATCATCGGCTCCAAATGGACTGCACGATCGGATGCAACTGGCCAGCTCTACTAGAAATCCGCGGATCTGACCGTAGGAGAGTCCACCTAGGGAGGAGACATAAAAGGCGTCATGCAAACCCGCCAGCCCACCAGGAACTCCAGTCTATAAGCTAAGGGGTCGATCCTCTCTCGGATCCTATAAGGGCCCATGTATCTCGGACTGAACTTCTTTTGTCTTAGCACCCGCGAGACACCGTGCACCAGACATATTTTCAAGAAAACCATGTCTCCTACCTGGAACTTTACCTTACGATGCCTCACATCTTAATATTTTGCCTACCTGCTCCGTGCCTCTTGCATCCGATCCCGTAATAGTTGAATTTCAGCATTTGTGTCCTCTACATACTCCTATCTGAGCGCCTTCAGATCCACGGTCTGGACATAAGAAAATGAAGTCTTGCACCCCCGCTCATAAAGAGTCACGTAAGGAGCCATGACAATGCTCACCTGGTGACTATTTCATATGAAACTTGCTCAAGGGTGACAGTCTCTCCTAAGGTGGTAGTGTAATGTGTAGTCATAATAACACAAGTGACTCCAGACATCGCCTTATCCCGAGGCTCTTACCCTTTCGGGTACCCAAATATCTCAAGTTCTTGGGATCTGACAAGGTTTCGCCGCGCACTCCATATAGGTGCTGCCTTCATACCTCTACTTGTTCCTCCTTTCTGAACTAGTGGGTATGTCACCAAGTCCTTTAATATAGTAATTACTAGTTTCAACCTTGACTATGCCCTGAATTCATAATTTCCACCGATCTAACAACCAATATCCACATGAGGTTGATGCTCTTATTTACAATAAATTTCTGACTTTATCCTTAGAGACATGCTTTTGCGCAAGCTTCTTCAATTCTTGTTCATAATTATACACATGTCTCTTCATGTCAAAGATCAATCAATCTTCTAGAACCTTAACTTTGACCACTTGTCAAATCTTGGGGCTACATATATGACAATCGAGTTACCTTGTGCACTTTGGTTCATCTGGGCTCCTAAGGAGTCATATTCATAAGTTTCTGATCATCCCAGTATTGTATATGACACTTATCATATATTAATTATCCATAAAGGAAAAATTGATTTATAAACATTTATCTCCAAACTCCAGGAAAAAAAATCGAGTCTTACATCTACATCATCCTTCCTTGCAACTTCATTATACTTCCTTGCCACTTGCCTGGGAATTATCCTCTCCCATCTGCTGAATATAGATGAATCTATCTTTTTAAGATGATGAATGGGGATACCTGATGACATATCAAATTGATTGTTGTCAATTTTATTTAAATATAAAGTAATGATGCTTCCAAAATTTAGTGTTGTCAAACTTGCTTTTATCTTTTCAAATAGAATCACTCCCCAATCCATTCTTTTCCTGTAGATGACTCCTATCAATAGCTTGAACATATCACTCGACAAGTAATCTTGGGAACCTGTCTTGTACAACAATACTTTGCTAATAATGTCTGACAATAATTTTCCTTCTGCATTCATTGCCTTTCGTCGAATGGAGGTAGTACTTCTTGGTAAGCCACAAAAGGATAAAGCTCTATTGAAATATTTATCCTCCAGAATATCCTTTTCTTCAACCACTGGTAGCCGTAGAAATTTTGTAGGAGACTAGGCTTCATTCGAACCGCTGCATTCCTGACCTTACTCTTGATTACAGAGCCTTCTTGACAAAGGTGTGCATGTTTGAAGAGTTCCAGAACTTCTCTATCTAGAATACGACAAGGATGCTCCAATAGAAAAGATAGACCTGCGATCTTAAGCATTAGAACGACATTCCTGATTTCATCGGAAGCTCTTGCAAACCCTGTACGAACCAGCTCTCCACCGACCTGCAAGTTGACGGTACTTTTGAGCGCCATCGAAAATGAGAGGAAATCGATGAGAGAAGGAGCAGACAAATCATCGGGAGGTGCTTTCCGTAAGCTCTCGAAGAATAGTGTGAGTGTTCCATGAACCCCTTATAACCTTTAAATAGTTTTAAATGTTTTGAAGAGAGAGAGAGAGATGTGCATACCTTAAAGATGACTCTTCGGATCCAATAAAAAAAATTCATGAGTGACAGAAATTCGTCAAAAGGACCGGGCTATTCATCAAAATGATTCGGGAGACTACTCCAATTAATCGAAATGACTCACCTAATTAAGGCGATTCGTCGAAATGATATGTGTACACTCGACGGATTAGTTAAAATAACATGAGTAATTCCATTTTATCTCCTTGAATGCTTGAGTAAACAAAATTTTCTGAACTTGAGTAGATTTTCTTGGCTTTTTCATGATTCCTTGTTGAGCATACCAAATTCCATTTTGAAGTAGGTGAACTTGGTCTCATCTAGTGGCTTCGTGAAAATATTTGCAACATGCTTATTTGTTGTGAGATAACTGAGGTTAATGTGACTGCGAATCTGAGGATGAGGAGTTCTATGGGCATGTTGCCTGATGAGTCCGATATTTATAGTATTTTCAGACTCATTCAGGCTAGTTTTCATGCACATACACTTCACTTTTAATTCATTATTGCTTATATTTCACTGGTTCACCCTCCTCAGATAAAGTGCACATTTTAGCCCATTGTGGTGTGCAATTATGCACTATGCTGGTGGGGTAAGCACAAGGTGCTCCCCATGTCTTTATTTTGTTGTTTTTGACTATTTATGTGTGTTGGTGGTCTATGCCCCAGCTTGTTGGTTTACATTGCAGGTGGGCAGATCTTCTTTCTATTGGAATTCTAACCTGGAGAAATCACACGATCGTGCATTTCCTTGACGCACAATTTCTGCAATCGTGTGATTCCTACAATGCCTACAATTAGTGATCTGCCCTGGCTCGTGCATTTTGTTTGCGCACGATGAGTGCTGATCGTGTGTGAGAAAAATCACACGAGCTTCTCTCTTTTGTCTAAAAATTCATGTTATTTTGCAATTTCCAGATCGCACGGTCGTGCGTTTTCTTCACTCACGATCTGGTTGATCGTGCGTTTTCATTTCTTTCAAAATCTTGAAAAAACTGTCGTTCTATTTCTGCCAGTGCGTTTTCTTCATGCATGGGCACTTTTGCCCGTGCGTGAGTAAAACGCACGAGCAGATTGTTTTTGTCTAAGAAACTACGTTTTTGCTCCGTCCGTGCGATTCCTTCGCGCACGGTTGACTCTGAATGTGCATTAGGTCGTACACGAAGGTTTTTCTGACATGTTTTCTATTTAAGTCCCAATTTTTAGGTCATTTGGGGCCCCGATCTTCATCCTCCATTTTCGCCTCAAGAAGAGCTCCAGCTCTGTTTTCTTCTGCTCTTCTTCCCCCTTTTGCCCGAGGCCACCTCGCATCATCCGAGTACTTCAAGGGGGAGATTCTAGCCTTACTCTCATCACCGAGGAAGGAGGACGCGCTTTGGAAGCTGCCGGATCGTGAGATAGAGAAGACGGGTATATTGGAAGAAAGTGGCAGCTCTTCTAGACCCCGGACGTCAGTTGAAGACCGAGCTAGGGCGCAGATTGACAACCTGACGACTCCTACCGTGAATCTCAATGAGCCTCTGGATGTGGTTATATCCCTCGCTCTTCCTCCACTCCTACTTATGTTGGTAGCTAGTTTCTCTATATTTTGATGATGTTTGCACTCTACATTTGATGAAATATTCACTTCATATTTATGCAAAGTTATTATTCTTGTATGAGTTGCATGAGGTGTGCTCTCATGGTGATTGTGGTGTGAGAATTTCGTGTTGTTGCACTAGCAATTACAAGTGGCGTGCTTCGTGATGAGGTGCCTACAACCCTAATTCCGTCGTGTGATCTATTCCATTCAAAAGCCTTCTCGGCCATCCATGTTGTAAAGCGATGCTAACGGCCCGTATAATCCATTCGCCTAGCCAAGAGGAGTAAACGACCCTCACTTTAATTCTGTCGGTGTGAACCCTTCATTTGCTTGCCTTCTCGCCCATCCGCCTAGCGAAGCAGTGCATAGCGGTCTGGGTAGTCTCCATCTGCCTTGTGAAGCAGTGCATAGTGGCATCCATAGTAATTTAGTAACTTAGCTTTAATATCTTTTCTACAATCCAATCCAAGCCTCCCGCAATCCATTCGACCTAAAGGAATTCAATCTCAAGTCCTTCCTCGATAGATAACTCAACCTTACTGTGTTCCTTGAGAGATCGATACTTGGGGAAATTCACCCATTTTATTACTTGAACAATCGGTGCACTTGCCGTTTCGTGTTGCAGTCTCGCTCCCGCCTATAGCGGAGTGCAAGATTTGCGCATCAAGTTTTTGGCACCGTTTCCTGGGAACACAGTCGTGTGAGTTTCTTGAGAGAGAGCTGAGAGATAAAGTTGTTTTCCATTTGTTTATCGCATTTGTTTTAATTTAGTGCTTGTAAATTCTTTAATTATCTATTATAAGTACAACAACAACACATGCATTTATCCCACCATAGTGGGTCGGCTATTTGGATCCTTTGTCGCCATTGCACCCTATCTTTAATCATAGCCTCATCAATGCCTTAGTACATCATATCTTTCCTTATAGTTTCATTCTAAGTCTTTTTTGGTCTACCCCTCCCCATTTTAACATGTCTAGTGACTAAACTCTCACAACGCCTAACAGTTGCCCCTGATGGTCTCCTATGTACATGTCCGAACCATCTTAGAAAAGCTTCTCGCATCTTCTCTACAATTCGGGCCACTCCTGTCTTATCCCTGATACATTCATTCCTAATTTTATCCAGTCTCATGTGACCGCACATCCACCTAAGCATTCTCATCTCCGCAACTCCCATTTTTTGCTCATGTACACCATTCACTGCCCAACACTCAGAACCCTAGAGCATTGTTGGCCTAATTGCAATACGGTAAAACTTGCCTTTAAGTTTTAATGGTAATTTATGATCACATAAGATCATAGACGCACCTCTCTACTTCAACCAACCTGCTTGGATTCTATGTATCACATCTTTATCTACACCTCCATATTTTTGAATTATTGATCCTAGATATTTAAAGCACTCACTGCGGGAAATATCTTGGTCACCCAATTTAATGATGGAGTCATCCGACCTTCTTGCACTACTAAATTTAAGCTTTATATACTCCATCATTGTCCTGCTCAACCTAAAACCCTTCTTTCTAAAGTGTCTCGCCAAGATACAAGTTTCGCCTTTACACCCTTGCATGTCTCATCGACCAAAACACTATCATACACAAATAATAAACACCAACGTAGTGCTTGTTTGATATGTATGGTGAGCTCATCTAAGATAAGGGTACAGAGATAAGGGCTTAAAGCTAACCCTTGATGTAAGCCAACGGCGATAGGGAATTCCTGTGTTAATCCTCCAGATGTCCTCACCCTGTTCACTGAATTTGTATACATATTTTTGATTACGTCAATGTATGATACATTTACACCTTTCTTTTCTAAGACTCTCCACAAGACCTCTCTTGGAACCCTATCATAAGCCTTCTCCAAATATTTTTATCTTTCCCGATAAATGTCAATAAGTCTCCTCAAGAGATGTATAGCTTCCATGGTTGACCTCCCTGGCATAAATCCAAATTGATTCTCTGAGATGTTAGTCTCTTGTCTAACTCTTCTCTCTATTACGCATTCTCATAGTTTCATAGTATGACTCATTAATTTAATTCTCCTGTAATTGACATAATTTTGTATATCTCCTTTATTCTTATACAAAGGTACCAAAATACTTTCTCTCCATTGGCCTGGCATCCTCTGTCTTCAGTATCTTATTGAACAAACTTGTAAGCCATAAAATTCCTTCCCTCCCTAAGCATTTCCATACTTCAATGGGTATATCGTCTGGCCCAGCCGCCTTTGTATTTTTCATCTTCTTCAGAGCGTCATCTATCTCTGATGCTTGAATTTTACGATAAAAAGTTATGTTTTTATACTCCTCCGATTTACTTAACTCTTCCAAGTTTAGTTCATTATCTTTTCCTTCATTGTACAGTTGATAAAAGTATCTTTTCCATCGCTCTTTAATAACCACCACATCCGTCAAAACAGTATCTAATTCATCTTTTATGCATTTAACTTGGCTTAAATCTCTTGTCCTCCTCTCTTTAGCTAGAGCAATTTTATATATATCACGCTCTCCATCTTTTGTATCTAGTCATTTGTAAAATTCTTCATAAGTTTGACTTCTTGCTTTACTTACTGCATTTTTAGCTTCTTTTTTGGCGACTTTAATTATCTATTTTAAGTATTTCAAAAAAAAATCAGGTTTCCACCATTTTAAATTTTACTTTATGCATATTGAGTTCATTTTTTGATTATATTATTTGTGAATCCATCTTTGCACTAATATGTATTCTTATCAATAATGTAAATGGTGCATAATGTTTAATCATTCTAGTGATGATTGCCATCTAGGAAGCCATGATTATAATCGGTATAGTTCATCATATGGAGAATCTAGATCTTTATACAATGAACCTACCTATTATAATTATGCGTCCCGATTGCGAGAATCGCCTTCACCGGGTGGTTTGGCTTTTCCACAGTCAAAACCTACCGGGAAGTGCTTCTTGTGTTGTCAGAGTTTTGATCACACGTTGAAGGACTATGAGAAATGGAAATTGCAATTGGATGAGGAGGATGAGTCAGCACTCATCACCATTCCACCATTACCTTATCACACCGCACCTTCAATCATTAAGGACATATACGTCATGCACTCGTGTCCTCATGGGAGCACTACGAATGTGTCCACTAGCATCATTGTTGATCACTACGACGATATTTTGGATTTTTCCTCCTCTATTGTGTCGTCATTTCCTGTGGATTCTGTATTTGAGGATATTTCTTCACTCTTATTAGACTCTATCTTGAGCCTTATTTCTACTCAGATATTCTCTTGTATCAGTATGCATGTATCTTCTGTTGTTATTGCCGAGTTTCTAGATGTGCAGGATGAGCCTATGGAGCCCAAACTTGTGTTGAGTTGTATTGAGGAGGAAATTTTCCTTAGTGAGGAGGTTTCTACCTCATCACCTGAGGAGAAGGTCCAACTCATCACCGAAGTTCCTAGCTGCTCATACTCTTCCTGTAGTGATTTTATTGCGATCAGCAATAATCCATCTGTGAAACCTGATGGGAGTGAAACCGGGCCACTCCTTCTGTGTTTGAATTTTTTAGTTCTTCATCCATTTTATTTTCATAATCATCCTTCTTATAATGCTGATATTGATAAGTTCATTCTTCATGCTTCCCCTCCTGCTTTAATTTCTGATATTTTGTATATTCCCTTGCAGGTGCATGAGTTTTGGACCCATTTTTGGGTGATTCTGAGTGGCAGTCTTAGAAGGGAAAGCAGATGACAATGATGAAATCAATCGCCTATTCCACCTCATCATCATTGCCTACATTTTCCTCGAAAGATTGGGTGCAGGGTAGTAAACGTTATTTCATCAATGACCGCCGATTGGAGGAGATGAAGAGGATGAAGAAAGATGAAACTTGGAGATGGAAAGCTTCTAATCTTCTCGACTGTCGTTGTTGGGTCTTCGGACCCATTTCTTTTATTTCTTGTTACTACTTTAAATCAACTTATAGTTGATCATTTTGATGAGCATGTAATAATTAGGATTTATTAACTTTTGCTTTTATGATTAGACAATCTTATAAAACTGCTTAATACAGGTATTTAGTCCAGCTTAAGTACGACAAACAAAAATGCTACTGGGAGACAACCCAGATTTGGTTGTTTTTAATTCTCTAATCCACTAATAGTTTAGTAGTTATATTTGCTTTTTCTTAGAGCTGTCTTTCCTGCAGGTGCTTACGTTATTTTGGGATGGCGGAGGATGCTCTTTCTCATGATTTTCATGCATCTTTCGGTATGCTCAATATCTGAGCATGGGGCACACTCTAAACCTCTCCCTGCATATTTTCAGTTTACGATCACATTTATTTATATAGTTTCATGTAAGTCTGGGGGAGAGTGAATTCATGGCGTTACAAACTATGCAGCAATCACATTATATTAGGAGCATGCTAGAAGAATGATTATATCACTTTGATTTTTCTTTGCCACACACACCACATCACCCACTTGAGCACGCGCTTATTTTTCGATGCGTCTCGGGTAAATATTATTTTTTGTGTATGATGGGAAGATCATGATGTTGGCATAGGATTGAGTGGCAGAGTAACATGTTGAATCTTGTAGTGCTCCTAGTCGAGTTCTCGTGTCTCGTGTTGAAATTCTTGAAGAATTAGCTTTTTCTCATGCATTTAATTTTATAATTTTCTAATTGTGTGAATACTGTTTATTCAACTCGTAATTCGTGAATCCATTAGAATCCGACGATAGTGTAGGTGTAGACGATCACTAGTGATGTATTACTCGAGTCAGGAGGAAGGATACTCTTTCTCGGTGCCTAAGAATTTGCCCCTAGAGACTCTCGAAGCATGGGTAAAGGTTAGTTCATGCGTGCAAGTGTGATATAGGCCATTCATTGGCCCGGTTGAGCCATTGACCATTCCTACACGCTCTATCCTTGCTTAGCCCTTTTGTGCCTAATCCCAACCGCATGATTCAACTTCACCTTCAATTCACCAAAACCAAAATGACTATCCTAATCGCACACCAAATTTTGAGCTCAAGTGATTTGTGCATATAAAAGTTGGGTGTTGATGCGGTGTATATTTGCAATTGTGGTTGCAATGCATTATTGAAGATTTAGTTGTGTTTGTATTATTTGTGCAAAGTTAAAATTTGAAAAGAGAAAAAAAAAATATATGTGAAAAGAAATGAAAGTAAAGAATTGTATTTGGGAGTAAGTGGTGTACACACCCAATAGTTTCATGTTTAAGTCTGGGGGTGTGGTGTACATGTGTTCATTATTGCTGGAATAGTGCTTTTATTGCGAGCTCATTTGGGTTAGGTGTGATAATCCCCTGCATTTATCATTGTTTACCACACCATAGCCTAAGCATAAATCATAACCTAAAGTCTTATTTATTTGCACCCTGAAAGTAACTAGTGTCGTGGAGAGAGTGTGAATGGATAGGCTTATGGCCATCGTCATTGATGGATTTCTTTGGAGGTTGTCACGATCCTCGATCTCTAACAATATTCCACTTAGTGATCGAGCTACTTTCCCCTATGCGTGACTGAAGGATTCACCGCGATTCAAATTACGAGTAGCAATAATAAGTAGAAACGCAATTTAAAAAATTATAATATACTTCGCATGTTTAAAAGATTCTTCTACTAAAATTTCTACGCATGCGAGTAAGCGACTTCGTAGAGTACTTCGCATATTCAATTACTTCGCCATCTCATAATTTTTCTAGTCCACATGGGAGATAGTTTGCTCGGGATGAGCAAATGAGTAAGTCAGGGATGTGATGAGTCTGATATTAGTGTTTTTCGGACTCATCTGGGCTAGTTTTCACGCGCATGCACTTCACTTTTAGTTCATTATTGCATATATTTCACTGGTTCACTCTCCTCACATAAAGTGCACAGTTTGGCCCATTGTGGTGTGCAATTGTGTGATATTCTGCTGGGGGTAAGCACATGGTGCTCCCCATGTCTTTATTTTGATGTTTTGACTATTTCTGTGTGTTGGTGGTTTTATGCCCCAGGTTATTTGTTTACATTGTAGGTGGGCAGATCTTCTTTCTATTGGAATTCTAACCTGGGAAAATCGCACAGTCATGCGTTTCCTTGGCACATGATTTCTGCGACCGTGCGATTTCTATAGTGCCTAAAATTAGTGATCTTCCCTGGCTCATGCGTTTTGCGGTCAGTTTTGATCGTGCGTGAGCAAAATCGCACAAGTTTCTCTCTTTTGTCTAAAAATTAATTTTATTTTGCAATTTTCCAGATCGCACGGTCGTGTGTTTTCTTCACGCACGATTTGGTTGATCGTGCGTTTTCAGTTCTCTCAAAATCTTTAAAAAATGTCATTCTGTTTCTGCCAGTGCGTTTTCTTCATGCATGGGCACTTTTGCCCGTGCGTGAGTAAAATGCACGAGCAGATTGTTTTTGTTTAAAAAATTACATTTTTGCTCCGCACATGCGATTCCTTCGCGCACGGTTGACTCTGAACGTGCGTTAGGTCGTGCACGGAGGTTTTTCTGACATGTTTTCTATTTAATTCCCGATTTTTAGCTCATTTGGGGCCCCCATCTTCTTCCGCCGTTTCCTCCGCAAGAGGAGCTCCAGCTCTGTTTTCTTCCGCTCTTCCTTCCCCTTTTGCCTGAGGCCACCTCGCATCATCCGAGTACTTCAAGGGGGAGATTCTAGTCTACTCTCATCAATTAGGAAGGAGGACGCAGCTTTGGAAGCGGCAAGATCGTGAGACAGAGAAGATGAGTATATTAGAAGAAGGTGACAACTCTTCTAGACCCCAGACGTAAGTTAAAGACCGAGATAGGACGTGGATTGACAACCCGGAGACTCCTACTGTGAATCTCAACGAGCCTCTGGATGTGGTTATATCCCTTGCTCTTCCTCCACTCCTACTTATGTTGGTAGCTAGTTTCTCTATATTTTGATGATGTTTGCACTCTACAATTGATGAAATCTTCATTTCATATTTATGCAATGTTGTTATTCTTGTATGAGTTGCTTGAGGTGTGTTCTCATGGTGATTGTGGTGTAAGAATTTTGTGTTGCTGCACTAGCAAATGCTAGAGGCATGCTTTGTGATGACGTGCTTACAACCCTAATTCCGTCGTGGGTGATCCATTCCATCCGCAAGTCTTCTCAGCCATCCACGTTGTGAAGCGGTGCTAACGGCCCGTATAATCCATTTGCCTAGCCAAGAGGTGCTAATGGCCCTCATTTCAATTCTGTCAGTGCGAACCCTTCATCTGCTTGCCTTCTCGCCCATCCGCCTAGCGAAGCACTGCATAGCGGCCTGCATTGTCTCCATCCGCCTTGCGAAGCAGTGCATAGTGGTCTGCATAGTAATTTAGTAACATAGCTTTAATTTCTTTTCTACAATCCAAGCTTCCCGCAATCCATCCGACCTAAAAGACTTCAATCTCAAGTCCTTCCTAGATAGATAACTCCACCTTACTGTGTTCCTTGAGAGATCGATACTTGGGGAAATTCACCCATTTTATTACTTGAACGATTGGTGCACTTGTCATTTCGTGCCGCAGTCTCGCTCCCGCCAAAAGCGGAGTGCAAGATTTGCGCACCATTGCCTGATCTAATGAAGAAGATCATGGTGGTTCACATCCTGCTCAGGTATGCACTCCTCACACATTTTCATTATATGCTTCATTTGACAAGACCAAGAGTGCATCAGATGATTGCTCATCATCTGGTGATGATATAGAAGACTGTTCATCATGCAACAATGAGGACCATACTAATCTAATGGAACAATATGGTACTCTCTTAGCAGATCTTAAAAGGAGCAAGAAATTGGTCAAATCTCAAGTTGAGGAAATAAGAATCCTCAAGCCATTCAGATCTCAAATATATGAGAAGACTAAGGAGGTGACTAAATTGTCCAATGAGCTTCTCGTACTTCAAAAGAGGTCTGAAGCTTAGGATAGGACAATTACGTCACTAGAGAACAAGCTTGTCTCAACAAGAAGGCTTGTGGCTAGCTAAGCCCAAAACCATTCTCCCTATTATTGATAGCTTCTCCACTCAATACAGAGGGGGACTAGTATATAATAAGGAAGTTGGAGAGACTTCCCAAGCTAGAACTATCTTCCAAAAGGTTGTCACTCCACAAGCACCATCAGTCGAAAAGAAGGAAAAAAGCTTTACCTCAAAAGCCTATTCCTTTGGTAAAATCATTGACTGTGCAACCAACTCCAAGATCAATGCATAGTCACATGATTAGTAGAAATGCTTGTTGTAAAGTAGCCCGCTCTTCCAGTCACCTGCCCTCCATTCAGAAGGCGACTCAAAAAAGGAGGTACAATAGATTTGAGTGTTGGTGATGTGGCAAGGTTGGGAACATCTACGCCTTCATCTCATGAGCAAGCTTCAAGCTCCTTGATTGAACAAATCAAGGATCTGCTAACTGAGGAAAGGAAAAACAATCAAGATTATATGGACAGGGCAGTCAGGGGAATCATAGATGACATGTCAGCTCAGATGAATGAGATAAGAGTAGACACTGATCACATCAATACTCAGATCACCAGTTGGTTCATAAGAGCAGGAATAGATGTTGACAGCAATATGAGTGCACTGCAATCCCTTGGTTAAAGAGTGGACACCTCACTACAACAAAGCCAACATGCAGGTGAAAATCTGGAAAGAGGAGTTAGATGGCTAACCACAAAAATTGTTGATAGTTAAAATCTGATCATAACTAGGTGTATTGACTCAAATGAATTCACTCATGATGATCTAAACACCAAATTGGAGCAAAGCACTAAGCAAATTATACAGTGGATTGGTGAGTCAAGTCAGAAAAGGAAGACCATAATGATGGATGAAGAAATGCTTCTTAAGAGAAAAAGAGATGAACAAGGTCCCAGTGATCCAAGCCTTAATTTTCTAAGCCCAAGGTCAAGAGATATAGTATTGGACTACATGGAAAATTTTTGGGGAAAGTGGCAATGACATATCTAGACACTACCCCTCAAGTGAGTGGGACAAGCACAGGAAGACAGAAGTCATCAGAACATTGTACAGACAACATCGACAAGAAAGAACACTGCCAGAGAATACCCCTTCTATTCCTGATAGATACATCCCTAAGTCATTCACCTATTTTGAAAGACAAGAGCAGAAGCTTCAAAGGAAGGAGAAAGATGTGGAGAAAAGAAGGAACAGTTAAAGTAGAACTGGCATATGTAATAGCTAGAAGCAAAGGTTGTTGCAACTCTATTTTAAAAATATTTGGCTTATCAATAAAATCTTGATGAAGTTTGTGATATACTTGTTCATGTAATTACTTCCTTATACATGTGAACTTGTGCTATCACAAAATTGATAATTAACTTATTTGTGAGAATATTCAGCTAATAATAAGTTAATACAGTTCAGATAAAAAGGCACTAAGCATCATAACTAATGTATAATCTTATGTCGCTAAATTAACAAAGCATCCTTAAGAAATCATACAAGAGTGATGTTGCATCTAACACACACCACATTGATTATACAAAAGAGTAATCCAAGACAATATCGTTTTTTCTACAAAATGATATCGTCGTAATTAATAACATGATGTATCGTCGAAATGACTCTACGACTTCGTCATAAAGACACGATGATACCTAACTATCTGTTCGATAATTCAGAAATCTAAAATAAATCGATCACAACCATTCAATCTGATATAATCAAACATTTAATACATGACCCTTCACCTCCCACACCAGAAATTATAAATAGGGTCAAATGTCTTGAAATTAAAAGCACATACTACATTTGCCCTAAAAAGCCGTCGTGTACTCTCTGTCTTGCGCAAGTAAACAGGTTGACACTGCTCAAGCCTCCTTCAAGTATCTGAGAAATGGCCCCAAAGAAGGAAGGATATCTGTATGAAGGAAGTGAGATGGTGAGGAATGGATTCCTTAAGGCACCAGAAGAAATTCAAGGCACTATCAGACTACTCGACTCCGTCAACAAGGAATTCATGCTATCAGAATCTACTGTGATAATGAAAAGAGAAGTCCTTGAATTCTATTCAAATGACAAGTGAAAGTGCACAGTTAACCTCACTAGAATTCTCTAGAGGGGGGTGAATAGATATTTAAAAATACTTTGTGCAATTATATATATATATATGTATAATAATCACAGATTCAAGCTTCCCACAAACCAACAAGAATTAAGCAAGTAAAGAAGAAAAATAGCAAGCAGAAAATCACAGCACAACACAAAAATATAGTGGTTCCCCAAACTTTGGGTAGTCCACTCTTCTACCCCCTTTGGTAGGAATTCACTAACTTGCACTGAGTCTTTTGATAAGGAGACTCTTAGAACCAGACTAAGTCTTTTGATAAGGAGACTCTTAGAACCCGACTGAGTCTTTTGATAAGGAGACTCTTAGAACCACTACAACTGAATTTTTTGAAGAGAGATTCTAAAAACTCATTTACACAATTTGAAAATGAAGTAAGTATGAGAAGAAGAAGTAGAACAAGTAGAAGAACAGAAGACAATATATGTAAGAAAGAATCTTCTTCCTAGCAAGAAGATTAGAAGCACAAGTATAGTGAATATGATCTCTCTTCTATAGTGAGAAGGAGATTGTAAGCTTTTCTCTCTTTTGTGAGAGCTTTCAGAATTTGCAGCAGAATGGCTTCAGAAGGAGGAGAAGGTGGAGGCTTTTTCTTTGCTGCAGCACACTATCTCTTTTCTCAGCTTTCTCACTCTTCACTTGGGAGCTCTTCCTCTTTTTCAAATGTATATGGTGGATCACTAGTTGTTATTCTCTGTCGACTTCCTTCTTATTTATAACTCTGTTTCAAAAGATATTGCTAAAGGAGAATAATCAATTAGCAGACAGAGAATTAGAAAGAGATAAAAGTTTCCATACAAATTTTATCTGTAGATGGAAAGAGTTTATTCTGATTTCAAATAATATCCAAATAAATATTAATCAAATTAGCCAAGAATCAATTAGAAGGAAAGACAGATTCAGAACGGCTATAAAAGAATAAAATCATTCCATAAAATTCAGATCTTTAGAAAGAAGGAAAGAGATCTGGCGTTAATTCTAATTTGACATGGAAATCGACGTGCGTCGATTACTATTCAACGTAAGCGCCGAGTTCATCCTTGCTGGACGTCGAGAGGAGAATAAGGAAGGTGCATCGACAAAGATGCGTCGACTTTATTAAATACGTCGACTAGAAGTCAGAGTTACGTCGACAAAGATTACGTCGAATTCTTCTTAGAGTTACTTCGACTTATTCTGAGAGAAACGTCGACTACATTTCGACGTTGCGTCGAATTCTATTCAACGCATATTTACTTAGATTATATTCTTCTTAATTCTAAGGGTTAAGATAAATCATTCCCCAACAATCTCCCCCTATTTGTCTTAACCCTATTTAGAGAGAAATTGTATCAGTATTTAATCAACTCAGCAAGACATTCATATAGGTTAGAAATATGTTAAATAATCAGAAGAAATCATATAACAAGTAATTATCTTTCACAAGATTTAAACTAGAAACTTCTTGTTATACATGAAATTGACAAAGGCAGAATAAAGTTTTCTATATAAATTTTCAATAGCATCAAAAATATAGCCCCTGGCTCTATCAGGATGCTCCTGGACTTTTCTGATGATTGTGTGCAGTTTCTCCAGGACTTTGTCAGCATCAGGGAGAGTGTCATTTATAGAATAACCCTTGCTGATGATAATTGCTGCCTTTTCATCAATCATCTCAATTGTAATGTTTTGAGGTTTCTTTTGTGTAGGCTTGGGCTCAGGTGGTCCTTTGTTGTCAACCTTTGACCTATATTTTCTCTTCTCTGATTCCTGTTTCTCAGGGATCTCAGGAATTTTTCCTTTCCCTTTCCAGGGTGAGTCATGCCATTTGTCTAATCTTGCAGGTCTTTTTGGCTTCTTATAGGGAATGTAAATATCTTCTGCACACCCTACACCCCTCTTGTGCTTTTGTCCTTTTTCTAGGATGAGCCATGCCTGAGGATTTTTCTTTTGATAAGCTTCAACATCAAACAATTTCTTTGGAAGTTTGATGGAAGATTCAGCAAGAATCTGTTCTTTAGTCATCCCCTTCTTGATCTTTTCCAACCAGATATTCCTTTTATATTCTACTTCTTTCCTAGCTGCTTCATATTCATACAGCTCTCTTTCTCTTATTTCTTCATGCCTCCTTTCCATGTCAGGATCATGGTATTCCTTTACAGGACTGTTAGGAGTGATATTAGGCATTCTTTCAAACCTTTTTATCTCCTCAACAGTCTTTCTATATTTCTTTTCCTTTGCATAGTCTTTTCTTTCTTCTTTGGAGAACTTTTGCCAATGAGGGATGGCTTCTCTTCTTCTTTCCATTTGTCCTCTTGGTTTTTCCCTAGATAGCATTTGTGGAGGTAAAGGTAGCAGAGGAGGTAGAGATGGAGGTTGAAGTGGTGGAAGAGGCAGAGGTGGAGATGTAGTTTTCTTTTTAGAAGCAGAAGGTGGAGAAGGAACCTTTGTAGGAGAGGGAATTTGTTCTGTAACAGGAGGCAAAATGTCCTCTGGAGGAATATCTTCAAGTAAGGGTGTCTTGAGTTTGATATAGCTAGCAGAGAAGCTAGGTGAGTGATGCTGATATTCTTCCTCACACAAGGGTGCCTCAATCCAGACTTGTCTTTTTAGGTCATCAGAAAAAGTTGTTTCTTCCTCCCCCTGGACTTCTATATTTTGTACTGCAATAATCTCCTCCTGAACATATGGGGCATCCACTCTGAATGCTGAATCCACAGCATGGTCTCCTTCTGTATGATAGGAGGAGGATTCACCAAGGTGTTTGTTGAAGGTGTAATCAGAGTGATTGGAGAAGATTTGAGCCTATGGTAAAAGAGAAAATGAAGTTGGTTTAATACTTAAAGATAGTATTTAGAGATTGGAGAATATTTAGCCCTGAGCTTTAAGAAAAACCTGGATATGGGGGGTTTCTGGAGCAACTCTCCCCCTGGTTTATATCATTCAGAAAGGATGTAAACCCTTTTGGCGACAGAGGTTGTTCTTGAATAAGAACATGAAGCTCAGGAAGAGAAGCAGAGAGGTTGGCCAATTTGGCTTCACAGGTGGTGAGCATGTCGGCACACTCATTGGAGAAGGTGGTCAGACGTGTCTGGAAGTCATTCAGAAGTTGTTCCATAGCATCGTTTATTGTTTTGATGAGAGCACATTGAGTAGGGGTTGGCGCCATTGAGGCAGAGAGAGAGGTAGAAGACGAAGATTTTGGCGGTTTGGGAGAGTATGAGTTATGAAATAAGAGGTGTTATTTAAAGGAGGTGAAAAGTCGAAAAGGAAACAGAAATCAAGGTATATTAGGTAACCAATCGTCAAAAGAAGACTAAAAGATTTGTTTCCAGTTTTATTATGAAGTCGACGTTACGTCGAATTGGTGTCGACGCATGGTCGATGTGTCGAAGCATTAATGTCGACGTATGCGTCAATATGAAGTCGACGCTCCGTCGAAACATTGTCAGCCTAATGTCCTGTCGACGTGGTCGCAGAGTTGCGTCGAGATTAGATCGATGGTGCGTCGATAAGAGATCGACGCACCTTTGTCTTTAAGAAATCAATGTTAGCGTCGAGTTCCTCTCGACGGTGCGTCGATAGGCAATCGACGTGTCTTTTAAATACTTGCTTAGTTTTTCTAATCTCTTTTAGATTTCCCCAACAGTGGTGTTTACAAGCTTCCATCAAGCATTCCCAAAGTGTTGATAAAGTAAGTATGCTTAGTTTCATCTAAGGGTTTGGTAAAGATGTCTGCTCTTTGACTATCTGTAGGAATATATTCTAAGGTTATCTTACCTTTTTCTACATTGTCTCTAAGAAAGTGATGGCTGATCTCTATATGTTTGGTTCTACTATGAAGGACTGGTTGGATGCTATGGATATAGCACTAGAGCTATCACAATAAATTTTAGAGTTATTGACTTCTAGTTTATAGTCAAGAAGCTGATTTTGCATCCAGAGGATTTGTGAACAACAGCTCCCAGCAGCTATATATTCAGCTTCAGCTGTTGAGGTTGAGACTGAAGTTTGTTTCTTACTGAACCATAATATTAGTCTGTCACCTAGGAATTCGCAAGTACCAGATGTTCTTTTTCTATCAATCCTACATCCAGCATAGTCTGCATCTGAGAATCTTATTAATTCAAAATTTGTTTCTGCTGAGCACAAACCTAGTTCAGGTGTTCCCTTTAGGTATCTAAGAATCCTTTTTACAGAGGTGAGATGGGATTCTTTTGGATCAACCTGAAATCTTGCACATATGCAGGTTGCAAACATAATGTCAGGTCTGCTAGCTATTAGATAGAGAAGGGATCCTATGATTGCCCTATATGTCTTTTGATCTACTGATTTTCCCTTATCATCCTTTTCTATAATGGCATTAGTTGCCATAGGTGTTTTCATGGTAGAGGCTGATTCCATACCAAACTTTTTGATTAATTCTTTAGTGTACTTAGATTGTGAGATAAAGATTCCCTCACTGCTTTGTTTCACTTGTAGCCCTAAGAAATAAGAGAGTTCTCCCATACTACTCATTTCAAATTTTGATTGCATTAAATTAGCAAATCTTTTACAAAGTTTGGGATGAGTGGAGCTAAAGATGATATCATCTACATAGATTTGAACAAGAAGGAGTTGATTTTTATGGGTTCTAGTAACAAGTGTTTTATCTACTTTTCCTCTTTCAAAAGAATTTTCTAAAAGGAAGTTGGAGAGAGTTTCATACCAGGCTCTAGGTGCTTGCTTAAGACCATAGAGTGCTTTGTTAAGTCTATAAACAAAGTTAGGTTAGGAGGGATTGACAAAACCTGGTGGTTGCTCTACATACACCTCTTCTTGAAGGTCACCATTCAGAAAAGCACTCTTGACATCCATTTGGTAGACTTTCATCTTCATGAAGGTTGCATAGGCAAGAAAGAGTTTGATTGCTTCCAATCTGGCTACTGGAGCAAAGGTTTGATTGTAGTCTATTCCTTCTTCTTGTCTGTATCCTTGTGCTACAAGTCTTGCCTTGTTCATGACAATTACTCCAGTGGAATCTAGCTTGTTTCTGTATACCCACTTTGTACCAATAACTGGGTAGTTTCTTGGTATCTCAACTAGGTTACACACTTTGTTTCTCTCAAATTGGCTTAGTTCTTCTTGCATGGCTATAATCCAGTGAGGATCACAATTTGCTTCCTCAAACTTCTTTGGTTCAACTTGAGATAAGAAGCATTGGAGCATCATCCCATTGGAGACTTGGTGTCTTGTCCTTACTCCAGTATTGGGGTCTCCAATTACTTGGGATTGTGGATGATTTTTCATGTTGATCCCTGTCCTGCTTGGATTTGTCAGATGCTCTTCTCCCTCATTAACAATGGAATCATTGCCCAACTGTTCTTCCTGAACCATGTTTTCTTGTGGGAGTTGGTTTTGATTGCTCTTCTCTGAACCTTCTTCATGCTCTTGTTCAGACTCCTCACTTGGTTCCTGTAGCTGGTTTTCTTTCCCAGTGTCTCTGTTCTCTAGAGTCAGTTGTTCAAGCTGAGTCTCTATGCTGCTATCTTCCTGTGGAAAAGGATTGGTGGAAGTTTCCTCCCCCTTAAACAGCATGTTAGTTTCATCAAATATAATGTGCATAGATTCTTCAATTCTGAGAGTTCTCCTGTTATAACATCTATATGCTTTACTAGATGATGAGTACCCCAGAAATATTCCATCATCAGACTTCTTGTCAAACTTGGCAAGATGATCTTTCCCATTATTTAGAATAAAGCAAGCACATCCAAAAATTTTAAAGTATTTAACAATGGGTGTTTTTCCCTTCAGAAGCTCATATGGAGTTTTTGCCTTAGTTTTGTGAATGAGGCTTCTATTTAGAACATAGTTTGCAGTGTTGACTGCTTCAGCCCAGAAGGTTTTTTGGTAATCCTGATTCTGCAAGTAAGGTCATTCCTGATTCAATTAAAGTTCTATTCTTTCTTTCAGCAACTCCATTTTGTTGAGGAGTTCTAGGGGCTGAAAAACTTTGTTTAATACCTATATCCTCACAGAAATTACATATTGACTGATTTTCAAATTCAGTCCCATGATCACTCCTGATAATTGAAACATGAGTATTGAACTCAGATTGAACCTGTCTTATGAATCTTGAGAGAATCTTAGGGGTTTCAGACTTGGCCCTTAGAAAGAATACCCAGCTAAACCTAGAATAATCATCTACAATCACTAAGGTATAAGACTTTCCACCTAAGCTCTGAGTGGATATGGGACCAAAGAGATCCATGTGCAGTAAGTAGAGGATCCTAGGGGAGTCATCCTTACCAATTGGTTTGAAGGATGACTTGGTCTGTTTTCCTAGTTGGCAAGGTCTACATGGGGAGTCCTTAGAAAATCTACCCTTTGGTAGGCCTCTTACTAGGTTATTCTTTGATAGTTTACTAATGGTTTTGTAGTTTAGATGACCCAGTCTCCTATGCCATAATTCACTTTTATTAATAATATTGTTGAACAAACAAACTTCTGTGGGTGAGGAACTAAAGTGTACTATATATACCTTCCCTTTTCTAATTCCATTAAGTACTATGACACCAATCTTGATATCAATAATATGGCAAAGTAGTGTGGTGAATTTTACCTCATACTTACCACTGTCACATATCTGACTTATACTTATCAGATTGTGCTTCAGTCCTTTGACTACTGCCACATTCTTGAAGGTAACTTTCCCTTCTTTGAAATCTCCAAAGCCCCTGGTTTGGCCACAGCTAGAGTCTCCAAATGTCACTGGTGGTCCAAGTCTATCCTCAAAATTGATTAATAGGTTTTTGTACCCTGTCATGTGCATGGAGCATCCACTGTCCAAGTACCACACCAGCCTGGATATGTGATACATCTGCACATAAAATTTTAAACATTAGTTTGGACCCTCCTAAGCTGGGGTCCATTCCTCTCAACAGTGAAAGATTTAATGAAAGAATAAGTGGGTTTTTCAGAATATCCTTCCTCCTTTAGGGGTATTGGCTTATCATACCAATTGTCTTTGGTAATGTTGCAGAAATAGTGTTCATAATAAAAGGAAATAGATTGAGAAGACTTTTTGGAAAAGGAGACTTTTCTGTTAGATTGGTTGCGTCGATATGAATTCGACGTATGGTTAAAATTGCGTCGAGTGGAAGTCGAAGCTTCCTTCATTCTGTGGTTACTTTTAGTCGAAGCATAGGAGAGATTGCGTCGATTGGAAGTCGACGTATTTTGGTGTCTGCGTTGATTAGAAATCGATGCATTATTTGAGTTACGTTGAGTAGAAGTCGACGCACGTCGATAATGATTCGACGCAAGTTTGTTTCTTTTCTGAGGATATTTACCTAGGATTCCTTCATGCATAGTGAGATTATTTTGGTTAAAAACAAGGGTTGTTTCTGGATTTTCTTGTGATCTTTCTCCTGTCAGATGATTCTCCCTAGTGAAGTGAATAGGATGTCTCCAGACAGATTTGCTGGGTGATTGAGGTTTGGGTTCTAAGTCAGTGTTATATTCTAGTTGTCTAAATCTGTCAGTGAGATTGTTAGAGATATTCTTGAGCTTCTGACTTCTGCCATTTAGAGAGTCTTCAAAGGCTTTTGCCTTTGCTAGCTCATTTCTTAGTGCTTGATTTTCAGTATTGATTTTATCTAGTTGCTCCTCTGAGAGTCCTAGACTGAGCTTATAGTTTTTATGTTGTGTATTTATTTGTTTGAGATTGTTTAGTTCATTTCTTAGTTCCTTTACTTCTTTCTCAGATTTGACTAGATCTAAACAGAGTTCTTTGAAACTATTTTTGAAATGAGTGGAAGAGAAATCTATATCATCAGATATATTTACCAGAGATGTATCTTCAGGCTTTTCAGTGGCCATCAAGCAGGTTTCCTCTTGCTTAGCCTTTTCCTGATCATCTTCAGATGAGGTACTTCCTTCTGATTCTGAATCACTCCATGATTGATCAATGAACCCTTTCTCTTTCTTCTTCTTCTTTAGATCTTTCTTTTCAGATCTTTCTTATTGCTGATCTCTTTAGGACATTCAGGTGCAATGTGTCCAGGTTTCCTGCAAGAATAACAGATAATCTCTTTATTAGGAGTTTTGTCATACCTGGTTTTTGAGTTTCTCCTTCTGGATCCTTCTGTCTTGATCCACTTCTTGAACCTTCTGGCCAATAGGCTGATCAGCTCTTCATCATTTGTAGAGGGTTCACCTTTAGTAGCCTTCAAAGCAATGCTCTTTTCTTTTGAGAGTGGTGGAGCTTTTTCTTTCTCATCTTTCTCAGCTCTTATTTTCAACAGCTGTTCATAAGATCTTAATTTACCCAACAGGACATCTGTTGAGATTTCTTTTTGACTTCTGGAGTCTTTAATTGGCAAAATTCTTGAGTCCCAAGAGCTAGGGAAGCAAGTTAGCAGTTTGTCATTTATCTCAGTGAGAGATATATCCTTCTCAAGTGTTCTTAACTCATTTATTATGAGGCTGAATCTAGCATACATGTCAGCAACACTTTCATTTTCTTTCTTCTGGAAGTTTTCATATTGAGAGATGAGTAATGCCTTTTTATCCTTCCTCTCATCAGCACTCCCTTCTACCAGTTTATTGAGAGCTTCCCATATTTCCTTAGCTGACTCATTTTCAACAATCTTTTGGAAGATTTCATCTGAGAGGGTTGAGACTAAGATATTCATAGCCTTGGCATCACATGCTTGAGCTTTCTTTTCTTCATCTGTCCATTCAGCCTTTGGAGCAAGTGTTTGTGTGACCTTTCCACTTGAGTCCTTCTTGAATGGCTTGGGAGGACTTGTTACAATAACCTCAAATAATTCTTCATCAATAGAGTTTAGATAAATTTTAATTCTTGTTTTCCAAAGTGCAAACTTTTCAAGATTGCACATTGGTGGTCTGGTGGAAGCATAATCTTTGATTTGTGTCATGTGAAAAATAGTTTTTAGAAATATATAAAGGAGGTAGGATCTTTTTGATTAAGGAGTTAACCTTTTTAGATCAACCTAGCTCTGATACCAATTGAAAGTGCATAGCTAACCTCACTAGAATTCTCTAGAGGGGGTGAATAGAGATTTAAAAATACTTTGTGCAATTATATATATATATATATGTGTAATAATCACAGATTCAAGCTTCCCACAAACCAACAAGAATTAAGCAAGTAAAGAAGAAAAATAGCAAGCAGAAAATCACAGCACAACACAAAGAAATATAGTGGTTCCCCAAACTTTGGGTAGTCCACTCTTCTACCCCCTTTGGTAGGAATTCACTAACTTGCACTGAGTCTTTTGATAAGGAGACTCTTAGAACCAGACTGAGTCTTTTGATAAGGAGACTCTTAGAACCAGACTGAGTCTTTTGATAAGGAGACTCTTAGAACCACTACAACTGAATTTTTTGAAGAGAAATTCTAAAAACTCTTTTACACAATTTGAAAATGAAGTAAGTATGAGAAGAAGAAGTAGAACAAGTAGAAGAACAGAAGACAATATATGTAAGAAAGAATCTTCTTCCTAGCAAGAAGATTAGAAGCACAAGTATAGTGAATATGATCTCTCTTCTATAGTGAGAAGGAGATTGTAAGTTTTTCTCTCTTTTGTGAGAGCTTTCAGAATTTGTAGCAGAATGGCTTCAGAAGGAGGAGAAGGTGAAGGCTTGTTCTTTGCTGCAGCACACTATCTCTTTTCTCAGCTTTCTCACTCTTCACTTGGGAGCTCTTCCTCTTTTTCAAATGTATATGGTGGATCACTAGTTGTTATTCTCTGTCGACTTCCTTCTTATTTATAACTCTGTTTCAAAAGATATTGCTAAAGGAGAATAATCAATTAGCAGGCAGAGAATTAGAAAGAGATAAAAGTTTCCATACTAATTTTATCTGTAGATGGAAAGAGTTTATTCTGATTTCAAATAATATCCAAATAAATATTAATCAAATTAGCCAAGAATCAATTAGAAGGAAAGACAGATTCAGAACGGCTATAAAAGAATAAAATCATTCCATAAAATTCAGATCTTTAGAAAGAAGGAAAGAGATCTGGCGTTAATTCGAATTTGACATGGAAATCGACGTGCGTCGATTACTATTCGACGTAAGCGCCGAGTTCATCATGGCTGGACGTAGAGAGGAGAATAAGGAAGGTGCGTCGACAAAGGTGCGTCGACTTTATTAAATACGTCGACTAGAAGTCAGAGTTACGTCGACAAAGATTACGTCAAATTCTTCTTAGAGTTACTTCAACTTATTCTGAGAGAAACGTCGACTACATTTCGACGTTGCGTCGAATTCTATTCGACGCATATTTACTTAGATTATATTCTTCTTAATTCTAGGGGTTAAGATAAATCATTTCCCCAACAACAAGGCTGACACAAAAGGGAAGTCAATCAAAAGTAAGATCAATGGGACAAAAGTAAAAGTGACTCCAAAGAGATTCGCTAAGGTTCTTCAGCTGCCCACCTTTGCCAATGAAGAAGAGAATGAAGAGGTCAGCAAAAAGGATCTAGAAGATGCCCTAGCTTGGTGTGGGCACTCCAGGAAGACCTATGGGTCTCTGGAATGGAAGAGTTTCAATTAGTAGGGAAAGCTGCTGGCTGATATAGTGGGAAAATCCCTCCTCTGCAAGGCAGGATCTCATGATAGGATATCCAAGCTAATGTTTAACGTAATGGCAAGGATTATCCTAGGCAAGAAAACAGATTGGGCTCAAATCATCTTCAAGTGAATACAAGAAAGCTTTCAAGTGCCTAATCTTGGCAAAATACTATCGCTTTACCTACAACTATCATATCCTGAAAGCTTCAACAAGAAACTAGGAGTGAAAATCCATCACATGAGAAGGACGGATATAAAGATACTTGAAAGATGGGAAAAGGTTCTGACAAAGTCTCCCAAGAGAATAATGGCTGCAAAGGATGTAGAAAGTGAAGAAGAAAGCTCTTCTGTAGAGAGTGAGCCTATACACAATCCAAATATATCAAGCTATAAGGAGCATGTGGAGCAGAGGAATGTTTCTCTCCAGACTTCAGCACTGAGCATGGGGTCCAGGACCACTGCAGGAACAGATCAAGGGAATGATGAAACTTAGGGGGAGCATGACCCTGAGCTCCCTGCTCATGTGGAAGATATGATCAACAAAATCACTATGACTGAGGATGCTATCAATCCTGGATTAGCGGTCCAAGAGGACCCAAGTGGAGCTCAATAGGAAGGAAATCAAGAAGATCTTGCTGATAACAGAAGCAGAGATCTGTTAAATGTTGAAGAATCAACTATCCCTAAGGATGAAGTGAGACAATCTTCCTTCAGAAGATCTCCTTCTCCTATGTTTGATGAGGCTGAAGGAATGGATGATTAACTCTCCATTATAATGAAGAAGAAGGCTGAGGGAGAACCTAAAAAAGCCCAGCTCTTCTCTAGAACATAGGCTAGAGGACTGCTCATTGTTGCTCCAGACAAGGATGATCTTGGAAGAGCAGGGAATCAAACTTGAAAGCTATGTTGACACTATTGTCAATGACATAAGAAAAGATCTATCTTAATGAGACTACTAATCTGAGAAATAATACAAGTCTGCAAGAGAACACTATTGTACAAGTCTGCAAGAGAACACTGCCAAACAGCTAGAACTCACTCACAATGGTCTAGCTGATTTCATTGAAAATCATGTTGTAACCTCTAACAATCTGGAAAAGACCTACATAGTTACCACCAGGCAAATGGCTGAGCACAAAGTAATCATTCAGAAAAAGCTAGATCCCTGCACTCAGGAGTTGGACATTCATCTACTTGAAACCAAAAATCATCTGGAAAAAGGATTCCATATGCTAAAAGATAAGATTCTGAATCTTCAGGGGAGCCTACAAAGGGACATTTCAGAAGAAGTCATAAATGGGGAAATATCTATGATAAAGGCCAGTGGCGAGCATGTCATCTGGACCTCTAATACAATCAAGGAAGCAATGAATCTCCCTCCCATCTTCTATGATAAGCATGTTGATCTACCTGATACTGCTGCTAAGCAAGGGAAAGGAAAGGAGATCACAGAGGAAGATGAGATAAAGCTAAGAAATAAAAGATATATAGAGAAGAAATGGAGAAGAAAGAAGATTATGAGCAATGGAGCCCCAAATCCAGAGCAATTATATTAAATACATGGGAGCACATTAAAATAAACAAAGCTGAAAGAAACAAATTGTATAGCTCCCAAGAATGGATCAAGTATGAAAATCAAGAAGAACTAAGAAGAAGCTATAGAAGAGACAAGCAAGCAGGAAGAATCCCAGCAGATGCACAAGAGCCAATCATATATCATCCTAAGCCAAATGAATAATTTACTAGGCAATCTAAAAAGAAACAGGAGGTTGCTGTCAAGAAAGCAAGGGGAAGTAGTTCTAAAGGAACCAGAAACATAGATAGCTGGCTCATTTTGGGCAAATGTAGAACTGCTGGAAATTTCAAAATATATTTCACTATTTATAAATTCTCAATGAAATGATGTTTCTTACTTTATCTCTTATATTGTGATCACCTCATATCATATAAACTAAACTAAAATAATCTTACTATATGATGATTTTCATTATATGTACTTTATCATTGAATGAGTTATGACTTCTTCAAATAGGGAGAAATTATTGGGAACAGTGCCAGCAATGTTTCTGATTTGAAGAAGTGCCCGGGTCAATGGTAAGTACAATTTGTATTTGATGTGCATTTGATGTGACATGAGCGGGTTAGAATATCATACACACTAAACATAATGTATAAGGATCATCACTGTGGAGAAAGTTTGGTTTTGTCGTTGAAAGAATAAGTCATTAATCGTCGTGACAATAAGGATAACACGGCGATATCATTGTGTCAACAAAGTACACACGGTGATATAGTTATGAGAATAAGAAGAATCGATCAAGTTACAGTATCGTCGTGTCACCAAGTATCACACGACGACGATGTTGAGAAGTCTGGAGTGACGAAGCTCTTCAGAATCTTAAAGTAAAATGTCAAGCTAAAGTCGACAACATCGTCTTAAAGGAGCTTTGTCATCGAGAAGACTAAGTCAGAATTGGTGAAGACGGTTTGCAGCTGAAGTGTTCTGTATCATCGGGATGATCCCGACGATATCGACGAGAAGTTAGAATGATCTCGACGATATCGACGAGAAGGCCTCATGTCGGCAAGATGTTCACGACGACATCGTTGAGATGACTTCATGTCGCCTTGATTGCAAGTGTTGCTGAGATATCTCATATCATCGAGATATCCTTATCAGATGAAGATTTAAGAAGACTTGAAGAATTATCTAAGTCCAAGATGGATCACCGAGACGGTAAGCTCTATCGTCGAGATGTTGCTCATATCGTCGAGACATTTTGAAATGCGCTGTCTGCATTTAATGTTGCAGCCTGACAGTCCAATCAGCACATGCCGTTAAGGAATAGGCATCTGACACTTAAAGGACCTCTGAGTAGACCGTTAGAAGGTCCCCCAAGTCATATAAAAAGGAATAGTGGTTGCCCTAATTTCAACACAGAAAATATACAAATCAATCGAACAGTAAAGGCGGCTGTGTGAAGAAGGAACAATCTCTTGAGAACAAAATGCTCTTGCTCTCCGTTCTCCAAGTCTCAGTCAAACAACATCAACTGTCAAGATGTGTTCCATATTGAAGAAATAACAGTCATTAGTTAAAAGAACACTAAAATCTTAGAAACATGTTGTTAAGGAATAGGTGAAGACAGTTTGCAGCTGAAGTGTTCTGTATCATCGGGATGATCCCGACGATATCGACGAGAAGTCAGAATGATCTCGACGATATCGACGAGAAGGCCTCATGTCGGCAAGATGTTCACGACGACATCGTTGAGATGACTTCATGTCGCCTTAATTGCAAGTGTTGCTGAGATATCTCATATCATCGAGATATCCTTATCAGATGAAGATTTAAGAAGACTTGAAGAATTATCTAAGTCCAAGATGGATCACCGAGACGGTAAGCTCTATCGTTGAGATGTTTCTCATATCGTCGAGACATTTTGAAATGCGATGTCTGCGTTTAATGTTGCAGCCTGACAGTCCAATCTGCGCATGCTGTTAAGGAATAGGCATCTGACACTTAAAGGACCTCTGAGTAGACCGTTAGAAGGTCCCCCAAGTCATATAAAAAGGAATAGTGGTTGCCCTAATTTCAACACAGAAAATATACAAATCAATCGAACAGTAAAGACGGCTGTGTTAAGAAGGAACAATCTCTTGAGAACAAAACGCTCTTGCTCTCTGTTCTCCAAGTCTCAGTCAAACAACATCAACTGTCAAGATGTGTTCCAGATTGAAGAAATAACAGTCATTAGTTAAAAGAACACTAAAATCTTAGAAACACTCATTCGCCCCCCCCCCCCCCCCCCCCCCCCCCCCCCCTCCTCTAGGTTCAGACAACATCCTAAACTAACAATAAAAACTTACAACTTGAAAAGAAACTAGCTAGTACATGAAAATAATAAAAGAAAGTTGAAAACTAACTCCAAAATTGAACTTTTTCGGCCTTCTGAGATTCATGCCTTTTATAGGTGAAAATTTGGGAGTCACGCCCTTGGTCACGCCCGTGACCAATGGCGTGACTATGAGTAACTGCTTTCTTAAAAAACCTGGGAACGTTGGACAGGAAACCGCCAAAATCGACGTAACTCAACATTACACGCTGTTGGGCTGCGGTCAGCAATTGCCCCGGCGTGCTGCGCTATTCGAAGCGGAAGGGCGTGTCCCCCGTGGGCCTAACTGGCTGCCCCGTGGATCCTGCTTGGGTGACCAGCTCTATTAAGGATAGGTAGCGCCTTCACCAACAGTCCGGGCTTTTGGTCGAGTTGGTTGCGCCGAGTCCCCAACAAGTGGTATCAGAGGGGGTCGCGGGTTCGAAACCCCGGGTCGTTGCTGGGGGGGGGGGGGGGGGGGGGGGATTGTTGGGCTGCGGTCAGCAATTGCCCCGGCGTGCTGCGCTATTCGAAGCGGAAGGGCGTGTCCCCCGTGGGCCTAACTGGCTGCCCCGTGGATCCTGCTTGGGTGACCAGCTCTATTAAGGATAGGTAGCGCCTTCACCAACAGTCCGGGCTTTTGGTCGAGTTGGTTGCGCCGAGTCCCCAACACACGCCCTCAGTCATGGGGGTGTCTAGCCGGATCTGAAACGGGCGCGCGCGGGAGTAAATAGTTGTCGCTTCCGCAATTAATCAGATGGCATGCCCTCTGGTCACAGGCGCGACTCAAACTGTGTAACTTTAACGTTGAGCTGGTGGCAGTTCTGGATCGCGGGAGAAGTCATGGTCGTGACATTGAGTCACGCCCCCTGTCACGGGCGTGACTTAGGGAGTATAATAATAAATGAGCTGGCAAGGAGTTCTGGGCTGCGAGTAGCATCCCGGTCGTGACTCTTGAAACATGCCATCTGGTTACGAGCGTGTCCGAGGCCATGTAAACTGGAATTGCGCCGGAAGCGATTCTGGACTGGCTGGAATGAACATTGTCGTGACAGGAGTCACTCCCTTAGGTCACGGGCGTGACACGGGCGTGACTTAGGGCAGAAAAGCTCTAAATTTCTTCTGATCATGGCTGTTAGCTCCAAAATGCTATTTGCAGCCCAGAAATCACTGAAAATGAAAATAAACATATTGGAAACTGTAGTAAAATATACATAAATAATGTACTATCAAATACCTCAATACTTAACCTTTTGCTATTCCAGTGCTTAACCAATTCATAAGCATGAGAAAAATTCATATGTCATTTCAAAAAAATATTTACTCCTAATTATGAATTAAAATAATACATGACTCATATCACTATTATGTTTTGAAATAAAATTTAGATTCATAAGAAATAGGTTATGATTCATAAGTTTATATGCGCAGAATAAAAATTAGTTTAAAAATTCTCTAATTAAATTTTCATAAATAAAATTGTATTGAATTAAGCAAAATAATCTTAAGATTAGAATTATAAGAACTTTTAATATGATTCGAAATTTTTTACAAAAACAAAAATATTAACTAAGTTTTTCCATAAATATCTTGAACATGAAATGATATTGGATAAATAAGGTAAAAATTGGCATAGAAGAGATTTCTTTATTTGGGAAATGATGAATTTTATCCTCTCATTTTCATCTTTTATTAAATGTTCTTCTTTTAAAAATCTCAAATGTATATGTTTAGGAGTGATGAATTTTATCCTCTCAACTTCATGACATATAATCTTTTATAAATTTGGGTGAATATATTTATGAATGATGAATTTTATCCTCTCAATACATGACATATGATCTTTTATACTTTTTATTGCCAATCAAAAGGGTAAGTATAAGGTAAAGGAGGGGCTAGAGTTTAAAGTATAAAATTGTCAAGATAAATATTTTGGCAGCAAAAAAAACACATTGTGGAATCTTATGAATCTACGAGTTAAAGTTAATATAAATAAAATCTAAGAAAATTTAGCACAATTTTTACAAAATTAATTCATGATATTTTAAGGAGAGAAGGTAAAACTAAGAAATATTCTAAACAAACTAAAACAATAAAAAATTCATTATATCAAATTCATCTAAAAGTTAAATCTAACAAATTTTGAATAGACATAAAATAAAAAACACATAAAAAGAAAACTTTTGTTTTTTAAAAAACATATAAATAATAACTCATAATTAAAATTGGTTAAACTCAAATAAAAACAAGGAGGAATCTAATATTACAATATTTATAAATATATGTTAATATAAAAAATTTAAATAAGTTTTTTTCATAGGTTTTTTTTCATTTTTTTATATTTTTGATATTAATTTGAAAAAGTAAAATAAAAACAGAAATATATTTTTTATCTTGGACTTCTCATGGAATACCCAATGACTGGCTCTCAAGATACTAGGCGGTTTTGTGTGATGAAAGCCCAACACAGCCCTTTCAAAAGAAATTAGTTTTCTAATTTTTTTGTATTTTTCATTTATAGAGAAAAGAAAATAAGATAACGAAAAACTGAAAGAAAAACATAATTTATTTAAATTTTTTTATATTTTTGATTAACTTGTGATTGATTATCAAAAATAAGAGAAAACATCTTCATACTAAAAAACAAACATTGTCCCCAATGTTTTATAAAAAATAAAAGTACGAGTAAAAGAGAGAAATCTTCCCTTATGAAGAAGAACAAATTATCACCGAGCCAACCTGAAGAAAACAGAATGGGAAATCAAAATATTTTTTGTTTTTTTTTCATTAATAAAAGAGAAATAAGGTACTAAAAAGAAAAGAAAAGATACAAGCGACCAGAAATAAAAACTCTAAGCATCATCGTTAACATCCTCCTTTTGATAATAAGCACGCAAATCAACAAATTCACTCTGCAGATGCTCCATAGAGGAAGCATGGCGCAGCTTGAGAGTAGAAAAACGAGTGTCGAAGTGAGCGCGCATGGACAACTGCTCGTTCTGAATCTGATTCAGACAGGTGTGGAGCCGCCCAAAATGTTGATCGAAATAAGCTGACGAACTGGGCACAGAGGGAAAATGTTGTTGCTGAGGAAACTGTGGAGCGGGATGTGATCACCGGAATCCGCGTCGAGATCAATGTCAATAGGGTCGTCACCAACCGCGGCAGGAACCACCTCAAACTCCTGTCCACGCAGACGCATCAAACCAAGGGCTCGGAGGTTCTGGAAAGTGATGGGCATAGGCGTTTGGACTAAGGTCAAGAGAGGAAGTGCATCCCAAACCCCCATACGCTTGGCGAGATGTGTAACGAAGCTGCCGCCATGAAGCGCACTAAGCCTCATATTTTCGGCCTGATGCCGAAAGAATAAAGCTAGCGCCGAGCCAAGATTGAGTGGGATCCGTTCGTACAGACTATATAAATATAGTAAGTCTGTCTGAGTCACCACTCCATGGCTATCGCCGCGAGCGGAGAGTAAAAGTGAGAAGGTAGTGGAGATAACGTAAGGCGGGAGAAATGAGATGATTTCCGCTGGACTTTTTAGGCGAGTACAGGTTGGGGTCGTCATTGATTTCCGCCCAAAATCATTGGAGATTATAACTGTGGGGGAAATCAAGGACGAGGGTAGCGTAGGCCTCCATAAGAGTGAAGTCCTCGTTGCACAAGCCCATAATAGAATTGAACATACGCAAAGAACGACATTGCGACAGTCCGCCCATTCTGAACTCGATAACGTTGTCCGGCCTGGCTCAGCGAAAATCGGAGGAGAAAAACTCCACCGTGAGTTCGAAATACGTGGGCTCCGAAAAAGAGAGTAAGGAGGCTCACCCCGGAGTAGAAAGGAAGTCCCGCACCGCACCGGCTTGCCCGAAAGTGGTAAGAACATTCCAGACGATGAGTCGAAATACGCCAAATTCCTTGGTACGGAGGCGATCACTCCGATCCTAGTGAGTGGAAGAAGGAAAAATGGAACATAGCTTCCACAACGAGGGACTCATCGGGGAGTGCAGAAGATGACTCGCCAGCAGCGTGGTTTCGGCGGGGGGCCATTTGGAAGGAAAGAAAGAGGCAAGTCGGCTGCTAGAAGAGAGAAGAGAAGGAGAAATGTAGGGGAAGGTGTGGAGAAAACAAAGGTGGAACTGCTACTTAAATAGCAAAGAATTTGGTGTTCACGCCCTCGGTCACGCCCGTGAACGAGGGCGTGTAACGTGAAGATTTAATTCTGCCAGGGAATCCGAGGCAGACTGGGTAAAAAAAGTTACTTTCGGGAAGACACGTCCTAGGGTCACGCCCGTGACCCAGGCCGTGTACTAATTTTTCGGGTTTTTAATTCAATGCCATTAAAGAGAAAAGGACGGTACACGAGCGGTCACGGTCATGTCAGCAGTGTCACGGGCGTGACTGACTGTCACGGGCGTGACTCTGACTATCACGGGCATGACATGCAATATCACGAGCGTGACTGCCCAATATGAAGCCTGATAACACACGACATCTGTTCAGAAATTTGTTTTTTGGGGGTTTTTTATATAAAATTTTGTTGTTTTTTTAACATAAATGAAAATAAAGTAACGCAGAACAATAATAATGAAAAAAAACTAAAATATTGATTTGGAGGGCACAGTTTTATGCATGCGTGCGGACGATCATTATCTCGTAAATTTCCTCAAAACCTGCAAAATCTTAGTAACAAAACAAAATAATGAAAACAAGATCAATTTTTTTTCATCTTTTTATGTGTTTTTACCAAAATATTTAGAAAGAAAAACAAAGAAACAAAATATTCATGTATATATATTTGAGTAATTTTTTTTAATATATTATGAAAGAAAAACAAACCGAAAAATAATGAAGAATTTAAGATAAAACAATGGTGTCTCCCAAGAGCGCTCTGGTTACGGTCGTTGATCTCGACCATGATGGCGTGCCAGATTACATTGTTCTGAATTTATCATCAAATGATGATTAAGGCTTGGGAAAATGTAAAGTGGGCGAATTGGTTGCTTGAAGGTTAATATTCCCATACCCCATACGGAGGAAAAGAGTGCCTTCCCAAATATCAAAGATTGCCCGTGTGATGGCCAAGAATGGATGACCAAGGATAAGAGGTATCCCGACATCTTCTTCCATTTCAAGGATAACGAAATCCACCGGTAAAGTAGACTTGTCAACCTCAACTGGCACATCATTAATTACCCCCAAAGGAGTCTTTACAGAGCGATCGGCTAATTGCAATTTGATATCTGTGGGGGTAGGTTCTCCTAAGTTTAATTTTTGGGCTAAGCAATAAGGAATAATATTAACACTAGCTCCAAGATCGACGAAAGCGTTTGAGAAATGATTTGTGCTTATAATGCATGGAACATTAAAGTTGTGATTAATATTATTAGGCCGCTCTATCAAACGAGCGGGATAAGGAAGATGATGTTGAAATTCTTTTAGAGGAAGAGATGGTGTGGAAGTTGAAATTTCCTCTCCTAGATAAATTTCTGAATCACCCGCAAAAGTCACCGCCAAGACATTTGTTGTTGTCGGAGGTGTTCTTTTATGCTGATCGGCGACCATTTTTAAAAGTTGTCACACTTGATTCACCAACTTTCTCAAAGAACCTTGCAAGTTGCGGACATCCGCATCATTTTTAGAAATATATTTATTAACCACCTCATCGAGTGAAGACAATTTAGGGGTTTGTGGCGAAAAGAAGAATTTGAAGGAGCAAGGGGAGCATTACCCGTGTTACCTTGATTTCCCCAAGATAAATTGGGGTGCCTCCAACCTCGGTGGTACGTGTTGTCGTAATGGTTGTTGCCCGGATTGAAGGGCGCCCGGTTTGGATTACCCATGTAATCCACATGTTCCGCTGAATTTTGATTAGGCTTCCAGGTAGGTGTAAAAGAAGGAGCAGACATCCCTTTTATTTTTTTGCTAAGAAGCTCAACCTGTAGAGACAAATTTAAAATTAAATCAATTTCATACATTCCGGGCGTGTTATTTTAAATGAGTTGGCAGGGAGTTCTGGGCTGCGAGTAGCATCCCGGTCCTGACTCCTGAAACACGCCCTCTGGTCACGGGCGTGTCTGAGGCCTTGTAAATTAGAACTGCGCCGGAAGCAATTCTGGACTGGCTCAAACGAACATTGTCGTGACAGGAGTCACGCCCCTAAGTCTCGAGCGTGACCTAGGACTGCAACTTTGATTTTTGGCAGAAAAACTCTAAATTTCTTCTAATCATGGCTGTTAGCTCCAAAATGCTATTAGCGGCTCAGAAATTCCTGAAAATGAAAATAAACATATTTTAGGCCCTTATTAATACAACATAAGGAATTAACTAATTATTTAATAAATAAAAACTATAGTGAAATATACATAAATATTGTACAATCAAGTTTAAATAAAAAAATCTTAGATACTCTAAGATTGGCCTGAGTAAGGTCAAAAACAACAAAACATTTGTTATGAGCCTTAGTAACAAAGTTTGAAGCTCGTTTAGATATGACCAAAGGTGGCAGGGGTGCAGAGATACAAGGGAGTCATCTGAAGAAAACCGAGTTCAACCTACGAGATGTGATGCTGGAGATGGGATCAACCTCACGATGACCTAGAGTGAGAATCGATTAGGGAAGGGAGAGAGAGTGGAAAGAGAGAACTAAGGAATTACTTTTTGCTTTCTATTTCACTACTCAATGGGGTCTTTGAATAAAGGATGCATGACAACACTTTGTGAGTATGCCCACCTATTCGAACTCAATACAAAATATGTGAAATATAAAAATAAAAGACAACATATGACACGTACATGCCATTTTAATTAAAGTACAAAAAAATAGGATCATGTGGACACATAATATCTCACTCGTCCTTTAATTTAAGCTTGTCATCAAGATCGGAAGGAATTTTGACTTTGACTTTCTAGTTCATTATCACACGGCAAAAAATCCCCATATAACGAGCCCCCAGAGTAGAGGCATCATTCCACGGTGAGCCCCACTCGTGTGCATTAATTATCTAAACAAGCTAGGTATGCCATGGTCAATGTGTTCTTCAGAGCTCGCAGGACGCATTGCCAATGAAGGGTTTATTGACATTGCATTTGATGGTCAAAGGCGAATCGAAAGCTAAGCAATGGTAATTAAAAATACCCCCGACCCCTCGTAACAAGGTCAAAAGCTTGTCAGAGATGTGTCCAAAGGTAGCGAGCAAGGTTGTAGATATCGGATATTGAGTTAATGTCCGTTTGAGTATGAAATGTCGGATTGTGGGTGATATATCAAAGATATTTTACAATATTGAATTTTAATAAGAGAGAGAGAGATGTTTTTTGTAAATAAAAAACAAAGCACGAAACAAAAATTTACCGCTCGATCTTTAAAAAAAATAAAAAATAAAATATTTTTAATACTATCGTCGGTTTTCGGCCATGAAATATCACCCGATATATCAGACAATATTTTCAAAAATGACATATTTACTTAGAATGTTAATGTCGTGGCATTTTCTCCCCCAAAACATTTAATGACGTTAGCGAGAACGGTGGAGATATAAGGGAGTTATCCAAACGAATCCGAGCTCGACCCACGAGATGCGACAACGGAGCCAGACTCAATCTCACGTGGAGTATGAATTAGTTAGGGAATGAGGTGGAAGAGAGGAAAAAGAGAGAACCAAGGCATTAGCTCTTGCTTTCTATTATGACCCAATGAGTCTTTAAATAGAGGATACCATAACAACACTTTGCCATTTTATCCACATACTCTGACTCAATGCAAAATATTAAAAAAAAGACATTTACATGAGATTTCAATTAAACTTACAAAAAGGCGGATCACGTGGACTCATAACAACATTGTGTATATTGGCATAGGGATGTGAAGAAACTTATGTAGAGAAAAAAGGTGAATGATAAATAGTGAAAGTCAATTCATTCATTCATGACTCCTATTTATGATATATACAATATCATGATAAATTTTTTACCTTCATTTAATATATTATATGTAAAAAAAATGTGAAAAAATGAGCATGTGATTGGTACACACTTCTATTCCCGAAAAGATGCCAACGCAACCCAACCCAAAGAGGTAAAATTTGAGAATAAAAATTATGTTATAGTTTGTCCCCTAAATGGACATGTAAAATCACAGCGAGATCAACAAAAAGATGTATTCAAGTGGCTAATTCCCAGGGAGGAAATAATGACTTGCACAACTGCCGATTACCACCACCACCAAAGTGTCATGAAGCAAGTAGCAAAGCTTCATAATACACATCCATGAGATGCCTCCCACCAGAGTTAGAGCTTCTTACTTCTCCGGAGCTTCAAACACCACAATACTAACATCACCCTGTTCAGCTTAGATAAGAGCCCGCAACTCAGTTAAGTGGGAAATCCTGGAGAGGCAAGTAAGGTTGCTTGCATTAAAAGTAAAACCCTAAGCTATGAAGATCTGAATATTTCTAATTTGACAATCTATTGGTCGGAAGGCTGGTGTTTTTGTCTGTGTGCGCGTGGGGTGGGGTGCGGTAGAAGGGGGGAGAGGTTGGGTAGGTTTAGTTTGCGGCGGAGGAGGGGGTAAATGGTGGATTGGGTGGGTTGTGGAAGCGATTGGTGGGGTAAAACGGTTGAAGAGTGATTTTATTAGGTGGAGGGAATGTACCAAGGTGGTGGGGATGGAAGAATTATGTTGGGACCTGTTTGTTGTATTCAACTAGAGTATTGAAACTTTGTTTATGCCGCTTTGCCTCTGAACAACCACGTATTTGGGCTCGGTGGATGAGCAGCGTAGGATTTTGGTTCAATTCATCCTACCATGGCACCATGCCACCACATGCTCGTCATCCTTCCAGTTAAGTATAATCACTCATCTAGTACAACAAGACATGACTAAGCATGCAATCAAACATTGCACAATGTTTAATTGGCAATCAATGATAAGTTCTTCATCAAGCTCCTTTCCAAAAACTTTTCGTGGTCATGCGTGTACATTCATGCTTTTAGGCCCCTTCAATATTATAGGACGCCCACCCAAAATGTAGTCCAATAGCAAGGATACCGAGTGGAGTACACAACCTAGACTCATGCCCCTGGGGTTCTCCCAATAATACCCATCAATCCATCATTCTGGCTTGGGGACACAGTGGGGATCGATATGAACCGAGAGCATCCAGCCACCTGCCCAGACACAGTGGGTCACATCTAACCCACGCGGAAGCCTCTGAACCCAATGAAAAGTCAATTGAATGGAGGGAAATGATGGAGTAATTAGCGAGGCGGTAAAATATGCTAATAAGGGAATGTAATGAATCATTTAGGAAGGAGATATCATTAGTAGGGAGAATATAATCGTATGGGAGAATGTAAGAGCATTAGAGTAATCATATGAGAGATGTATATCAGGACAGGATGTAATTGTTTCGAGCAATCTGAATCGAAATTGGAATTTGCAACCAAGGCTGGACTAGAAACAAATCTTTTGAGTTTGCTTCCTCTTTTCCATCTACCCACCACCTTCATTCTGACAGTCTTTTTGATCATATATTCAGTCATGTTCCATCTGATGCAAATGCTGGAAATTTATTTTAATATACGCACACCCTCCACCAAAACACTATCACTATGCCATATTATCATGAAAATTTACAGAATCATCAAAATCTACAGCAGCGAGGAGATAATTTATTCCTCATTTCAAGGCTCTGAAAAAAAATACGGCAATGTCAGGACAAGCACATGATCACAAGAGATGTTCTTCATAAGGATATGGGCCTTCAAAAAGATACATACCGTTTTTTTCTCTGTACGATAGATTAAGGAGACTTTCCAGATGAAAATTTGTGTTGTTTTGAATTCCTCACACTAATATATTACGAAATGTTTATATATATATACAAAATTTTTTACAAAACAAGTCTCTAGCAATCAAACGTGGGTGATCTGATGATCAAGATAGATGTCATGTACACATCACTCACACAAAGGCTTGGGGCAGAAAACCAAACTAAAACTCTACTGAAATAAATAGAAACCTGGACTTACAGAAGCATCAGGATCACCCCCTACCAAGCTCAAGCATGCTACTACTCGTCGGTCACGGTGGAGCTGGCAATTCCCTACTCATCCCTAATATAAGCCAGTGAGCTTTGGATGCTATAGTTGAGAATGACTGAAGCTTCTCAGTGCGGACAGCTCCACCCAAACCAGCAATCTTCCTGATAAATTAATAGTAATCTAGGCAATAGCAATTGAAATTATCTGTTTGTATCTTGCAATAGAACAAGAGCCTCCTCATCATCAATGTTTCCAGTCTCCATTGCATACTGTAGAGGGGTCTTACCAACACTGTCAGTGGTTTGCGGATCTGCTCCCCTGTAAGCATTAGTAGGGCTAGAGTTAATGGACGAAGATCAAGAATAATTTCAACATTTCAATTCAAGAATTTCCTGAATAGTAATGAGTATATGAAATTATTTCAAGCATAGACAGGACTTGTAGACAGTTTATGTAACTAAAAATGAAATGCCAGAAGAAAGATGTGGGAAAAAGATGATTGCCCTAGTGATGGATTGAGTCACTAGTCGCAATAAGGAAGAATAGAAGTGAGGGGAAGCAAATTCTTCCGGCAGTTGCCTAGATGTCCCCAATGTGCCTTCTGTTATGCCCCCGGACGACATGCGCTTTCGAGGATTCAAGTACGCCAGAAGACCAAACGGAGCGCCGGGAAAAGACCGGGCTGAACCATCCGGTTCAGCCCGCCATTAATTAAATAAGAGGAGGGCTGAACCGCACCGGTTCAGCCCTCACATGGGGCCGGCCGGCCCCTAGGGGGAAAGGGTTCACTTAAATACCCTTTTCCCCCTCTTTTGGAGATCATGCTTAATCATTTTCAGGTATTCTCTCTTTTTCTACAAACCCCAACCGTCTTCTTCCTCTACTTTCCGTTTTTCTAGCTTTTTCGTTGTAGTTTCGTATCATTTGGTATCAGAGCCTCCTTCCTGCGACCATGGTGACACGCACGGAAGCGGAGATGGCACGTTTGGCCGCGATCGAGGAAAATTACGTCGTTTTGGCGGATTCGGTGGCGGCGTTCGAAGAATCCATGAAAAACTCTCAAAAAAATCTGGAAGAACGATTCGATTCGAGGATGGAGGAGTTAAAATCTCTCCTTTTGCAAAATCTGAAAGGGAAAGGGACTTCCGGCGATGGTTCCGACATCGACGCCTCAAACAACCCACACAGAGGAGTCGGAGGGGAAAACGGCGGAGGAGAGGAACCGGCGGAAGAGATGACGGCCGGAACCCTAACCCAGGGGGTTCGGCCAGTGAGCGGCTGGATGGAGGGCTGGGGGACCACCGGCTGGGGACCAGACGGCCAGCTAGGGCCGCACGACATCCACGCGGGCCCCAGCAGGGCGGCGGAGGGCTGGAACGGGGGCGTCGGCCCCTATTCAGCAACGGGACAGGTTGGCGGCCTCTACTCAGCACCGGGAGGAGGTGCAGGGCCCTATGCTGTGGCCGGAGGGGCTACCACCGGCGGCTGGAGTGCCGATCCCTCCCTACCAGGCCCGGCGGGGCTGCTGCGGCCAAACGGGGGATCGACAGCCACTTGGGGGCCCAACCCGCATGTCCAGGGGGCGGCGGGGCTGCAGCGGCAAGGCGGAGGTGTCGGACAGGGCGGGGGAGCCCAGTGGGGACCCGTCCAGCACCCCGGACAGCCTTGGAGGCCACAACATCAGGGTTTCGGGCTGTTTCGCCCTACCGGAGCGAATGCAGTCCCTCTCGGAGGCACGGCGGGAGTTGTTCCTCCCCTTCACGGGGGTACAGCTGGAGTTCTACACCCTCAACCAGCGGCAACTCCCAATTTGGGGTACGGAAACGCATATATGGGTCCGGTGAGACCTCAGATGGGGAACCAGGGAGGACAAGGGAGACCCCCGTTGTGGAATCAAGGGGTACAGCATGGAGGTCCGGAGCAACTGGGACCGATGGCCCAAGAGGGAGGTGAATTTGGCGGAGCACATCAGCGTCCCTACATGCAGCCGAAGTAGACCCGGATGAACTTCCCTAAATTCAGGGGAGGCGACGCGCTCGAGTGGATTCAGAAGGCGGAACTGTTCTTCAAATACCAGGAGGTCCCCGAGGCTCAGTGGGTGCAGTTGGCAGCCTTCCATCTGGAGGAGGACGCGTATCAGTGGACGAAATGGTTCCTCGGGGGACGCGCCACGGCTCGCTGGGAGGAATTCACGGAGGCTTTCTCGGCCCGATTTGGGCCACTGGAGTATGAGGATGTTGAGGGGACTCTGCAGAAGTTGCGGCAAAGGGGCACAGTTACGGAGTACCGGACAGAGTTCGAGAAGCTGGCAAACCGGGTGACCTGGGGTGAGCAGACACTGCTGAGCTGCTTCATTTCAGGATTGAAGGACCATTTGCGTGACGAGGTTCATGCTTACCTGCCACGCAGTCTGATCCATGCCATTAGCATTGCTCGGATACAGGAGGAGCGCTTCAACAGACAGAAGAGTCGGCCGGCTACTAAGCCATTTGCGGCTCCAATAGGGGGACGGAGAGAGCCACCCACCGCCATACGGCCCACGGTGACGAAGCTGACATGCCAGAGATGCAGGCCCGGAGGGAGAAGGGACTGTGCTTTAATTGTGATGAGAAGTACACCTGAGGGCACGCTTGCCAGAAGGTCCAGGTGTTTATGCTGCGAGAGGAGGATGAAGAGGACCCTCTTGTGGACGTCGAGGTGGAGGATCTGGATTTAGCAGAGTTCGAGGTCTCCTTGCAGGCTATGGAGGGGTGTGCGGCCCCAGTGACACTCCGTTTTACAGGTCTGGTGGGCAAGGAGCGAGTGACCATTTTGGTGGACAGTGGGAGTACCCACAATTTCATCAACCCGGTCGTGGCTTCGAAGGTGGGGCAGGTGATTGATAGGGAGGCGGCGTTCCAGGTGATGGTAGCAGATGGAAGTAAGCTGAAGTGCGAGGGAGTGATGAAGGGGGTGGAAATCCGTGTGCAGAGCTACTTGTGCCACACGGACATGTATTTGCTTCCGATCAGAGGCTCAGACATGGTGTTGGGGGTACAGTGGTTGCGGCAGTTACAGAGGGTGACCACCGACTGGGTGAGGCTGACGATGGAGTTCACCCACCAGGGGAAGGACTACTGCCTGCAGGGCATTCGGTCCTCTCCTCTGAAGGAGATTTCTTTGAGGAGCTTACAGCTGTTGGAGGAGCAGGGCTCTCCGATGGCCATGGTGGTGGGGGTGGAGGCGTTGGGCCAAACCCCTCCAGACATTCCAGAGGAGATACAGACACTGTTGTCCCAGTTCGAGGATGTGTTCCGGGAGCCTCGGGGTCTTCCTCCACCCAGGTTCAGGGATCATGGCATACAGTTGAAAGAGGGGGCTGCTCCCCCAAACGTCAGACCCTACCGATATCCGTACATCCAGAAGGCCGAGATCGAGAGGAGTGTGAAGGAAATGTTGGCGACCGGCATCATACGGCCGAGCACCAGCGCCTTCTCCTCCCCTATCATCTTGGTGAAGAAGGACGGTTCATGACGTTTTTGCGTGGATTACCGCAACTTGAATGATTCCACGATCAAGGATAAGTTTCCGATTCCGATGATAGAGGAGTTGTTGGACGAGTTGCATGGGGCGAGCTTGTTTACCAAGCTGGACCTTCGGTCCGGTTATCACCAGATACGGATGAAGACGGAAGACATCCACAAGACCGCGTTTCGCACGCACGCTGGGCATTATGAGTTCTTGGTGATGCCCTTTGGGCTATCCAATGCCTCATCGACCTTCCAGGCGGTGATGAATGAGACCTTTCGGCCTCTTCTTCGGCGATCGGTCCTCATTTTCTTTGATGTTATCCTGATCTACAGTCGGACATGGGAGGAGCACATCGAGCACATGGCGCAGGTTCTTACCATCCTGCGGCAGCATCAGCTCTACGCTAAGCTGTCGAAGTGCTCGTTTGGGCAACCAGAGGTGGAGTACTTGGTCCATCTGGTTTCGGCCTAGGGGGTCAGGGCAGACCCAAAGAAGATCGAGAGCATGGTGGAGTGGCCGCGGCCCACTACAGTGCGGGCACTACGAGGCTTTCTGGGCCTGACTGGATACTACTGGAGGTTTGTGAAGGACTATGGTAAGCTAGCACGCCCTCTTACCCAGCTCCTCCACAAGGAGTCCTTTACCTGGCATGATGAAGCCGAGCGGGCCTTCTCCGTTCTCAAGGAGGCTATGACGACCACGCCGGTGCTCGCCCTGCCGGATTTCACCAAGGAGTTCGTCTTGGAGACGGACGCCTTGGGAGTGGGCATTGGGGCGGTTTTGATGCAGGAGGGGCGGCCGTTGGCGTATTTCAACAAGGCCTTGGCACCTCGGACCCTGGGCCTCTCCACGTACGAGAAAGAGATGCTGGCGATCTTACATGCCGTGACGTTGTGGCGCCCATACCTGCTGGGCCACCATTTTAAAGTTCTCACTGATCACCAGAGCCTGAAGCACTTCTTGGATCAGAGGCTGGCATCCCCTCTCCAACAGAAGTGGCTGACCAAGTTGTTGGGGTATGATTACGAGATCGTGTACAAGCAGGGCAAGGAGAACTTGGTGGCCGACGCCCTGTCCCGCCTACCGGAGAGCACCATCCTCCACCTTTCGGGGCCACTGATTGAGTCCCTAGATGACATTCAGAGGGAGATCGCCGCGGACCCAGTGCTCCAACCGATTGTGGAGGCCTTGTCCCAGGGCCAACCCACTCCTCCAGGTTACCAGCTGGTTGGAGGACACTTATACTACCACGGGAGGGTGGTCATGTCCGCTTCTTCTACCTGGAAGGAGATTATGTTACAGGAGTTCCACTCGTCCCCGACTGGAGGCCATGCTGGGGTGCTCCGTACCCTACAGCGGCTACGGGCCAATGTTTTTTGGAAGGGATTACGCCGGGATGCTCAGCGTTTCGTACAGCAGTGTGACGTGTGCCAGCGCCAAAAGTACGAGACGACCTCACCTGCAGGGCTGCTAACACCCTTGGAGATCCCTCAGCACATTTGGGAGACGGTCTCGATGGACTTCATCGACGGGTTGCCCCGGTCTCAGGGCAAGTCAGTGATCTTGGTCGTAGTGGACAAGCTGTCCAAATACGGCCACTTTCTCGCCCTCAGCCACCCGTACTCCGCGGAGACAGTGGCCGATCTTTTTGCCCGGGAGGTGGTGCGCTTACATGGTCTTCCTAGTTTAATCATCTCCGACCGCGATCCGGTATTCATTAGCAATTTCTGGCAGGAACTATTTCGGCTACAGGGTGCCCGGTTGCGCATGAGCACGACGCACCATCCGCAGACAGATGGTCAGACCGAGGTCCTCAATAGGGGGGTAGAGACATACCTCCGCTGTTTCGTCATGGATGAGCCCCGTTCTTGGACACGATGGTTACATTGGGCGGAGTATTGCTATAATACTTCGTTTCACACAGCTAGCAGGATCACTCCGTTCGAGGTTGTCTACGGGCGACCACCACCTTCTCTTTGGTCCTACGAGCCGGGTAGCACAGCTCTTCCTGCAGTGGATCGAGCTCTACGGGACAGATCAGACCTTGGTCCTCCTGCGGGACAATCTCCGTGCCGCTCAAGACCGGATGAAGTTACAGGCTGACAAGCACCGGACGGAGCGGACGTTTCAGGTAGGGGACAAGGTCTTTCTCCGTCTCCAACCGTACAGACAGCTTTCAGTTGCTCGTCGGGCCAATCAGAAGTTAGCTCCCCGGTTCTATGGCCCATTCCGCATCACTCATCGGGTGGGTCCGGTTGCTTACACTCTTGCTCTTCCTGAGGGGTCCCGTATTCATCCCACGAGCAACTGAAAGCATATACCACCCTCTTCCCTCCACTTGGCCAGCTACCACACACCACCACCTCCGGACACCACCAATCCAGCTTCCTGCAACCCTTCCCATCTTCCCCTAACCCTTAGTTATCAAGGCGCGCGCCTAGACGCACCTAAGGCGACGGGCGCACCAGTCGCACCGGCCAGCGCCTCTACAAGGCAGAGGCGGGCAAGGTGGTGGTGAGTGTGTATTAATATATTTAATATATGCTTCGACACCACCAATCCAACAGATTGCATCCCTTTCCATCTTCCCCTAAGGATAGAGAGTCACAGTCATGATTAGAGCTGTCACGGTTCCGGTTCTACTAAAACCGTGAACCGAACCGCTAAGGTAACGGTTCTTCAAATTAGAACCAAAACTGTATTTGGTTTGACCGGTTCCGATTCTGATTCCGATTCCAGTATAATTTTTGGAACCATCGTGTTAACGGTTCCGGTTACGGTTCAACAAGAACCAAAACCAAACCGGTCACTAACAGTTCGGTCTGGTTTTATGCGGTTCGGTCTGGTTCTAACTAGAACCAAAGCCAAACTTGGCGGAATGAATGGGGGAGGTCAAAAATAAAAAACCGGAGGGAAAAAGTATACCCGTTTGGTTTTTTTTTGCAAGAAGGACTTCGAAGTCTGAGGCCTGGGCGCAGGAATTTCGTGTTACACCAAGGGGGAGTACTTTTTGTATAATATATAGTAAGTCTGGCTGAAAGATAAAAATTGAAACCGTAAAATCACAAAATTGCAGTAGACCGTGCCGATTTTAAAAATTCAAAGATCACGATCGTTTAATGTTGATGCAATGTTCATGTTGCTGAAGATCACTACTCAACATAGGGTAAAGAGCTTTGAATTGTTGCTCTTGAAATCTTATTTTACAATTAAAATTTTGTTTGAAAAATATATTAGTTAATTCAATTTGACTAATTTATCGGCTACAATTAGATTTGTCTTTCATGATTACTATTAAATAGTAATTGTATATTATTTATATTTTTAAAACAAAATATTTCAGAAAAATATGTGAGTAAAATTGGAAATACAAAACCGAAAGTACACCGCAAAAACAAATTCCAAATCGCACTAATGTCAAACCACACAGCACGGATTTGGTGTGGCGTGATTTTGTTCAGTCCAAAATTGACCTCCTTTGTTGCGAATACGGTTTGGGTTCAAACCGCAGCAGTTTCACCTATAATAGTAAGTATAGATATTATAGATATATTATAGAAAAATACCAATATAATAATAATAATAATAATAATAATAATAATAATAATAATAATAAACAGGTTGCGGTTCAGTTCTGCTTCGGTCTGGTTCGGATCGGTTCTAAAAATCTTGAAACCGCTTGAGACTTGTATATTACGGTTGCGGTTCCGATCCGGATAATAAAATGAAAGAACCACACCCGGACCATTGTTGTTCACGGTTCCAAAATTCAAACCAGAACCCAAATAATTCGCGAACGATTCGGTCCGGTTCTTTGCGGTTCCGGTTCGGATTACGGTTTTCGGCTTTAAGTGTCAGCTTTAGTCATGATCGTATATTAATATATTTAATTTAAAATTTAAAAAAACAAAATAATTACCCAACTAATCTCGGGGAGGAAGTACTTTGGTCACGACTTTTGACTTTTCGACACTATATTAACAATATTTTCCTTTAAGAATAATTAAATACTATCAAGTAATTAAAAAGTATCTAAATCTGTGAACGCTTACTAGATAGTGATAGAAAAAGATTATTCATAATGGGCTTTATCTGGCTTTGATAAAGTCAAATTACTGTGTTCCGTGAGTGGATGGAAGGGCCACTGCATTATTTTGTTGCCCAAAATAATGGGTTTTATCTAGCCTAGCTGTGCGCCTTACCAACTCTCAGGCGCACCAAAGACGCGCCTGAGCTTTTCAAGTTGTTTTCTTCAACCTGTTTTTGGGGCGGGGGAAAAAGCATGATCTCAGATGACCCGAGGCACACTTAGGCTCACTTGGGCATCCATTTCACCGATATTCAGTGAATTGGGTGCCTAAATCACTGAAAAACAACGAATTGGATGCCCAATTCGCTGATTTTCAGTGAATTGGGCAACCAATTCCCTGAAAATCAGCGAATTGGGCACCAAATTCCCTGAAAATCAGCGAATTGGGCACCCAATTCACTAAAAAACAATGAATTGGATGCCAAATTCGCTGATTTTCGGTTAATTGGGTGTCCAATTCGCTGATTTTCAGTGAATTGGGCACCCAATTCATTTTTGCGCCTCACATGTCTCAGGCGCGCACCTGCGCCTAGGCTCCAGAACCTCTTCGCGCCTCGGTGCGCCTTGCGCCTTTGATAACTTAGCCCTAACCACCACATTACCACCCATAACCACCTATAACTACCCTCTCCCCACCATAACTAACAAAATAACTACTTGCTTCCACTACTTCCAGAAGCCATAACCACCGCAATTGAACCGGTCCTACTCTGAATTCTCCATACCCACTCCTTCCCCGCTCAAACGAACTGCCTTCATTCTAATTTTCGCCCACCCGTCCATCCCACCTAAGAAAACCCTTCACCATTTCCTTCCAGCCAAGTCCTGGCCGTGAATGGATAAGCCTCCCACTTCCAGTTCTTTACCCCCCTTCAATTCTTTGATCAGTGAATGCGCCCAACCCATAAATCCAAGTCGGACAAGAACTTTAAGCCTAATACCTTTGTTACGCACATGCGACGACATCAACATGGAGCATTTTATTTTGTACGGTCATTATGTACTTTTATTTTTAAGGGTAGTATGGTAATTGTAAGCGAGTCATCCTCCCTATATAAGGAGGAAACCTGTGAGTCTTAGGGATCGTTTGGATCATTAGGTTTTGAGATCTCTCATTTTGGAGAGTGACCTCAAAGAGGAACCAACCTCCTGAGAGTAAACACGAGTATCCCTTGTGAATTGTACTTTGTTTCAAGTTTGTTAATAAAATTTCTGCATTGGTAACATTGGTCCGACCTCGCCATTTCTGCCCTCTCCTAGCCGCCAGACTCCTTCCTACGGCTTCATACGGTCGCATTCCTTCCGCCGAGAGTAGATTGATCTTCGTCGCCCCACCGCTAGTGTGATCCCGCACCTGGATTGTTTCTCTCCCCGATCCCAATTCCGCTCGCTCGATACCGCGTCGACCTCCACCACACTGATCACCCTCTTCCGGTCGACCGATAGCTCTCCCTCCAATCGTCGACCTCTAGCGCTTGTCCTCTTCGTGTGACATCGCCGGTTCTGCTCCCTGCGCATGCGCTCCATCCCGATACAACGGCTGCCCTATTTCTTCTGCAACCTGCGCTCCTTCCACGCCTCTCGTCTTCTCCATCCTCAAAAGTTCCAACCTACTAGCAATTCTCGGAACGCCTTGGCACACTCCTCTACACCTTCGGCTTCCCCTGTCGCCTTGTTCAAACAGCTCCAGCTCCGGTGTCATCGGTCCTCCTTACAATTGCCCTTCTCATAAGACAGTGGCCTGCTAGATGCGTTCTGCCCAACACAACGTCGTCTCACCGTTCCGCCACAAGTCCTCATCCGACATCTTCTTCCCCCGCACCACCGGTCCCCCTGGGCACTTCTGACATCTACCGTTGATGCCCAAGACCCATCAAATGAAAGAAAATTCCTGGAGGCCCTAAAACATGCCCTCACAACCATAAACACTCGTCTCGAGGCCCAAGCCCAGCAGCTTGCGTTGATTATGGCAATGCTCTGCAACATACAACTCAGTCAGCATCTGCCATTGGATCCCTAAGAGAATTTTTCCTGGAAGACCCCGCTCTGGGAGGATTACATCCTCCGTCTTCCCCTCGCATCGACATCGAGACATCCAACGGGACATACCCCCCAGGTGGATTGCTCGTGTCGTGCAATATTTTGACATTCATTAGATCACCCCAGCACAAAAGGTCTCCACAACACTCATTGGCATGGAAGGGTTCGCACTCCACTGGGTCCGCTGGCTCCGCCAATCCTCTCCCGGCCTCACCTGGGCAACTCACACAGAGGCACATATTAAGTGCTACTCCGACAATGTGATCGAATGCATTTGCGATGTCCACCAGAGGGCCTCCATCGACTCTTACGTGGATGAATTTATCGAGTTGGTCACACACGTTTCAGATCTTTCTCCCGACCACTACTAGGGTTATTTTATGCACGACTTACAACCGCATATCCGAGCTCACCTCCGCACCCTCCATCCATCCTTTGTCAACCAATCTCTAGACCTCTCCCTACTTGTGGAGGCCGAATTCCTTGCGCCCTCCGCGGACCCTCATTCTACCTCTACTCCCTCTAAGCTCCCCTACCAACCATACTTTGCCCATCATCCTAACCCCCCAACACCACCACCTCCTCTACCTCGCCCGCCCATCGTACCTCCACACAACAGACGTCTTATCCCTACTCACCACTTTTCCAACCACATCACGACTTACGAAGTAAGGTCTTGCGCTTCCGTTGCTAGCAACACTAATCTCATTCTCATGATTATCGTGTCAATGAGTTCCGCACCATCATCAGTTAATACTCGGAGGAGATTGACATAGCTGACTTTGACGCCCTTGAGAGCACTGACGCCCCACCAGACAAAGCCTTGAGCACCTTAGCGGTGGCCAACCCACGGGTGTACCACTACTAGACGGTGGGCAGCGATCCGACAATTGAGGTCAAGGCCGATTTTCAGGCGAGATATATAGTTATGCACATGTGACGATATTGACATGGAGCATTTAATTCTTTATGGTTATTATGTATTTTTATTTTTAGGGGTAGTATGGTAATTTGTAAGTGAGTCATCCTCCCTATATAAGGAGGAAACATGTGAGGCTTATGGATATTTTGGATCATTAGGTTTTAAGATCTCTCATTTTGGAGAGGGACTGCAAGAAGGAACCAACTTCCGGAGGTCAGGCACGAGTATCCCTTGTGAATTGTATCTTGTTTCAAGTTCGTTTACAATCAACTTTCTATATTGGTAACAACCTCCACCAACCTCCACTGCAGTTATAGATTTTAGTTAACCCACGCGGCTTGCACTTGCCAAAAGTCAAAACATCCAAAAATCTGACTATTTCGGCGCCAATATACTATCCAACAACAAAATTCAGCAAGAAGTTAATTGCCCGGTCTTCTATTGCTTGTGTGTGTTCTTGTTTGAATTCAATATTATTTATTGTTGTGTATTTGACGAGCAAACATATTATTTGGAATATTAATTCATAAAAGTTTGACCATTAATTGCTCCACCCGCATGATTTGTTTACCTAGAATTTAATTGAAGCACTCTTAATCCTAACTCATCCTGAAATTATTTGTTTATCTATTGTCCTACTTTCAATCATGAATGTTTTTGATATATTTATTAATTTCAGCACATATAGTAATTATTCGTAGGATACTTCTTTATGATTTGCATCATTATTAGAACCCCACGACACTTCACTAACAACACTCATTCATTAGAATTCCCATGGGACACGTTACACACTAATTTCATTCGTCCCGTGTCAGTTTAGTATCAGAGTCTTAGGTTCGGGTTTAGTCTATGATACGTGAGAATAGAGTCTATAGATCATTCATGACATATCATAGTCATCATCGTTACTCCTCTCATCTATTTGGAGAACCAGAATCCATCTATGCTCAGTCTCATTGAGCTTTTCAGGAGAAATCTTCTTATTATTACGATGATCATCATCACCCTCAACCCCCAGTTTATAAAAATCGGGTTAGCCCTTTGACACAAATTGATTCTTTTAGATGGAATTACTTCAATGAGTATCATGGATCTCATAAAGGGTATTATTATGAGGATGATATCACACGTAATTTAGGCTAGATGCATCATCCTTCGACAGTCAACTAGTCTCAAATGCACTTATAGATTGATTATTAGGCACGGAAGAACATTTTAATTGGTATGAGGTATCCGATGAGCGTCGCGTTAAATTTGCTAAGATGACGCTTCAAGGTCAGACTAGGATTTATTGGACTGACCCAAAGCATAAGATTGAGCCCAATTGTCATCGCCTCATATCCCGATGGGCAGACATTAAGCGAGTATTGAGGAGGAAATATAGGTGTCCCAGAGGAGTCAACTCTTTGACCAGTTACATGATTCAATTTCACGAGTTAGTAATGAGGAGTGATATTCAGGAAGATTCAATTATAGTAGTTTTCGGTTTCAATCTGGACTCTGCACAAAAATTCGTAGATAGTTGAAAACTCATTGTTAATTATTTATCGATCAGATATCTCACCTACCCTACATGAAGAGCATTATCTTAGATCCACCAGACCGAGATAAGTTGACCCGCAGGCCGCAGCAACCTGATCAGTCTACCACTAGAGATCCTTCCATGTTAGAGACTACTAGTGCGCTTAGTTGTGACCAGTGTTGTGATATTGACCGACATAAAGGTTTTGTAGGCAAAAAAACTCATTTCCGATTTTTTTTCCAAATTATCGTCCAATATATAGGCCTAGATATCAAGCAATATATCATCCGTATTATAATTTTTTTAACTAATGTCTCGTTAACCAAAGCCGAACCCGACATTCTACATTGCTTTCGTGCCCTAGCTTTTCCCTCCATAGCTTTGGTTATTCCTCTCTCCAATGAGTTTGAGCCCTGGTTCTTCTCTGTCTACATTCCTCCGTTTTTTGAGCTTTGCTTACTCAGGCGAGTTTGAGATGTGGTTTCTGTAGTTGTGAATGGATTCGATGGCTTTGTTTCTCTCATGTTTCTACGGTAGTTACTAGATTTTGTGGCTTCATTTATCTCTGGTTTCTACAACTGTAACTCTAATTTATGTAAATCTTTCTGGTTCTTCTCTCAGTCTCTCAAATTCCAGCACATACATTATAAGTTTTCCGTCTTAGGGTTACTTTTGCTGGTTTCTGCGACTACACTCAAGTGGTTCTTCTCTCTGGTACTCTTTGAGCTCTGAGCTCTCATCTCTTTGAATTCTCTCCTCTCTGATGCTCTCCTCTTTGAGTATATCTGCTTATCTGGTAGTTGGCTTCATTTCTCTTCAGTTTTTGCGACTACTGCAAACAAATGGTGAATGGGTGTATTACCTATTTCAAGCATCACCTGGCTGGGAGGATGGGAAATGCCAAGCAATGCCCACAACTTCCTACGGAAGTGAAGGAAAAAAGCAGAGTTTGCCTTCAATTCAGCTTTAGAAAGCAAGATATTGAAGAATGTCAAGTTGCAAGCCAACTCAGATGAGATGGTAGTTGGAGTTCATTATAAGAACATAGAGGATTCCACTACTTGCAATAGTTTGCATTAAGGGCTATGGGCCAAGGGACCAATAGACCAATTTGTCCAAGTTGTTGCAGAGTCAGCAAGGAGAAACGATTCACAGTAGAGCACTATTGAGAGCAAGTACAATAAGAAATTAGAGGCGATGCATCATTGTACATTGTTAGATGAGCATATGAAACGAGTATCTCTTTCAATGTCATATGCAGCCCCTCTTTCCAGCAGATGACACGTGTTATTGGCTTATGTGGATATGGGATGAAGATCCTAACTCCTTATGAGATGAGAGAAATTTTTTTGCAGATGAAGGTGGAGTGGAAAAGGAGATGTTGAGCACATTCACCTAGACTTGGAAATTGAATGGGTGCAGCCTGAAGATCGATGCATAGCCTGGTCAGAAGTGGAGAAGTGTAATAAATATCATGGTGCACTGAAGTTCTGGAGTTGCATTACAGCTTTCAAAGAATGTCTCCTCCTCCATGCATAGGAAGTTCATCTTTGACTTCTTGGATGACACAATTGATAGCCTCGAGGACCCAGAAGAGGACAACACATGGTAGATTCTGATGGACAGTATGTCCAGTAATATGGCTGCATCAAAGCTTATGAATTTGAAGAGGTAACTTTTGGACAGGTTGTGTAGCACATACACTTAACCTTTTGTTGCATGATATAACAAAGCGAAAACAAATTAAGAATACTATCTCCATGGTCCACAAATTCTCTGTCCTTATCTATGTCCATACCATTTTTGTCGACATGTTTAAAGAGTCGACGAAAGAACTAGACTCTCACAAACTTCTTCGATCAGGTGTGACTAGATTTGTTACAACACTTCTATCTCTATAAACCATCTTGGAGAAGAAGAGACAGTTGATGTGTCTGTTCACGTCAGCAAAGTGAGAAGCAACAAAGTTATCCAAGAGTGCTAGAGGAAAGTAGGTAAATTTATTATCTCTTCAACTAACAATGTATTTTATGTTGAACTTTAGGTATATTATTTGAAACTCACTAGTTTTATTATTTTGTGCATGTTATGTTGCATCAATAGTGTTGAGCACAAGATTTTGGACCTGTGTGAGGTTGTCAATTGCTAAATTTACCCTATTGGCTAAGGTTTTAAGAAGAGCTGACGGAGATACACCTTCAATGAGATGGTATACGGGAAAATTAAAAAAAACTAGGGAGGAGGTTGTTGTTCTCGATCACCAAGATACCATTTGGATGTGGAATTCGCAAATTCACTCTGAAGAGAGTTATTGTTAATTCCTTGAGGTTGAATAAGCTCTAATTCTAATCAAACTCCCAGTTTGACTAGAATTATAGCCAAACATGGGAAGAATAAATTGAGGAATAGACCAACCTTATTCCTATAATTCCTCCGCGACATTTGGATTCATGTTTGGTTAAATAAATGAAAATATATGTGCAAACAGATACTTATTAATAAAAAAAAAAGATAAAAACTTCTATTACATAAATATAGAAATAAATAAGAAATATTTATAAATATATATATATATATTATTTACATTTTTATAAGAAAACTATAAATACATATAAACTTGAGCCAACCCGTTCGTCCGTGCATTTCGTCCTGATTGTCGATCAGCAATCGGGTCTCGATCGGCGGTCGCTAGCTGCCCATCGTTGAACGTTAGCCATGCCCATATTTTTTTTATTTAATGTTTTTCTTAAGCCAGCCCCGATTTTTTTAAACTTGTGCTTTCTTAGTAATAAAAACTTTTGTTAAACGGGGGAGGGGTAGACCAATAAAGACTTGGAATGAAACTATAAGGAAAGACATGATGTACTTAGGCATTAGTGAAATTATGACTAAAGATAGGGCACAATGTCGACAGGATCCATATAGCCGACCCCACTATAGAGTGATAAAGGCTTGAGTGTTGTTGTTGTAGTTGTGTTTTCTTAGTAACGCTTTATATATATATATATATATATATATAATTTAATATATATATTTATTATATAAATATATATACATATATATTATATAAATACATTATAAAATATTTATTAATACAATTATATACTTTACATATATATTATATAAATACATTATAAAATATTTATTAATACAATTATATACATTCTCTTTGTAGAATATTTTTTGATACTATAGTAATAAATTCCTAAACCATTTTTATATTTTAATGAAATTACTTCTTAAAAAACAAATTAGTACAATAAAATTCAAGCAAATTAAAAAGGATATTAAAATATTTTTGTTCATCAATATTAAAACAATAAATTTCCAAATTATTGAAAAGAGCACAGAACTCCACAATCAACAATACATTAATGTTCATGAATTGTAAATAGTTTAATTAAATCATAGTAATGACAAGTGACGACGGCTACAAAAATCCTTCCAGCTGATTTTTCCAGCGCGTTCCTATAAATATTAATTAAATCACATCAACAGGGATATATGTTGTAAATCAAAATTTAGCATGGCTCTAGGTGAACATACATTGTAATGTCAGCTGGGTTGTGATTACATTCCTAAGCTCTTCCCCGTGTCGGCAGTCTTCCGAACCAACGACAATCAAAGGGTCCACCTCGTCGTCGGATTCATCATGATTTTCCTTAAGTCCTTCCCACATAGAAGATCCCAGGAAAGCAAGGGCTCCAGCGATGGCGATCGGGGGAGGAAGCTAGGTCGAGTCCTCCCGCGAGGAAATTAGGGATCCGACGACGAGAAGGCCTCCTCCTTCTCTAATGACGACGTGGTACAGGATGGTGACGGCGATCGGGCGAGGAAGCTAGGGCACTGGAGCTTTGATTTCATCGAGACGTTCGCGAGGACAACGTGTATCCAGGGAGGGGGTCTGGTAAAATGTATTAAGATAGGAATATATATTAAGATAGGAATAAGAAATCAGAATAAAAATTGGAATAAACCTTATTAAGTGTACCCTAGGGAATTACTTATCCCATATAAGACAAAGGAATAAGCCGTTAATCCAATTTCGCCTAGGAATTGGAATTTCATGTGTTCGGATGGAAAAAGGCCAGATTGAGCCCGACGGAAGGTTTATGCGTGATTTTGTTTATCGTCTCTTGAGGATATATAAGAATGATCCTTCTACTCTTGATCATATTAGTGCTGAGTTTGATCTTTATCAATACCAACAAGGATTAATTGGTAAAGACATGGCAAAAAAGACAACTACAAAGCCGTAACATAAGTGCAGGTATATATTAATATTTTATGTTGATTAACTCAAAATTTTTAAGTGATGCATCATTAAAATAATTTCTTATTTTGTTTTTCGTCAGTGCATTAGTGGAGGCTAAATAAACTGATACTCCTCATCTTAAAATTATCACAATGACAATTTTGAGTCTAACTACTATTTCATCTGGCTGTGAGAGGAACTTAAGCACTTTTGAGATGGTTAGATACAAATCATTAACATTCTAATTTATTCTAATAGCAATATCTTATATAGTGTTTGCATTATTTATAATTTTTATTTTATAGAAACATTCTAAGAAGAGGAATAGACTCAACAACAAATGATTGAATGATCTAATTTTTTGTAAAATTCAATACTATTTTGAAGTCAAAATATCCTGAAACATCTCGAGCTCCTTTGACAGTCAAGAACTTTAGATTTAGGGAAGATACAAGAGTGGACGGTGGATGTTAATGGTGAGGAAGATAATGACAAAGGTGATGATGAAGTTTTTTCCTGGAGAGGGGTTGGCGTGGGCACAACTTGGAGATATTGTCGACACCGATCTAGATACAAGGAGGTCTTATAGAATTATCAAGAGCAAAGTGATGACCATCACTGAAAAAAAAAGGAAAGAGAAAACTGTCTGAGAGGGACAAGATAGATCTTGAGCCGTCAAGTTTGTCGGATGATCAAGTTCCGTCTACATTCCCGAATCTTGGTAACTACAAGACAGATCAAGAATAACATATATTTGAAATTTAATTAAAAAAATTTAATTTTCTAGTTGCAAACATAATATTTATCCAGAAACATTGATATCGTACAAACTATTATTTTCAAAACATATGTTTGTTTAATGTTTTACTTTACAGCGTATTGTATAACATAAATTGTTCGTAAGTAATTTGTAAAAAATTTAAGCTCAATAGGTGTAAAATTGCTAATATATCAACATATATTAATTATAAAAAATTTATATATATTATTAAATTTACCTGATATATTAAATATCCACGATATATCCCCCAATATATAAAAACCGACATGAAAAACACAAACAAACGTATGCCTGACAACCGACATCTGGAGCCTTGGTTATGACCACTCAATCCACAATTATAGGATTCTCTCATGTTGATGAAATTCAGTGTATTATCTTCCAGGACATAAGACATGTAACGACACAATGCCTTACGAGGAGTCTACTCCTCGATAGTGAGCATGAGCCTACTCCTGCTCGATAGTGTATGATGAGGGAGATAGTGTTGCGAGTGTTGAGATTGTTTTTGAGAGCGGCACGAGTAGAGCACTAAAGTTAGGCATACAAGAGTGTCTATTGCCTACACCCATTCTTAATGAAGATGAGAATTCGGTGAGTGATTCATTTAAGAGCACAAGATACTTGAAGTTTCTTCAAGTCATATCTCTGAGTCATCCCACCCCTAAGGATCTCGAGCCTAGTGTTGATTCAATAGTGATCGCCTCTCTGACGCTTGAGGATACTCTCAATATATAGGAAACATATTCTAGTACTCATCGCATTTGCGACGACTTTTATTACCCTCCCGGTAATCCACCTGATGAATTTTCCCCTCGTGGAGGTATTCGATGCATCCTAGAGTCGTATCCTAATATCGATGTCTCAAACATTTTTCTGGATCATTGTCTCATTCACGACAAATTTTCTTATAAACAGCTTGGTGAGCTTCTTGACGAGTCATGTCCCTCAAGAGACACGTGGTACGTCATGGGCTCATATATTAGAATTGATACCTCATGTCGGTATGTGTTTAACGCATACTCGACGAATATTTCTACTCCCCCTAGTAAGTCTCCTAATAAGGCACCGCTCATTAGGGATTTACTCAGCATTAGTGAGTCAGTTGAGGTTGAGAGTGCTCTCGATGGCTCGAGGATTATCATTGCCAACACTCTAGATGGCATTTGACATACTCTACTACCATATCTAATTGTCGATGTCACGAGTGATTATTTGAATGATCATCACAATCGTGATAAAATTTTCTACACCCCACCACCTGAACCCTCTGATAATGTACCCCTCTTAAGAGTTCCTAATAGCACCATCGAATCTTAGTGTAAGGAGTTAGTCATATCGACAGTTCATCATTCACATTGGTTGCATAATCATTTACACATACTTCTTGACTCGTATGTGTTGTATGATTCACATTTATTGAATGTTTTGCATAATTTGCATGAACTTGTCTGATGTAAACTTGTAGTAAGTATTGAAAATTATAAAAAATTTATGCAAACATTTATAGGAGAGAGCAGAGCACTAGGGATGACGAGCAAGAGATGATTAGAATTAAGGCTGAGATGTTCCCTCTAGGAGCGCCAACAAAATTAAATTGTAGGAGAATAAGTCTTTATACATTAATACGAAGAATTTGGTTACATATCCCTAAGAGTATAAGAACTCATCATGTACTCAACATTGAAGACTTGACTCCAAACTGTGAACCCCATGACAATACGAGATCATTCCCTAACACCACCTTTGAGCCTCAGTCACCACCTTCATTAGATACTCCTCAGTTTCAGCCAGAACCCATTGCCCAGTCACCAACATATTTTTAGGTATTTTATGTACTTTTTTGTATTTTTAAAAAGTAGTGAACTTATGTTCTGGATGATTTTGGCAGTCATAGTGAGTTCTAAGTCTATAAATATGGGTCTAGGGGCTAATTTTCAGGCATTGCCGAATGTGGACAGAATTTTCAAGTGCTTACGATCTCTCCACGGTGCTGAATCTGTGAAATTCTAGGTGTTGAAGCCTAGATCACCCTCTTCCCTCCATTTGACTAGCCACCACCCACCCACCACTACTTCCGGTCACCATCCACCACCAACCCAGCCATTGGCAACCCTTCCCATCTCCCCCTAACCACCATATTTACCACCCAAAACCACCTATAACTGCCCACTACCAACCATAACTAAAAAAATAACTACTTCCACTACTCCTTCCCAGCTCAATCAAACAGTGACCATGCCAATTTTCCCCCGCCCGGCCAAATTCCACCTAAGAAAATCTTTTACTGTTTCCTTCCAGCCAAGTCGTGACCGTGAATGGATAAACCTCCCAGTCCAGTTCTTCGATCCCTTCAATTTTCTGATCAGTATATGCGCCCAACCCATAAATCCATGCCAGGTAAGAACTTTAAGCCTAATACCACCCTCAACCTCAACTGCAGTTAAAAATTCCAATGAACCCCCACCCGGCTTGCACTTGCTGAGAATCCCAACCTGCAAAAATCTGATTGTTTCAGCGCCAATTTACTGTCCAGCCACAGAATTCTGCAACAAGTCAATTACCCGGTCATCTATTGTTTATGTAAGTTCTTGTTTGAAATCAATAACATTTATTGTTGTGTATTTGGTGAGCAAACGTACCATTTGGAAAATTAATTCGTACAAATTTGCCCATTAATTGTTCTACTTGCAAAATTTGCTTAGCTAGAATTTAATTGAAGTACTCTTAGTTCTAACTCATCCTGAAATTGTTTGTTTATCTATTGTTCTACTTTCAATAGTCAATGTTTGTGGCCAATTTTTATAAATTTCAAAGCTTATAGTGATTATTCGTCGGATACTTGTTTACTCATTGCATCATTATTAGAACCCCATCGCACTTCACTAACAACACTCATTCATTAGAGTTCCCTTGAGGAACGTTAACACGCTCACTTCATCCATCTTGCGCCAGGGTTTCTTAACCCTAGTCTTAGGAGAGGAATGGAAAAATGAAAGAGAAAGAGAGGATTAGTGTAAAATTGCCTAGGCCTTTCTTTCATTCTCTATTAATAGTGTTTCCCCTTTCCTTACGACCACAAAAATAAAAAATATCCCTACTAAAACAAATTGCTAAAATTAAAAGATAACTAATTCAAATGTAAATGCACGCGCCAAAGATAAATTTAAATTTTTTGTTGCCATGCTCATCATGCGGCGTCGCCATGAGTTATATGTGCGCCAAAGTTCGTCCTCAACAAAAGACCTAACATGCAATATAGTTTTAAATTTATGGGAATATCTTGACAATGGAAATCACCTGGAAATCAGTAGTTTAGTGAAGGCATGTCGGCCTCTCAGAATACAATGGTGGAGGGGAGACATCATCCTTCGATCTACTGCATTTATATTGGCCCCATATTGCAAGAGGAGCTCTATCATTCCAACATCTGCAGTCTGACAAGCAAGGTGGAGCAGGGAGAAACCTTCGAAGATTTCATCTGGTTCATTTTTGTTTTCAGTTGTGCTTGCCGAACTAAAAGAATTCAAGGCGGAAGCCCAATTTTCTGATTCACCGATATTACAACTAGAACTTCGATCGGAGATCAAACCTGTTTGCTCCTTCAAAAGCATTTCTTTTGCGAGAGTTAATGAATTGATGAAAGACGCCTGCTCATATACGGCATTCACATCAGCATTTGAGGACACTATATGTCGGTAAACCGCTTTCTTGTCATTGCTCAAAACGCTGTCCCATATCATCTGTGCTGCTAGGAGACTATACTGATCGCTCCTGGGTTTTCTAACAAAAGCTTTTTCTGCATACTGGAAAGGAAAAAATCATCATGCCTAAGTTCCGGTTCAAAACATGAAAAACTCAAAAACAAGACTTGAAGAAAACTTCTAACAGGATCAGAAGAAGAATTTTAAGATCATGAACATCTTTCAATAAATTTCAAAAAGATTTACTTCTGAGAAACGTTTACTCAGTTGATAATTATATGATTTACAAGTATCCAAATACAATTCTGCACTGTAAATTCTGATGTAATGAGAATTGCAAGAAAATAAATCTAAAGAGAAAATTAAATAAAAGGAAAATTAAAAGAAGACTAAAGTACAAAATGGAATGCATTATCCTTGCATAAAAAGATGTTCTGAGGGTCAAATCCATCTAACACAAATCTGGTAACCAAAATAAAACATTAAAGCATCACTTGCATTGTATCATCAGGCATGGTCTACGTACAAGAATAACAATGTGGGGTGGCTTGAGTACTGATAACCAAATTAAAAACATCTAAGTTTAAGTAGGCTTCATCACTGCATACCAGCGAAGATTAGAAAATGAGCTAATGTCAAAGCTCAATAAAGCTAGAACAACTAACAATCCAATATTCGTTTATCAAATATATAAAATGGAATATTCAATTCTATGTTGCACCGACACTTCAAAATGCCCAGCGTGTCGGTGTCGGACTCTCCGACAATCATCGGACTCTCCGACACTTCAGAACACTATAAAGGCCACTATGTGTGATGTTTTATTTTTAAAATTAAGGTACTATAATGAACAATGACTCAATGAAGATTCTTCTACAATTTCTCCACACAAGGATAGTGAAATCATTTAAGAAACCAAAAAATACTTTAGCAAGTACTTTCCTAGAGGATCGCACCAAGATGAATTTAGAGTACGCAAATTTTGCTTATATAAATGGAGAATTTAGAGAATTTGATTCAGTTCACAGTTGATTTTCGACGGATCCTAAGGCTTGGTGGGTTATTCATGGTGTAAGTGCACCTATGCTACAAAATTTAGCCATAAAGCTTCTTGCACAACCATCTTCTTCATCATGTGTCGAGAGAAATTGGAGTACGTACTCCTTCATAATTATTCAAAATAAATATTTAATATACGTGTCCCAGCGTGTCGGAATATGGTATTTTTTGAGAATTGACAAGTGGTGTGTCGTGTAGTGCCCCGTGTCGTGTCGCTGCAACATAGATATTCATTGGTTGACATACTTTTCTCCATGGATGAGGAAAAAAGAAGGAATTCAACAAAATAAAATATTGATCCATACCCACGGATGACCATACTAAAACAAAAAAAAACAGTACTCAGGGAACATGGTCACTCCCATCTCATCTCCAACTTTAGTTAGTCAGCCTCTTACATTTTTCATCTTTCATCCTTTTATTTAAAGCCTACTTTTCACAACTACATAAACACCTTACTAGTTGGATCTTGTCAATTCTCTTGATAGCTACTAGAACTCCAATATTCATGCATTGTAGTGATACCGAATGTTGTGGATATGACATGACCAACATGTCAGCCGATGTAAATGTTTCTTGGATAGAACGACACATTTCCGATATTTATTCGCAAAATATCCTTTTATAATATATCTGTCGATATATAAGCTATCGACCGATATATGGGCCGATATATCTGTCGATATATCCTGATGGTATATCAGTTGGCTTTTTAAATTTATTTTATTTAGCGTAAATGGTTTAATAAAGAACAAAATGAAATTGTTTCACTGTCTTGGTTATTTTGTATCTTAGCTTTCGACTATCTTCATGTTTCCTCTGGCTTTCTTACTTGTGTCAGTACGTCGTCAATGTCGATTTTACACAGGATTTTGGAGTGGGGATTTCTTATCTTCGATCGTTGTCGATGACTTATGGGCTTTCTTCCCCATGTTATACAGTTATTACTTGTGTAACATAAAATGTTTATACTAATTTATTAGATTGTGAATTTCAATAAATATTAAATTGTTAATATATCAACATATTTAAAATAAAAGAAATGATTATATATATATATATAATTATGTGCATAAATATTAAAATATTGAAATCTGATATATGAAATATCTCTGATATATCCCCCGACATATTAAAGCAGACATGAAAAACCCAAAGCAACGTGTCCTCGGCATTCGACATTTGCAACCTCGGTAATAGCATTATCCAATCGATCAAGTACATTGTTAGAGGAGCACATGTCCAAAACTCTCCCACCATACGAATCAACACTAGACCTCGCACGAAGATAAGCACAACAAAGAAGAAGACGAGAAGTCAAGTCATGGATTATTTATGTAATGAAATAAACTAGGAGCCTTTCTTAGGAGGTTATTATTAGAATAATTTTATGATATGGTAGAAAATAGGATTGCGATATAAACTAGAGAGGCTAGCGTCTCACCCAAACTCGAGAGCTCTATTCTATTTCCTTATGTCAAAATAAGCATAATGGGTTCTCAATATGTCACCTATATATACCGAGAGGTTTTGATGGAGATCACAGTTCACGAGCGCGCCAAACCTTATCAGAACTTGTCCGAGTTTCCACTCGCAGGAGTTAGGATTGTCGTATGGACAGTTCGATCTCGTTGTCATGTTTGGAGCGATAGAGGGATATATTATGTCTTTTTGTGTATTTATTTTATATATTTTATTTAAGCATATTTCATGTATGTTTTGTATCAGCCAATCATAGTCGTTTGTAGTGGGATCCCAGTCTATAAATAGGATTTTAGAGGTTGTTTCAGGGATTGCAGAATTTGGACATAATTGTCAAGTTCCTGCGATATCTTCACAGTGCCGAAGTTGTGGAATGTAGGTGTCGAAGTCGTGGACATAGGTGTCGAAGCCTGGGACTTCATTTTAGCCATTAACCGAGACTCATCATCCACTTCCCCAACCTTCAATAGAGGTCATATGCCCCATCTACAATTTTCGGTCCATTAATACTGATAAATGCCTTCTTATCCCACTACCTTAATCGTAAACAACCTTTTTTCATTAATTACATTGTGTTAACTACCTAAACAGTCCATCCAGAGGGTAGGTGGGTGACGGAAATTGGAGACCGACTTTATTCCAGTGATCATACAACCTTTGATCCCTTGTACTTCAGTCTCTTGACACTCATCCAATATCCCCTACCCAAAAGTGAATCCCCAAGCTTTAATACTCTCGTTTCCCCATTCCCACACAAAGTTCTACCTCCCTGCACCAGTAATTCACTCCCAGCAGCAACAATTTAGCAACCTCCCATTCTAGCTCCTATCACAACCAGCCGACCACCTCCACTTCATGCCCCACAACCCCCACTGCCCCTACCACCACAACAGCCTTATACGTCCCCCGAGCCACGGCTGCAGGAAAACAGTCTCGGAACCTGAAATCAGTGCATAAATTACATGATTTCAGTTGCCCTAACCCAGAGGCAGCAAACATATGCCTTCCTTGGACCTCGATAATTTGTGTAAATTCTAATTTCTCTTTATTGTTGAATGTTGATTACTTGTGGAAAAACATACAAATTCAGATCTTAATTAGCGCAATTTTAGTCCTTGGAGAGATATTCGGCGTGTCATTGACTTAGTAATTGGGGTGTCTTTGGCCAACCTACCCGCATACAGTATAAAACCTATCGAACATGTCGAACTGAAGCAACAAGTCGATCTTCTTCAACATAAGTTCATACAATGAGAGTTGGTGCATGTGCGATCCTAATCATACATCCACCTTCTAACAAGGGATAAGATGACTAGGTTTTGATTTAAAGTCCCCCTCAAGCTTTTAACCCTTAGTCGGATCACGCATGGAGCAAAAGACGGGAAACACCCTCTCACGCATGAAACCCTCGACTACGTGTGTTGAGCGCTTCTCTGCCATCGGTGCCCGCGTGGAACAACTCCCTCGGGCTCTGGGCCACTCGACAGCGTGTGGAATCCGTTCCTTGGGTGGTGGACGGTCCTCCCATGGCTTCTCCTCTCATTTTTAAAGTCTTCTCCCTTCTCTCCATGAGTTTGCTTGGCTCATACCATAAGAGACCTAACCCTAGCTCCAATCCAAAGTATTGAAATGTTCTTAAATTAAATAGTTTGATTCAAAAGGACCTCGTTTGTGAAATCTCTTCCTTACCCTAATATCTAAGGCTCCGTTCGTTAGTTCGGAATTGGAGACCTGGAATTGGAATTCAATTGGCAATTGGAATTCAATTGGCAATTCCAATTCCAGCGTTCGGCGGCCATAAAATCTCGTTGGAATTGGAATTCAATCTAATTCCCATAGATTTTTAACTAGAAGAAAAACGACTCTCCCCCATTTCCGACCTAAATACCTCAGAAATCGCATTTCCGACTCCGAGCACGCAGCCCCTCCCGCGGATCGCGATCCCTCCAGATGGCGCTTCTCTCCCGACCTCGGCGAGCGACCTCGACGCCTCCTCCTCCCGCAAACTCTAGCGATCCACCTCCTTCATCCAGCACTCTCTGTTTAAAATATCAAGTCAATGTCGGTCTACTAAAGTCCTTAGGTAAATTTGGGTTTAGTCCCACATTACAGTTTTACTTTTAAGAGTCCATGTAAGTCCTATATAATGCCCCCATTGAGGGATGAATAAATCAATTGAGTCTTTCCTTCTACTATTCAACTTGGTATCAGAGGGTGTGATCCGTTGAGCCCGCTTCTACTCTCCCCCGAGGCTTAGGGCTTCTATGGGTCGCTCCCGCCCCTCAAATTTTTTGTTGCTCGCTTCCGCTCCGCCGTTACTGATCCCGACGGGGAGTTCTTCCGCTCCCGTCGACAGGACCAGCCTCTGATTCCATCGGCGGGAGGCTCTGCTTCCTTCAACGAAGATATCGTGGCGTTCTATCTCTGCTCTCCTGTCACCTTGCGCTACTGCTGCTCTCATCTGCCGCTCCCGTCGATCGAAGCGGCTCTTGTGTCCATCGACGATGCTTCCGTCAACACTTGCGGGTTGTTTTCTATCCTCTACAGCTCTCTTTGGGAGATCCAGCAACCTTCGTTCTTCCATCGAATCGTGCAGCACCTTCTTCCGTCTAGCCCCCCCCCCCCCCCCCCCCCCCCCCCCCCTCCGACTTCTTCCGATCTTCGTGTGGCCTCAATGTTGTTCGTATCTTCCATGTTCCTGCTACCGGCTCTACCCGAGCCTCTTCTTGCTGTTGCTGAAGGGTTCCTTTGCTAACCCGTCGGAGATGTGTATCCTGGTGCTCGCTTCTCTCATCGATTATGGAGATGATGGAGTTTGTTTGGTTGTTTTTCTGTTTTTTAGTAGTTTTATTTGTGTCATGTTAATGTCTTCTGTCTAGGTCTATATGCACGTGTTTTCCACGTGAGGGAGAGTGTTTCGGATGAGGGAAGCCTGGATGATCTATCATGTTGTTCACCTTAGTCTCGCATGGTCTCCATGTTTATGGCGTGTGTTGTTTGTGTCTCCTCATGTCTTTTCCATGATGATTGGTAGGTGGTATGGTCTTCGGTGATTGCTTTTCTCTCCTATCCCCGCGGTCCCATAGATCTGTGTGTGGTGTTATTATCCTCGTGGGTCTCGTGTATTCATGTATGGTTTTCTATCTCCCATTCTCTCTTATCCTCGCAGTCCCGTAGATCTGTGTGTGGTGTTATCCCCGCGGTCTCGTAGATTCGTGTGTGTGGTTTCCTCTCTATCAAGCGGGCTGACTGTAGTGGGAGTATCCCCGGTCACCTGTCTGTTGGTTTCTTCTTTAGCTTCCCTTCTTTGCTAGCTTCCATCATCTGTTGTCTTTGCCTACCACTTTTACGATTTCTGCCATAATGTTTCCAAGTTGGAGGTTTCCCCTCCAGCTTGAGGGGGAGTGTTGGAAATATCGAGTCAATGTCGGTCTATTAGAGTCTTTAGGTATATTTGGATTTAGTCTCACATTGCAGTTTTACTTTTAAGAGTCCATGTAAGTCCTATATAATGCCCCCTTGAGGGATGAATAAATCAATTGAGTCTATCCCTTCTACTATTCAAACTGTTATGTGTAATGGTCCTCTGTCAATTATCTTATTTACCTCGTCGTGTGTATTGAGTCATAGTTATTAGACTCGTAGTAATGTTTGAGTATTTTAATATTGTTGGCATTTTATGTATTTACGGGTATGCCACTCGGGGTTCTATAAATAGACCCTTCTCTTGTATTTGGGGATTATGAAATGAATTAAGAATTTCCTTTATCTCTCTAAAGTCCTCTCTCTCTCTCTCTAAGCTCTTCTCTCATTCCTCCACCCTCTAGGGTTTCTTCCTCTCTCTTCCCCTCCTCCACCATTCTAGGGCTTGCCCTTTGTATCTCCGCCTCCAACAATCCGGCAACGAACCAAGCCCATAACAACTTGGTATCAGAGCTGTCCTTCCTCGGCTTCTTACTTCCGCTGTCCGCTCAGTTTCATCTTTCTCAGCCGACTATTGAAGCAGCACACCTCTGCTTCCCTGGATCGAAACCCCGGCGCAGCCTTCCAACTGTATTCTGTCGCTGCTTCCGCACACCAAGCCCTCCCCTCTATCGAAGTCCCCTTCCGTCCCATCATCCTGCTACTTTCTGTCGCTGTTGCCCAGCTTCACGGCAACAGCCACCCCGCTCGTGAACAGTCAACGTCGCCTCCAACTGAGATCGACCGCAAGCCTGAGCCAAAACCGCTGTCGTGCTTCCGCACGTCTCCTTCCAGCGTGCGCCCGTGCCAGCGCAGCACCCTCCAGAGTCGCACCATCCAGCGCACACTCTCTCCTTCATCGTCTTCGTTTCTAGCTACCACACGACATCACGTCCGCCAGCCGCTTTCCCCTGTCGACGCTCTTCTGCTGCGACTTCATCGACAAGCACGTCACGCGTCCTCCCCAACAGACGCATCTTTTCAGTGAGCCCTGCGCCGCCATTCTGCTTTCTAATTAAAACCAGCGCCACTCCTCTGCTGCTACATCTGCGCCTGTTCCCCATGCCTCCTCCGTCAGTTGATATTTGTATTATCAGTACTTCTTATTGAATTAATAACACCTAATCACTGATGAACATGCAATTATATGATATCAAATTAAGTGCCGCGGACGAAGCCGTCCTTTATGCGAAGTTGTGGAAAACGTTGAAGTCCTTTCAGGCTTCCGCCTCTCGCCTCAACACCACGCTCGACAAATTGGCGACGTCGGGACACTTCGGACTCTCGCCTCTTCCAGTGTCGGCGCCCTCCCAGCTCGTGCACTCTACCATCATTTTTCCCACCGCTTGCCCACCGGTGCGACCGCCGATTACGCCAGTTGTCCCGCCTCCGCTCGCCGAGGTTCCTCTCGCTCCACCGTCACTTACGGTACACTCTGATTTGCGGCTATCCTCAGCCGCCTCCTCGGCCCATTCTGACCGCCTTCCGAGGCCGATTCCACCGCCGCATACGCCACCGGCCCCCGCCTTGCCAGTCCCGCTCTCCAAGCCCGCACAACTTGTGTGGCCTCCGCCGTCGTCGCCGCCGCCGTCGCCGCCACCTCCGCCGTCGCGGCCACTGCCACCCCCGACCACGCCGCTGCCTCTGCTGTCGGCCACTACTCAGTCGGCCCTTTCGGCCGCATGGCCGTTGCTGCCGCACAGCACACCGCTGTTCCCGCCGGACCCCTTCATTTTGCCGGTCATTGCTCCTTCGGTGGCCCTGCTACTTCGGCCTTCCGCAGCTCCGCCAGACCAACCGGCCTCATTCCTTCCGCCACTCGTCTTCCCACAGGCGCCGTTGCTACTCCTCGCCGCCACTACCACCGCGACGGACTACCAGGCACTATTTTGGCGCGAGATCAAGGAGCCAGAGAAACCGAACATCCTACTGGAGTTTGAGCTTGAGGACAAGCTCAAAAAGAAGGACGGGTGGAATGTTATGTGTAATGGTCCTCCGTCAATTATCTTATTTACCTCGTCGTGTGTATTGAGTCATAGGTATTAGACTCGTAGTAATGTTTGAGTATTTTAATATTGTTGGCATTTTATGTATTAACGGGTATGCCACCCGGGGTTCTATAAATAGACCCTTCTCTTGTATTTGGGGATTATGAAATGAATTAAGAATTTCCTTTATCTCTCTAAATTCCCCTCTCTCTCTCTCTCTAAGCTCTTCTCTCCTTCCTCCACCCTCTAGGGTTTCTTCCTCTCTCTTCCCCTCCTCCACCATTCTAGGGCTTGCCCTTTGTATCTCCGCCTCCAACAATCCGGCAACGAACCAAGCCCATAACATCAACTTCCTCTTCTCAGGCGGCACCCTCCAACTCCGGCACCTTCCAACTCCGGCTTCTCAAGAATCGTTTTACGGCTTTTTTTCCCAGAAAATTTATTTGATGCGGATTTCTTCCTCCTACTAGTTGTAGGTTTGTTCCACTAGTGTGTGTGTATTGAAAGGCCAGTCCTGACAACATTACATTAGTGTTGTTATTACCATCTCATCTCACTAGTGTATGTGTATATGTGTGTGTTTTATATGTTGACTTCCACATGCTTAGTGCGGTCATGTTGAACTGGATTATGCGCAATGTTAATAGTCGTCTTGTTGTCACAATAAAGCCTAATAGGATCCCTGCTTTGAATGCCTAGTTCGTACATAATGGACCGAATCCACATAAAGTCACATATCCCATGAGTCATAGCTCTGAATTCTGCTTCAGCACTAGACCTAGCAACCACGTGTTGTTTTTTGCTTCTGAAAGATACCAGATTACCTCTAACCAGAGAGAAATATCCAGAAATGGCCCTTCAGTCATCAACAGATCTCGCCCAATCAGCATCTGTGAAAACTTCAATTATTAACTCTTTATTTGGGAGAACAAGATACCTCGCCTTAGAGAGGACTTGAGATATTGTAAGATCCGGCGAGCGGCATCCACGTGGCGAGACCTAGGTGAATGCATGTATTGACTGAAAACCCCAACAACATATGAGATATTTGGGCGGATATGGGATAAATAGATAAACCTCCCTACCAGTCGTTGAAAACCAGAGATGTCAGCAATAACTTCTCCATCATCACTTCCTAATCTATGGTTGGCTTCAATCAGGATATCAGCAGGTCTACACCCACTCATCCTCGATGTCTCGAGCGAGTCAAGGATGTACTTCCTCTGAGAGATAAAGATCCAGTGCTTGGATCTGGCGACTTCAATGCCTAGGAAGTATTTAAGATTCCCAAGATCTTTCACCTCAAATTCACTTTCCAATCTTTTCTTCAGACTTTGGATCTCCTCCATGTCATCCCCAGTTATAACAATATCGTCCGCATAGACTATAAGAGCGGTCAATTTTCGTTGCTTGTGCATTATAAACAAGGTGTGATCAGTATTGCTCTGGGTGTAACCAAATGCCATCATGTCTCTATTGAACCTTCTAAACCAGGCCCTAAGAGATTATTTTAGGCCATAAAGAGCCGTCCTTGACCTGCAGACCTTTCCTTCAGATCCTTCGGCGGCATGACCCGGAGGAAGGGACATGTATACTTCCTCTTCTAAATCCCTTTGGAGAAAGGAATTCTTCCCATCTTACTGGCTGAGATTTCACACTTTGCATGATGCACATGAGAGCAAAATTCTAATGGAATTCATCTTTGTGACTGGAGCAAAGGTTTCCTGATAGTCAATCCCAGTAATCTGATTATATCCTCTGGCCACCAATCTAGCTTTGTATCGTTCAACAAGTTCATGGGAGCTTTGCTTCACTGAGAAAACACACTTACACCCAACAATAGTCTTCCATTGAGGAAAATGAACCAGATCCAACATGCAATTTTTTTCAAGAGCCAGTATTTCCTCAAGAATTGCTTCCACTCATGGGGCCCAAGGGCTTCCTGCCAAGAAGAGGGGATGGATATGGAAGACCGAGAGGTGACATGATAGGAAACTATTAGAGGGAGGGAGAAAACTAGAGAAGAAGGAAGCTAGGGTTTAGAAGAGGAGGAAAATACCTTAGGATTAATTGTTTAGCCCCAAATGACAACATCCCCGGGTATAAATACCCAGGCCAAGGAGGGAGCCGGCCGGCCCCTCCAAATAGGGCTGAACCAGTTGGTTTAGCCCATGGTCGACCGGTTTTACTAAGTGGGGGCTGAACCGGTTGGTTCAGCGCCTTCGTTGCTTGGCTTCTCCTTGCGCCTGCGAGCATAATAACGCCCCGAGAAGCGGGGTGCGATCGAGGGCGTAATATTCCCCTCCCCATCAAGACCCAGCTTGTCCCCAAGATGGAAATCTGGGTACAACTCTTTGAAGTCCAACAGATCAACCCATGAGTTATGTGCTTCTGACAAGAGCTTCCACTGGACCAGGAGTTCGGCCCGAAATTTTGTGCCATGTTGCTTCCACCTGAGTAACAGAATATTCTCCGGCATCGGCCGAAGTTCCCCCGCAATGGTAGCTTCCGGCAAGAAAGGGCTCGGTTGAGCACTGTCACCTATCTTCTTCTTAAGCAAAGAAACATGAAATGTTGGATGGATGCGGGAGCCCGCGGGGAGAGCCAATGTGTAAGCGACCGGCCCCACCCTTTTGAGAACACGGAAGGGGCCATAATAGCGAAAAGCCAACTTCTGATTTGCACGGTGAGGCACTGATAGCTGTAGGTAGGGTTGAAGCTTAAGGAAAACATCATCACCCACTGCAAACTCCCTCTCCTTGCGGTGCTTGTCCGCCTGGGCCTTCATGCGATCTTGGGCAAGGCGAAGATTCGCCCGCAATGTCACTAAGGTGCGGTCGCGGTGACGGAGGGCTCGATCAACCGCCGGTAATGTCGTGCTGCCCGGCTCATAACTGCTCAAGGAAGGGGGAGGCCAGCCGTAGACCACCTCAAACGGCGTCATCTTGCTGGCAAAGTGGTAAGCAGTGTTGTAACAATACTCGGCCCAGTGTAGCCAGTTGGTCCAAGTCCGAGGCTCGTCCATGACGAAACACCGGAGATATGTCTCCACGCCACGATTAAGCACCTCCGTTTGGCCGTCGGTCTGGGGGTGATTTGCGGTGCTGAAACATAAACAAGTTCCTTGAAGTCGGAAAAGCTCTCTCCAAAAGTGGCTCACAAAAGTGGGATCGCGATCAGAAATGATGGCGCGAGGGAGGCCGTGCAAGTGGACGACTTCCCTAGTAAAGAGCTCAGCGACTGACTTCGCCGTATAAGGGTGACTGAGAGCGAGGAAGTGACCATACTTGGAGAGCTTGTCAACCACCACCAGAATGACTGACTTGCCCTGAGACTTGGGCAATCCATCAATAAAATCCATTGACACTGTATCCCAAATGTGCTGCGGAATCTCTAGTGGGTGGAGCAACCCTGTAGGTGTGGTGGTCTCGTATTTCTGTCGCTGACATGTCTCGCAATGCCGCACAAACTGCTACACATCCCGGCGTATCCCCGGCCAAAACACATTTGCACTCGCCCTTAGGGTGCGGAGCACTCCTGCAAGACCTCCCACTGGGGAGGAATGAAGCTCGTGGAACTTGCCCTGAGACTTGGGCAATCCAATAAAATCCATTGACACCGTATCCCAAATGTGTTGCGAAATCTCTAGTGGGTGGAGCAACCCTGCAGGTGTGGTGGTCTCGTATTTCTGTTGCTGACATGTCTCGCATGGCCGCACAAACTGCTGCACATCCCGGCGTATCCCCGGCCAAAACACATTTGATCTCGCCCTTTGGAGGGTGCGGAGCACTCCTGCATGACCTCCCACTGTTGAGGAATGAAACTCGTGGAGCATAACTGTCTTCCATGCCGAGCCTGGCGGTATGACTACTCTGTCGTGGTAATGGAGCCGCCCACTCTGTAGATGATAACCTGGCGTCACCGTTTCCCCACGCTGGAGGGCCTCCACGAGGACGCGTAGTGAAGGGTCCCGCAAGACCTCCTCATGTATGTCATCGAACGAGCCGAGGACCGGCCCCGAAATCTGGACGAGTGCACCATCCAGTAGACGGGACAAGGCATCCGCCACCACATTCTCCTTGCCCTGACGGTAAACGAACTCGTAATCGTAGCCCAAAAGTTTGGTGACCCACTTTTGCTGAAGAGGAGAGGAGACTCGCTGGTCCAGAAAGTGCTTCAAACTTTGGTGATCCGTACGGATCTTGAAATGGCGTCCCAACAGATATGGTCGCCAAAGGGTCACAGCTTGAACCACCGCCAACAACTCTTTTTCATACGTGGAGAGCCCCAAGGTCTTAGGCGCCAACGCTTTACTGTAAAAGGTCAGTGGACGGCCCTCCTGCATCAATACTACACCCAGCCCACCCCGGAGGCATCCGTCTCCACGACGAACTCCTTGGTGAAATCCGGAAGGGCCAAGACTGGGGTGGTCGTCATGGCCCGTTTGAGCGCCTGAAAAGCCGCCTCAGCATCCTCCTGCCATGAGAAGGCATCCTTCTGCAGTAGTTGGGTCAGTGGTCTAGCAATCTTCCTGTAGTCCCGCACGAATCGCCGATAGTAGCCGGTGAGGCCCAAGAATCCACGCAGAGCCCGAACAGTCTGGGGCCGCGGCCAAGAAACCATGCTCTCAATCTTCCGAGGGTCAGCTTTGACCCCTTCCGCCGAGACCAAGTGTCTCAAATACTCGACCTCCTCCTGCCCAAAAGAACACTTGGATCGCTTAGCATAGAGCCGATGCTTGCGTAAAATAGAGAAGACCTTTTTAACATGGCATAAGTGATCTTCCCAATTAGCACTGTATATAAGGATGTCATCAAAGAAAATCAGCACAAAGAGGCGAAGTAGTGGACCAAAGATCTCGTTCATATTGGCCTGGAATGTGGCTGGTCCGCCAGTCAACCCGTTGGCCATCACAAGAAATTCGTAGTAGCCGTCCTGAGTCCTGAAGGCCGTCTTGTGGATGTCGTCTTCCCGCATGAGGATCTGGTAGTAACCAGATCGTAGGTCAAGCTTTGTGAATCGTGTCGCCCCGTGTAGCTCATCCAACAGTTCTTCAACCAATGGAATTGGGAACTTGTCCTTCAAAGTGACGATGTTCAATGCTCGGTAGTCCACACAGAATCGCCACGAGCCATCCTTTCTTCTTAACGAGAATAATCGGGGATGAAAAGGAGCTCGTGTTGGGCCGGATGATCCCGGCGTCGAGCATCTCCCGGACGCATCGCTCGATCTGTTCCTTCTGCATGTGTGGATATCGGTAAGGCCGGATATTGGTAGGCTCCGCTCCGGCCTTGAGTACAATTTGGTGATCCCGAAACCGTGACAGTGGAAGTGTGCGTGGCTCCTGAAAAACATCAGAATACTGCTCTACCAAAGATTGCATCTGGATGGCTACCTCGGACGACCCGGCCTCATAAGACCGCACCCCCAAAAGGACCGCCATCAAGCTCCCTTCCTCTCCGAGCTGATGCATGCTTCGAAGAGAGATTTCCTTCACTGGCGAGGCCGTGAGACCCTTCAAACAGAACTGTCGTCCCCGCTGCACAAACTCCATCGTTATGATGTCCCAATTAAAAGTGACCCGTTTCAGCTGCTGCAGCCACTGAACTCCGAGTACCATGTCCGATCCCCGGATGGGTAGAAGATATACATCCGTGCTCCCAATGTATCCCTGAATCCGTAATTCGACTCCCTTCATTACCCTTTCGCACTGCAGCTTACAACCGTCAGCCACCATTACCTGGAATGCAGCTCCTCTGTCAATCTCATGCCCCACCCGTGTGCGACAACCGGATGAATGAAGTTGTGGGTGCTCCCACTGTCCACCAATATCGTCACCTTCTCCTGTCTAACCCTTCCGGCCACCCGCATCGTGAGGGGAAGATTACACCCTTCCATGGCGTGGATGGACACTCCAAACTCCGTCACGTCCACTTCATCCTCCAACAACGCCTCCTCGACTGCTAGCTCGGGAGGAAATTCGTCGCCCACATCTTCATGCAGCATGAAAACCTGTATCTTCTGACATTTATGTTCGGGTACAAATTTCTCGTCACAGTTGAAGCAGAGGCCTTTCTCCTTACGGGCCTGGAGCTCGCTCCACGACAAACGAGTCACCGTAGGCTTGGCAACCGCCTGTGGCTCCCTCCTGGCAACGGTGGTTGTGACCGGAGCCTTCCCCGTGGCCCGCAACCGTTGCCGGTTGAAACGCTCCTGGATGCGGGCTAAGATGATGACGTGGTTCAAACTCCGTGGAATATAAGCATGAACCTCATCCCGCAAATGCTCCTTCAATCCTGACACAAAGCAACTCAGCAATGTCTTCTCCTCCCAGTGTACCCGGTTCGCCAATTTCTCAAATGCTGCCCGGTACTCAATCACTGTCCCCTTCTGTCGCAATTTCTGCAGTAGCGCCTCAAAATTCTCATACTCCAGGGGCCCAAATCGGGCGGTGAACCCCTCCACAAAATCAGTCCAGGGCACATACTCTCTACCTCTCAAGAACCACTGAGTACACGTAAACGTGTCGTCTTCCAGATGGAACGACGCTAGTTGCACCCATTGCCCCTCCGGGACCTCCTGGTAGCTGAAGAATAGCTCCACCTTCTGAACCCATTCCAGTGCATCCCCCCTTTGAATTTGGGGAAGTTCATACGTGTCAACTTCGGTGGCATGTAGGCTCGGGGTCCCGCCTGCCCTTACCAGCCTTGTCCATGCCAATTCTGTCCCGGCCCGTTCCACGCCTGACGTCCCGGGCCCATATGACCGTCGTGTGACCCCGGGTAGCCTTGAGGTGGCTGACCAAACTGGTGAGGAACGTGCTGCCTGGCCCATGGAACATGGCTTCCATACCCGACGGGAGGAATGT